>OZ025290.1:352088733-353445428 GCA_964019185.1 Maratus speculifer | reverse complement strand
GATTCCATATTTATTAGAATGTCCATATTTATTTCCATATTCATTGGAAATTAGAGAAGTTCTTTTGCAATGTATAAAATTTTAACAAATATCCAGTTAAAACAACTTATCAGTCATTGCTAGTTTTGTAAATACTATTAATGAAACGTTAAGTACAATTAAATAATATTTTCCTATTTCAGGAAATAAAGTTTACTTACTAATATAACACAAAAGGCAATAAAATACATTTTAAGTAAATTTTCTGAAAAAAATATTTGTATTTAAATATTTAATTTAGAAAAAACATGAAAGTTTGTCATCATAAAATATATTAAAAACTAGCGTTGTCTTAAGATGATGTAAGATATCTTAATAATTTTCCTAATTTATAGATGAAAAATTGTAAAATACATCTACCAGCTCCGACTTAGGCAAATACAGCTCATATTCAAAATATTAGAATAATTGAGAAAAAGTAATAAGAAAAAATTATTTGTCATTTATTTATTTTTTATACTAAGTAAATGCAATTAAATTTCTTATAAATTAAATCTGGAATGTTTAGATAAGATTTTAACATTTATAAAATATAAAATACAGCACAATAAATTAGGTATACAGCTTCCTTAAACACACCAGAATATTAGAATAAAATTTAGATTGGTTCAAAATATTAGAATATTTTATTTTACGCAACAATATTACCTTATGAATATGAAGTAAATGGTAGTTAATATTTTGTAGCATCTCCTTTAGCTTTCATAACAGCGTACAATCGATCTTGCATACTATATACAAGGTGTTTACAAACATTTCTATCAATATTAGCCCAAATAGACTTTATACGTGCCACTAACTCAGTTTTACTTGAAGGAGGATTTTCTTGAAGTTTTTTCTTCATTATACATCATAAGTTTTCGATGGGATTAAGATCTGGTGAATTTGGTGGCCAAGGAAGTACCTTAATGTTGCGTTGGCGGAACCAATTCTTAGTTGACACCGAGGTATGCGGGGACGCTAAATCTTGTTGAAAGATGAAATCATCTTCAAATAAATCTTCTGATGATGGAATCATGTAATATTCTAAAATTTCTTGATATATCAGAAAGTTAACCTTTTCGTAGACGATGCATAACTTTCCAGGTCCTTCTGCACTCATACAACCCCAAACCATGACACTAGCAGCAAATTTTACGGAACGTTTAAGGCATTCTTTATCAAATGCTTCTTGCTTCATTCTCCAAACTCGAATACCTTGATTACCATATGAAACACAAAACATACTTTCATCACTAAATAATATATTTTTCCAATCTTCATTGCTCCATAAACGTCTTGATTTACACCAATTCAATCTTATACGCTTTTGTCTTGCAGTCATGAGAGGTTTTGTTTTCGGTACACGAGATTCAAATTTAAATCTATGGAGACGTCTTAATGTTGTCGATGTAGAAACTTCAACTCCTTCTTCTTTCCATTTTCGGTGCAAGAATCGCACACTTTTAAAACGGTTTTTCTTAACTATACGCTTCAGTTTCCTGTCATCTCTAGCAGATGTTTTTGGTTTTCGGCCACCATTTCGGCGATTATTTTGAAATTTTCCAATTTTTGAATATTGCGTTAGTATTTTACTAACGCTCGATTGCGAACAATGTAAATAATTCGCTATAAAACATTGATTTTTACCATGCCGATACAAATCAACCATACGAAGTTTAGTAGATTCAGGAATATCGCTCACACGGCCCATTTTAAGACGAAAAAGAAACAAACTGCAAAAAAGAATACTGATTTTAAATAAAATAGTCTGAATTTAATCAATGATGCCACCAGTTAAGAATTGGTAATAATTAAAGGAGAATTAATGTGAAATATTCTAATATTTTGAACCACTTGAATAAATATTCTAATATTTTGACTTTTCAAAATAATTTTTTTTGCAATTAATCTTTTCAAAAATGATAGTAAATTTAAGATAACAAGTAAGTTTAATCAACAATAAGTTCTTAATAAAAATATCGTTTGCATATTTTCATTAAAAGACATTAAATTACCAAACGATATTTTCAATTTCTAAAAAAAAGGTAATTAGTCTAATATTTTGAATATGAGCTGTATAATCTCCTTAAATGTCTCGTAAATTGAAATTTTCTATTGCAATTAATCTTACACATTTCTTGTAAGAAACTGTGTTTATTTTTTTTTTTAAGAAAATTGATTTTGAAGTGAAAATTACTTTTCTATAATGTATATTCTGTAAAAAAAGCCCCATCCAGGTATCAAATGTTTGTTTTAAGCTTTTCTCATTTGCATTTTTCATATGACGGAAATTGCTTCCAGGGAAAAGTTAATCCCCAGTACCCATGTTACTTTTCTAAGGGATTAATGTAAATATTGAAATATCAATAGCTTCAGGTGTATGAAGAGCACATTTTTTATTAAATAAAAGGTAATCATTATTTTTTTCGTACTAAACAAAATAATTTCTTTTACAATAAATTCGGAAAAGATTACAAGTATGATGAGGAAAATGTGAATTTACCCAATTCCACTAACTTCAAAATGATTATTAATAGTCATGAGAACATGACATAAGGTATCAGAAAATGTATAATATAAACTTTAAAAAAGTCACTGTTTTACTTAATATTCAATTAAGAATAAATATTCAATATTTATAAGAAAATTTTAAAGAAATGTATATTTTTTAATTTGTAAAATTATATTTTTAATCCTTTTTTGTGTTTTAAATAAACAATGAGCTTTTAATTCTTATATTGTGTATTTTATAATTAAATTGAAGTGTAATATTGCATTTCGTCTAGTAAATTTATGTACGGCATAATGTAAGTCTATGAATATTCACTTTAACTCTTTCCAACAAATTTGAAAAAAGTTTATGACTTCGGTTTTTCTGTCCGTCTTTCTGCGTGTAAATACTTGTATGTATGCTCGATTTACCCTGAAATTTTTGTATGTTATTTATGCTTGTCCTAGCATAAACCCTATTTCAAATTAAATCTATGGCATGTTTATTTTTTCTGCAGGGTTAGTCAAAATTAATCCGTTATATTGTGCCGAATGGGGAAAAAGGGTTCAAAAGCAGTATTTCGATGTTACATTCTTGCGAGAATGATGAAATTATTATGCATTTGTGAATGACACGAAAATATATTAAAAAAATTCGAATGAATTTTAAGGATGTTACACCCTTTCAAATATAAAAAATTGCATACATTTACAAAGTGCATTAAAAATATGAATTATGCTATTTATTTATTTTACGAAAATATCTAACTTTATAAAACATGAAATGTCTTAACTTTTAAAAGATTAAACGCATTTTAGTTTTAAATTGCATGTTAAACCTACTTTTGAAAAAAGAATAATTTATTCATAAATGAATAAATAAATTTGGTTATATATTAGGAAAATTTGACGTTTTATTTTTTATTTTATTGTTTTTAAGTTGTTTTAGAGGAGTGGGAAAAGGCATCAATACGACAATAGAATATTCTTTACATTTATTATTTATCATAAAAAACAATAAGGTAATAGTTTCATATATTAAATAGAATGTTTTTCACATCTAAAAGAAAATTATGACATACAGGTTAAATCGATTGTTTATAAAAGTACATTTCCTAGGTTTAAACGCAAAACGCTTTCATAAATAACTTTAATTTTTTTGGTTAGAAACACATTCGAATCTAAGAAATATCTGAACTGGAAGTTATTGTTTTTTATTTACATGCTGTGGATACTCTTAATAAGTGATTTTCTGTTTTAGTTGATACATTACAGTACACATTTAGTTGATACAGTTGATACTTTCTTAAAAGTTTAGTTAATTTTTAACTGAGAGAAAAAATGCTCTTGCGAGAATTCGAACCAAGAAACTATTGGCTAAATTTGACATTGGTCTGCCAGCTAAGCTTTAACGGAGATAGCGTGCAGTCATACAATTGACCCAGATGCAGGTTTGAAAATTAAAACTAGCCTAACTTTTTTTTTAAATTACAAATTAGAAAAACTTTGTTAAAATTATTTATCTCAAATATTCTTACTTTAATATTTTATATACTAAAACAGCTATACCCAAATTCTTAAAACTTAAGTAAAATTAAATCTTCTCGCTCGCGATATATTTTCACGCGATAGTCTTTGAATCAACACTTTACTACTCCGTGTGACACATCTGGCACATTCATAAAAACATAATAATTCTTCATTATGTACCATGAATTTAGACGATATCATTTATATTTCTGATCAAGAATAGTCTTAACAATAAAATAAAATTTATTTTGTAAATGTCAGAAGGTTGCATTTGACAAAAAATTCTAATTCATTCTTCGGGAAAAAATCGATCTAGTTATTAAGACAAAATTTACTTTCCTTTAATCTCATTTAGTTGCAAAATATAGCAATGCAATATTTAAAAACTTTACTGTATACAAAGGATACACGGCATAACAAATAAAATTTTAGCTGAAAATTAAATTTTTTTTACTATTTTTTCCTTTTATGAAACCGGTAGATAGATTTCAAGTAATTTTTTTTTCATAAATGTAAAGATTTCATGCAGAAAAAGGTTAAAATGCTATAAAAGATAGCAATAAAAATTATTTTATTGCAGAAATAATTTCTGGATGTATAAAAGAAATAACTCAAAACAAAATTTTGTTGAAAGCCTTTTTTAAAACATCGCATTATATCCCTTATTTTAGGCGCCTTATACGAGGTTCCAGAGAGGGAGATCGCTAAGTAAAATACACAGTTAAAAGAATACACAGTAAAAAGCATTAAAAATATTAGTTACATAAATATATTTTCAAATATCTTTAATATGTCCCATATCAATTTTATGAATTTCAATCCGAAACTGGTAACGGCAATCTATCATTTGTTAATGTTGTATTTATTTTTAAATATCAATAAATTTATGTTAAACTATGTATATAATCTTTTTTTAATCCTCCAGAAAAATATCGAAAACCTTTTTAATGAAAATGAAAATTAACATTTAACAATGTTTTTTTTTTTTTTTTTACAATAATTAAAATTCATCGCTCCTTCTTAATTTCTTATAAATGTTTATTTTAATGTTAATACATATATAAATATAAAAGTATATATCATGGATACTAAATTATATTAATATATCATGGCTACTAATATTTATTTAGAATTAATACAATTTTTTGTCTATTTTAATGTTTTAATGACTTTTTTCTTTTTTTTTTTTTACTTTTTCAGATGATATATATATATATATATATATATATATATATATATATATATATATATATATATATATATATATATATATATATATACAGGATGTCCTAAAAGTCTGGAAACGGCCAAATAACTCGAGAAATACATATGAGATTGAAAAACGTAAATATACGTGTTAAATATTTTTAAATAAGCTACTCTGTGATACCAAATTTGACCTTCGAAACCGACCCCCTGGGGGTCAGAGGGGGTCCAACTTTGAAATCTTAAATTATAACCCCCATCTTTTATTGCAGATTCGGATTCTACGGACAAAAATACGTAAGTTTTGTATTTGATGTTTATTTCAAATCTTCGTTTATCACGGTGTAATCGAGCATATTAAATCGATACATATTCCCGCTTTTCCAACGGGATTTTCCCTAATCGAAACTGATTGGGCAGAATTTTGGACGTCAAATTCCTCGTCTTTTGTAGGAATAGCGTTTCCTGAAAATCACCCGTGGCGATTATTTCAATAGTGCTACACTGTTAAAAATTTGACCCATTTGCTGCAGCGTCACTCCACAGCTATTATAGAATATCTCTTTTGTGACCAATGAGAATGCTCCATAACACAGTAAAGTAATCGTTTTCTATAAAAGCGGTGGAGTGACGATGCAGCAAAAGGGTCAATTTTTTTACAGTGCACTTTACTGTGTTATGGAACATTCTCATTGGTCATGAAAGAGATATTCTATAAAAGCTGTGGAGTGACGCTACAGCATATGGATCAAATTTTTAACTGTGTAGCACTACCGAAATAATCGGCACGGGTGATTTTCAGGAAACGCTATTATTGCAAAAAACGAGGAATTTGATGTCATAAATTCTCCCCAATTAGTTTCGATTAGGGAAAATCCCGTTGAAAAAGCCGAAATATGTATCGATTTAATATGCTCAATTACACCGTGATAAACGAGGATTCGAAATAAACATCAAATACAAAAGTTACGTATTTTTGTCCGTAGAATCCGAATCTGCAATAAAAAAGGGGGGTTATAATTTAAGATTTCAAAGTTGGACCCCCTCTGACCCCCAGGGGGTCGGTTACGAAGGTCAAATTTGGTATCACTGAGTAGCTTATTTAAAAATATTTAACACGTATATTTACGTTTTCTAATCTCATATGTATTTTTCGAGTTATTCGACCGTTTCCAGACTTTTCGGACACCCTGTATATATATTTGTTAAACTATCTGAAACCCATTCTAAAATAACGATCTTTTATAAAAAATTTTACATCTAAATGTTAAGTATTTTTAATTTTTATTGTTTTATTTTGATGAAATTAAATTTTCAAGTTAAATCTTATAAATGTTTAGCTCGAGCAAGCTTATATTGAATTTTATTCTCTCTTCATTTATTTGTTGAGTACTATTCACTACTTTATTAAATAAAAGCACGTATTTAATTATATCAGCTTGAAATAACATAAACATATGTGCAATACCCCGTTCCTTATTACAGCGCCTTATAAAAGTATTCCGTATCATTAAAAACTTTCGCATGAATACTTAAAAATAATTGGAACCTAAAAATTAAGCTCCTCTTTATTTTCTCAAACACGCAAATTTTCACAATGGTGTCTAAACTTTAAAATAATATCAACAAAAGCATTAAAATAATATCAACAAAACATTTATTTTTTGATAGATTGCTGATTCGTTTTGTAGCTTCTTCTTAATAAATAATAATAAGAAAAAACAATGAAAACATATAAATAAGGAATAAGTAAAAGATAGTATGAAACCGAATTAAAATATAATTTTTTATTTTTTCTCTAACTTATTTCAACAACACTTCTTTTGAAAGCTTTATCTGCACGCATTATGAACTTTTGTATGGCTAGTTTCATGTCATTTTTTTATGCACAAATCGGGTAAAGCATCTCAACCCAAACAAGTTTGGTCGTGTAAAGTTACTAATCAATTTGCTCGACAACCAACAGAGCACAGAAGAAATTTAGTGAACAGACTTTTTCAATTTTAATCTTAAATGCATAGTGGTAACTTATTTTTTGAATTCTTTTTTGACAATTAATGCCTTTTACTTTTTTTTTCCTTAAGCATATGAAGTCTTTTGTTCTTCTGATTTATTATCAAGGGGAGAACATATTTTGTTTATTTTGAATACAATGTGCTCGACTGACGTTTTTTCTGTATTTTTACATGGTAGTCATTATTGATTATTTAATTATTAAAAGCATCATAAAAATTGTTATATTGTTGAATAGTTTTCACTGTCAATATAACTTAAGTATTTACTATAAAATTATTATTTTTTGATAAAATTTTGTTTTGTTAGTCAGGAGTGGCATTAGGAATTTGAGTCCAATAAAAAGAAAAAATAATTTTTTTTCACGATTTTTCTATTTTATGATTTACAAAAGTAGACTCAAATATAGAATCCATCCCCTCAGCGCCCCCCCCCCCCAAAAAAAAAATCCATGCATTGAAATGTAAAAAGATAATATTTACATAATAAAAGCTCAGAACTACAGCTGTAAAACTGAGTTCGTAAGCAATTTCCAGTATATTATTATGTATATGGGAAAATTCATTTCAATTTACTTGAATGGCGTCTTGATACTTGAAACATAAGGGAATTAAGAAGGATCACGAATATGTATTACAACGTGTTTCATATATTTTAAGGCGTACTAACCAAACACCTCATCTTCATTTCCAATGACGCATAAAATAGATCGTGCGAAGAGTGGTTTAAGGTCAATTTCATCCTATGATAAAATAATCATTTCTTAAATATCTTATTTGTGTTTAACTGTGTTTTATAATATTTGTCTAGTCTATGATTTTCGATGTAAAATAAGATAAATAGAAGCTTATTGTTTATTGTACCACATAATGCAGTTAGGTGAAGTGTACGCTGGAGATATGCAATGATGAAGTCAAAAATTTTGGTGCCTTTAAAAAATATATACAAATGGACTTATATGGACTGTGATTTGATGTTAATACATTTAGAAATCTATAACTGAAGTATGTAGAAACTATTGAAGGAAAAAATATATAGATATGAAGTGAGTGATAATTTCCAATCCATTCTGTAGCTTCTATTTTGGTACAGAATTCTGTTTTAGCTATGACTTTAACAAGACTGTTAACGAAGAAATAATAAACAAGAGAGAGACTTTGAAAGCCTGCTATGCCCAGGATGTCTGATATTTCATTTCATGTTACACGTGTATAGCATCTGCCTGAATTGAAATAAATTAAATTGGGTTTTCTCTTATAAGGATTGGATTTTCGAGCCGTTTCCTATAATGTTTAAGACACTGCTCTCTCTGTAAAATTAACTGCTCAAGTTTTTAAAACGGCAAATTTATTTATCTTTAGATGCAATATAAAGAGCGATTTTCGTGTTTACATTTGTTTCTTTTTTAAACACTGTTAAATTTCATAAATTTGCATTCTTTTACAGTAGTAAAGCATTTAAAAATAGCTTGATTTGCGATATGAACATACATTTATTTTTGAGAGGAAGCTATTTATTCCTTAACTCATAACTACAAACGAAAGTTAAAATAACTTCGCGTTTTACTTTCAATCGGATTATCACATACTTTTTGTTCTTGAGATAATCTCCTCTATACAATCAAATAGTTGATTATTCTATAGATTATTTTCAGAATAGATTGCGTTTCCAAAATAAATTCCAATATTGTTTACAAAAGACGAAAAAGAAAAGTCGTCACGTAAGGAAATTCGTGTCTACAATCACTGGGTAAGAACGTATTAATATTCAATTTAAATTAAAATGTGTACTTATAAAATGCCTTCATCATACAATAAAACATATTAATACCTTCTACATATAAAAAATTCATTTTTGATTCCATTTTGCCTTTATAGAATTTATACATTTATGATAATTTTGTAATCATAATTTTTTATAAATAAAAACATCACAAATATTTTAATTTAAACTGAAAACGCTATATCAAATACAAAATCTTGATAGAAGAATACGGAATAAAATATTTAATAAATGAAATGTCCTTTTATCAGATATTTTTTCATTTATAATTAGCATAAATATAAAATTCTATCACATGTGTAAAATATAGCTCAAGCCGTTTTATATATTATCTTAAAAAATAGTTCAAAACATATTTAATAGGTCGAAATGCTAAAATGTTGAAACTGAATCATTTCAGATGTTGAATTTCCCTGATTTTCGACCTGAAACACACCAGTATTTTCTAAGAGATAAAATCGTATTTTTCACTCGTGCGAATTTATAAGAATTTTTTTTTTTTTTTTTTTTACATAAAAGTACTAGTATTTCATGTGAAATTGTATGTACCCTATCAAAGAATTTTCAAAAATCTAATTTAATTTTTAACTTTCATTTTCTATATATATAATTAAACTGCAGAAACATGCAAAAAATATATATTTATAATTGTAATTAAAATACTTTACTAAGAAAAGCGAATACGCCCAATGCCTTTACGTATGAATTTTTTCGAATTGTTAAAAATATAAAGAAGATTTTGGATAACGAATAAAAAAAAGTGATACTTTTATAGCTCTAGCATCATTAAAAACATTACTCAAAATCGTACACTTAGCATCTTCTAAAAGAAGAAAAAAAAATATTTTCGAATTAAATAAAATAAAAAAAAAAAAAAAAAAAAAAAAAATGTTGCTCATTTTTTGGTTTTGTATGACTTTTAAAAATATTTCAAAATTTTCTAATCATGAAATAATTAATTTTTTTATTTATCTTTCTGCATAATAGTGAAATAACTATTGGCAAAGTTAGCATAATTGGAAATAGCTGCCAAGAGCAAATTATGCAGAAGGTAAAACAGAATACGTATGAAATTAGATAAACCTTATATCTTTAGATTTGTAACTAAACTTACATCGGTTAACATAATGTCAATTTTAAGTTTTTGTTTTAAATTGATCAAAAAAATTAATAATAATATTGAAATGCACCTAGTATTAGTATATTAGGTATTGTGATTTAAATTTTACTTTTAATTTCTTAATTTTTTAATGCATCAATATAGTCTGTAAAGTTAATATAGAATAAGTTATATAGTGCATGTGACATGTTAAAATTATTGATTTATCTTCGAATTACATTAAACTAATAGAAGTATTCACATTTTTATTATTAATCTGTATAATAAACTATTTTCTTATGATATTAAAATCTGATAACAAAAAGAAAACACTGCATATATATAGAGAGATAGAATAATGTGATCAATTTTGCACAAAAGAACTTGTTTTTTCAACTTATAGGAAAAAGTATTCCAATTTGTTATTATAATTATGTATACAGTGTTTATTTGAATTCCCTGCAATGATATTGGGATACATTTAGCAATAATGCAAACTTTGATTTAATTTACAAACAAAGTTTGAATAATCATAACTTTTTCTTTCTTCTGAAAAAACGCCAGAGCTAAGTTAATCTGTATTTTATTAATATGAATTAATTCTAATAATTATTATGGAAAGAAAAGAATGATAATAAAGGTTCAAAGAAATTTAATGAAAGGATTTTTTTATTTATATTTTCTTTTCTTCTGGTCACAGCTGTGCTTTTTAATAATTGGAGATTAATAATAGAAGATTGATTTAAATTTAATTAAAGAATCAAAAGTTTGATTGTATCAAATATATTTTTTGAAATTTTAATATATATATATAGATCTTTTAAAAGGAAAATTGTCAAATATGTAAAAATATATAAATAAATAAAATAATATATAACTCCGTCAGTATATACCAAAGATTCTACTAAAGGAACAATAGTTTAGATATGTTTAAGTAAAATTCAATAGAAAAAAGGTAAAAGAAAGTATTTTTGCGTATTTTCTGAATTAAAATTTGCATAAAACATATTGTAATGTTATTAATTTTATAAGTTATATGCTGTAAAAACAAGCTGAAACACTTAATAATACACTTTATATTAAAACATCCAGAAACTTCTGTAGCAAATATATATATTAGAATAAAAATAATTAATTAATTAATAAAATAAAATAATTTGAACTCCGTCAATATAAAACAAACAATGCTACAAAAGGAAGAATAGTTTAGATAAGTGTAAGCAAAATTCAATAGAAAATCGTACTTTAGTGTAAAAGAAAGTATTTTTGAGCATTTTCTTAGTTAAAATTTACATAAAACTTATTCTAATATTATTAATATTCTCAGTTATATGCGGTAAAAAGAAACTGAAACACTTATTACTACACTTTATATTAAAACATCCAGAAACTTCTGTAGCAAACCATATATTAAAATCAAAACAAATGTTTTGGGTACATTTTCTGAATTAACATTTGGATATAACTGGTCTCGAAAATTACATAATTTTTTTTTTAAATATTGCATGGTAATAATACAAAAATCCATTTTGTAATACACAATATAAGAAAAAACCCACAACGATCCTTAATTCAGATTCCTTATTAGCAGTTATGAGTATTTCTATTATGATTTTTTTAAAAATAAATACAACATCTGACAATTACAGTACAGAATATTGTTTATATAAACAAACTAATTTTTATTATTATAAAATAAATAGAAAATGCAACATCTGAATTTGAAAAGGACAAAAGAACGTTATTTTGTAATTCAGGAAATCCATTTAACAGTTCTAAAAATATACAACTTAGCATTGTACAAAATAAAGACTGAAAAAAAGATGTTTTATTATTGCAACGCAGTAGTTGAATTAAGGAACAATATATTTTTCTATTGGTATACAATTGGAATATTTCGATTAATTAATAAAATTTTGGGATTTTCCAATAATCAGTAATTACACTGCCATGACATATGCAAGATGATCTGTAATTAACCACAACTTTCAATTGAAATAATGCTTAATTCGTTTCAAATGGAACTATAAACATTATTTCACAAAAACGTAAAAAAGTGATTTATTGAATAATTTTTTAAAGAGGGAATCTTCAGTAGTGACACAATTTCTCAACTTGGTCATAAAATAATCAGATTCAATATTTAGTACTTCTTTTTTGTGTTTGAAAATGAATCCGTTATAGAACATTTGAGGCAAATAAATTTACTCGGATTCTTTTTGCAAACCAAATTTCTCATATGAGCTTAAAGATAATAATGACTCGGATTCACATCTGCCGAATGCACTGGCCAATGCTATGTATCAGGATAACGATTTGGATATTTATGGGCGAATGCTTATTATATCTGGAGGGTCACCAAACTGCATGATCCATTTTCACAGGTTCCTCTACCCATATTACGAATTTAAAAAAAAAATCAATTAATTCAACATTATATCAGGTAACTGTCGTCTTGGTCTTTAACTTTCTTCATCAGAGTTCTTATCATTGCTCTATTAATCACAGATCGATTTCTGAATGTCGAGGACAACTTCTGTTGAAATAGGGTTGCATGACACAAATACGGATCTTAGAAATAAAAATATGCTACTTCTTTGAATATAGGCGTTGCGAAATGTTTTCAAAATTCTGTGTAAGTAATACTAAAGTCTTTTGTCATTACCACTTCATGAGTCTATGAGAGGTTATTGCCAAATAAAATTGTAGGTTAATTGAAAGTACAAAAGAACTGTACAAAATAATTGCACAAAAGAATGCACCTTATGTGATTTAATTTAATTTTGCAAACAATATTTTCACTGATATTTATAACCCTTTAACATCGTTAGAAATTTAATGTCAGAACAAATTAAAATATTCCATAATGCCGTTAAAATATTAAATTGAAAAAAAAATTATATCATAGTACTTTTGTATATTTAGAAAATAATGTATATTCAGTGATGTTTAAGTTCAGTAATTATGACTACTTAAATTAATTCACTTGCGTTTAAAAAGTATTTTTCCCTGCTATGTCTTGTGATTTTGCTCTTTTCCTTGTATTTTATTTCGGTAATTATTTTATGATTTGAAAACATTCTGTTAAAATTATTGTTACTTTTGTTGTTATATTTATTTACTTATTGTAGTCAATATTGTATTGTCACAAAGATTTTTGTTCATAAAATCTTGTATATTATCAATTGTTCCTCTATGTTCAGACAAATTTACCTTTTAGTGTGCACAATACAACATTATCACTTTATGGGGGTAGGAGGCTATGTCTCTTGATATCGTAAGATTATAGTAATTTTCCTTTTCAACCGGGTTTTGCATGTTTTTTATATCGTCCCAATTTTTCGGGTCTTCTACTTAAAGATTATTTGTTAGGAAAGCAAACCTATCAGGAGGAACCCCCCTGTTCGATCTGTTTGATCTACGTGGCACGATCTGCGTGGTGTCTGAATTTGCAATCTGACTTTGCTCTGTTTCTTCGGTACATACATTATCTTCGATCAATTTCAATTTTAGTTGCAAATTATCATTATTAGGCGTTTCAATAGTTTTATTCGACATGTTATTTTGGGTTGTGTTTCGAACTTCATTCTCTAGAAATTTTACAGTTCTACTTATTATTATTTTCCTGCCATCCGTACAAATTCTGTAACCCTTACTCCTACTGTCGTAACCTACGAATATTCCCTCTACAGCGGTATTATCCAATTTTCTTCTAAGGGGTTTCTGTATGTAGGCAAATGCGCGACACCCAAAGGTTTTGATGTTCGAAAGGTCTGGTTTAAGACCAGTCCATTTTTCGTAGGGTGTACGGTCGTTGGATGAGGTTGGGAGTCGATTCTGTAAGTATGTTGCGGTGCAGATAGCTTCTCCACAGAATGAGTTAGGTAAACCACTATTGCTTAGTAGGCAGCGAGCTATTTCCGTCAAAGTACGGTTTTTACGCTCCGCAACCCCGTTTTGAGGCGCAGAATACGGAACTGTAAGCTGGTGATCGATACCCTCATTTTTTAAATAACTATCAATTTCCTTTCCTAAATATTCACCTCCGTTATCGAAACGGATAGCTTTTACTTTCCTACCAATTTTATTCGTAGTCATTGCTACATATTCATTGAACTTCGGAAAAACTTCATCTTTATTTTTCAATAAATACGCGACACTAAAACGGCTAAAATCGTCTATGAATGTCAAAAAATAGTATTTCCCCCCAAACGTCGCTGTTTGCATGGGCCCGCACAGAACAGAATGCACTAATTCTGTGGGCTCTGTAGCTCGAAAACTAGCGGCTTTGGGGTATGGATCACAAGTGAGTTTAGAGATGATGCAAGTTTCGCATGTATCGCCGTGTTTACATTTGTCAATTTCAATCCCTAACGCCATGTCGTTGTTTACTAATTCCTTAATATGGTTAACGGTTCTGTGGCCTTATCTTCTTTGCCATTTGTGCAAACAATTTTTATTTTCGCATTCAATTATAATATCTACATTGTGAGACGTATTTTGTTTTATTTTACATTCATACAAATTGTTGTTTAGATAGCCTTCGAAGTATGTGACACCTTCGTGAGTTATTTTGCAAGACTGTTTTTCAAATATGGCTTTACAACCGTTTTCTGTGGCCCTTTTTATAGAAATTAAGTTCGTTTCTATCTATGGAACATACAATACATTTTTTAATGTTATCGTTCTGTGAGTGTTATCCGACATTACTGTATCTAATTTTATAGTCCCGTAACCCTCAGAGTATAACTCTTGACAATTCACAATTGTTACACTACAAATATTGTCATAAAAATCATTCTATTTATTTCTATCATTGCAAATATGAGTTCAGGACCCAGAATCAATTTCCCATAATTTTTTTACATTATCCCCAACAAAAATTTTAACATATTTATTATTGGGTGTTTCCTTTTCGATATTTCTATTTTTGTTTGTACTCGCACCTGCACTGCCTTGAGAGAATATAGCCGATTTTTGTGACTGGTTGGGAAATCTATTATTAAATTGTGGTTGTTTTGAAACATTTTTGTTTTTATTTTTCAAATGCCAGCATTCTTCTATGTTGTGGGATGTTTTTTTTGCAGTATTTGCAAAATTTGTTTGATTTTTGCTTGGTGTTTTTCACCTTGTACACTGTGTGAGATGGTTCATTCTCAGCTTTATTATCAGTTCTTTTTAGATATTCGTCAGTGAGTTTGCTACGTTTAAACGTAGCAATAAGATCACGTTCATCCCTAGCCTCCAATGCAGTTATGAGAACATCGTAGCTGGGAGGCAGGGAGCACAGCATCAATGCTGCAAGATGTTGATCATCAATAGTTTCGCCTATGGCAGCTAGTCGATGGCGTATTTCACATATGTTGTTTAAATGTTGTATGAGGTTGCTACCTTCACTTAATTTTAACGAATACAATTTTCTCAATAAAAAAAATTTGCTGCTCAAATTGGTTCTTTCATGGACATTTTTCCAGGTCAATCAGTCCAGGTGTCACGCGCACTTTCTAAATTTTTTACATGTATAACTTGGTCGTCTTCTATTGATAAATTAATAATTGCGCGTGACTTGTGATTTTTATTTTTAAAAGCATCTGTGACGGGATCTGGGGGTTCGTCAATAATAACATTATAGAGGTCCTCTTTTTGGAGATACATCTCCATCCTGAATTTCCAAATATGATAATTATTTGCATTGAGTTTTTCAATAATAGTATTATTTATAATACTCATTTTGTACTGTTATATAGACCTAAAAGTCTTATACTTTTTATTTTATTTATGTAAATTTTTGTGCTTCGAATTCGGAATTGTTTACGGTTTTTTTTTTCAAAAAAGAAAAACATTATATTATTTATTTCAATATTTCAATTTCAATATATGTATATATATATTATATAAGCACAAAACAAATTCTGTGATGATAAACCAGTAACAAAATGATTTCACTTATTGTCGGTAGCTGTGCGACAAACTCAGTCGTATTATCTATAGTAAATATATATGTTATACAATATATTTTGTATACTAGATTGGAGGAGCCTCTGTATCGTTAGTATTTCTATAATACGGCATTAACTTGAAATAAAGAGATAAGGAAAAATTCGCTTACCTCATTTATGGTCCCCACAGATCACACAAGGCACGAATGAAGATAAATCCATTTCATTGCAACAGCGATGAGCTTGCTGCTACAGGAATAGTAAAATATACTGTTAATAATGTATTGTGGATTATTTCAGCACTAATAACGAAGATAGATAATTTTTCTTTAGATTTAATATTTTAATAGAATAAAAAACATTATAAAATATCTTGATTATTATAGTTTAAAACTGGAGAGAGAAAAAGACATCTCTCCGTCTACATTTTACGATTGAAACTGCGTAATAAAATGGAAAGAGTCAATAGATATCAAAGTTCAAAAACATCTACAGTTCTTTTAACGTCCGAAAAGGGAAGAACAATGCAAAACCGCAGAGTGGAGAAATTAGGGCTTGGTACATATGAAATAAAATAAAAAGTCTTGATTAAAGTGTCCGAATTCTTGTTTTGTCGATTCGTATATCTAATAAAGATATGTCTAGGGAGTTGGGAAGATCTTGTCATTTGAAATCGCTATCAATGTTCATCAAACCAAGATTTTCTTTCTTTCCTGTCCTTTTGTTTTCATTTGACATTAATATAATCTGTTATCTTTTTTTCCGTTTCTTATTTATTTTTATAATAATGTAAAGTTATTATTAAAACCATTAAATAATTATAAAGTATTTCATTCCAATCGGCCCCTCCAGTTGATGAGATATTGGACTTTCGTAAGTTGTTCACAGCAGATGCTGCTTTCGAGCCCAATTGCAGCCGCCAGTCTAAACTTTCGGAATTTTTCGTAGTTTTTCTCCAACCTTAGATTTTCCTACGTAAATACATGCTGGGTTCCCTTGAGAAGACTCCCATGGTCGATTCCGCTTTTAAGGGCTTATATATCTCGTGCTGATAATTGGTCGCCACAAATATAACAAATCATTTCAAAATATATAATACCCAAACGATAAAAAATTGCATGCTTCTGTCATTTGCATAAAGATTTCATTGATAAAGAAACCACTTTTAAAATGATACTTTTACAAGAAAATAAATGTGAAAGTTTCTGTTTATCTGCGTGACATATAAAAATTATGCTGAAGAATTAAAGTGTTAAGTGCAAAAATATACTATTAAAAAACTGTAAGAAAAATCAAAAATTAAATACTTTCAAATAGTTATTATTTCTATAAAGTGTTATTTCATATATCTCTTTGAAGAAGTAAAATGTTATTTACTTCTTCTCGATATTTAAATCATTAAAGTATTCGAATAATGAATATATAATCATACCAGTATATTTTTGCAAACGCTTTCTATAAAAAGAGAAAGGCAGAAAAAAATAATAATAAAGAAGAATTTGACACTTATAATCATTCCATAATAGGAGGGATTGTTCGAAGAATGATAACATATGATATAACAAAGATAGAATTGTCTAAATTCCAATAATAATAATAATAATGTTTTACGTGTACAGCCCCAGTATGCCTAAATATAAAAATAAAATAAATTTTCTATTAGGAACTTGTTTAGAAAGAAATTTTTTTTTCAAAATATATCGTTTTACTTAAATTAAATGTACTTTAATTATTCAATCCACTGTACAGAATAACATTCATTGTTTAATTTATTTTAACAAAATATTGAAAATGTAAATTTATATTATTTCCATGTTAATGAATGCAAATTATTGTCACATTTATCTATATCATTATCTATATTTTCACTTTCTACTTCTTAAATACTTTCAGATGTTTAAATACTTTTCAGATGTCACAAATTTAATTAGCGTACCTCTTTAAATTTGAAATTCAAATAGACAATATGTCCCCTGTTGTCTTAGTTAATATTTAACAATATTTATATAATATTTAATCTTGGTGGTATCTAAACAAGTAAAGTTTTATATGTTTTAAAATTTAATTAATAGTTTGTAAGCTTTATTGCATCACTGGAAGAACGTTCCATAAAATGATATAAAATTAGCGCATATTATTCCTATAATGTTATTCTTTAAAATAATGCCATATATATATACATATATATGTAAGGTTACATATGTTTAAGCATACATAAGTAGCTTTTGTATCTTTCAAATGGAAAAGGGGTAAATAAAGAATATATGGAGGGTTTGTTGAATGGAAGAATACGGAGAGTTTATTGAACAAGGGTTTGTTGAATGAATTAACGTTATAACATTTAATAGTATACTTTAGTTTGCATGCCTAAGAGGGACTGCTCAGAGAAGGAAGCTTTGACTGTAGAGCATAGTGTCCCTCCCGGTCACCTTTATTAATATCATAAAAAATACTTTTTTTCAGTTTGAAGAAAATAAGAAAAAATTACAGACTAAACTCAGCCGCAGACTCGTGCCACCTAGTATTCCAGGTGACTAAGATAGATGGCTTAACCCTAGTCTGCCAAGTGGCTAAGATTGATTCTTTTGGGATTCGTTTGACATGGGAGAAAGGCACAAGGAGTTCAATTTCTGCTGTTAGATTTTCTGTTTCTGCCTTGACCTGAACATCAGCCCCATCATTGCCCTCAATGGCAATCTGGGCCGAGACGTGACAAAGTGAAGCTAGGAACATTAATTGCTGTTTGATTTTTAGGACTATGGGGTGTTTAGTACGATGGGGAAAATGGCTTGTAAACTGGACAAACTATCACTGTAAACCCTAGTGCAGGGGCAGGGTTGCCCAGAGTTCTATTCAGTGCCCGCAGAATTGCAACTAGTTCCGCTTGATATACGGAGTTAAAGTCGCCAATCGTGCAGGCCACTTATGACACAGAACACTAGTGCCTCACCTGATTCAATTCGGGATCTATTTGTGTATATAGTTGAATCTCTGGTTGGTTTATAAGAAAGCTTTTCCATGTTTACTAGCAAATGCGACGTCTCCTTCGCAGGATGCAGAATCAAACTGCTGACTTTTCATTGTATGAATGTGTTTGGGAAATGGGTTTGTTGTGTTGTGTCGTCTTGTAGATGTACGATCTTGTTTCTTAGATATTCAAATTCAAGTGTAATTGTAATGGGAGGGATCCCTTTTATAACTGCAAGGGTTTTCGAGGAAATCATTTTGTAGCCTCTACTCGTCTGGAGTACGAATATCCTTTTAATAGAGGTTAGTTTATCCTTCACCTATTTAGTGAGGCTGTCTTTGCACATACCCACGCAATAAAAGACGATCCGTTCCACTACTGAATGGTACCAAACTTTGAGCATTTGAGATTTAATGCCTCAAGATTTAGCTGTTAATTTGCATGAATTGTTATGGATTTTTTTCAAGTTTCTCTCTTTTGTTGTAAATCTGTTCCGTCCAGCTCTTATGTTTATATATTTTGAGGAATATTACTGTTAATTTTTGTACATGTTTAACCGATTTCCCACCGATTCTCATCGTGGTCGGATGTTGAAGGTCATGTGGTTTTGCAAACGTCAGTTCTTGAGATTTGCCTGAGAAGAACTGGAAGTGTAGGCTAGTTAGATGCTAGAGAAAGAGAGGGAAAGCTCAAGTTGGTTCTTTTTCAATGTCAACACGAACACGGCCCGAGAAAACAAAACTGAAATCATCAGCAAAGGCATATACGAGGAACCCATGTTTTTCTAGCTCTTTTAGAATGACACTTGTTATTAGTAGGTAGAGAATAGGGCCTAAGCAAAATCACTACGGGCACACCTTTTGAAGACTGTAGAACGATGAATTAGACCACCAATTACCAATTTTTTTTCGTTCTGACAAATATGAGGTGATAGTTCCAGCTGTATTTCCCGGACAGCCAGTTTCAATTAATTGGAGCAGTATATCCCGCCACTCTACATTATCGGTAGCACTCTTTATGTCTAAAGAGACCAGGGAAGTGTAGTGTCTAGCATCTATGCTTAAGGCTCAGTAGAATAGAATATCATTCAAAGCTTTTTGCAAGATCTGCCATCTCTGAACTCATATTGTTTGTGATGGAGAATATTGTTTGTTTCAAGAAAACGAACCAAACTCTTAACTAAATGTTTCTCTAGTAATTTACCTAAAGTCGATAAGAGGCAGATTGGCCTAAAGGAGGTGGATTCAGATGAATCCTTCCTTTGCTTCTGGAAGTATACAACTTCCCCTTGCCTCAGAGTCAGTGAGAAGTAATTACGAGTTAAACAAAGATTTGCCCAACGAATGAAAATCTTAGGGATAATTTTGAATGTTAGTAATAAGTTTCTTGAATCTATACAATCTGGATTCGGCGCTTTAGAATCGTCCACATTGTGCAGTACTTAAGAAAGTTCTGCTTTGGTGAAGGGGAGATCAATAATATACATGTTGAAATAGCAGGATCCCAGGATCATGGAAGCCATATGAAAAGACTAGTCAGATGTGGTGATCCCAAAGCACACTTCTATCTTATGCATGTTAATACTTCCTGAAAAATGCAACATAGCAGCGTCACTGGTTATAAGGTTTAAAACAAAATCTAGTCAGCAACAATTTCAACTTATAACTGAGTTACGACATCTTATAACTGAGTGTAAAGTTTAAAGAAAATCCATACATTAGTTTTTAAGATACAGCTATAAACCTTTAAAAAATCTGCATAATACTGCCACATGTTGGGTGATGTACACCAAAAGCTATTTAGGATCAATTTCTTATCGGGTACTAACTTAATCTGAAGTTCGATAAAAAACCATGTATTAGTTCTTGAGATACATTTATTGTGCAATCCTGAAAAAAAGAAGCATAGCAGTGACATCTATAAGACGAATTAGACCAAAAATTAAATAACACTAACAAATGTAAAATTTCCAAGTGGGTAAAAAAGTCCAGGCTAGGATTCGAACTAGAGATGTACTGGCTAAAGCCACCAATGTTCTTCCAACTTAGCCATCCCGGGCGAATACTAGTGGACTAATGTACTCAAATAACCTTAATGTTCGCATAATATGGTCTAATATTCTGGATCAGCTCAACAGAATAAATCGTCGGTCAATATATGGAACTGCAGAAAACACTGCATACGAAATCGCTCAACAGAATAAAACGAAGGTCAATATATGGAACTTCAAAGCATTGCATACGAAATCACAAACGGACGATTTTCACCCACTTCGAAAATTCCTTTATAATCCATTTACCGATTGAATAATCGTGTTATAAATTAATCTGAACAACACTAATTTATATCAGGGACTAAATGAATCTGAAGTTTTAGATAATTTCGTGCATCAGTTTTAGAGATAGATCTACTTCGATAATCACGAATAATGCACAATGTCGGCGCCACCTGTTGAGAGATTTGCACCAAAACGTAATTAGCACCATGTTATTTCATGTATTAATAAATATATATATTTTTTGAAAATCTTGCACTTTTACTTGAGCTATGGCCATTGGGGAAAATGTAAATAATACCGCATAGTAGAGCCACCTGTTGAGAAATACATATCAAATCTTAATAGATCTAGTTTATATCAAGGTTTTCTAAATCTAAAGTTTAGTGAAATTCCGTGCATTAGTTCTTTAGATATAGCTATTGCTTATGATAATCACGAATAATGCACCATGGTGAAGCCAAATCTACAGCAATTTACATGTTTCTTTGATCTAAAACATCAAGACGAAATCTTTCAGCTGTCACCTGAGGCAGAATTCCTCGGAAAAAATTCTTATTTTTTCCACAGTTTGAAAGAAACTTTTATATAGATTTGGCTTTACCCTTGACGTCATTCAGCATTGTGTATTTAATGCACAGCCTCGATTTCAGCTTTCCTGACTAACCTTGTTTTTTTAATTATTTACTTGTATTTATTGTTTAGACTTCCCTTTACTTTCCTTTGAAATTTCTTTAAAAAAGTTATTGGGTACTCTATCTTTTTTCGAAATTTTAGTATTTTTTCTTATTAATGTTGTAGTTACTTCCATCATTCAGGATAGGCCACGCCTTCCTCAATTCTACAGGCCCTGAGGTGCTTGCTCACTGTACCTCAGCTATTTAAAACTTGATTATATCCCATTTTGGCTCATTCTATAACCGAATGCTGGCGTATGACGTTGTCTCTTGTGGGATATCCGTTCAGTAAAGGGTCCTTTTCAGGACTTTAGCCGCGTCCGAGCTGTTGCTGGGGAATCGCAGTGATTAATTCTCGGCGGGCAATGGTCGCCAAATTTCAATCCCAAAATTATTTAATTTCAGTAGACTCATATTTTTAAGCTTTAATTTTAACTTAACTCTATTTTAGATCTCGTCAAGAACAGAAAAATTTTGTTTGCTACAGTTGTGAAACTGTTATGGAGTTCCAAAATGACTTGCTAGTTGACCAAAAGTCAACTAGCAAGGAGTATTTATTATTTTGTAAGCCTGATCATCGATATTTAGAAAAAAATGGTTTAAAATACAGTAATCCCTTAACATCCGCGAGAGTTAGGTTAGCGAAAGCATTCGTGAAAGACTAGGTCTGCGGGCACCCTGGGAAACTTCGAAGAGGAACGGGTACTAGGTAACGAGTACTAAAATTATAAAATGTCATCCTAAACATTCTAGATCCCTTTGCTAGAGTCTCCTACAAGAATTCAAAAGCGTTTCCCAATATTTATGGGGTAAAATTTATTTAAAAGTCTCTGCTAAAAGACGCAAACACAATCGGTGTGTTTTAGTAGCTGTAATACCAGTTAATGAAACCATGCGATATATCAAGTGACAATGTCCCGTTGTTGTAATGACTCCATATATTTTTGTCACATAGTAAACGATAGATTGGAAATTTTGTATAATTTCATCTATTCAACTTAGATGTTTACCCTGTTTGCATAATTTGGAGATCTATAGTTTTAGTTTAAGTATACAGAAAATGACTGAATATTCATTTTTGGTGAAGGCGGTATGTTTTCGCAATGTCATTTGTTTCATTTCATAGCGCCATCTTTATCCTACTACTTTTTAAAAACTGGAATTTTTATTAACCTCCCTACGGTCACAAACTGATATGTTCATTAAGTTGTAGGTTTTACTTAAATAGAAATATTTTTTATTAATATAATCAAATCGATATGCTCCAGCTTTTAAAAGTAAGTTACGATTAATGCTCTCAAAGTTTATTTACTTATACTTAAGAAAAAGCGTTATGTCTCATGATTAAGATTACACCTTTCTTTAGAATTTTACTAAAAAATAAGAAAAACAGCATTAAATTTTACCCTTTTTCTAGAGGGTTAGAGCGTTAATAATGCATGCGTCTTTATATTAATTTCGCTTAAATGTTCTTAGTTTTTAAATTTACATAAATCTTAAGAAAATAACTAGAGATTTTGTAACAATAATTACAATGGTTAGTGCTATAATGACAAATTGCTATTCATAATAGTTTTTAATTTAAACATAGTATTGCGAATTGCAATTTATCATTATTGCACTAACCATTTTAATTGGGAAAACTACGTGTTTAAAGAGATATATAAAGTGTTATACACTATATTGCCATTGATTATTGGACACTTGCGATTTTAGACATTTTACTAAATATCTAGAAAAATACATGAGGAATCATCTCGAAACTCTTAGTGTATAAATATAATTGTATACGTCATACATCTCCGTGAAGATTTTTTAACGAAACTCCATAGGGGACCGTCAACAAATTAAAAAACAATGAATATCTTTTGAATAACCCTGTCAAAACTAATGTAGCAAAAGTGCTCAAACTCTAGATTATGATTTAATGCCTTATCGTAATACACTGTGTTCATTTTTATGCAACTAGCATGCATACTCGCAGAGTAATTAAGGTTTTTATAAAAATGGTCCCAAATTTTTCCAAGTTTTTTCCTTATAATTTTCAGAATTCTTAATATAAAATAATATTTTTTTTCAGAAAATAGGACAAACAACATTGCAGACAGTACCCTGTAATCAGAATTAAAAAATAATAAAAACTGTATGAAGAATGAGTAGGTTTACTAAATAATTTTTTACTGCGCATGCGTCAAAGATATCAAAATTTCATTTGCATATTATGTTAGCTAAATGTATAGAGCAACTTTTGTAAAAGTCTCAAAATCATAGCTTGAAAATTCTGAAAGTAATCGTCTATAGAAAAAGGTCAAAATCCGTTGTTTCCAAAATGAAGCAAAAAAATGAGGGATTTTATCCAAATGTAGTAGTACATCCCGTATTGTGTATTCTATATTGACAGTAATCAATGAATATATGGATACAACCCCTCTTGTTTTTGCTTCGTTTTGAGAATAACGGATTTTCAACTAATTCAACTGACGATTATTTTCAGAATTTTCAAGTTATGATTTTGTGACTTTCACAAAAGTTGCTCTATACATTTAACTTACATAATATGCAAATGAAATTTTGATATCGTTGACGCATGTGCAGTAAAAAATTATTTAGTAAACCTACTCATTTTGTACAAAATTTTCATTATTTTTTAATTCTGATTACAAGGTACTGTGTGCAATGTTGTTTGTCATATTTTCTGAAAAAAATATTATTTTATATTAAGAGCTCTGAAAATTATAAGGAAAAAACTTGGAAAAATTTGGGACCATTTTTATAAAAACCTTAATTACTCTGCGAGTATGCATGCTATTTGCATAAAAATGAACAAGGCGTATTACAATAAGGCATTCAATCATAATCTAGAGTTTGAGCGCTTTTGCTACATTAGTTTTGACAGGGTTATTCAAAAGATATTCATTCTTTTTTAATTTGTTGAAGGTCCCCTAAAGAGTTTCGGTAAAAAATATTCACGGCGATGTATGGCGTATACTATTATATTTATACACTAAGAGTTTCGAGATGATTCCTCATGTATTTTTCTAGATATTTAGTAAAATGTCTAAAATCGCAAGTGTCCAATAATCAATGGCAATATAGTTTATAACTCCATGTTTGAAATTCATTAAATAATTTTAAATACCATTTTTTTCCATTATGCATATTTTGTTCATCATGTTAAAATTCATTAATTCATAGTCCTTTCTTATTAATAAATATTTAAATCAAAAGATACATAAATGAAGAAAAGGTAAATTCATTCTGGAATTTGAATAATGCTACTTTATATATACTGCCTAATATCCAAATCAAACATAATAACTTTAAATGAATTGAAACAATACTAACTTAGAATACTGATTGCGCATTACAAAGTTTACTCATTAGGATTCAGTATACATAAATTATATTTCACTTTATATTTGCCACTAATATTAATGAACTATAAGATTAATAAATTTCTCTGTTTACTCATTACTGCTATAATCATTATTTATTAATCATTAAAATTTCGCTATATTTAAAGTAAATTTATTTCAAACATTACATGTCCCTCATTAAAATTAAAATTTGAGATGATATTTCATATTGTAATAAAATAAACATACTAACTAATATTTTAACATTTGTTTTCTCGCAAAAATATGTTTGCATTATACATCTGTATAGATATTTAACTACAAGAAATTTAATAAAATGTAAGATATGTAACATCATAATAAAATATATTGATTTGCATTTCGATCGGAATATTATCCAAGTGATTATAACGTGACACGTAAGAAGGGTAGTATAATGATGATTGAGGGCGCGAACATTGTTTTAATTTCCGAGCCTTTAGATGAAGAAAGATGTCGAGAGAATGTTCTATGAAGCAGGGAAGTATAGATATGTCCCGATATCTACGGGAGCTGTTATCTCTAAGGCTTCTATAATAGGAACTGACGCATTCACTCGGATTTGGCACCAGTATTGGCACCTAGTCGAAAAACTAAACTAATTTCCACCATTTGGAAACCCCGGCACCGGCCGTAACCTTTGGCACTTTCGAGGGTAACGCTCCGGCACGGTAGATTCATGCAGAACTGGATACCAATGATCCGAAATAAATTGAATTTGCATCAGCCTCTATTATAGGAGTTCTACACTGTAAAAAAAATTTGTAAAGATACTAAACTTTTTCAAGGAAACTGGGATTCCTAGGATCCGTAACCTAACTCCTCTACAGGATATATATATATATATACAGTCCCTCGCCAAATTATTAGACGCACTCCCTTTTCCTTGTGTAGAATCATATTACTAGCTTCATAGAAACATTGCTGTGTGAATAACTGCAATTTATTATACACATCAATTGTAGGGTTATAATAAATAAAAATCATGCTTATGACTTTAAAATTATTTATTATTGCAAATTAAATTAAAAATGGATGAAACTGCAAAATGTATAACTTGAAACTCAAAACAATTTCAATATTTTTGGAGCCTTCTTTGGTGGTAATCAGTGCCTCTATTCTTCGTGGCATGCTGTTAATGGAAAATTGAAGTGTTTCTGGCATGTGTGGGTGACGATTCCAGACATGGATAAGATTTTCTATCAACTGGGTTTTGTTTGTTATTACTTCTTAGTCAATTCTCAAGACCAATATAAAGAGGTTTGCAAATTAGATTTATTCTGCAGCTAAAATGATGGTTTCTAAATGAAGAACCTCTTGTACTTTTCCAAGGTAAAGCTTCTTGTTACATAGCACGATCCGTCAAGACTTACTTTCAATAAAAAAATATCCCTGTTCTGAACTGTTTCCTGTAATTCATCAGACATGAATACCATTGAAAATGTTTGGGAGCTTATGAAGAAAAAACTGGTCAAAAAGCTCATAACGAACAAAACACAGCACATAGAAAAACTTATCCTTGTCTGGAAACATCACTCACACATCGCAAGAGACATTTCATTTCTATATTAACACCATGCCACGAAGAATAGAGGCACTGATTATCGCCAGATGAGGCTCCGAAAAATATTGACACTTTTTTTAGTTTCATGTTTTGCAATTTCATCAATTGTTAGTTTAATTTACAAAAATAAATAATTTTAAAGTTATTAGTATGCTTTTAATTTGTTATAATCCTACAGATGATGTATATAATCAATTGTAACTATTGACACAGTAATATCTGTATGAAGCTAGTAATATGATTCGACACAAGAAAATGTGTGCGTCTAATAATTTGGCCAGGGACTGTATATATATGTGTGTGTGTGTGTGTGTGTTGCATTTACTGTTGTTGTTCTTCTTTAAGAATATGTTTTTTAGATTTCTGTCACAATGTAGGTGATTTGAAAAAAATTCCTGGTATTTACAATGGCGAGACTCGTAATCTACTAGTCTGATTCTGGGGTTTGAAAACCAGTATAGAGTGTTTAAGTTGGAAAATTCTGGTGGTAATTTGCCTTGTGTAAATTTTTAAATGTGCGGTTTAAATAGCAGTTGTCGATATTTTTCCGAATTTCCTTTCCTTTGCAGCATTCAAAGCATAGAGGTGTGACTGCTTATTTGTTTTTTGTGTTTTCAGTGAGATTTGCACTGCATTCTGTACTGTGGAAATTCTTTTAATAATCTTTTTGTGTATAAAAAATGTGTGGTCTCGATTTATTTCTAACATATCTAGTCTCGTTTGGTCTCTTTTGTCTGTTTACATTTACCTCTGACTACATCAATATGTGTTACTTTTCGTTAATATCTCTGCTAAATATATTAGGTTGTGAATTGATTCCGGATATACACGGATATTTTCACATAATCGGCTTTCTTTTAGTATAAGAAGGGGTTTATTGCGTTTTTCTTTAGAGCAATGCTTGCGGCATTTTTTCTACTTTTTTTCATATTTTTCCATTGAGATTCAGCCTTCTGAAGGCTCAATCTCATATATTCTGGCTTATATTCTGGCTTATACTCTGGCTTATACTCAGGCCACGCTTATATTCTGGCTTGTTAATCATTGAATCAGCTGGATCTTCCTTTTAGGAGTTTATCATATTGTTACACCAAGTTCTGTCATTTTAAAGTTCATAAAAAGATACAGTTTTTTTTTTCTTAAATTGTATTTTTATAAATATTACAATGTTATAACGGGCACATTTAATTCATGAAAAGTGACCAAAGTTTATAGGTGTGACTTATAAGTAAAACATTATCAAAAAATGCAGTTTTTTTACAATTGAACATGCTATTTACTTACAAAGAGATCAAAAGTCACTGTCATATTACATGAAACATCGCAAATGTTGCATGTAAATAACATGGATTTTTTTTTTCACAAATTACATGAGCTTAACACAGAATTATATTTAAATAAATAAAAATGTTTTTAAAGCTTTGAATGTTATACACGGGAGTCGCAGTATATACCAAAATGCATAGTATATTTCTTTGCCTTAAAAATACTGATTGTTGTATGACATACTATAAATATTTTAGAGCACGTTTTGAAAATTCCGATTTACTATCAAAAACATATTGAAACTGACTTTTTTCTTCAATGCAAACGTTTACATGTTGTTTTGAAACATACTTTTTGAAGTGCTCAGTAAATTTTGTTATGTGCAGTGAAAGATTTCCAAAATGTTATCATATACAAAAAATCTTAGGAACTTTGAATAAACTATATTCTAGTAATACAATGGTACATTTTATATCTTAATTTCATATCTGTTAACATAGGAGTAACGGAATTTTCTTATACCTTTTTTAAATCATATGTAATTATTATTGGGTATTTTAAATAGTAGCAACTACTCCATAAATCCATTTGAATTTTATTATAATGGATTATGCAGCATAATAACAAAATAATTCAAAAGAACATTTTTATTTTTTTAAATAAAATAGGCAAAAGTATTAAATTAAATTAAAAAGTATTTTAAAATGAAATAAATTTCGTGATAGGTTGTTAAGGAACTTTAGTCCACCGACAATTCCACGAGACATTTTTTTCCACGGAGCAAACATCTTGAAAATTAACCCTCTGATTGTATTGAAAAATTTCCAATTTGTAAAGTTGTTTTCTTTGAATTTTGTTTTAAATGTTAATAAAAAATGTTTCTTTCGACATTATATGAAAACACTTGATAATCAGTATGAATATGAAGCTTTAAAGAATTAATCTTTGTACAATGCAGTACAAATCCATTAAATCATTAGAATTATAATGCTTTAGATGTTGCTCATGTTTGAAGGGAAACCTGGAACTTACTGAATGTGTTAACATGTGCTTATTAAAGAAAGTTTTAATAATAAGATTTGAAAAAAAAATTATTTTCATAGAAAAAAATAAATCTTAAACTATAATTCTAAAATCTTCTCAATCATTGAAGCTGAGCAGGCAATAAATTTTTATGTAAAACAAATCTCAATTAGGAGATAAACAGTCATGACATTTAATGAAACACCATGAAATATTAGAGTGTACAGGAATAAAAGAAAGCATACTCATATGATGCTGATGTAGAAGGTTTAGTCCAAACTGCGGCAAAACTTCTCCTAGAATTTGGCAATATTTAGTTGGATGGTGTCTATAAGGTAAATGACACATTTTTAGAAATATTAGTTTGTCGATAATGAAATAATCGACAACATACTTGCACATTTGCTTTTGACGTAAAATATCCTCACCATCCAAATTTTACATCCGCTTTTTCGCCACTCTCATATGGAAGCACTTAAGGAAAGATTTCTTTTTATTACACATTGAAGGGATTCAAAGAAGGGAATAAGAATTATAGCTGTTTTTTATTCGTGAAGTTCTTTTAATATAAATAACTAAATATATTAAAAAAACAAGTTAAAATATTCAAGAAATACTAAAGCACTTTTTTAAAAGATATTTCTTGCAATTTACACTTGATTGTTGGACTTGCACAGAGCTTAATATTAAATGATCTAGGATTTTTTTACTTTTTTATTTTAATGCTGTCGTGTGTTTTAGATTAACTAAGCTAGAAGAAATGTATGGTTTATCTATTATTATAAGAATATACTGGAAAACCATCTTAAGTATAAAGCTTTATAAATGCCTTAATGCCCTTCACAAGTATTTTTGCCGCAAAGCATAATTCAACAAATTATGCTTTTTACTTTAATAAATCTTTTTCTAAAACGAAAAAAAGATAAATTTTTATCGATACACATTTACTTAATTTCAAATAAAAAATCTTATGGTAGAAAAAGCACCCGTTTTTGAAATAGAAATCTTCGTAAGCTTTCGTACAGTTATATTACTAGTCGAATACAAAATATTTGTATTGAAGAAATATTGAAAAATTACAATGTCTTCCACTGATTTACCACTATTTTGAAAAGACAAAATATACACTGCAAAATAAAATCTGTAAAGTTACAAAATCTTTTCAAGGAAACTTGTATTCCTAAAACATTTTATGTAATGGTAACAGGAAAAATTCATTATCATTACATAAAATCTTCTAGGAATCCTAGCTTCCTAGGAAAAGTTTAGCAACTTTACACATTAATTTTTATAGTTTACTTCGAATTGTTGTAGAAATTGGTCATAAACATTGTTGTTTTCAAAATATAGGAAGTAAATAATTAAAAAAAAATGTTGTCCAGTTAAAGATATTACCTGTGTAAAACTTTATTAGAAGACTCTAAAAAATTAAAATTTATGAATAAGTTTGTCATAGCAAAGTTCTCTGCAATTTCTTTTGATGCGCCTTAGTCGTTTGGATTCAAATATCGAAATTTTGTTTTTCTTTGTAAAAATTCAAAGTATTATTAATTTTTTTGCTGTTTCATTCGGTTTATGCATTTATTTATTATATATATATATATATATATATATATATATATATATATATATATATATATATATATATATATATATATATATATAATATTATATATATATAATATATTCAACTTCCATAATGATAAGATGTATAAGCGCAATCATTAAGGGATAGTTTAATCGTCTGTGTTATTTATGTTATCATAAGATAACATGAATTCCTGCAGCTATTTTGTAGAATATTTCACTTTAGGCCTATTTTGGCATAAATTAACCTTATTTAAAAAATTTTAAAATACATCACTTTAATGCTGCACAGTGCATGAAATGATGTATTTATTCAATTTTTTATTCTTGCTGCTTCTTTGATACTTTTTGGAAATATCTACCATTGTTATAACTTCGGATTTTACCAAAATTGGAATTTATTTCATATGTAATAATATACTTATCTAAATTAATAAGATGACTGTAAAAATACTGGTTTCATTGGTTTATTGTATGGTAATACATGAATTACTGTGGTTATATAATGTCCATTTATCCATATATTTTTTAGTAATTTGGTAATCTGCCTTCAATTTCACATCAAACTTCAACTGTTTTCAATAATATGATTGTAAAAATACTGGTTTCATTGGTTTATTTAATGGTATTGTCTGAATAACTTTGGATGTATTTATAAAAGTATTTATATATTGAACTTCCATGATGATAAGATGCATAAGCGCAATCATTAAGGGATAGTTTAATCTTCTGTGTTATTTATGTTATCATAAGATAACATGAATTCTTGCAGCTATTTTGTGGATTATTTCACTTTAGGCCTATTTTGGCATAAATTACCCTTATTTTAAAAAATTTTAAAATACATTACTTTAATGCTGCACAGCGCATTAAATGATGTATTTATTCAATTTGTTATTCTTCCTGCTTCTTTAATACTTTTTGGAAATATGTACCATTGTTCAAACTTCGGATTTTACCAAAATTGGAATTTAGTTGATATGCAATAATATACTTATCTGAATTAATAAGATGACTGTAAAAATACTGGTTTCATTGGTTTATTGCATCGTAATATATGAATTACTTTGGTTATATAATGTCCATTTATCCATATATTGTTTAGTAATTTGGTAATCTACCTTCAATTTCACTTCAAACTTCAACTGTTTTCAATAATATGAGTCTAAAAATACTGGTTTCATTGGTTTATTTAATGGTATTGTCTATATATATATATATATATATATATATATATTCGAAATGTAAAAGTAGCAGCGTTAAGAACACCAACTATATTAAATTGTAAGCATAGCAGTTTTAGTAGCGTACACTGTAAAAAAAAAATATAAGAAAAAAATTGGAAAATTACAAAAAATTTTCGACTAGAATTATTTCAAGAATTTTTTATTCTATGGCAACAATCAAAAATCATATAATACATATAGATTTACACTTTCAATCAAAAAATTTTTAAGGTTATTAAGATTTTTTTTTTTTTGGAAAATCATATTCCGAGAACTTTTTAAGTAACGGTAACGAGGATTACAGACATAATTTTAGTAAAAATACCAAAATATTAGTAAATTATTTTGTAAAGTTACAGATGTCTCTCGTTTTGCTTACATGTTTTGTAGATTGACATCATTATCCAGAACATTGTACATATAAAATTTTAGTAAGCGTGACAGATTTCGGTAAATTTAGATTATTAAGGTTACAGATTTTTTTTACAGACTGTATACAGCTTACCGCCCTAAGTGCTAAGGATGGGGAAAAATTTCTCACTTATATTGGAGAGATAGAGAATTCAAGCTGAAGGTTTAATATACACTAGAAAAACTGAGTGGCAAGTATTAGCCTAAATTAAAGTGGATAGAAAACGGGACCGAAACAGTAAGAAATGCGAAGAGGAAAAAAAAGTTAAGAAAAAGAGGTATTTATGTAATATTTCCAACAATCCGATAATGGGGGAATGGCGAATTCACAACTGACAATATTTGTCAATTTTTTTATAAATAGGAAATGCTTCAAAGAAGTTAAGTTCATGAAAAGAAGCAAGTTTAGAGATTTAATTAACCGAACTGAAGTCAAAATTTTGGATACATTTTATACAATAGAGGTATAGCAATATTTTACAATAGAGGGTTTTTTGTTTCTTAATATATTGGTAATGTTCTTTAATACGGAATTTTAAGGAGCTGTTTATTTGGCCAATATAGAAAAAACAGCACTGGCAATTAATACTGTTGATACCCTTTGGATTCAATTGTTCTACCAGGTCTTGGAGAATATGAGTTTATTGGTTGGTGGCAAAAATTATTTTGAAATCATATTTTCTAAGAATTTTGGCAATGGCAAGCATTTAATGTTGGTACTTTTCCATTTTCATTATATTGCACTATGCTCCATATCAACAATTGTATATATATATAGTTTACTTATCAAAATTATCATCAAGATATCATTTGTTTACAAACGTGTGTAGAGACTTTTATCAACGTACTGCCAAAATGTATTAAAGATGAGATAAGAAATCCCTTCATAATTTCATTTTTTTTAAATTAAGCTTCCCTAATGTTTTTATAATCTAATAAGAAGAAAATCGTTATTAGATGTGTTCAACCGCAAAAAGATGGTGTAAAATAATGGGCAGAAATTAAATTATATCTTTATTTTTTAAATTATTGATTCTTTGTAATTTTTATAGAAACCACATGGCTTTCTTGGAGTGGAATGCTCTAAAACGGGTTTCTTAATTTGCAATTACAAAAAAAGTTGTTAAATATCAATAATTTAAAGCATTTTTAAAGTGTTTATTTATAAAATTACCGTGCGATAATTTAATTGTGAACTATGTACTGGAAGTAATTAATAATATGTATGACTTTGTTTTTAGTTTCTTATTAATGCTAAAACAGATTTTTTAAATATGCTTAGTTCTATAAAATTTAATGCTTTAATATGTAATTAATAGAATTTTATAATTAAAATTTTTTATAATAATATAGGATTTTTTTTTGTTTCTGAAAATACTTTTCATAAATTTACTCACTATTTAAATTATATTCTTTAATGAAAATACACCCTGACAAAATGTTGTCTTGTACAACTTAAAATTAAAAAGAAATGAAACATTTTATTTTTATTTTTTTTATTATTTTTATTTATTTATTTATTTATTATTATTATTATTATTTTTTTGCAGCTGACTGATGTTTTTCTGATTTAAATCTAAAACAAAAGGTTAAAAGAATAGTTTCCATTTTCATAATTGTTTTAGATGTTCTTATTAGGAATCCGTTCTTTATATCCAATATGTTTTTTATGTAACTTTGGATGGTAAAATTTCAAGACACATTAAAAATTCCTTTTTAAAAAATAATTTGTTATTTACTCTTTTACACTGTCTACAATATTAGTAAAAAAAAAATCATAATTGTTTATAATCTTATTTTCACATTATTGTACGTTCGACAAATCATCAGAATGCAATACAATATCTACATGAAAATTCTTTTCTTTAAATTTGATGTCTTTTAAAAAAGCAGAATCCCTCTAATGCTAATTATGGCTAATGCTATTATTGATATGCTAATATGCTTTTATTGAATTATGGCTAATAGTAATTAATGCTAGTTATGAAAGTGATTTAGACAAAATTCATCTAAAAGGCCTGTAGTTTTAGATGTAAGTTAGTTAGATGTAAGATGTAAGTCTGTTAGTTAAAAACAGCAATTGTGTATATATTGTTTAAGTTAAAAGCAGACGCATTACTGTTTTGCAACATATACTATGGCTATGGCAGAGATATATGCAAAAAACAATTCGCAATTTTTATTTCAATGCTCTTGATTGCAAAATTAAATACATATAAAATCGTCTCCATGGAACTGATAGGGTGTTTTTTTATTGTTATTTACTTCTATGACACCATTATAATTTTAGAAATAGTTTATATTTTATTTTATATTTTTTAACACAAATGTCTTTTATGATTTGTCCAAAACATATTAATTCTTTTTCAGTTTGTTGAGGGCGGATTTTCAGGAAAAAAATCTTCGTGGAAATTTATGATCTGTACTATTATATTTACACACTTAATGCTTCAGGATAATTCTTTACGTATTTTTCTAGATAGTTAGCAAAATGCTTAAAATTGGAATTGGCCGGTCGCCTTTGGTCATGTAGTGTACATATAATTATATATATATATATATATATATATATATATATATATATATATAATATGTATATCTTAGCTTTTACAATTACTTTCAGGAACCATTTGCACTTATATAGTCCATGAAAACAATATCAACTTTGACATAAAGATATAAAATTATTATAAACTTTTTTTCTCAAAAAATATTTCGAGACAAATTTATAGTACTAATATCATTATTTTACTTAAAATAATTTTATTTCAAATCGTACAGAAGCTCGGGTGCATAACAAGACACCAACTGGCGTGTTGAGAGCCCAGGTATCTACCTTGTTTTTACGATGCTCGTGCCTAATTTAGATTAATGCCAAACTTCTAAAAATAGCAACTGCTTTTTTCCAATCTTATGAAAATTGAACACAGTTTTTGAACGTGGAAGTAAATTGCCATAGTGAAAGAAATAAGGGTTTTTTTAAATGATAAAAGCTTTATAAAATTTTAAATTTTTAAAAAATTAAAATGTAACGATTTTTGTTATTCCTACACTCGATATAGTACTTTCTTGAAGGAGCTAATTGTAATGTAAAATTGGAGAAAAATAATGTTCAGTATCATCATAGATCGGGAAGCGGCAGCACAGACAATACCTTATCGAGTTTATAGTTGTCATTCCAGAATTGGTTAGTAATAGATTCATTAATTAAATTGGAGTCGATCTATAAAGTCATACCTTGATGGAAAATACCTGAAAGGGTGATTTTAGATTTTGTTGGTTAATCATTACGTTATCCTGCAAACTAAGGTGGAGCAGGAAAACACAACAGTAAACCTGCGATTCAACTCCTGTAATCGGGATTTCAGGTATTTTTCACCTAGGTGTGAAATTACCAGACACGACTGCATTTTAATATACTAATCGAGTTTTAAATAATTCTGGAATTTCAGCCGTAAACTTGATTAGGTGATCGTCTGTGATGCCGCCTTCGGTCTATCATATAAGAAAATTATTTCCAACAATACGTAACATATTTTTCATACAGTTTATGCCTTCAGAATTAAATCTTTATTTCAGATTCATAAAATTTACAAGTTAAAACAAATAAATAAACCTTTTTTTTAAAATATCAATATTTCTTATCTATAAACTGATAATTTCGTGCAAATGAGTCATAAAATTCTGATATTAATTTGTAAACCATTTAAAAAATAGTTATCAATAAAAGACTAGTAGGGGGACTGCATTTTTTACAATGATTTTTGCACAATGATAATCCACAACTAACAATTGCGATATTTAGATAAACATAAGGGTCATCCCACACGAAATGAGCAAATCAGGTGTGGCTGACATGTCACAGATTTTATTGAAAATCATCATATAAGTAGATCACAGTCATTTACGAGGAAAGTCAAAGTAATAGATTTCGACTTGTTTATTTTAGTAAAAAAAAAATTACTTTAAAGTTTATACAAAATTGTAGTTCTTGTGTGCATGCTTGAAATTTCAAGTTTGATTACTTGCCTTAGGAACTGAAAGACTGTATAAAACTTTATTTACGCATAAGAATGAACAATAAGTAACAGATTAGCGAAATTTAGTAATTTTGTTTTTATTCTTTAATTTAAAAATAAATAAATAATAGTGAAATGTGGGAAAAAAAGAAAGATTTCAGTTATTTATTTTAAAATGAAGGACACTTTTTACAGCTTCAAAAAATTTTGACGTTATAACTAATGGAATATATTTGATACATCTAAATTTTAATTCTTGCCTTTTTTATTCCTTAATAAGAAAAAAATAAACAGGGAAAGATGTTGATTAAAAATACAACATTTTTAACATTTATTTGGACTCGAATAAAAGCTTTCAAAAGCTTTAAACTCTATGATATTACACTTAAAAGTGCATATTTTAAATATACAAAGTTTTATTCTTGATTTCAGTTTATTTTTGCCTCAAGAATATTTTAAATTTGAGTAAAAGAAAAAAGTTTCTCTTGAATAAATAATTTTATTTTACACTTAAAATCAAATATCAAAAGTAGATGGAAGCACAAATCTTTTTTCAGAAAGAAATTCGCAAAAAGTGCGTGATTTCAAAGAAAGATTGTTCTTAGAATGTCTCGAAAGTTAGTTTTTTTTAACCCATTTTTGTTATGCTAGGAATCAAAAAGGCAATACTGAAATTTTTTTAGTGTGTCATGAACTTATTGATTCTTATAAATGTGTAATATTCTTAATGTTCGAACTTTTGTTTAATTATTATTTTGAGGATACATAAGAGGAAAATTATGGTATTATAATTTTGTTTAAGTTTGTAAGCTTTTTGAAGATTAAGGAAATAAATAACAACTTTGAGATTTGGAGAAGTCGATCTTCATATTTAATACTACATCATGTATAAATTTCACAAATGTTTGTTAAATCCTTTAATTTTTACAGCGTTTCATTTTTTTATTTACAAAATTTCAATCTTTACAAACAGTTTAAGATTAATCATGGTATCTCCAGATTATTATTTGCAATAAATATAAAGGTTGATTTATACAAATTTCAATATTATAAAAAAAACGTCATTTTTCTAAAATAGTTTTCAAAATACAGAACTTCAAACTTGCAACTTTCGAAAATTATCCGCATACAATTCTATATCACAAGTTCTTTAAATGTCAAAAACAAATAAAATAATTTTATTTTGGACAACATATTGTGCAGAACTACATTTCAATATGAAATGAACACGTATCTTAAATTTTATTAAAATTGGCTCCTATGCAGTCACGGCCTTTTTTATATTTTTGCTCGTTTTACATTGAATGATCCATAAACAAAAAAAAAAATAAACAAACCAAGTTTACTTCTTTTTTTAAAAAAAGCCATTAATCTTATAAAAATTATAGAATACATATAAAACATTATATGTTATTTTCCCACATTTACTTTGAAAAAAATAATTTCTGAGCGTAGAAATGTCTGGTAAAAATGCAAAGGTTGAAATCGCTGAAAAATAGACTTTCTCGTAAAATTTTGATAGGTAATTTAAATTATGTAATGGATACATTGAAATGTTAAACAACACTTTTTAATTATAAAAAAGTAAATATTAACCTATTTAATCCTATAGATATGTATTTAAAATTACAAATATTTCCCTTATTTTCACATGGTTAATTTATCTATTCGAAAAGGATTTAAATTTAAATTACGTTTTTATAACTACAATTTTTGCAGTCAAGTTATATAAAATGTCATATTTATTACGTACTGTGTGACATATGAGATCACTGACGAATGGGATCCATTCTATACAGATGTTGTAAATTACTTTTGAAAATGAATAGTCGAATTCATTTCTCCCACAGTATCAAGGCATATTTCAAGCATTATTGATCAACCGTCTCATGATTTAAAAGTTTCCGCATGGATAAAAGAGAAAATGGATGATGCGAATTTCTTAACACTTCCTTTCATTGAATTTTATTTTACCAATCATTCAAAAAGTATTATAAAACTTTCCTCAAAAAAGATCATTGAAATGCCTCAAAATAGAGGCATTTCCTATGTAAAAAATTATATGTCATAATTTAAAATATTTAAATATGATGAATTTTAAATCATACTTGTTGCGTGAAGAGAATCTAATCGTTTTGAGCATATGGAAATGTCTTGTGGAGTACGGACGCCACAACTGACTCTTTAAGGACACGAACCTGGCCAATAACACGTTGAGCAGTTGTGTATATTTAGGCACAATATTTCTCGGAGGAACTCTTGTAGAGCGGAGTGTATCACAAAAAACTTTTTTTGAAATTCAAAATTTCAAGTTGATAAAAAGTTGTTACTATGATCACATATTTACCTCCAAAAATATTTTTGAAATTTGAAAATATTTAGGTCCCTGGAATGAGGATGATGGTTAAACTTTTTGACCTAAAATTCAAACATTTTGAACACGACTTTTTTCATATTTTTTAAATATATGAATATAAAAAAAAATGTTTTTTGAAAAGTACAAAAACATAAAGTTTAGATAGGCATTTGACATTAAAAAACATTTCGTTACTGTCATTAATTTTACAAGTCATTACTCATTATTTTACCAAATATCCAAGATTTTCAATTTATTTTGTTGATGGTTTTTAATTTGTTACAGATATTTTTTTTTACATTTGAAAACATCTAGATATCATGCAAATAAAATGTATATTAATTTTTAATTTATTTATTGGTCTAATTTGTTTCGACTTATGACATTAGAAACAATTTTTAAAGCATCACACACACACAAATAAAAGTAAAACTTAAAAATTTAATATTTAAATGAAAAAGGTTACAACAGACTAGTTCAACATTGAATTAGAAAATTATTATTCAAAGAAAATCTCGATTTCATTGTATGTTTATCCTGATAATTTATCTTCTTGCATATAGAAGAACCATGTTTAAAATATTTTGGTTATGTAACTCTAGACAGTGGTTCTGGGAAAGACATAGTATCATCAATACTAAAATACAAGAAAAGTTACTTGATTAATGTGACAACTATTAAAACTCTTGGGTGTAGTACAGGCAACAACTACTGGTGTCTCTAATGGATAAATTGTATTGAATAGTATTAAATTAAAGCACACAGTACAAGTAGTGATTTGTTTGATTCATTTAAATGAATTACGTCTTAGCAAATTTTTGTTATCGTAGATGGTCCAATGTATTTGAGTAGTCCTATAAGTAAAAATTTTAAAAACTGTCAAAAATTACCTATTGTTCAATATATCATATTAGATAGTCTTTTTCCAGAGTTTAACAAGAAATGTTTGAACATGGATAAAAAATATGTAATCAAACAGTACTGACAGCAGAATTACCAAACTTATTAGGCGGAAAACCTGGAAACTTTTCCCATGCAAGCAGAATCTTGCATTTATAGATTGCATCAATTGTTCAAACTCCATAATTGAATAATGCTAGTTCAAATTGTCATGAACGTTTATGCCCCTCATGGTTTAACATAAAAAATAAATATAGTTTAAAAAAACTAAAAAACACGCTTTTTAAGTATATCAAACTAAAAAGTGAAAAATAATTCGTACTATAAGCTGAAAACAAAAATAGATGAAAAATACTATATTACTATAAAATCATTGTTATTATAAGAATTAATTAATAAGCAATAAATAAAATTATCGTGGAAAAAAAGCGTGGGGTGCTCCATCTACCATGCTCCATCTATCAGTTCTAAAGAAGCACCCCACGCTTTTTTTCCACGATAATTTTATTTATTGCTTATTAATTGATTCTTATAATAACAATGATTTTATAGTAATATAGTATTTTTCATCTATTTTTGTTTTCAGCTTATAGTACGAATTATTTTTCACTTTTTAGTTTGATATACTTAAAAAGCGTGTTTTTTAGCTTTTTTAAACTATATTTATTTTTCACTTTTTAGTTTGATTACTTTAAAAGCGTGGTTTTTAGTTTTTTTTTAAACTATATTTATTTTTCACTTTTTAGTTTGATTACTTTAAAAGCGTGGTTTTTAGTTTTTTTAAACCATATTTATTTTAAAATTTACAACGAAAGGACATCGATCCAAATCACTTTTTTTGGTCGACTCTAGTTAATTTAACCATGCATCTCGAATAGTATTAAGAATGTATAAAACAAATTCTTCACATTATGAAAGACAACATTTTTTTGCCAGATATAGCCAAATTTGGAGACATTCTTTCATTTGGCACCAAATACGTGTTGTGGCTTTCGTAATCTTAATAGTAAATTTTTCGGCCAAATGTCGCCAATATTTTGTGAAACATTGCCAACTTATTGGTTGCTGCCCTTTTCTCATGACCCTGACCCGTATTAAACAAAATGACCCACTAATCAAATTTGATCAAACATGTGACTTAGCTCAAAGGTCTCCAGGTAATCAAAAACAGTAGAATATAAAGTTGAATCAAAATCGTTTAGCCGTTTCTTAGATAAAATTAGCTTGACAGCATTCATCAATAAAGCGAAATGGCCCACTAATATAATTTTACTAATATAATTTTGCGACTCTGCCCAATAGTCTTCTCGTGACAAAAGACGTTTCGTTACAAAATTTAGGTAAAATTGATTGAATCGTTGTTATATATAATTAGAATAACCCTAACCCATTATGACCCAAAATGACCCATTAATCGAATTTTCGCGAGCATGTATCCTGGTCCAATGGTTTTCTCTTGCCCGAGAATATCATAATACAAAATATAGTCAAAATGGTGAGAGACATTTTCTACATAAAATTAGCATGACCCATCTGTCGAAAATGTGTGTAAATTAAAATAAAATATAGATGTCGCTCCAAGTTTTGGCACTTCCCATTTCTGAAGTGAAGTGAAATCACTTAGATGTAATTTTTTTGTGTGTGAACCACCGTATGTTGAAAATGTGAGCTTAAAAATGAAGCTTGAAAATATTATGTTCTATGCTTAAAATGTAGGAGAGATCCTAATAATATCGTGAAATATGTTGTCAAAAAGAAGAATAAAAAGTGTTCATCATTTGATTGCAGCTTACTTAAAATAAAATAGCATCAGAATATTTAATGTATCGGGCATGGCGCTAATCTAGAAGGAATTGCGAAATGGTGCCATCGGCCGGGAAGAAGTAAGCTATTTTACTATTTTCAGTAAAAAATATTTATTCCTAAAGTAATGAAAAAAAAAAACTATTTGATGATTCTTGAAAAAAGAAAATGTTTATTTTAATTTGAACAACTTGTTTCAACTGTTTATTTCGAACAATTCTGATTATTTATTATTGAAAGTGAAAGTCACATATTAATTGTGATAAGAAAGAAATTTGTATGATTTAATGTTTAAATTGATTTTGAATAGTTCTTACTCTGATATTATTGATAATTAAACATGAATGATTTAGCAAAGCTGAAAAAAGAAAGAGCTATTTTAAGAAAAGCGGTAACTAAATATATAAATAAAATCGAAAGTGAAAATTTGGAAAATTCTTCAGAAACCTCATTAGAGGAAATTATTTTATATTTAGATCAGATGAGTAAAGAATTAAAACCTCTTGATAATGAAATAAAAAATGCAATTAATGAAGAAAAAGACTTTGAAAATGAGGTTCAAAGCGCTATTGAATATAATCAGAAAATAACAAACTGGATTAGTAAAATTAATGCGATAATAAAAGTTAATAATTATTCTAAACAAAATACTCTTTCCAGTCCCGATAGTACACCTCAGAGGGTTATATCTAATAATTCAAATGAATCATTTGCAAATACGGGAAATAATAATTTAAAATTTAATAATGTAACAGTAAAATTGCCTAAGATCGCGATTGCAAAATATTACGGTGATCCGTGTTTGTGGATGGAGTTTTGGAATCAGTTTCAAAGCTCGATTGATAAAAACGAAACTTTGTCTAAAATAGATAAATTTTCATATTTAAAGACTCTTTTGGGAGGGGTCGTGTTCAATGTTGTGAATGGTTTCGCTTTGTCAGAGGAAAATTATGAAAAAGCAATAAAATTATTAGAACAAAGGTTTGGGAGACAAGAATTAGTGGTTAACGGGCATATGTCAAAGTTGTTAAATCTTAATCCCGTCAAGGACTCAACAAATATTTTTGAGTTGAGAAAATTATATGACATAGTAGAAATTCAAATTCGAAGTTTAGAATCGTTAAATGAAACGACGGAAATGTACGGTCATCTTTTATATCCCATTCTGATTAGATTAATTCCAGATGATCTCGCTCTAAATTTAATTAGAAAACGTTTGGAGAAATCAGATGAAAATGAATTTAATGTTTTGGAACTTTTGCGATATTTAAAAATTGAAATTGAGTGTCGGGAATCTTCCCTTATGCTAAGTCATTTTAAAGAAACTAAACGAAAGTATACAGGTGCTCCCGAGAAGCAAAGTAATAAAAATTATTTCAAAGGTTCAAATTCTGCGAGCGCTTTGAATGCACAAATTCTAGCCTGTATATTTTGTTCTGCTCCCCATGACTCATTCAAATGTAGTCTGCCGCCGCAAGAAAAATTCAAAATATTGAAAAATTCTAATCGTTGTTTTAAATGCTTTAAATTTTTTCACGTCAGCAAAAAGTGTAGAAGTAAATTATCTTGCTTTAAGTGTAAAAATCAATATCACCATGGTTCTATTTGTACAAAAAACAGCAGAGGGTTAAATACTACTCAAGATGATAGAATAAGCAATACGCAACAAAATTCTGAGTCTCCTAATTCTGGATTTGAGGCGACAGTAAATGTAAACAATTCTAGTTCCGAAAGTGTTAGTTCTGTTTCACATTGTAATAATAACATAACATGTTCTAAAAATGTTTATTTACAAACGTGTAAGGTTATTGCAAGTTCTAATCAAAATTCAAAATTAACTAGAATACTTTTAGATAATGGAAGTCAGCGGACATTCGTTACTATGGATTTGGTGGAAGCTGTTGGGGGATAGAGCAGAGTCAAACGCAGTTTTAAGGTCTGTGGTGTGACGTGAAGAATAAGGCACATTTATGAAACAATTCAGATCAGAAATAACATATCCGTTTATTTTCATTCATCTCGAATGTTAAACTTAAATAAAACTATTTACATAAAACTCCAGCATTTGCTGAGTACTTCGTTGTTTAACTACATCCATGGCAAAACCTCATAACTGCAGAGAACTAAATCCATCGGTTAAATTGTCTGTCCATCACAGCACACACATATGGGGATGTTTCACATTCTAGATATACTTAGTACATAAACTGAAAGTAAAATTATGCATACAGTTACAGGTAAAAAAGAAGAGTGCCTTTACGACCGAAATGCAAAATGAAAAATTGGATCGGAACGATCACTACTGAACAAATTTAGAGGGACAAGATTTTGTCCAGATTTCCAACATGCGGCCCCATCGGTCGTAAAAACATCCTCTTTTTTCTTACAATTGAAATCAAAAATATTACAAATAGCTTTCTTAAATTTTACATACAGCAGAGGTTTAGTTAGAAAATCAGCTTTGTTATTTTTAGAACTTACATGTTTTAACTCAAAAACATTTTCATTTACTAACTGTCGAATAAATTGACATCTTATATCAATATGTTTAGTTTTAAAGTTCTCTTGACTGTTTTTAGAAAAATAAATAGCAGATTCATTATCACTGTACTGAACTGGTTTTATTTTATTACACAAATTAAGTTCATTTAAAACTCTTGAATACCAAGTCAGTTCCTTTACACTTTCAGTTAATGAAATAAACTCAGATTCCATAGAACTGAGTGCGATGCATTTCTGCTTTGATGTTTTCCAAGCAAAAGGAACATTACCAAAGTAAATTATATAACCACTGCTTGAGTGTCGTTTAGTAAGTTGACATCCCCAGTTAGCATCCGAATATGCATATAAACTCGTTGAATTTACATTAGACAGATTTATTTTAAAACTTTTTGTAGCAAAAACATAATTCATAATATCTACCACTATTAACCAGTGTTTATATGTATAACCATTACAAAATTGTGACATTACATTTACTGAAAAACTAATATCAGGTCTTGACCGATCCGACAAAAATGACAAACTTCCGATTAAAGATCGGTATGGAAATTTTTTCATTAACTCATTTTCTACAATTTCATTTTCGTTAACTTTATCTGGTAAAATACATCCAATTTTAAAAGGTAATTTAACATGACTTTTAGGCAAGTCCTTATATTTTAATTCTAATCTTTCAATATAAGTTTTTTGATGAATATATATTGAATCGTCAATTTGTTCAAAGTTAACACCTAACAAATATTTTGTTAATCCTATTTCAGTAATTTCCAAGTTATTTTTTAACATATTAGTCACAGATTGCATTATATTTTTATCTTTAGCAAACAAAACTAAATCATCTACATAAACTACTAATATTACATTACTTTTTAATTGATAAACGCAATTACACCATTTTAATTTAGAAAATCCTAAATTATTCAATATAGTATCTAATTCAGAATTCCATTCTCGGCCACTTTGCCGTAACCCATAAATAGATTTATTTAACATGCAAACTTTATTTTCAGCTCCCCTCATTTCAAATCCGGGAGGTTGTTTCATAAAAACTGTTTCTTTTAATGACCCGTATAAGTAAGCTGATTTCACATCTAATTGTACATGATACCAATTTAACATAGAAACCAATAAAATAAACATTAATTTTACAATTGAAAAATTTACAACAGGTGAAAATATATCATTAAAATCAATACCCGGTTTCTGTTTGAAACCTTGAGCTACGAGACGGGCTTTATACTTTTTACCGTTTTTCTCTGTGTTTTTTATATTATAAACCCATTTGCTTCCTACTATCGTAGCGTTTTTGGGTGGTTCAACCAACCGCCAAACCTTTCTTTTATTCATCATCTCAAGTTCTTCCCTCATCGCGTCATTCCATTTCTCGCTTTCTGGGTTTAATTGTGCTTCCTCAAATGTTTTAGGGATTTCAGTATTGTAAAATTCATGCTGAAATAATTCATTTAAATATGAATCATCCGAATCGGTAGTAGAGGTTTCATTTAAATTTTCAACATTAGGATGAGTAGTTTTAGGTTTAAAGTCAAATTTATCTGGTTCATATGAGAGTTTATTTTCCCTACAATATTTTTTGACATCATTTAAAGATCTCAGTCTCTTATTTGTTATCGGGGTATAGTAATACACGTCAATCCTCGTGCTTTTTGTTCTAGGTTTCTCAACCCTTTTCCATTCTGAAATATTTATAGAACTTAAAGTTATCTTATTCCCCGTTTCCTCTTCATCTCCATTTAAATGTTCTCCTGGTAGTTTATGATTAAGATCTAAAGTCGCGTTTCTTAAACCATTTGTCTCAGTTTGAGATTCATTAAAATTCAATATCACATCCTTATACTTATTATTTCCCCCAAATAATGTTTCTACACCCTTTTTGGATTCATCTATACGTACATGAATAGTTTCTATAATTCGCCTTTCTTTTGGAATATAAATCCTATAGCCTTTTGTTTTCATGGCATAACCAACTAAAATACCTGGTAAAGCTTTAGGTTGAAGTTTATTACGTTTAACTTTAGGAACGTGAACAAACGCTAAAGAGCCAAAAATTCTTAAATGTCTTACCGAAGGTTTGAATCCCGTCCATAATTCTTGCGGTGTAAGACCTTGGGTTAAACTGTGTTCGGTTCTATTTTTTGTATGAACAAACGCTAAAAGAGCTTCCCCCCAAAATGATGGTTTTAATCCGCTATCGTGTAGCATTGCTCGAACTGCATTCATTGCTACTTTATTAAAATTCTCTGCAACACCCACTTGTTCCGGTGTATAAGTGGAGGATCTTTCTATTCTTATACCTATATCAGTTAACAATTTCTCAAATGATTTATGAGTAAACTCCAATCCGTTATCACTTCGTACACATTTTAATTTCTTACCCGTTTGTCTCTCAGCTTTAGCTAAGAACTTTTTAAAGCATTCAAAAACTTCAGTTTTATCTTTAATAATATAAACTTCTGTTCTTCTCGAGTAGTCATCAATTATTGACAAAAAGTATTTCCCCCCTCCTAAAGAGTTAACCGGACTAGGACCCCATAAATCCATAAATACTCTATCGAGAACTTGATTAGAAGTGCGTTTATATAAGTAATTTCTTTTAAACGAATTTCTATTCAATTTTGCAACTACACAAGTTTCACATATCTTATTTTTACTTTTGCACTTAATATTTTCAATACCTTTAACACAATTATTTTTACTCATTTTTTCAAGTAAAGGCAAATTAGTATGACAAAATCTACGATGTATTATTACTGCATTTAAACTAGTAGAAAAAGCAAAATTTTCACATTTTGAAGCATAACCTTTTACAATATACAATTTATCTACTCTAGGTACAGTAAAACAATAATTATTAAATTTATCATACACAATCATTTTGTTATTTCCCCAATAAATTTGGTTTCCTGCAATATCTATATTAGACCCACCAATTAAGTTTCGTCTCATATTAGGAGCATACAATACATTTTTTAAAGTTATTTCTACATTACCTGTTACATCTAGAATGGTAAAGTCTATGTCTCCGATGCCCAGTATTTCAGACGAACAGTCCTTGTCCCCAATTAGAACTTGTTGGGGGGGGAGGTCCTTATACGTTACGAATAGACTCCTGTCATTCGTAAAGTGAGAAGTAGCCGCTGAGTCCAGAAGAAACTCCACTATTTTATCATTTGAAGACATCAAGGCGAATTCAGGCTGCCTTGTAGTTTCACTATTGAACACTTGCTTCTTTCCTCTATTGCTTTTCTTTTTGAAGCACCTTGTATCAGAGTGGCCAGGGCGTTTGCAGTAACTGCATATTAAACTCGGCCTCATACGATTAGATGGTGAAGAATACGAGGGTCTAGAGGGTCGCAGTTCGCTTCCAGTATTAGAAAACGATGGTTTTTTCTCAGTCACTGAAGTCTTCATTGGATTGGTTGGTTTATCGGTAGAAGTTTTAAACTTAGTTGCATAAGCATCACCTACAGCGATAACCTCTTTACTTTCATCTTTCCGTTTCAGACAAATTCTTCCATATTCACTAATTAACTGTTTCGATACATTTTCTAATTTGAATTCTTTATCATCTAATCTATATAACATTTGAACTAAGTTATCATATTCTTCAGGTAAACGACGGATTAATTGAAAACATGCCAGTAATTCCGGCATTTCAAACCCTGCTTCTTTAATTTGAAATATTTTATCTTCAATTCTTTTGCAAAATAAACCGATAGTTTCTTCTTGCGAGTTTAACTTCATTTCAAAAAATTCATCCAGTAATCCAGCAAGACGTGCTCGGGAAGTGGGTTCAAAATTTAACTTCAAGATGTCCCATGCCTCTCTTCCATTTTCTGTTTGAGCAATAAGAATTTGAAATTTTCTTTCGATGGATTGATAAATAGTCGTATAAGCTCTTCTTTTACGCCATTCAAAGTCACTTTTTTCACGATCAGAAGCATCCGCTTTACATGCGATATCTGGTTTTGTGATAAATTCCCAGCAATTTCGATCAATTAACACACATTTGACGTCAAGCTTCCATGAAGAATAATTATAGTCCGACAGTTTCGGAAAAGAATAAGTTAACTCTGGAGCTTGTGCCATTATACTTGCAAAACAGTATTAATTTAATTTCAAACACACCACAATTTATCTATTTGATCTTTAACCTCCTGACTGCCAATGGCTGATTTTTTCGCACACTAACCTGCAGGTTTCACTGCAGCATAAGCAATATTTAAATTAATATAATTCAACAAATAAAAACCCAGTTTTGAAAAATTAAGTTAGGATTAATACTCTCAAACATTATACACCTCTACATAATAACATATTTTGTATCAGGTTGGAAAAAAAATCTTTTTTTAATATTTTTAATAAATTACAGAGAAAACAACATTACAATTTTACCCTTTTGCCGGGCAGTCAGGGGGTTAAATAGCATAGCATGGCCGATAACCATGTTGGGGGATAGAGCAGAGTCAAACACAGTTTTAAGGTCTGTGGTGTGACGTGAAGAATAAGGCACATTTATGAAACAATTCAGATCAGAAATAACATATCCGTTTATTTTCATTCATCTCGAATGTTAAACTTAAATAAAACTATTTACATAAAACTCCAGCATTTGCTGAGTACTTCGTTGTTTAACTACATCCATGGCAAAACTTCATAACTGCAGAGAACTAAATCCATCGGTTAAATTGTCTGTCCATCACAGCACACACATATGGGGATGTTTCACATTCTAGATATACTTAGTACATAAACTGAAAGTAAAATTATGCATACAGTTACAGGTAAAAAAGAAGAGTGCCTTTACGACCGAAATGCAAAATGAAAAACTGGATCGGAACGATCACTACTGAACAAATTCAGAGGGACAAGATTTTGTCCAGATTTCCAACAGAAGCTTTGAATTTAAAACCAATAGGTGAGGAGATTTTATCAGTGTATTCTTTCGGAATGCCGAGCGCGGTAGAAAAGGTATATCCAATAATAGAAGTCGAAATTAAAAGCTTAGATCAATCTATCAGAACTAAAGTGCGAGCGCTTGTTGTTCCTAAAATATCAGGTGCCGAGATGTACGAACCATCTGCACAAATTAGAGAATTTATGAGGGATAATAAAATGGAAATGGCAGATGCTTGTGTAGGAAAAGATTTAATAAATGTTGAAATATTAATTGGATCAGACCTATTTTGGGAATTTATCTTAAATGAACGAGTATCCATTAGTAAAGATTCAGGAGCTGTAAAAACAGTTTTTGGATGGGTAATTACGGGACAGGAGTTAAGAAATGGAAACAGTTGTTCTCAAAATATTGCGGTAATGAAAAATGCAGTTGAAATAAATGATTTAAGAATATTTTGGGAAATTGATTCTATTGGTATTTCGGACGAAAGTGACGAATTATCCCAAAGGGACAAACTGTTAATAGAAGATTTTGAGAGGAAATTGCAATACAAAAATAACAGGTACATAACTAATCTGATTTGGGATTCGAGTCCACGTGAAATTAATAATAATTTTTGCATTGCTAAAAAGCGGTTCGATAATTTGAAGGAAAAATTGAATAAAAATAAAGCAATATGCGCTGAATATAAGAAAGTTATCGATGAGCAGCTCCGTGAAGGAATTGCAGAAGAATGTAAAAATGATGCGTTATTGTCTGGGTACTATATGCCACTTAAGGCTGTTTTAAGACCAGATAAAGAAACTACGCGCGTAAGGATAGTTTTTGATGCGTCCTCAAAGGAAAATCATGCGAAATCTTTAAATGATCTTTTAGTAGCAGGTCCAAATTTAAATCCTAATTTACTAGATATGATACTTAAATTCCGGACATATGAAGTTGCTTTTTCTTCCGACATTGAGAAAGCATACTTAATGATAGAAATAGCGAAGGAAGATAGAAAATACTTAAAATTTCTTTGGTTTAATAATGATGACTCTAAATATTTTAAGATAATGAATATGACACGTTTACCATTTGGAATTCGGTGTAGCGCTTTTGTCTTAGCAGCCACAATTAAAGCACATGTTAAAAAATATAATGAATTTAATCCTGAGGTTTTTGAGATGTTAAATAACTCTATGTATGTTGATGATCTGTATGCCGGAGCAGATACAGCGGAAAATGCTTATAAGCTTTCTTCCAATGCTAGTATTATACTTAAGGACGCTAGTATGAACTTGCGCAAATTTAATTCAAATTCTAAAGAATTAAAAGATATGTGGAAACAAAACGGTATGTTAGATAACCCATCTGAGCGGTCTATGTTATTGGGACTGGAATGGGATACAAATAAAGACATTATAAAAATTGATTCATCAGAATTGCAAGATATTTCAACCAACACTAATTTGGCCACTAAAAGATCAGTCCTGCGTACTGCTGCCAAAATCTATGATCCCGCTGGATATGTAGCCCCCTTTATCATCAGAATTAAGTTGTTAATGCAAAAAATATGGCTTAACGGGCTGGAATGGGACGAAAAACTTCCTGCAGATCTAGATAGTGAATTTCGAAATTGGTTAGTGGAAGTTCAAGATTTAAAAAACATATCAATAGATAGAAGATATTTTATGGGAGGTGCAAATCCAACAGATGTAACTGTGCATATATTTTGCGATGCTAGTGATAAAGCATATGGAGCTGTTGCATACTTTAAATATATGAACAAAAACGGCGAAGCAAAAACTTCTCTTATAATGTCAAAATCACGTGTTGCTCCTCTTAAAAGTCTAACATTACCTCGTCTGGAGTTAATGGGAGCAGTTGTAGCAGTGAAGATCTATAAGTGTTTGAATGAAACATTTCATAACTATTGTGATAATGCATTTTTTTGGACAGATTCGAAAATTGTTTTAAGCTGGATCAAAAGTTCAGCAAAAGACTGGAAACCATTCGTATGTAACAGAGTCATAGAAATACAAAAATTATCTGATCCGAAAAATTGGAATCATTGCGCAGGTAAAGATAACCCAGCCGACTTATTAACCAGGGGTTTAAAATTGAAAATTTTGAGAGATAATCCATTATGGTGGTTTGGACCGCCTTGGTTGCCAAATTCCTCAGAATGGCCTGTACAATCGAAAAGTGTTTCAGATAATGACAACGTATTAGAACGTAGGAAAAATATCCTAATTAATAACTGCATTACTGAAAATAATGAGTTGGTGAAACTCTCAGAAAATGTCAGTAGTATGCTAAAATTACTTCGAATAATTGCATGGGTTAAACGCTTTATAAGGAAAATAAGAAGATTACCTGTGGACGATGGTCCCTTATCTGCTGATGAAATCCAAGAAACAGAAATAGTCTGCATTAAGGCAATCCAGAAACAGTTTTATAAATCAGACATAGACTCACTAAAATCAAAGAGTGAGCTTCAAAAACAGTCTAGCATACTATCGTTAGCACCGTTTCTTGATGAGAATGATATGTTAAGAATAAAGGGAAGAATAAACGAGAGTAATTATACCTACGGAGAAAAGCATCCAATCCTCCTTCCAAAGGAATCGCGATTTACAGAATTGCTAATATTACACGAGCACAACAAAATGCTTCATGGTGGGGTTGCTGCTACACTATGTAAATTGCGGCAAAATTATTGGATTCCCAAGGGGAGGCAAACTGTAAAAAAGGCCATCAACAAATGCCTCGTGTGTAGAAAATATGCAGTGAAGTCAGCAAAACAAATGACGGCACAACTTCCTAGAGATCGGATCTCAGAAACATCTGCATTTTCCGTTTCTGGCGTGGATTTCACCGGTCCTGTTTATGTAAAAAATGGGGATAACACCGACAAGGCTTACATAGCCCTCTTCACTTGCGCTGTCACTCGTGCTGTCCACCTGGAACTAGTTTCAGATTTGTCAACTAACAAATTTATTTTGGCACTTAGGCGTTTTCTTAGCCGAAGAGGAAACTGCCGTATATTCTACTCTGACAATGCCAAAGCGTTTAAATGTGCTAATAAAGAAATTCAATATTTCTTTGACATAATTAAGCACCAAGATTTTCAAGATTTTATATCTTCTGAAAAAATAACATGGAAGTTCATAGTTGAGCTTGCCCCATGGTGGGGAGGCTTTTATGAGAGGCTCATGAAAAGCATTAAGGACCCTTTAAGAAAAATCTTAGGAAAAGCTTTACTAACTTTCGAAGAGCTTATGACTGTGCTTGTTGAGGTAGAAAATGTACTCAACCATAGGCCTCTGACGTACGTTTATGATGACTACGCTGAACCTGAACCACTAACACCTGCCCATTTCTTGCTCGCTGGACACAAAGTAGAATATCCTTTTAATTTTAACGAACTGTTCAATACTTCTGTAACTAGGACTAGTTTAATTAAAAGGAAAGTGTATCAAACAAAACTTTGAGCCAGATTTGGGAGAAATGGAAGACTGAGTATTTACTTGCAACAAAAAGTCTGCATTCCTTCGGAACTCCTAATGCTCAGAGAGACTTAAAAATTAATGACATTGTTTTAATTGAAGGTGTAAGTAAGTCAAAATTCTTATGGAACTTAGGACGAATTATTGAGATCAACAGAGGTCGTGATGGACTAGTCAGATCTTGTGTCGTCAAGACCAAAAAAGGAAATTTAAGACGACCCATTCAACTTATATATCCTTTTGAAATTGCTGATTAATTATATAATTTGTAAATAAAATTTTCTGTGCATATAACATTTCAATTTAGTATTAGGTTTATGTAAATATGTTTATGTAAATATGTAATTACCATTAATATATTTTTATTGCATTATATTTTATTATAATTTTAATATTTATTTTATACTGTAAATACTGATTTATTTATTATTACATTATTATTATTGCATCTATTATGTTATTCTATAAAAGTTCTTGCAAAAATCCTGGCCAGGTATGTTATGTTGTACATATTGGTAAGAAACATATATTTTCAACTTATATTAATATTGTTTATTTAATGATTTTCTCATATTTTCTTAAAGGTAAAAAATTGTATATGTAACATAAGGTGATAATTGTGAAAATTATCAGGTGGGGAGTGTCGAAAATGTGTGTAAATTAAAATAAAATATAGATGTCGCTCCAAGTTTTGGCACTTCCCATTTCTGAAGTGAAGTGAAATCACTTAGATGTAATTTTTTTGTGTGTGAACCACCGTATGTTGAAAATGTGAGCTTAAAAATGAAGCTTAAAAATATTATGTTCTATGCTTAAAATGTAGGAGAGATCCTAATAATATCGTGAAATATGTTGTCAAAAAGAAGAATAAAAAGTGTTCATTATTTGATTGCAGCTTACTTAAAATAAAATAGCATCAGAATATTTAATGTATCGGGCATAGCGCTAATCTAGAAGGAATTGCGAAACCATCAATGACCCACAAATGGCCCTTATAATCAAAATCTCTCGAACATGTGATTTAGCCCATTAGTTTCCTCGTGTCTAAAAATTGTTACATACAAAATTTCGTTAAAAACGATCCAGCTGTTCTTTAAATATAAATAGCTTGACCTAGACCCTTTATGACCCATTAATCGAAATTTCTCGAAAGTGTGACCTAGCCCAATAATTTTCTTGTGCCAAAAAAATATTATATACAAAATTTCGTTAAAATCGATCCACCTGTTCTTTAGATGTAGCTTGACATGATCCATCATGACACACAAATGATCATTATAGTCGAAATCTCTCAAACATGTGATTTAGCGAATTAGTTTCCTCGTGTCAAAAAACTGTTCATACAAAATTTCGTTAAAATCGATCACACTGTTCTTTAAATATAAATAGCTTGACCCAGACCCATAATGAACCTTAAGGACCCATTAAAATTTTTTCTCGAACATGTAACCTAGCCCAATATTTTTCTCGTGCCCGAAAACCATAGAATGCAATTTTTAGTCAAAACTGCGTGAGAAAATCTTTAGATAAAAATAGCATGACCCACAATGACCCCAAAAATGACCCACTAACCGAATTTTCTTGAACATGTTACCTAACCCAATGGTCTTCTTGTAATCCAAAACGATAAAATATAAAATTTGTTCAAAATCGTTAGAGCCGTTTTTTAGATAAAAATGGCTTGACCCATAATGACCCCAAAATGACCCACTAATCGAAATTTTTCGAACATGTGACCCAGCCCGATAGTTTTCTCGTGCCAAAAAACTGTTACATACAAAATTTCGTTATAATCGGTCACGCCGTTCTTTAAATATAAATAGCTTGACCCAGACGCTTAATGACCCAATATGACCCATTAAAATTTTTCTCGAACATGTAACCTAGTCCAATGATTTTCTCGTGCCCGAAAACCATAGAATGCAATTTTTAGTCAAAATTGCTTGAGCAAATCTTTAGATAATAAGGAAAATCTTTAGATAATAAGGAGAGTTACAAACCCACAAACTCACATACAGGTGAAAATAATAAAAGCGTGTTAAAAAGTCAGTCTAGTATTATTTATTTATCACAACACTTTTTTAAATGGTACAATATATCAAGTACTTAAAAGATGAATTTAAGATTGTTGTTCAATCAGCTCTACAGAGGAAGCCTTTACGTTACATCCAGAATATTTCCATCAGTGAATGATGCTTGATTCTCGAAAAGATATGAGATCTTTAGCAAGCAAAAAGATAGAAAAAGCTTGACAAGCCGAATTCAATGAAAAGCCACCACAAGTTAATTTTCAGGCAGAAGATTACATCGATCTTATTCATTGGCAATCTACTATAGTAACGGAACAACCTCTTATAACTAACTTGAGCACAGAATATATTGAATAGATTGTTGATTCTAAAACTAATGATATAAATTAATTTGACATTTTTTCATACACACAGGCAATTTAAAGAATTTTAATAGAAGTTACGTCTAATAAGATTATCTAAACACACAAAAGTCGAGATGGCTTCATTAGGTAAAGATTGCTGGACGAAAAATAAATTCCAAATATTGAAACGAAGCATCACTTCACATATGCAACTACCGTAATTTCCTGCGTATAATCCGAGGGTCAAACAATAATTTTTCGACCCAGAAATTTCTTTAAATAAAATGTTATGTTTTAGATCGCAGTAAATATTTTGCTTCAATTACTAAATAAAATTTCTGGGTCGAAAAAGAATTGTTTGATCCGCGGATTATACACAGGAAATTACGGTACAACAGTTCAAGAATAAAAAACAAGTAAAACTTTTCTCTATAGCATTAATTCAGTAATTTTTTATTATAATAGTAATAAACGTAATTTAATATTTTTTGTTTAATAAGCATATTTGCAATTCACGGCAATATAAATTATATATTTCAACCAGCCTTAACTAAAACTTTGGTTGCAAGTTGAAAGCTACGTACACTGGTGCATTAACTAAAACCATCAAAATAACTTATCAAGATAAACAGACAGTGAAATCGAGCTTTATTTTGAATACCATTTTTAAAATTCAATGTTTAACCATTTTATTTGTAACCTTTCTCATTTAAATATTGTATTTTCAAAGTTTTACTTTTATTTTTACGTCTGTGTGTGATATTTTAAAAATTGTTTCTAATGTCATGAGCTAAAACAAATTAGAATAATAATTAAAAATTCATAATCATTTTATTTTCATGATATCTGCAGGTTGGAAGAGATTATATGTTACCTGTAATAAATTTAAAACCATCAACAAAATAATTTGAAAATCTTGGATATTTGGTAAAATAATGAGATATTTAATTAGATTCTGGGAGACTTACAAAATTAGCGACAGAAACAATTTTTTTTTAAATATCAAATGTCTATCTAAAATTTATGTCTTTGTACTTTTCAAAAAACAATTATTTTATGTTCGTATATTTAAAAAAATATGAAATAAAATACATTTTAGGCCAAAACATTCAAGGCCAAAAATTCATCCTCATTCCGGGAGACCTAAATATTTTACAATTTCAAAAATATGTTTTGGGGGTAAATAGCTGATAATAGTAACAACTTTTTATCAACTTGAAATTTTGAATCTGAAAAAAAAGTTTTTTGTGATACCCTTATTGCAGAGCGGCAAATAACATGGTAAGCGAGTAAAAGCACATAAAACATTATTTACCGCAAGATTATAATAAAGAAGTTACTGCATCCGCAGCTTCCAGCAGCATTTGTCTAGTACATAAGGAGGATGACGTGAACGATACAATATGCCACCATTAGTTTAAGAAATCCCGGAACGGACACAGGAGCTGTAAAGATCGAATAATTAGTGGAAATGTCTCGGTATACAGAAGAATGGATACATTCATTAAACTTCATTATCAATTTCGATCAGAGAGTAGTAAACCTCTATAGAGCAAGTCAACGAAAAAAAGGCCCAGTACCAGTGTTTCTTGCTTTCCGTAACAATAGGGAAACTTTTTTGAACCGAAATGTAACGGATGATGAAAAGTGTGTACAGCACCATAATGTGAAGTTGAAGGACCGAGTGCCGAACTCTGTCTAGTTAAGCAGAAGGATTCTATCCCAAACAGGTTTTGTTCTGAACATAGTGGATGTTAAAGATTGCAGAAATTCTAACATAGAGAAAACGTAATAGGAAAATTTGTTACGAATACATTAATATTCAAGTAACTGTTTCAATTATTATAAACGATTATATCATCGGTACCATGTCAAACTATCCAATGTGCAAAAATGCATTTTTGATATTTTGTGCCATTTTGTTTTATTATGCAAGATACGTACTATGCAAAATCGGCACGTCCCTAACTCGCTTAGAAACTTAGATAATGTCTGTGTCAAAGTATCCAATGTGCACTTTGTTCTTAAACGTACCATGTCAAACTATCCAATGTGCGTATTCGATCGTCTGCCACGAAAATTGTAATAATTTTCATTTTCTGATCATTTGTACCATGTCAAACTATCCAATATGAAAATAGCCATTTTTCGAGGTAGCAAAAAATTTTTGATATTGCTGATTTAAAATCAGCTCCAGACAGAAATAAGAAATTTGCTGTTTTTTATTCCATTTAAGCATGATGTCACTTTATTGTTCTTACTAGCAAAAATAAAATAAAAATAACTTTCATTAGTTTGAATTCTTTACTTGTACTTATCTGATGATCATTGCTTCAAATTAGTAAATCTGTCGCATTCAATAGTTTGGATTGTATAAAATTTGGTATTTACGTATTCAATATTAAGTACTTAATTTCTTTTAATAACTAAAAAAACGAATGTACAGTAAATTGATAAAAAAAAATTATAAATAAAAACTTGTTTTTAAATGTTATTTAAATTTTATAAAAAATGAGATGAGAAAAAAAAAATAACCCTCAAATAGAGAAATGGAGAATAACGGTAGAGTTTACTTATTTATTTATTTTTTATTTGAGTAGTTACCTTTGTCTTATTTAATCAATGAAGTATTTGGGCCAATGACTATGAAATTCCGAAGAGTAATAATATTATTATTAACGATTATTGTTATTTCCAAAGTGTAGTCTTGCTTTATTGAATCTCTATAATATGAGTTGGAAAAAATGCCTTCAAAGAATATTTGGAAATCATAATGCATGATAAGCTCTTACTAGGTGCATTCATAATTATATAAAATACGTAGAACTTATAATTGTTGTTCAGTCCGTGCGCCTGTCTGTGTGTCTACACGTCCGTCCGCATATAACAATGGAAAAACCTCCCAAACCGAATTCTTGGAAACTTAAAGTAGATAACAGTTGTATATTTTTGTCCCGACATTTCAAGTTTTATGAAAATTGGATGTATAATTTAATTATAGGGACTGTCAAAAGTGTTCCGATGCATTACGGTCTATTAAAAAAAAACAATTTAAAGTGGTTTTAATGTTACACTGTTTCGAACATAATAAGACTGATATGCATTTATGAGTAACACGAAAATATACATTTTATACAATCTAAGGTGCAAAGAATATTTATTATTCATTTACAGGGCCACACAAAAGTTTTTCGTTACATAATAGTATAGGGGAAACATTGTTTGGAGCGTAATTTAATTATGGTAAAATATTTCACCATATACTGAAATTGATATTCGTTGCTGAGGTTCACTACAAGTTATTTCCTGTATAATAGAAAATGCAAAGTATTTACAGGGACACACGAAAGATTTCGGCTGCTGTGTATCCGAAGTACTGTACATTACAGATGATTATTGGAAGTGCATTTTTATTTGTGATATGAGTTTTTAAGTTTAAAATATTTCGTTGTATGTATAAACGCTCCAGATCAGATACAGGGCTATGCGAAAAAGTCGAAAGAATTACTACATAAGAACGAAAATACATTTTTTTTTTAATGAGATTTTTACGCTTAACTGCATATAGTGTACTAATATAACTTTATATAACATTGAAAAAATGTATAAAATACCATGCAAAGAATTGGATAGATGGCCGTCTGTGGATGATCTCTGGAAGTTTGATTTTAGAAGTTTTAAAGTGCGTTTTGATCTTTATTAAATTTTAACTGAATAGTTACGTGTATATAAAGATTGTAGGTATGTATAATTTAGGGCTGTACAAAAAAAATCGTCTATCGATAATTTCTGAAAGGAAAATTTGAAACTATTATGCATTTACAGCACTTTCCAACAAAGTTAAGTAGTGTTTATGAATTCCGTTTGTCTGTTCATGTGTTTGTCTGTTTGTCTGCCCGAACTGAAACTTGCATTAGTATATTAATAGGATTGTCTCTGTAATTGATATATGTTATTCAGATTTGCAATGCCATGTTCGGTATCGGAAATAGAGTATGTAGCGTTCACAGTTTATTTACAGAGACAGTCAAAAGTATGCCATTACATTATGGTCTATGGGGAAATGTCTTAATTATTTAAATATGTAGCACCTCAAGTCGTCATTTGATCCATCTGTCTGTCTATCCGTCTGTCTGCTTAAAACAGCACAAAAACAACCCAACCAAATGATTTCAAATTTAATATATGTATCTGCTGCAGAATTTTGTCGAGTCATTTAACATTTTATGAAAATCGAGTCAAAACATAAAAAGATATTAATTAAAGTTTTCTTTATTCTATTAAATCTTATCATTCATAACTGATTCAATTACATCCCATGATAGGGGATGATTCTAGGTTGTTATGGCGCCCTATTTAAGATAGAGACACATTAATTCCGTATTGCTGAATTTATAGAACAAACAAACAAACAAAGAAATAAACAAACAGACAGACAGGCAGGCAAACAGACACACACACACAAACAAAACAGCGGACAGACACACAAACAAACAAACAGATAGTAAAAAAACCGACAACCAGACAGCCAGCCAGATACACAAACAAACAAACACACAGACAGACAAACAAACAGACAGACAAACAGAAAGACAGATATACACACAAGCAAGGAAACAAACAAACAGGCAGACAGACAAATAAACAAACAGACAAATAAACAAACAGACAGACTGACAGACAGATAGGCAGACAATCAAACAAACAAACAGACAAAAGTCAAACAAATAGACAAAAAACAAACAAGCAAACAAACCGACAGACAGAGAAACAGACTAACAGACAAACAAGCAACCAAACATAAATACAAGCAAACAACAAACAGACAGACATACAAAAAACAAACAAGCAGACAAACAAACAAACAAACAAACCGACAGACGGACAGACAGACAAAAGAAAGACAAACAAACAAACAGACAGGCACATATAGGCATACAAACAAACGAACAAACAAACAGATAGGCAGACAGACAAATAAACAAAAAACAGATAAGCAAACAAACAACAGACAAACAGGCAGAAAAACAAAAAGACAAACAAAACGACAGACGGACAGACATTCAAACAACCATACAGACAGATAAACCAACAAACAAACAATCAAACAAACAAGCAGACAGACAGGCAAACAGACAGACAAGCAAACAAACAGACAATCAAACAAACAAACCAACAGACGAACAGACAGACATATAATCACACAAGTAAACAAACAAACAGACAGACAAACAAACAAACCGACAAACAAATAGAAAAACAGATAAACAAACAGACAAACCATCAGACGGACAGGAAGACAAACAAACAGGAAAACAAACAGACATACAGACAGACAAACAGACAGACCGACAAACAAACAGACAGACAGATAGGCAAACAAACAACTCGACAAAGAAACAAACAAACAAACAAAAAACAGACAAACAAATAAACAAAAAGTCAGAGGAAGACAAACAAAGAAACAGAGAAACAAACCGACAGACAGACAGACAGACAACACACAAACTAACAGACGGACAGACAGACAAACAAAAAATCAAACAGACAAATCGATAGACTGACAAACAAACAAACTTATAAGCAATCAAGCCGACAAACAAACAAAAAAGCAGACAAACAAACAAACAAACAAACAAACATACTTATGTACGTTCGTCTTTTTAAGGAAATACTAGAGATCCATTTACATCTTATAAGTAATTACCGTGCTAAATTTATGCTTGTAGTCCCTTTAGTGACACAAAAATCGCATTTTAATAATATTTTTTTCTCCTGCATCTCCTTTGGATTTGTGGCACCGACATAAGATAAATCCTATCTTTGATTACGGGCGAATACCATCATTTTAGTACCCTGGCTTTTGAAATCGGTTCGGTAGTTCCAGAGATTACCACCAACAAACAAAAAAAACAAACTTTTCCTCTTTATAATACAGAAATAGATTATTCTATAAAATAATTCTTTTTCATGATCATGAAATTAATTTATACATTCGCACAATATGCTACAGAACACAAGTGTTAGTGCTCTGAATAAAAGCATATCAATTTCAATATGTTTGTTAAAATACACTAAATCACATCTTATTGAATGGAATGTAATGTGCTTATTTTGGGAGTCCCTGTAGATGACGTAATGCTATACATTCCATTTTGATCAAAATATGTATCATAGTAAATGATAAAACCATATAGAAATCCCATATCAATCTGAGTATGGTTACAAGAATTAGAAAACGATGAGACAGCAGAGAAGCAAAACAAAGTCATTAACAATTTTGAATAATTATGGCGAACCATTTTTAAAAAGTTCTACAACATTTTAATAATTTATCACGTGAGAGAAACTTTTGAAATTATTGTATTAAAAGATCCTATAAAGATTTGTTCTTTACATTCAAATTTTATTAAAAGGTAAAAAATCCAAGATTTTTAAAAGGAATTAAATAAATCGACGATTACTATTCAAAAATACTGATAAGAAATACCTCATTGATTCCGCTTATTAGTTAGGCTAATATTCAACAAGTTGGAAATTGCACCTGAAGCGTAGCAAATGAGGTGCGTTCATACGATAACGAAGTTTTAAAAATATCAATATCATATATCAATCTCATAAAATTGTAAATAGTGAATTACAATTAAAACGCTCATCAAACAATGTTCTCCCTGTACCATTACGTAATGAAATACTTTTGTGTGGCCTTGTAAATCAATAACAAATGTTCTTTGCACCAAAAATTATGTAAAATGTATATTATAATATGTACTTTATAGTTGCATATAAATTTTATTAAGTTCGAATGAGTGTAACACCATTAACACGCATTTGAAACATTTTTAACCATTAACCGTAATGTAACGGAATACTTTTTGATTGTCCCTGTAATTGATCTATGCATCCGATTTTCATAAAATTAAAAATAACTCGACAAAATTATGTAATAATTATGTATTTAAAATTTCAAACGAGTAAAAATTTATTTTAAACATTTTTCACCATTGACCGTAATGTAATGGAATACTTTTGATTCTCCCTGTAATTGATTTATGGATCCGATTTTCAAAAAAAAATGAAATAACTCGAAAAAATTATTTAATAATTATGTATTTTAAATTTCAAACGAGTAAAATGCATTTGAAACATTTTCCCCCTTTGACCGTAATGTAATGGAATACTTTTGATTGTCCCTGTAATTGATTTATGCATCCGATTTTCATAAAATTTGAAATAACTCGACAAAATTATGTAATAATTATGTATTTTAAATTTCAAACGATTTAAATGCACTTGAAACTTTTTCCCCATTGACCGTAATGTAACGGAATACTTTTGATTGTCCCTGTAATTGATCTATGCATCCGATTTTCATAAAATTTAAAATGAATCGACAAAATTATGTAATAATTATGCATTTAAAATTTCAAACGAGTAAAATTTATTCGAAACATTTTTCCCCATTGACCGTAATGTAATGAAATACTTTTGATTCTCCCTGTAATTGATTTATGCATCCGATTTTCATAAAATTTGAAATAACTCGACAAAATTAAATAATAATGTGTTTTAAATTTCAAACGATTTAAATGCATTTGAAACTTTTTCCCCATTGACCGTAATGTAACGGAATACTTTTGATTGTCCCTGTAATTGATCTATGCATCCAATTTTCATAAAATTTAAAATGACTCGACAAAATTATTTAATAATTATGTATTTCAAATTTCAAGCGAGTAAAATGCATTTGAAACATTTTTCCCCATTGACCGTAATGTAATGGAATACTTTTGATTGTCCCTGTAATTGATCTATGCATTCGATTTTCATAAAATTTAAAATGACTCGACAAAATTATGTGATTATGCATTTAAAATTTCAAACGAGTAAAATCCATTCGAAACATTTTTCCCCATTGACCGTAATGTAATGGAATACTTTTGATTCTCCCTGTCATTGATTTATGCATCCGATTTTCATAAAATTTGAAATAACTCGACAAAATTACATAATAATTATGTATTTTAAATTTCAAACGAGTGAAATGCATTTGAAACATTTTTCCCATTGACCGTAATGTAATGAAATACTTTTGATTGCCGCTGTAATTGATCTATGCATCCGATTTTCAAAAAAAAAAAAAAAAAATGAAATAACTCGAAAAAATTATTTAATAATTATGTATTTTAAATTTCAAGCGAGTAAAATGCATTTGAAACATTTTTCCCCATTGACCGTAATGTAATGGAATACTTTTATTTGTCCCTGTAATTGATCTATGCATCCGATCTTCCTAAAATTTGAAATTACTGGAAAAAATTATGAATATTTTTATGAATTATTTATGAATTATATATTTTAAATTTCAAACGATTCGGTTGGGTAGTTTTTGCGTTGTTATGTGCGGACGGACGGACGGACAGACAAACGGACGGACTGAACGACATCTATAGGTGTTACATATTTACATAATTACGAACGCACCTTAAAACAGGACTGGGAAATCTCTCGTGCTTGCCCGCGTCTTTGTTAGAAAATTGTTTTCGTCTATTCTTACATTAAGTAAAATTACATACCGTCTAAAAACAAACTTTTTCTTTATTAATTCCCTGTATATTTGTTAATAAAATTATTAAAGAAAATTCCGAAATGTTTAAAAATTCAATATGCTAATAACAAAAATTTTACAAAACAAACTATCGTTTGTGGTACATTCGTTACCATGACGCAGCGAACCTGAGAAATTTACAAAGTCAAACTATCCATTGCGCACATTCGATACTTTGAAACAACGAAAATGGGAAAAGGACAAAATTTGTACCATGTCAAACTATCCAATGTGCGTATTGGATAGTTTGAAGCTGAAAAAGTAGAGAGAAGCTAAAAATGTACAAATAATCATACCATTTCAAACTATCCAATGTGATTTTTAGACGAGAAAAATTATTCAAATGATTTATCTCGATAGCATGCTTAAAGAGGATATAAAACAGCACCCGAAAAACGTAATAATTGTTTACTGCTGATTAGCTCTGATTTTGAATTCCCAATTAAAACTGTTTTTTTGCTCTCCTGAAAAGTGGCTGTTTTCACATTGGATAGTTTGACATGGTACCGACGATATTTTCCATTTAATTTGACATAATATTGGAAAACATAAGCATTTTATAAATATGTGGGTTTTATAGAACCAACAGGGTTACGGATGATAAAAAGGATATAAAAAGATATAAACTGAATACTGAATTAGAAAAGCTATTAAGAAAATAAACCATACAATTACCTCAGTATGTTTGGGTGTTTCTAAAAACATGTACATTTTACAATTGAAAATAGATAAGCATAATTATTTAATTTCACATCGCTATACCAGGAAAGGTCAAATGAACATGCGTGTAATAACATAAAACTAAAGGTCTGAGATAAGAAGTTGATTTTATACTATTATTTTAACACAATCTAACTGATTGGTAAAGTTTTTATACGAATTTGAATATTACCAACTGAGCTAAAAATTGCCAAGGCCGGGAATCGAACTCGGATACTTGGCTTACAAGGCCAATGCTTTACCTGTTAAGCTAACCGGGCGATAACCGGCTGGGATTTTTCGCTCAGATAACCTTATTGGCCGTAACATCCGGTCTGTTTTTTAGACAGCTCGGCAGAATAAGCCGCAGGTAATGGAACTCCATAGAACGATGAATATGTAGATATACTATTATTTTAACACAATCTAACTGATTGGTAAATTTATCATACGAATTTGAATATTTCCAACTGAGCGAAAACTGAGGAGAAATGACTTTAATAATTTAGTGTAATAATAAAGTATAGTGCAGTGTTATGTATAAAATTGATCGGTAGTATATCTCAGAGGAAAATATTTCCCAGATAAAATCCACAGACATCATGTATGAAGATTTTGCGCTAGTTTAATGTATTGTTGTTTTGTATCACATAGGAGACGAAATTAGTACAAGCTTGAGCATGTGCATGTTAGTAAGATGTCTTTTCATCTTTCTATAATAAAGTAACATTTATTAAGCGATCTGCTTCTTCAAAAAAGAGTAGTTTTAGAAACATTTTAATTTAGTAAAGTATATAAAATTTAGCAAATCGCGAAAAAATCTCTCTTTTTTTATTGTTTCGCTTATTGTTCTAGTTTGTGCCCTTATGAATCAAACTTATTTTCTGTTCTGCACTGTCTTTTAAAAATATAAATTATTGAACTGTTGTTGTTCAATTTATATTATGTTCTTATTTGAAGCTAACAGAATTGAAAGGTTTGTAAAATCTAAATTGTTCTTCTTGCAAAAAGTTTTTATTCTAGAAATTATGTTCTTCATTATTTTTCGCTGACTAAATCTCTGAATGTGGCCGTCCCTTACGCCTTGGTTTTATTTTGACATTCAATATTAAATTTAAAAGAAAGGTAAGTCATTTTCTACAAGTGATTGATTATCGATAAGTTCACTACATAATTTGTATTACAATAGTTATCATATTTTAAAATGACCAATCCATATACGTTGTATTCTACACATTGCAATTACCGAATTCACAATACACATTTCTCATGTACACAGTCCATTTATACATTTTACATTTTATTATTTTTTATGCGTGTAAAATTTTTATTAATAAATTTACTTACTTTTATTTTATTTTATATTCTCTTAAACAAACATTACGTCTGTTTTACTGGGACCGATCAACAACTTGGTGTCGAATAACTATCATCGTAAACCTAATCAGTTATCTATAATAAATAAAAAATCAATACGCAAAGTACCAAAATCATAAAGCTACCAAACTGATAAAGCTGCCTATCTCTACCGATCAATGTTTGGCAATCAATAGCATTAATAGTAATTTCTTGATGATATTTTTAAGAATAACAACAAACATAAAAGTTTAATTCATTTTAAATTATAATATTAAATGGTTTACTTAGGCAAGTAAACATTTATTTAATTTTCACGAAAAATCCAAAAACGAATAAACAACTTTTTAATAAATAATATAACCGTTATTAATATACAAATTAACATTTTCAATTAAACCAAAATTAAAAATCGGTAACAATAAAGAAAAAGACAAAAAAAGTAAAGTACATACTTCTAAAATATTAAATATTACTAGAGTTGCAAAAAGTCGGTTTATTCCCGGGTTTGTTTCCAATAGATCAGGTTTATTCCCAGGTTTATTCCCAAAAAACCGAATTATTCCAAAAAATCCCCGGTTTCTTCCAGGTTTATTCCTAAAAACCGGGTTTATTCCCGGGTTTAAACCGGGTTTTTTCTAACCTTTGCAACGCTAAATATTACGTAATATGAACTTGTTTATTTAAAAAAACTCGTAAAATGAGAGCAATTGAAAATCTCAATGAATATACTTTTTAAATCAGGAACTGTTTAAAATTAAATGCATTTAAATTTCTAAATTTAGTAGTTTATAATTGCATAAGGGTTTTTTTTTCTAACGTAATTCTATTTATTTTAAATGTTCATTGATAAGTTAATATTTATTAGAGAAGTTTTATGTTAATTTTTAATTATGAATTAAATGAATATTAATGCTAATCGTAATGCATTTTCTAATTAAAATTTGAATAAATATGGCTTGTAATACTTATTATCAATTTAAATATATTTGCAGTTATTATTACTGAATATATTTTATTCTATGTATGTTGTTTCTTTAAATATAAAAAAAATCATTCTACATAATTCTTATAGTTTGTGCTGTAAATTTTTACAAGCGTTGACATATATAGTAGGGTGGAGCGAAAAAAAAAAATTTTTTTTATCAAAAACGGGTAGGTGCCAAAAGTTGCCTTTATAATAGTACATTAACGGTGTGAAATATTAACGCTGAAAAAAAAGTCTTGAGTCTGCGCTTTTGGCTCAAAAGTCGGAATTTTGGGTAAAATTTGGCAATTTTACAAAAAAAATAAAAATTTTCTATGTAACTGGTTATGATTTAAAAGTGTCATTTAAACCTTTATTTTTAAAGATTTAAAATATTGAAACGATAAAATGATACCTTCAATGTGTATAACTTCAGCGAAGTTGGATATTTTCAGTAAAAAAAGATCTGTTTTCACTGTGTACTACACCACGTAAAGCTGAATTCTTTACGAGTTGTGGGATCAATTTACGTCCAGGTTTGATCCTTTTTTCAGTCATGCATCCGCTCGGGGAAAATGGGGTAGTGGGCGGAAAATATACTCACCCATAAACTATAAAAAAAGGGAGGGAGTGCAGCTGACCCATGACCTTCTACTGTCCAGTGGTGTTACGTGCCAGAAAATATCTGTTGCTTCGTTATTGACTTTCAATTTCAGCTTCAGTGTCTTAGTTACTTTGAAGCGAGTGTGTCGTAGAAATGTCTCACACAAGGCGAGAAGATGATCCTATTGTGGGAAGTAATCAGGAGTTGAATGAATCAGTGTTACCTACACGTTGTGATGTAGTTAGATATTATAACTTTTTGTGGCATAAAGAAAAGGCTGAGAAGAAAGATAAGAATCCGTCTTTCAAAACTATAAGTAGTGCTGTTTTAGAAAAAGTTGAAAGGATTTGGAAAAAAGCATCCATTCCTATAAATTCTCGAAGGACAATAGAAATCAAGTTACGAAAAGAACTGGATTCAATCCAAAAATTGAAAAAATCTCGTTCTAAAGCTAATTTTGTTGCTCTTAAAACAGCATACTTAGATGAATTAAATAAACTGTTTGATGTTGCAGCATGTAAGTGTCCTGATTTTGAACTATGTTCGTGTTTGATAGAAGAAAGGGTTCCGAATCTCGAACGAGATTTTCTTGTGGACCAACGCACAAAACGTCTCATGATGATTAGTAGTGTTGATACCAAAACCACATTAAAATATAAAGAAATAGAAGAAAGAAAAAAAATGGTTGAAAGAAGAAAAATAGAAAGAAAAAAATTAGCCGAAAGAAAAAAATCCGTAGGAAGAAAAAAAATAGTAGAAAGAAGATTAAATCAAGAAGTACCGCAATTAGAAGAGGCCCCAAGTGAAACCGAAGAAAATGAATCTGTATGCAGTGATTCAAGGATAGACATAATTGAATTCCCATCTTCATCTTCCAATACCCAAACTAGAATGAAGCTTGACACTTTTTCTAAGACATGTGACAGGTATGGAATTTCCGATCGGTCTGCTGCAGCCATTGCTTCGGCGGTTCTCCAGGATTACGCACGTATATCAAAGGGCACTGGAAAACCTAATGTACCTGTACCAGTGATAGATAGAAGCAAAGTAAGGCGTGAACGCCAATCAACTCGTTCGTCTCAACGTAAAGAACAGCACCCTAAAGAAGAAGTAAGAGCCTTATATTTTGACTCCCGAAAAGATGATACAATGTATATAGAAAAAAGTAGTGGTAAACATGCGTATCGCAGAGTTAAGAAAGAAGAGCATGTTACTATCTTAGAGGAGCCTGGCTCCAAATATTTGGGGCATGCAACTTCTTCATCCGGTGCGTCAAAAGATGTTTTTAAATGTATGTGGAAGTTTTTAGAAGATGAAAGTATCGATTTATCAAGCCTTTCAGGCTTAGGTTGTGATGGGTGCCCTGTGAATACGGGAAAGCATACTGGAGTGATCCGTCGAATGGAAGAAAAGCTTGCAAGACCATTACAATGGATCATATGCCAGCTCCACTCCAATGAATTGCCTCTCCGGCATTTATTAAACGAAATCGATGGGAAAACTTCTGGCCCACATGGATTCACTGGACCAATAGGAAAATCTTTATCCACATGCCATTCACTTCCTATTGCAGTTTTTGAACCCATAGAGACTAATTTGGATAAATTATTTCCTGAAATCGAGGAAAAGGCACTCAGCACGGACCAGAAATACCTGCTGGACATTTGCAAAGCTATTTCATCAGGATATTGTTCAGATGAATTAGCAAATAGGAGCCCAGGTAAATTATCCCACGCAAGATGGCTCACAACGGCGAATAGAATTCTTCGCCTTTATGTAAGTACTGAGTGCCCATCAGAGTCTCTACGTTTACTGACAAACTATGTAACCCAAGTTTATGCCCCAGGATGGTTTACTATCAAATGTAATCCATATCTAAAAAATGGATCAAAAAACTTATGGAAAATAATTCAGCTAGTAAACAAAACAGAAAAAAGCATAAAAGAAATAGCAAAAAAAGTTATTCAGGACAATGCATACTTTGCACACCCAGAGAATATTTTAATTACAATGCTCACCGATGACCGCCATCACATTAAAATGCTAGCTGCTCAACATATAATAAATGCAAGAGGTACGGTAAATGATAATATACGCAAATTTGAAATCCCAAGAATCAACTTTCAAGCAGAAGATTATATAAGTTTAATTGATTGGAATACTGTTGCGATAACAGAACCTCCAATCACTATGCATTTATCGGATGCAATTTTGATAAAAATAATGAATGGCTGCACAGATTCGATCAACAGCTTACCTACTGCGTTATTTTGTATGCCTTCTCATACGCAAGCAGTAGAAAGACACGTAAAAGAGGTCACAGAAGCATCATCGAAAGTCTGTGGGTACGACAGAAGAGATGGATACATCAAGAATAGGTTGGTACATAGAAAACTTATGCCAGTCTTTGATAAAAAGTCGCAATTTAATCTATAAATAAAACATTGTGCTCAGATGGTAGGGTGGTTGGGCTGGGCCTGGGTGGGACATGATATGCAGCCACCTCCACGTGGTATGTCCTGGGTAGTTGTGAAAACAACTAGCAAAGAGCTGCACTCAAATCAATGATTCGTTATGTGTTGTAACACCCATTTTTTACTGAAAGTTGTCAGTTTTGCTCCACCTATACAGAATGTTGACGTTAACTTATCGTTTCAATATTTTAAATCTTTAAAAATAAAGGTTTAAATGACACTTTTAAATCATAACCAGTTACATAGAAAATTTTTATTTTTTTTGTAAAATTGCCAAATTTTACCCAAAATTCCGACTTTTGAGCCAAAAGCGCAGACTCAAGACATTTTTTTTCAGCGTTAATATTTCACACCGTTGATGTACTATTATAAAGGCAACTTTTGGCCCCTACCCGTTTTTGATTAAAAAAAATTTTTTTTTTTTCGCTCCACCCTAATATATAGCGATCGAAGTGAAAATACAAATACAATGTTAGAAAATATATTTTATTAATTCAACATTATTTTCTTCAATAAAATACAGAAGAAAAGGTTATATTATATAATACTTTAAACAACGAAATTACAAAACACTGAATGTTACTTTGTATGCAATAAAAAACTATGTCTACTTTATCTGTCTGTATATACTTTTAGAAGCCTCTTTTATTTAAAAGTATTTACCATAAAAAACATAATAGTAAATCACAATAATAATTTTTCAAAGAACGTATATGAGAAAAAAAGCGTGATACGTAATACAGTAATAAGAATACCTAAATTATACATAATGTGATGATACATAATATAATAATAGAATTATAATGTTATCAAATAAACAACATAAAAATAATAATGTAATTAAAAATAGTAATATTATGTAAAAGATATTATTATGCAGTTGATTAAAATCCGAAAAATAACTTGCATAAAAGCATTTATGTAAAGAGTCACAAACCATGTCGAGATATCAGAATGTGGTTTTAGCTAACATTGATTCAAATTATTCTATTCAGAATGAGGCGATTAAAAGTAAAACAGCTTCAAGGTAATTTTAATAATTCTAGAACTATTAAAATTAGTTCTAAGCTTTTTAAATAGATATGGCATGTTAGAAGCATTGATATATCGACTGATGCATCTTTGGAGGTGTTTTATAATAATTTTAAACCGGTTTTTGTACTGCCACTTAATATTTTGTTTCAGGACCGAGGAGGATAACAGTATCCTATTTATTACGGTATTTTAACTATTTACGTTTCCATTTTTGTAAACTTGATACATTTCTGTTTCAGGACTTTTTTATATAACAAGTAACTCACTAAAAAATTGCTATACTATATTGCAATTGATTACGGGACACTTGCGATTTTAGACATTTTACTAAATATCTAGAAAAATACATGAGGAATAATCTCGAAACTCTTAGTGTATAAATATAATAGTATACGTCATACATCTCCGTGAAGATTTTTTACCGAAACGCCATAGGGGACCGTCAACAAATTAAAAAAGAATGAATATCTTTTGAATAACCCTGTCAAAACTAATGTAGCAAAAGCGCTCAAACTCGAGATTATGATTGAATGCCTTATTGTAATACACTGTGTTCATTTTTATGCAAATATCATGCATACTCGCAGAGTAATTAAGGTTTTTATAAAAATGGTCCCAAATTTTTCCAAGTTTTTTCTTTATAATTTTCAGAGTTCTTAATATAAAATAATATTTTTTTCAGAAAATATGACAAACAACATTGCACACAGTAACCTGTAATCAGAATTAAAAAATAATGAAAATTGTATACAAAATGAGTAGGTTTACTAAATAATTTTTTACTGCGCATGCGTCAACGATATTAAAATTTCATTTGCATATTACGTTAGCTAAATGTATAGAGCAACTTTTGTGAAAGTCACAAAATCATAACTTGAAAATTCTGAAAATAATCGTCAATTGAATAAGTTGAAAATCCGTTATTATCAAAATGAAGCAAAAACAAGAGGGGTTGTATCCATATATTCATTGATAAGTGTCAATATAGAATACACAATACGGGATGTTACGACTACTTTTGGATAACATCCCTCAGTTTTTTGCTTCATTTTGGAAACAACGGATTTTCTCCTTTTTCTATAGACGATTACTTTCAGAATTTTCAAGCTATAATTTTGAGACTTTTACAAAAGTTGCTCTATACATTTAGCTAACATAATATGCAAATAAAATTTTGATATCTTTGACGCCTGCGCAGTAAAAAATTATTTAGTAAACCTATTCATTTTTCATATAATTTTTATTATTTTTTAATTCTGATTACAGGGTACTGTGTGCAATGTTGTATGTCATATTTTCTGAAAAAAATATTATTTTATATTAAGAACTCTGAAAATTATAAGGGAAAAACTTAGAAAAATTTGGGGCCATTTTTATAAAAACCTTAATTACTCTGCGAGTATGCATGCTATTTGCATAAAAATGAACACAGTATATTACAATAAGGCATTCAATCATAATCTAGTGTTTGAGCGCTTTTGCTACATTAGTTTTGACAGGGTTATTCAAAAGATATTCATTCTTTTTTAATTTGTTGGCGGTCCCCTATGAAGTTTCGGTAAAAAATCTTCACGGAGATGTATGACGTATACTATTATATTTATACACTAAGAGTTTCGAGATGATTCCTCATGTATTTTTATAGATATTTAATAAAATGTCTAAAATCGCAAGTGTCCCATAATCAATGGCAATATAGTGTATAAGAAACAAATTGCTATTTTCTGTAGTTATACTATGTGTTATTATCCTTCCACAACAATTTATATTATTTTAATATTATTGATATACGTGGAAAAAAGTCGATATACGTGGTCTGACGGAGTTATATCTTTATCTTATAATACAAAAAAGCCTTTGCACTTTTAAAGCATGAAAGTGAAGAAAATATAGGCAGTCATTTTCAGTTTTAATTTATGTAGATTATTGTACTAATATCATTAGCAAAATTTACAACATCTCGCGATATAATTACTGTACGTATAAAAATATGATATCAAAATATTCACAATTAAACAGGTTTTTATTTAACAATAAAATTTAGAAAATGATTTTTTGAGTAACTTTAAGGTAACATGTCATTTTTAATATTTGAAATGACAACTGAAATAACTTAGATGGCGTATAAATGTCCGAAATTAATATCCTGCAAACTTTATATTTCTAAAAGCAGTCATCTCACGTATGTTGGAGCAATGAAATCAAGAGATATTAATGGCTATGGTGGCAAAATATGAAATAAAAGCCACCTTTTATGTGCTAGGCCGAGTTCGCAGTATTATATTGTGAAGAACACCAAGTCGATATTTACATTTTTTTCTGGAATGAAACAATGAAGACATTTTCATCAAGGAAAAATCAGTTCTCAGAGATATTCTTGACTATTTCTTTATTTTTCAAAACACAAGAAACTGAACACCTATAAACATCGAGAATGCAGCACGCTACCATAAAATGCCTTCGAACAATATATAGAAAACATTAATCATCTTTGACAACAGCGAGCATGCGGGTTTACTTCACCATGACAAAACGTAATGTCACTAAATTGTCACATAAGAATGCAGCACGCTAACATAAATGCTCTCGAACACAATAAAGAAATGTTTGTCATTTTGACAACCGCGAGCGTGTATGTTCACTTCACCAAGACAAAATATAAAACTGACTAAATTTTCACATTTGACAAAACGCCAAGAGAAAGTCTTTTGGCATCCAATCGATTCCCAATCCGATCTAAAAAAGTACAGATTAAAGAACCGTTATATAATAAGCAATGGGGAAAATTTAAATTGAGTGTTGTCAAGAATACAGCATTTATCAATCGTGGCGAAAAACTCGCAAGGCACAGCAACCCTAAACGAAATTGCACAATCGATAAGAAAATTTAAGTTCTTTATTCAAGACAAAATGAAATGATTGGGAAATAAAAATAGCAGTAATTTAAAACAGAAAAAATATTTAATTCGTTTCATATTTAATCAACTGAAGAACAAGAAAGAAAAATCTAGAAATGGAATGATATTTTAAAACAAATTTATTATTTGTTTTCAATTTATTATTTTATATGCACTTGGAGACGAACACACAATAAAAATACCTATTAAAATGCTTTTCTTTTAAAATTAAATTTTAAAAGAGGGGGGGGGACAAACATTTGAAAAATTAATAGAAATATATATAATAGAATATGTGTTACATCACATAATTTGTTTTAAATTTATTATTATTATTTTATATGCACTTGGAGAGGAACACACAATAAAAATACCTATTAAAAATGCTTTTCTTTTAAAATTAAATTTTGAAGAGGGGGGGGGAACTAACATTTGAAAAATTAATAGACATATATATAATAGAATATGTGTGTAATGCCTTAATTGAATCGATTAATGTCTAGAGCATTAACCCTTTAACGCGCAGTGTTATTGGGTCGGCAACACCTAAAGTTCCCCCTGTTTAGACACACAAAAACTTCGTTAATATTTTAAAAACTACTCTAATGGCTACTTTAAACCTTTCGTATGAGTTCTAAATGGCTGCACCACAGAGATCAATCTCTACTGTTTTTAAATAATAGATAAAATGTTTTACTGTAATACGCGCTTAACAGCAATGTTCTTCTCACTGCGCTTATCAATGCTTTACTTATGGGAAGTTACCAGTTCGGCAACAGCTGTATAATTGAAATGGTTAGTGCAATCTTTACAAAACAATACCTGTGTACTCCTCTAGGCCTAAATAGATTGCCTAATTTTTTTCTTTAAATTCCAACTTTAAAGAGTAGTGCGCCGGAAAGGGTTAATCAAGCAAAAAAAATTTTTAATGAGGAACTACATTTATCAGTAGACCGGAATTTATTGTTTTACTTGATGATGATGATGATATATGTGAATATATATGTATATATAGACCAATAGATACTTTTTCTACGTAGCTTACTAACATATAATTTTTTTACACCATCGTTAATACATAAGCGCAACTTATTTTATTTCTGAACATTCTAGGAAAATTTTAAGTGATCAACATAAAAATGTTCCATTGAGTTGAAATATATTTATAAAAAGAATTATGCTCTTAATTGAATATTTAGACACAAATATTTTATAATAAAAAATAAATATTTTTCTACATAACTTCTTCGTCATAATTTATTTTACTTTCATCGTAGTCCTTTGCATAAAAAAAAAGTAACGACATTGCATTTATCATAAAACCTTTCAAATAATCTACTTTCTACTCATGTTTGAAAATAAAATCTTAAAAAAAACCTTAGTATCTGATATTAATGAAAAAAATGTCGCATACAAATTTTGATTTATTTTTAGCATAGCTATTTCCATGGGGAGAAAATACATTTCTACAATAAAAATACGTATGCACCAAAAATGAAATTTCTCAAAGGAAAAAAAAAAAAATATGACTTGAAAAATATCTTCCTTTGAAATGAATTTCGAAAGATTACGAACTTTTTCTGAGATTGTTGATAAATTAGGTCTTTATACGAAAGTATTTTTTATTGCTTAAATTTTACTACAATTTTATATTTTTGCGCTTGAAAAATGATGATAAAATATTTTTCACAAAAGGATTTCTGAAATTATTCTCCAAGATTTTAAAGCATTTTATGTAAGTTGAAAAAGTTTTTATAACATTGATATCAAATGTATGTTGCACAAATTGAAAAGTATTAAGTCATCTAAATATATCCATTAATTCATTGGGGCAGGATCTTGAAATTTTCAAAATATCAGGTTTCAGATTTTGTTTCATTCTGATTTTAAAAAAAAAATCCTAGCAATATTCAACACATCCATTCAGAAATCTCCATTATTTCATGAATTATAGTTATTTATAAATGATAAGTATAGTTGATGATCCTGCGCATTAAATCATTAAAACGCGTTTTCTTACATTAGTAAATTGGAATTTGCGTACATTTGAATTTTCAAACTATGCAAGCTACAGCTTTAAAAACTTAAACAACTGTGCGATTCTTTATAGTGTATAATGCTTAAGGGAGTCCGTATACATTTTAAAATAATTTTTTACCTACTGATTTACAATTTTGAATTTTTTTTTGTGGTAGTTGGACATATTATTTGTAAACAAGATCACATGATAATACGTCTCATTAAAAAAAAAATAGAAATTTATTAAAATATGCGGATAGTTTAAAATCGTAAATACTCGAAATATTATTTGTAGAATTTCAATTTCTTTTCATTTAAATAAATAGAAATATATAAGTTTAAATTTTAATTTAGATAGTAATTTAAATAAAAATTAAAAATATTTAAATTAAATTGTAAAAAATTAAATAAATAACATATTTTTTTTATGGAAACAATGTCGATTTTGTTAAACTTCCTCGACTTTTAATTAAAATACTTAAGTAATTTAAGTAAGTATTAAGCAAACTTTTTAAAAAATTAGGCAAATAAAAAGATTAATATTATTTTATATTAAATTTACTTATGATTCAAATGTAAAACCGGTGATCCATTTACCTCTTTTTTTAATGGGTTAACTGTGTCAACTGGACCTTGAAGGATTCACTTACCCCAACGTTTATAAATATTTTTTTAAGTTTCTATTATTACGTTAAATTAGATTTCTAGATTTTTTTTATTTAGCTTGCAATACAGAAAATTATCCAATACTTTATTAAAACTACATAATACTATTTTAACAAAGCATCTTGGTAGGAATCAAACTACATTTTTTAAGGGATATAGCCAAGCAGTGAAATAATATGATACAGTTGAAGACATGCACATAAGAGCAATCGAAATTATTTGACGATTATTGAAACCATTAAATTATAGTTCTGTTCGGTACAAAAACATGGTAACATTCACCACAGATTAATTGGACATTTCGAACTTTTATTGAGATAAATAAAAAACAAAATTAAATGCTTAGGTACATATGGAGTAGTTTATTTATATATTTATATTATTTTCCCTACAATATCAATATCATATTTATACTTATTACTTATACTAAAGAACATAAGTTCTGACTAAATTATTATGTTTTAGCATAAATAAATCTATCAATTTAACATTCGGTTCATTTTCCGCGTCTTGAGAGCAAAGGATTGATTAAAAATGCACTCTAATTGATGTATAATTTACATAATCTGACTGGATTATTTTTTTTAAAAAGAAGTTTACACTTTTTGAAACAGGACCAGCACATTAAAAAATAAATGCATAAATTTACACATTGAAAGTGATATACTGATTACAAAAACTATTTGTCTGTATGAGTATTATGTTGTATAAATTTCCAAATTCACGGCCCCGTGTGTGAGTGGCAAAATACACATTTTCCGACGCAGCTATTAAGCGGCTTAAGTATATAAAATGTTATTAGAGGAGTCATAAATACACGAATTAACATGAAAATTGGGCATAAGTATACATATTTGTGTAGTATAAAAAAAAGGATTGATTTTGAGTAATGACCCAATAGTTTGAGATATAAACTATAAATAGAATATTTTTGCTGTCGAAAAAAAATTGTATGAAGAAAATAAATGGGAGTGCTTCGTTCGTTTGTTCTCTTTCCTGGAGATTTGTTGTTAGACTACAAAATAGTGTAATCCTAATTTACAAAGTACAGAATCGTCTGAAGTTATATTTATTGAATTCCACTCTCTGTTAAAGCTGTTTTGAAGCTCTAAAATAGCATATTTAAAATTTATGAGCAGAATTTGAATCAAAGCATTGTAAAATGAATTTTAAAACATGCTGAAATTGTGATACTCACTTTATATATATAAAAATTTTTCCTATCAATTTCAGTCACAAATTTTGAAAACTACATATACAGCAAAGAGAAATTCACTATTTAATTCAATCTACAATAAACAAACAATATTTGAACTTCCACTTTCAAATATCGCTTTTTATTGCGTTCACATATGTACACATATTGTGTAATATTATGTTTTTACACATATTTTGCTGAATTTTGTTTCACAAACCTGCTTAGTTTGTGCCACACTTTCGTGTAATATTCTGTTCTTCTTCTGCACTTCTATCTGTGTAACATTCTTTCACGCATTTTGGAGTAATATACAAAATACCTAGATATTTGTGTAATATCTAAAATTTGTTAATAACTCTTGCATACAAATCCGGGTAAATCCGTAACAATTTCTATTATTTACATACTTCTTCCAGTTTTTGATGGGATAACAAATTACACAATTCCATCAAGCCAATCAATATTTATAAATACAAATATCTTTTTGCAGCACGAGTGGAAATTTTATGACAAAGGTGAAAATTTACAAATTGACATGCTTAAAAATCCCTGTCGGCTGGGCCTATAGGCGGAGGTAGATTTCGAAGAATGCTCATTTCAACAACAACAACAACAAAAAAATATATATGATTAGAGATAAACCCAGTTTAATAACTTCATTTGGCCGTTTATGAAAAATTTTTAATTTCATTTTTCTGCAAAAACTGGTTTTATCAGAATCATCTTAAGAAAAATTCAGCTCAAATGCCCATTATGACAACATATTTTGAAATAAATTCTGAATTTATTTCAAAAAATCGACCAAAACAGTACATTATACAGTTCCTAAATAACAAGAAACTGTCAGTTGAATGATGTTGAGAAAGAAATTGAATTTAAAAATGAGTCATAAAATAGCCGATTTTTTGTTTCAATACATCCTTAATTCTTCAATCATGATTGCTTCGGAAAATTTTGTGCGAAATACTCACGTTGACAGCATTTTTTAAAATATATTCTATTTTTATCAAAAAACTGGCCAATGCGTCACAGTATACAGTTCCTAAATAAGAGGATCTGTAAATTGGGTGCGTTTGAGAGCGAAAATGGATTTTAAAATGAGTCATAAAAAAAGCAATTTGCTATGTGAAAACTTCCTTAAATTTTCATCACGAAGACTTCGGGAAATTCTGTTCAAAATACCCTTTTTGGTAGCCTTTTTTGAAATATATTCCGTCTTTATCAAAAAACCGACCAACGCATCATGTTACATAGTTCCTAAATAAGAGTATCTGTAAATTGGATGCGTTTGAGAACAAAAATGGATTTAAAAACGAGTCAGAAAAAAATGCAATTTCTTATTTGAACTTAAATTTTCAGTCCCGATGACTTTAGGAAATTCTGTTCAAAATACCTTTTTTGGTAGCCTTTTTTGAAATATATTCTGTCTTTATCAGAAAATTGACCAGTGCGTCACTTTATACAGTTTCTAAATAAGAGGATCTACCATTTGGATGCGTTTAAAATCAAAAATGAATTTAAAAATGAGTCAGAATATAAGCAGTTTGGATTTGAGGTTTTTTCTCCAACTCTTATTTTTGTTTAATTTCTTTTTGCTATACGAATTGGTCCTATGAAAAACTTGTCAATATAAAAGTTGTAGATGTTTTTGAGAAGATGTAAAATAAATTTAATCAGATTTGATATCGTAAAAATTGACGTAGTTATGGATTTTTCTCTTTTTTCACCGCCCTTTTTCTTTTCGTTTTTAATTTTTTTTCATGGGTAAAAGTTGATCCTATCAAAAACTTGTACATACAAAAGTTTTTGATAATTTTAAGAACATTTACAGAAAATTTAGTTGGACTTGATATCTTGAAAATTGACGAAGTTATGATTTTTTTTTCTCTCAAAACCCCTGTTTTTTTTCGCCCTTTGAGCCCACTTCTAAATTTATCAAACATCTGTCATTTATAAACTTTTGGCCCATTTTTAAGAAGTAATATAAACTTTAAACCGATTCGATATCTACTTTAATAAAGAAGTTATGGCGTTTTTTCGGTTTTCACAAAAACGTCCCCTATTCCAACCCCCTTGATCCGATTTTGCCCATTAACGAACTTAGCCGAGATTTTATCCCCTTTGATTTTATGTACCAGTTTGGTGGAGATTGGTGAAGATTTATAGAAGTTATCGTGTCCATAAAAAAGTGAGATATATATATAGAGAGATAGATAGATAGATAGATAGATAGATAGATAGATATAAACTGGTGCGATTGCAATAGGTAGTATTTCATACGAAATCTACCTAATATTTCATACGAAATCTACCTAAAAATGTAAAAGTGACTAGTTCAATCCTTAATTTTTAGAGTTTGATATATTACAATAAATAATGCGTATGGAAAAAAGACATATCTGTTCCAGTTGCCGCATTTTCTGCAACTAGACCCATGAAAAGTGAAAGATGAAATACATATATATTATATTTACATTAAAATGTATTTTTTACACATAGTGAATCAAACTAAAAACATTTAGTAATCTTCCGATTTGAATGTACATGAGCATTAGCTTCAGGAATTTAAATTGCCGGAAACTCCAGAATGACATTTTAAAAAACTTCTTAAACACACTTTAAAATTATCAAAATCAGCGCGCATTAATTTTATAGTCTCCATGTAAGTATGAAACCATGAGGTACGCTCAAAAACAATTGCTGAATTGGCTTTAAATTCTGTAAACTTCGGAGACACATTGAATTCTAAAAATAATACCACTTCAGACTAAAGAAAAATTTTAAATATATTTCGTTTTTTATTGTAAAATGTATTGAGTGCTTCTTTTCACTAATCGCTGTTTATGATTATTGTCCTTGATTAGTATTATTTATTATCTATCACGATTTTTTACCATTTTATATTTCATTTATGTTCATACGTTAAATTCATAGAAGAAATTAAAAAGCTTTTGCATAAATTACGGAATGAAAATAAAAAGAATATATAGATAGACAGATATTTTTCCTGTAGATCTTTTTTGTTTTATTGAAAAAATTTATTTTACAACGGTAAATTTTGATTTTGAATATATTTTCCCTCTTATTTTTTAAAAGAGTTTAAATCGCAGAAATGCAAAAAAAAAAAAATAATAAATAAATAAATAAATAAATAAATAAATAAATAAATAAATAAATAAATAAGAGATATGCATTATTATCCAAAACAAATTTAGTTTCCGCTTATTCTGGTGTTTATTTGAAACTTTAAATAATGGCACAATATCTTTAAAGTTATTTAGAAAATTTAATGAGGATCTAAAAAATTATTTTCCGTAATTACTAGCTAATTTAGCATAATTTGCAACAACTTCGTTCAATATAATAATGTAAAAATAAATTTTCAAAATAAATTAAAATAGACTTCTGATAGCTTTTACATAATTTAATATAAGGTATACTGGGGTAATAACGCCACGTTAAGGTTCTACCAATTTTCACGGCTTAGTTTTAGATTGTACTTTTCAAACAAATATAGGATTTGATACAGCAACTCATTGACTGTCTATATAAAAAATAATTTAAATTGAAAATTATCTCGAGAAGATATACAAAATCTTCTACAACATTCTGAAAGTACATGAAATACACTACAAATTTATGTAATAAACAAAGTATTTTCGGATAAAAAATATAGTCTTCACAAAACTTATCTCGCTAATTTTAGATCAAACGTCAATTTTAGTTGTTTGTAAAATCAATAAGACCTACAAATGGAACAAATTAACATTAAGCTATTTTTTTGCGATTTATATTCTCAAAACCCTTCTGCGCAGAGCACATGGGTGTCATTTACAGGATAAATTCATAATTATGCATAATATTAGCACTTGGCGTTATTAAACCGCTTGGCGTTATTACACCAGAACACCTTAGTATCGCTTATAACAGAAGCTTTTAACGTCAATTAATTAAAGTGTAAAATATTTTTATAAAATTTTTAGGATATTATTACCATCTTTTAAAATAATATATGATAAAGTATTTACAATTTTGTTGCTAAAATAAGTACGCGGTTACTGAGCCAAATGCTTACGAAACTAAAAGAAATTCCATAGGGGACTTTCAACAAATTAAAAAAGAATGAAAATCTTTTGGATAACCCTGTCAAAACTAACGTAGCAAAGTCGATCAAACTGTAGATTATGATTAAGTGGCTTATTGTAATTAACTGTATCAAATTTTAAGTCGACAGGATATATACTTGTAGAAAAATTAAGGTTTTTACAAAAAACAGTCCCAAATAAGATTTTTTCTTATAATTTGCAGAGTTTTTAATATAAATAAATATTCTTTTCTCAAAACACAACAAAAACATCGCGTACAATAACCTGTAATCTGAATAAAAAAATAATAAATATTGAATGAAAAATAGGTAGGTTCACAAAAACGTTTTTCACTGAATATGCGTGAACGATATCAAGATTTCATTTGCATATTATGTTAGCTAAATGTATAGAGCAACTTTTGGGAAAGTCTCAAATTCATAGCTTGAAAATTCTGAAAGTGATCGTCTATAGAATAAACACAAAATCGTTCCAAAAATGAAGCAAAAAACCGAGGTTTTTTATCCAAATGCAGTAGTACGTCCGATATTGTGCATTCTATTTTGACACTAATCAATAAATACATGGATACAACCCCTCTTGTTTTTGCTTTATTTTCGGAATAACGGATTTTCAACTTATTCTATTGACGATTATTATTAGAATTTTCAAGCAATGATTTTGACACTTTCACAAAAGTTGCTCTATACAATTAGCTAACATAATATGCAAATGAAATTTTGATATCATTGACGCATGCGCAGTGAAAAATTATTTAGTAAAGTTACTGATTTTTCATACAATTTTTATTATTTTTAAAATCTGATTACGGAATATTGTGTGCAATGTTGTTTGTCACATTTTCAGAAAAAAATATTATTTTATATTAAAAACTATGCAAATTATAATGAAAAATTTTGGGGAAATTTGGGACTGTTTTTATAAAAACCTTACGTTTTCTATAAGTATACATGCTATCGACATAAAAATGAACACAGTTTATTACAATAAGCCACGTAATCATAATCTACAGTTTGAGAGCTTTTGCTACATTAGTTTTGATAGGGTTATTCAAAATATATTTATTCTTTTTTAATTTATTGATGGTCCCCTATAGAGTTTCGGAAAAAAATCTTCACGGAAATGTATGACTTATACTATTATATTTATACACTAAGAGTTTCGAGATGATTCCTCATGCATTTTTCTAGATATTTAGTAAAATGTCCAAAATCGCAAGTGTCCCATAATCAATGGCAATATAGTGTATATTTAAGAGATAATAGCTAACTGATTTAATTAAAAAAAGTGTTTGGATAACTTTCAAAGCCTATAAGTTAAAGGTATTTAATTATTCAAGAAAAACAAAAAAAAACTATGCAGAAATAGTTAATAAATGTAGTAAATGTGATCATAATTATTTCACATTATTTTTCAAATAAAGGATTTGGAGACAAAATATATTCCTATTCGTTATCGCAAGTAAAAATTCCATTTGCTTCTTTTTCTTTCGTTGCGTTAAACTATTAATTTTCACGCCTCAAGAACTTTAGTTCTACTTTACAGAAAACGGAAACATATTTTCTAAAGAAAAGAAACTGTTTATGAAGAAAACTGTGAAAATAGCTGTAGTAAAAGAAATCATTAACATCTGAAATTGCAAGAAGTTTCAAAAATTTATTTTCGTTCTATGTTATTTATCAGACGAACACAATACTTTTCCTCTTAAAATATTTGCTGCTTGATTTTTTTTTTATATCGCTTAAAATTTTCCATGTTTTGTTCAGTACACTACAGATCCAAAGTTAAATAACGGGCTAGTGTAACCGTAATTCATATTTTCATCAACACCGGAAGGGAATGCATACGAAATCACTTCCTAATGTTGAACGCTGAAATTAGGTACTGTTTTATTTATACACTTATAGCTTCAACATATTTCCTCATGTATTTTTCTAGATTTTTAACAAAATGTCTAAAATCGCAAGTGGATATTCATCAATGGCCATGTAGTGTATATGTATATACAAATATATATATACATAAATACACACACGCACACACATATATATGTATATTAATATATATATTTATACATATATATATATATATATATATATATATATAGATTTATATATAAATATTTTAATAAATTTGAATTTATAATATATTGTTTAACATAAAAATTCAAATGACAATTATGTTGAAACGTCATTTTCTTCTACTAAAAGAGGGGAGTTCAAGACAGATATTTTATTGATTAAATGATGGCTTTTTTGTACATTCATATATTTTTCATTGTTCAGGATGATCAAACGTAAAATGTACGTTTCTTTGTATTTTCCTCTTACTGAGAACTAAATAAATAAAATCTAAGTTTGTATATTTCTATTCAAATGTGATTTTTTTTAAGTTTTCAAATAATCGGTTCTAAATTATATTTTATTCATGTTTGTAATATCTCAAATATAGATCTCTACACAACGCATTTTTCTGTTATTATCTTAGGAACATATTTGTAATGAACAGGAAAACGTGTTTTTATGTAATGTTTTTCTTGAAATTATCATCAAATAATATGTTTTTAAACCTTATATGCGGTTAGTATTAGTTAATTATTGATAACAACTATAATCTGAAAAATCTTTAAATAAATGTATATATATATTTTTTTTAGTAGTACTTAAAAATGCTAATTACAGCATGGTATATGCAATATAACAGCTATTATGTGTGAAAGAATACTTTATATAAATCTTGATTAATATTTAACTATGCATATAATAAAATTGTAATTATTATACGCATGTACATATTTATATTTAATCTAGTAAATACAAAAATATTTAAATGTAACATTAGTTTTATTTTTCCAGTTCATTTTAAGTTACTGTACAGGATGATCAAAAAAGAAGTAACTCATTTCAAAGGACTTTAGAATGCGTTAAATTGGCTTAAATGAGTTTCAATTTCAACTACAGATAATACACGTAATGCGATTGACATAAAAAATACAAAAACAACAAAATGCAATTAAAATCAATAAAAAAGCAAAATCAAGTGTAATATTTTCAGTACCATGTAAAAGGGCATAGCAAGTACTTAGAAAAATCCTGGCACACTCCCATAATCATACGGAGACTGAAAGAAATAAGTTGTCCACTTCAAAGAGTTCTGGAATTCATTCTATTGATTCAAATGAGATCATATTTTAAGAACTGATAGTTCAATTGATGTGCTTGATATTTTCTAAATAAAAGTTTCAAAAAATTTTCAATACAAATTTCCGGTACGGGAGGACGTTATAATACACTTAAATACATCTAAACACTATTGGCGAAAATTTGTAATCAAAGCAAATTTAAAAAACTCCAGTTGAGGAAATTAAGGCAACTGCACGATTTTTCAAAACAGATGATAGCTAGACTAAGAGCAAAAATGAAAATAAACAAATCCGCAGGATAATTATAAACGATAAACATATGCATTTAGGTATGCAGATGAAAACACAAGAACTTACCTCAGTTTAATAAGAATTCTTACGTTTAATACAAAGAAATCAAATCAAAACAGCAGATTTTAGGCTTCTTTCAAAAAATTTCTGAAAACATTAGGTAAAGACCTTTCTTCTTTAACCATAAATTAAGTCATTCTGATGAGAAATATTTCTTCCGTATATTGCTTCTTTTTATGTAATTAACAGCAAAATTGAAGGGGTGGCCCAAATATGGCTACTCACCTCTATCTTAATCTTTTCAAAGTAAATCTGAATTCAAAAGCAGTTTAAAATGTTTAACCATTAGATAAAATTACAGTCGGCTCTCCTTAATTTGAACTTGTTGGCACCACAAGCAATGTTCGAATTATCCAGAGTTCAAATTATGGAAAATATGAGAGGAAATCGTGTTTAAAGGGGTACTTATAACAAGGTAATTAATGTTATAAGTATTTATTACATTTATTTTGGCCGTTATCGTCATAGTATGACTTAGTGTTCAATTAAAAGATATAAATACCTGAATTAATTAAGGGATTAGAAACAAGCACAGCAGAAAAAAGGATTGGAGGTGTCATTTACGGACAGACAGGGTATAAAGAAAACGGATATTGAATGAATCTATGGGAGTATATGTATATTAGTTTCTGAACAATTCTGAGAAAAATAAATGAAAGAAAGTTATTTTAAGTCTATGAGAATATATAAAGAAGAAAAAATTTGAATTTTTAATAGTTCAAATTAAGCGGAGTGAAGAGAAAATGAGTTCGAATAAATGAAAATATTTAGCGTTATTCAGCCATTGAAAATTTCGGGACTTGATGTTTAGTTGAATTAAACGAAGATTCGATTTATTCGATTTCAAATTAAAGAGAGTTGACCATGTGTATAAATTCTCTTTAAATATAATAAAGTATGCAAAAAGTATCTAAAAATAAATCAGAATGCAACTGTCATGAAAGGCATTTGTGCAAACATGTTAAACTTTTAACCTCATGCTTAAAAAAATAAACAACTAGCCGCAAGTTCTGAACCTTTTCAAAAACTTCAGTAAAGAAGTATTTTTCGCAAAAAAGTGTTTCTTCCAGACAATAAATATCAGTGTAAAAAGTAGAATTTAAATTTTTTTCGTAAAGTTTACTTGTTAATGACTTTTTTCTAAGAAAGTTATGTTCAAAGTTCTCTTCATAGTCAATTTAATTTTTCTTTACTATATGTGTTTTCATTTTCTAAAATCTGAAACGCAAATACTTCAAGCGAAAATGTTTATAGGAAGGAAAACATGAAAAGTTTCTGTTAATTTGTACATATGACAGACATACAGGGTGAGTCATAAATATCGAAACAATAGGCTATCTCCTTAAATATTGCTCCTAGACCCATACTTCCAATTGCAAAAATTCATAAAAAAAGATGAATTTTTTGATAAGATAAGTTGCAACTCCATGGGGGGTCTGTTTTAAAAAATACGAAAATTAAATTTTTATACGGCCCCCAGAGAATAAAACTTCCAATTAGAAAAAATTTCTTTATCCCTTCCTGAATTGACCAAAAAAAATTTCATCTCGATATCTGCAAATCCCTGAAAGATATTAATATCCAAAATTTTCCAAAATTCCTGACTTACACCACTTAAGCATGCATCTGAGAGCAGCAAAATCAGTTCATTTGAAGTACAATTAAGGGATCGACCATAAATTTACGTATTGTTAAATGTCGATCCAAGACAACACTTAAACTTTTAGATATAAAATAAAAGCGTATAGGTTTGTGCTTTAAACTTCGATAAATATACTAGATGTCTGCAATATTTCGACCTTGCAGCCACCTTCGTAACTGGCACGACTCATTGAACGGACCATTAAAACGGACCATTATTAAACATTCATTAAAAGTGTTATCAAATTAAGTAATATTAATTAAACTCTCATCAAAAGTGTCTTAAAACTTATTGGCGCAGGCAATAAGTTTAGTAAATATAGTGATAGCGAAAATGACTCTTCTATTAGCGGAATCAATGGAAATATATTTTAATAAATTACATAGAAATATTTTAAAAAATCTACTTTATACTACAGTTAAACCTAGCGGTTTAACGAACCTAGTTTAACGAACGGTTAAACCTAGCGGTTTAGCCGTTCTAGCGAACGGACACTCCCGAATAGCAGACACCTCTGTTTAACGGACTATTGTCCAATCCCCATTCTGAAAACATAAATTTGTGCTTGTTTAACCTCTAAATAACGAACATTCCAAATAGTGGACACTATTTAAGGCGATAAAGGATGAAAAAGTATTTTTTTAAGGACAAAAAAATAAAAAAAAGTAAACAGGCCTCTAAATTTATCAGGGAATTTTGTGATAAATGAGCTGGGGAAAATCCCCCCCCCCCCTCACGTTCAGAGTTGAATTGAAGGGGTTGCCAAGGAGGGAAATCTTCCAGAGCATTGAAATATCCCCTCGGAAAATTGAGATTTTATGCTTTTAACAGCAAAAAGTGCAATCCCCCTCCCCGACCGGAACTCTATAATGTCCAATAATGTCACTTTGGAAAACATATTACATGTAATCGCAAGCAAAAGTTAACTTTTGTAACAGGGTTTTTTCATAAGCATGTAATGAACAGTGACTGAAGGTGTGTACAGTTTTATTTAGCCCCATTGCTTAAAAAATAATTTTAATTTCTGATTAATCATATAAAAGAGGTTTTAGGACACATAAAAGTCAATTAATAAAATGTCAAACGTTTCTTAGCACTTTTTGAATATCTTTGTTTTTCCCAATAGCGGACACCTCCGAATAGCGGACAATTTCTGCGTTCCTGATTTGTCCGTTATTTAGAGGTTTTACTGTATTCAGTTTCAAAATTTATGAAGGTTTTAAAGCTATTTTTTGCTTTCTTCTATTTTTACAAGAAGAAAGTATTGGATTCATGAAAATTTTGAATTCCGGTTTTCGATGGATTCACACGGTTTAGGGCTCAAAGATACCGAAAAACATGTTTTTATGAAATGTCTGTCTGTGAGTCACAGCACAATGAAAAAAATTTGAAATCGACGTGATAAAAAAATAAAGTTTAAATCAACTGACGCATTTAAACAGTAATTAAAGAAGGTGAAAATGGCAAAACTTAAACAAAATTTGAAATCGAAACTATACAGCATTTAAACGTTAGGAGCCCATCTTTGCCCATCTTAAAACTAAATGCACTTTACTGCATCAAATTGTTTGTATTTCAGTATTTCTCATTTTTAAACTGACATACGTCAATAACCGTCGGTAACGGTAACTTTTCAGCTCAGAAAATTTACTTTTAAAAATGTGATTTGTTTACAAAAATTACCTTTTTTTTAATGTTGCTATTTTAAATACTTTTATTTTTTTTAAATACATAGTATTTAAAATGCTAAATTAAAATTGAAAATTAGACATTTTCGTTTAATCAAAAGAAAAAAATTCAACGCGACAAATAATATTTTGAGTTATAACAATTTTAATTTACTCAATTTTTTTTTTTTTTTTTTTTTTTTTTTTTAAATATTAAGAAGTCTTATGATGTGATAATGCTTACAAATTATATGGTTAACCATCACAAAATATTCAAAATTCCAACTTTATAAATAAATAAATAAAATGTTTCCTGGCCCCATTACAGCAACATTGTTTCTTCAATTACACGCATTTCAATTTGTGTCTGATCCCTTGAAACTTCACGATTTATTAAAATTGTCATAACTTTCTGAGTTTTGAAGATATCAAGATGAAATTTTTTTTGTTCAGTCCAGGAATGAATAAGGAAAATTTTTCTAATTGGATGTTTTATCCTCTGGGGGCCGTATAAAAATTTAATTTTCGCATTTTTTAAAATATACCCCCCATGGAGTTGCAACTTATCTTATCAAAAAATTCACCTTTTTTTATGAAACTTTGCAATTGGAAGTATGGGTCTAGGGGCAATATTTAAGGAGATAGCCTATTGTTTCGATATTTATGACTCACCCTGTATATGTATAGAATTTTATTTTGGTTTTTTTTGTTTTTGAAAATAATTTTAATTATTTTAAAAATGTAGTATCTTATATTACACAATACATAAAGAAAAACATTTCTTAACCTGAGAAAATATACAGGGTGTCCTCAATTTGTATGTAGAACTGTGATGCGCCTTAAAAACAAAATTGAAAAACATATCAAAAATTTTTTTTATTGTATTATCAACATCGATAATGAAGTTCAAGAGTTTTATATGATGCTGGAAGAGTTTTATATTTGTATAGTAGTTTCATGAATAAATGGAGACGGTATTGAACCTCCTGCTGTATTCCAGCCGTGTTTAATGTTTAGATTCCATATAATGTAACTCATTGAAAAAAGAGATTGCACCTATTTTAGTTTTAAACTCAATCATCTTAATTGGTAAAAATATAATGCAAAATTAATTGAAAGTTCTGGGTTCGATTTCCGACTGAGGCATTTTGTCACTGACTTGAAAATTTTAAATTCGCAAAAATACAATGTATACCAAAAAAATTGAAATGCGATTTAAGTGTTTACTGCTGCAGATATGAAGAGAATCTGAATTGCAAATGTATTCAAATCAAGATAAAAATTAAGATGATAGTGTTGTCTGATATTGTATTGATATGTCCTGAGTTGATAATTAAATTTTATTAGGTCTCATAAAGGATTAAATAGAAGGGCTCCTTCGCCAAACAAATCCCTAGCAAATAGTTATAAATAAATCCATTAAAAATAGAAGGGGCTGACTATTGCCTATAAAAACATATGGTTTTGCAATTAAGATATCAATAAAGAGTTAAGATATAAACATAACAATTACATATTGGTATCCGTTAATACTATCCGAAAGCAAAAAGACCCATGATGCATTAACAGAGACATATATTACCTACGCCATGAATGAAACATTAATATTTTGGACAAACCAAAAAATGAATAAAATGAGAACATCACAAGCATTAAGATATGCCTTTATATTCAACCGAAAGAAACAACAATTTTCCAAATTGTTTAAAAAAGTATATTTCGTCGTTATTTGAGACACTCTGGAATGACAATAGCACTGGAGAGAATTTTGAAATCAGTAATTTATATCTTTTAAAAATAAATCCAATACTTTCATCATTTAGAGTCGTATAAATATCTTGAACATTTAACTATTAACTTTTAAGTAAAAAATAATTGAAAAAATATTTTAAATGTTTCATGAAGATATATTTTTCGACAAAAGTCTTCTTCTAGTCAATAAATATCAAAGAACAAAACTGAAATGTAAAACTTTTTTTAGCAAGTTCAATTGTTAATGATTCCTTTTTCAAATTTAAACTTATTGTTGGCTTCACTTGAAATTTATTTTTCCTTGCAATATATATTTAGTTTCTAAAAAAAGAACGCGAATTTATCGATCAAAATCTTTAATAGTAATAAAAATATGAGAAGAGAAATAGAAACATAGGAGACATCAGCTATAGTTATGTTTTCAATCTAAATATTTTAGAAAAAAAAACTATTAATAATTTAAAAAGAAACAAAAGTGAATAATTTGAAAATATATGAATTTATTTCACAGTACTTTAAACCATGACTTATATTTAATATTTGAAAGAAGTCAGATATTCTGATTAACATCACTCGAATGTATAGTTGTATATCGATGCATTCTTCAGTCTGATTTTCGAACAAGATTTATAAAAATATGCATGAAAAACCACATTTTGTTAAAAATCTAATAATTAGAGTCAGATAATATAACGAAAAGTAAATATAGGTTCAATAGAATAAAGAATCTGTACAATATATCTGCGTAGGAATACAAATATGTAAAAGATGTACATGTCAACATTTTGCGTTTCTAAATTTAAGCTTTAAAACAACAAAAAACTAAAACGAATTAAACAATTAAAATAAATTTTTCCTGAAAAATCACATACGATATTTTTTCTGAATGTAAATATATATATATATCATATACAGGGTGTCCCCTCTCAACGGTGGCCAATGGCTAATTTCTGAACCGTTGGTCATAGACATATAGTTCCAATTACAAAAATGCTTTAAAAAAGGCAAACAATTATTTTTTAAGCGATTTAGGTCAAAAAAATATTTTACTAAAAAATTACGAAAATTAAATTTTTATACGGTCCCCCGGTCCTATAAGTGATATTTAGAAGTAAGACAAAAAAAGTCCCATTCCTCTGCGATCAAAATTGACCGAGTTATAGCTGTTCAAAGTTGAAGCATATTTTTTGCTGCAAAATAGGGGCCATTCACAAATTTACTGGAAATAAAAATAAACATCAGATAGAAAATTTAACTTTAAACATTGAGAATAAATTTTTTTTTACAATGTTGTTTTTGAATTTATGTTGACATTTACATGTTAAAGTAAAATATGCAATTTGTGCTAAAAATATAAGTAAAAAAATAACAGAAATTTTGTTAAATTAAACTATGAAAAGCAACAGTCACAAATAGTTACAAAATGATACATATTTAAAGCTTTATTAGATTACTCAACCTAATAGAATTTGATGTAGTCCTATAAAATAAATAAATGGAACGCACCTAAAATCGTATTAATATTACATTGTCATCGGGTTTAAATAAGTATGGGAATTGAATCTCAATCAGATATTTGAAAGTGAGTTAAAATTTGAATATAAGTTTTGAACTAGGAAAATTTACATACGAAAACTATGAATAAAATAAAAGCTTATAAAAATAACATACTTTTTAAAATAAAATCACGAAAAGAATCAGCTTCATTTGCTTACAAAATGAAACATACGTAAAAATACAATTGAGGATATGAATTTCAAAACTCGACTTATCGCTTTTTGATTTCTCTATCAGTCTATACAAACCTCCACTCTTGTAATAATGCAATCTCAAAATTTATAATGAAAACCAATAGATGCATTTAAAGTTTTTTCGCTATTTCCCAAAATTTGATTTTTTCGATAAAGAGAATTTTGAAATTCATGTCTTTAGTTATTTTAACAACCAATCTAGAAGTTAATTAATTATAATTAACACTACCGTAAAACTTATACGGTGGCAGCGCCTTCAGTTAAATCGCTCATTTAAAACATTTTGTAATTGGAACTATATGACTGTGACAAATAGTTTAGGAAGTAGCCTTTGAACAGCGTTGGAAATCTAACTCCCTTTATAATACTTTAAGCACTTAGTGTACGTTCCCTTAAAGCTCAGTCGAGCTCATCCGTTTTCAGCTATAGAAAAGTGGTTTAAGTCATGAAATTTAAAGTTTCATAACTCGGTCAATTTTAATGTTACATGAATGGGACCTTTTTCTGTATTACTTGCCAGAGTGTTGAAAAAATTTTACTAAATATCACTTATAGGACCGGGAGACCGTATAAAAATTTAATTTTCGTAATTTTTTAGTAAAACATTTTTTTGACCAAAATCGCTTAAAAAACAATTCTTTGCCTTTTTTAAAGCATTTTTGCATTTCGAACTATATGTCTATGACCAACGGTTTCGAAATTAGCCATTGGCCACCGTTGAGAGGGGACACCCTGTATATATAACTGTGTGTGCGTTCCTCAAAATATATTCTTCTGTAAAATAAAAATAATAGAAATAAAAGTGAAGCTTTATTCTAAAATGAATATTAGAAATTTGAAAACTTTACTGTAAAGTTATCAGTTATACGTATTTTCTAAAAAAAATTTAGTTAGTAATTGAATTATTATTCTTATATTTATATGTTTATGCTGTTAATTAAAAATGTAGAACACCAATTCATCATTAAAATACACTAATAAAAATGAACTCGAAACATTGTTTTGCCAATACTGAAAATTTGTGTTAAGAAAGTTTTAAGTACGTTGTTTCTTTTTTATCTAATCTTCCCTGCTTGTCTGTGTTTATTAAATATCTAAAATGTGTCTTAAAAATGAAAAATACCAATATGTTTGAAGTTATGGTTTTAAATAACTTCTTTAAAAAAGCCTCATAAATGCTTTCGACTAAAATGCCTTTTACTTTCAGATTTTTTCCTTTTAGATTTTTTGCTGGCACAGTACAGTAGAAGTGTCTCATTTTTAAATAGAAAATTGAGTAATAAAATACAGTTTGAAAAATATTTTAATATTGGGTTGAGGAAAAAGTAATTTCGTTTTTTTTCGTATTTTTCAAACTGAATTTATTTATATAAATTAAAAAAGCTGATCAGTAATATATGTGGCGTTTTATTCGATGACCTTTAGTCCTTTTTCTGGTAAAACCATAATTCCGTAACTGTAGAATTTCTGCGAGTTTTGGGCAAAAAACTGAACAAGGTGATTTTTACAAGCCTTTTTTGAAACTAGCTTAACATCATTAAGAGAGTTACGCAGAGGGTGGAACAAATGGTAATTGGTTGGATCTAGGTCCAGACTATACGGTGGGTGCATCAAAACCTCCCAACCTCCCTCTCTCAGTTTTTGCCGAGAGACTAAACATGTGTGTCGTTTAGCGATGTCGCGATGGAAGACAACGCTTTTCCTATTGATCAATTTAGGACAGGTTTTTTTAATAACCTGCTTCAATTGCATTATTTTTTCACAGTAGATAGTTGAATCAATGGTTTTGCCAGATTAGAGCAGCTCATGATGGACAATTCCTTTTCATTCGCACCAAACAATCAGCATCACCTTCCTTGGCGTCAATACGGGCTTTAACATCGTTTGTGAAGCTTCGACCACGATCTTTTTCGCACATTGTTGTCGTACGTGATTCACTTTTCATCACTCATAATCATTTGTTTCAAAAATGGCTTGATTTTGTTCCGTATCATTAACAATTCCCAATGGAAACTCTGTCCATTAAACTTTTTCACTGTAAACTCATGGGGAACCAAAATATCGAGTTTCTTTTGGTATTAAATTTTTTGTAAATGGTTCAAAAGTGTTTTATGGTCGATGTTTAGTTCCGTAGCAATGTCGCAGGAAAAATACATCAGTCTAATTCGATTTTTTTTTAATTGCATCGACTTTTTCAACGATAGGCTGGCCAGGGAAATGTTCATCTTTAACATCGAAATTTTCGGAACGAAAACGAGCCAACCAAATACTGACTTTGGCGTTTACTTAAGCATCGATCACCATAAACGCCACGCAATTTTCGATGAACCTGAGCCGCATTTTTCTCTTTTTAGAAATAAAAAACTAAAATGTGACGAAAATGATCTTCTGGAATCTCTCTTTTTAAAACGTAATAACTTTTGACTGATTAAACAGATGATAATAACTTCACATTTATAATGTGCTAGAGACTGTTACCTTTCAAATGCTGTATAGTATGGCTTAATTGAGTAAGCAGTACTCGAGATATACGACTTTAAAACTAGCTATTGGCAAAAAACGAAATTACTTTTTCCTCAACCCAATATTTATTAAATATTCAAAATAAAATTACAATGGGCTATTATAATTCTATAAATCCTACACTGCAAAGAAAAAAAAAAAAAAAAAATAAATAAATAAATAAATAAATAAATAAGAGGTTACTAAAATTTTTTTAGTTAATTTGTATTCCACAGAATTTTTTAGTAACCATTACAAGCATTTCATTTTTTTGCAAGTGAAACAAACATTTTTTTTTTGTAAACTGAACAATAGAATTTTTTTGTATAACTAACTTAAAACTTTTTAGTATCAGCCACCAAGCAAATTTTAGTAATAGCTCCAAAATTATTTTTAGTTAATTAAAAATATATATTTAGACTTCTGAAGCGGAAGATTTTCGGCTAAACCACAACAGATGGCAGCACCAAACTTTGCTACATGCTCTATTTTGACATGTTTCTAAAGTGGAGGGAAAGTCCAGAGATCATTACCCATGGTAACTGCTACGACCGGATTCTTATAATCCCTTTATTTAACGAGTACTTACATTGCATACATTAAGTGCATATTTCGCGGCGTCCAGCATCGAACCCAGGTACTTTTAGCCTGGAGTTCGGTGCTATGACCACTAGGCTATCACGGCCAAACCAAGTGAGTTTTAGTAATAGCTATTAAAAATGTAAAACTATTAACTCGATTCGTTACTAGCTTTTTTCAAGTAATTCTTATAGATTCCTTGTAACCGAGTAAGATTACTAAAAATTTTTCAGTAATTACAAGGATCGCAAAATTTTTTTTAGTAGATTGACATTTTTTTACAGTGTACGTACTACAAACCCTTTAAAAAATCTTGTTAACGTAATAAACCGAACATTTTGCCATTACCTGCGGGGAGCAATGTACTCGGAGAGATAGAGGTGTAACATATGTTCCATGTCTTTCCACTTAGTTACCAAAAAGCTACAAATAATTATATTCATAATTAAAAACATTTTCTCTGTTATTTGAAACGTGTTTCATTTCTAATTTTATAATTTTTTTAACAAAATAATTTCCTCTATCTCCAATTTGACGTTAAGAACTACTCTTATAGCACTAATTTTTGACTGATGTGTCAATTACGAATATTTTTTAATCAGTAAACTGACAAATTAGTAGAACATATTCAGTATTATTATAAATTCTTTTATACAGGATTATTATAAATAATCCTTTTTATTAAACTCCGATTTGTTAAAGCATAAATTCCAGATCCCATAAATCTTTTTTTCTATTTTAAATTGTCTCACATTACTCCCGCACTTGAGGGGGGCGTGGTCGCAAAAATATTCCCTGTTAAACAATGGTGAAATTAATCTTGGCAATTGAAATTTCTTTATACTTTCACATTTATCTATTTATTCATTTTTTACTTCAGTTAAGAATATAGATTAAATTTGAGATTAAATAGATTAAGTAACATATTTAATCTATATTATATTTTAGATATATATAGATTATTTCTATATAGATTATTTAATCTATATTAGATTCTATATAGATTTTATAGATTAAATAACATATTCATATCTGTATTCAAAGACAGATATGAATATGGTACTTAAGATAATTTTCCATATAAATGCTTCCATTCGTGTCACCATATCGCTCGTGGGCTGCAATAGTGGCACAACTCAAAAAATCAGGATCTGGGATTAATAGGTTTGAAGTTTTGCCTTGTAATGAAATGCAAAATTTACACAATTCATTGTTGTCATAAGTGCTAAGTGGTATTAAATAGCTCCGAAAGGCTTCAATTAATAACAATGCAAAAGAAAAATAGGCTGAAAAAATATTTTAAGGGCCGGGGCCCCTTGTTGTTAATGAATTGACCCCTTTTTAACAAATCTTCTTCGTTTTGGGGAAACTTTTTTCATTTAGTTATTCTCGCCTTTTTACTTTTCAGTTATGACTCTGGACCCTTGAGGCTCGTTTCAGGGTCAAATTGCTTTTATTTAATTTGATCTTCATTTTATGGATACTCGTTCCATTTAGATATTTTCAAGCTTTAACATTACACATACGACACTGGGGCCCCCTAGGTAATCATAGGGCTTGGCCCAGGGTCCTTTGATCTTTTTGTGCGCCGAAGGTTTTTCACTAAGAAATAAGTAAATTCGAAAATAAGAAAGGCCGCTGGAAAAAATACAAATCCATAATGCTGGAGAGCGCATTAACTCATATTTCGTACTTTTTGATTTGTACCACTATTGCAGCCCACGAGCAAGATACTTTTCCAACTCACAAATATCTTAACCCGCCCAAAACAACTCCGTCAATTGGAACAAATTTATCACTTCCTTATGGACCTGGCCAATCTTACCACTTAACCGTTCTCTCCTAAGACTGCCCGCTGTCGCGTTAGAGCCTTTGTTGAGCATTTGGCAGTCGTAGTGCCACTTGTCGCGATGGAGCAGGTCTCTGGCGCGCATACCACTGTGGTGATGTAGTATACAGCCTGTATATTACGTATTTTATGTTTTTTTATTATTGTTGAAGTTATTGTTATGAATCCCCACATGCCGGGGAACATTCCGGGTGGGACAAATAGGGTCTACACCGGATCCTAGCGATCTGGTGATCTTGTCCGACTTAGGCATAAATAAATAAATAAATAAATAAAAGAATATTTAACAATCATAAAATATAGTTGCGTAGGAATTTACAATTTTCAACTTTCATGTAATAATAAATCAAACTCCTCATCGCTATAAATCAGCATGAATCCTGGCACAAATTCCTGCTCTGTTTTCTTGAACAAGTGCTATAATGTGTTAAACAGCATATTTTCCAGTGAATTGGTACAATGAACGCGAAATACTCACGTTTTGTTATGACGAAGGATTAGATCAAAGGACAGCTCACCAATCATCAGTTCTTTGAGATGATAATTAAATTGGATTGGTTATAATTCGATTCGTATGTTTAAATGCAACTGCTGTGCCAACTGATAACTTGGGGATCAACACCATTATTAGTGGTTGCTTGGTAAATTTACCATATTTGTTTTCCTGCACTTTGTTTTTTCATGTTTTATACTTTATACAAAGGAGTTTAATTCCATGAAAACTTGACTTGTCTGTCACACAACTAATAAAAAGAATATTGCCCAGTTAAACTGATGGCATTGAGCTCACAGGCTACGCATACTAATTGTACATTACAGCCTTATATTTTCAAGGGTTTTCAAGGGTTAATTCCGTTCGAAAAAAAAATTAAGAAGGGGAAACAGCTCTTTCCCTTTCCCCTTTTTTATCCTTAATCATTGAACCTCCTAAACTATCAAGGACATGCTTTATCACATAAAAAATCTATATTCAAAATTCAGAGCAAATGAGATAATTCTTAATAAAAATCCATTTAGCATTTATATAATTTAAAAGGAGTTATCCCCCCTCTTTTATACTTAACCATTAAACTTCCAAAACTATTCAGAGATTTGAACAAAATCTGACAATTCTGCTTGAAAAACCCATTTATAAAAATTAAGGGGAAGGGGCAATAGAACCCCCGTTCCCCCTGTTTATACTTATTCAATGAACACCTAATAACAGTCACGGAATCACCTCATCAGAATGATCCTATATCTAAATTTGAACGAAAACTGTTAATTTTGCATGAAAATTCCGTTTATATCAATTAAGGGGAGGGCATGAGCCCCCTTCCCCCTGTTTATGCTTATTCAATGAACACCTAATAACAGCCATGGTATCGCCTCATCAGAATGATCCTATATCTAAATTTTGAACGAAAACTGTTAATTCTGCATGAAAATCCCGTTTATATCAATTAAGGGGTGGGGCATGAGCCCCCCGTTCCCCCTCTTTTACATATCGAATGAACTCCAAAAACTAATCAGGGAAGCGCCCTATGAGGATGTACTTATATACACAATTTCAAGTGGATCCGATACTTTTATCATGAGTTATGGCGTTACGCACGAACGTACGAACGTACATACAGAACGGACGGGCACATAAGCTCTCAGCCTATGATAGCCTGTGAGCTAAAAATCGCCATGCTTGTTGGCCACCGTTATTTTCGAAAAGTTCCTTTGCTGTATTCAACTGATGAGATATCTCCGATAAAACAAGTCACATTTTTCCGTTCTAAAATACTGGTAGCCAAAAATCATTGTATGTGATAGATATGACAAGTTTTCATGGAACAAGCAGGATTCATAATGATAAAAGTATACCTCAATCTTTAAAATTAGATGCATAGATTCTCTCCAAAAGAAACGTCTTGGCAGACAATTTGCATTTTATTATGCTAATCGAGTTCTATCTTTTACCTAATTTCAGCGTCCAACATTAGGAAGTGATTTCGTATGCATTCCCTTCCGGTGTTTATGAAAATTTGTATTACGGTTACACTAGTCCGTTTTTTCACTTTGGATCTGTAGTGTACTGAACAAAACACGGAAAATTTTAAACGATTTATTTTAAAAAAATTCAAGCAGAAAATATTTTAAGAGGAAAAGTATTGTGTTCGGCTGATAAATAACATAGAACGAAAATAAATTTTTGAAACTTCTTGCAATTTCAGATGTTAATGATTTTTTTACTACAGCTATTTTCACAGTTTTCTTCATAACCAGTTTCTTTTCTTCAGAAAATACATTTCCGTTTTCTGTAAAGTAGAACTAAAGTTCTTGAGGCGTGAAAATTATTAGTTTAACGCAACGAAAGAAAAAGAAGCTAATGGAATTTTTAACTTGCGATAACGAATAGGAATATATTTTGTCTCCAAATCCTTTATTTGAAAAATAATGTGAAATAATTATGATCACATTTACTAGATTTATTAAATATTTCAACATAGTTTTTTAGTTTTTCTTGAATAATTAAATATCTTTAACTTATAGGCTTTAAAAGTTATCCAAACACTTTTTTTAATTAAATCAGTTAGCTATTATCGATTAAATATATTAATGTTAAAGTATGTGCTTAATTTATAACATATTTTTTCTCATTAGTTTAATGAAGATCAAATTTATTTTTCATTAATTTAACACTAGAAAAGTCAGAAATTTTAGTCAATTTGTAAAAATATTTCATACCAGAATTTTAATTAAAAACAATTTAACTTTTATATTTAACATTTTTTTCTTGTTTGTGAAGTTTAAACTTATTTGTAATGAAATTTCCGGATTGAACCAAAATATATTCCTATGGTAGCAGTAGAAATGACTTCTTACGATTGTTATATTGTTAAAAGTAAATAAAAAAAAATAATAGCATTTAAAAAGGTAAATAGTTGTGTTTTCAAGAAATATTTGATTTTTAAAAATGTTGCTTATTTTAATACTTTTAAAAGTATTTGCCAGTATATGCCAGTCAATAGGCAGTTTGTAATTTTAAGTAACAGAACTTTTTTATTCACAGATAATTTGTTACCATATACCGTTATTTTAATTTTGTTTACTTTTAAAAAATCCCATTTTTTTTATCCTATAACACAAATGTTGCATACCTGGACGTAATCGTTTTTTTCTTTGTGATTCGAAAGCTGAATCTAGTAATAAACATCTTACATATTCAGCAGCAAGTTTTAGACATTTAATGGTTGTCTCTATTGCAGCAGTTATCTTTGCAGCTAGCAGGATTAGATGAAAGAATTTTATTTGTTATCATTTGTATTACAAATGCATATGCTTAAAGGAAACTATCCCAAAAAACATACACAGGTAAAATGACATATTTTATGTTCCTTAATATTGCCGCTAGAGTACAGAATTTAACTGTGCTCAGATATGTTGTAGAATTGATCAGCAACGATAAGCGTTTAATATCGACGTTTTCATGTTTGCATTTTTTAAACTTTCGTAGAAATGTTTTAAACTTTCGTTAGAAATTTTTGGAAATACTTTTGGTGCTAATTCACACTTGTTTCACTTCAGTGATTATATATCTGATGTATGAGGTAAACTAATTTTAGGTTACTTTCTGTACATGCAAAAATTTGTAAATGCGTATGATCTCATATACTGCCTCTATATATGCAGTTTCATGATTATAGGTAAATGTCATGCCGGTATTTGAAAAATGAAATCTACTCAATAAATCCTGATGTTTCCCCTGATCTGGTTTTCCGTGTTTCAGTTGTGACAGAAAGTTCACTGGAAAACAAAGGAAGCAACAACAGCAACGCAAGATCTATAGATAAGAGTCTATCTAGGCCTAATCTAATAATTTTCTCATATCCAATGTCATTTACTTGAACTCTAGCACCGATAACATCTGTATCTGAAACTATTGCATGCATGCATCTTTTCAATTGGCAGAATCTAGAACTTTATCATCTTCATATATCGGAACACTGTATGTACGACCATTTAGTTGTGCATCTCCTGTTAGATCATCCTCTGAACATGAAATTGCATTTACCTGACTAGCACTTTTTATATGACCGAAGCGAAGGTAAAAGCTGCTGAAAAAAAAAATTTCACCATTGTTGTTAGATTCAATGATGGCAACAAAGACAGGTATCTTATAATGAAGTATGTCTTTATCGCTGTGGGGTATTTATCCACTTAATCCTTTCATGGGCATCGTTTGCAATCTCCAAACAATTAATATTGTTGCCAAAATTGTTAAGAGACACTAGTAATTTTTTAGTACAATTTCAATCTTATGCATGAAGAAAAGCTCTTGATAATTTTTAAATAAATTTGTTTTTAAATAGCAACATGAATTATTAATTTGAACATTGTTATACAGAAATGCTTTACTTTGAAAGGGCTAAAATCAGAGGAAAGTTCGACAAAATGCATTTATTGAGCAAATTTTAATTAATTTCAGGATTACATCATAAATGTACTAAATATTTCTAACGAAGCAGTATAATGGGTTTTATTAAAATAATTAGAAGGGTTTTATAAAAAAAAAAAATAGAATTAGAAATTTAGAAGGATCCGAGAACAATCATAGATGCACTTAAGGGGGCTCAGAGGTTGAATTTTTTTCAAAAAATCGATTTTTTATGATCTAATTTAATTATTCATTGTATTCTTAACTCAATGCAAAAAACCGCATAAAAATATTTGCATTTTTAACGGAGTTTTAAGCATTTATGTATCGACACTTTCATAGCCGCATCCATATAATTTCAACTTTAAGTCGCGTTTTCTCAAAACTTGATTTTTGATGACTAACACCAAGATTTAAAAAAAAAAACTATTTCATGGAATGGCTTAATTTTTTTTTCATGCATATAACATCATTATCTAGATTATGAATTAAAATATTTTAGATAGTTTAATATTTTGAGTATTTTTAATGGAAAAAAGGTTCGTTTTTTTGGGGGGGTTTTTTTAATTTTCAACTTTGAGAGATTTTTTAATAATGTTTTTATTAAGTGATAGTTATATCCTTAATTCATAATCTAGATAATGATGTTATACGCATGCAAAAAAAATTAAGCCATTCCATCAAATAGTTTCTTTTAAATGTTGGTGTTAGTCGTCAAAAATCAAGTTTTGAGAAAACACGACTTAAAGTTGAAATTATGTGGATGCGACTATGTAAATATTGATACATAAATGCTTATAACTCCGTTTATGCGGTTTTTTGCTTTGAGTTAAGAATTAATTGAATAATGAAACTAGATCATAAAAAAACTTTACAAACTTTAGAGATTTTTACAATTTTTTTAGGTAGATTTCGTATGAAATACTTCCTATTCCGGTCACTTCTATGTTGGTATTTCTAAGAAATATTTGCAGATCTACACCGATCATAACCCCAAGACTCCGATACTACAATCAGTTAAAAAGTTTATACATACACACACACACACATATATTAGGGTGGAGCGAAAAAAAATTTTTTTTGAAAATCAAAAATGGGTAGGTGCCAAAAGTTGCCTTTATACTAGTACATCAACTGCGTGAAATTTTACCGCTGAAAAAAAATGGCTTGAGTCTGCGCTTTTGCTCCAAAAATCGAAATTTTGGGTAAAATTTGTCATTTTTTGACATTTTTTCAAAAAAATTGAAAAAATCCTACAGAGCTGGTTAGTATTTAAAAGTGTTGCTTAGACCTTTATATTTATCTGCTTAACATATTTAAACTATAAAACAATATGTTTATTCCCTATAGCTGGAGCAAAACAGACATATTTTAGTAAGAAAACAGTATTACCAATCTATTGGGTCATACAACGAATTGTTGTTTTTAATACAGCTCTTGTTTTCAAAACTACCTTGGACATGCGTCGTGGAGGTGGCTATATTTCCTACACCACCCGGCCCAATTATTCGATCATCTTAATACAGTGTTTTATTTATACATTGATTTGTGATTTTCTTTAGAAAAATTTGACATGTTTTCGATGCTTCCACCTTGTTCATCTGTTCTTTGCCTCCACATGCTGCTGTAACTATCTTCATATATTTTTACAGTTTATACAAAAAAAAGAAAAGCAGAGTAATGTACGGGAATATTATTAAAGGGATCTATTCGGCCATCTATTATATTTATCAAACTTACATTCAGTTGATGAATAGTGATTGGAAGTTCTGTTACCACAGCATTTTTACAGTCAAATGTATTTTTTTACGTAATGATTTGCTTCAAAGATGATTTCAGAGATTTCAACTATAAGTATGCCATCATTTATTCTACTTTTGCATTTTTTATATGTTGAGAAGCGAGCTGTTTAACGTGATGGTGATCGTCAGAGAGAAATGCAATGAAAATTTTTTCTCCGTGTGTAAAGCAACCGCTGTTATAAATAACCTTATTTTTTGCATTAGTTTTATGCCGTTTTCTAAGTGTTTTCCTATCCAGGTAATTTCCTATTTACTTTTAGATCCCCTTTTTATGAATGGACAACATTTGATGGTGAAATGTCCTGGGCATAAACTTATAATGCATAGTACTTTATGAGGGAATGTACGGATTCTAATCGACTATAAGTACTCATTTAAAATTAGGAGAATTTTATTTGTCACTGTGAATCATTTTGCATGGGGTAAGCTTAGAATTGTGTATAATATTGAAGCATTCGCTACTTCAACTCCAGTGAATTTCCTCTGCGTCAATTATTAGCGAAGTCGATATAAAACGTTCTAAGCTACATGGATTCACTGGATCAATAAGGAAAATCTTTGTCTAAGTACTATTCACTTCCTATTGCAATTTTTTTTAAAATAAAATAGAGAATAATTTTGAAAAATTATTTTCTCAAATTGAGAAAAAGATACTCAGAACAGACTAGAAATTTCTGTCGGAGATTGCAAAGCTAATTCACAAGGAAAGCTATTTCTCACAAAGAATGGGGAATAGGAATTTAGAAAACATCTCACACAAAAGACAGCTCATAAAGTTAATAAAATTTTCCGCTTTATATAAGCACAGATTGGCAATCAGCGTCTATATGTTCACTCACAAAATGTACAATCCAAGTTTATACCGAGGAATGTTTTATACCAAATGTACAACACACCTGAATAATAGATCTAAAATCTTATTAGAAATTACTAGACTACGGAACAACACAGGAAACGACATGAAGCATGCTAAAACTTCTTTAGAAATATTGTTGTTTTACACGCAAATTTTGTTTGCAATCCTCTGTGACGATCGTCTTAATATTAAACAGCTAGCTTCTCAGCATATATTCAATGTAATAGGTTCAATAAATGATGACATACTAGAAATTGAATTCATACAATCAATTATTAGGCAAATCATTGCATATAAAATGTAATTGATTGAAAGAATGTTGTGATAACAGAACCAATCATAATGTACTAATTGCATGAAATTTTGATGAAGATAATAGACTGCTGAATAGGCTCAATTAAGAACATACCCAATACATTACTCAGCTTCTCTTCTGTTATACATGGTATAAAAGTATACGTGCAGCAGGCCACACCAGCATTATCCAAATCATCCAAAGTCAGTGAATACAAAGAAGAGATAAATTACTTTGATATATAGAAAACTTATACTCGTCTTCGGGAAAAAAATAACAATTCAATACATAAATAAAACACTGGGCCTAGATGATTGGATGGTTGAGACGAGTGGGATAATGCAACCACCTCTATGAGTTATATACACAGTAGTTTTGGAAGCAGCTAGGTAAGAAATGCATTCAAAACAACATTTCGTTGTATGCTCCAATAGAGAGGTTAATGCTGATTTTTCACAAAAAGTTGTCAGATTTGCTCCAATTATACAGACTACAGATATTGTTTTATAGTTTAAATATGTTAAGCAGATAAATATAAAGGTCTAAGCAACACTTTTAAATACTAACCAGCTCTGAAGGAAGTTTTTAATTTTTTTGAAAAAATGTCAAAAAATGACAAATTTTACCCAAAATTTCAATTTTTGGAGCAAAAGCGCAGACTCAAGCCATTTTTTTTCAGCGGTAAAATTTCACGCAGTTGATCTACTAGTATAAAGGCAACTTTTGCCACCTACCCGTTTTTGATTTTCAAAAAAAATTTTTTTTCGCTCCACCCTAACATATATATATATATATATATATATATATATATATATATATATATATATATATATATATATATATATATACATATATATATATATATATATATATATATATATATATATATATATATCACTTTTTTATATGCACGATAACTTCTAACATATAGAAACTTTAATTCCTCTCGAATCTCCTGCAACTGATATATAAAATGAAGGGGCATAAAATCTCGATCAAGTTCGTTACAGAGCAAAATTGCACCAAAGGGGTCGAAACAGAGAAAATTTTATGAAAACAGAAAAAAACATAATTTCTTAATGAAAATAGATATCGAATCAATTTAAATTTTTATTACTTTTTAAAAATGGGCCAAAAGTTTATGCATGACAGATTTTTGATAAAATTAAAAATGGGTTCGAGAGGCGAAAAAGTTTTTGGAAGAAAAAAATCATAACAACGTCAATTCTCAAGATATCAAATTCAATTAATTTTTTTATAACTGTTCTTCAAATCATCTAATATTTTTGTACTTACAATTTTTTGTTAGGAACAACTCTTATTGCAAAAATAAATAAATAAATAAATAAATGAAAATGAAAATGAAAAGGGGGGTTGAAAAATAAAAAACGCTATAATTAATTCAATTATTACGACACCAAATCGATTAAATTTATATTACATCTTCTCAATAATATCTATTACTAGTGTACCGACAAATTTTATAGGACCAATCCTTATATAAAAAATAAAATAAAGAAAAATAAAAAAAAATAGGAGTTGAAGAAAAAATTCTCAAATCCAATCTGCTTACATTCTGACACATTTTTAAATTGATATTTGATTTTAAATGCACCCAAATGACAGGTTTCCTTATTTGGGAACTATATAATGTGACGTATTTTTTTAAATGTACGTATTTTTAAAAAACGTAACACGTAAAACGTATTTTTTTACGCCATTTTTTCAAATGCAGAATATATTTCAAAACATGCTTTGAAAATGGGAATTTTGAACAGAATTTTTCGAAGCGATCGTGATGGAAAATTGAGGAGGTATTCAAATAACAAATTGTTAAATTTTTGACCTTTTTTATATTCATTTTTGATTTTAAACGCATCGAAATGGCAGGTTTTGTTATTTGTGAACTGTATAATGTGATGTATTGGACAGTTTTGATAAAGGCAGAACATATATATACTTATTAATGCTATTAAAATGGGCATTTTGAACAGAATTTACCGAAGCCAATGTGATTGAAGAATTGATGATTTATTCAAATGGCAAATTGCTTATTTTCTGACTCAATTTTAAATTAAATATTGTTATCAAATGCATTCAGTTGATAGTCTCTTTTATTTAGGAACAGTATAATGTGCCATACTGGTGGATGTTTTCACAAGTAAAGTATTTTGAATTTCATTAAATCATTTAATAACAATGTAATTTTATATTTTTATTAAAAAATAAAGAAAGTTACTAAATTTTATGTTTTTTTTTTAAATCCTATTAAATTTTATACAAATATTTGTCTTATTTTAAGCTGAAACATAAATAAATAATAGAAAATGACCATTAAATTTCAGTGGTTAAAAAAAAGCTTGCAGATGTGCATAACTAAAACGAATTTATAATTGAATCAGAGAGTATTTTTCAATCTATCAAAATTGTCATGGAAAATACAAGTTTCTAATGTACTTTTATAAACTGATCATTTTAAACTTTTATGAATTGTTCCATTAAACGTTACTGCGTAAAAGAGTTCACGGAATCGACGCGAAAATACATTCATAATGACAATAATTTATGACATATACAACTTGAATCTTGAAATATTTATTATTTTTCTTAATTCAAATACAAATAGTCATTAAAATAAAATAAAAAACAAACTTCCTATTAATGAGCATGAATGCGACTTTTACATTCAAAGTGATTTTCAAATAACCTTTATCGATTGAGTATCTTTAAATATCTTAAAATATTTTTATTTAAAATTGGAATTCTCGTCATTTGCAGTTTTTACTTGTTCTAAAGAGTATCTTATCTTTAGAATCCTTAAAACTATAATTAGCCTTCAGTTATGATGGTATATGAAAACAAGTAACACTTTTTTAAAATTCACATTTAAAATACTTCCCACTAAATGTGTTTATGACTATTATCACAAGAACAATCTTTCTATAAAACAAGTTAACTATTAATATTATTTTTTACCCCATTTAATATGGCCGTATCCAAAAAATGAACGAAAATTTTAATATGCAAACGAGACACTTAAAATATCTGTTACTTTTTTCACTTCAAATATAGATCATTATTAAAATAAAAGACTTGGTACTTGCAAATTTAAAACGGATGTGGCTTTTACAGTCCAAATGATTTACAACTAAGCTGTTATCGATCGAATACATTAAAATACCTTTAAAATGTTTTTTAAAAATCAGAATTGCCTTCATTTGCGCTTTTTAATTTTCCTAAAGAGGAAAGGATCGATTAACGCTAGAGAAAAGGTTTTACCGTGATTAAATATTTAAACTGCAATCAATACCATACTTTAATTTTAATCGTAATATTAGAAGTGGGTTAATATGTTCTATCGTATTTTTTAATCCTGCATAATATGATTACACTTTTATAATATATTTGTATACTTTTGCAATATATTTGTATACTTGTGTAATACATATATAATTTCATGTGCTATATATTTATAATTTATGTATTCATAAACAAAGAACTTTCAGATTTTTAAAAGAAGGTTTAGAGATGTTTTTATCTAGATGATTGAAAGAGAGTTTGCAATGAGCTGATTTAGAGAGAATTTTCTATAATCTCTAATGCCACTTCTATGCATGAACTTAATTTTCTTGAAGCATCTTATATCTATAAAAAAAAATGTGAAAATACTGTTAATTGTGAATTTTCTTTTCTCTGTTTATCATATTTTTGGAAATATTACAGGAAATCCCCTTTTTTATTATTACTACCGTCATATTTCACATTTTTGGTTGCAACATTACACTGTTCTCCTATTGGCTAGTACCTGTATTGTCCTATTTTTCTGTTGGTCTATGAACTTTTCATTTAAATCCGCTTTTCTTTATGGATCAAGTTTTCTTTATACTCTCTCTGTGGTCGATGCGCTTAAGATTAGCAAAACTATTCTGATAAAATATGACATACTCTGGCGTTTTTAACATTGTTTTTAAATTAAAACTGAGTTAGTAATACTTATTTTTTTATCACATTGAATGCGGTGATGAACTACAAAATAATTAATATTTTTACACTGAAATTGAGAAATTTAAAATATAATTGAAATTTTTCCCCTTCAAATATACATGTATATCTTAGTTAAAACAAAAGACTAGGTACTTGTGAATATAAAACGGATGTGGCTTTTACAGTCAAAATGATTCTCGACTAAGCTGTTATCGATCGAAACGTTAAAATACCTTTAAGATGTTTAAAAAAAATCAGAATTGCCTTCATTTGCGCTTTTTAATTTTCCTAAAGCGGGAAGAATTAACGCTAGAGAAAAGAGTTTACCGTGATTAAATATTTAAACTGCAATCAATACCATACTTTAATTTTATTCGCAATACTAGAAGTAAGTTAATATGCATTCTCGGTTTTTTCTTCGTGCACTATGCACTGTTAAAAAAAATATGTTAAATTACAGACAATCTGCGGATAATCTATTTTTTTATTTCTTATGTAAAATTACAGAGATTAAAAAGTATAAAGAGATTCTGTTGAATAACAAAGACGTTATACAGTATATTTACAACTGACTTGTATAAATTAACATCATATAAATACTTATGACTCTGTAAATCCACTTTTAATGTTAATAAATTAATTTAGTTTTTAAAATTAATGTATAACTCAACCAACATTAAGCTTCAAAAAATGTAAATTTTCCCCGTGAATTTGAAATAACACTACTTTAAAATATTTCCCAGTAAATGTGCTTATGATTATTATTAATAGAACAATATTTCTATAAAATAACGTAGCTATTTATATTTCTTTTTTTCACCCCATTTAATATGGCCGTATCCAAGGTAAAATGCAAATTTTAACACGCAAACGAGACACTTAAAATATCTGTTGCTTTTTTTACTTCAAATGTAGATAATTATTAAAATGAAAGACTTGGTACTTGTGAATCTAAAACGAATGTGGCTTTTACAGTCAAAATGATTTTCGACTAAGCTGTTATCGATCGAATATCTTAAAATACCTTTAAAATGTTTAAAAAAAGATCAGAATTGCCTTTATTTACACTTTTTAATTTTCGTAAAGCGGAAAGGATCGATTAACGTTACAGAAAAGAGTGTACCGTGATTAAATATTTAAACTGCAGTCAATACCATACGTAATTTTAATCGTAAATTTAGAAGTAGGTTAATATGTGCTCTCGTATCCTTTTATCCGGCATAATAAGATTACAATTTTACAATATATTTGTATACTTTTATAATATATTTGTATACTTGTGTAATACATACATAATTTCTTGTGCAAGCTATTCATAATTTATGTATTGATAAACAAAGAATTTTCAGATTTTTAGAAGAAGGTTTAGAGATGTTTTTTATCTAGATGACTGAGAAAGAGTATTTACTGTAATCTCTAATCCTACTTCAATACATGAGCATAATTTTCTTGGAGCATTTCATGTCTATTAAAATATGTGAAAATACTGTTAACTGTTAATTTGCTATTCCTTCTTTATCATATTTTCGGAAATATTACAGGAAATCCTCTTTTTCGTTATTACTACCGACATATTTCACATTTGTGGTTGCATTATTTCACTGTTTTCCTATTGGCCTGTATTGTTCTGTTATCATGTTGGTTAAAGAACTTTCCATTAAATCCGCTTTTCTTTAAGGATAATCTATAAAGTTTTATTTATACTCTCTCTGTGGCCTATGCACTTAAGATTAACGAAACTAATCTGATAAAATATGACATATTCTGGCATTTCTAACGTTGTTTTTAAATTAAAATTGAGTTAGTAATACTTGCTTTTTTATCACATTCGATGCTGTGATATATTAAAAAATAATTAATATTTTAACATTCAAAATGAGAAATCCAAAATATATTTTACTTTTTTCACTTCAAATATATATCTCGTTAAAATAAAAGACACTTGGTATTTGTGAATCTAAAACGGATGTGGCTTTTACAGTCAAAATGATATTCAACTAACCTATATTATCGATCAAATACATTAAAATGTTTTTAAAAAATTTTTTAAAGTCAAAATTGCCTTCATTTACGCTTTTTAAATTGTCCTAAAGAGGAAGGATCGATTAACGTTAGAGAAAAGAGTTTACCGTGATTAAATATTTAAACTGCAATCAATACCATACTTCATTTTTACTTGCAATATTTGAAATTGGTTAATTTGCATTCTCGGTTTTTTCTACTTGTATTATAAACTGTTAAAAAAAATTCTGTAATATTACAGAGAATCTGCGAGTAATCCATTGTTTTATTTCTTATGTAAAATTACAGAGATTAAAAAATAAATTGAGAGATTATATTGAATAACAGAGAAGTTATGCACAATATATAAGATTGAATGAATAAATGAACATCGTTATAAATACTTATGACTCAGTAAATTCACTTTTAATGATAATATATTTATTTAGATTTTATAATTATTGAGCCACTAAGTTTCAAAGAATGTGAATTTTCTGAGTGAATTTGAACTGGTGTATCATTACATTTTAACACAATTAATTTCTAGCCACCTTAGGGTTTGAACCAGAAAACCTCTTTACAGTGGAAAAACACCTTATTGACCGAGGTACAGGAACTCCTACTATTTTGTACAAAGTATGTCTTTTGCGATTCAACGAGAAAAAGTCCTCACTAAACCTGATGAGATGATTTTTCCATTTCTAATCAATTATAAGTTTAAAAAAAGCAATATTTAAACTTAATTTTCTTCTTTAATGTATCTAACAAAATTGTCAAAGAGTTTTAAAAGTGTGTACCTTGAATTACAAAATTTAATTAATGCAAAAATATATTTAAATACTGACATGGAAATTACTCACTCAATTACATGTAAGATAGGGAAAATATGTGTAAAATGATGACTGAGAAACACAGTTGAATGCATTTAACGAAGAACTAATGTATATTTACTGAGAGTTCCGAATTTTCAGTATTTTACTGAATTTTTTAACAATGTTTAATTGCAATATTATGATGTATTTATATGCTTTAATAATGCATTTATAATTTATATACTTATAAATAATGAATTTTCATATTTTTAGAAGTGGGTTTAAAGATGATTTTCAATAATCTGTTTGGTTGAAAGATTTATTGTGATGAGGTAATTTACAGATGATCATTTCTAAACCTACTTCTATATATGAACTTAATTTTCTGAAAGCATTTCATATCTATAAATAATTAAGAAAATATTATTAATTGTTAATTCGCTACAGCCTCCCTCCTTTTTATTCGATTGTTGGAAATATTACAGGAAATCCTTTTTGGGACCATCCGTAAAGGATGTCACGCTTGAAGAGAATAGGGGGAGGGGATTCATGAATTTGTGACAAGGGGATGTAAGCGAGTAAGAATAAATGTGACATCACACATTTTGGTTAAAATAAAAGTAATAAAATTCAATAGATTAAATTATGAAGTATGAAGTTATTTTTAATTTAAAATATTTTGTGTTCATAAAGATAATATTTAAAGACAAACATGTTAAATTCTATTTTAAATTCCAAAATACTACTTTTTCTCAATTTCTCTTCCATATTAATACTTTATTACAGTTCAATATTAATTATTTTTCTTATTATAAACTTTATTTCAAACAAAATACGAATCACTTTTATTGTTAAGCTCAGAAATCTCATTAGAACATATAGTTAAAGTTTAAAAATAAAATTTTAAATATGGTCTAAAATGTTGTGCTTTGCATCTGAACTACAAGTACATGTTTAAGTAATATAGTGTGACATGTGACAAGAGAGGGGGCAGGGGGGGGGGTAAAGTGAAGTGTGACACTTTGTGACAAAGGGGCGGAGGGGAGTCAAAATATGGAAAAAACACATGGACAGCTTCATTCCTTTAATTGCTACCAGATTTTTTTACTCATTTTCTTGCATAATTTAACTATTCTCCTATTGTCTGGTACTCGCATTGGTAAGTTTTCTTATTGGTAAAAGAAATTCTCAGCTGAATTTTTTACTCTCGATATATAATTTGGCACGTTTACAGTATACTTTGCATTGAAGACGGTACACTAAAGTTTAGCGAATATAATCTGCTCAAAGTTTATATATTCTGGTGTTTCTAACATTGTTTTTAAATTAAATCAGAGGTAGTAATACTTAATATTTTATCACATTCAATTCCTCGATATACTAAAATATAATTATTATTTTAACACACAAAACGCGACACTTAAAATATCTATTATTTTTTTCACTTTAAATATACATCATCGTTAAAACAAAAAACTTTCTACTTGTGAATCTTAAACGGATGGGACTTTTGCAGTCAAAATGATTTTCGACTAAGCTATTATCGATCGAATACATTTAAATACCTTAAAAATGTTTAAAAAAAAAACAGAATAGTCTTCATTTGCGCTTTTTAATTTTCCTAAAAAGTACAGGATCGATTACCGCTTGTGAAAAGTGTTTACCGTGATTAAATATTTAAATTGCAATCAATACAATACTTCATTTTTATGCGTAATATTTAAAATAAATTAATACGTGTTTTTGTTTCTTTTCTCTTGGTATAATATATTTACAACTTTTATATTTAATGTAAAACTAATTTAATTTAGAATTTAGATTTTTTTTTGATGCGCTATTTGCAATAATAGGAATGGCATAAAAAAAATGCATGCTTACTTAAAAATGTATTCGAAACTTATGCCAATATGTGCCAGATTAAAAATGGATTCATTTTATTCTAAAATTCGATTTTCAGGGGAAGTAATGTGCATTTTTAAAAGTACGGAAAAGCAAATTTTACAATAAGCTGAGATTGTGTAACACTTTTACAATACCTTAATTAAACGTCGACGTTTAATAAGGTAAAAAATGATACCGAAACAAGAAATTTGGAAAATGGATAAGGCATTTGAATACGCGATTTTAATTATCAATATCGGCAGTCTGAAAGTTTTCAGTTTCTTTTGTGCAGCCCTGTATAGATACTAAATAATATGATAAGATTCCATTCAGTTAGGAAACGAATAGCGCAGTTGTAAATTCTGTTTAGAAGATTTCTTCAATATACGGAAATGCAAACAAGATCATTTATGTTGCCATGTAAATGAATTATACAATTTTTTAATTGTAATCTCACAGCTAAAAATGAATTTTCAACTATTATTGTTCATGGATAGTATTGATTTGTGTTTCCCTCTGTCTGCATTCTGTAGTAGTTATAATTTTATGCTTCACAATAATATATATCAAATTATATATGTTTTAAATAGCGTAAAATCATTAAAATATACCTGAAACGGTTTATTCTCGTTGAAAATACGGTAAACAAATTTTTTGAATGGTCCTGAAAAGAAATGATAACTTTGACGGACATTGGATAGTGTTTAAAATAGAGTAATACTATTAAAATACACCGTAAACGATTTATTTTCGTTGACCGGAATGTAACAGAATTGTTTCAGTGTCTCTGTAATTGAACTGTACATGCTTCACATTAAATTTTTAACACTGCACAATGCATAATAAACTTCCATCGATACGTGATTCCATGGAAATCAGAGTATATTCAGGTGAGTTAGAGTAAGGACACAACATAAGGCAAATATACACAGAGAGAAAATACAGTTTATAAAGTATTTTCAACTATGTTTGGAAGTGTTACAAAACCGGGCATTTCGCAATGATCATGGAATTTTTAATGTCATTAATTTTAAATGTTTTGTGTTTATTTTCTGTACAAAAAAAATTGAATTAATGATTTTTATGCTTTCTTTTTATATAAGCTATAATTTCTTTTATGCATTCATCATATCTTTAAATAAGGTAGTCTGGTGTAATAACGCCAGGCGGGGTAATAACGCCAAGTGCTAATATTTTGCATAATTATGAAATAATCTGGTAAATGACACCCATGTGCTCTGCGCAGAAGGGTTTTGAGTCACATAAATCGCAAAAAACAGCTTCAAGTTAATTTGTTTCATTTTTAGGTCTTATTGTTTTTACAAGCAACTAAAATTAACGCTTGATCTAAAATTTGCGAGATACGTTTCGTGATGTGAAGACTATTTTTTTTTATCCGGAAATACTTTCTTAATTACATAAATTTGTAGTACATTTCATGGATTTTCAAAATGTTGTTGAAGATTTTGGATATCTTCTCGAGATAATTTGTAATTTAAAATGTACAGCGCAATAACTATAACGGGGTAATAACGCCAATCCTTGGCATTAATACCCCTGTTGATTCCCTACAGTGGCCGAGCTACATCCTAAATACAGATTCAAATAAACACAGTTAAAACTGTGCAATGTTTGTAATAATTCTATTTAAGCGGTCCTTTTTAATCAAAAAGAAGCTCACGGTCTGATATTCTTTTGCTTCCTCCCCCCCACACCACACCTTTATTTTTCTTACACTTTCACAAAAAAATGAACATTTTCAATAGCTTAGAATGTAATTTGTCAATTTCTAAGTTTGCAAAGTTTGTATTTTTAGAATTGGGCAATCTACATGCAATTATTCCGTCTTATTTCATAGTTTTGTTTTCATGGCGTTATTACCCACATAGATGGGTAATAACGCCAAATAGCATTGGTAAAGAAATTACGCTATTACATTTTATGAATACATATCTGTTAAATTATTTTTTATATAGATAGTCAAAGAGTTGCTGTATCAAATCATATATTTGTTTAAAAAATACAAACTAAAACTGAGCCGTGAAAATTGGTAGAACCTTAACGTGGCGTTATTACCCCAGGGTACCTTATAGAAAGGCTTTTCCTCTGTCTGTCTGTCCGTACTCTAGCTCGCTTTTGCCATAAAATTGTAGTCAAATTTAGTATGTTATTAAAATTCGCTATAGGATGTGAAATACTGAAAATTGAAATTGTAATTCGTTTACAGTGACACTCAAAAGAATTCTAATATTTTACAGTCTGTGAGAGAAACTTGTTTCTGGTGCATTTTAAGGTTGTTAAACTATTTTATGCATACTTAAAATGATATATACAACTCAAGTCGTACAGCCAGCGGGTCACTAGGATACATGACTAGAGTTATATTCATTGTTCATTTACAGGGATACAAAAAATTGGCTACAGAACTGTCTATGTATGTTTTCTAAAATAAAAATAACATTTTACCTATAATTTTCTTTGCATTATTTGTTTAGACGATATTCTTGGAAAAAGCATAGATGTCATTTTTTTTGTTGACTGAAATTGCTGATATCGGATTCACAACTTTGCTATAAATAGGCTAACTTAAGTAAATTTTAGCATACTATATAAAAATCTATAGATCATGTACAAAAATGCTAAAACAAGTAAGACATATTTTTGACTAATTGTGGTAATGATTGAAATAAGGCTTTCAAATGTATTATGCGTTTTCGAAATACGTTTCTTAATTTTCATTTTTCATCATATTAGTTGGTGAAATTTTCGTACTCTTAAGTGTTGGAAATATTTCAGTGTTTATGTTTTATGCGTTGTATTCCGTTCTTCTTTAACATAAAAGTAATGATAGAAAGCATGTTAAAAAAAAAAAAAAAAAAAAAAAAAAAAAAAAAAAAAAAAAAAAAAAACATTAGTTATATTTTTTATAAATGTGAAAAGATGTTTTATCTCCAAATTCTACTTTTGCATCCATATAATCATGGTTGAAAAAACACAAAAATTAGAACAAGTTGGAAATCGCCCGTGAGGCGTAGCAAATGAGGTGCTTTCTTATATTAACGATGTTTTAAAAATATTGAGATCTTGGTGTATGATATATAGTACTGCGGTTGCCGTATAGTATCCGAACCTTTTTTGTAAACTTCTATAAATACTATCGGCTTTCTATTATACAGGAAATAACTTGTAGTTAACCTCAGCCAAGAATACCAATTTTATAAACTTTGAAACTATATAATATAATTAAACGTACTTTTAACAATTTCCCCCCATTCCGTTATGTAATAGAATATGTTTGTGCGGTCCTGTAAATTAAAACAAATATTCCTTGCACCACAAATTTTACAGAATATATATTTTAGTTCACACTTCATACATACTTATCAAAGAGTGAGACATCAAAGAGTATAACATCATTAAAATGAACTTGGAACTATTTTCACCATTGTGTGTATTGTAATGGAATATTTTTGATCCCCCTGTAAATAAACTATACATCCGATTTTCATAAAATTTGAAGTAACTTCTACAAAATTATGCAAAAATGATACATTTGAAATTTCATATAATTTGATTGGGTAATTTTTGCTTTGTTATATGCGAACGGTCAAACAAGCTGACAGATGAACGTATTGAACGAGAACTATATATGCTATGTATTTATAAAAATAAGAATGTATCTAAAATTGCAGTGCAGCGTTTTGATAAAATCTAGTACTAGAAATCTATTATTAAATAATTTAAGAAAGCTTCAGGTTTAAAAATATTTATTTGACATAAAATAAGCATAGGATCTGGACGCCAAGTAAAAATGACATAACAGCTAATAAACACCTTTGTACAATTATAAATATAGATAAGTACAATTTATCTATTTTCTTATAATGCATTTTATTTTTTAGAACATTGCGTTTACTTTCTACAAATCCAATAATTGAAGACTTTGACATTAATAAAAGTTTTAAAATTACCCAGGTGTAAATATCCATTCTCTATATATTTCCTTTGCAGGTGCGAAGTAAATTTATTACATGAGATGCATTCCGTCGCAGTAAAAGTTTTAGTCGGGAATTTCTGTCTAGATGCCTAGATATCATTAAACATTTTCAGTAAAGTTGAATGAAATCCATGAACTACATTTAAACTAGCGTATGCTTATAGAAAGTGTGTAAATTTGTTTTAAGTTTCACTTTAAATCTGTAAAGTTTAAAAATGCCTTGTTCAAAACATTTCTGTTGCAGTAATTCATTCGCATTTGGTTCAATATATTACAAATATTTTTCATAAGCGCTATTAAAATTTCAGTTTATTAGATGTTTCGCAGGACAATTTCTAAAAACATCTGTGTGACATAAAGTATATTTTAAAAATATTTATTAACTATTTCAATACTTTCAAGAATAAAAAAGAGGAGATCACACGTATTAACAGGTTTCAATATTATATCGTATTTTGCAATTTTATACATGTACAGTTTACTTTCGTAAATGCGTCTCCGCTTAAAATGTATATTCGCTATAAAAAATTTAAAAAAAATCTAATTTTAAAAAGGTATTAAAATATTTCGCTTAATTTTTTTGGTTTTTGTTTTTCTCATCATAATTTGTTTGAAAGAATGTTAACTACATTTATTAATTGGCACTACTAATTCGATTTGGTAAAGTGATCCATTCAGATACTTATTTTTCTGAGAGGAATTTTTGGTTATCCGGGGGGGGGGGGGACATTGTACAGTTCTGTAAAGGAATTGCAAATTTTGTACTCCTACTTAAAAAGTAAATATCTCAGACTCTTCTGTGAAAATGTGTCCCCTTGTCAGTCTTTGAATTAAAAACTTATAATGCTTTAAGGCTGATTGAAAAACTGTTTTTAGATTATAGAATATCGATATTGCAGGAAAATTGAATTATTGAATTCTTGTAACTGTTCAAAATTTTATTTCCATGTTCTATTTCTACTTGAAAACTCTCAAAAAATAGAAAAATAGCCATAAATGGAAATTTTCTACCAAAAATAATAAAAATTAGGTAAAACGACAATTGATTTTTTTTAAAAATGGACAAATTTCTCTATCAGTCCATTATAATTAACTGTAAAATAATTTAACAAAATCGATTAATAATTTTTTCCAGCTAAATCCGGTCAAAAAGTGGCCATTTTTTAAAAATAATTTAAAAATAGAAAAAAAGAATAATTACTCTCTAAAAACGGCCGAAAAGTCTACCTTTTGAAATTAATTAATTAAATCTTTTTAATTATCCACATCGGCTAATAACTTTTTTGTTTCCCAAAAACGTTCAAATAACAAACTAAGTTTAAAAAAATGAATGTTTTGTGCTACTTATTTATTAAATAATTTAATCGCGGTGATACATTTTATTGGAGATATATCTAAAAATATTGCATTTGAAGGAACTGATGGAAATATTGGAACCAATGTCCTTTTCACGAAGCAGCTATTGCATAATTTGCGAAATTACTAGCCTTTGTGTTTCCCAATGCATTGTGCAATATTCATCTTTTTTAAACCCTGTCTGTATGAACAATTAAACTGCTATACACGCCGCGGTCTGACGCTCACTTATTCTTATTTCGTTCATGGACACAGTATTTTATACGTAAATTTTATAAAATAGCACTAAACAAATAAAAGTGTAGTAGTTGCCTTTTAATTACATATATTCCTTTCTTTTGAATTGTGTTTAATTATATATATTTTTTATTATTATTTAGTTAATATTACAATCAGTTGAGAAATTATTATATTGCAAATAAAATATAAAATGCACTAGCTGTTTAAAGAAAAAATAAAAATGGGGATAATAATATACAAAAATTTAATACAAATAAATGCGTTCAATCTATCGCAGACTCAGAATAAAGCGAAATTCTCGTCAGGAATATTTTAACATGATTATTATTCTTAAAATCTTCTTGAATTAAAAACAATCCTGTTTGCAATAAAGCAAATGTCAAAAGACAAGTGTACTATTTTAAAATCCAAATGATATTCTAGGCAATTTATCTCCTGTTTAGAAGTGTATTGATATTGTTATGCATATTCCGTCAAGAAAGTATAAATTCACCAAAATAGTTATAAATTATATACTGTAAACAAACATTAGTACATATAGAATTAATAGTAGAAAAACAAGATTGTGTTCCCCCGCTGCGGTTAGAAAAAATGCATGATACGTGCTAATGCGTTGAGGTTGGTTGTTTTAGTTCCGTTGTAGCTGCACTCACAGACATCTCTATCAAGAAAATAGTCTTTGTGCAATTTTAGTTAAGTAAACAAGTGCAATGTTCATTAATATAATGAGTTATTTCTATAAACAATTCAATAAGGTTTTTTTTATTAAATGTACAGATGATTTATGCTAAAATAAATTATTATTTATGAATATTAAAATTGAACATGAATATTATAAGATACTTTTATTGTTATAACAAATGTCATACAACATTTTATAAGATGAATGAATTTGAATATATAGAAAATATATGTAACAAACTTTCTTTCAATAAATTAAAGCAATGGTATATAAGAAAATTTTATTCAATATTATAATAATCCTGATACATAACACAACAATCGTTCATAGAGAATAAATACTTTAATGCATGAGCGTAACTTTTAAGACTTAACTTGACGGAATGTTGACGAAAAAAAAAACTCTTTTAATCAGATATAACAATTTATCAGCAACATAAAATAGGAAATAGCTGTGAAAAGGGCTGCTTAATATAAAGAGAACCAAACATATACTCCATTTTATAAAATGTTTGTGAGGAGGCAAATCAGTTTCTAGAGCTTATAAAATTCAACTCGCATAACTCGGCTTTTAATGTATCCACTGTTGATTCTGAATGTTTATGAGAAAACTAGTTACTTCACCGAATAATTCTATTATTAGTTTTAATTCTTAATTATATCAATAACAGAGCTGCCAAATACTACGCCTGTTTAAATCATATAGACATGTTTGGAACCACAATTTTTTAAAAGTAAAATAACTGACAAGTATATTCAATGATATGTATTACAATGCATATTGTCAATAATTTAATAAAATTTCTGTTCCTAATATGTTTATTTGACTTAAAATAGGCGTAGTAGTTGGCAGCCATGCAATAATAATTCAGAATAATATCAATATAAGTAGAATATCATGAATTCATATTTGTTTTTTTAATTAAAATAGAACGCGCCAATACTTTTGAAATTGACAAAGCTTATAGAAAAAGCTTCTAGGCAACGCACATGGATTAAATTTTACGAGAGAACACATCCAAAAGATGCATACATTTCAAATCTACTGATTCTATCTATTACGATTCTATATATAGTTACATTGCGAACACAACATACTAATTAACATACATTTCAAAATAACTACGACATCTAGATTACCGGAAACACATACTACGTGTAATGCAAAATGCAGATGTTTCCTGCTGGCTAAAACATTACATCCACTAGGAGTTCCCAGTGAAATTTAATTTATTTAACGGTTAGCACAGATAAACATAGATTTTTTTTTATCAATGAGATGTTCTCCATAGTTAGAGATCTTTAGAGCAGGGACGTTGCAATCGAAGTGGCCAACAAACTCTTGCATGCCCAGGTCAAAATTCATGCTGGTATTTGTTTGCTAGACAAATATTACTTGCTGTAAAGTAGGTAAAATAGCACAAACTACCATAACATATTGGCTGGTTCTATCAGAATTACCAACAAGTCATTGCGTGTATTGGACCACTTTGCTACTGGCATGTGTTGCAATCCACCATGTGTTGCTTTAATATGTTGCTGGCCTGGCAGCAATTTAGACCATCACTTGCTTGTATTTTCTGCTAGTTTAGCATTATTTTTCTACCATCATTTGCTTTTAAATTTTGCTATTCCAGGATTAAATTTCTAGAATCAGTTGCAGGTAAAAAAAAAAGGTACTGCCATCTATTGACAACACCGGAAACATCTACGGATATTGTTGGGCGAAATTACATCGAATTTTTTCTTCTCATGAGGGTAGAACTGGCTACCTGTGGTTTGGGAGACGCGCGCGCTAGGTACCTTGCCTGTGGGGGCCTGTCTTTAGACGCTTATAACTGCCAGTGATTGTTGACGAAGCTAATACTATGCGCTACGTTCTATTATGCACTATTATTTTTATAAGGTAAAAAGTCAATTTATCGTTACAGCTACATTTCCTCGAAGTTTCAATGATTAAGATTGATTTATTGTTAGAGTTTTTTTTTAAATAATTAATGGATAATTAGAATATCATTACTTAAATATAATTCATCATTATTATTAAACGAATTTTCTTTGCTATTAGATACGTTACTACAAATACGTTAATACAACGTTAATACGTTAATACGTTAATACAAAAACACACTTTTTGCAAAATGTATAAATATGATTTTTTTTTTTACTATTTGACAATTTAATACCACAAAATCATAAATTTGTACTTTTGGTGAATTCCTGTTCTGTTTAATCTTACCCGCAGCATACTTAATGTATAATATATAGTTACTGTAAAAATAATAAAAAAATATAAACTAATTCAATTTTGCCGCATTTTCTTACACGATTAAAGCTGATCAATTCATTGAAGAACAAAAAAAATATAAAACAAAGATTTTATAAAGATTTTGGAATAATATTTTACTAAACCACAAATTATTCAAAAATGATTTTATTTATGAATAAATACCATAAAAGAGTTCTAGAGAAGTCGTTACAAACAAAATACAACGTTTAAAATACAATTCAGTCATGGTACGTCACATTTTAAAGCAGATTCATTCACAATAATAATAATAATAGTAATAATAAATAAATAAATAAACTAAGAAATTTGTTTCAATTTGGCAGCATTTTGTTAATTTTGTATATATATATATATACATATACATACATATATATAACAAATTACAACGACGATTTAGAAAATGATATTTTAAAGACTAAAACTTTAGACTTATAAATAAATTCTATATTAAAAAGAATTATAATAAACATCATTTTTATGATGATCAAAAAGTCTCTTACAAATAACAGAGTCATGTATTATGTTCGCCATGAATTAAACATTAATATTCAAGGATCAAGCATAAAAAAATCAAATTTTTACAGTTTTCAGTAAAATTTTTGAGCTTCTAAACATTGCATATTTCTAATATTTACACCGCTGTATGAGGAAAAAATTACTTTTAAAAGCAGTTTGTTTGAAAGATGTATATCAATTTATTTTTGGGTTAATTTTTGGGGTTAGATTTTTATACTTTTTTTTCATCTTGCAACAGAAGTATTAAATTTCTGGACATTAAACATGAGCCAATCATAAAACAAATATAATCCGTACATCACAAATTTCCGATATGCTTAAGACATCTATACCGTCAGTAAAAAACATTTTCCAAAATGGTTAAAAAATAGATATTTTACAAACATTTTTCGAATAATAATTTATTAAACCAAAAATTGTTTTTTATTACTGTTTTAATGATGTTATGAATTGATTTAATGATTATTAATGATTTTATTATTAATAAAAACCATAAAGATGTCTTTACATACAAAATATGTTATTTTAAAACACTGTCCTTAGTCATTCTTTTTTCGTAGTCTGTAAATATCTTACGTTTGCTTGAGTTTATTTCTTAATTATACTTTTACTCGTAAGGAATAAGCTTTATACCATTAAACAGAGTGACATTTTTATAAATTTTTAAATAGTATTATAAGTTTCTACTTCGCTGCATAAGAATAATTGGTGTTTGAAACCTTATTTAAAGTTTTTTTAGTAAACAAAAATCAAAGATGTATTTTTTTTATAAGACTTTAACACGAAGAGAATAAACTCTCCAATAGTATATATCTCTATGCGTTGCTTTTTAATTGCAGTCAATTACCTTTATTTATTCAGTATTAGTTTCATATGCAAATGTTTCTTTTATTCGAAGATAACAAAAATGCATTTAGAAACATATTATTCTGCAATTTTTACGCATATTAAAATTTAAACGCTTTTATGCTCTGGTGCTTCTTGATCTGATAACAATATTCATTTCTATGATGACAAATGATAAATCTCCATTTTTTTGCATATTGTAATCATATATTTTGTAACTTCATAAGCTAACACACCCGGCGTTGCCTAGGACTGTGAAAATATCCTTAAATTAACCACAAGTACCTTATTTATTTGTCAATATTTCCAAATGACTCCAATGATTGAAAACTTCAGTTATACTAAAATAAAATTCGTCTCATCTGTCATTGGTACCGCACACCAACGTGGTATACCCACTAGTGATAAAAAGTAATATTTTTTTTTAACCACTGGGAGATAAGGAATGACACTGTGAAAAAAAACGCGCGCCAAGTATCTGCCATTGGTGCATTTGTTTTACCTGAGGAATAAACTGTAATAGGAAAACGTAATAAGCCACGATGAAAGATCATATGGGAATGTTTTCTGTGATGTGAGTTGCCATTATATGTGGAATATGTCTTGCATCATTCTGCATTCTGTTTACAAGTTGGTTAAATGTTCTGTTGAGAAGACATAGCAGTGAGAGGCTTTTACTTTGCGTATAAAACTTTTCTGTACACTGAATTATTTTTATTCAGTTTGATTAACTATTAGTGATTTTTTTTAATGAATAATCATCATTACTGACGAGCAGGAGAATTCACATATCATTAATGCAACGAGTTTTTTATGTTTATGTCATCAATCGAATTTAGTTGAGGGAAATGCCATCATAAATTATAAGTGCTGACAGAGATCCGTGCTAGAAAATTCGCCATATGTGAATCGGATTCTTCTTATCTGTGTTGTTATGTTTATAAAGAAAGAACGTTTAAAGGTAGTTTAAAGAAGATATAAGGCAATTATAACAAAATAAATAACTTTGATGAATATCCATTATTTTTTCATTTTAAAACATTTCATAAACTATACTGTTAAAATTCTGCAGCTGTGGTGGCATCATCACAAATGCAATCAAAATATAATGTATATAATACATCAGCCAAATGTATAGAGCAACTTTTGTGACAGTCGCGAACACTTAGCTTGAAAATTCAGAAGGTGATCGTCTATAAAATAAGCTTGAGATCCGTTGCTCCCATAAGAAATAAAAAAGAACAAAATCTGTATCCAAAAACAGCATTATGTGCAGTACCGTGTAAGACATATTGGCACAAACTAAAGGATATTTGGGTACAACCACTGTCTTTTTGCTTACATTTCGAGACAACAGATTCTGCCTTTATTCTAATGACGACAATTATCCGATTTTTCAAGCAATGTTTTTGAGACTTTCACAAAAGTTGATTACAATTAGCTAATATATTATGCTCATTATATTGTTACTGCATTCAGACATGCGCGAAAAAGTCTTTTTCAAGGTAACTGCCACTGTTCATCAAATATATATATACAGTGGCGGTCAAAAGTTTCCGGCCAGCAAAAATTTTTCAGTTAATTTGTAAATATACCCATATGAAGAGGAATCTCAAAGCGATACTTATACATTTTATTGACATATTAGTTAGGAACTCACTTATACAAGAACGTGTAAATATCAATAAAATTAGTTGACAAAATTAAGTATAAAAGAAAACGTATGTTCTCAAAAGTTTCCGGCCACTTATCATTCTTTAGTTTTTTTCTATCCGTAAAGTGTTTTGGTTGTGTTTATGAATCAATCAACGTGTATACCATAGCTTGAATTCAAATTTGAAAATTTCAACAATTATTCTTCATAAATGAGTGATTAGTTTGTCGCTAAAAGTGATTAGTTTGTCGCCAATCTTCTCGAGATATTGCGGCTAAGTTATCGATCGGTAAAATTGACTGTAAACGATATTTAAAAATTATATAAAGATGGACATGGCTTTCAGGACTTTCAGAGGTCCGGGAGACCCCGGAAAATTACTATTTCTGTGGACAAAATTATTAGGAGAAAAAACATTAATAATCCTCATGAAAATTCCGTTGCAATATACTGCGATTTACGAAATGAAAATATTGCTGAAATAAGTTAGTCTACCGTGTTATGATACGGATGTGATACAGAACTTTATGGAAGGGTCGGTGTTAAAAAATTTTCAGAGGTAAAAAAAATACCGACGTACCATACTGGCATTTTCCAAGGAACACAATGTCTGGTCAAGTGAAAACTGGATAAAAGCTCTACTTTTCCATTAATTGAATTTGAAACTTTTTTGGTAGTGATGGCAGACACTACATACGATGACCTAAAAACAAAAGGTATGATTCGACCTATATTATTCCTACAATGAAGCATGGCGGGAGGCACATTATGCCGTGGGGAGTATTTTCTTCAAAAAGTGTCTGTCCGTTATTTGAAATCAACAGGCAGGGGATTGGTACAATGTATAAGGATATCGTGCAAGACCATTTTCTGCCTTATTAGAGAAAAAATTTGGTCGCAACTATTTTTCTTAACATGATAACGACATAAATAACGTATGCAAGCCTCGAAAGCAATGATTTTCGCACAAAAAATTTCGTTTTTGAAATGGTCAGCCCAAACGCCCAACATGAATCCAATAGAAAATCTTTGGAAAGAAGTTGGCAAAAGTCTGCGGAACAATAAATATTCCAACTCAGCCGAAATTTCGCCAAAATTGCAAGAAATGTGGAAAAAACGTACCATAGACAATCTTTAACCGTTGATTGTATGAATGTCACGTTGCTGCGCCGCAGTTGTTATTTCTAAAGCTAATAAAATAGTAATACGATAAAATAATAATTGTAAATGTTGTTGATCACTTTAATTTTCTATTACAATACCACTTTTTTACAAACTTGTGAAGGTGGCCGTAAACTTTTGAGAAAATGTGTTTTCCTTTATACTTAATTTTGCAATGAAATTTGTTGATATTTACACGTTCTTCTATAAGTACATTCATAACTAATATGTCAATAAAATGTATAAGCATCGCTTTGAGATTCCTCTTCATACGGGTATATTTACAAATTAACTGAAAAATTTTTGCTGGCCGGAAACTTTTGACCGCCACTGTATTTTTTTGTACAATGTCGTTTGTTAAGGTACCTGAATGGAACTTTCGTTTGTACTAAGAATTCTGCAAATTGCATGGAAAATATTTGTTGATATTTGAGTTTGTTTTCATAAAACCTTAATTTTTGTACGAGTATACGTGCAATCTGCATAGAAATGAATAAAGTATGTTAAAAGCAGCCTCCTAATCACGTGCAATATTGTTCAACACATTTGTGATATTAATTTTAAAAGGGTTATCCAAAAGATATTAGTTTCTCTGCAATTTGTTCAAAATCTTTTACGGAGTTACGGGAGAAACTTCGTGGATATACATAACGTTTACGATACTTCTGATACCCCTGAAGTTTTAAGATAATTACTCACCAATTTTTCTATATAATTAACAAAATCTCTAAAACAGCATCTGACCGGTCATCAATCAGATCCGAACATAAAATGAGTCAGATCAACCGTTAATCAAGACTAAATAATATCATTAAGATTATTTTTCACAGTGTTTTACTGACATCTGAATATGTATTTAATTTTTCTGAATCAAAGCCATTTAAGAATTTTTTTACATAAAAAGAAATATATTCGTTACATAATACACAAAAAGATATCATGTAATGATATCAAACATAGCGTAACACAATATCTAGAGAAATGTTATTAATATATCTGTTACCACGTGTACTTCAAGATATAAGTAATGACGCCAAAATATTTGATTGATATCCGATTCATTGCTCTTTCAAACTTTTTCTGTAACAATTTCATTAATCTCGCACAGTGGAATTTCAGTCTGACAGCATGATTAAATCATGCAATCGTTTTCATTTCTTATAAGTAAGGTGAGTTATTAAACAAAAGAGAAACGTACATCGAAACGATTTAGTAGCAAATGTCAACGTAAAATTCGAAATTATATTTATAAAATTTCTATTTCTCCACGACTACATATACTGTCTGCTTAAAATGAATGCAGTTTATTTTAAGAAATCTCCTAATCAAGTTTTGCAGTTTCAACACATTTGCGATGTTATATTTTATAGGGTTAATTAAATAAATTAGTTTTTATTCAATTTATTCATGAACCACGGAGTTTCTGGAAAAATATATGACATCTGTTATTCAGTTTACACACCTGAAGTTTTAAGGTAATAACTCACCTAACTTTTCAAGATATGTTCTAAAACATCTAATATAGCAACTGTCCGTCATCATTCAGATTCAAACGTAAAATCAGTTAGATCAGTAAAAATTCATATCCTAATTTTTACAAAGATTAAATTATGCATTAAGTTCATTTTTAGGAATGTTTTACTGGCATCTGAATATTTATATAATTTTCCTAATTAAAGCCATTTAACAACTTTTATTTTGATAAAAAGAAAAAAATATTCGTTATATAATGCACAAAAAGATAACATGTATTAATATCAGTCATAGCGTAACACTATATCTAAAGAAATGTTATTAATATATCTGTCACCACTTGTCCTTCAAGATACAAGTAATGACGCCAAAATATTTCTTTTATATCCGATTCATTTCTCTTTCAATCTTTTTCTGTAACAATTTCATTAATCTCGCACAGTTGAATTTCGGTCTGACAGCATGATTAAGTCATGCAATCGTTTTCATTTCTTATAAGTAAGGTGAGTTATTGAACAAAAGAGAAATATACATCTAAATGATTTAGTGTCAACAAAAATAGCAAACGTCAAGGCAATTTGAAATAAAACATTATAAACAATTATTGTAATAATATATTTAATGAATTATTTAATAAATATAAGTTCCCGTCCATAATATTGTTGGTTATAACCGCTTTTAACTGCATAATTCTCAATTAACGCACGTTGGAATTTTTGCATTTGATGATGTGTATTGTTATAAATACAAAATATTCGAAAGTAAAATAAATGTCTTAATAAATGACAGTAAACAATTTTTTTTCAATTTTTTCTATGCTTCAATGAGTAACAAACATTTTTTAATCGAAGGGAAATTAATGTATGTAGATTATTTGCCAGTTTAAAATTTATTTATTACAAATAAAAAATATATAGATGAGTAAAATTATTTGAAGTCAAAATTTACGATATATTTATTTTTTACTAAAATGACTTTATTTATAACTAAAAAATGCACGTTATCAAATAACACGAAAAAAACGTTGTATTCGCTCTACATTTGATATTGGGTAACATTGTCTATAATGGTTTCTTTGTATCTGTGATAACAATTGTAAAAAAAAACAGGGATTTAAACCACTTAACTGATCAATATGTTTGAAAAAATTGCAAATAATTCTAATTTGTTTCATGTATTTTACATAATTTTTAATCTTTTATTACTGGTTTTTCAAAATAGAAATTTTGCCTAATTGAAATTGAAAAGTGTTTGGATTAAATAATGTAAAATCTACAATGAATATTTTCTGGTGTGCGTAATAATTCATAGTTGGAATATGGATGTTTGTACCACGTACGGGTACATCATGATTGGCAAAAACATGTTACCCGTACGACGCACAGTGTGGTATTTTGCTGAAAAACCTGGCCAAAATTATTTAAATATTTTTGTGCGTTCTATAGAAGATAAAATCCTTTAAAGAAATGTAAAATATATTATTATGATAGAAACAAATCATATTTCGAACAATTTACGCAAATTATTGTCCTACTACCCATCATTCTTTCGAACATAATCTTCTATGCCATTCTCTTCAGAATCGCTCGAAAACTAGATTCTGGCAATAATAACATTTAAATAAAATTCCAAACAAAAAAGTAACCCATTAAGTACATTTTTATTGAAGTCTATGAGCAAGTCTTTTCTTGAAAAGTTTTGACTATATGAATGAAAATGCATGTTGCGGGCTTCAGCCGCCATCTCTGATAGCTGCCGAATTGATTGGTGTGTATGTTCTTTAATAGTAGCTCCGTAATTCAAAATTTTGTGTAATGTGTGTGACACTGGGTCCCAACTATAAAGATTTAAACAAAGGTTAGAAGCATGTTATTCGCAATTTCTTGAAATTTTTAGTATCTTATATATAATCACTAGATAGCACGTCTAGAATAGCTTTGAAATAGTGCATTTATTTTATCTCATTTCCTGTAATTTAAGCTGATGTTTCTCGATCTCAGAAAACTTTTTTTGAGGTATTTCCGAAACCAATTTTTGCAGTGTGTACCATCTCAGTTTAAAACATACCTTGCATTAGTTTTATCTTTTATTGTCAGTCTTTCTGATTTTTGCTTCTTGCTAACCATTTTTTTATTGGAAGCTTTTTAATTACCAGCAAGATGTAAAATTGACTCGAAAAAATCTGATTCTAACATAGAATATTAAAAGGTAGAATTTCAAAGAATCAGGATCAATGTCTTTAATTATTTTTAGCTTATTAAAATATTTTTTATGATTGTTTGCAAATATAGCATCACATCGATAAATTGATTGCTAGTAACATTAATTGATTGCATTGCGAACTTTAGCATCGACATTAGTCAGCACTAATTTGAATTGAACTTGTAATAAACCATAAACTGTGAGGATCTATGTATTTATGAAATTTTGTGCTTGCTGTTCAGTGTATTTTACCTAGTCTTGGATCATGTCATTATTTGCATGAATAAATCTTGTTAGTATGAGAAAGCAAAAGCGTGGATATGAAGATACAGAGTTCTGTCACCATACATTTGAAATTCAATTATTTGCTTATTAATCTCATTAAAGGTACAGAGTTTTTGAAAGTGTTTGAGTCATTGAAATTTTTAAGTCATGATTAAGTCAGAGGGATTTTCAGACTTATGTTTATATATTTGTTGTGGAGATCTGTCACAACCCCATTTGCAGAGAAGTTCTAAGCTTATCAATTCTGCTTTACTTGTTGTTGTGAAAATATTTTCTATGTATTAACACAGTCTTTGAGTAAAGTGATCTAAAATATTTTAAAGTTTTACTTCCGCGATGTTTTCAGTAATGAAATTATCTTTTTGAAAAAAAATTCTTTAGCTCTCTGAAGAAGTATATAGCGAGGACATATATATTTATTAGATGTTCGGGTGATATTATGTAGATTGTGTGTAAAATCTGCTGCAAAAAACATGGCGAAAGCCCCAGTCGGAGATTAGTTCAATGTAATTAGGTTTGAGGTCTAAGTGAAAGAATTATATTTTTTTGATATTTTGCTACCCTTGTTGGCCTGGCTGAAATGTCTTTAAAAAATTTTAAACATCTGCATGTCCTGCAGCTTTTTTGCTCAGTTGAGCTGCAATTGTTCTTGGCTGATTTCAGATTTTAATTGTTCCCTTTTATATCTCTTTCTTCAGCCAATACAATTTTTAAAATATTTTGATGGGTGACCGAGTTTCTCTACTATCCTTATAGAAAAATAGTGTTCATTTCAGTCATTCCTCACTGTTTTCACAAACATATTGTTCAGTGAATCCCAAGGAAGCTCATTTTTGTTTATAACTATGTTTGAAAGATTTTATTTTCTGATGTAATCTGAATTTAATTTTGCAAACATTTCGCAATTTCGATAAATTTCTCTTTTAGAAACTTTATTTCGTTAAATTTTATGTGTCACAATACTTTTATTACATCACTCATACATTTTTTGATATTTCTACCGATTTTTTTATTCAATAGAATAAAAAAATAATATATGTATATTACAAATTTAAAATTTTTTCGCCAAAACTATTGAATCCTTTATACTATCGTAATTTTCTTATAATAATATTCCGTACTTACTTCAAATTATTAAATTAAAATCTTGTTTCTAAATCTAATCTGTTAATCCTTATGCAGACGATATAAATTCTTAATTTGCCTTAAAAAACATTATTCCAGTATGCGTAAATTTAAAAAAATGGTTCTAAATTAAAAATATTCTTAATTAAAACTTTATTTCTTAATATTCCAAATAAAACTGATTTCTTCGATGTTTTTATCAACCCTTTTTAAGAAAGTCTTATTAAATTTATTCCAAAACCATACCTTTCAAAAAATATCATTATTTTATTTTATCTATTTATTTATTTTTCCTACGTCAACCTTTGATGTGTGCATATTATTAAATTCATTTCTTTTCTTTTTCTCTTAAAATTAATCATTTATAAAAACCGTCTGCCTAAGATATTTAAAATTCTGAGTCAATTATAAATTGGTTAAATAATATATTTTTTAAAATAAATTTATCGTCTGTTTAAAATAGCCTCGTAGCTGGACAAGAATTCTGTTTACATAAAAGAATGATGGTTTGAGGTTACAGAATGTCCCAGAACTTTCTTTTTAGTTTAAAAAGGTGGAAGTCTCGAGATGAAAAAGAAGATTTCTTGGGTTGCTTCTTCGATGAGGACAGCACGCTGAAATAATGATGGAATTTTTGCAAAAGGAGCTTTTCCTTCCTCATTATTACGAATTTAATAAATGAATTTACAGCAGCCCATGACTAATTATTGGATCTTCTACATTTATTTATTTATTTTGTTTTTTCCCTCGCTTGCCATGACTGTGTGTGTTTTTTTTTTTTTAACCAGTGGAAATAATTCGAGTTTCTCCTTAAATCGTCACATGTATGTCTAGTAAATTTCTTCTTAATAATATAAAACTTTCTTACCTCGTTAATGAGTAAAGAACGCAATTCCTTATGGTTGATTTAAAATACATTATTCAAAAAGATAATAGATAATTCACATATTACAAATTCTTGGTACAAAACCAAAATGTTACATTATTTACAAAAAAATAATTTAGTCCGCGTTATGGATGTACGATCAAAAAACGAAACTTAAAAAAAGAAGCATCCAACTACTTAAAAAAAGGATTTTTCCCCTTCAATTTGCAGATTTATCATCTGCATACCAAAGGGTATTCAGTTGGAATAAAAACTACAGTATATATTAAATTTAAACAGTTAATAAATTTTAAAATTTAATAAAGTAAAAAAAAACCTGCTTTTCAGAAAATTTTTTTGAAATGTTGTTTTACTTATTAAGAAAATGGGGAGCAAATCGGGGCAAATTTTATTTCATATTTCTTAATTAGAAGGTCTATACATTATGAAAACACAAGAGGTCTTGCTGAACTCAGTTTAACTCCCTATTAAAATTATAATTTTATCTAAAATATTTAACCTCAAAAAATCTATGGTTTCAAACTTGAAAATAATAATGAACATCGACTGTGTTTACAAAATATTTATGTACAAGAGAGTATATACCTTCGTCTTTAAAAACTGTAAAATGTTTCTGAAGTTCGACTTAAATTTTTTTTTTAGACGTTCGATAAAATGATGCATAAAATGAAGCATAGAATGAGAAATGCTAAAACCATGATTTCCAAGTAAAATATTAGACAAATGGATAGTCTACAGAAAGAAATGAACCCATTATAATATGCACAGGATAGTTCTCTTATACCAACCAGAGAACGATCAACTAAATGCGAAATTTAAAATTTTGACTTTTGGCCAGCTTTTTGAGTGAAATACCACACTGTGCGACGCACGGGCAAATCGAGGAAGCTATTATTTCTTAGAGAGACATCTCAAGAAGTTGAGTATCATCTCAGGTCACTGTTTCATCTAATTAACTAGAGAAGGCCATAAAAAAGCCAGGCCAAATTATGTCCATTTTGTTTGCAGTCACGTGAGTAATAGTAGTTCACAAATTGTCGAATTACCATGTGTTCAAATAAAGTTAAAAAAGTTATAGAAACTGGCATCATGAAATCAGTGTGTCTGTTTCTTTGATGTGTATTAAAAATGTTATTTACGATATATAAACCCGACATTTTTTCTAAACACTTCATTCGACAACGCACTCTTCCTCAGTAAAATAAAAACTTAAGTTGACACCTGCGTGGTTTTGATTTATCTTTCACAAAACGTGATATCTGCCTAATACCCTTCTATAAAATTATTACTAATGAACTTCATCTCTAAAATATACGTGGACAATATGCTTGCATTTACCATCCCATTCCCCAAGATCAACACATCCTATTTTCAAATATACATTGCTGTAGAATAGAGCAAAATGCTTCTGGATATTTTAAAAATTCCCCTCTTACGAATTAATAAATTAATATTTAATTTCTACGCATAGTTTTCGCAATTTTGCTGCTGTGATATTTTATTTAGCAATCACGATTAGTTGCTACAACAACGAAGTTATTTTCCTTTCGTTTCTTTATTTTTTTTTATCTTACGATAAAAGGTTAAAGTTTAGAAAAAAAAGTCGCAGTGGATTTTTTATCGAATAGTTTAAAAACATAATTTTTTTTATATGTTTATGTTTTTTCATATCGTTTGTGTCTGAAATTTTTAGAAGAATTCCGCATTTTTTAAAGCATCAGAAGATAGCACAAAATGAAAACACATCTAGGATAATCTTTAATTTAATAAAAAGCACTATGATACGAATTCAGTGTAAAATTATTTTAAATTTTTTACATATGTATATACTTTCAATTCAATATCTGCTCAAATGTCCAATTTATTTTAGTTTCTATGTAAGAAAGTAAAATATATGAACAAGAAAACCAATAGAATATTTAGAGCTCATCATTCTGGTTTGATTGCATGCAAAACAATGCCTGTAAAATTTACGTTGGGCAGCGATTAAGTCAATCACATGCTCTTTAATAACGTTTTATGCAAGTCTCTAATTTTTTTTTTTTTTTTTTTTTTTTTTTTTTTAGCTTAACTGGCCTGTTTAGTACCATTTTTTAATAAGTCTCATATTTTACGGCAAAATATTTTACATTAAATAAGACAAATATTACTTTTAAAAAATAAGGGTACAGGACTTCGCAGCTAAATAATTAAATCAAAAGGCACCTTAACGTTAGTGGCATGTAATTGTTATCCACGAGTTGAATTATAAGTTTAGTAAATAAAATAGTACTATATTTAATTTTTATCTCTTAAAAAAAATCGTCCAAATAGCATGATTAAGTACATTAAAATTAGCCGACTTTGCCGACCAGTTTATTATCCCTTAAATGCACACTAAGCATTCAATCATATTGCTTTTATTCATAATTTTTTAAGACCTCAATTTTTTCCAAATTAGAAGATTTTGTTAAAGAATTAGGCGCAGATGTTATATACGCACCACATTGGCGCAACTGCAACAAAAAACCAAATATATGCCTCACATGATAACTTGGCAGTTGTTATTTATTCATTAATAAATTGTTCATTTACTATTATTTTCTTTTTTTAAATGATATAAATTGTTTTGCTCTATAATTATTAATTAAACTTTTTTTACTTGTTATTATTTCCTTTTTAAAATAACAGAAAAAAGTTAAAAATATGAATATGTAACTGGTATTGTAAAAGAAATTTTCGCCAAATTGGCATCAGAAAAAAATCGTATCAATGTGGTGCGTATATGACATCTGTGCCGATAAATCAAGCACTCGGTATTTTTAGGCTAACTTTGCGCATCGACAAATATTGTACCCGTGGCATTTTTTTTGTATTTGATTAATTTTACTTAAAATATATGTAATAATATAAACTTTTCACTCATTTCATTTTTATAAGCGTAACTTTAATTTGAAACTGAAACGCTTAAAATTCATGATTTTTATTTTTTTTTAAGCCGATAGAATAAAAACACAAAACAAAAATAAGGATATTGCAATGAAAAAAATGTAAATAAAGCCAATTTACCACGGCCCAGATGCGTTACCATTATGGGCGTTGCCATTAAATATTTAACAAATAACCACGATTTTTGTGCCATATACGTTAGCGAAATATATATACAGATGTTTTGATATTAATACGTTAAAATGTTTATTTTCCATTTTTATAAGATATCTGGTTATATTTTAAAGAATATCTTTAGATTACATTATATCCTTAAGTTGTTAATCACATTATTAAGGCAAGTTTCAAAATCAAGTGTAAATCGGTAAATTATTATGTATTTAATAAACACTCAAAATTGAACTAAAAATTTATTACTAATTTAGTCTAATAAAATATACTATCCTATCAAAAACATGAATGTGAAAAAATGACAAGTTCGTTAAAGGTTTCGCTAATAAAAGAAGTGAGATCTAACTGCAAACCAAGTTCTCTCGGATCTCCTTAAATCATAGCTCCTGTTACGCATAATATTATTCAATTGCTTAAAATGATTTGTTATGTTACTTGTTATTCAATTGAACGACTTAGCAAGTTTTCTCTTATTCAATTTTTAAGCTATTGCATAGATTTTATCGCGGGCTTTGAGCGCGGTGACCGAATCCAAAAATTCCGTAACGCGAAAATCCTAACACATCGGTAACGAAAAAACCTAACACTCGGCTAACGTCGATTCCTTTCGGAAAACTTCGGAACGGTATCCTTCGGTAGACTTCGGCAGACATTGACGCGGTATTTTTCAGATATTAGAATATCAAGTCTCAAACTTATGTTTCTTATGATCTAATTTTCATAGCGCGGCCAAATTTTGTTTGGTAATTTATTATGAGACAGTGTTTATTTTGGTGGTCTTATTTATTTTGGTGACAAGAGACCCCCCCACCGTGAGGGTCGAAAAATTTAAAATGCTTATAACTCGCGATCTAACTTTCGTAGCGCGGCCAAACTTTGTTTGGTAATTTATTATGAGACATTGTTAATTTCTGGTGACAGGATACACCCCACGGTGAGGGTCGAAAAATTTAAAATGCTTATAACTCGCGATCTAATCTTCGTAGCGCGGCCAAACTTGTTTGGTAATTTATTAGGAGACAGTGTTAATTTTTGGTGACAGGAGACCCCAGACGGTGAGGATCGAAAAATTTAAAATGCTCATAACTCGCTATCTAATTTTCGTAGCGCGGCCAAATTTTGTTTGGTTATTTATTATGGGGCAGTGTTGATTGTTGGTGACAGAAGACACCCCACGGTGAGGGTCGAAAAATTAAAAATGCTTATAACTCACGATCTAATTTTGGTAGCTTGGCAAAATATTGTTTGGTAATTTATTATAAGACAGTGTTAATTTTTGGAGACAGGAGTCCCCCCACGGTGAGGGTCGAAAAATTTAAAATGCTTATAACTCGCGATCTAATTTTCGTAGCGCGGCCAAATTTTGTTTGGTAATTTATTATGGGACAGTGTTGATTTTTGGTGACAGGAGATCCTCCAAGGTGAGGTCGAAAAATTTAAAATGCTTATAACTCGCGATCTAATTTTTGTAGCGCGGCCAAATTTTGTTTGGTAATTTATTATGAGGCAGTGTTAATTTTTGGGGAAATTAGACCCCCCCACGATGAGGGTCGAAAAATTTTAAATGCTTATAACTCACGATCTAATTTTCGTAGCGCGGCCAAATTTTGTTTGGTAATTTAATATGAGACTGTTAATTTTTAGTGACAGGAGAGCCCCCACGGTGAGGGTCGAAAAATTTAAAATGCTTGTAACTCACGATCTAATTTTCGTAGCGCGGCCAAATTTTGTTTGGTAATTTATTATGAGACAGTGTTAATTTTTGGTGACAGGAGACCCCCCATGGTGATGGTCGAAAAATTTTAAATGCTTATAACTCACGATCTAATTTTCGTAGCGCGGCCAAATTTTGTTTATTCATTTATTATGAGTCAGTGTTAAGTTTTGGTGACAGGAGACCCTCACGGTGAGGGTCGAAAAATTAAAAATGCTTATAACTCGCGATCTAATTTTCGTAGCGCGGGCAAATTTTGTTTGGTAATTTTTTATGCGACATTGTTAATTGTTGGTGACAGAAGACCCCCCCCCATGGTGAGGGTCGAAAAATTTAAAATGCTTATAACTCGCGATCTAATTTTCGTAGCGCGGCCAAATTTTGTTTGGTAATTTATTATGAGACATTGTTAATTTCTAGTGACAGGAGACACCCCACGGTGAGGGTCGAAAAATTTGAAATGCTCATAACTCGCGATCTAATTTTCGTAGCGCGGCCAAATTTTGTTTGGTAATTTATTATGAGACATTGTTAATTGTTGGTGACAGAAGACACCCTACGGTGAGGGTCGAAAAATTAAAAATGCTTATAACTCGCGATCTAATTTTGGTAGCTTGGCAAAATATTGTTTGGTAATTTATTATAAGGCAGTGTTAATTTTTGGTGACAGGAGACCCCCCACAGTGAGGGTCGAAAAATTTAAAATGCTTATAACTCGCGATCTAATTTTCGTAGCGCGGCCAAATTTTGTTTGGTAATTTATTATGAGACAGTGTTAATTTTTGGAGACATTAGACCCCCCACAATGAGGGTAGAAAAACTTAAAATGCTTATAACTCGCGATCTAATTTTCGTAGCGCGGCCAAATTTTGTTTATTCATTTATTATGAGTCAGTGTTAAGTTTTGGTGACAGGAGACCCTCACGGTGAGGGTCGAAAAATTTAAAATGCTTATAACTCGCGATCTAATTTTCGTAGCGCGGCCAAATTTTGTTTGGTAATTTATTTTGAGACTGTTAATTTTTGGTGACAGGAGAACCCCCACGGTGAGGGTCGAAAAATTTAAAATGCTTATAACTCACGATCTAATTTTCGTAGCGCGGCCAAATTTTGTTTATTCATTTATTATGAGTCAGTGTTAAGTTTTGGTGACAGGAGACCCTCACGGTGAGGGTCGAAAAATTTAAAATGCTTATAACTCGCGATCTAATTTTGGTAGCTTGGCAAAATATTGTTTGGTAATTTATTATGGGACAGTGTTGATTTTTGGTGACAGGAGACCCTCACGGTGAGGGTTGAAAAATTTAATATGCTTATAACTCGCGATCTAATTTTCGTAGCGCGGCCAAATTTTGTTTGGTAATTTATTTTGAGACTGTTAATTTTTGGTGACAGGAGACCCCCCCACGGTGAGGGTCGAAAAATTTAAAATGCTTATAACTCACGATCTAATTTTCGTAGCGCGGCCAAATTTGTTTGGTAATTTAATATGAGACTGTTAATTTTTGGTGACAGGAGACCCCCACGGTGAGGGTCGAAAAATTTGAAATGCTTATAACTCGCGATCTAATTTTCGTATCGCGGCCAAATTTTGTTTGGTAATTTATTATGAGACATTGTTAATTTCTGGTGACAGGAGACACCCCACGGTGAGGATCGAAAAATTTAAAATGCTCATAACTCGCGATCTAATTTTCGTAGCGCGGCCAAATTTTGTTTGGTAATTTATTATGAGACATTGTTAATTGTTGGTGACAGAAGACACCCCACGGCGAGGGTCGAAAAATTAAAAATGCTTATAACTCGCGATCTAATTTTGGTAGCTTGGCAAAATATTGTTTGGTAATTTATTATAAGACAGTGTTAATTTTTGGTGACAGGAGACCCCCACCACGGTGAGAGTCGAAAAATTTAAAATGCTTATAACTCGCGATCTAATTTTCGTAGCGCGGCCAAATTTTGTTTGGTAAATTATTATGAGATTTTTTTAATTTTTGGTGACAGGAGACCCCCACGGTGAGGGTCGAAAAATTTAAAATGTTTATAACTCGCGATCTAATTTTCGTAGCGCGGCCAAATTTTGTTTGGTAATTTTTTATGAGACTGTTAATTTTTGGTGACAGGAGACCCCCCCACCGTGAGGGTTGAAAAATTTAAAATGCTTATAACTCGCGATCTAATTTTCGTAGCGCGACCAAATTTTGTTTGGTAATTTATTAAGCTATTGCATAGCTTTTATCGCGGGCTTTGAGCGCGGCGACCGAATTTAAGAATTCCGCAACGAGAAAAATTCCTAACAATCCGGCTAACGAAGTTTCAGTTTGGCAGACTTCGGGAAGGTATCCTTCGATAGACTTCAGCAGACATTGACGCGGTATTTTTGCATAAGTTGATAAAAAATGCTATGCAATAGCTTTACCGCGGCAGTCCCCGAGTGGCACACATTTTTTTTCTATTTAGTTGATCCCTTCCTTAACTTATCAATACTTTAACTTCAATATACTTATTCGAACACTCGATTGACTAGATCTTTGCCAATCAGATTCTAGATTAAATTGTACTCCGACTCAAAGATTGAAGTTGGTAGCTGAAAGCTTGCCAAGTCGCTCTATTGAATAACAAGCAACATAACAAATCATTTTAAGCAACTGAATAATATTATGCGTGACAGGAGCTATGATTTAAGGAGTTCCGAAAGAACTTGGTTTGCAGTTAGATCTCACTTCTTTTATTAGCGAAACCTTTAACGAACTTGGCATTTTTTTCACATTCATGTTTTTGATAGGATATAATTATTTTTTGTCAAATAAGTAGGTATTTGTTTCCTTTTTGAAATAAATAGGTTAAATTAGTTAAATTAGTTTTACTTAATATTAATTAATCTTTCAGCTTTTTCCTGCATTTATTCTGTTTTTTCAGTCAAATTTAAAAATTTTAACATTAGGACTGCTTATGTTCCTTTAAATTCCACTAATAAGGATGTTTCTTTTACGTTATTGGGTACTACTTGCTTATTTCGTCGACAAATACCGTTTGTAGCCAACTTGGAGAAATATCGCTATATTGACGACAAAAATTACGCACCAAAAGTGATGCTAATATGGCGCTATTTCTGGTATTTCGCCAAATTCCCATAGATTTCCATTGTAATCTGGTAATTTATCCAATAATTTTGTTAGAGCAAGGACTGTCGCCATCATTTTGGCAACTTTTTTTCTTTAAATCGGTTTGCTAACTACTCAAGATGGCTTAAATATTGCTATTTAGAAAGTTTTTAGAATGCTTTTCGCCATTTTTACCCCTTTTAAATTTTGTACTTGTTAACAAATGTTCTTAGTGATCATTTATATCTTATAATTAATGAACATGCCAAATTTTATGTTTTTAGGCCCTTAACATACAGACATCGCATTTTTAGAACGCTTTTTGCTCGTTTATCCCCTTTGGATTTGTGGAATCGACATAAGATATAGCCCATATTGGAGCAAGGACTATCACAATAATTTTGATATCATTACTTTTAAGATCGGTTTGTTGTTTGCTGAGATTGCTTAAAAATCCCAATTTAGAACATTTTTAGAACGCTTTTCGCGCATTTTCACCCCTTTTGAATTCCGTATTTTTTAGAAAATGCACTTAGAGATCATTTATATCTTATAAATAATTAACATGCCAAATCTTATATTTCTAGGTCCTACAGTAACACAAAAGTTGCATTTTTAGAATGTTTTTTGCTTCTTCACTTTCTTTTTGTTAATGGTGTACGCATAAAATATAGCCTATGTTTGAACCGGGGTGAATACCATCATTTTGGTATCATTAATTTTGAAATTGGTTCGGTGGTTTCAGAGAATAGCCCCAATACTCGCCAAAATTGTCGCCAACTTGGCACTATTTCTGATATTTCGCGAAATTCCCATAAACTTCCATTGTAATCCAATAATTTATCTTCTAACCAACCATTAATGTTTAATTAATGGTGATTTCTGATTTTTTTCCTATTTATAGATCCAATAACCTACCTCCACACCAACTTCCTAAGTCACCTGGAAGTAGTCAAACATTTATATGAGTGAGTCAGTGAGTCAGTGGTAAAAACAGTGGTTTTCAGACGTCAATTTCTCGTTAACGGTAAAAGATTTAAAAACAAATTAGGATTTGGAAAGTAGAAAATGGTCTTACACGACACAAAAAAATGCAAGTGTGTAGGTCAAATAAAATTTAAGTTATTGAGGGGTTAAAAGTGGCCCGAAATGGTTCGGGTAATATAACCCACGGCCGGTGTGTCGCCTTTTACTTTGTGAGCTTGGCTGACACACTGCCGTGTGTCTAGATATATTATATTCTTGTAATAAAAAGTTCTGAAACAAATATAAAGAACTCATCGTTTTATGTTTAGAAATAAAACATATTTCAGATAATTGGTTTTCGAAAGTCAAATGTATCAATGATATACGTCGAAATTATCCTAGTTCCCGGAAAACATTATGTTCTTGATGTATTAAGATAATTTCACATAAATTCATGGTAGCAGTATCTCCGTGGATTATTGCGTTGCTTGTGATCTAGGTATAAATGATTTTATTTTATAAAAACCTACTCACATAAAACTTTGTATTTTGCATTAACCATAATTTATTTTTATTTTCTCCACTATGTTGCATAAACCCGTGTTTTTTTACATAAAATTATTTAACATGTTTTTACATTTTCATATTTTTAACGAAACTAAGAAAAACCTGGACAACGTTAAATAGACCAAACTATAAATGTATTTAAAATGAAGTCCATACCACGGTTATCAACCTGTAATGTTACAAAACGAGTTTAAGGTTTAAAGATCGTGTTAAACTTCTGTAATGTACGCACTACGTAATGCTAAATAAGTATGTCTTATCATTAATTTTTATTTTGTAATGATGATGAAGCTTTACAAGTTCAGAAGCTTTCGAGCAGACACATTTACAAATTATTCCATTTAACGTTGCCCAATCATTTTTGAATACATTGAGTTCAATCCTCCTATTTTAATTTTTACCAACATATTTTTCTTATTGTATCTAGAAAAGTGCCAATACAAGCAGTTGCACAAAAGATCTTTGACTTTTGTTTCATATGAATAGAAATTTCTTTGTTTGTTCTTTTTCAAGTTATTACAAACAAAGTCTTATCCGATGTTGAATTTAAACAATAAGAAGAGTGTTGCTGAATATTTAATACAATTTCTACTCATTACACCTACTGTGAAGTGAGGTTTTAAATTGTCCTGAATATCGCTAGTTCAAATACAAGTCTTTTAGGATAGATGTGTTGTTTTTACATTGTCGAAATTTTGGAATAATTATTGATTGATAAGATGTTATCTGTAAATAATTGCAATGTAGAAAATGAAAAAACCAAATAAGAACTGTGTTAGTTTTTCTTTATTGAGCAATTTTCCTACTTCAATATTATTCTGAACATTATTAGCTTTTTATGTTCTTAATGGCGATGTATTTAACAATATATTAACCTGCATGCCTGAGACTTCGATAGGCAGGCAGTTTGAAATATTATGCTTGATATGTGACAAATGCCAATAGGATTTATAATTTTATTCATTAAAAATATAAAACCTGCACTTACAGAAACTGCACTAAACACTCGATATTTTTGCATAAAGCACGCAACTAATCAAATAATCGTTTGAAAAATCAAAGTATAGAAGGCCAATAACAAAACAAATTGGCATTGTTGACATGGCAAAGGTAATATCATCTATCTGTTTGCTAAAAACGTTTTCTTTGTTTACGCATGTAATATTTATAATTTCTGCAACTGCACTACATATTCGGGGTTTAAGCGTAAAGCTAGCAACTAGATAAAATACGTATGAAGAATCAAAGAATCAAAAATCAATTTTTAATTTTAAAATAAATTTACGTGGTTAATATGATAAATGGAATACAATCAGTATACTTCTTAAACAAGCCTCGTTTATAATCATCTTTGTACTAAAATATTTCACTTTTGCAATTATGTTTCGTTGTGATAACGTTTAACCTTTGTGATAAAAATATTTTTAAATTAACTTTACATAATAGCTTCTATGTTGAAGGTTCAAAATTAACAGGCAATAAATTCAAATCATATCAAACGTATGTTAAGAATGACAATCATGCAAATAAAATCTCAATAAAATATGCTTTAACAATGTACAATATACCTATAACGATTATTTCGTTATATATTGGTTATTTTCTTAAATTATTCCTTCCCCCCTGTCTCTTTTCAATTCAAAATCAGTTTTAGTTGTCCTTCATTCCTTTTCCATTTTCTTTGCTTATTAATTCTCTAACCGAAAAATCGGCAGCTGCTTAACTTTGTCTGTGAGAAATACACTCACATATTAATCAACCGTTTAAAGCTATTTCCAGATGTCTGCTATTTCCGATCGAGGCAATTCTGCATTACCGTATATGGACATCATCTCTGTTTCGCAGTTAAAATTTATGCTTACGCTTCTTTTCTTTCTCGACAAAACCCTAAAAAGAATTTAACATCTGCGCAGTAAAATCTGATATCCCTTTGGTGTGCCTCTTTATTAGACATAATAACACGTGTAACATTTTATCGTTTGGCAACCTTGCCTTTCCCATCCCAGCTTGGAAACCATATTGAATTCTTATCTTGCCGGCTGCATTTTAACTGTATTTGGCGTATACTATCCATTGTGCATGGGCGAACTTGTGTATGTTGGCGATTTTCTATGATGCCAAAGATGGCAATTTGTTGCTATGTACGAGGTCACTTGACTCTCTGCGCTCGTCTTGTTAACCTGCTATTCTTCGTTCGGGGATTTTCTCCGAGAGTTGTAAGTGTGCCCCCCTTCGTAATAGATGTTAAAATAAAGTGTAACTTTGCAATCATCGTGGGGTTTTTTTGTACATCTGAACCTGGATACATGATCATTTCGTTCTTCTAAATGCCTTAACAAATACCTGCAACCACCAATCTCCCTTACAAATCTCTGGTTCCATCCTTTTCTGAACTTGTACAACCTCTCATAAACTTAACTACTCCAAAAGCCAAATTTAAGTGGACAAGCAAACATCAAAAAATTATGGACACCATACAGAAGATATTCTTTAATCCACCCATGGTTAGATTACCTGACTGGAACAAAAAGTTCTATTTAAATACTGATGCGTCAAATATTGCTATTTCTGGTGTCTTACTACAAGAACATGATAAACAACTATTACCTGTTGCATACTTTTCAAAATCTTTAAAAGCGTCAGAGAAAAAATATCCTGCACTTAAATTAGAACTCATGGCGATTCATAAATCAGTTACTGCTTTCAAATATTATTTATACAACAGAGAATTTGTAATCCTTTCAGATCCAGAGATTTGTAAGGGAGATTGGTGGTTGCAGGTATTTGTTAAGGCATTTAGAAGAACGAAATGATCATGTATCCAGGTTCAGATGTACAAAAAAACCCCACGATGATTGCAAAGTTACACTTTATTTTAACATCTATTACGAAGGGGGGCACACTTACAACTCTCGGAGAAAATCCCCGAACGAAGAATAGCAGGTTAACAAGACGAGCGCAGAGAGTCAAGTGACCTCGTACATAGCAACAAATTGCCATCTTTGGCATCATAGAAAATCGCCAACATACACAAGTTCGCCCATGCACAATGGATAGTATACGCCAAATACAGTTAAAATGCAGCCGGCAAGATAAGAATTCAATATGGTTTCCAAGCTGGGATGGGAAAGGCAAGGTTGCCAAACGATAAAATGTTACACGTGTTATTATGTCTAATAAAGAGGCACACCAAAGGGATATCAGATTTTACTGCGCAAATGTTAAATTCTTTTTAGGGTTTTGTCGAGAAAGAAAAGAAGCGTAAGCATAAATTTTAACTGCGAAACAGAGATGATGTCCATATACGGTAATGCAGAATTGCCTCGATCGGAAATAGCAGACATCTGGAAATAGCTTTAAACGGTTGATTAATATGTGAGTGTATTTCTCACAGACAAAGTTAAGCAGCTGCCGATTTTTCGGTTAGAGAATTAATAAGCAAAGAAAATGGAAAAGGAATGAAGGACAACTAAAACTGATTTTGAATTGAAAAGAGACAGGGGGGAAGGAATAATTTAAGAAAATAACCAATATATAACGAAATAATCGTTATAACAAATTGCCATCTTTGGCATCATAGAAAATCGCCAACATACACAAGTTCGCCCATGCACAATGGATAGTATACGCCAAATACAGTTAAAATGCAGCCGGCAAGATAAGAATTCAATATGGTTTCCAAGCTAGGATGGGAAAGGCAAGGTTGCCAAACGATAAAATGTTACACGTGTTATTATGTCTAATAAAGAGGCACACCAAAGGGATATCAGATTTTACTGCGCAGATGTTAAATTCTTTTTAGGGTTTTGTCGAGAAAGAAAAGAAGCGTAAGCATAAATTTTAACTGCGAAACAGAGATGATGTCCATATACGGTAATGCAGAATTGCCTCGATCGGAAATAGCAGACATCTGGAAATAGCTTTAAACGGTTGATTAATATGTGAGTGTATTTCTCACAGACAAAGTTAAGCAGCTGCCGATTTTTCGGTTAGAGAATTAATAAGCAAACAGTTTTAGTTGTCCTTCATTCCTTTTCCATTTTCTTTGCTTATTAATTCTCTAACCGAAAAATCGGCAGCTGCTTAACTTTGTCTGTGAGAAATACACTCACATATTAATCAACCGTTTAAAGCTATTTCCAGATGTCTGCTATTTCCGATCGAGGCAATTCTGCATTACCGTATATGGACATCATCTCTGTTTCGCAGTTAAAATTTATGCTTACGCTTCTTTTCTTTCTCGACAAAACCCAAAAAAGAATTTAACATCTGCGCAGTAAAATCTGATATCCCTTTGGTGTGCCTCTTTATTAGACATAATAACACGTGTAACATTTTATCGTTTGGCAACCTTGCCTTTCTCATCCCAGCTTGGAAACCATATTGAATTCTTATCTTGCCGGCTGCATTTTAACTGTATTTGGCGTATACTATCCATTGTGCATGGGCGAACTTGTGTATGTTGGCGATTTTCTATGATGCCAAAGATGGCAATTTGTTGCTATGTACGAGGTCACTTGACTCTCTGCGCTCGTCTTGTTAACCTGCTATTCTTCGTTCGGGGATTTTCTCCGAGAGTTGTAAGTGTGCCCCCCTTCGTAATAGATGTTAAAATAAAGTGTAACTTTGCAATCATCGTGGGGTTTTTTTGTACATCTGAACCTGGATACATGATCATTTCGTTCTTCTAAATGCCTTAACAAATACCTGCAACCACCAATCTCCCTTACAAATCTCTGGTGCCGTTTGACTCTCGTTTTTTTCCCCACATAAAAAAAAAAAATATATGGAGGGGGGCACAATCAACTGCGACTTTACGGCGGATGTGATGATTTTGATCCCCGGTAAAAAAAAATGCAACTGCTAGTAGTCTTGCCTGCTAAAAGTCAACAGATGTGGAATTGATTTCCCCGACTTCATCTGCGGTCGGCGTCGACAAGTGGTGTTCCCGTCCTGAAGTTCCTTTCCTGGACGCCCCCTTTTTCCTCCCCTGTCCTCTCCAGCTCAAGTGCTTCGGAGAGTTTCCCCGTGAAATTCCATCTTCAAAAGAAATATGCGGCCATGTATCACCTGAGCGCTGGGGCGCCCAACCTTCTTTCTTCCACTCGTTTGTGTGTGATTTGTGTGTGATCATCGATTTCGCCTAGCATTTTGTGCTTCTGTTACGGTGTGCTCAACTTGTGCTTATATACCAGTGTTTGTGTTGTGTCTACATAACGTAATCTACAGAAAGTTCATTGTGTTGTTATCCATCGTAGAGTGATTCATCGTGAAAAAAAATAGTGATTCATTCGCGGGTGTCTGCAACGAAAGTAAAAAAAAAAAAAAAAAAATTGCACATACAAAATAAGTCTTCAATTCGGTGAAAATCCATCAGAAAGAATTCATCGTATGAATCAGTTAACAGTGCACAAAAATTAGTAACTAAATAACAGAATTCCAACTAAGAATAAAAAAAAATGATGTGTCACTACCTTTGATAAGTTATCTGCTATTCGTCAGTAAAAAAAAATATATAAAAAAAAAGAAAAAAAGTGCACAATGAAAATCCAACCTCAAAAAAGTCTACATTTTGAATGTGGGAGCAGAGCGTGCCCCAGTTCCCTAAGTTTTGTCTTATTAAATTAGTAATCATTTAATTATTTCTTTAAAACTAAATCTGTAAGTTACCCCAAGTATTTTCTTTACTTTATGTTCTGCTTCCACAGTCAGTTCATCATAATCAATATTGCAGTTTGGTGTTTTTAAATCATATTTTTTTCAACATAACTATTATAATCCTGTTATTGTGTTTTTGCAAAGATTTTTTTAAATTGCGAAAGCACGGTAACTGTTGTCATTTCTAGTTATTATTTTTATGACATTTTATGCAGTTTTTATCAGTTATTTGCATTTATGTGCTATTGTTTCATATTTTACGTCCCACCCCTTTTTTTGTTTTTTTTAATTTGTATTTAGATTCTCTAATATGCTTAAATGTGTTTAACCAGTTTTGAACTTTAATTACAAGGTTAAAATAAGAACATTCTTTTTCATCCAAAACATATAAATAAATCAGAAGGTTTTAAGTTACAAAAAAAGGAATTTTTTTTCCTTGAGTAAAGAAGTTAAAGGATTTTTTTTTCTTGCTTGCTAACAGTTTTTGCGGTTTTCTATAGAGTTTTCTTTACTTTATTATCTAAAGTAAGTACTTTGTTAAAGTGAAGGAATATATAGATATATGTTTCAAAGTGTAATTATTTTGCCATTTTATTTAATTTATTTTCTAAATGTGTTAATTTTGTATGTGCTTCCTTGCGTTACTGTCATAAAAGGTTCAAATAAGATATCTTTAAAGTGAGGTATATTTTAAAATCTATTTATTTTGCTAGTTTAGATATTTTTACTAGCTAGGAAATTTACTTGTTTTCAATGTGCTTTAGAGTATAAGTCAGGTCTGTGTAACAATTTCTCTAAAACTTGTGAGCGTAAACAAACAAAAAAAAAAAACTGATCATGGCGGCAAAACAAATTCCGATAAATATCATTCAATTTGATGGAGATCCAGATTTACTTAAATTTTTCTTTGATCAAATTCGCGTCTGTGCAGAAATTAATAAATACAACCCACAAACAACAATTGCAATCTTAAAGGGAAAGTTAGTTGGGCCTGCACAAAAATTTCTAGCCCAAAATCCCGACCTGCAAAAGATAACAGACCTTGATTTGTTGGAAAAGGAATTAGCGTCATTTTTCGCCCCCCCTAGTAAATGTGTTGCTTCTGTTGAATTGTCCAGTTTAGCACTTATGCCTTCTGAGACGATAAAAAACTTAGCTCATAGACTAAATGTTCTTGCGGCGACTGTTTATGCAGATATCAACGACGAAAGTGCACGCAACACTAATAAACTTATGAAATTTCTAGAAGCCCTTCCTTCAAATATTAGAATAAAATTACAGGAAGAAGGCATTAATGATTATAAAACAGCAGTCGAAAGAGCACAAACCCTTCATGAAATTTTAAGGAATGAGAAAATCTTACATTCCTTACCTTCGGTACACAGACCAGAAAATCTCATCGAATCACAACTGAAAGAAATTTCCGAGAAAATAAATGCATTATCCTTTGCCCCTCCTGATACTAAAACCGAAACTGAGCAAAAAAATCTCCAGACTAGACCAAAACATTTCGCAGGTGTTTCACGCTTCAAAAAAAATTACAAAAATCGAAACTACACTAGGCGTTATTCCCCACACAAGTTTTCACAAAAAAAACCAGTTGTTTGTCAGTTATGTGGACGAAACAATCATGATGCTCTCTCTTGTTTTAAATGGAAAAGAGCAAACACTCAAAGAAAAAATAATTACACGAATTCCACTCCACAATTTCAGGAAAACTGAAACAGAGATACAATTTTTATGCTGATGGTGTTGTGTCTCAATCTAATACTTCTACATCAGCAACTTTTGTTTTTGACCCTGTATTACCTAAAATTTCAAGTTCGAGACTAGTTAATTCAGTAGCTTCCCAAACTTTTGACTCTATTAAGATAGCAAATAACATCAGTACACAAACAGAAAGTGATAATGTTCAAATAATTTGTAGTGTAAACACTATGTCACCATCCCTCCCTCTTGTTGAAGCCACTATAGCAAACCATGATATTACTTTGTTGGCTGATTCTGGTAGTAGTATATCTTTACTTTCACAAAAATTATTCAACCAACTTAAACCGCTCTTAAAATATAAAAGACTGTCCACTGACGTCAATATTAAAACTGTCAATTCTGATGTCTCATTTTCCGCCTGCATCAGAACATCCATTAAGCTAAAACAAAAAGCGTTTTCACACCACTTTTATATTGTTGACATACCCGAGTCTTCCAGTTTTGAAGGCATTTTAGGTTTTGATTTCATAACTAGATATAATGTTGTCATTGATACTTTTAACAAGTGTCTCCACGTCAACAATAATTTCTCTGTTCCTTTAAAAACCAGTAAAGAATCTTCTGGAGAGAAACAATCAAAATCATGCAATTCTTTGAGTGATGTTGTAATGAATCAAGCGGTGTTCTTAACTCGTAAAATTATATTAGAACCCCAACAACAAATATGGTGCTCTGTTTACACTTCCAATAACATCAACAATAACAGAAATTATCTATTTGAATATTTGGCACAAACGAAAGAATTAATAGGAAATGATGCCATTATTCAAATGAACAAATTATCCAATAAAAGAAAGAAAACTTCACAAATACATCAGTTCTTCTCAATAACACTTAAAAACACTTCTGAAAAGACCATTCATCTCCCTAAACACACAAAAATAGGTCAATTATCTGAGATTGAGGAAATTCGCGACTATACTTCTGAAATGTCTGACAAGCAAAATAACTCAGAACAGCACTTTGTAAATTTTATTCAGGCGTCTAATGAAATCTTACAAAAAAGAAAGCAGGAGTTATCGGCTAATGATTTTAAACTTTCTCACTTAAAATCTGACGAAGCAAAGAACCTAACTAAATTGCTACTTAGTTATTATCCTGCCTTTTCCAAATCATTAGACACACTTGGTCATACTGATAAAATTGTACCTGATTTGAAATTCATTAATGATTACCCCATAAAGACTCTCCCTTTCCCTCTCCCCCAAGCTGTGCAAAAGGATGTTTTAAATCAAATCAAACAGTTACTTGATGCCAAAATCATTGAACGTCATTGTTCCGAATGGGCCTGCCCCATGCTTCTTGTTAAAAAGAAACCAGACGGTACAGGTATACAGAAATATAGACTCGCATTAGATCTCAGAATGGTTAATACTATAATTCAAGGTTCGTCCTATCCACTTCCAAAAATTCAAACCATTATTTCAAATCTTTCACAATATCGTTTTTTTTCTTCTCTTGACTTTCATCAGGCATATCATCAGATTGATTTGCCTGCAAAATTTCAAAATCAGCTCACATTCACTACAATGTTTGGTTCTTTTCGGTATAAGAGATTAGTATTCGGCTTAAAAACGAGCGCCTCAATTTATCAAGCTTTAATGGACTCGTTACTTGATGAATTACAGTTAGAAGGTGTCTATACCTACCAAGATGATCTTATTGTTGGTGCCAATTCATATCAAGAAATGTGTGAGAAGTTGGATAAAATTCTTGCAATACTAGTAAAATATAATTTAACGCTGTCCCCTAACAAATGCACTTTTCACAAAACCAGTTTAGATTATCTTGGATTTCACATAGAAAATCAAACTATTTCTCCTGTTCAGTCGAACATTGTAAAAATAACATCTTTTCCAACACCTACAACTAAACGTCAATTAAAAGCACTCATAGGCGTCATTACATTTTACAAATCTCTGGTTCCATCCTTTTCTGAACTTGTACAACCTCTCATAAACTTAACTACTCCAAAAGCCAAATTTAAGTGGACAAGCAAACATCAAAAAATTATGGACACCATACAGAAGATATTCTTTAATCCACCCATGGTTAGATTACCTGACTGGAACAAAAAGTTCTATTTAAATACTGATGCGTCAAATATTGCTATTTCTGGTGTCTTACTACAAGAACATGATAAACAACTATTACCTGTTGCATACTTTTCAAAATCTTTAAAAGCGTCAGAGAAAAAATATCCTGCACTTAAATTAGAACTCATGGCGATTCATAAATCAGTTACTGCTTTCAAATATTATTTATACAACAGAGAATTTGTAATCCTTTCAGATAGTAAACCATTAGAAAAGTACAACAAAACTACAAATCCGGCTGATATTATCTCTCGCTGGCTCATGGATCTCTCAGAATACACATACAAATTTCAACATATTCCAGGTAAAAAGAATGTACTCGCTGACTATTTATCTCGCTGTAACTTTGAAAATAATCAACAGACTTTAGCTACAAACCCTGAACTTATTCATGACACTCAACCCTTACCTATTGTAGAATGTGATACTCCACACTCCAGCTCGAGTGATTCTAATATGCATGTCAACTGCCTTATTTCTGGTACACAAACAAATCCTGACCCTTTATTAGAAATTTCGAATGAAACATTTGCTACTGAACAACAAAATGACCCTACTTTGTCTGTTGTTTATAAAGAAATCTTAAAGAAAGGATCTTCTCAAAAATTTCCTAACTACTTCATTCATCCTGATTCGAAAGTATTAATGTTAAAGAAGGAAAATATTTTTAATAACACTTTTTCGTATCACATTATTGTTCCAAATTCACTTAAAACCAAAGTCTTAACAATTTCACATTTATCCCATTTTGGGTTTAATAAAACTTATGAATTCTTGTCAGGTAGATATTTTTGGAAGGGTATGTATGTAGACACTTTAAACTTTGTTGCATCCTGTATCAAATGTCTTCAAACTAAACATCACCAAACTCCACCTGCACCCTTACAGCCCACATACACTCCCAGGTACCCTGGTCACACTATCAGTACAGATCTCCTTGGACCGTTTGTTAATGGAAAATATGTTTTAACTATCACTGATCATTTTTCGAGACATATTGAACTCTTTCCACTTAATGACATATCTGCGAGTAAGGTTGTTAAATGCTTATTCTCTTACATAACCACCTTTGGGAGACCTTCGGTTGTCTTATCAGACTTAGGACCCCAGTACACTTCTCAGGTATATAACATTTTTAATGATACAATGGGCATTAAGGTATTACACAGTTCTGCCTCGAGACCACAATCAAATGCGATTGCAGAACGAATCAATAAGTCAATCAAATATTCAGTTAATATTCTTTTACAAGAAGGTCATTCATTCGAAAATGCAGTATTTATACACAAATCACTTTATAATGGTTCGAAACATGCAACTACATTATATTCTCCTAATTTTCTTCATTTTGGACGTGAACTTTCTCTAATTTTTGACACTTTTGATCAGTCGTGCAACCAACCCTTTCTTGATAAACATATTGAAGTACACAAATTGCTTGATGATTTGAGTAAGATATATCACAAAGCTTATAACAACATTAAATCTGCTCAAGATAAAAGATATAAATATTACGGTCAGAAAGCTAAATTAAGATCCATTTTCTTAAAAGACATTGTATATCTAAAATCAAATGACAAGTTTAAAACAAAGTATACTGGTCCATATATTGTCACTTGTAAACATTCCCCTGTGTCATTCTCAATTAAAAGGTTGTATGCTCCTGATAACACAGCATTTCGGGTACATATTGATAGACTTTTATTAGCACCTCCTCGTTATGGACATTTATTTGATGCATCAAGTCATATAAACAACACTAACTTTAATACGTTTTATCAACCACACACATACAATCTAAGAAAAAGAAACTAATGTAAATCACTATTTATTATTTTTATGTCTTGTTTTATGATACCACATATCCAACCAAAGAGCTCATGGTTGTGTGTATGTTGTTTTTGACTGATCTTTAACAATATCATGGCTGGTCCATCACTGTTGCTCTGAAGATCTCTTAGGAACAATATTAGGTATCATTGTTATCCTTTAACACTTAGATATGTCTTCATATCACTTAAATTTTAGTTACTTTTTATTTTTATTTTGTTTCTTTTTGCAGTACACTTAAAATTTCTTTGACAATACTCATTAATTCAGTATTTTTCCACTAACCTCCCACTTAACAATTCCTGTACTATAAGTCAAACATATTATAGTTAGATAAACAGGTACTGTAGTCTAGAAAAGTAAACAAATGATTCATGTAGTTAAATAAAACACAGTTTTCATATATGACTTGTTCATCACCCCACTCGATTGTGACATATTTTTCGTCTCTCTTCACTCTAGGATTGTCTGCCCATATTAGTTATTATATGATATACATTTTTTTTGTTTTTTTTTCTTTTTGAATTCTTCCCTTTGAAGTCTTGTTCCCGTTCAAAATTAATGCCCTAAGGGTTCAAGCTTCATTGTGTTGAGAGACAAAATTTTGGAATTGGAGTTTCGATTCAAATTTTTGAATTGTGATTCCAATTCACAACAATTCAAATTTTTTTCATGTAATTCGACGTGGGCTCCTTCAGAAGACCGCTAGTGCCTTCGGGGGAGCGTCACAATTCCCTCCTCATCTAAGGCTAGGCCCTAAGCCGATGCCATAATACTTGTGTTGTACACAAGATTCAGGGTGACGCATATTTTTTATGGGCGTGCTTGGAGCACCTCTTTTTTTTGTCATCCTATGCTTCGGCATGAAACACTTTTTACAAAAAACATTTTTATTTTTATATACATCATTTTACTCTTTTTTAATTTTTGAAAAATATAGTGCTATTATGTTATTTTTGTGTATTGCCATTTTACATTCATTTAGTATCAGTTTCATGTTTTGTGTATATTATTCAAAATTTTTACTTATGTCATGATAACAATCAAAGCTGCAGTAAGATTTTTGTACTGTCTGAGTCGACTCAACTTATACATATAAAATACAGTACTACCTTGGATCCATGAAATACAAATATAAAAAAAAATATAGAGACTTTAGAACTGCTGACTGTTTTTGAATACAAAAGTCTCCATTATCATGACGTTAAATTTCTACATATACATATAAAAAAAAAACTTTTGCATTTATGTATGTTTTTATGTTATAATATTTTATGCTAGCCTATGCACATTGGACAGCAAAAGTTTTTTTTGTGGTGCACCGGGTGATATATATAACGATTATTTCGTTATATATTGGTTATTTTCTTAAATTATTCCTTCCCCCCTGTCTCTTTTCAATTCAAAATCAGTTTTAGTTGTCCTTCATTCCTTTTCCATTTTCTTTGCTTATTAATTCTCTAACCGAAAAATCGGCAGCTGCTTAACTTTGTCTGTGAGAAATACACTCACATATTAATCAACCGTTTAAAGCTATTTCCAGATGTCTGCTATTTCCGATCGAGGCAATTCTGCATTACCGTATATGGACATCATCTCTGTTTCGCAGTTAAAATTTATGCTTACGCTTCTTTTCTTTCTCGACAAAACCCTAAAAAGAATTTAACATCTGCGCAGTAAAATCTGATATCCCTTTGGTGTGCCTCTTTATTAGACATAATAACACGTGTAACATTTTATCGTTTGGCAACCTTGCCTTTCCCATCCCAGCTTGGAAACCATATTGAATTCTTATCTTGCCGGCTGCATTTTAACTGTATTTGGCGTATACTATCCATTGTGCATGGGCGAACTTGTGTATGTTGGCGATTTTCTATGATGCCAAAGATGGCAATTTGTTGCTATGTACGAGGTCACTTGACTCTCTGCGCTCGTCTTGTTAACCTGCTATTCTTCGTTCGGGGATTTTCTCCGAGAGTTGTAAGTGTGCCCCCCTTCGTAATAGATGTTAAAATAAAGTGTAACTTTGCAATCATCGTGGGGTTTTTTTGTACATCTGAACCTGGATACATGATCATTTCGTTCTTCTAAATGCCTTAACAAATACCTGCAACCACCAATCTCCCTTACAAATCTCTGGAGATATATATAACGATTATTTCGTTATATATTGGTTTTTTTCTTAAATTATTCCTTCCCCCCTGTCTCTTTTCAATTCAAAATCAGTTTTAGTTGTCCTTCATTCCTTTTCCATTTTCTTTGCTTATTAATTCTCTAACCGAAAAATCGGCAGCTGCTTAACTTTGTCTGTGAGAAATACACTCACATATTAATCAACCGTTTAAAGCTATTTCCAGATGTCTGCTATTTCCGATCGAGGCAATTCTGCATTACCGTATATGGACATCATCTCTGTTTCGCAGTTAAAATTTATGCTTACGCTTCTTTTCTTTCTCGACAAAACCCTAAAAAGAATTTAACATCTGCGCAGTAAAATCTGATATCCCTTTGGTGTGCCTCTTTATTAGACATAATAACACGTGTAACATTTTATCGTTTGGCAACCTTGCCTTTCCCATCCCAGCTTGGAAACCATATTGAATTCTTATCTTGCCGGCTGCATTTTAACTGTATTTGGCGTATACTATCCATTGTGCATGGGCGAACTTGTGTATGTTGGCGATTTTCTATGATGCCAAAGATGGCAATTTGTTGCTATGTACGAGGTCACTTGACTCTCTGCGCTCGTCTTTTTAACCTGCTATTCTTCGTTCGGGGATTTTCTCCGAGAGTTGTAAGTGTGCCCCCCTTCGTAATAGATGTTAAAATAAAGTGTAACTTTGCAATCATCGTGGGGTTTTTTTGTACATCTGAACCTGGATACATGATCATTTCGTTCTTCTAAATGCCTTAACAAATACCTGCAACCACCAATCTCCCTTACAAATCTCTGGATTAATATGTGAGTGTATTTCTCACAGACAAAGTTAAGCAGCTGCCGATTTTTCGGTTAGAGAATTAATAAGCAAAGAAAATGGAAAAGGAATGAAGGACAACTAAAACTGATTTTGAATTGAAAAGAGACAGGGGGGAAGGAATAATTTAAGAAAATAACCAATATATAACGAAATAATCGTTATATATATAAATCATATCAAACGTATGTTAAGAATGACAATCATGCAAATAAAATCTCAATAAAATATGCTTTAACAATGTACAATATACCCTGCAAACCGAAAATTACTTATGAAAAATTTGGTGGTTTTTGTTAATTATACAATTTTCTTTATTCTCTATAATTCCCAATTCTAACAACATGTGTTATGTTTATTAAGACAATTTATTTAACTGTCGATATACTTGCATATCAAAGCCATCACAATGACAGTTGAACTTGTGAAAGTTGAAGTTAGGATGACAATTTGAAGTTGTACACTCGATGTGTGGGAAATATCAGCCTTTTTACATTTTTATTCGTTAAAAACTGTAATAGTCCAAAAGCCGACTGCACAAAACTCTAAGTCATCGAGTAGAAGAAAATATCCTTCATGTTATGGAAGAGTAGAAATAGAGGAATCTAATGATCCGTGTCTGCCGGAAGCGAAATGGTGCATAATTTAAAAATTAATACCAATCGTAGGATTAGCATTATGATTTCCTATGTTTGATTGTGCGGTAAAGCCAATGCTAAACCTACTTAGAAACCACTAGTGTCATCAATTTTTGGCCAATTCGCCATTTCGCTTCCTGCAGACATGAATAATTAGATTCCTCTATTTCTACTCTTCCATAAAATGTAAGATATTTTCTTGAACTCGATGACTTAGTGTTTTGTGCGGTCGGCTCTTGGACTATAATAACTGTACTTTTTGGAACTTTACTAAACACTTAGTTTTTATTTATAAAAGCACGCAAGTAAGTAAATTAATGTTTCAGGAATCAAAGGATGTAAAGCTAAAAACTTAAAGCAAATTTGCATGGTTAACATTGCAATATATATTAATAAAAGAACAAAACGCTCTGTCTGTGTGTCTGCGATAGCTAGCAAAATCTACAGCATGTACAAGGCTCAAATTTTTTTTGAGAGTAGCCCCAAATCTTTCCTGATGCACCTGAGCTTCAGAATTTCGAAATTCTATTTATTAACTAAGTAATTAATTAAATTCCAAAGATCACTCTCATAAAAAATCGCATTTTTCTTATTTTTTTCCCTTCATTTAGTTATGGTTGGTTGGTAGCATAAAATTTTCGCAGAAATAATTAAAAAAGCTGGAATAGACCTTTAAAATTCATAGACTGGCAAACTGTCATTTTAAATGATAAATTTTTATTACAGCGGTTGTAAACCATGGATGAAAAAGATAGGTGGTGGAGAAGTAAACCGAAAAAAAGGTTGCAATAATAAACCATTTATCGCTCAAATTTTAATGTCACAAACAAAAGCATGTAGAAGGGATTTTGTATTAATAAGACGAATTGAAAGAAATGAATTACAGCTAAAGCATATTTTACGAAGAAATAGTAATTTTTTAAAATGCTCTTTTTTCTATTATATTTATTTATTTTAAAAAATGTTTGCTTTTAAAATAATTGAAATTGATAAATTCGAAATAATTAAATGTCAAAATAAAATTAAATAAAATATTGAAAACATTTGATTTGAACTAAAAACTGTATTACTAAAAGTTTTCTTTTTTTTCAGAACTTTTTAATACTTTATAACGTAGATGAAAAATGTTTATGATTTAACAACATATTAATAATTCTATATCAATATATAAAATATATTTATGAAAACATTCTTTTGAAATCATGCGTGAAAACTGAAATAACAAATATTAGTCTAAAATCTAGATTTCAGAGTGCAGACGATTTTAAGACATTAACGAAAGAATGTTAACTTTTCAAGCAAAATCTCAAATGATACTTCTATATTGATATTTCAAAGTCATATGATAAAAATAATCACATAATTCTTGCCTATGATTGATATATTTGTACCTATTATGCATTCCGATCGTGTATTACAGTCAATAATGGCACAAAACGTTATGTTTTAAACGAAATTTTAGTCATCTATTCAATAACAGTTTAAAAGGTAAAAAACAAAGAAATACGGGTTTAAACCAGTTTGAATTGATCGGCGTGTCAAGGCACATGGTTTTGTTGGTGCTTATTTGGACTTAATGTAGCGGATTTTAGGGTTATATTTTTGGCGCCAGCCCAAAACATTTTACTTCCACTCAATTTCTTTTTACTGTGTGGTTGTACGCAAATCTTTGGCATTTCGAACATTAGAATGTATGAGTCATTAGCTGTGTTGCAGTAAAAAAAAATCACACAACACTTTTCTAGGAGTTTATTTTTTTTATCATTGTAAAAATTTAAATGTATTCTATTCAATTTAAAATTAAATTATGGCTTTAATTTGGTTTTAAAACAAAAATAAAATATAGCTGTTTGGCGTAAAATTGTTCGAATCCGCAAACGATTCATACACCATAGTAAATTATCAAATAGCAAAGTAAATTATATATCAGAAATAGCCATAAAAGGAATAGTAGCAAAACTGATTATAACCTTAATGTTTAGACTAATAAACACGTAACCCGATCCCAACCAGAGAAAAACAGACCACACTCCGATCCGTGATAGACAAAATTTCCGTGAGTATAAACCCGACCCAAACCCAAAAATTCTGTTTGAAAAAAAAAACTATGAATTTGATAACTGACCCGAACCAAATCTCAAACCCATAAAAATCTGCAAATGAAGCATAAGCCGATCCAAACAAGGAAAAACAATTTTAGTGGGCATGAACCTAAATATTGTCTTAAAAAATACTCGAAATATGACCCGAACAAAACCTGAAACCGATAAAAAATATTCCAGAGAACTATAAACCGATCCCAGCAAGACAAAATACTTTCCATGGTCATAAACCCGACTCAAACCTAAAAATTTCCATTTGAAAAATTCTGAAATTTGACCCAAACCACATCTAAATCCGACCAAAATATTCGAAAGAACCATAACCGGATTAGAGTAAGACTAAATAATTTCCGTGCACATGAACCCGATACGAACCTAAAAAGGTACTTCAAAAAAGTACCTGAAATTTTAATCGAACTAAATCTGAATCTTACAAAACTATTTCAAAGAACCGCAGCCGGATCCGAACAAGACAAAATATTTCCATGGACATGAACCCAATCTGAACCCGAAAAATATCTTTGAAAAAATCGCGAAATCTGAACTGAACCAAATCTGAACTTGGCAAAAATATTCCAGTGAAGCATCTCCTTATTCGAACAAGACAGAATAATTTTCGTGAACACGCAAGAAGACCCGAACCCAAAAGTTCCATTTGAAAAAAAACCCGAAATCTGAATTCAACCAAATATGAACCCGATAAAACTATTATAAAGAACTATAACCCGATCCGAGCAAGATGACATAATTTCCGTGGTCATAAACCCGACTCGAACCTAAAAAATCCAATTTGAAAAAACCTGAAATTTGACTCAAACCACATCTGAATCCGATCAAAATATTAGAAAGAATCATAACCGGACTCCAGTATGATAAAATAATTTCCGTGGACATGAACGAGATTCGAACCTAAAAATTCTATTTGAAAAAATACTTGAAATTTGAATCGAACCAAATCTGAACCTGACAAAAATATTCCAAAGAACCGTAACAGGATCCGAAAAAAACAAAATTTCCATGCACATGAACCGAATCTGAACCTAAAAATTTTCTTTGAAAAAATCTCGAAATCTGAAATGAACTTGATAAAAATATTCCAGTGAAGCATGTATCTATTCGAAAAAGGCAGAATAATATCCGTAAACACGTAAGAAAACCCGAATCCAAAAATTACATTTGAAGAAAAAGCCGAAATCTGAATTAAACCAAGTCTGAACTTGACAAAAATATGCCAGTGAAGCATGTCTTTATTCGAATTAGGCAGAATAATTTCCGTGGACACGCAGGAAGACCTGAACCCAAAAATTCCATTTGAAGAAAACGCCGAAATCTGAATTGAACCAATTCTGTTCCCGACAAAAATATTTCACAGAAACATAACTGGTTCAGAAACAGAAACAGAACTAGCAAGGCAAAATAATTTCCATGAACATGAATCCGACCCTAACATTTAAATCGAATTTCAAAAAATACCTGAAACTTGAATCGAACCATATCTGAGCCCGTCGAAAATATTCTAATGAATCGTAACCAGATCCGAACAAGACAAAATAATTTCCATGGACATGAACTCAATAAATGGTTGGGTAACATTTGGGTTGCAGTTACATTACGGTAAGTCTGATTTTATTTTATTTCAAGTTAGGTTACAGTTAGATCACGGTTAATTTAAATTTAGGTTAAAGTTAAATTGCATTTATGTGATGGTTAGAATAAGAATAGGTTACAATAAAGTGACGCCTAGGTAACATTTATGTTATATTTAAGTTACGGTAGGGTACTGTTAAGTCGCAGTTAGGTTACAGGCAGAATATGGTTACGGTACAAAAGTTTACGATTAGGAATTTCTCCACAGAGTCAACATTACGCATGCTTTGATTAAAAATATACACTTTGTTAAATGGCTCTGAAATTATAATACTATATACCAATCTTTTATCATGGTGTATCGATTTCATTCACGGTATAGTCGGATAGTTTGAAATTCAAAATATTTCACTTGGGATTTCTATGCGAAAAAAATAATCGGTTATGTGATTTAACAGTGATTTTATGGGTTAATATCAACACTTTAACACGAAAATAACGCAATCGTTGGATACATGTTCCCTCCCGCGTTTCTCATTGCTCATTTTAAGTATTTTTAGAGCTTAATATTAGTTGTTGTTTTTAAAACCGATTTTTCACAAAGTAACCTGCGACGTATTTCAGACAATGCATTTCTGCATGCTTCCAGTTAATGATAAAATCATACAAATTTCAAGTTCGTTTAATATTGTTGATACGGAACCGGGCAACGCCGGGCGGGTCAGCTAGTGATAATATAAAACGTATACAGATAAAAAAAATACCTTCTTTGTCTTTGATTGACCTCCATTATAAAAGAGTTTGTATAATAATTCCAGACAACAGTCTTTACAAGAAGTTCTAAAATAATTGAAAAATGAAAAAAAATCACATCAAATACATGTTGAAAATGAGAAACATGCAAATAAAATCACAATAAAAAGTACTGCAAAAGATAAACGTAACTCATAAAACATGGAGTATTTTATTATATTTTCTTGAAATTTTAAATAAAACTATATAAAGAAACATAACGATTTCCACTAAAGAAAATGGCTTTTAAAGGCTTTATTTTAAGAGCCTTTCAAAGTGTCTTTATAGGTTGAAAAATATTGATAGAAATTTTGAATTTTTTATGACGTACTTCAATAAATCATTCTTTTACGATTCAACTTTATTTGAATAAATTATTATTATTATGCCGTAAAATATTAGAACATATTTTTAGTTAGTAGAATTTGAGCTTGTTTGGGTTATTTATGAAGTATTGCGATCAATTACATAATTGTATAAAAAATTAAATTTTAAATGCCAAATTAAAATGGAACATATTATTTCCATTTTCTAAATATCATTTAGGATCAACATTACAATAGTGTATATAAAATATGGTACAATTTGATAAAGAGATTTTTGCAAAGATAGACTCAGAAGATGTATATGCATAGGAAAGTTAGCTTTCCGTATTTTAAAAAAATAATTCTACATGTTTTCTCCCTTAAAATAAATAACTTTAACGCAATTTAGGGGAAATGGTAACAATATACATTTTGCAATGATCTCTTCTTCCAAACTGATAAATGAAATGAATGGGACGAAAATCTTACTTAAGTTCGTTAATAAGCAAAATTTGACTTAAGAAGTGGAAAGGAGGAGGATTTTTGTGAAAACAGAAAAAAACTTACATCTTCTTAACTACGATATATACTAAATCAGTATAAAGTTATTGCCATTTATAGAAAAAGTGCCCAAAATTTATGTTTGACAGATTTAAGATATCAATAAAAATAGGCTCGTTGTTCGCAAAAACAGGGTTTTAAGAAAGTTTTGGCAGTGTCAATTCTAAAAGTTTCAAAATAACCGGAAAATGAAAAGAAATCATGAGTAATGTATGGTGAGAATGGTAAACATACAAACAAAATCGCCATAAAAAGTACTGCAAAAGAAAAACATAAAACATAATAAATGGAATATTTTATTGTATTTTCTTGAAAGTGGAAATAAAAATATACATACGAACGTAAAGATTTCCCCTAAAGAAAATAGCTTTTAAAGACTTTATTTTAAGAGCTTTCCAAAGTGGCCTTATAGTTTGAGAAATATTGATAGAAAATTTGAATATTTTATAACGCACATCAATAAAACTTTTTTGAACGCTTCAATTTTATTTGAATAAATGATCAATTTTTGTTGTAAAATGTTCGAACATATTTTAGTAAGTGGAGTTTGAGCTTGCTTTGGAATATTTATGAAGTATTTCGACCAGTACATAATTGTACAAAAAAATTAATTGCTAAATAAAAATGGAAGAGATTATTTACATTTTCTAAATATCCGATAGGATAAACATTACAATAACATATCTAACATATGATACAATTTGATTAAAAGATTTTTGCAAAGATAGACTCAGGAGATGTATATGCATAGTAAAGTTAGTTTTCCGTATTTAAAAAAAATAATTCTACATATTTTCTCCCTTAAAATAAATAACTTTAACGCAATTTAGAGGAAATGGTAAAAATATACATTTTGCAATGATCTCTTCTTCCAAACTGATAAATGAAATGAATGGGACGAAAATCTTAGTTAAGTTCGTTAATAAGCAAAATTGGACTTAAGAAGTGGAAAGGAGGAGGTTTTTTGTGAAAACAGAAAAAAACTTACATCTTCTTAACTACGATATATACCAAATCAGTATAAAGTTATTGCCATTTATAGAAAAAGTGCCCAAAATTTATGTTTGACAGGTTTAAGATATCAATAAAAATAGGCTCGTTGTTCGCAAAAACAGGGTTTTAAGAAAGTTTTGGCAGTGCCAATTCTAAAAGTTTCAAAATAACCGGAAAATGAAAAGAAATCATGAGTAATGTATGGTGAGAATGTTTAACATACAAACAAAATCGCCATAAAAAGTACTGCAAAAGAAAAACATAAAACATAATAAATGGAATATTTTATTGTATTTTCTTGAAAGTGGAAATAAAAATATACATACGAACGTAAAGATTTCCCCTAAAGAAGATAGCTTTTAAAGGCTTTATTTTAAGAGCTTTTCAAAGTGGCCTTATAGTTTGAGAAATATTGATAGAAAATTTGAATTTTTTATAACGCACATCAATAAAATTTTTTTGAACGCTTCAATTCTATTTGAATAAATGATCAATTTTTGTTGTAAAATGTTCGAACATATTTTAGTAAGTGGAGTTTGAGCTTGCTTTGGAATATTTATGAAGTATTTCGACCAGTACATAATTGTACAAAAAAATTAATTGCTAAATAAAAATGGAAGAGATTATTTACATTTTCTAAATATCCGATAGGATAAACATTACAATAACATATCTAACATATGATACAATTTGATTAAAAGATTTTTGCAAAGATAGACTCAGAAGATGTATATGCAGAGTAAAGTTAGTTTTCCGTATTTAAAAAAAATAATTCTACATATTTTCTCCCTTAAAATAAATAACTTTAACGCAATTTAGAGGAAATGGTAAAAATATACACTTTGCACTGATCTGTTCGAACTGGTAAATAAAATGAAGGAGCGGAAAATCTTTGTTAAGTTCAATAATGAGCAAAATTGGACCAAGGAAGTTCTAAAAACCGAAAAAAACATATCTCCTTAACTACGATACATATCATATCACTATAAAGATTTTGCTACGTCTGGAAAATTGCCCCAAATTTATACTTGACAGGTTTATGATATCGTAAAAAATAGGCTCATTGGGCGCAAAAACCGGGTTTACAGAGACTTTCAGCAGTGTCTATGCTGAAAGTTTCATAATAACCTGAAAATGAAATGAAATCATATAAAATGTATTGTGAGAATGCCAACCATACAAATAAAATCGTTTTAAAAACTACTGCAAAAGAAAAACATAACACATAAAATATGGAATATTTTATTATATTTTCTTGAAATATGAAATAAAAATGTAAAAACAAACTTAACGATTTCCCCTAAAGAAAATAACTTTTAAAGGCTTTATTTTAAGAGCCTTTCAAAGTGTCCTTATAGTTTGATATATATTGATAGAAATTTTGAATTTTTATGACGCACTTCAATAAATCATTCTTTTACACTTCAATTTTATTTGAATAAAGAACTTTTTTTGCCATATAATGTTTGATCATATTTTTTTTAAGTGGGATTTGAGCTTGCTTTGGGATATTTATGACGTATTTCGACCAGTAAGTAATAATACATAAAAATTAAATTTTAAAAGCTAAATAAAAATGAAACTGGTTATTTCCATTTTTGTTATTTCTGATAGGATGAATATTAGGCCAGTCAAATTGTCATAAATAGATACAAAAATTCTGATAGAAGATTTTATGTTTTTAAACTGTTTATGGGGATGTTGGTAACAAGAATTAATGATTTTCCAACAAAATATCTCGAAGCTAAATTTTGTGGAGCCAAAACACCAAAACATTTTTGGACTTTTTTCAGTTTTTAACCAATAACTCAAAAATTATAAAATTTTTGCGTACTGTACTCAATTACAAAAAGAAAAAGCACTACATTTTCTACAAATTTCATAACAAAATTGTTATTCTAAAGCCATTATTAAGCATGATACAGCTTTCTGAAAGTGAGTGAAAGTTTTTCTGAAAGTTTTTTTTTTCCACCTTTGTAGAAAAATTATAAAAAAAGAAAATTTGACACATTTTTCATTATTTTATCCTCTTTAATGTAACTTATTTAAATTATAGGTATTTGCATAATAACAATAAAGATGAATTACAACAGTAACATTTTAAAAAATTAAGAACATTGTAACTTTTTTTGTATTTAGAGCTTTAGTGGAGAACATTAATGTTAGGTGTTTAACTGATTGTAAGTAAAAAAAATCCCTGTCGGCATGGCCTATAGGCGGAGGTAAATTTCGAAAAGTTTTCATCTAAAAAAAAAATGATTAGAGATAAACCTAGTTTAACTACTTTATTCAGCCGCTTTAAAAAAAAAATAATTTCATTTTTCTGTAAGAACTGGTTTGATCAAAATCATCTTAAACGAAATTCTACTCAAATGCCCATTTTGGCAACATATTTTGAATTATATTCTTACTTTATTTAAAAAATTGACCAATATGCTCATTATATAGTTCCTAAATAGCAAAAAACTGTTAATTATATTCGTTTGACAGCAAAATTGAATTTAAAAATGAGTCATAAAATAACCAATTTATTATTTTAATACATCCACAATTCTTTAATCAAGATCGCTTTGGGAAATTTTCTGCGAAATGCCCATTTTGACAGCGTTTTTTAAATGTACATTTAGCCTTTATCAAAAATCTGACCAATACGGCACATTACACAGTTCCTAAATAAGAAATAATTGACAATTGAATGTGTTTGAGAGCAAAATTGAATTTAAAAATGAGTCATAAAATAAACAATTTGTTATTTGAATACAACCTCAAATCTTTTATCATGATCGCTTTGGGAATTTTTTTTGCGAAGTGCTTACTTTGACAGCTTTTAAAAAATATATATTCACCCTTTATCAAAAAATCGACGAATACGCACATTATATAGTTCCTAAGTAACAAAAAACTGTCAATTGAATGCGTTTCAGAGCAAAATTGGATTTAAAAATGGGTTATAAAATAACCAATTTGTTATTTGAATACCCATAGTTCATTAATCATGATCGCTTTGGGAAATGTTGTGCGAAGTGCCCATTTTGGCAGCCTTTTTTTAAATATATTCTGCCTTTATCAAAAAACTGACCAATCCGTCACACTGCATAGTTCCTAAATAAGAGGACCTGTAAATTGGAAGGGTTTGAGAACAAAAATGAATTTAAAAATGCTCAGAAAAAACGCAATTTGTTATATTTCCTTAATTTTTGAATGACAACTTCCGGAAATTTTGTTCAAAATACCCTTTTTGGTAGCCTTTTAAAAAATATATTCTGCCTTTATCAAAAAACTGGCCAATACGTCAAGTTATATAGTTCCTAAATAAGAGGACCTGTAAATTGGATGGGTTTGAGAACAAAGATGGATTTAAAAATGACTCAGAAAAAACGCAATTTCTTATACTTAATCAATTTTTTAATGACGATAACTTTGGGAAATCTGTTCAAAATACCCTTTTTGGCAGCCTTTTTAAAAATATATTCTGCTTTTATCAAAAAACTGGCCAATACGTCGCGTTATATAGCTCCTAAATAACAGGATCTGTCATTTGGATGCGTTTAAAATCAAAAATGAATTTAAAAATGAGTCAGAATATAAGCAGTTTGTATTTGAGGTTTTTTCTCCAACTCCTATTTTTGTTTAATTTATTTTTGCTATAAGAATTGGTTCTATAAAAAACTTGTCAATATAAAAGTTGTAGATATTATTGTGAAGATGTAAAATAAATTTAATTAGATTTGATTGCTTAAGAATTGAGTAGGTTATGGATTTTTTTCTTTTTCCTCCCCCACTTTTTCTTTTCGTTTTCAATTTTTTTCATCGGTAAAAATTGGTCCTATCAAAAACTTGTAAATACAAAAGTTTTAGATAATATTGAGTAGATTTATATAAAATTTAGTTGGATTTGATATCTTGAGAATTGACGAAGTTATGAATTTTTTTCTCCCAAAAACTATGTTTTTTTCGCCCCTTGAGCCCATTTTTAACTTTATCAAAAATCGGTCATGCGTAAACTTTTTGCCCATGTTTTAGAAGTAATATAAACTTTAAATTGATTCGATATCTATTTTCATTAAGAAGTAATAGCGTTTTTTCGGTTTTCACAAAAACCCTCCCTATTTCAACCCCCTTGGTCCGATTTTGCCCATTAACGAACTCGACCGAGATTTTAAGCTCCTTGATTTTATGTAAAAGTTTGAAGACGATCTGAGCATAATTATGGAAGTTATCGTGTCTAGAAGAAAGTGATATACACCGATAGATAGATAGATAGATAGATAGATAGATAGATAGATAGGTAAACTTTTTTATTGATGGTAGTTTTGGGGTCTAGGAGTCATGATTTGTGTAGATCCGCCAAAATTTTTCAGAAATTCCAACATGGGAGAGAATGCAATAGGTAGTATTTCATACGAAATCTACCTAATTACTTACGGTGACATTTTTACATCCCCTCCTTCTGGGTAAATAATGTCGTTAAAATTTTCCTAGTTGATCCCATTACATTTTTTACAAATTGTCGAGCATTTTAATCTTAATTTATGAAAAGAACATGCTTTGCTGAACGTTTTTTTTACAGCTACATGACACAGCATGGAGCAATGATCCAGGTGCCGGGTCTTGGCATATTTGAACTGGCTGAAAGAGATAGTCTGACTTATGAGCCCACCCCCGTTCTTCAGGGGGGAATTTATTTCCTAGCCTAGCTTGTACCTGATGATGATCGGAGAAAAAGATCCTGCGCAGTCTCTTGTGTTGGTTGTAGTCTTGCAAGATGAACTTTGCTTTTTGTGGCAGATTTAGCAAATAGCTGAAACCTTAAGGTGTTAAATTTCTGTGTGGTATCTATGCATCCATTGTGTAGTGCAATATGGAATTTTTCTCCAGTCTTGATGATTTCGTGACGAGTAGAAGCTACTTTATTCAAACGCATGATGTTTCTCCAAGCTGATCATGCTTTTTCAAAGTGTTACAAAACTTTGACTTCCTTTGCCCAAAAAGAGCGGATGTTGTGAAAAGAACATTGTTGTAATTGTATTCGAACGACATGGTTGAAAACCATTTGGTTTCGATGTTATTTCTTCCAGTCTTTTGTAAAAAATAGATTTTTGTGCTGATGGCTTAAGCTCGTGATGATCACGAGAAGGTCAATATCTTCTCCGACAATGACGACGCTTTCAAAAGATTCAGCTCTTGAAATGGCTGAGATAACTATCATGGCATCAGCTTCTTCTTTTGCCTGCTCAACTTGAATTCTGTTATTTTGAAATTCTTGTTTTGAAATTTTTAGTTTGTTTTAAGCAATGAAATGAAGAAACTCTTGTTTATGTCATTGACTTCGTCAGCAGATGTTGCGAGTCGACGCCCTCTTTTATCCCCACTTGTTACAGATTGATCTAGTTTTACACGACAAATGTGATATCATGCATCTGCAAGTCAGGTTTGTGCTGAATAGGTTCAATTACTTTATGGGACCATTCATGCCCATGTTTTCCTGCAGCTTTCAAAAATATAATTTTCGCTTCTAACTTCATTACTTTGTGAATCAAATTTCTCTAAACGTAGGGCTTTTTTATTATTTTTCGTTGAAGTCACCTGGATAATTTTTTCATATAAGAAGCAAATACCTTGAAACTTGAAAGAAGTGCTCGATCTGAGGGACAAACTATAGTCTGTGTAGAATATTCATCCCGACGAACATATGCTGCTATCATTCTCTCATTCGAATATGTTTTTCGGCAGTCAACCTGTATTGTAACTCCCTTGCTACTTTCCAAAAAACTGATGAATTTTATTTTTGATGAATATTACTTTGACGCTGAATGCTATGTTCAAGGAGCTTGACAAGTCCTTTCTGGCTCACAACGCGAGTATCACTATTTGAAGTCGTTTGATCAATGAAACACAATTTTGGGTCAAGCTCACTCATTTTTCATTACTGCACGATAAGAGATACAATAAAGTATTAGCAGCATATTAGAAGAGTATGTCTTTATAAAAGAACATTTGTATCTAAATGAAAACGGCTCGGAAAAGTCAGGTGGCCGTCCATCTACAGTCCCTTTTTTTATCCCTGGCACTCCATCCCTTTGTAATTGTTTTTCTTATAGTGTTTCTAGAATTTCTGCTTCTTAAGCCTTCCTTTCTTAAAACTTTCATTTCTCATCCATCAATAGGTGTATTTAATTTACATTGTTAGTGATGAAAAAAAGTTTTTGGGGATGGGAATATCAATATGGGAATGGCAAATCTTATAGAAAAAAAATAAAAAAGTTGGGTCAGGATTATAGATGAAAAAATTTATTGAAATTAATACATAAGCAATATGCATTCAAGACCTTTTATTCGACATTTTGCCTAAAGTATATTTTCTCAGCTGTATTATGAAGAAGAAATATTACACATACAAAATTAATATTTAAATTCTTAAGTTAAAATTCATCTATATTAATGGTTGAATTAAAAACAGAAATATGCGCATACTGTTTAAAAAGTTTTACAGATTCGAGTAAAAATAGTATGTACATTTATTTAAATGTAGGAATTTTTTAAAGCAAGTAACTTTTTGTGTGATTTTAGTTATATTATACAGTTTTCAACCAAATTTAACTCAAACTTCTGAGATATTAACTAAATATACTAGAAAAATTACAGTGCATTTCAAATATATATATATGCTAAATATTTCATTAATTATGAGCAGTTGCATGAATTAATTTTTATATGTGCATACACAAAAGGTAATATGGATTTTTCTTACACTAATTTAATAGAATTTATATGGATCAATTCATAAACAAAATCCAGTCAACTATTCTGAAAGTTCAGAAAGAAATTGGCGAAAGGGTGAGCTGACTTTTAGTTGCTCTGTAAAAACAATTAAATGATAGGGGATAGTCCCGGTTGTCGTTTTATTAAGTGATTTTTTTAAAAAGTCAGTATTTAGGGAATTCTATTGAGTAGATTTGAATCAAAAGTAGATTTGAATCAAAAGTAGATTTGAATCAAAAGCTTTAATTTTTATACTTGTTTTTATCGTGAAATAATCACGTTCCGGTGGTTAAAAAAGGAAAAATAAAGCATAAAAAATTATAATTAATAAAAAAATAAAATTAAAGTAAAATTGACATTTTTAGAAAGGTTTTTGATCATTCAGATGCTTTTAGAGAGCAACGAAAAATTAGTTCAGTCTATCGCCAATATCTTTGTAAATTTTCAACATATATGACAGGATTTTTTTCATCAGTTGCTCCATAGATTTTACAATTAATATATGAAAAAAGAGTGTTATTATCGTTCGCGAATGTGCAAATAAAATTATTTCATATGACTACTCGTAATTCATAAATATATCTAATGTACACTGTAAAAAAGGGTCGATCTACTAAAAAAATTTTAGTGATCCATGCAATTACTAAAAAAAAAATAGTAATCTTACTCGGTTACAAGAAAATCTGTAAGAATTACTAGAAAAAAGCTAGCAACAAATAGAGTTAATAGTTTTATTTTTTAATAGCTATTACTAAAACTCACTTGGTGTGGCCGTGATAGCCTAGTGGTCATAGCACTGAACTCTAGGCTGAAAGGTCCCGGGTTCGATGCTGGACTCCACCAAATACCACCGAATGTATGCTGTGTAAGTACTCGTTAAATAAAGGGATTATGAAAATCCTGTTGGAGCAGGTAGCAATGTTTGGTGCTGCCATCTATTGCGACTTAGCCGAAAAGCTTCCGTTTCAGAAGTCTGTCTTTTTACCCACTGGATGCAGCTCGAAGGAAGCTAATGCCCTTCAGGCGCACGTACTGATTATTAAAAATAATTTTGGAGCTATTACTAAAATTTGCTTGGTGGCTTATACTAAAAAGTTTTAAGTTAGTTACATAAAAAATTCGTTTGTTCAGTTTACAAAATGTTACAAAAAGAAATGTTTGTTTCACTTGCAAAAAAAAAAAGTTTGTAATAGTTACTAAAAAAATCTGCGGAATACAAAATTACTAAAAAATTTTTAGTAACCTCTTGAATTTTTTTTTACAGTGTATTCCAATTAAACTATACTGCTTCTACTAAATTTTGCTAACTTATTTGAAACTGCAGTTAGATTTGGTTGAAAACTCTGCATAATATAAGGAAATAGATGTTATGTATTTTTTAAATTGTTAAAGAAAATTGCCCTATCTACATAAATATACATTTTCTTATTACAGAAAACAGTAAACTTATTCTATAATATTCATATATTTGTATTGTGCAGCGCCTGGTCGTTTCAAGCTTTTCAATTTACAAAGTGGAAACAAATATTTTTTATTTATTTTTATTTATTTATTTATTTATTGCTTTTTATTGGCCCCCTAATCGTTCTTCTTATCGTATCAACAGTGATACACATAAATACACACCTGTTCTTTACAATCCTGAATTTTTAGAAGAACTCGACATATATATTTTTAAATTTTCGAAAAAATGCCTAAAATTGAATGTGCTAGGTTGTTAATGGCTATATAGTGTGTATTCAGGTTCGAAATAACATAATGAAGTTTTGAAGATAAAAACATTGCCTGCTTTTTCTTGCAGTTTAATTTTCTTGAAGAATTACTTAAACATTTTTTTTAGTTATATGTTCAAATATTCAATACCACTTTTTAATTTATTTTTTCAAACTTTATGAGTAAAATCGAAAATGATTTTAAAAAATAATTATTAAATTACAAAATTATAAATTCAATGTTTCTGAAAAGTCGCTTTTGAAAATTAATTTTGCTGTTTTTAAATTTTCATAACATTATTATTAACGCAAAATATTATTACTTCGCAATATTGATAAATTACAAAATAGATTAAAGGAAGAAAATCATGAAGAACCGACCTTAATATTACTTTGGGCTTCATTAATTTTCGTTATCTTTGGGATTCTCATGGCAAGCATCACCCGTTAATTGAAATTTATTTAAGCTGTTCTGGCAAATAACCAAGGTTTAGATATGTTGAAATTAAATTAAAATTATTGATAAAAAATATTTTCTTTCAAGATTATTATTATGCTACATAAGTTTAGATCATAAAAATAAATGATTAATTTAAAAGAAATTTTTCGCTGTTAATGCTATTAAATCTTGTGAGCTTAATTAGATTATCTTATTTCGCTTGAAATACTTGTGGCAAGCTTGAAATGTTTGAAAATAACAAATTGAATTTGGGTAAAAGAAAAATTTCGTATGTTATCCATTCATACAATAAAACACTGTATACGACATAAAGATACATTGGTAAATTTTCAGTTTTTCAACTCACAGGCTATGAAAGTTTACGAATTTATGTGCCCGCCGATTCTCTAGCACGTACGCATGTATGCATGTAACATGTCAACTCAAGATAAAAATATCCGATTTGCCAGAAGTTTTTAATATAGGTTTATTCTGATAAGGCGCTTCCCTGATTAGTTTTAAAAGTTCATTTGATAAGTGCAAGGGAAGGACGAGGGGCTAATTCCTCCTTAATTTATATAAATGCTTTTTTCATGCAAAATTAACAGATTCCATTTAAATTTTAGATATAGGTCTGATGAGCCATCTCCATGAATAGTTTTGGGCGTTTATTGCTTATGTACAAAACGGAAAAATTAGGTTAAGCCCTCTTAATTTAGATAAATGCATTTTTCACACAGGATTTATTGATTATAAAAATACCGATTATCCAAGATGCCAGATTAGAGGAAGTTTACTGTAATACCAAATTCTCGATTTAATGGATTTTCATTTCATAAAATGTATTTTTTAGGAGAAAATTCAGATATATAAACGTATCGAATTGGGGAGCGTAAGATTCCTTTTACATTTCATATTTTTATTGCTATTTTTTTTTTTTAGTTAAGACACGGAGAAAAGTTCACTTATTTTCAAATTTATGTATTATAGCTGATATATCATCAAATTAGTTGCGTTAACAGTTTGAAGTCTCTTTTCAGAAATTGCTTTGAGTATAGAATGTTACTAGTTATTTCATAATTATGTGTGTTTGTAGTAAGAGATATAAGTTTAAAAATCTCATAAACTGATAAAATGTATTACTTTAAATAGCTTTAAAGTAAATCCATTTCTACATTTTCAGCGCGCGATCAATAAGACAAGTATTATTTGTTTTCTTTGCTTATATTGTTTCTTTTTTCCTATTGTTTTTTCTTTTACATTTCTAATTTATTCATTCTCGCCTTTGGAAATTGATGAAAACAGGGAAAATACCTATTTTTTGTGGGGGGGGGGGGGGCTCAGAAATGAATACAATGTTTATTTATATTTGCTTTGAAGGATGAACAGTACACACAATAGATTTGTTTTGTCATATTTATCATATTTCTGACAGAAATATACGAATTGGAATATTTATTTTCATTTCAGTTTCTGAAAAACTGAATATTTACACAAAGTAGGATTTTTTTCTAAGCATTCAAGAATATTATTAATATTCAAATTTAGCTTGTTTGCAGCATATGTTTTTAACAGTGGATAAAAAGTGCAATTTTTAGAATTGAATTACTTGTATTTAGTACTTTAGTCTTTTAAAATAATAGTACAAATATAATTTTTTATAATATTTAATGGTTTTTCTAATTATAATTTTCATTATGTTTGGTATGCGTTAAAGTTGAGAATTCAAAAAGTTTTACATATTGCTCACCAGCAAGAAAATTGGGCACCACTTGCTTATCCCTTCGACCTATTTCGCCAAACTATTAGTCAAATTATAGAAATTAAAATAATGTTTCGCTTAAATGACAAAAATCTAATGCATTAGAAGAACCTTAATAAAAATAGAAAAAAAGTAATTAAAAATCATTAATTGACTTAATAAACATGAATATTTTGCCTAATGTCAAGTGAAAATGACATTTAGGATCGTTCATTATTTGCATCGAATCTTGTAGTATGGCAGTAGATTTTTTATCGACGGGATAACCTAGTAGTACCGAAAATGGACATATCTCGGTAAAAGCAAATTTTACAGGAGAGGCAAAGGAAGGCAAAAGAAAATTGCATGAGTTTGCTGTAAAATGGAATTACTGCACTTAGCTCTGCAAAGAGGAGTGGAAACTTGCATAAAATTATAAAAACCTTTAAGAATAAAGACGTGAATAAAATTTGGAGAGTTCAGTGATTTTACCACACTAAATAATCAACCCACTTATGTGGTCATATATATATATATATAGCGTAAATAAGTCTGTAAATCTGATCGCAGATCATAGAGATTATTTAATTTAATGTTTTTCTCAGAATAACTTATTCAATAATTAATAAATCACATTTGTTCGCTTATAATTAATAAATATTTATACAGCTAGTAGCACTAACAAATTTAATTTAAAAAAATATATATATAAGGAAGTTGTGTATTTGTGCTCTGACAAATGGGCAGACAGAGGACAGAGGCGAATATGGTTTCATAAGATAAACGAAATCCTAAAAATCAGATTTAAGCACAATTACATTCATGAAAGCTCTAATGTAACAAGAAGCACCTCCGGCAGACTTAGTCTGCGTTCAGATTGCAATTCTTTCAGTTAAATTATTGAAGAGCCTTTTGTATAAGACCCATTTGCGGTTTCTTCATAATAGAACAGCGGGGAGTGAACAAAAGAATCGGGAGATAAGCAATCTACCTTACTTGACGGAAAGATTTTCTTTTGCTGGACAACCGTCCGTTTACTTAAAAACTCATTAAAGATCAAAAACACCGAGTTGTCACAACAAACGAGCAGACACCTAACGGCAAGAAGTAGTCAGATCTGTTTGGGCCTTTAATAGGGGAATAAAACGAATCATGAATTTTTGCGAGATGTGTCACTTTTCTTGCTGGTAAGCGGCATAATCTAAAGAACTTCCAAAAATTCACTGATAGATTTTCATTGCAAACCAAGTTATAAATTATAATATCTGAGAAAAAAAAATATACAGAAAAATAATCGAGGAAAAAGTAAAAGAAAAAAAACATTTTAAACTAAAAACGGAAACGCTGACATTCTGGACAAAAACTAGATTATGTCAATGACTTTTTGAATTATCTTAAAAGCTTTACATAAAAATAATTTAACATTTCATTACAAAGAAACTTATCAGAACAGCATTCTGTTAATTATCTTTATGGGAATTTGCTCGTGTAGTATTAAAAAGGATGATCAGGCACTAAAAAAATGTAAAACTCAATCATTTTTATAATATTGTATTAATTGTTTTATTATTATTATTTGCATGAAATTTAGAAAAGTGTTTTTTCTCCAGTTTTCTTTTTCTTTTTTGCTGAAATTCGCTTTTGATGAATTATAAATGTCATCATTCATGTAATGAAAACAATTAATAAATTATGTATACATGTTTATATATGTGTGTGTAAGAGGTGTATAATAATATATTCATCTTCAGCATCTCCAGATTGTAATCAATAAGAGCTATACAATGTAAGCAATAAGCATACAATGTAAGTTTTCTTTGCTTTTACACCTAATGTTTAATATATTCATCATTTCAAAAAAAAATAATAAACACGTATGACACACAGTTAAGTTTTTAAAACAGAAATAGCTAAATAAAAAAGAAAAGTCCAATTCAAAGGTACTACTGGCCTTCTGAAAGTTAAAACTGTTCCCGGAATCATAAAAATACTTGATAATAGAATATTTAGAAATGTCTTGATTAGAGATTTAACGAGAGTGTTCTTCAAACGTCATTTTAAATTTTTTTTACACAGGGTAAATTGATAAATAGTGCAATCGTTCTGTAGGTCAAACTAATAAAAATCTCTAAACACGCATAAATAAAAAGACTTTTATGTCTTTAACAAAACATTTCCTAAATCTTCTACTGCCAAGTGTTTTTAGAATTTCAAGTAAAATTGTAAATATGAAAATATGAAAATTATCTTTAATATAAATAGAATTTTTATTTAAAAAATGTGAAAAAAGTAAAATATAGTAAAACCTACAGTCGTTTTTATATTTTTATAATAGATTTTAAATATAAATTAATCTATTAAGTCAATATATCCAATTACTTTAGAGAAGTTCGATAAATATTTATAGAGTCATTTATTCTTTAAAAATACTATTGATCTTTATTTATAAAAATTCCGTCGCTAAACAAAAAAATAAAATCTTATTTTATGATATCTATATCTATAACAATATTTCCTTTCTCCATTACTGGTTTATGATCAATAAGACAAATAATGTGTTTTCTTTGCTTCTAACTTTTCTCCTTTTTGTACATTTCTAATTTATTCTTTTGCACCTCTGGGAATGGATGAAGACAGCAAGAATTCGCATTTTATCCAACCTACAGAAATGAATGCAATGTTTATTTTCATTTGCCTAGAAGGAAGAAGAAAAAATACAAAAGGTTTTCTTTATTCCTTATCTCTGACAGAAACAAACTCAATGTGAATATTTATTTTAGTCACGAATTTTTAAAAATAAATTATTAATATTTACATAAAGTGTAATATTTTGAATTATTTAAAGAATTTACTATTATTTTAACAAAGGAATCGAAGCCGTTTTTCCCGAGTTAAAAAAATTTATATATCAGGTGTACAGAAATAACCGAAATTGATTTTTTTAGTTATAAGCACAAATTAATCCTTTTCTGTATGGGACATAAGTTATCTTTGTTGGTAACAGCATTTTTTTATATTATAGAGAAAGATTCAGTATTCAAACTAAAAAAAAAATTCAATTTTATAAAGAGAGAAATTTGCTAAATAGAAAGAAATTGCCTTCGTGTGTACAAGACTTTTTCAGTTTACTTACAAAGAACCTTGTTTAAATAGAACGTTCATTTGTATAAGATCTTTTTGTTCTGTTACGTACTGATAAATTAATACAACTATCTGTTAAGTGAGATCCGTTTCCTCTACTTTACTGTATTTTTTTATTTGTAAATACGAAGCTCGTCGTTCAATTTGTCTGTCTGCATGTGTGTTCGTCTGTACGCATTTAGCACAGAAAAAGCTACCCAAATTTCAAAAATATAAGTTTTGCAAAATTTTCCAGGTTTATTTCAGATTTTATGTAAAACGGAATAGATAATTCGACTATCTGGTCAAACAAAAGTACACAGTAACAGCTTCAAATGCATTTTATTGTTGTTACACGATTTCGAACGTAAAAAATTCATATGCATCTATGAACATATCCTAAAAAACACATTCTGCACAATCTCTAGTGGAAAGAATACTTTTTTATTAACTTATAGGGCCACAGGAATATATTTTATTACATAATGGTATAGCGGGACACACTGTATGGGGCACTCTATAAGTATATTAACCTATTTCGCGTTTTATGAAATTGATATACGTTGCTGTGGCTTACTAAAAGTTACTTTCTGTATAATACAAAACAGGTAGTCTTTACAGGGCGCACAAAAGATTTCAGCTACTATATGGCATCTGAAGAACTGGATACTATTACACCAATATCTGAATATTTTTAAGCTACATTATAGTATAAACTTATCTGGTTTGCTACACTTGACGTGCTATTTTCGATTTATTTTAAATAAACATGTTTTTATATGTTTTTTCATCTGCAATCCGAATCTGCTTTCAGAAATTTCCTTTTAAGAAAGGATTTCATAAAATTTAAGAACTTAATTTTTATAGACACGGTAAAACACTTAGCGAAATGTGCAGTATGGTACACATTCGGATTAAATGATGAGAAAATAAAGGGATTTTTAAGTTGTAACATTTATTTGAATGCAATTTTATTAACCATCAAAGTAGTCAGTGGTGGTAGAAAGATATGAGCTCTAGTATCTAATCTTGACATGAATCCTGTCCAATCACTTTTGTATTCATAAGTGTTTGAAAGGTAAAGTTAATTTCTGATACAAAATTTAATTTTCGCCGAAAGGCAACACGATGTATTCCATTTTCATGTTCTTGCTTTGAGCGTTTTTATGTAATACGAAACATAAAAACTTTGCTATTTTTTTATGTTTGTAATGTTTCGTGCTATATTTCTTTTCTCATATTTCTTTTAAAATATCATGATGCTATGTGTTGCATGTCTGGTAAAAACATAAGTCTATGGGATTATATTAATTTCAGTAAAGAAGTAATGTGATATTTTTGAATAATTTTATATTTCAAATTATTTCAGTTTTAGATCGCGCATTGTAAGCGAATCATATAATTCTACAGAGGTAACCTGTCAAAAATGCTGCTATTATTTTCATTAGATATTTCATAGAACAATCCTGTTGATTTGACGTTTTTTTTTTCGCATTAGAGGTAATTTATTATCGTGATATGCATAATGTCTCAATCTTGCAAAGGGTGGAATAGTGTTAAATAAGAATAGAGCTTTCACTATCTTATAAACAAGGAAATTATGTTATTACGTTGAGTGTCACATAAATCACCGATGATTGACCGTGAAATATTTCTGTGTAGGTCGCTTGAGCCATCGGTTACAAACAGTCTAAAATATGATTGTTTTAATTAATGAAAATTTATTTAAAGTTTACTTAACATTTAATTATCTTAGGATTATACTTTCTTAATAACTGCTTAAAACTATATACATATATATATATATATATATATATATATATATTAGTTTTACATCATATTTTAAACTATCAATCATCGGTGAATCACGCGGCCTAAACGGAAACTTCAATGTCAGTCACCGTGGTACTCAACTTGTTAAATAAGCTGGAATGTTTCTGCATGAAGCACATTTTTTCTGTATTAAATACAAGATACGAAGAATGTTTAAAAATAGCATTTAATTACGGATCTTTTTCCTTTTTCTTTACAGAATTTTTGATATCTACAGATGAATGGAAACACAGATCTTTTGGACGAGATCAGTTTCCTATATCCTTACTGTGATTTCCGGTATATTCTGATTATTTGCCATTGGAAAAAAAAATGTATATTTTATTTATCGCAGAGAAAATTAGCACTATACAGGAAATGGAATTATTCAATTTCTGACCGACTTCTGTAATTGAAAAAAGGACCTGTATTATTAGGTTCAAAATGCTATTGTTAAACAAAAAAAAAAAAAAAAAAAAAAAAATTCTTGAGTGGTCGATATTATAATTTTTGCTATTTTTAATTATGTAGTTTCAAAATATCTAGAAAATATTTCATCGAGTTTATAAGTGATGATATTTAAAATAAACTGCAAAATCTTTAATAACAATTTTTAAAAATACAATAAATAAAATTTAAAATATTCTAATTTATTTAAATCGATATGGATTTTTTTTCTGTTATGTGGGTGTTATTAAGATTACATATCAAGATATCGATATATATTTAACTTGAATTTTTTTGCCTGCATTCGTCATGTTGAAGAAGTATGATGCAGGATCATATGATGCAGAAATTAAATAAACGGACTACCATAAATGAAACTATTTATTAGTTAGAATATATACAGAATATCATAGTTATCATATATATGTTAGAATATATATATAGAATATCATGGTTTTAACTCACAATTCATCGATAGTTAAAAGAAAAATACACCTAACAACATAGCTCATTATAATGCAGGCAAACATAACTATATGTCTGGAAATCTTAACGGGCTCTAAATGGCAATACTTTTTTTTCGCTACGAAGCCACAAATATTTAGTGTTTTGTTCACTTTTTAAATAAAGTCCGAGTACTTTTTTTTATCTTTAATATTTATTATTTTTTGTTGTTGTTGTGTAAATTTCAGTTTTTGTCAGAAATAGAACAAATTATCAGTAATTGTTATTTTATTTTATCTTTAAAGCAAAATAGGCTTCAATTTTGTAATTTTTAGCAACTTATTACTACCTAAATGCATTTATTATTATCTCCAATCAAACCAGTATTCTTTTCTTAAACACGTTATAAAGTTGCAGGAAAGGCATTATGTAAATTTAACTGCGCATTACATTAAATGAGTAACCACATAGTAGGAAGTATGCGTATTGAAAAACATAATTCTACAGTTAACATTCGGATTAAGTCTCGTTTTTGAACGGAACTCTCATCAGACTTTTGAAAATAATTCTACAGAAATAAAATGTTATTCAGAATTTCTTATAGAAACATGCTTAAATAAAATCATAAAACGACACGTAAGACGTACTAAAGAGGGTCAAATTAAATACGCTTTACATTTATTGTGTAAAAACTGTTCAAATTATAACATTAAGTTGTGCACGTAGTTTAATCCTTAAATATTTTTCACTTTGTAATAACAGATACGTTAATGATTAATTATTTTAAAGCTAGAGAAAAAAAACTAAACTAGGTATTTATTTAAGTATTTTTTTCCATTTAACTTATATCTCTTGTAACGACGCATTAAATTCTCATAACTTGTCCATAAATCAAAAAGTATATTTAAAGAAATATGTACATTAATAATATTATTTTTTATGTAAAAACTTACAACTTAATAATTATAGAAATAATAAATACACCATCCTATGAGACCTTTTTTCTTTTCATAAACTGCTTATAAGGATTCAAAAACGGTACGTTTTCGTATTTAAATTGCTCATTAAACATAATCCGTAAACTCGTAAAAGTGATGTTGAAAATCACAATAAGAAATAAAATTTCACTATTAAGTTCCGTTTTTGACCCGAAATTTACACTTAATGTCACAACCATTCTACCGAATCAAAATGTTATTCTGAATACCTTATGAGAGACACAGTAAAATAAGCCGTAAATTTATCGGACTTTTTTACAGTGTATTCAAGTCGGTTTTTCTACATTATCGTCATAATATTGACTACTCAGTTACATTTAAGAGTATAAAAGTAAAAAAAAATAAGTAAATTATCTGTTCATTTTAATACCTTATATTTTTCACTCTCTCTTAATGCTTGTTTTTCTTTTATTGTTGTTATTATATTTACGACTATGTAATGCATATTTATAAAAGAAAACAAAATGATTCGGAAATTCAATTGTATAGTTAGATGAATTAATATTTAATATGCATATTTTTTGCAATAAATATCATAGAATATTTATTATTTTCATTTTCTTTTTTTTTATAATAGCAAGAAAAAAATGGATCTAACTGCAAATTTATTTTTATTTCACTTAAATCAATAATCTTTGTTTTCTTTTTAAAACGAAATAGTTCTGTATTTTCCAATCTTTAACAATTTGTTATTTAGGGTTTCATAAATGCGTCTAATAAACAATTGTATCACAAAAGTATCCCTTATAAATCACAACAGAAATATGTAAAAAGAAAGTATTTGAATTTAAATTACGTATTGGCTTCGTACCAGTAAACTCGTGTTTGTGATGTCACACATTGAAACATCTTAATTTCACAATTAATATTAGTAAATCACGTTTTTAAACCAAAATATAATGGTGCATTTTTCAAATCATTCTATTTATTAAAAACACCATAAAACGATGCTTAATACATGTTGAAGAAGGTTACGATAAACAAATGCTGCATTTATTTGCCAGTCATCAATTTATGCTATGCATACCATTAAACATTTAAGTCATTTTTTTTTTCAGAGTTATGCACAGAATAATGATTATCCAGTCATTTTATAAGTATAAAATTTAAAACAAAAAATAGTCATTTATCGGTTCATGTTTATTATTCCCTTATTATGTCTTTCTTCTTTCTATGTTATTGTTATATATGTGACTACGCAATGCATATTCATGACATACATTTTAAATGAAAATTAAAAGAGAGGTATAAATACATCACTTCATGTTTATTATGCATATTTTTGTGATAAATATCAAATTGTATTTATTATTAGTACTTTATTTTGTCTGAAATAGAAGAAAATGGAAACAAGTAAAAATTATTTATATTCAATTTTTAAACAAAAATCTTTTATTAATCTTCTATACAAAATTGTTCTGTATTTTCTAATCTCGAACAATTTGTTATTTAAGGTTTCTTAAACGCGTTAAATAAAATATTCTATCACACAAGTATCTTTTCGCAATCACAATATAATGACGCAAAAAGAAAGTAACTGAATTTAAATTACGCATTGAATATAACTACGTATTTATGATGTCGCTCATTAAAACATTATAATTTAGCAGTTAATATTACTAAATCTCGAATTTGAACCAAAATCTAATGGTGTATTTTTTAAGTAATTTTACTTAATAGGAAACATGGTAAAATAACATAATATAATAGCACGTAACACTTGTTAACGAAGATCAAGATGAACAAATGTTGCATTTATAGCAGCAAATGATTTTGCCAGACATTAATTTAAGCTACGCATGCCATTTAACATTTAAGTAATTTTTCTGCATAACCCACATAGAATAATGATTATACAGTTATTTTTATGGATTAAAAATTTAAATTAAAAAAGGAAATTATCGGTTCATGTTTATTAATCTCTTATTTTTTCTTTCGCCTTTCATTATTATTGTTATATTTCAAAATATGCAATGCATATTTATGACAGTTATTTAAAAAAAGGAATGATATTGTTACATGAATTAATGTTTAATATGCATATTTTTTGCAATAAATATCAAATAGTATTCATTATTATTAGTAGTAGTATTTTGTCTTAAAAATAAGAGAAAAACGGAATCATGAACAAAATTTTAAACAAAAATTTTTTAAAACAAAATTGCTCTATATTTTCTAATCTTCAACAGTTTGCTATTTAGCATATCTGAAACACTTATAGAAACATTATTATTCTGGAAAAGATTTATAGAAACATGGTAAAGTGACAGAGTAAAACTAAACATAAGACTTTTTATTGCAGACCAACATATCAGATGTTGCATTTATTGCAACTAATGCTTGTCCTAGTCATTAATTTAAGCTGTATATGTTAATTAATATTTAAGTCATTATTTTCAGCATTATAGACAGAATAATGACTGTCAAGTTATTTTTGTGGGTATAAAATTTTAAATTAAAAAAAAGTAAATTATCAGTTCATGTTTATTCCTCTGATTTTATTTATTTCTCATTTCATTATTATCATTATACTTCCAAATACGCAATATTTATTTATAGCACATATAAAATAGGAGAAAAAAATCAATTATGCATAGTTACATGAGTAAGTGTTTAATATGGATATTTTTTGCAATAAATATAAAATAATATTTATTATCAATTCAATATTTTTTAGGGTTTCTTAAATGCGTCAAACAAAATATTCTGTGGCACGGATATCCTTTCTAAATTACAAAATAATGATATAAAAAGACAGTATTTGAATTTAAACTACTTATTGAACTTCATGAATAACTTCCTCTTTGTAATTTTGTACATTGAAACATCATAATTTCACAATGAATATTAGTAATTCTCTTTTTTGAACAGAAGTCTAATGGCGTATTTTTTAAGTCAATGTACTTATTAGAAAACATGGTAAAATAACATCATAAAACGACACGTAAGACTTGTTAACAAAGATTAAGATAAGCAGATGTTGCATTCATTGCAACTAATGGCTTTCAGAGTCATTACGTTAAGCTGTGCAGGTCATTTAATCTTTAAGTAATTTTCCCTGCAGCATAAAGGTCAGAATAATAACTATGCAGTTAATTTTATGAGTAGGTAATAAAAAAAAATAAATGTATGAATTCATTTAAATGTTTGATTTTACTCTTTCTAAATAACTTATTGTTATTGTTATTTTAAACAATTATGCATTGCATTTATGTAACATGCTCATAAAATTAAAAAAAAAAAGCTGAAATTAAATCTAAAAATACATGTAAAGTTTTATATCGAAGTGAAAAAATTCTTTATAATTTATTATCTTGACTTATTATTGGCTTTATATACACATTATTTGTAAAAAACTAATATTGATTTTTAAAGCTGTTTATGACAATATTTATAATTATATAATACGATATCTTATGTGATTCATAATCATTATTATTAACCTTTTAAAGGCTGACATTAAAAAAAAAGTGACACTGTTTATTGTTTGGAAAAACTAAGGGCAATAAGATAATAAGGACAATACATGAAATCTTAAAAGTGCAGAAAAAATACGTGTGGCAAGTGGATTTTATTTATTTTTTTATTCTATTTGGGGAGGGGGCGCAAAATTGTATGAATTTTTTTTTCAAATTAAGATAGTTATTCAGTTGTTGCTTAAGGTAATCACTTTCTGGGACGTTCCGTTTTGGCATCTTTGTTTAACATGTTCCACATTTTTTTTCGCACGATAATTTTTAAAAACATTGTTGAAAATGTTTAATGAACATAATTAAACACTCAAATTAAAAACACTGTGTTAAAATCTGTGTGTAATATAGATTTTTTATTTATTTATTTATTCATTTTATAATAAAAATTATCTGTTTGTGCCGACCCAGTGGCGTGGTTGACAGCGGCAGCTGCTCCCACACCGCTGGACCCTGGTTCGAGTCCAGCTAGCGGCATGGGTGTCTGTGTTGTCCCTGTGATGTGTATTAAATGTATGTTCTGGATTTTCTGTAATAATAAAGTGTTCTGTATTTGTTTCTGTTTATTCTGGATCAATCGAGGCAACAGCCATTGTAGCTATAGCCCCAAAGCACTGTTCACTCAAACTCAAAAGTATGTCTGTTTGTGATTGTTTTTAGGGAGTAGCATTGTTTATTTTTCTAAGTTTGATAAACTTGGTAAAACCAATAAATATTTTCAAAGGTTTAGCGAATTCAGTATGATTTTTAATAGTTAAAATATATTACAGTCAAAAACGCATTTTGTGTTTTTTAAATTTCCATTACTTCTAAATGATGGCAATGTTTTAGATTTTCTGTTATGTTTTGAATTCGCTACTTTTCTGCATTAACTAAAGATCCTAAAATTCTGATTTTTCCTGTTATTCCCATTATTTCCATACTTGCATACGTTTTATAATTTTTGTATACAAAATATCAATTCCTTCAATTAATAAATTTCGAATCATGCTTAACCCATTCGTGCCTAGCATATTTTGCGTAAATTTTATTTGGTTGGCACAACTATTTTTAGAAGATTTAAGTTTAGTTAATTAATCACGAAAATGCATCATTTAAATAAAATAATTATTGTTTTTCTTTTTTACCGGTCTCCAAAACAGTAATGAATTCACCTTTTGAAGCGTCCCTAAAAAGGGACGCTAGGCACTAATGGGTTAAAAAAGCATCAGTACGAGGATTATATATTTAAGCATATAAATTTAATTTTGTAAAACAAATCGGTCTAGTTATCGACGGAAAATTCAATTTTATTTTTGTTTTACGCCAGAAATCATGAATTTTCCGACAAAATTATTATTATTTTTTGTGTGTATATGAAATAAAATTCGACCGGATTAAAACAAATCCGAAATTATCTGTATTCCAAAATAATTTCATTTCCTCTTTCGAAAATTTTGAACATTTTCCAGATTGATTTGAGCTACACCATTTTTAATAAGGCATTATTTATTTGTAACTATGAAATCATCTCTTCATAATTATTGGTCATAGATAAATGAAGACGTGAGTGCAAATTATATAGCAAGTATTGTAGGTATGACTGAACTTTGAAGACGTTTTCCTCGAGCTTATTATAAGTTGGCGACTTAACAGTAAAGGAAAATTTTTCAAACTGAAGCCCTATAATAGTTTCGAATACTCTTTGAGAAAGTTTTGTTTTAGCAGATGCTCTTTTACATTATTATAAAAGTTAATATATATTATAAAGTTTAATTATTATAAAAGATAAATCGAAGTATTTATACCTAGAATAATATTTAATTCAAAACATTTTGCGTAATTAGAAAATCATTCTCTGAATTTGATGATTTAATTACATTTTGTTTTATATGACAAAACAAAATTTTTGGTCAGAGATACTTGGACTATACATATAATTAATTTATAATTGAGGATTCCAGAAACCATGAAAAAAATGAAAAAATTCACAGACGACCTAGGAATATACTTTTTTATTTTCAGGAAAAGAAATATAACTCATTTTCTTATGTGTTCGGTTACAGAGATAAACTACTTTTCGAAAAAATAATCGATATTGATTAATTATAAATTTAAAGAAAATTGTTTTCTAGTTTTTTACAGTTAATGAAATAAGAATTTAAAAACCACAATGAAACAAGCGGCACACTGTAAAAAAATCCGTTAAATTTACGAAAAAAATTTCTGGCAGCAATGTTACCAGCAGTTTTTGACGTAAAAATTGCAATAACATTAGGTGTAATGAGAAAAATTGCGTCTAATTTTATTGCAATTTTTACGGCAAATTTTTTGACACAATTTTTACGGCAAACATTGCTGCCAGCAGTTTTTGCCGTGAAATTAATGTTTTTATTTTTACAGTGCAGTTTTCCCTTTCAATTCAGTCATTTATTATAAATTTTCAAACGTAACGTCAATTATCTTTAAACTCAATGTTCTCCAAACTGCATGTTTCTCACCTGTACCCTTTGGCTTCTGAAGTCGTCACTTATGCATGTTAATAAGTACATATACCTTATTAGAATTATGTGTATTTATTTATATATTAATTTATTTTCATTCTTTTTTCATTTTTTGCCAAAAATCGAAAGATTAATGAAAATCGGTTACGGTCTTAAAAATCAATTTCTGTAGATTCCTAATTATATGTTAATAATTGTATGAAAATAAACAATTATTTGTTAGAATTGTTAAAAATTAATTTAAAACTTTCTTTACTTCCCAAAGAGAGTGCTTAAACTATTTAAAAATACATATTAAGGGGACAAGGTACCTTTGAAATCCTTATTTTTAATATTATTAAAATTGCATTTTAAATATCATGCAAAGGGACACTATGTGCATTATAACGTATATTTATCACAAAAAATGTAAAAAAATTTTTTTTTTTGAAAATAATAGGGAAATTTTTGTAATATTTTAGATTTAACGGGAATTTTTCAAAATGTCCCATGCGCATTCCATATCAATTAAAGTCTCCAATAATATTTATACAAGTTTGATTTAAATATATAAATAAAACTGTTTATTGAATTTTATATATCTGAATATAAAAATAAGAAAAAAAAATATTTTCTCATTTTTTCTAAGATTTTGAGCATTTTTGAACCCATTTTTACAATTAACTACCTATAACTTTTACAATTATTTTTATTTTCCAAAAACCATGCACAGTTTTATGACATATAATGTGATAAATAACCATAAAAAATTTCAAAACATTCAGAGAAAAAATAATCGCATGGAGCATTTTGAATTTTTTCCGTTAAATCTAAAATATTACAAAAAAATTCCTTTTTTTTCAAAGAAATTTTTTTTTACACTTTTTGTCATAAATATATGTTATAATGCATATAATGTACCCTTAAATAGTATTTAAAGTCCAATTTAAAATATATAACAAAAATGATTTCAAAGGTCCCTTGTCCCCTTAATATTTTAAATAATATTTTATTTAGATTTAGAGAATTAAGGGCTTTGACGATGCGATAAATAAAATCTGAATTTTAGTATTGAATAACTTCAGGAATTATCATATACGCCTCCTAAAATTTACACCTTCTCTAATTTTAATATCTATATTCATATCCTGGCATACAATGTCTAAATAAAGTTTTCGTGAGGAACAAAATAGCGTAGTTTGATTTTTGATTTAAAGTTTGTTTTCTTTTTGAATGATTAGTTTAAAAAACAAAATTGTTTATGGAATTTAGTTTTTTCAATTTTCTTGTTAACATATTTCTCGTAACTTACCAAAGAAGTTGAATATCGAAATTATCTGGATACTTTTTATCAGTTAGTATATCGATTTCATTCACACTTGAATTCTATTTATTTGCATTTATAATTATTTCATCTAAAACCTCTATGCATTTCTCATAATATTCTAAAAAATTCTAACATTTGAATTTTCAGGATGCTTTTGCCAATTAGTATACCCAATTTAACTACATTTGTATTGAATTTATTTATATTTATACTGATTTGATCTAAATTTTATCGATTATAGTTTTTTCATATTTTAAACAGATACATAAAATAACAGATACAGATATTGATACTAGACATACATTTTCTTTTACTTTATTAAAAAAGGAATATATATAAAAATTCATATAAGTATAATTTTAAGGAGTGTGATCAAGTTTGAATATTTTCAAATGGTAAATGCATACTCATTAAGAAATTTAATGCAATTAAGAATCTCCAAGCACGGAAAAGTCAGGATAGCGAAGAAAATGTGAATATTATTAACCTTAATGTAAAATTAAGTAATTCTCCAGTGAGATTCCATAAACGTGGAGTTGTTCTGATTATTTTCTAAAAGTAAGAATTAAGCAAACTAGTTTTATATGAAACTGTAATTTAGGCAAGATATATTGTTAAGCGAAACTCCGCGTGAAAACGTGAAAAAAATGTTTTAATCTTTAATTTGTGTTTTAAAATTCAAAATTCTCTCAAAAATACTAAAAAATACATATTATAGAATTATTCTATGCAGTCTGTATTAAAAAGTAACTTTTCAATATGTTTTGAGCATCAATGAACAAATTTTATGCTAGACATTATCATAGTTCACTCTAAATCAGTGGTTCTAAAGCTTCTTTTGCCAATCATGACCTAAGCACCTTTAAAATCATAACACCCCTTGTCACATGTATAACACATAATTCATATTATTAAAAAAGTGAACATTCATTGCCATTGAAGAAACCTAAATATAATTTAACAAGAAAGAAAAATCATGCACCAAGGACAGATTAAGAAACACATTTCAATATATATAGAATACTTTAGCAATTATGTTTCGGTTAATAAAGTTGATGAAGATACATAAGAAAACATTTCAGGAAACTGATATCACAAATGAAAAACTAATTTCAACAATTATTGCACATATCCGGAATGTACACCACGTGTTTTGTAAAACTATGTATATGATCTATAGATTTGTATATCTTTATACTGCATTCCAAAATTTAATTTAATAGAAAAATACATAACACAAATAAAAATTCACTTTGAATAATTTTCATTAAAATACGGAAACATGCGTGATTACTTTTGTACAGCCATATATATTATCTAAGCCTTCATAAACTTTGCATATTAGGCTGAAATTTAATTTACCTGAAAACATGGTTGAGTTATCGAAAACATACTTACGGTATCAATTTTTGGGATTTGTCGTGTTTGGATTGTGTTTCCAACTCACTGGTAATTTATTTCTGTTTTGGATCAGATATAATACGACCTTTGAAGGATTTTAATAAAGTGTTTATAAAAAATACTATTAAAAGAAACAAAACTTTCATTTCTATTTTTTCCTTAAAAATGCATTGTTAGGATTCCATGCTGTTATATTTATGATAAATAAATAATGATTAATATTTCGATGTTGATTTTTCACTGAGTCGAGAAATTCATAGAAAATAGAATATCATATATCTAGAAATTACAGAGAAAATTTTAGTGAACGTAAATGAATGATTCAAGGAAATAAATAAAAGATGAAAATAAAGTAATTTTTCATCTTCAAAGAAAACCTCACCGACACTTACTGTCATTAGATTATCTCTCCCGGGATTAAGAATGAAGGCAAGTCAAAAAGTTTTTCTCTTAGTAAATTAAATAATGTATGTTTACTTTTTCTTTCTTTCTATATACATAAAGGAAGTATTGGTTTCTACGACCATCTCTACTTCGGGTATTTTACACAGATTTATACATTTCAGAATATTCCGAATTCAATTTCATTAATATTGGATCGGTGTCTATCTTTTTTGTGTGTTTTTCCCATTTATAGAAAAATTGCATTGAAAGTACGGATTTTATTTTAATATTGTTTTTAATTTTGATTTACGTAAATTTGTAACTTTTGCCAAGTATTAGATACTTTTCACGATGTGCAAGAAAGTGAGATGACACATATGAGATATTAGATGCAAATTATCCTTAATTTAATATGTAATTTTTTTAGTGATAATTGTGATGATTGTTTTGTTTTTAGGAGTCATTCCATATACGAATCATCCAGAATCAAGGGACCAGCGATTAAATGGTAAACAGGTTCATGTAATTTTTTTTCTCTGTGAGATGACCATTAGAAAGAAAGAAATCCTAAATATTAATGATGTGGGGCCATTGGATTCCATTTGGTAAAGTCATTTATAGTTCAGTGCCCCGCTTGAAAAATTGAAATTATATGTTTCGCATAGTATTTTCATAGTCTGCATTGAAGTTATCCCACAAAACAAATTACATGGTTGTATTATATAATATTGGCCCATTGTTTTTCAAGAATAAAAGTTATGCGATATATTTGACGTAATGTAGTGAGCTAGGTGGCTGCAAAAGTTCATTTTTTTTTCGAAATTTCACTACAGTTTTGACACATGTAGATCATCCCATCATTTTTAACTACTGCATGCATCTCTATGGTGAAAGAAAACCCAGAAAAATAGGCCCTTTCATAAGTAAACTTTAATGCATCCCAAAATCTTATGCTAAATAAAAAAACGTATTTTTGCCTATTACCAGGTGTTATTTACGATTTATATGTACCTAGAAAATGTAGGTCTTTTAAAACAGCCAGTAATTGAACAAAGTAAAGATTTCTATTTAGAAATAAGGAAAATAAAGCATACGAATAAAATGTACACTGTATAAGGGAAAATATGAAATTCATGTAATTCTAAGATTTTAGATTTTACATGGAAATTCGAGTTAGCAATCTGTAAATCCTTTTCGAAATGCTGCAGTTTTTCTTTTAACATTCTTTAACAATCAATTTCAAACATTAAGTTTTTTAAAAGAGATAGTTTGAAAATTAAAAAAATATATATATTACATTTATACATTTATTATTTTTATTATATTTACCTTTCAAAAGTATTTCTGTAAGTTTATTTTATTATGTAAAAGATTTTAATGTATTTTAATAGTGTTTTTTTTTCATTAAGAGGTTGAAAATCGTTATTTTTAGACTTTAAAAATTTCAACGGTGTTTTTTTTTCTTTTCTTTTATCTAGAACATTTGAGTATGAAGATATAATATGTAATGTTAAATAATGGTACTCTGACGCATAGAACTAATTCCTTTTTATTAAATTTACTTATCAATAAAACAAAACAAAAAACACATTAGGAAAAATTATAAGAAATCATTAGCAAGAAGCCTTTACTTAGTTTAATTCTATTTCATGAACATTCATTCATTTAACAAAACTCTTGCACAGTGCTGGATATTTCAAATCATTCTTTGTACGAATCCATCTAGATCGAACTGAATACATCTAAAGCATTTTTTAGACATTCTGTTCGACAATAGAAACTAATTAACTCATCGTCTTAAATAGATATTTGAAAGAACTGCAAGGATTTCCTAGATAAAGGTTTGCTAAAAAAATGAATACGTTTCATTTGGAATACTATTTTATGTTTTTAAGATAGTTGGATTGCAGAATAAGAAGAGTACAGTCTAATGAGTTTACAATAGGTTATTCAGTAAGAATTAACATAAGTATGATTAAAATAATTATACAATGTGATACAATAAGCAATGGCAACTTACAAGATTTTACATCAATTTATTTTAAGACTATTGTATACCTTCTTTCTCAACAATTGTCGTGTTGTTTGAATGACGTAAACATGCTTGAAAAGATTATTATTCTTGTTACAAACACATTTTCTTTAACCCCCGATATTCTACTTCTGTGGGTCATCAAATAAACAGTCGTTTCTCAAATAAAAAATGTTTTAGCCAGCCGTAAAAAAAAGCACATGCACAATTGTACTTGATATTCTCTATTTGACCGCCCATTGGCAGCACAGACAATCACCTCATGAACTTAGCAGATGAAAGTCTAGGAATATTTATATATCGATTCGCATATTAAAAAGTAATCTATCTGCCATGTCATACCTTAGTGAAAAACACGTAAAAATGGATTTTAGCGATTGACTCGAACGTTTAGGTATCATTGTGCTTTTTTATAGCCCAAAAGTATGAAAAATGGAGGATTGGGAGAAGGAAGATATAATGTTAAACCTATGAGTCGACAGCTAAAATCGGGTTTTTAGATGTTTTCCCCCAAAGTATGACTTGGAAGACCGATTGTGTTTTAGAATGCGAATGGAGATTTAAATAATCCTAGATTTTTGTCGTGAACTCGGTGAGGTGATTACTTGTGCCGCCGTCTCTTGGTGTATATTTTAATTTTAAAATATCTAAGCATCGCACATTTTCAATTTTTATACCGTCATATAGGGGGGGGGGGGAATTTACATATTTAAATGAAATTTGTTTGAATACTGCATCGCTACTTACTATTGTTAGGTTATTTGTTTGAATTTTTTAAGGATTTTCTTTTTATCGTAACTATTGAAGTCTTCCTTTTTTGTAAAAAGTACAGGGAAAATAGTTGTAAAATAGCAGATTATCACTTTTTCTATGTACATAGTGTTATGGAATTTGGAATACGTTTGTATTCCAGAAGTAAATGCAGGTTTTGGACATTGAATTTTTAATATTCGATCCCTTATGTACACGGTCAAATGGGGCAAATTTAAAATTGAAAAAAGCATTATACCTCTAAAACCAGTGTATATAAAACTTGTAACTTGAAATTCCTACATTATAAATAAAATTAGTATTTATGTGTTTTAGGATTTTTCCAAATTCGATTATAAAGAAGACAGAGAACCTTGAAATTTATCAAAATACCAATTTTCTATTTTTTAACTAAAAGCTTCTTTAAATATAAATATTTTGACACCTCATTTTTACCTATACGGCAATCATATCGCGAGATATTCTAAATTATTTAATAGATCCGACGCAATTAGCCATACAAGTGAAAATATGAAATCGATTTTTCTCATTATTCACATATTTATAACTTGCTTGTTTTTGTAAATACTTAGGCTTTTTGCTAATTTAGATGGACTTTTTTTTGCCTGTTTGTTTTCCATGGTGTATTTGATATTTTTATGCACGGGTGTAACATTCAAGTTTATAGTTATTTTTTTATATTTAAATTGAGAAGTTTTTTTGAATTAATCTTCATTTCATTTTAATTAATCTTCATTTCACTTTTTATATTCACGAGAAAACGAAATGATATCAAATGTAAACTACCAAACATGTAAAACTCTATACTCAGTTTTATATAGTATATTATAATGAATGTGGAAAAAAAATTGAAGAAAAATATCCATATTCCTAAAAATAGCAGGGGTTTAAAAAAAACTAAATAAAAAAATTATATTTTAGTGAAACAGACTGTTCTACGTTTTAAAAAATATTTAATTTTTAGTATCAAGTATTGTGCTACTACATATTATTACAATATTATTTTAATTTGAGGAGCAGGTTCAAAGGTAGTATGCTCTTTAAGAACAGAAAAGGGGGCTTTACTCGAAACACTCTCTGTTTTCGAAAGATACCTATAAAATAAAATAAATAAAATAAAATAAATGATTTAGTGATTCAAACTAGATTATAGATTGAATAAATCTAAAAAATGTCTGGGACATATATTTTAAAAAAAAAAAAAATTCATTAACATACTTGCTGAAATGTATGCTTAAAAATGCTGTCAATCATTACATTAAAGATCTAGATTATGTAAAAAGTAAATAAATCTTATTTTGAATATGGCTATGCCTTACTCTTTTATTAACAATAATAATGTAAGAAAAAAAAGATCATGTGTAATCCAAAAGGTAAATTTGAGTTTTCATTAATACTAAAACGATAACTTTCAAGCGATCAAAACTGATTAAAATCAGTTAGGTTTTATTAATCATTCTGTTTATCAATAAAACTATTTATTTTTCTTTTTATAGTTTAAAATTCCACATTGTAAACAATAAAAAATAAATTCAAATGAAACGAAAGAAAAAAAAATCTTATTAGAAACTACAATTAGAAGTCATTAGCATGGAAGTTAAAATTCAGTTTCGTTATATTTTATTGAAATAAAATTTAACAATGTTTCAACTCACCGTTGTAAATTCAAAGTCATTCTTTGAACGGTTTCTAGATTGAATAGATCTGAAAAGTTTTTTACAAATCCAGTCCTTCGAAGGAACTTAATTAATTTGATGATTTAAAAGAAACTTTAAATAGTTAAAAGTAATCCTTAATGAAATATTTGTAGAATCTGCATTAGTCTGATTTCGAATAACAATTCACCTTCTTTCACAAATTACTAAGACTTCAGATTTAAAAAAAAACATTGTATGTAACGTATAAAAGATCTTTTTTAATCGAGTTTTCTATTGCATTTAAAGTACATTGATTGTATCTAATCTCAATAATAAAATAAGTAAATATTTAAAACATATTAAACAAAAAATTGATAAATTATGATATTTTCATTTACAATGTATAGTATATATGTATTTTTAATAAAAAAAAAATTAAATTATTGTATTGAATACAGTTGTTTCCTATAGTATCCAAACTTTTCGTGCTTCACTATGTAACGCCTGAGGTCCAAGAACCAGTCAAATTTTCATCTATTTGGGACCACTAACAGCAATATCAAGCTTGGTTATTAAAGTAAGAGGAATTTAATTTAATAAAGCTTCACCATTCTATTATAAATTCGGTGTCTTTCAGCGAGCTGCAGTGGTAATCACCACAGAGGGTTTCGCGTCAGGCTGACGAGCTAATGAGGTGCAATGTAATTTTTCTTTTTAGCAATTCAAAAATACACTGCTCAAAACAATTAAAGGATATTGCAGTTTTAGGTGGATTTTGTATTTGGGAAACTTTTTAGCTGATTGATACATGGTCGACAGACATGGTAGGTTATATGAGAATAAATTACACATGTTTGGCAGAAAAAAATGCATTTTATTGCGCATTTGTGTACAAAAGGAAAAAGACACAATTTGTGCATATGAGAAAAAAAGAATAAGAAAAGGTGTTTTCTTCAAAGAAAATCATTTTCAGTAGGGGGTATGGTTTCCACGGGCGGCCAGCAACGTTGAAAACCTTTGAGGCATGGACTCAATGAGTCAATTAGTGACGAGTTGGGGTATTCTGCCCCACTCTTCCAGAAGAGCTCTTTCCAGTTCTTGGAGAGTTTGTGGGGGTTGTTGGCGGCCAGAAACTCGTCTTCCTAGAGCGTCCCAAACGTGCTCGATTGGATTCATGTCTGGAGAACACGCTGGCCATTCCATTCGAACGATTCCTTCCTCGAAAAAGAAATCCTCCACAAGGTTTGCACGATGTGGCCTGCAGTTATCGTCCATTAAAATGAAGTTATCTCCGATTGCTGCAGCGTAAGGAACTACAATAGGTCTGAGGATCTCATCCCTATATCGGCGACCAGTCAGAGCTCCATCTCCAATGATGTAGAGGTCAGTGCGCCCGTCAATGGAGATGCCACCATACACCAACACTCCTCCACCGCCAAATCTGACACATTCGTGCACGAACGCTGGATTATTGCTACTGCCACGGTCGCTTCAGATGAAAATACGCCTATTATCCGAATGCACAAAAACGGGACTCGTCAGAACACAGAATATTGCTCCATTCATTTCTCCTCCAGTTGACATGCTCGGTTGCCCACTCCCTGCGATCTCGACGATGCCTTGATGTTAATCTAACACATACCATCGGTTGGCGAGCATACAGACCTACAGCATGGAGTCGGTTTCGGACAGTCTGAGTTGAAATCGTGGTGACTGTAGCCGAGCGAAGGTATTGTTGGAGAAGAGTAGCGTTCATGTTTCGGTGTCTCCGAGCTGTTAAAGCTAAATACCGATCTTCATTGGGCGTTGTTGCCCGTCTACGACCTTGCCCTGGTCTTCGGCCTGCACATCCACTCTCCAAAAAACGGTTCCAGATCCTGGAACTGACACTTTGTGACACTCCAATGGCTTGCGCTTCTTCGGCTTGAGTTTGGCCCCCTTCTAACCTACCAACAATTCTCCAAGCTTCTGAATCTGTCCAATGACTTCGCTGAGACATCGTACTCATCGAAACAAAGCAATCACTGAATGCCGATCATCCTTGTCTTCATTCGCTTTTATCCAGTTGAAAGTCAAATTTCATTCGCTGCCGCTGAAGCGACGTTTTTGACATCGAACTCAAACTTTGCATACTCCACAGTTTGAAAACCAGAAAAATTTGCATTTGTTATTCTCTTCTTCTATTTTCGGCAAAAAATTTCGTTTATATCTTTATTTTATATAAAACTTCAAATATCCTTTAATTGTTTTGAGCAGTGTATATATATATATTTCTCATTATCTTCTATTTCCTTTTATTTATTTGAATCTGCAATATCATTAATTCAATCAATTTTGGTTATTTCTCTTTAATAAAAATCATATACTTTTAAAAAAAGAGATAGGACCTGTATTTTCCAGATATTATGAATTAAAGGCATATTAGATACATTTTCAGTGAACAGTACCAACAATTCTTTTTATACGAAAAAGAGCAATTGTGTATTCAAATAAAATTCTGATATTTATTTAAAATGGTATTTTTTATGGGCCTCGTAACAGGAATTAACAATTGAAGAAAACACCAAAGATCGCTATTATTTTTTATTTCAATATTTTGAATGCTTTAAGTTTGGCTAAATTACAAAATTTTTTAATTGTGTTTCGAAATATTAATTTATTTACAGATTGAAAAAGGTTAAATTTCTTTAGAGAATATAAGCCAAAAACAAATTCAGATTTTTTTTTAATTGTATTCATTTAAAAGCAAGCAGATGTATTTTATAATTGTCTGTCTGCAACTGACAGAAATATATTTTTAAAAAAGCATCTTGAAACATGTTTTGAAAACAATAAAAATTGAATAAATTGTGATACAGCTTTCGCAAAAATTGCGATGTAAAATACAATATTCAACAAATTGCGTTGAAAAATATATTTTTTTGTTTCTATTTCGCTATTTAAAATGTGAAAACGTGCGATATTTAAAAATTTAATAAATTTCAAGAAAATGATTATGAATGAAATCAGATTAGGAACAGATGTAACAGATTGTGAATAAAACGCATATTATATATATTTTCAATTGCAAACTAGAATAGATACTTTATAATTAAAACATATTTTTTTAGAATTTTGATTAACAATACCAACAATCCTTTTTATATGAAAAATTGCAACGGTGTATTTAAATAAAATGTTTATATTTATAAAAAAAATATGTTTTTGTATTAGCCTCGTATCAGGAATTAACTATTGAAAAAAAAACGAAGATCGCTTACATTTGTCATTTTGTTTATTTCAATGCTGCACGCGTGGTTCGATTACAAAATTTTCAATTTTTGTTTTACATTATTAATTTACTTATAAATTGATAGAACTTAAATTTCTTCAGAAATAAATTCTGAAATTTTATTATCTGTATTTATTTAAAAGCAAGTAGATATATTTTGTAATCAACTGTCTGCAACTTATAGAAATAGGTTAAAAAATCATGCTTGAAAGATGTTTTTAAAACAATAAATTTGAATAAATTGCGATACAGATTTCACAAAACTTGCGATGACAAATACAATATTGAAACAGATTGCATTCGAAAATATTTTTTTTTCTAGTTCACTATTTAAAATTTGAAAATATGCGACATTTAGAAATTTAATAAATCGCAATAAAAAGTTAAATTTTATTGTCTGCCATCAAACAATTGCATGCCATTGACACCATCAAACTGATTTCAGCTTTACACACATACACCTTGTTCTTTATGATATAGACATTCACTTTAAAAAAATATGGTTTTGAAAATGAATCTTTTAACGTTGTATCATGAGAATAAAATGACATGGTGAAAAGAAACATGTATCACTAAGACTATATTACAGTTAAATAAATTATATATGGGTTTCCTTACTCTGAATATTTTACTCAGTAACACACATGCCGAAGTTCGCTTCAATGCATTAACTCATGAGTTCTCGAAATTTGCTTTTCCAAGTATTTCACACGGAAATTGTATAATAAAATTAAATGGCTTGTACTTTATCTGTAAAAAGTTGTTATACAAAGTGTGTCAATGTATATATATATATATAGTCCAAAAAGATTTTAAAGTTTTAAGTGAACTTAAAGTTCACAAAAAATCCACATAATATATATATATATTTATATATTAACTAATATATAACATAATATATATATATTATATTAACTTGAGCAAAATTTTTATATAATAATAATTTTACGATTAAATTTTTTATCTTTTCATTATAGGAAAAATGAAATAATTTTTGCATATTGAAAGTTGTTCATAAATTGAACTTATGTCAAAAATTTAAAAATTCCAATATTATATTAACTAGATAATGCCCGTCAATATTTCTTAATAAATAACTTGAATGTTTCATCAGAAAAATTCTTGAATTTTTAATTAGTTGCTTTTAAATTTGCCTATTTAAATTGTGATGAATTACTGTATTACATAAGTGATTTCTATTTTTTTTTCTTCTTAAGACGATAGATGGTCTTCTCTATTCGATGAAGTAAAATAGTTTAAAGTTTATAATTTGCATACTAATTATGTTTGTATTTTATCAGAAATTTAACTAAAAATACTGTGTAAGGTATTTATTTTTGCTTACTAAAGCCTATTTTCTTTCTGCCATTCTACCATTCAAAGCTGAGATGACTTTTATTTTTATCTGTCTTATTCTCTAAACCCTGAATTTGAAATTTGATGCAGCTAACTATTTATATTTTTTTTATAACTTGAATTTTCTTATGCATTTTTATACATCTTTTCAAATATTAAATAATGGGTATCAATTTGATTTATTTTATAGCTGTTATACTAATATTTTTATTTATTTCCTTTTTTTTATTGAATGACAAACTTTTCTTTCTCACAGACATTAATATTCTTGATAATGATAGAAAAAATGTAACGAAAATTGTAGAACAGTTCAATTTACATAATTGATAATTGCATGTAAAATATTTTAGATTAAGTATTTTAAATATAAAATAAATATTTTTTCAAGATATTGTTCAACGTTAAATTTTGTTCAATTATAAAACATTTAAATAATAATAATAATAATAAGCCTAAAACTTCTCTTACTAATAAAATATGTTATTATTGAAACGAATTATCGACAAAAACTCTACACAAATCATTTAGCCGAGTTTGGATTCGAACCTGCATCTTTACAAAAACTCAAAGCTTAGAACAGCTGCGTTACCCCACTTCTCTACCAGGAACACGCTGAGTAATCTTTCATAATTGAGAAGTTCTAGAATAAGTTGACGCATGCGCAATTGTCTGGAATTTCGATTTTGATTTAACAGAAACTGTTTTGTGTTTTAATGTTTAAGCTAACTTATTTTTTTATGTATTGATATCAGTTACAACTTAAAATGCTAACATTTCCAATCTTCATGTGTAACGGCAATTTATAAGAAGGATTACCAGTCGTAACTTTTGGCCTCAGATCATTGAGTTTATCATCTATGCGTAATATGACTCCTTCCGAAATAAACCATATTTTTGAGTTATGAATAACACTAAAAGAGCCAAATAATAAGTTTGTGATAAAAAGAAGAGCTTGTTTACAATAAGATCGAATAAATTATATGTGAGATGCAAACGCATTTAAAACTAAACTTCTAGCTGTGAAGTGATAGTTCAACTGAGCGAGGATCTCTACGAATGTGCAGCACGTCACTCCAAAGGCAGACCATACTTATGTATTACGCATGCGCATACGCGAAATTTTAATTGAAAATTGGGGCTAATTAATAAATATTTTGTACAAACAAATGTACGATAACAAATCTCTGGTCAAATAATATTCGTTTAAAAAAAGAATGGTGTGATTTAATGCAGTAGTTTGCTCTCACGGACTGTCGAAAACAAATGCTTGGCGCTTTAAATATATAGATTTTTTTTGTAATTTCTAAAAGATATATTGAAGTATAATATATAGATAGTTTTATAATTAAAAAATTTAAAATCTTAAAAGGGTAATAAAAAATTTATATTTTCAAAATCAAATGTAGCAAAGCAATAATTTTCTTTCAATTTTATTTGTGTTTGAATATTGCAAAAACAACATTTTTTACGGAAATAGCACAGGTATACTCGTACTGTTGTTGCAATTTTTACACTCGTTTATTATTGTATATCTCCTTTATTATTGTACTCGTGTATCATATGCATTGTATTAATAATACCCGTTTTAAAGATGCGCAAAACACAACCAATTGTCTTTTACTTTAAATTAAGTTGGATTAATTTTACAATATAATCATGAATTGTCCCAAAATTCCTCTTTTCGATAAATCTTACACGTTATTAAGAATTGTTTAACACGATTTATGAATATACATAAGAAATTTTCAATTTGTCACTTATTATTAATTGATTCTTCTTTGTTAGCAAAGTGTTGTCACACACTTTTCGAAATAAGGATATCTTAGCACTATGGAAAATTTTCAATTAATATTAATTAACTTATCACTACTTCTTGTACTTTGAAAGTTTATTAAGTCAAATGCTGTTAGATGATATAATGACCAAAGTAGTATTCTGTTTTAATTAATACTGTGAATATATACCCTGAAACGCAGAATATATTACATTATATCTGCGACAATAACGAAATTTAGAATAAGAATAAAAGAAATTATAATTTTGTGTTTGAGCTGTAATTGAATAAATTATTTAAAAAGAAAGCAATAAATTCTCTTACGCTAATTGGGCAGCCATTAAAGCGTCTATTAAGTTACATTTTGTTATTGTAATCACTTTCAATTGACTAAAATATTTAGTTAACCCCTTTGCTTCGGGAGTCTTTTACGAAATTTTTAATGTTTTGTCACCGGTTTTCAAAAACAGAAATTTGTATCCTATTAAATCTAGGAAATGCTCCAATCAACTAATGCAAATTTTTCAGTAAAACTTTACTAGTGGTGATAAACGCGGATTCTTAATCCTTTTTGAAGCACATATACGTGTCGCTCGTCCCCAAGGGGTTAATTAGTTTATAGTTTTTTTGTATCATTACACTCATTTGGTGCATCTTTCGTCTGTGTTAGCGAATTTACCGCCACAAAACACACTTTTCTACCTTTATCCGAATCTCTAAGGTATATGGAAAAAGTGGAATAACGATGTTTCGTTCGAATATAGGTTTGTGTAGAAATGTGCGCGGTGCAATTGCGGAAGTATCATATTTCTTTGAGAGAGATTTGTTTTGGAACATGTATGTATGAAGCCCGGTTTACGGTTTTTAACTTAAAATTTAAAATTAGGTAGAAAAATATCTGAAAATAATAAACATTTTTCTGTTACGTGTTTGACCTTGTGAAAAGATTCCCGAGCATCTTTATGTCTATATCTTAAAATATGACTTATTTTGAATTTCTAGTGTGGCTGACATCTTGAAGTGATCTGATTTGTGTCACATGCTAATACGTGATGAACCTATTTGGCTTATATTATTTTGGTGTGTACAGAGCACATTCCGACGTCTTTACAGAGTTCATTGGCCAACTTCATTCTCCAGATTGTTTTTAAATTGCGGTAACATTTAACTTAAAAAAATTAAAATGACGTACACAAAAATTAGAAATTGAAAAAAACTTTTTTCTGATGTGTTTGATCTTGATACAAAAATTTCGGAGCATTTATTATTTCAAAAAATAGCTAAGTTTAGCACTTTGAATTTCTAGTGTTGCCGACATTTTGAAACAATCAGATTTTTGTCACGTGAAATAACAAATGAATATTTATGAACCGATATAAATGCAATTTGGTGTGTATATTGTACATTCCGATGTTCTGACCGAGTTCAATGGTCTTCATTCGCCTTTTTAATTAAAATTTTGGCCATTTAATTTTTATTAAATATTAATTAAAATATTGTTATGAAAAATTATGAGGTAATTTAAAATGTGGTAATTAAATTTAAAATGAGAAAATGAAAAAGATTTTGTTCTTGAATGTTTGACATTGATATAAAGATTTCGGAGCATTTTTTGTTTCGTTTACTTCTTAAAACATATATATATATATATATATATATAATGTGTCAACATTTGAACGATGGGCGATTTTGGGATCTGGGGGGTGATAACCGATGAAAATATATCAAAATTTTCCGAAAATGCTTTCCTCCGGACGGCTGCAATAGGTACTTTTTTACTTTTGTAATGAAAGCTACCTAAAATGCCTGTGCTTTAACACTTAGAATTTCTAGTGTGACAGACATTTTGAATCGATCTGATTTATGTCACGTAATAGTACACATATTTATAAAGCAATTAGAATATAACTTGGTTTGTAAGTACATAGTATTTATTTATTAATTAGAATATAACTTGGTTTGTAAGTACATAGTATTTATTTATTAATTAGAATATAACTTGATTTGTAAGTACATAGTACAAGTCATTGTCTTGTCTGGTTAACTTCATCACTCATCTTGTTTCTAAATGGCGGTCATAAATTTTTTTTAATAATTAAATTTAAATGAGACACAAAAAAATAAAAAAAATTAAAAAGGTATTTTTGTTATGTGTTTGAACTTAATACAAAACTTTTGGAGCATTTATTTTTATTCCATCTCTTAAAAAAGAGCTGAGTTATCGAACTTTGAATCCCTAGTTATTTTAGTTATGTAGCGTTTTTAGTTTGTTTTTGAAATGATCTGATTTTTATCACGCAATAAAACGCGTATTTATGAACCGAGTTGGATATAAGATAATGTAATTACTACATATAAATGTCTCGTCCGAGATCGTTGCCCAACTTCATTTGCCATAATTTTTCAAAATGAAAGTCATTTAAAATTTTCAAAACATTTCTAATTTGCAATGATGTACGAAGAAAAAATAAAAACGAAAAAAGGGTCTTTGTTAAGAGTTTGACCTTGATACAGGTATTCTGGAGCATTTTTTGATTTATCTTTATCTTTAAAATGATGACATATAGCAGTTTGAAATTCTAATCTGGGAGGCACTTAGACATTTTTCCTGTGATAGCACTCGTATATATCAACCTATTTCGATGTGAGTGAGCATGAGCTCAGGAAGTACTAAGATCTCGACCAAAATTAATATTTAAGTTTCACACATCATAAGATTTGAAAATGGCAGGAACTACAAGATATTGTGGAATTGGATGGCCAAGTATGTGTTACATTAAATAAAACGAGCTTCCATAAGGCTGACTAATTTGGCGAAATTTGTATTCGTAATAAATATTAATAAAAACTAGGATTGTATCTTATATAATCATGTTTAGTAATTTCAGCTTTATATGTTTGAATAGTTTAACATTATTTTATTTTATAAAGATAAGGAATATAAAAGCAACTTCTTCTCGGCACTGGACGAAGGACTCTTCAATCACAAATATCCTTCTCAGAATTTGTTTTATTTAAACATTCATCAATTAACCAGATTATAAATGGTTAATTGATGAATGTTTATTCATCAATAACCAGATTAAAATTATTTATAATAATTTCCAATAAATATTTATTGATTTTACAAAAAAAAATTATTTCTTTTCCTATAGATGATTATACTCACATCAAGAAATAATTTATGGCATTTATTATTTAGCTTACCAAATTTAATTAAATTCCCAAAATGTAAACTGACACATCTTTGTGAAGAATGATTATCACACATTCTCAAGATTAATAACATCGTAGAGATACAGAATATTTTCAAGTATTTCGCTACTTCTTGTACGTTAAGGATTAATTAATTTCGGTGCCATATGATTACATTCTTATTTAATTAATATCGTGTATTTATACTATACAAAATACATTCTATTATGACTGTGAAATAAAACTTAGTATCAGTTTATACTAGAATTGATCTTGAAATAAATAAAAAAAGAAACATACATTTTATTTTTTCCATCATAATTAAGTAAACATAAATCCTCCATTAATGTTTCTTTTGTTAATATAGACAAACTGTTAAAAAAAGTTAAATTTCAAGTCGGCAAAATCTGCTGCCGGCATTGCTGCCACATGTTTTTTGTTTCTGTTACATTTTACTGCATAATACTGCGATGTACCGATTTCTCCAAGAATGGAATTTACCCCCATGAGTGTTTTTTTTTTGCTGTAATTCTATTTATACATTTAACTTAAGTAAATTTCTATGTCGCATTTAAAAAAATAACAGTTTTGCGGACATTTCCTCCAAATTTGTTGTTTCTATATTCATTCATTTTCAAATTAGACGCAAAAAACCGGTTGTACCTGAACTTTTGGAGGCCAATGTATATATCATTTAAATATGTTAGCAATAAAAATATATATTCTACAACAAAAAGGTAAGTACTTATATTATCAATAATTATTTTGCTTATAAGACGTTACTTTATTAATTAAAAAAATTAAAATATTTTAAAAAAATGATATGTTTCAACTGATTTTCCCTGAGCAATCATCTGAAAAAATATAGAAAATAAAAAAAATAAAAGTAACGTCTTATACGCAAAACAATTATTTATAATTTAAGTTCTTGCCTTTAAGCTGTAGAATATATGTATAATTATTATTACGAAATAGTTGTTTATGGACATAATCAAGACTTACGGCTTTTTGTCATAACGTCATTATATTTGCAGTTTGTCAAAAAGGACTATAAATAATTCCTTTACTAAAACTTGAAACTTCTCAAATGAACTGCTATTGTTCCAATTACTTGAAGAAAAGCCGAACAAATGTACTATATTTCATTTTTATAAATCAGCAGCATTTGGATTCAGCTTTTATTTATACTTACTGCAACTGATTCTCCGATCATCGTCTTACTACATAAAGTTATATTTCAAGTCATGATATAATGCCATTTTAAATATTCCTCATACAATTTCAATCTTTCCGAGAAAATTATATGTGATACGTTATTCCGAAATTTCATATGTAATATTAATGCAGGTCTAATAAATTCCTAAGTAACGAATATTTAATAAATGTAGTGATGCAGATGGCACACACTTAGGGATAATGTCACTTCTAAAGCAGAAAATATTGCAGCATCTGATGACGAATGTTAGCTTTGATCTGTTCTTGATATTAATAAGTAAATTATCCTTAGGCTGTTAGAGAGAAAGTGTAGAAGTCATGAACTTAAATTATTATTCGTACGGATGTTGTCTAAAACATATAATAATGCATATTCCACTAAAATATTTTGCAAAGTTTGTTAGAGATATTCTGCAAGTCAAAACTTACAATAATTCTGATTAATTCTCTTATCTGAAGAAAGGGATCATGTTATTTCTATATAAGGTATAAGAAAAACATAGTGTAAAATAATTGAAAATATTATATTACTTAAAAATAGTTCCTTAAGTAAGTTTTACGTGCGAAAAATACCAAAAAAATGCATCCGAAGCAAAAACAAAAGTAAATTAATAAAGTATTGAGCATATATTTTCAGTTTAAATGTCTTTATTTTTTATAATTAATTCTATTATATTTATCCTAATTTGAACCAAATTTTGGTGCTCACCAGGTACCACTATCAGAAGGCGAAATCTCGAACCAACATTTGGAGCTTCCTATTGCATTGTTGTTCAAACTATTGGAGCTCTGCTTCAATCAGAGCTCCAAATGTTGGTACGAGATTTCACCATCTGACGGCAGAAGCTAATAAGCGCCAAAACTTAGTTCAAACTAGGACAAGATTTTTAACAGTGTATATCTATAGGACTTCACTTATTTCATTACAGACATGGCTCCATCCGATTGTCACCTTTTTCGAACAATACAACACTTTTTCAATTGCGGTCAATTTGAATCCTTTTGTGAAGTCGAAGAAGTATGTTAAGAGTTTTTCAGTTCAAAGCAGCCGCCATGGTACATCCAGTAAATCCGGAATCTGGGGGAACGATGGAAAAAAAATGGTGGACTATGATAATCTCCTATTTGAAAAATAGTGCTCACTATTTTTGTTATTAAATTGCGCATAAACAGCGCCGCTTTCATAAATTTCCCCGAATTTTTTTGCTCAACCTAGAAAATTACACCTCGGAAAACGCTGCTAACTGTATCAACATGATGTTTGTCATGAAATTTAGAAAATAAAAGCACGTTACCTGACTCTTCACTCAGATGTACCAGGGCTATTAAAAAAGCACTGTAATTTTTTAATCGTTAGAAAGATTGAGAATTAAATGCATAAAAATTTTAATTTTTCTTCTTAGTTCAATGTATAATGAATCTGGCGCATTTTTTATATTTATTTATTTTCATTAGAACTTAATATATAACGACCTCAGAAGCCAAGGGGTACAAGTGACAAAATGTCGATTTGGAGTAAATTGAGTTTAAAGATAATTGATGTTAAATTGGAACATCAATAACAATTGACTAAATTGAATTAGGAAACATCTGCTTGTTGCATTCTAATCTTTCTCTCATTTCAATAACCACAGAACCTCGCAGAGATATTAAAATAAAAATTCATGACTTACACCACTTAACCCTGCCTGTAAAGGAAGAGTTTTTGACTCATTTTGAATATATGTGAGGGGTCGTTCAGAAATTGTACGTTATTAAATGTCGATTTAAGACAGTACCTCTTATTTGGACATAAAAAACAGCGTATTGATTTAAAGCTAAACTTATTTACAAAATATATTTTTAGTCTGTACTGATGGTCTGCATGGATCAAAATATCTCGGTCCGGTCCCATACCGACCCGAAATGTTAAAATCATAACCCGGAACGGCCTGGAAAAAAGTTTAAATCATAGCATGGCTGAGCCGTGAATTTCTCCACACTTTCTAAATTCGGTGAGGTTAAAAATTGTTTCGTATGGAGGAATGCTGTCTAAAAATAATTATTATAGTTTTTCATTTTTTATATTTATACTTTTTATTATTAAAGAAGCGCCAAAGGCTGTGAAATATTTATTTTAGAAATGAATCTCTATTTATATGTAAATGTTTCACTTAAATTTTAAGATCGTTAATCCATATCTCATTCGTTGAAGATTTTGAAATTTTTTATACAGTAAAACCTTTTAAGACGGAATCACATAGGAAAGAAAAATACGTTATAGACCTTCGTAGGAGGTGTAAATGGAGTTTATTTTTCCTCAGGTATTATTATATTTATTTTGTGTGGGTTAACACATTTTCCATTTAAGACAAATTACCGTCATAGGCAGGTTTTTTTTCTTTGGTTTTATTGTATTTAATTTTTCAGCGAAATTATATTTTAAAAATTGCTCCGAAGATTCATATATATTATTAATGAATATCTAATAGCATCCTAAGTAACGGATATTTAATAAATTTCGTGATGCAGGAGGTAGACACAGAGGAATAATGTCACTTAAGCAGGAAATACAACAGCAGCTGGTGACGAGTGTTAACTTTGATCTTTTCTAATAATTAAATTATCGTTAGGCTACTATCTAGAAATATGTCGAAATCATAAACACACATTATTGTTCAAACTGGTACTGTCAAAAAGATATGATATTTCGTATTTCATTCAAAAAAAATGTAAGGCTTCTTAGATATAAAGATTGTAAACATAGTTACTTACAAATCAAAACTTATAAATCAATTATTCTGATTATTTATTTTTATCCAGAAAAGGGATCAATTATTGCTAAATAAGATTTAAGAAAAACAGAGAATAAAATTATTGAAAGTATTGATTTATATTAAAACCGTTTAACAAAATAAAATTGTGTGCAAAAAAATACCAAAAAACAAATTTCCAAAATAAGAAACAAAAGTAATTTAATCTTGAATTGAACATATTCTTGGACTTTTGATATAATGTCATTTTAATTGTTCCTTATACAATTTCTATCTTTACGACAAAATTATCTTTACAAATAATTCCGAAATTCCATATATGACAGTAATGCATATCTAATAAATTCTTAAGTAACGAATATTTAATAAATGTAGTGATGATGATGGTAGTCTCCAAGGAACAATACCACTTCTAAAGCAGTAAATATGAAACATCTGATGACGAGTGTTAGCTTTGATCTGTTTATGATAGTAATAATTAAATTATCCTTAAAAATTTTTTAATTAAATTATCTTAAGAAACATGTCGAAGTCATAAACATGCATTATTGTTTGAACTGATACTGTCTAAAACATATAATTTTTTTATATCTCATTAAAACATTGTGTAAAGTTTCTTAGACATAAGGTTTGTAAAGATCGTTTGTTGCAAATCAAAACTTACAAAATTTTTATTGTTTATTTTAATCCATAGTTGGGATCAGTTACTGCTATATAAAATATGAGGAAAGCTGAAAGAATAAAATAATTGAAAATATTGATTTATATAAAAATATTGCAAGAAAATACCAAAAGCAAAAATTTCGAAATCAAAAACAAAAGTAAATTAATCATGAATTGAGCATATTGAGTTTTGATATAATGGCATTTAATAATTCCTTATACAATTTCTATCTCTACGATAAAATTATCTTTACAAGCATTTCAGAAGATCCATATGTGACAGTATTGCGAATCTAATAAATTCTTAAGTAAATAACATTTAACCCTGCTGTTCTGTTCACATTTACTATACGTATGTAGTGTTCGGGTCAATGTGACCCGATTTAGAATATTACCTTTTCTAGCAGTAAATGAAAATAACTATTTTAGAAATAATAATTATTTTAGAAATAATAAAATTTAGCTTAAATATATATCAAATAATACAAAACACCAGTAAAATAACTTTAAAATATTTGAATACTTACTTTTATTTACAATTTGGACGAAAATAGCTCGTGAAATTTGCAAGTGTGTTTTTTGCAATTGTAACATAATATATTAGTTTTGTTGTCGTTGGTTGATGGGCAGAACTTGCATCTTGCACGTTTAGTACACAATGAAGTGTTCTCATCTGATTCCGAGGGTACGTTTGCACTTTTACGACGCATTCTCTTCACAATTTTGACTGAATCTTCGCTTCTTGGAAGATGCTGTCTTACTTCAATGTGTGGAAAAATTAGAGATTTCCCCAATTCTTCTAAAAAGAGCCTTCGTTTGCTTAATTTGTTTTCATTCCATTTGCTGTTTATTGAAATCCACAGAATAAATGCATTGTAAGCAGATGTATCAAGCATATTATAGAATAGTATCATAGGCCAGCGATTGGTTTTTCTCTTACAAGTGGATGTACTCAAAAGTTGACTATCCACCGCCCCTTTAGTTGCATTATAGTCTAATATCATTTGTGGTTTTTTGTCAGGTCTGTCGCTAACTTCATTTTCATGATGGAAAATGCTCATAAGAATAACATTTTTGTTCTTTTTAGGAATGTTGTTTGCAACTGTTGTATCTTCTGTAAAATAAAATGATGAGCTGTGCATTTCTTTGTTTAGCATTTTCTCAGGAAGTTCGGGCTTATTTTTTCTAATGGTGCCAAGCATAATCATTTTCCGTTTTAGAAGAATTTTCCTAGGATGTGAAAAAGTTATCACATGTAACATTGTGCCCCAAATACCCATAAGTAAGGTCACTCACTACCAGCGTACCCTGACTTTTCTCTGCCTTTGATCCTTGATTTTTTCCAGTATAAATTTGTGCATTCAGTACATACGAAGTTTTGCTATCACATAAAGTCCATATTTTTATCCCATACTTGGAGAGTTTACTGGGTATATATTGTTTGAAAGGGTCCACGAAATCCTACTAATTGTTCATCTTTAGTATCATTTTCACTTGGATTATACAATTTAGGTTGAATTTCTATCCACTTTCCCCAAATACCTCGAACAGTAGCTAATTTATCTACAGACCTTCTTTCTTGCCTGGTAGATTTATTGGCAAAACGAATAACTCTCGATATCATATGAAAGGTTTCAAGGGACATTGTAGCACGAAATATATTTCTGTCTGTTTCTTGATTCCACAAACTTTTTGTTGATTATCCATATGATTTGTACACACCAGCTAATAATAATAATCCAATGTATGCTTGAAAAGTTTCAGTATTAATATCTTTCCACTTTTTTTCATACACTTCTCTTCCTTGTATATTAGTCATGTTTATGATTTCGTTATCGAATGTAGAATTGAATACCGTCGCAAATGCGCTTTTTATGTCAGTTATCCTTGTCGTTGCATATCTTGTGACACCTGGAGTAGTTTTTATAATATTAGCAGACGTTAATCGACCAGTATGAAGAAGGGGATTCAATTTCCATACTATTTCACAACTCTTAGACTGAATACTCTGTATATTGTGCGTCTTTTGAATATCAATATCAATATCGTTGTCAGAACTTTCACTTTCAATTTCCTCACTTGTATGATTTTCATACTCAGACGCATTTTCCTCTTCGCTGTGAGAGGCTTCCATTAATTTAACAATATCAGCGTCGCTCAAATTTTTACGATTCGCCATTTTTTCACTGATACTCACAGATACAACTGTTCTTCAGGTTATTAGAAATTGAAATACAGCAAGAAAAAAGAAACGCTACTAACAGGTGATTTTTTTCCTTCCGCCAATGATATCAACCAACATTTGACTTTGCTCTCTTGTCACGTGATCTAACACCTGTGCCAACGAAACAGATTTCGAAATAGATACGTTGCAGTAATTATTTTTATTGAATGATTCCAAACAAAATTAAAAGTGCATAATAAAATTATTTTTTAACTCGGGTCAATATGATCCGAACAGTACATTAGGACTAAGTTAAAAAATATCTTTTGGAAATATAAATAAACGTAAATACTTCTAGGAATATATAGTTATATTACTAATGAACAAAGTCAAAAAGTTTCATGGAAATATCTCTTCGCTAATTTTTTTTATAAGTGAACAATAAAATTTTCGGGTCAAATAGACCCGAACAGAACAGCAGGGTTAAAAAATATAGTGCATACTCCAAGGTATAATGTCACTAATAAAGAAATAAATATGACAGCAGCTGATGACGAGTGTTAGCTTTGATCCGTTCATGATATTAATAATAAAATCATCCTTTAGGCAGTTATTGTGAAATGTTTTGAAGTCATAAACTTACATTATTTTTGTTCGAAATTGTACTATCTAAAATATATAATATTTCGTATTTCAATAAAATATACTTTAAGTTTATCAGATATACAGTTTGTAAAGATTGTTTTTTTTTTTTTTTTTTTTTTTTTTTTTTTTTTGAAAATCAAAACTTATAATTAAACTGATTATTTATTTTAATCCATAGTTGGAATCAATTATTGCTATATAAGAGGAAAGGATGACAACATCTGATCAATAAATATGACAGCATTTGATGACGAGTGTTAGCTTTGATCTATTAATGATGATAATAATTAAATTATCCTTAGACTGTTATTGAGAAATATGTCAAAGTTATAAAAATACATTATTGTTCGAATTGGTAATTTCAAAATTATATAATATTTCGTATTTCATTAAAATATAATGTAAAGTTTCTTAGATATAAAATTTGTAAAGATTTATTTAAAAATCAAAACTTACAAATATTCTTATTATTTATTCTAATAAATAGTTGGGATCAATTATTGCTAAATAAAATTTAAGAAAAACAGAAACTAATGAGAGAATATATTGATTTATATTAAAATCGTGTAATGAAATATTTTGTGCAAAAATATGCCAAAAAAACATATTTCTAAAATAAGAAACAAAAGTAAATTAATCTTGAATTGAACATATTGTTAGAGTTTTGATATAATGTCATTTTAATTATTCCGCATACAATTTCTATCTTCACAAATAATTCCGAATATCCATATATGGCAGTAATGAATATGTAATAGATTCTTAAGTAACGAATATTTAATAAATGTAGTAATGCAGATGATAGACCTCAAGGAACAATGTGACTTATAAAGCAGTAAATATGGCAGAATCTGATGACGAGTGTTGGCTTTGATCTGTTCAGGATATTCATAATTAAATTAACCTTAGGCTGTTATTAGGAAATTTGTCGAAGTTATGAATACACATTATTGTTCGAACTGGTACAGTCTAAAAAATATAGTATTTCGTATTTCATTAAAATATGGCGTAAAGTTTCTTAGATATAAATTTTGTAAAGATTGTCTATGGTAAATCAAAACTTATAATTTATTTTAATAATTTCGCATAATTTATTTTAATGCAAAGTTGGGATCAATTACTTCTAAATAAGATTCAAGGAAAGTAGATAATAATATAATTGAAATCATTGATTTACATTAAAATCGTGTAATAATTAAGCTTTTGTGCAAAAATATACCAAAAAAGAAATTTCCGAAAAAAATTAATTAATCTTGAATTGAACATATTGTTACAGTTTTGATATAATGACATTTTATTTGTTCCTTATAAAATTTCTATTTTTACGACATAATTTACTTTACAAATAATTCCGAAGTTCCATATATGGCAGTAATGAATATCTAATAAATTCTTAAGCAACGAACATTTAATAAATGTAGTGATGCAGATGGTAGTATCCAAGGAATAATATCACTTCTAAAGCAGTAAATAATTAGAGCATCTGATGATGGGTGTTAGCTTTGATCTGTTCATGAAATTAATAATTAAATCATTCTTTAGGCAGTTATTGAGAAATGTGTTGAAGTCCTAAACTTACATTATTATTATTCAAACTTGTACTGCCTAAAAAAATTATACAGACAATATAATTTATAAAGACAATATTTCTTATCTCATTAAAATGTAGTTTAAACTTTCTCAGATATAAATTTGTAAAGATTGTTTGTTGCAAATCAAAACTTAACAATTATTCTGTTTATTTACTTTTATCCACAGTTGGAATCAATTATTGCTATATAAGATGAAAGGATGACAGTATCTGATCAATAAATATGACAGCATCTGATGACGCGTATCAGCTTTGATCTATTAATGATATTAATAATTAAATTATCCTTAGGCTGTTATTAAGAAATATGTTGAGGTCATAATCATACATTATTGTTCAAACTGTTACTGTAAAAAAATATAATATTTAATATTTAATTAAAATATAATGTAAAGTTTCTTAGATATAAAGTTTGTAAAAATTGTTTTTTGCAAATCAAAACTTACAATTAATCTGATTAATTATTTTAATCCATATTTGTGATCAATTATTGTTAAATAAGATGAAAGAATAACAGTATTTGATCAATAAATATGACAGAATCTGATGACGAGAATTAGCTTTAATCTATTAATGATATTAATAATTAAATTATCCTGAGGCAGTTATTGAGAAATATATCGAAGTCATAAACATGCAATATTGTTCGTATTGGTACTGTCTAAAAAGATAAAATATTTTGTATTTCAATAAAATATAATGTAAAATTTCTTAGATATAAAGATTGTAAAGATTGTTTGTTGCAAATCAAAGCTTACAATTATTCTGATTATTTATTTCAATCCATAGTTGGGATCAATTATTGCTAAATAAGGTTTAAGAAAAAACAGGGAATAAAATTGTTTAAAGTATTGATTTACATTAAAACAATAATAAGAAATAAATTTTTGTGAAAAAAAAACCAAAAAAAAATTTTCCAAAAAAAAAGAAATTAATTAATCTTGAATTGAACATACTTTTAGAGTTTTGATAAATTGTCATTTTAAATATTCCTTATACAATTTCTATCTTTACGACAGAAATCGAGAAGTATGTCGAAGTCATAAACATATATTATAACTCGAACTGGTACTGTCAAAACTATAATATTTCGTATTTCAATAAAATATAATGTAAAGCCTCATAGATATAAAGTTTGCAAAGATTGTTTGTTGCAAATCAAAAGTTACAATTATTCTGATTATTTATATTAATCCTTAGTTGGAATAAATAAGATATAAGAAAAACAGAGAGTAAAATTATCGACAGTATTGATCTGCATTAAAACCATATAAAGAAATAGTATTTTGTGCAAAAATATATTTAAAAAAAATCCAAAATAAGAAACAAATGTAAACTAATCTTGAATTGAACATATTGTACATATTGTTAGAGGTATGATATAATGCCATTTTGATTGTTCCTTACAAAATTTCTAACTTTACGATAAAATTATCCTTACAAATAATTCTGACGTTCCATATATGTCAGTAATGAATATCTAATAAATTCTTAAGTAAAGGAAATTTAATAAATGTAGTGATGTAGATTGTAGTCTACAAGGAATAATATCACTTCTAAAACAGTAAATATGACATCTGATGACGAGTGTTAGCTTTGATATGTTCATGATATTAATAATTAAATTATCCTTAGGCTGTTAGAGAGAAATATGTCGAAGTAAATAAACGTACATTATTGTTCGAACTGTTACTGTCAAAATGATATATTAGTTCGTATTTTATTAAAATATAATGTAAAGTTTTTTAGATATAAAGTTTGTAAAGACTCCTTGTTGCAATCAAAACTTACAATTATTCTTATTATTTATTTTATTGTATAGTTGAGATCAATTATTACAAGACATACAAGATATTAGAAAACAGAGAATAAAACAATTGAAATTATTGATGTATATGAAACAGTATAAGAAAATAAGCTTTTGTGCAAAAACATACCAAAAACAAAATTTCAGAAATAAAAGACAAAAGTAAATTAATCAATAAATTGAACATATTGCTTGAGTGTTGCTATAATGTCATTTTAATTGTTCCTTATACAGTTTCTATCTTTGCGATAAAATTACCTTTGCGAATATTTTCGAAGGTTCATATATAACAGTAATGCATATCTAATAAATTCTTAAGTGACGAATATTTAATAAATGTAGTGATGCAGACTTCAAGGTATAATGTCTTTTCTAAAGAAATAAATATGACAGCATCTGATTATGAGTGTTAGCTTTGATCTCTTCATGATATTAATTAAATTATCCTTTATCCAGTTACTGAGAAATGTATTGAAGTCATAAACATATATTATTATTTTTCGAACTGATATTGTCTAAAAAATGTAATATTTCCTATTTCATTAAAATATTGTGCAAAGTTTCTTAGATATAAAATTTGTAAAGATTTTTCGCTGCAAATCTAAACTTATAAATATTCTTATTATTTATTTTAATTCATAGTTGGGATCAATTATTGCTAAATAAGACATAAGGAAAACAGAGAATAAAGGAATTGAAAGATTGATTTATATTAAAATCGTGTAACAAAATAAATTTGCGGGAAAAAAATGCGAAATAAAGAACAAAAACAAATTAATCATGAACTGAGCATATTGTTTGAGTTTTGATATAATGTCATTTTAATAGTTCATTAAAAAATTTATATCTTTACGATAAAATTATTTTTACAAATAATTCCGAACGTTCATTTATGACAGTAATCAATATCTAATAAATTCTTAAGTAACAAATATTTTATAAATGTAGTGATGCAGATGGTATTTTCCAAAAAATAATGTCATTTCTAAATCAGTAAATGTCACAGCATGCGATGACGAGTGTTAACATTGATCTGTTCATAATATTAATATCTAAATTATTCTTTGGCTGTTATTGAAAAATATGTCGAAGTCATAAATATGCATTATTGATCGAACTGGTACAGTCTAAAAAATATAATATTACGTTTTTCATTAAAATATTGTATAAAGTTTCTTAGATATAAAGTTTTCAAAGATTGTTTGTTGCATACCAAAACTTTCAATTATCCTGATTATTTATTTCAATCTATAGATGGGATCAATTATTCCTAAATAAGATTTAAGAAAAGCAGAAAATAAAATTATTGAAAGTATTGATTTTTATTATAACCATATAAGGAAACAAGCTTTTGTGGAAAAAACCTAATTTTTAAAAAATTAAACAAATATATATTAATCTTGAATTAAACATATTGTTAGAGTTTTGATATAATGTCATTTTAATTGTTCCTTATAAAATTTATATCTTTACAAATAATTCCGAAGTTCCATACATGACAACAGTGAATATCAATTAAATACTGTAATGACAGTATTTAATTGATATTCACTGTTGTACTGTAAATGACAGTAATGAATATCTAATAAATTCTTAAATAACGAATATTTAATACATGTAGTGATGCAGATGGTAGTCTCGAAGGAATAGTTTCACTTCTAAAGCAGTAAATATGACAGCATCTAATGACAATTGTTAGCTTTGATCTGTTCATGATAGTAATACAGTAAAACCTCCAAATAACGGACACCTCGGAAGCGCGTAAACTGTCCGCTATTCGGAGGTGTCCGCTATTGGGAAATACCTCGGAGATTAAAAAATTGCTAAGAAATGCTTAAAGTTTCATTAATTGACTTGTATATGTCTTAAAATTCTACTATATGATTAATCAGAAATTAAAATAATTTTTTAAGCAATAAAATTTAAATAAAACGGTACATACCTTTGTACACTGTTTATTATGTACTTATGAAATATATGTATTTAAAAAGTTTCCTCTTGCATTTAAAGAGTCCATGTCTGTTTTTTTTTTTTTTTTTTTTTTTTTTTTTTTTTTTTTTTGTTCAATGTGAAATTGTAACGCTGTCAATAGTTTTGATTTTTCTGATTCATTAAAAAAAAATAATAAAAAAATGTAACTGTTCACTGTATTTTTCCACTTCTTTAAAGCGTAAAATCTTAAATCATACGGAGGGGATTGGGGGGGGGGGACATTGTGATGCTCCGGGATGTAATGTCCCTCCGGACCATTTCCTGAATTTAATACTGGACGTGGGAGGGAAGATTTTCCCCGACCCACTGTCTACATTTATCTGTGATCACAAAGTTTTGACACATTGCCCTGACAAATTTAGAGGCTTTTTACTTTTTTTTCTTAGATAAAAAACAATTTCCCATACTTTATCGCCAAAATTACTGTCCGCTATTCGGAATGTCCGTTATTCAGAGGTTAAACATACAAAAATTTAGCTTTTGGGAGTGGGGATCGGTAAACTGTCCGTTAAATAGAGGCGTCCGCTATTCGGGAGTGTCCGTTATGGAGGTTTTACTGTAATTAAATTATCCTTATGCTGTTATGAGAAATATGTCGAAGTCATAAACATCCTTCATTGTTTGAACTACTACTGTCTAAAAATATAACATTTCGTATTTCATTAAACATTGTATAAAGTTTCTTAGATATAAATTTTTTTAAAGATTGTTTGTTGCAATTCAAAACTTACAATTATTCTGTTTATTTATTTTAATCCATAGTTGGGATCAATTCAGAGCTGCTAGAGCGTACCAACTTAATGCTGGAATCTGTCGTAAGTTAAGAAGCTGCGCCAGCTGGTGGCAGGGGTGCAAATGAATACGCGGGTTTGACGTCATATATGCGCAGATGTTTAGTATCTCCGCATCTCTTGCGCATATTTTCTGAATTTTCACTCAATCATGACAGATTAATCAAGTCTACAAGATATATTGCAAAATATTTTTGTTACAGTTTGTATCGATAAAATCATGTGCATTTAAAAAATAGTCACAATATCATTTTAATTTCGGGAGAAAAAGCACTAATTAGTACTCATAAGTACCATATAATGCTACGAAAAATATTGACTTTTACCCTAAAATTAAAATGACAATGCGACTTTTTTTTTTTAAATACCCAGATTTTTTTTTAATTAAAAATATATGTATTAAAAAAAATCGCATTGTTATTTTAATTTTAGGGTAAAAGTCAATATTTTTCGTAGCATTATATGGTACTTATGAGTACTAATTAGTACTTTTTCTTCCGAAATTAAAATGATATTGTGACTATTTTTTTAAATGTACATGATTTTATCGATACAAACTGTAACAAAAATATTTTGAAATATATAGACTTGATTAATCTGTCATGATTGAGAGAATAGCTTGAAATTTGTGACTGAATTTTAATATGAAGTCTCAAAATAGCTTTGTCTGTTAAAAAAAAAAAAAAAAAAAAAAAAAAAAAAAGAGAGAGAGAGAGAGAAAGAGAGAGTGTGTAATCTACGATTTTAAGAAAATTATTGTCTAGAACGTTAAATATTTAAACAAATAAATTAACAATATTTCTTTGTTTAACAAAACAACATTTAATACATACATTTAAAATTAAAGTTATTCCGAATATACGTATAATGAAATAGATTTTTAAATTAAAAGAATGAAATGTTTGCAAGTTAAATAATAAAATCGATACGACCAAGAAAACATTGGATTTTTATCGTCTGCAAGTGATAATTAAAAACGGAGCTAAAGTTGAATATTTTATTTAGTATTAAATTCTATACATTTCTAAATATTACTTAACATTATATTATCATAGGAAATACTAAGGTGTATACAATTTTGTATAACTTAGAGCATCAAGAATTTAGTAAAATGTGACACCACTTCAAAATTCTGCATTTATATAATCTACTTACTAAATTATATGAGTCATCTTTCATTACATTAAAAACATAATTAAAATCGAACATATTTTAATCAGCGATATTTGTATCGCATAGTTAAAGGATTTTTCATCTTAGTATATTTTATGTTAATATTTAGTCGTACTACACTTATTTATTCTATATTTATTTACAATATTTCAAATCTAAAACTTATTCTACGTACAATTTTAAAGTAACATTTAATTGAAACAAAAAAGTTTTGTTGCCATTCACGCAAAAGAAACTGCAATCTACTTAATAATCCTCTGGTTATGCACCCCTGCCACTAGGTAGCCTATACCTTGGCCCCGCCTTTAATCTTGCGGACACATCTTCCATAGGAGTTGGAACGCTTGAATTATATGCAGTTTTGGATCAATTACTGCTAACAATGAAGGTCTCCATACTGGGCATACTCAGAATTTTTTGAAAAAAAAATACTAATTAAACTACTCATTTGTGTAATAAAGGACCAGTCAAAATTAGCAGCGGAATTACATTAGAAATCCTGTAAAAAATAAAATACTTTCGAATATATGGCGTGAAAAGACGATAGTGTCACGCGATTTGGCGAGCTGCACTTTTCCCTGCCAAAAGCAAACGATTTAAATACAACTGGAAACTTTTGGATATTTAGAATTAGTTTAAATACACTACTTAATGAATTTAAACTTAAACAATGAGAGCGTTTAATATATTATATACATATATTGTATTACATATATATATATTATTTGTATCTGTAGTTATTTAATTTACCTCTGGAAAAAATATTTTCATACATAAAAAATTCCTATTCAGAAAAATTATTTTCAAACATTAAATAGTATTCAAAAATAAAAGAAAGATGTTTCCATAGCAACAAAATTGAATTGACAATGCTCAACTGGACATTGAACTTGAAACAGTTTTAATTAATTTAAATTTGAATTTCGTTTAAATCTGAAAATTTGATGGTTAAATTTGAATATAAAAACGTATAAGTATCGATATAACGAAATTATACTTAAAACAAACTAAAAGTAATAAAACCAAAGACATTTAATTTATCTAAACAAGTTGATCATGAAACTTTTTTCCTTTAAAATATATTTGACATAAAAAGGATTTTTTGAAATTGTTGTTCATCGCCAACCGATGATAAATCGCCAAATAACGATATTTTCATTATTTTTTTACGGACAGGAGAATCCTCATGAGAAGAACATTCTGCATTTTTTTCAGATTTTTCGGAGTATGCCCGTATGGTACTTCCTTGTAAGTAAGATTTAAGAAAAAAAGAGAATATTTAAAGTATTGATTTATATTAAAACCGTATAAAAAAAATCTATTGTGCAAAAAAAAAAAAAAATCCAAATAAAGAAGCAAAAGTAAATTCATCTTGAAATGAAAATATTGTTAGTGTTTTGTTATAATGTCATTTTAATTGTCCCTTATAAAATTTCTATTACGACAAAATTATCTTCACAAATAATTCCAAAGCTCCATATATGACAGTAATGATTATCTTATAAATTCTTAAGTTAAGATTATTTAATAAATGTAGTGATGCAGATGGTAATCTCCGAGGAATAATATCACTTTTATAGCATTATATATGACAGCATCTGAAAACGAGTGTTAGCTTTGATCTGTTCATGATAATAATAATTTATTTATCCTTAGGCTGTTATTGAGAAATATGTCGAAATCATAAACATGCATGATTGTTCAAATTTGTACTGTCCAAATAATATAATGTTTTGTAGTTTCTTTGATATAAAGTTTATAAAGATTGTTTGTTGCAAATCAAAACTTAACAATTATTCTCATTATTTATTTTAATCCATAGTTGGAATCAATTATTGTTATATAAGGTGAAAGGATGACAGCGTCTGATCAATAAATATGGTAGCATCTGATGATGAGTGTTAGTTTTGTAAAGATTGTTTGTTGCAAATCAAAACTTACAAATATTCTTATTATTTATTTTAATCCTTAGTTCGGATCAATGACTTCTAAATAAGATGTAAGGAAAACAGATAATAAAATAATTGAAAGTTTGATTTATATTAAAATTGTGTAAAGAAATAAATTTGTGTGCAAAAAAATAGCAAAAACAAAATTTCCGAAATGAAAAACAAAAGTAAATTAATCATGAACTGAGCATATTGCTTGAGTTTTGATATAATGTCATTTCAATAGTTCCTTATAAAATTTCTTTCTTTACGATAAAATTATATTTACAAATAATTCCAAAGGTCCTTTTATGATAGTAATACATATCTAATAAATTCTTAAGTAATGAATATTTAATAAATATGATGCAGATGGTACTCACAAAGGAATAATGTGTAGAAGTCCTAAACTTACATTATTATTTGAACTGATACTGTCTAAAAGATATAATATTTCGTATTTCATGAAAAGTTTTTTAGATATAAAGTTGGTAAAGGTTTTTTGATGCAAATCAATACTTACAATTATTTTAATTATTTAATTTAATCCATAGTTGAATTCAATTACTGAAATATAAGATATAAGGAGAACAGAGAATAAAACAACTAAAAGTGTTGATTAATATTAATCTAGTGTAAGAAAAAAAAAACCTTTCGTGCAAAAAAAAAAAAAAAAAAAAAAAAAAAAATCGAAAAAAAAATTAATTAAGCATGAATTAAGCATATTGTTTGACATAATCTCATTTTAATAGTTCCATATACAATTTCAATCTTTCAGATAAAATTGTCTCTAGAAATATATTCCGGAGGTTCATATATGATAATAATGCATAACTAATAAGTTCTTAAGTAACGAATATTTAATGAATGAAGTGATGCAAATATGAGACTCCAAGGAATAATGTCACTTCTAAAGCAGTAAATATGACAGCATCTGATGACGACTGTTAGCTTTGATCTGTCCATATTAATAATAATTAAATTATCTTTAGGATGCTATTGAGAAATGTGTAGAAGTCATAATCCTAAATTATTGTTTTAAATGATACTGTCTATAGGTATAATTATTAGATATTGCATATTCCATTAAAATATATTGTAAAGATATATAGATAAGTTATATAAGTAAAAACGTACAATAATTCTGATTAAATATTTTAATTCAAAGTTTGTCTCATATTGGTGCTACATGAGTTATATATAAAACAGACAATAAAATCATTCGAAGTATTATTTTACATTAAAATAGTATAAGAAAGTAAATTTTTTGTGCAAAAAATACCGAAAATTATCAGAAATTAAAAAAAGCAAAAGTAAATTAATCATAGGCTGAACATTTGTTTTAGTTAAAATATCTTTCTTTTAATAATTAATTCAAATATAGAATCTTATCTCTGATAATACTATTAGATATGCCTACATAACTTTTTGCTATGAAATTAAAAAAAAAATGTTCGATTGTTTCCTTATATGTACACGACGGTTGAATTGTTCACATAATTAAATAAAAAAAAAATAAATGTATAGAAGATTCAGGTGTTTTATTTTAGATTATTATATAACGAATCAGCTATATTTCTTAAATTTATTTCTTTTCAGTAGTACGTTGATGCAACTTATAAAAGTTTACATACGATTAAAGGAAGGATTAAAACAAAATATAGAATTTTTGCAATAGTCTAAAAAACACGTAAATCGAAATCTAGAAATCGGCACAAGAGGTTGTAGGAAATATGTTCATACATACATCACAGCCAGTTGATGTTTTAAGATAATTATGATCTGAAGACTATCAATTACAATGGAAATATCTTAGTTTCAGCTACTGCGCTTTCAAATGTGAAAACATTAGTTTAGACTGCTTTTGATCATTTAACCTCATCAAGTTCCGAATATAAAATAAGATTACAAATACTTATTCACTGTTTTTTTTCTAAACAAAATGATATTGTAAATTATAGAAAAAATATAATTTCTGAAATCCTTTAGGCACTTATTAATTTAGATTAAAAATATATGGATCTGAAACTACAAACACCCTTAAACATTATTTTAACAACCAATACCCTGAATTAATGCAATTACAAATTTAAATGCTTTAAATAAATAAATAATCTACAAATCCTCCAAAAAATATTGAGAAAAATTAATTTAAATACTTATAAAAATTTATCACTTTCTTTGTCACATTGTCTTTTGGACATTTTAAGGCATTTTGCAAACTCGGATCAAAATAACATTTATTTTATGAGTCATTCAGCTTAGATTCAGGCATTTATTTATTTGCTTTCGACGCAAAAGACATCCGATTGATAAGAAGTGATATAAAATTGAAAGAAATCAGATATTTCAGTTTTTATAAATATTAGAACAAAGGTTCCCGAATTGGGACATCAGGAACCAAAGAGATTAAGCTAAGAACTTCGAATAACAATACAAGTACTGTCAGACATCTACCGATATCATTGGATGCCAGGTACACCATCGTGTCAGAAAAACGGAACATTAGAAGTCTCGATGCGTAGTTGTGTTTAACCCCTTTCCGTCGGGAACCTTTAACGAAATTTTAAATTTTTTGTCATCAGTTTTTAAAAACAGAAATTTTTGACTTATTAAATCGAGAAAATGCTGCAATTAAATGAGGCAAATTTTACAGTATATATTTATTGGTGGGATAAACAAGGATTCTTAAGCCTTTTTGCGGCACGTATACGAGTCACTCGTCCCCAAGGGGTTAAAATTCATCTGGAGATAAGACATGCTCCACTAAGTGTATTCGCAGTTATATGTCTGTTTAGAGGAAAGTTAAAGAAATTTTCTCTAAAGGAAAATCATTTTCATGATATGAAGTATACTTCATGAGAAACAGTTGTAAATCTGGCAGACCTATTTTGAAACAGTTAATCGATAAACGGTTTTTAGCATATCTTAAAAGAATGGAGAAACAAGTGCATTTCATGCTTTTAAGCCTACTTTGAAAATGATCATCATAATTGGTATAATAAAATACGGTATGATTTTATAAAAGGTTATGATAAATCTTATGTATACACTTTAGTTTCTAAATAGTTTAAATGACTTACATAAAAAGTTCCGTTATTTACCGAATTCGATATGACATCTCAATATTTGGTGAAGTTTCAATCATTTCACGAAAGTCATGTACGATCTATAGTTTCAATATTTAATGCGTGATATATCGCTTGCTAACTAAGCGTAGAATCAACTGGGCGAAAAATGTCCAAGCCGGGGATCGAACCCTGGAACCTTGGAATAGCACTCCAAGTCCTTTACCATTTAAGCTACCAAAACAATGCCCAACTTTGCATTTTCCCCTCCCATATGTTGGTAAGGCTACAAATGCAGAATAAGATGGAATAATCTTAACGAGCACAGAATCCTCAGGCGTAACATGAGACACAAATAAACCGAGCTTCATTGAATATGTATACAATTTTAATTATTTTTTCAATTAATTTTCATTATTTAAATTACTCTTGCAATTATTGATTAATTGCTCTTGGAGCACTCAATAATTGCAAGCGTAATTTCAATGTTCAAAATTAATTGAAATAATAATTAGAATCGTATATTTATTCACCGAAACTGGATTTATTTGTGTCTCATGTTATGCCTCAGAATTCTGTGCTCGCTACTACGTATTAAATGATCTATATATTTAAAAGACCTGGTACTAGCTGCACTAGCAGCCTAGTACTAGCTGCTTATTTGTGTCTCATGTTATGCCTCAAGATTCTGTGCTCGCTACTACGTATTAAATATTCTATATATTACTAGCTAATATAATAACAATATAATATAATATAATATAATATAATATAATATAATATAATACATATAATATTTATTACATAATATTCAGTTGGTAATTTTCGTCCCCATATGTTGGTAAGGCTGCAACTGCAGCATAAGGTGGAATAATTTTAACGAGCACAGAATTCTAATGCGTAACATAGGACACAAATAAACCCAGCTTCGGTGAATGTATATGCAATTTTAATTATTTTTTCAACCAATTTTCAACATTGAAATTACGCATGTAATTATTCATTATTTAATACGTGATTTATCAGTTGCTAAGTAAGCATATAACAAAGTGGGTGAAAAATGTCACAGACGGGGATCGAACCGGAAACTTTTAGAATAGCATTCCGAAAATTCTTGGAGAGCTCCAAGAGCAAATATTCAATAATTTTAAACGTAATTTGAATGCTGAAAATTAACTGGAAAATTAATTAAAATTTCACACGTATTCGACGAGGCTGAGTTTATTGGTGTCTCATGTTATGCCTTAGGATTTTGTGCTCATGAAGACTATACCATCTTGTGCTGCAGTTGCAGCTTTACCAACATATGGGAGTGAAAAATTCCAAGCTGGGCGGTATCCTGCACTGTAAAAAAAGTGTCGATCTACTAAAAAAACTTTAGTGATCCTTGTAATTACTAAAAAATTTTTAGTAATCTTAGTCGGTTACTAGAAAATCTGTAAGAATTACTAGAAAAAAGTTAGCAATGGATAGAGTTAATAGTTTTACATTTTTAATAGCTATTACTAAAACTCACTTGGTGTGGCCTTGGTAGCACGGTGGTTATAGTAACGGACTCCAGGCCAAAAGGTCCCGGGTTCGATACCGGCCGCCGACAGATACGTCCCGAATGTATGTAGTGTAAGTACTCGTTAATAAAATGATTATGAAAATCCTGTCAGAGCACGTAGCAATGTTTGGTGCTGCCATCTATTGCAGTTTTGCCGAAAATCTATCTCTTCAGAAGTGTGGATGCAGCTCGAAGGAAGCTCCTGTCCTTCGGGCGCACGTAAAGGTTATTAAAAATAATTTTGGAGCTATTACTAAAATTTTCTTAGTGGCTCATACTAAAAATTTTTAAGTTAGTTATACAAAAAATTCTTTTGTTCAGTTTACAAAAGAAATGCTTGTTTCACTTGCAAAAAAAAAGTTTGTAATGGTTACTAAAAAATTCTGTGGAATACAAATTTACTAAAGAATTTTTAGTAACCTCTTGAATTTTTTTTTACAGTGTGGTAATTTAAATCGAATTGCACTTGGAGCGCATAGAACATAGAGAACTAAACAATTTTCAAAAAGGCAAAAAACATTCAATACTATTCTTTATTTTGTTTTTCTTTGTTTCTGCATTTAAATGATGCATCTAGTGTCAATGCACTCGTATGACTATTCCATTTAATAATATGTAATTTTTCAGTCTCAGCGACATTAATTATATTTTGCAGCATTTGTTTCAGAAGCTAGAGATAAATATGTCAGAAACAGTACCACGTTTAATTAACTCATCTCTTGAAATTATTTTTCTGAGCCCTATTATTCATTTGGAATCGTTTGTTGTTATAATTATTTTAGTGCAACAGAAATTAGAAATGAGCAAGGTGTTATTCATTTGACTGCATAATAAAGACTGCACTTTTAAATATTGTAAAGTGCACTTAGAAACATCTGTTTGAAATGTTATTTTTGCTATGCAGTGGAACAACCAGCAATAAAAAAATGAAAAAAAAATCTAGAATGCAATTTCAAAAATGAAATATATTTAAGGCATTTTATTAAAAATATATATGACTGTTTTTTCTTTCTTACAAAAACGTTTTATGGATAATAAGTCATTTACATATAATTTTTGTTTTCTGAAAAACTATATTTTAGTTAACACTTTTAATTTTGATTTCTTGCCGAACTACCAGTTTTATTTTATTTCACCTAATATTAAATAAATATCGAAATTGTTTCATTAGTTACTTAGAAAAAAGTAATTTAATGTCAGGTTTTCTGGACAAACTATGAAATTTTCATCCTTTTAATTTAAAATATTAACATTCAATTAACTACAAATTTCAAGAAATTTTTATTTTTACGAATTATTATTATTGCATCATTAAAGAATAGCATTTAATGGTGCAGTTGATAAATAAAAGCTATTTTGAGTTGATACCGTATATATATATACATATATATATATATATATACAGGGTGATTCATAAAAGATGGGCAGAACTTTAAGGGGTTATAGTACACTTAAAGACAAATAATATTAAATAGGAGACTAAGGGTCCCAGACGTATTCCCAAGGAGATAGGGGGCATTAAAGTTTAGGGTCCGAAATTTCAAATGATTATAAAAAATGGAAAAATTGGTCGATTCGTTTGCGGTTTTTGCAAAAAGTTTTCTTTATGCCAGTATTTTCTTGAAATAAAATTTTAAAGTTCAATTTCAAAAAATGCCGATAGGGGGCGCTTTAGACTTTGGAGTAACAAACAACTATTTTTTAACGCTATTTTTTGTATTTCTTTAAATGATTTCGAAAGCTTAGACTTAAACTTAAATTTTGATCTAAAAATCTGAGTCCTAACGAGTAGTTAAGTAGCGTAAACTGAAATTTGAAATTTTTTTGTGTCTCATTAAATGCTTTCTAAAGCTTAGACTTAAATTTTCAGCCCAAAATCTGAATCGTTAGACGTGGTTAAGTTTCTGGGGAGAGGGGTTTGAAATTTCTACTCCTGAGCACAGTTCAGTTTACCATGTCCACACATTGTGTGCTGTGATACGAGGTAAAAAGACACAAATTAGGATTATGTTACCAAAGCATATTTATTAACATGTAATTACAATAAATGTTCAAAATTGTGACCACCAGAGGTTATGCACGCAGAACAACGGCGAAGAATGGAACGGCGAACATTCGCGAAAACATCAGGCTTTTCGAGCACTTCCCCTACAGCGGCGGAAAGTCTGGCGACCAGTTCCTCGGGGGATTCAATGGGTGTCTCATACATAAGAGCCTTCAATTGTCCCCAAAAAAAGAAATCGAGGGGTGAAAGATCTGGCAAGCGAGCAGGCCAAGCAACAGGACCACCTCGACCAATCCATCTGTTCGGAAATGTGATGTCCAGATAGTTGCTGACGTCTCGTACGTAATGGGCTGGCGCTCCATCGTGCTGGAACCACATGACCCGCCGGATGCGTGGAGGAACAACGTTTAACAGGTCTGGCAGCACATGTTGCAGAAATGTGATGTATGTTTTACCGTTGAGGCGTTCAGGAAGAAGGTTCGGTCCGATTAGGTGGTCTCCGAGGATTCCTGCCCAAACATTGAAGGAAAAGCGTTTTTGATGAGCATGTGGATACGTAGCATGTGGATTGACATCCGCCCATACATGTGCATTGTGTGTGTTAAATGTACCTTCACGTGTGAAGGTAAATTCATCGGTGAAAAGCACAGTTCGTCCAAAATGTGGATTTAGCGCGTTCTGCTGCAGAAACCAGCGGGCGAATTCAATACGATTTGGATAATCCCCTGGAGACAGTTTCTGGACTCGTTGCACATGAAACGGGAGCAAATATTCATCCTTCAGTACCCTCCATGTCATGGACTGTGAGGTATCCACCTGCCTAGCCACTGTTCGTGTACTTGTACTTGGCTGCGCCGCTACTACATCCAGAATGGCTTCTGCAACAACTACTGATTCGTCCTTTTTTGCACGACCTGCATTCGACCGGGAAGCGAGAAATGATCCCGTCTCACACAACTGTCTGTGCAAGCGCTCGAAAGTTTTGCGGTTAGGCAACCGCCTGTTGGGAAATCGCTCTCCGTACATTCGTTGTGCCTCTGCACCATTTCCATCTGCCGCTCCGTAAATTAAATGCATCTCAGCCTTTTCCTTATTCGTGAAGGGCACCATCTTCCGATTCATTACTACAGCGACTTACACTTGACTCACCGTTCAGTGATTTTAATGCCTGAATCGTGTCGAAATTTTGCATACGTGTTCTTCTTCTTCCCCATTTGACATTTGCATACTTTCTGTTTCCTTCTTCACCCGGTGACTAGCGTCAGGAATGGAGCTTTAACGTTTGCATGAGCGGCGTTTCCAACTGTGCCAGTGCCTTTATGAGTGAATTCCGACTATGCAGTCCTTGACGAAAGTTGTATTTTTGCCTCGTATCACAGCACAGAATCGTTGGGCATGGTTAAGTAGTGCAAACTGAACTATGTTCAGAAGTTGAAATTTGAACCCCCTCCCCTCGCTACTGAACCACGCTCAGCGATTCAGATTTTGAGCTGAAAATTTAAGTTTAAGTCTAAGCTTTAGAAAGCATTTAATAAAACACAAAAAATAACGGTATAAAATAGTTGTTCGTTACTCCAAAGTCTAAAGCGCCCTCTATCGGAATTTTTTGAAACTTTTCTTTAAAATTTATTTTCAAGAAAATACTGACATAAAGAATAATTTTAGCAAAACGCGGCAGTACTTAGAGCCTAATCTACGACACAAAGATCGGGAATAACTGATTTTTGTTCTGGGGGGAGAAGGGTTTCAAATTTCAAATTTCAGTTTACGCTACTTAACTACTCGTTAGGACTCAGATTTTTAGATCAAAATTTAAGTTTAAGTCTAAGCTTTCGAAATCTTTTAAAGAAATACAAAAAATAATGTTAAAAAATAGTTGATTGTTACTCCAAAGTCTAAAGCGCCCCCTATCGGCATTTTTTGAAATTGAACTTTAAAATTTTATTTCAAGAAAATACTGGCATAAAGAAAATTTTTTGCAAAAACCGCAAACGAATCGACCAATTTTTCCATTTTTTATAATCATTTGAAATTTCGGACCCTAAACTTTAATGCCCCCTATCTCCTTGGGAATACGTCTGGGACCCTTAGTCTCCTATTTAATATTATTTGTCTTTAAGTGTACTATAACCCCTTAAAGTTCTGCCCATCTTTTATGAATCACCCTGTATATATATATATATATATATATATTTAAACTTAGATCTTATAAAAAGCATATTCGTTACATGCACGTGTGAATAAACAAATATTTTATTATAGAAAATTGACTGAAAAAAAAAGAATTAAAAATTTGTAAAAAAAAATCCTATAATTATTAGTAATTTTTATACATTATCTTCAATTCTCTTAAAGTTCAAATGATTTATCTAATGCTATTGTAATTATAATATACAATATTTTTCTTTTTTTTAAATAATGTTTAGCCGTTGGGCAACATTAACACAGCCACATTATATGCTTCAGGGTTATCAATAAATGAGATAGATTCAAAGTTTAATTAAAGTTTTTCATGTAAGGTTTGATTTTCTCAAAATTTATTTAAATTTATTCATCGTTATTTTTATTTCAGAGATACTAAAATTAAAAGTTCACAAGCGTATTATGCAATTACAGTTAGCAATAACGTCTGCTGAACAAATTATTATTCTGAAATGACTAAAAAATATCCTGAGGTAAATTTCATTTTGTGAAACAGTAACGTTGAAATTAATCCTCAAAGATAACGGGGTATATTGTTAATACTTCTAAACTGAGGTCTATAATTATGTTTCGAGTATAGAACATCATTTTTTTATTATTATTCATAATTGGATTAGCTTTCATAAAAGGGGTAATTACCAAATATGGATAGCTTTTTACTCAGAAATACGCGATATATTAAAACTTTATTTTATTTTATCTTGCTTTAATAAAAAAGTAAAATGTATTTACTTTAAAGGACATATATTGAGGTAAAACGGGTAAATTGCATTTTAATTACATCATTTAGTTTTTTTAATACTAAATAACAGTATATTAAATGTTATTACATGTTTCAAAATAAATAAAATAAATACAAAAGAATGCTTGATAACGTAGAAATGAATTATTTATTTTATTTTTTAACTAGAAAGTATTGTTTATTGGTCAGACCTTCAGATTTTGAAGAAAAATTTCAAATAGATTTTTAATTAACTTAATTAGTTTTTCAAGACTAGTATGTTGTATTAAAAATGTTATTTTGTCTTTAGATACAGATAAAAATCACACTTTATATTATCTGATATTTGTTTATAAATTCGACGTAAAATAAGTAAAAGTTAATTCATATTTCTTATACACATTATTAAGGAAGATGGTGATTAAGTATATTTCAGAAATCAAAATATGCAAAATATACACGATACATAAAAGGGTTAAAATAATGGTGTTTTTCTTTTCTTTTTTCTACTATTTACTGAAAATAAGGGTTTTCAAATGATTCTTAAAATAATTAGATCAATTTTAAACACGATTATTCAATCTTTAAATTAATTATAACAGATGTAAATTTTCCAACTGGGTAAAAAAAAACTCCGGGCCAGAATTTGAACCAGAGATGTATTGGCTGAAGTCGCCAATGTTCTTCCAACTCTGCCATCTCGGACGAACAGCGGAGACTTTATCACCCAAATAACCTCAACGATCACAAAATATGGTCTGATACTATAAATCAGCTCAACAGAATAAATCGAAGGTCAATATTTGGAACTGCAGAAAACGCTGCATAAGAAACTATAATTAGATCAATTTTAAACACGATTATTCAATCGGTAAATTAATTATAACAGATGTAAATTTTCCAACTGGGTGAAAAAAGCTCCGGGCCAGAATTTGAACCAGAGATGTATTGGCTGAAGTCGACAATGTTCTTCCAACTCTGCCATCTCGGACGAACAGCGGAGACTTTATCACCCAAATAACCTCAACGATCACAAAATATGGTCTGATACTATAAATCAGCTCAACAGAATTAATCGAAGGTCAATATTTGGAACTGCAGAAAACGCTGCATACGAAACTATAATTAGATCAATTTTAAACACGATTATTCAATCGGTAAATTAATTATAACAGATGTAAATTTTCCAACTGGGTGAAAAAAGCTCCGGGCCAGAATTTGAACCAGAGATGTATTGGCTGAAGTCGACAATGTTCTTCCAACTCTGCCATCTCGGACGAACAGCGGAGACTTTATCATCCAAATAACCTCAACGATCACAAAATCTGCTCTGATACTATGGATCAGCTCAACAGAATAAGTCGAAGGTCAATATTTGGAACTGCAGAAAACGCTGTATAAGAAATCATAATTAGATCAATTTTAAACACGATTATTCAATCGGTAAATTAATAATAACAGATGTAAATTTTCCAACTGGGTGAAAATATTTTTACGCCTACTGAAATTTTATCTGTACGCTGAGTAAAAGTAGATGTAAATTTTGATGCTAATTTTTATAAAACTACTGAAATCTGTAGTTTTACACATAAATCTGCTAAATTTACAGCAGCCCTTACTAAACTTTTATCTATAACCAGAGTTCCCGTTACGTAAAATGTTTCAGTAATCTCAGTTTCCTGAGAAAATTTTAGTAACCTTATAGATTTTTTGATCTACAGAGCAAAAGTGCATCTGGTCAATACATTTTTATTGTTGCCATTGAATGAAAAGCTCTAAAAATCACAGTTTTACAGGAAAATTTTAAAATTTTAAGCATTTTTTACAGTGATACGGGTGTATTTGAGCAATAGTTCTGGTTTTTAACAAAAACAAACTGTTATGAGTGGAAATCCTAAAACTACAGGAAATAAACGCGTATTATACGTATATACAGAGTGTTTCAAAAATGAGCGGTATATTTGAAAAAACAATAAAAATTAAACGGGCAGCGTTAGAAATAACCGTTTGTTGCAATATGATTGTTACAACTCTAAATTTCCAGGCATACAACTTTCGAAGTTAGTTAAAATTTTCAACAACAGATGGAGCTGCAGGCAATTTGAAAACTCAGTCTGTGAGTTTGCCATTCTGTAAAGCCTCTGTTCCTGCCCGCGAACACACTCGCGAGCTAAAGCTATTCAATGTAAAAAAAAAAAAAAAAAAAAAAAAAAAAAAAAAAAAAATTGACCTATTTGCTGCAGCGTCACTCCACCGCTTTTATAGAAAATGGTTACTTTATTGTGTTATGGTGCATTCTCATTGGTCATAAAAGACATATTCTATAAAAGTTGTGGAGTGACGCTGCATCAAATGGGTCAAATTTTTTACAGTGTTCCTATGGGGAGGCTTTTTGTAATAACTCTTACGCAATTTGACATTTTTAAATATTTTTTTTTGCATTGCATATATGGGGTCCCTCTCAAGATAGCTCCTTGATTACATTTTCGATTTTGGTTGCAGATATTTTTTATAAAGTTACTTTCACTTTAGAAATCCGTTTTGGAAGTAAAGCTAACTTTATAGAAAATACCTGCGACCAAAATAAAAAATATATATATAATCAAAAAGCGATCTTGAGAGGGACCTCAGCTATGCAATGCTAAGAAAATTATTAAAAAATGTCAAAATGTGAAAGATTTATTACAAAAATGCCTCCCCATAGGAATAGCATTAGCTCGCAAGGGTTTTCGCGGACAGGGACAGAGGCTTTACAGAATGGCAAACTCACAGATTCCGTTTTCTACTAAAACATTCAAATTTCCTGCAGCGCCATCTGTTGTTGAAAACTTTAACTAATTTCGAAAGTTTTATGTCTGAAAATTTACTGTTGTCCATAACATATTTCAACAAACTGTGTATTTCTGACGCTGCCCGTTTAATTTTTATTGATTTTTCATATACCGGTCATTTTTGAAACACCCTGTATATATTACTCGAAGATATGAGTATAGAAATAAAAGTATTTGTTTCGGCACATTAGTATCGTAAGATAACGGAAATTAATATGGCATTTTCATTAAATACCGAATTCTTTTTTTTTTTTTAAAGCAGAATAAATGATCTTGTATCATGCACTTAGAATTAGTGCTCGCGATAGGATACGTATAGCAGCTATACGCAAACGATATACGTATATCCGTATAATACGTATTTCTGCTATACGGATACTTTAAAATATACGTTTAAACGTATCCGGATACGTATAATGCGTATCAGTTAAACGTATATTTAAGAATACGTATATTTCATGTATACGTATATTCCACGTATCGTATCTAATTTAAATATTGGACTTCATCAGTCATGTCACTGAATGAAGAATAGTTTGGAAATCGGTGGCGTTGTGACAGGAAACCGTATAGTATGTCTTATACATACAAGATCAAGCAATGAAAAGCGTATATTTTTTTAAACATTTTGCAAAAATTTCACAAAATATCAGACTCCTGATTGGCCAATTTCGTTTCACTAACAGGGAAATATCTATTTTCAAAATAGCGAGTTATTGCTGAATTGCAAAAGTATTTTGCAACATTGTAATTTGAATTTATTTAGATTTTTTTATTCATCTCAAGGTAATGAGCTCTATACCCCGTTATTTTACATTTTGTGTAGGTAATGTATACAAATTGTATCCATTGTAAATAACCAGCAAAATTAAACACTATTTGAGGAAAGAATGAGCGTATAAATGTTTCAGATTTATTGTGAATTTTTGTTAAATTTAGTTTTTTCTTTTTAATTATTTAAAAATTCTTTATTCACTTATTGTTTACACTCAAGATTGCACCCGAGCGTAAATGCTATTCTTTTCATGGAGTTAATATTTTCTAACTCTGTTAATGTATAATGAAATTTCATTTTTTTTAAAATCTTGACATTCTCACCAAAACATATACTGCTGTTTGTAAAAAATGCAAGACCATGAAGGAAGTATCAGAATTAAATGAAATTTAATACACAAACTACTTGTATTGGTACAAATAAATGTATGCATTTTCAAAGCAATAAAACAATATTAAGTGCCCGAAATTAGTATTTGGTGTGGCCACCACGCGCTGCAGTAAGTGCTTCTATACGACGTGGCATGGAGTCAAACAGATGTTGAATGTCTGCTTGTGGAAGAGCATTCCATATTGTTTGTATGCGCACCCAAAGTTCGTCTTTTGAAACTGTAGGACGCGGATCACGAGCGAGACGCCGACCAACCATATCCCACACATGTTCAAAAGGCGACATATCCGGCGAATAAGCAGGCCAAGGAAGAAGTTGGATATGTTGGGCTGAAAAGAAGTCCCGAACAATCCGTGCAACATGTGGGCGTGCATTATCCTGTTGAAACACAGCTCCAGGGATGCCTTGAAGGATGGGAACGACTTCGGGCTCTAGCACTTCACGGACGTACTTGTTGCTATTCAGATTACCCTCAATTCGTAGCAGCTGAGATCGTCAGACAACTTGTTGCCAATCAGCCCGCCAAGCTTTGTGTTCATCAGCCCATTGCAGACGCAGCCGTCGATGATTTGCCGTGAGGGGGATCCTGTATAATGGAATCCTTGCACACAATCCACGGTGCAGCAGACGTCGACGAATTGACGAAGCTGACATTAATACACCTGTAGCAGTAGACCAACGTGCTGTCAACTGCCTGGAGGAAGCTGTACGGTCAGTCACCGCCATGCGGACCAGGTGTCTATCATCGCGCGCTGACGTCACCTTGCGTCGTCCACTCCCAGTTTTTCGAGTTGTCCGGTTCTCTTCGGTCCACTGCTTCAAAACTCGCATCACTGTGGAACTGTTCCGCTGCACACGAGCTGCTATTTCGCGATAGGAAAATTCTCCTTCACGCAGGCCGATAATTCTCCCCCTTTCAAACTCCGTAAGTTGTTGAAATTTGACCCTATTTCGTCGTGGAGGCATACTAAACATTCGCCACTAACAAATAACCAAGCACTATTTTCAACGTCCCGCTACAGCCCGATACTTATACGCTTTCAACATCCGTCCAGAGGGCGCTGCTCACACCACGCATGCGTGGTGTCTCTGAAACTTTACTACTTTGCATAACATCCTATAATTGACATTTGATGCAAATTTCATTTCATTCGGATAATTCCTTCATGGTGTTGCATTTTTTACAAACAGCAGTTTACATAAAATCACTTCATATCAAGCATTAACTGAATCTGTAGTTTGATGAAAATCCGTGCATTAATTCTAGAGATAGAGCTATTGCAGAAATCGTAAATAAAATACAGCAAAGTAGAGCCATCTGTTGAACGATTTACATACAAAACTAGTCAGCAACAATTTCTACCAGGGGCTACTTGAATATATAGGGGAGACTGGGATGCATGTGAACAGTTCACATAAACATAGCTTTTTGTAATAACTGGGTTAATTTCTATAAACAAAACTATTCTATATAGTAAACAGAACTTTTTTTTATGCACGGTATCTTTTAAAAATTAACTTTACAGTTCTTCTTATTTTTCTTAATAGTTTATTGAATTAAAAAAAAATGTTCATATGTGCCCCAACGAAAGAAAAGTTGTAAACACATGAGGAAAACATGTGAACACAAGGAAAAAAAAATTGAGATGTTTTTATTATCTTTTTCATATGTTACCTTAATCACTAGTTGTATTATTTATTAAATTCACCATAAAGAAAAATATATGTATATTTATTTAGTTTCTGAGTTATATGTTTAAGCAAAATATTATAAAATAAAAATAAGTAGATTTGGGGGGGGGGGGGGACTTAGAAAATTGATAAAATATTGTTGCAATATAACAAAAAAAAAAGAAGTAAATTTGAGAAAATAATTAAAGAATTTAAATTTTGCTTAGGGCTTTTTGTTTGAGGGAGATTTTAGGGAGGAGCATTTGGATAATATTTATTGGAAAACTACAAAAAGGCGAAAGATTCTCATTCCTATATTTGCCTTATTTGCCTGTAAATTAAGGATAAAGAATTGTTTTACATTTATAAGCTTCCTCCAAATTTAATTTCTTTTGCTTTTAAAAGAAAGGGGGAAGTCAATAATGGAGATTTCACGGTAGTTATAAGTTAAAAAAAATTTTCTTAATATCTAAATTTATTTTCAAAACACCAAATAAAATAGCTGTTTTAGAAATGGAAGTAAAATAATACTACAAGTTTGCAACAAATAAAGCAGAAAAATTTGCAAAGTTGCTAAACGTAATATTTTTTGCATTAATGGTGCATAAAAATAGTATTGAAAACTGTTAAATAAAATAATGTATAGCATTTATTGCAATTTAGAAAACATGAAATTTATTTAAAATACAATTGAACGTAAAGAGCTTTTTGCTTTTTATGTATTTGCTGACAGTTGTGTTTGTAGAAGTTTCTATTACACAAAATCAACTTTATATGATAGAAATGTCTTCTATTTCTATAAAAATATAGATATGGAGCTGGCATTATTTTCACGAAGTTAACTAAAAGGAATAGAATCATTGAATGATTATTGAGCAATTTAATGACATATTCAGATCTGCCCCAACTAGACCCTTCATAAGTGTCCCACATTACCACAAGAGTTAAAATGACAAATCATTAGCATTTCTCAATTTTAAAAATAAAAAATGTCATAAATATTTATTAGTATCAATAGTATTTGTTAAATAAAGAAAAAAAAAGAATAAATAAATAAAATTATTCTTTTATCAAGCTGGAGATTTTACTTTTAAGTACAGTAAGCAGTATTTTGGCTCCTGGGGACAAACAAAATGTCGAATAGTTTCAAAATTTTTTTCCATATGTCTATAGGTTCTCCCATCTTTGATAATTTTTTGAAATAAAAAAAACATATAATAAGTAGGGAAAAATGGCAATGTTATCATATGCCCCATTTTCACATGTGCCCTAGTCTCCCCCATATATGTTACTTAATTCTGTGTATTAGGTCTTGAGATAGAAAACCCACAAAATCCATGTCACATACAGACAGACAAAGTCACAGACTCATAAACTGACAGGCAGATATTTTGTAAAAACAAATTTTTCGGACTCTCTTACCCTTAAAACGTGTAAACCCGTCGAAAGTATTCCCGGATCCAATACTTTCTTCTTGTAAAGATACAAGAAAATATAAAAAAACTAAGTACTGCGTCGCAGATTTTCCAAAGATTAGTTTGATTCTACCCACAACTAATGTAAGACATTTTATAATAAATAACTCAGTTTTTTGGAGAAAACAAATCTAAACTGAGGAAGTATTCAGATTTTTTTAAGTACCTGCATAACAAGTAGTAGTTAAGTAAACGCATCGTAGTTCTTTGAACAAAGAATCGCGATGGGGATACTCTACCGGATATTTCTCAATGTCTCTAATCAGTAAAAAATTATTGAAACATCAAATTTCATACATTGAATGATACGTTTAACCGCTTGGGTAAAATCCGTGTATACGATGTACCGTATATGCTGTTTCGTGTAATACGTACAACTGCCGATGCCGAATTATACGTATAGCAAATACGTATTTCGTATAATACGTATTATACGTATACCCGTATAAACGTATAATCGGGAGCTCTACTTAGAATGTTCTTTTATTACAGAAAATATTACCAAATGCTTTAATCAACCAGTCGGGTATGATTGACTAGCGGAACGACCGTCTGCTGGTTGTGAGAATCCACGTTCGAATTTGGAAAAAGATAAAATCGAAGGAACTTATTATACATTACAAATGTCTTTGTTTATGTCCAATGTTATATAATGGGCAATTTCCATGAAAATTCGCCAAAATATCACAAAGAATTTTTTTTTTTTTTGAATGTATAGAGAATAGAAAAGAACTTGGCTGACAATTCCGTTTTTTCACATATTTGTCTTTGTAGTGCAAAAGGAAAAATGTGTAGTTTCAAATATTTTCCATATCAGAAACAGTGTAAGAGTCATTTAACTTGTTTTAGGAAGTATATATACTTTTTGTCATGTACCCAAAATATTTTCTTTTTATAATTTCCCTAGGCCTATAGAAATTATATGCGATAAAGTATGCACAAACAAAAATGAGCCGAAAAGTTTTTGAAGAATTTATCACTTTTAAAACCATCTTCGATAAAATAAACAGAGAATTTTTTTTTTTTTTTTTTTTTTTTTTTTACTCGGAAAGAATTACATCTTATGCAAGCATACTTTTATTTATGCCTGAAAACTCGGAAATTGAAACATTCTTAAACTTATTCTTAATCGCAAAATTCTCTTTTGAATTTATTTGAAATGTCCATACACCTTCTGTAAGTTTAACAATTAAAATAAAATTATTAGAGAATTAAATAAGTAGAATGCGTACAAATGTAAAGTGAAATAATAAAGTTACTATTTTTAATACGATGGAGATCTTTAAAATAGATGATTATTACATATGCAGTAAGGATTAAACTAATTATACCAGATAAACTTTTATTTATAAGGCAATATAACTGGGAATATTTAACTTTGAAAATGTTGTTTACTCTTACATAATGAACGTATGAATTTTACTGAATGTGTCTGCCTTTGCTAAGTTGCCTTTGCATACAAGTAGCTAGAACTTTACAGGCAAGCAATTTTGAAATTAAAGTAAAATATTATTATTAACGTAAGGAATAATATACTCTTAGTAAATAAAATATTATTGAAGTAAGAAAAATATACTGTTTAAAGTAAATTATTAAATGGAAGGAAATATACATAAACACACATTGAAATAGGTGATTTATTTATATCAATTACATAGAATAAGTTTTTTCCCAGAAATTTATAAAGAGCGCAGATGCCAATATGTGTATATTTCACACCTTCATACTTGTAGAAATTGAAATAAAAAAAAAGGATGATAATAAGGAAATTTTTATTAAATCATATGTTTAGGACATTTAATTCGATTTATTTTGAAATTTTCTATGGAAGTTGATTAACGAGTGTCATAGAAAATTACGAAAAAAGCGCATAAGTATCGCATTTTGTCGTTCAAAATCTTTCATTCAAGTTAATATTTGAAGAATGTGCATCTTAAATTATTTTTTTAAAACAAGATTTACAGATGACATTATCGTTCATTGTTTGGTTTCTAAGATTATTTGCAATAGAGAAGGTAGACAGTAATATTTTTTCCCAAGCCTGTAAATAATATATATATTTTTTTTAAATCTGGATTTAAAATACGTGTATAACATCAATGTAATGATATTTCAGAGTATTTTCTTAATAATCTATAATTTCTTTCACGTATGAGCAAAAAAAAAAAAAAACAAAAACTTTCGCAGTCGCATTAGTAAAAAAAAGATTTGTAGCATTTGCTGTAGGGCTTTTTGATATCAAAAACTGGCGTTCAATTATCTCATTTTGCTTGGAACAATTTTCGCTTTTCGCCATTTATTTCAGAACATTTGTTGTTATAATTGCTCTAGTACTACAGAAATACAAAGTTAACAAATGTGTCTTACATTATAATGAGCCATAAAGATTTTGCACCAATTATCATTCTGAAAATGTCTCTAAAATATCCTGAGGCGAAATTAATTTTAGCAGTAATTTTAAAGCAGTAAAGTTTAAATTAAGTTTCAGATGAACTTCTCAAGAGAATGTAAGTTAAAAGAGTTGTAAGAGAATTAAGGAAGTAAAGATTTCGAAACTGTACTGGTTCATAATTACATAATGGATTTTTAAATTAGTTTTAATTCCCTGCATGTTTTTGCTTAAAAAAAGACAGTTATACACACATAAGAAAAATTATAATTGTTATTCAACAAATCATATATATTTTTTTAAATAATATATTTCGTTCTTTTCTTTTCACTATTTTATGTAAATATAGCTTTCTAGTGAACCTAACCGTTGTTTCATGACAAAAACGCACGAATAATTTTTTATTTTCAATCTTTCTTTTTTTCTTTTTTCTTTCTTCTTTTTTTTCATATTAATTTTTTAATATAGAAACATGCTCAGGCAGTAATTTGTCAATTAACTGACAAATCGATTTTTTAAATACAGAAATTTCCTAATTTAATATTAATAAACAACATTTCTTTTCGTATTCATTAATGAAAGTTAATAATGATAAAGTTAAACACGAATAGTAAAATATCCAATTGCTAGTGAATAATTGTACGGTAAAAATCAGTAAAATGACCAGATGAGATACAATGAATCTACGACGGGTGGGTGGGGAGGGGTGGTAACATTGGAAAACCTTGAATTCACAGCGTAAGGAGAATTTAGACATTACTTATTAGGACTTCAATTATTTTTCGGAAATTAGTAATAATAATAATAATCAAGGTTTGCATTTATGAAAATTGCGAAATCAGTCGACGGGATAACCAAGTAGTACTATTATTTGTTTTTTCGTTATTTAAAATAAAAATTATGTCACGATATATAATTTGGCTATTACTTTGGTGATTTGTATAATTTGGCGAAATTGGTCGACAGGATAACCAAGTAGTACAAAAATCTTTACACGTGGAGTTTCACGTAACAATATACCTTGCCTAAATTACAGTTTCATATAAAACTAGTTTGCTTAATTCGTACTTTTAGAAAATAATCAGAACAACTCCACGTTTATGGAATCTCACTGGGGAATCACTTAATTTTACATTAAGCTTAATAATATTCACATTTTCCCCGCTACACTGACTTTTCCCTACTTGGAGACTCTTATTTGCATTAAATTTCAGCATGGATATAAATTTAGCATTTGAAATATTCAAACTTGAACAAACTCATTAAAATTATACTTATATCAATTTTTACATAAATGTTCCTTCTTTCATAAAATAAATAAATTCTATGTCCAGCATAAGTAACGATACTTTATATATGCGTTTAAAATATAACAAAATTAAAATCAATGAAATTCAGATCAGATCAGTATAAATATAAATAAACTTAATATAAATGTAGATAAAATCGATATACTAATTGGTAGAAGCAGCATGAAAATACCGATTCTAGACGTTTTTTAGTATGCCATGAGAAATACATGGCCAATTTATGTGAAATTAGTATAAATGTAATTAAATAAATTCAAATGTCAATGATATCTATATATTTATAAATTTAAAGTATCCAGATAATTCCGATATAAGACATAATTGTATTCGTAAGTGCATTCGTAATCATTCAAATGTGTAGCACCTAGTCGTCGTTCAGTCTATCCGTCTGCCCGTATATAACAGAACAAAAACTACCCAACCGAATCGTTTGAAATTATAAATAAATAAATTTTGCATAGTTTTGTCGAGATATTCCAAATTTAATGAAAATCGGATGTTCAGTTACAGGAACGATGAAAATATTCCGTTACATTACGATCAATGGGAAAAAATCGTTTCAAGTGAATTTTAATAATGTTATACTCTTTAGAACGTAATAAATTTGATATGCTATGTTGTATAAACTAAAAAAATACATTCTGCACATTTGTTGGTGCAAATAATGTGTATTATTAATTAACAGGTCCACATAAAATTATACCATAAAATTATTCCGTCCCACTTTCAGGGGGACGTAAAGTAAATGCTAGTTTATTCTTTAATTACTGTAACAAATAATTGAATATTTTCATACAATTATTAACATATCATTACAAATGGACAGAACAGGTTTTTAAGACTAAAATCGATCTCCCTCAATCTTCCGATTTTTGGCAAAAATAAAATAAAATAAATAAATAAATAAATAAAATAAAATAAAAAAGGTCTAAGAATTTTTTTAAACTAATTAATGCATATATAAACATACATAGTTCTAAAGATGTACATTAATTTATTAACATACATAATTATAAATCAATTATACATGTGGCCAATCTTGGCTTTCTGACAATCAAGCATCTGACAATCTGACAATCAAGCATCCGTAAGTAAAGAAACACTGAGACTCAGAAACTTTCAGTTAACATATAAGATGGATAACAGTTAACCATTAAAATCTTTTTTAAACCACTCATAGCCAATTCTAGATCTGTTTTGTTATTGCAAATCCTGCGGATCCTATTAACTTGTGAATACATAATATTTTTTGTTTGTGTAATTTTTGGTCTTGTCCTTTGGTATTTTTAAAAAATTTTTGTATATATTTATAATATTTTTGAAGGTTTGAGTTTGATTTCTGAAATCTGAGAAGTTGGGGGCTAAGGATGTAATTTAGCTTATGAGCCTACATCCTTTCAGAAACTTCTCTTTATTTACCCCTACATGGAGGGGCCTCCCTGATGAAGACTTCCATGTATTTTGGGGATTTGGAATTTCTTTTGGTTTTGTTATATACATTTTTTACATTTCTTTTTGTAGCATTTTGCGCATTGGTCTGTAAAAAACTGTTTCTTTGTTTCTTCATTTTTTTAAAAATTAATTGAATGGTTTTAATAAAATTGTGTATATATATATATATATATATATATATATATATATATGACAGGGTGAGTCATAAATATCGAAACAATAGGCTATCTCCTTAAATATTGCCCCTAGACCCATACTTCCAATTGCAAAAATTCAAAAAAAAAGGTAAATTTTTTGATAAGATAGGTTGCAACTCCATGGGGGGTCTATTTGAAAAAATACGAAAAGTAACTTTTTTATACGGCCCCCGTAGGATAAGAATTTCAATAAGGAAAAATTTCCTTATTCAGTCCTGAATAATACACAAATAGTTGCACTTTCATACCTTCAAAAGTCGCAGAGTTATAGCCGTTTGAATAATTCATCAGATTTTAAGGGATTAGACCCAAATTGAAATGCGCGCAATTCAAAAGACAATGTTACTTGTAAACGTGTAAAAAATCTATCTTTTGAGTTAGATGTTTGATTTTTTTTTCTTTTTCTGTGATGGTTAGCCATATAATTTAATAAGAAAATCACATCCTAAAATTTATCCTGCAATTTATCAAAATTTTATATGACTATTACTGGTTTAAAACCCTCTGACAGTCTTGCAAAAGGGCAAAATTGTAATGTTGTTTTCTCAGCATTTTGTTTTAATTGCTAAAAAAATATGACTCTTTCAAAATTATAGAAAAATCTTATTTACAAATATGAATGTTATCCTTGAGTGTGTTAATCATTGCACAATGTATTAAAAATCCATTAAATCAACTGAGTTATATCATTTTAATTATTGCTTGCATTGCAGTGAAATCTGGAGCTTAGGGAACGTCTATAGACTGGCTTGTCAGTCAGAGGGTTAAATGGGATGATTAAAAATCGTTATAACTCCGAACATTATTTATCGGATTTCAATTTCTTTCCATTTAATTACAGATGATAATCTGATTTTGGTTTTGTTTCTGGGTTTTAGTTTTTCAATATTAATTTTAGAACTATTAAAAATATTTATTGAAAAAATAATATAACCTAAAAAAATCATATTTTCAAAAGCGAATAATTTTTCAATTTTGCCCGAAACAAAACTAATGTAAAATAATTAAAAAGTTTGTTTCAAGTTTGTACTTTTTTTCTTTAACAATTCTTAACTTTTAATAAGGTCTGCATTGGACGAAATTTTCAATCCCGGTCTCGAGCAATCCGTATTAAATTCACAGTCTCTGACTGACTTAATACGTGCATGGAATAAGTAATATTTTGGTTCAATTAAAAGTTTTACAAAAACCACATAGATTTTAAAATCGCTTTTATTTTAGGAAAAAAAAAAAAAAAAAAAAAAAAAACTTTAAAATTTATTTTTTTAAGAATTTTTTGAATGCTTAAAAATTAAACACAATAAAACAAAAGAATTCTCCCTATGGCGGAATTCTGTCTTAAACAGAAAATGTGTTGATCCTTGCAAATGAATACAATAATGCCTGAGAAAAAATAAACCCCATTTAACTTCCTAGGAAGGGCATTTGTCTATTACGTATTTTTTCTTTCCTTTGTGATTCCGTCTTAAAAGGTTTTACTGTATACATTTTTCAAAGTCTCCAACGGAATATGGATTTGCGATATTAAAATATAAGTGAAACTTTAAGGGATAAACAGAGATTTATTGATAAAATAAATATATCACAGCCTTTTGCGCTTCTTTATTAATGAAAAGGATAAATATAAAAAACGAAAAGCTATAATAAGTATTTTTGGTCAGAACTCCTCCCTCCTCCCCGTGAAACAATTTTTAACTACACTGAAATGAAAAAAACTATGTAGAAAATCACGGCTGAGCTAGGCTATGATTTAAACTTTTTTCTATTCTGGTCCGGATTGGGATTTTAACATTTTTCATGCCGGGCAGAAATTTTTTTCCTATGGGTCAGTTTGGGACCGGACTTAGATATTTCGATCCATGCAGACCTCCAGTGCTAACGATCAACATATTTTGAAAACAAGTTTTCACTTAAATCAATACGCTGCTTTATTATGTCCAAATAAGAGGCACGGTCTTAAATCGACAATTAATACGAACAATTTGAGGACGATCTCGCATTTGCTTTGAAACCGAGTCGAAAATGCTTTGTTTACAGGAATGGTAAAGTGGTGTAAGTCACGAGTTTTGGATAATTTTGGATTTTAATATCTCTGTCAGGTTTTCAGATACGGAGATGAAATTTTTTTTGTTCAATTTAGGAATGGATATGGAATAATTTCCTAATTGGGAATTTTGCTCTACGGGGACCGTGTAAAAATTTTATATTCGTATTTTTTAAATAGACCCCCCATGGAGTTGCAACTTATCTTATCAGAAATTTCATCTTTTTTTTACGAGTTTTTGCAATTGGAAGTACGGGTCTAGAGGCAATATTTAAGGAGATATCCTATTGTTTCGATATTTATGACTCACAATGTATATATATATATATATATAATCCATGTTATCTTTCGTCTATGCTCAGATAAAATATATTTCATACCACCGCTCATAATTCATGAAACATTTAACATATTTGTTTTTCAACAGCACTATGTTTTTTCTAGAACAGTTCTTCAATACATGCCAATATACCTGAAGCAGGCTTTAAACTTGGTTGAAAATTCTGCATGATATAAACTAAAAACACATTTTCTCTTTTCTAAAAATCGCTTTATATCCATATATGTAAGTATTATTTTTACACAAAACTATAAACATTTTGTAAAGTATCCACATATTTCTATTCTGCTGCGATATAATATCTGAGCATTTTAATTTATAGAGTGATTCCAAATATTTTTATTTTTGTTCCATTTCTGTTTCACCTTGAAAGTCTTCCTCATGAAATCGTAATTTATAAATATGAGACGAAACATATTTTTTATAGTCTAGAAGCTTCACAAAAAATCGTCAAGTAACATTTTAAATATTTGTCAAAATGTTTCATATTGAAAGTGGTTCTATAGAATACAACAAATGTATACTCTAGGTATGAAAGTACTGCTTCCCAATTGCCAGAATTCCACCACGAAATTTTATTAATATTTTTCATCTTAATAAATCTCACACATTCATTAATTAAAGAATTACTATTAAAAATTAACAGTAACAATCGGTCATTTTTTGCGCAGAAGTTTGATCCATGAATTTCTAACCCATGAATCACATCTTTGGGAATTAAGTAAGAAATTATCAACGACCTTCCTCTAATAACAAATATATATATATATATATATATATATATATATATATATATATTATTTTATTTGTTATTTGATTATTATCATAAATTAAGGTACTACTTAATTATCCCATCAACCAAAAATAATATCGCTGTATTATAAGACCAAATACTAGCGCTGTAAAAGTAAAGACAAAATGAATATCCGTATGATGCCATTACTTCCGAACTCGCTACTTGTTAAAAAGTATTCGTTGCCCGTCATTTTCGCTACTGTTCAGAAACCTGGTATTAACAATCATGGTATTTAGTACACGAAACTGCAGTAAATCTAATTATATACCGTACGATGCCGTCTTCGAAAGATTGCTATATGTGATGCCATCTCTACATAAAACTTACATTTAATTAAGTTTCTAAATTTTAAGGAAGAAATGCAAAGAAAATTAAAATACGATGCATAGTTGTATGTTATGTGTTTCAATTTTATATTAATTAATTGCGTATGAAATAGACAATAATTGGAGAAAGTAATATAGGAATTGTAAAACTTTACCGAATTTATACAATAAAACTATGTGATAGTATTACATAAAAAAGTACGTTAACAAGCAAATTAACTAACTAATTTTATACAAAAAGTAATTATGTATTATAAAAATGTAATTTCTATATTAGTTTTTTTTTTAAAAATACGTTTAATTTCTCATGTGGTCATCATATTAAATAACCTTGTATTTCAATTAAATTCTTATTTCTGAAGTTTTTGATTTATATTTAAAAATACTTTTTTGTCAAATATAAAATTTAAAAACATACTAAAGAAAATATTTTTACATCAATAAATATTTTTTCGCATTTAGCATATTCAAATTCAATTTTGCCTACATGAACAGATAATAAAGTAGAATTTACATTACATTTTTTTAAATCTTGCATGTAAGAAATATGTAGAAAAGATGCATACAATACAAAAGAAGATTATACAAAATTTTATTTTATGTGTAAATTTTTAAAACATCTATAGTGAAAGACTTACCTTTCTGAAGGGCTTTTCCATTTTTCATTTTTAAATAAGTATGAAGGAAAATGAATATAAAAGTAGTATCATTAACCGTAAAATGCTTTTTAATTAATGATAATAAAAGAGCATTATTTTACCACATGCATTATACAATCGGAATAATTATCGATCTATTGAAAGATATTATCGAATGACAGGGAAAAAGCTTAATAGATATTTGAAGATATTTATTTGTATATATTCAACTAACAAATATTTTATGCAAATAGCGTTTAAGAGCAAAGTTTATATATAAAATTGTTTTTGAGTGCATTCATGTTTAAAAAAGCTTTGTACTCTTTGTGTAGTTTCTATCCATTTTAGAAGTAGATAAATAACTTTTTTGTGCAAAAGCAATAACATATACGAATTTATTATTTCCAGCTGAGCGAAAAATTACCCAGGCCGGGAATCGAACCCGGATACTTGGCTTACAAGGCCAATGCTTTACCTGTTAAGCTATCTGGGCGATAGCCGGCTGGGATTTTTCGCTCTGATAACCTTATTGGTCGTAACATTTGATCTGTTATTTGAAACAGCTCGCAGAATAAACCGCAGGTAATGGAACTCCATATAACGATGGATACGTAGATATGCTATTATTTTTAACCCAATCAAACTGATTGGTAAATCTACGAATTGATTATTTCCAGCTGAGCGAAAAATTACTCGCGGTTTATTCTGCGAGCTGCTTCAAATAACAGACCAGATGTTACGACCAATAAGGTTATCTGAGCGAAAAATCCCAGCCGGCTATCGTCCAGATAGCTTAACAGGTAAAGCATTGGCCTTGTAAGCCAAGTATCCGGGTTCGATTCCCGGCTTGGGTAATTTTTCGCTCAGCTGGAAATAATCAATTCGTATGATAACTTTACCAATCAGTTTGATTGTGTTAAAAATAATAGAATAACATATACATAAAAGGAATAGTATAAATTTTAAAATACACACAAATTGGAGGAGACATAAATGCTTCCGACTTATATTCTTTAGTGCTGAATAAATATCACTTATTCACTTTCTGGCGCATTTTTCGCATATGAATGGAAAATAAAGCAGAATCTTCTCCGGAAAAATATCCGTCTTTCCCCAGGTGAGACAAATGTAGGAAATACTGAAAGCATACAGAAAAGTTTAAGGTAAAGTTATCGTATATCCGAAATTTAACCAAGAGATATACTTGTGTTGTATTCTCGGTAGATTGTTATTGGACATTTTTCTTCGTAACGTTAAAAAAAAGTTAAATAGGAACAAAAGAGAAAGTTTTACAAAGATATGTAAAAAAAAAAAAAAAAAAAAAATATATATATATATATATATATATATATATATATATATATATATATGTATATATATATATATATATATGTATATTACGTTAACGTATGTTTCGCAAAAATCACGACTTTTTGTTAACTGTTCAATGGCAGCATTCAAATAAAGCACATCTTATGGGTTACTATGCAAAAGTCCTTCGGTAAGATTTATGTTGTGGTAAATTGAATTAATTTATGTTTGTTCCTTCGCTGTAAATTTGGAGTTTCAAATTATCAGTATTTTTATTTTTTTCTGTTCTTTCTACTTAGAAAAATATATAAAAGTGATGAATTTTTAACTTAATTTTTAAAACAATTTATACTGTTTTAAAAAGAAAAATAAACAAGCAAACAGTTTATCAATAAATAAATAAACATAGTCATGTCACCATGTGAGGCGCATATGATTGCCATTTTGTTGCAATCGCGCCAATGTGTTGCGCATGTCGCATCTGTGTGTATTTATTTAGCAAAATTTTCTAATTTTACAAAAAAAAAAAAAAAAAAAAAAAAAGCAATTAAAATAGATTATGACTAAAAGCAGTATGATTTAAGGCTTAGTACACATTCAAGGGAAACCAAACTGGTCGGAAATGGCGGCTAGTTATTATAAAAACTTAAACTCAACGCACACATTCCGTTATAAAAAACGGAAAATGTACTGTAATCAAAGTTGTTAAATATTTTCCATGTTTTTTAAATAAAAATTTCGTACTTGTATTATCCAATATGGAATTGTTCCGCTATTCAAAACGGAAACTTTTGATTTAAAAATAATTATGAGTAACAGCGCAATATTAATCAAAGTTCTGTAATATTTGTTTAGATTGATGTACAGTCATGGGAAAAATGTAAACACTTCACTAACCCCTTATCAAATTCTGGTAGAAGAAATATACTAGAACTGAATGTATGGGAATAAAATTTACTTTAAAATAGTGGATCTAAAATTTGTTTAAGAAGCTATCTACATATAAAAACAAATCTAAACTTCATTTTTTAAATGACAATGCACCATTTTAGCAAGGCATTAAACATTTTTGGTTCAAAATATGCCAAGACACCAATTTTCCAGTTATTTGAATAGTAAGTTTTTTAATTATAAACATTCAAAGTTCACTGCTTTTAATATTAAATTTCATTTTAAAATTTTTATTATTATCTCCGGAAATTATACTTCTAATGTGCTTTCTTTTATGTAGCAATATAATAATTATCAGTATTTAGCAATAGACTAAAATACCCAAAAATAAATACGATGGATTCTCAGTTTTTATAATTTTATGATATGAATAATCAATTATGAAGTTAATATTCGAAAAAATTACGTATTACAACTTGAAAATTTTTGATTGATTTAGATGTATTAAGTCCTGATTCATGTGTACATAAAAAGTCAAGCTTTTTGTCCAAGTAGTTTTCAAATTATGTTTAAAGAACCACAAAATGATGTTTTAAGGGGCCGTCTATGACAAAAGTGACTAGATAATTTAAAACTTCTCGTGCTATCCTGTAGTCTAGAGGAGTTCAATGACTGTTTGAGTGGCACCTAAGGTGCCTTAATCAGGATGGGGGCTGTCTCGGTGAACAATCGAGTACTGAATTTCAAATTGGATACAGCCCCTAAAATATGCTCGTTTTAAAATAATTAATTTAGCGTAAATTTATCGTACGAATTGCATGTAAATTTGTTTTTTAGGCTAATTGAAGGGAAGAGTTAATTTATGCTGTCGTAATTGACTACTGGTAATAAAAAAACAGCGCTGGAGTTCCTTGTAATATGCAGATGTCCCCCTAGGCAAATTAAATATACATAATTTAAAATATTTCCAATCTTTCAGTACTTCTAATTTTCTTCTATAATAATTTATTGAGGAATTAGTAGGGGTGTTTACTTCTTTTCCACCACTGTACATGTGCGGATCAGCTTATATTACATACTATAAGATTCTTCTTAAAAGCCGGATCTTATAAGCTTGCCTTGTCTTCTTCCGTATTGAAAAATCATCACTGAATCAATCATTCATCATTAGAATATTTGGTCGGTCTTCTTCAAGAAATTGTCTTCTATTCAGATAATTTGATTATGTGATAACACGTCAGTTATAAAAGTTTAACTGAATATTTTTCATTATTTATCAATTTAAAAGGAACGATTTATTTTCCCAAATAAATATAATATGTCAATGTTGGTGCAAACAACTAAATAATATTAAAAAATATTGTACAACAATTACATTCTACAGATATACCCGCATTTTAAAAGTTTTTAACACAGAATAAAACTTTTAAACTTTAACACAGACAATCATTATTTTATGATCATCTCAAAACTTTAAAAATTTAGACTACTTCACTGAAAATAGTCTTACTGGAGTTTGTAAATTAAGGTTCCATACCGAAGCATAAATGATTTCTTTATCTTCTTTTTTTTAGCGTCGAGTACATTAGCTTATCATAATAGATGGTTATTATTGTCCAAATTCTCAGAAAATTTGAATGGATCGTAAATATAATTAAAACTAATGCTTTTTCAAGTATCATTAAAAACTATGCATATTTAAGAAGGAAAATGTTTAGTTGAAATCGAAAGATAATGCTGAGAATTCCTTCGATTTCTATAATTGTTTCGAAATTTTCATTTTTTTATTTTGTAAAAAATATAACCTCCCCCCCCCCCAAACGTTTTAAAATTTTATAGGTGATATAAATATGGTCTATTTAAATCTTTTTAAAATGTTGTATTAAAAAACGAACGTTCAGTTGCTTTTAATGTGTAAAAAATATCCTCTCCATGAGCCGGAAAATGACCTGCATTTAAAGGTAAATTTGAAAGAGTTAAAAATCATATTTTAAAAAATTAATTACACCATTGTTTTGAAAAAAAATTCACTTTATAAACATATTTTTGGTTAATCATTATCTCTAAATTTGTGTCGTAGAGAAAAGGTACAATAAAGGAAAAAAACTGTCTCGGTTAAAATGACCTTTTTTGAAAATTTTCTTGAAAATGTTCAACTGCGACATTAAAAAAAGAAAGAAAATGCACCTTTTGAAGCATGAAAATTTGAACCTATTTCTTTCAAGTTTATCTATGCTGAACAGTTTCGTCATTTCAGATTCAAAAAAAAAAAATTAAATTAAATTAAATTAAATTAAATTAAAAAAAATAAAAAAGGTAAAACAAACAAAAATGTTTCTTCCGTCGTTTCGGTGCATAAATGATTTTGTGAGCATGTGCTAGGTTTATCGTTTCCCGAGCATTGAAAATCTAACTTTTTAATGAATGTAAGTTATACTTCGTAATTAATATCTCGAAAACTAATCAGAAAATTAAAATTCTAAGCGTCACATGCATTAGGAGAGACTTTAGACAAACTTCACAAAAGAATTGAGCATCATACGTGCCGTAGATTTTTTTTAGCCATCGCATACACACACACATACGCACACAGTCAGGGCGATTTTTTTCATTTATCAGTACAAGTACGTTTAGAAAATTCAATTTAACATCGTTACATTTTCTACAAAATTTTCGAAGATAATAAATAACAAAGATTACAAACACTTAACAGTCAATATTTAAATACGTGCAATTTTTTTTTGTATTTTTACTGACATTATTAAAATTGTTTTTATGTTAATAATAATTTATTTAATAATGTCTGGAAAAATAACTTTATCCAACTTTGCTTTATCCAACATTAAAAATGCTGTAATTAAAAAGTAATTTTTGATTTCATTACTATTATTTAACTTGTTGATAAGAATGATTTTTTTAAAAAGAAAATTTAAAATATAAAGTACAGAAACGTAAGTTATTTTATTTAATTACAATAAATAACCTGTATAAAACAAATAACCTCATTTAGACAGAATTAATACACGAGGAAACCTTACTTCATCCATAATTCTCCTATTTACGAAATTTATATAACGCAACGCAACATAAATACGCATTTTCCCCACATTGTAGCATTTTATGGGTCACCAGATTCATAAGGTGCATAATTAAGTCATAACCTTAGTAAGCTCCGCATAAGGTAAACGTTTTTATTCTTGAACATAAAACCTCTTTAAGAGCCAAGATATATTTTATTCTTGAATATTTTATTAAATAATGTAGAACATTTACTAGCGCAAATATTAAGGGAATAAGATTCACACTAGCGTGAAATAGCTAAATAAAACTAGCGTAGTTTAGTTGAGATAATCTTATACTTAAAATATGTAAACTTCATAAATTATAAATGCTTCAATAATTAAATTGGGATACTTGAGAAATATAAAGACTAAATATTGCATTGTAAAATATCTTAGTTTTGTTTTCTTTATTGCAGATTAGAAACATGCAGTTATTAAAAAAAACTGAATATATATTTTTTAAAAATTATCCCCTTTTTTAATTACAAATACTGATTTATGTATATAAATAATTAGAATATACTAAAATAATCGATAGGATGGAACGGTTAATTAATTAATTAATTTTTATTCATTTATTTACACAAATAAATATTTTTCAACATTTTTAATATACGAGTTTTTTTGTCACACTTTTATATAAAATAATATTAAAATACTAAATAACAAGATTAATAAAAGTAAGTAAATATTGCCATCACATTGTAAAATGAAAGATTATATTGTTTTCATACAACATTGGTGTCCTCTTATGCATATGATTAGCAGATTAATTCAAAGCGATCTAAAAAATTAGTAAAAATTTTAAAATCACATTGATTTTATGCAAAGCTATCAACGAGTGCTCAGACTAATGTTTTAAACTTTGTTTGAATAAACATTTGAAATATATTAGTTTAAGATATTTGGAATTCTTTTTGCTCCGAATAGATTTAAAGATAGCGAAATCTTTCCAGAATCATAGATAATTACGATGTTACATTTATTTTTATAATCCACTTTTTATAAATGAATGTTTTTTTGCAATTTTTTACAGTCAATTTTTAGAAATATTTTTTAAAATGTGAGAAAATTTACAAAAGCATTTAATTACATAAAAGCATTCCAATAAATAAAAGGAAAATTATTCCGTTTCGTACAATTTTTCGATTGACAACTTCATGAAAACATGGCAGATTAATCAGAAATAAACATTTTCTTTTGAAATTGTTCCATATTTTTTTATAAGATATAAACAAAAAATTGCGGAATTAAATCACTTTTTATCATTATTGATTTATAAAATCTATTGGAAAAAAGATGCTACTGTACTCACTGTTTTCATTTTATCAAGTCGAAATTCTATTGAAACATCTTAATTTTAGATGAACATCTAATGTTCGTCTAAAAGCTGAAAATGTCTCACAAACATATAAATTTTCTTTCTTTTCTATTTACAAAAAGCTTCATTTTTGTAGCGAGATTTACTGAAACTTTTGTTAACCACTTAGTCACTTTTTATTATCTTTTTGATACTACGAATTCCCTATTATCATTGATTCAGGAATTCTAACAGTTGTGAAGTTTTATATCACATTTATTTAAACATTTTTATCATATCATAAAAAAACCATATTTTTTATATTAAGTTTTTGTTCAAAAGGTAATTAATTTTTTCTCTAAGAAATCACATTATGAACTAAATTTTAGCTCATAACATTATTCCTCAATAAATGTTCATTTATTTTTCGTTCTTTCACTTTAATTTATGCTTATTATTTATGGAACAATGTAAAGTATTACATTATTTACATTAGTTTTTTTCGATAAATTATAAAGAAACCCTATGTAATATGACAAAAAACAACAATAATTTTCCGTTTTAGCTTTGATTTTATAGTGAACTCACGTATTCAGTATCTCTCTACAGAGTATTTAAATTTTTCAAATACGCATTCAATCATATATGTTCTGTATTTATTCATTACTTTAGAAAACTAGTCGGCAGTGGCAATCCGAAAATATTCTTCTATTTTATGCATGTTAATACTTCCTGAGAAATGCAACATAGCAGCGCCACAAGTTAGCCGATTAAAATCTAGTTGTTTAAATGGTTCTGAATCAGTTTGATGAAAATCTTAGCTTTTGAGAGCTATTGCAAAACTTTTAAAACAATCTGCATGAAAGCGTCAAATGTTGGGAGATGTACACCAAAAACTAATCAGGATTATAATTTTATTAGGTATTAACTGAATCTGAAGTTTGATGAAAATCCACCCATTAGTTTCTGACATACATTTATTGCGAAATCGTGAGAAAAACTGCATAGCAATGCGACGTGTAGGGCAATTCACACAAAAACAAAACAACACGGATTTATATTAGGGTCATACCATACAGAATGAGCAAATTAGCTGTGGCTGCCATGTCATGTCACAGATTTGAATGAAAACTGGTATATAATTACGAAATATTTATTTATGAGTAAATGTAAAATAATAGCTTTAAGGAAAGTTTATTTAAGTATGTAAACCCACATTAAAAGTTGATATGAAATCGAATTTTTGGCGGCATGCTTAAAAATTTAATCTTGATTATTAGCCGTAGGAAGTAAAAAAACTATGTCTTAAATCATTTTTAGGTAAGAATGGATAATAAGTAAGAGATCGACGTAATTTTGGATGATAAATGAAAATACAATTATCAAATAAATTGCATTTGAAAGTACTTTTCCCCCCCATACGAAGGTTTAAAAATTGAAAATGTGCGATGCTTAGAAGTTTAAAAATTTGCAGCAAAAATTATCACGTACAATTTTATATTTGCTTTATTTTGCAGCTGACGTCTGTAACGAAAGCTATTTTTTGGGATGACTATTCAATTTCTGGTCTAAAGTAGTAGCATATCGGGAAATATATATACATCCTAAATAATCCATGTTTATTGACTTGCCAGTTGACGAGAAAATGAAGCTCCCTCGCTCTTATTTAAATAAAGTTATGAAACAAAAGTTGTGTTCCTGCAGAGAATCGGGAAAAGAGATAATGATTTATGTCAGTCTGCGAGGTTACACAATCCACTATCTATTTGATAAATGGGTCTTTCTGAAAAATAAATTTATTAAAAATAAAGAAAAAAGCTAAATGAAAACTTAACAGATAAACTCTAGGATAAGCAAGAATTAAAACAGTTGTATAAAAATTATAATATACTGAACGAAAAACAATCGTTCAGAAGGTGTAAATTTATATTTATTTAACATTTCGAAGAGAATCGGTTGTGCAGCTTTTTATTTTACGCATATATATATATATATATATATATATATATATATATTAAAGGGTTGTATATATGTAATTGTTGTACTTGATGTATTTTTATTTTTTTAAGCAGTGAATATGTGGAGTATTACATAATTTAAATACAAAATACCTGTCTTTAATAGCAAAGCACAAAAATACAACTATACGAACATTATATCTAATTACATTATATCTAGTAGTAATGTATTCGAATTTAATAATATAATGTTATTAATGAATTATATGTATATTTCTGCAATTATCTGGTAAATATAACTGTTTGCATTGTATCATTAAGAAAATATTTCGTAACTATCTGTTGTTCATGCAATGTTTATTGTATATGGAATGTTTTGATGACTTCTTAATATGCTGATTATAACTTAGAATGTCTCAAATTGCCTTAGATTGTCCAATAGACACTCGCCCAGCTTTGTGGCAAAATTGGGCAGCGACATTACAGGTCCTAAATGTTATCTAAACTAACTTGAAAATAGCATGCCAGCTCAAGCAACAGTGAGTTGCAACAAGTCGTTTGTAATAAATAAATAAATAAGTAAGTAAGTAAATAAATAAATAAATAAATAAATAAATAAATAAATAAATGTTGGTTGATAGAATTATCTCTCTCCCTGTTCATAGTGATTTATCTTTGTCATAAGCCGTAAACTTTTCCGAAGGATAGGCGCCTAATGCCTACTTTCACTCAAAAAACGCAACAACTATTGGAATATTGGAAAAGAATGTATTCAATAATCTAAAAATGTGTTAATTCAAAGTCATTAAAATTACCATTGCTTATTGCATCACATCATTTAATTATTTTTGTTATACCTATGTTATTTTTTCCTGAATAACCTACTGTAAATTCATTACATTGCATTGTTGTTCTCTTGATTAAAGTACCTTGTATACATACAATTATATTCCAAATTCTAACTTATTATTTTTTTAATTAAATCTTTATCTAGGAAACCTTTATTTATGTTTACGTCATTCAAAAAACGTAACAATTATTGAAATAAAATGTGTTCAATTGTCAAAAATGTGGTCATGTAATGCCTTTTAAATTGCTAGTGTTTATTTTATCACATCATTTAATTCATTTTGTAATACTTGTCTTAATTTTCCTTAATACCGTATTGTAAATTCATTACATAGTATTCTTCTTATCCTGCGTCCAAGTATCTTAAATACATACAGTAGTGGTCCAATTCAAACTTATTTTTTTACTTTTTAAGCAAATATTTATCTTTGTTTACGGTATTCAAAAATCACAGCAATTATTGAAATAGAATGTATTCAATATTGTAAAAATGTGTTAATGTTAAGTCTTTCAAATTGTCATTTTCTACTGTATAACACAATTTATCTTTCTATTATATTTCTGTAAATTCTTTTTGAATAACCTATTGTAAATTCATTACACTACATTCTTTTTATTCTGCAGTCCAAGTAACTTGAATACATACAATAATATTCCAAATCAAACTTATTCATTTTTTTAGCAAACCTTTATCTTAAAAATACTTGCATTCCTTTAAAATATCCTTTTCAAACGAGGAGTTAATTAATCTCTTTATCGAAAACAAGACCCCTAAAAAATCCTTTAGATGTATTCAGTCCAGTCTAGATGGATTCGCTCAAAGAATGATTTGAAATATCCACCTTAAGCAAGAGCTTTGTTAAATGTAATTTCGATGAAACAGGATTAAACTGAATTAAGGTTTTTTGCTAATGACGAATTATTCTATTTCCTAGTGTGTTTTTTATTTCTCAAACATTTCTTCATTTTGCCAAATAAGTTGGTTTAGAAATTAAACAAATACAAAAGGTTTGTGTCGATAAATAACTTAATAAAAAGAACATTAGTTTCAGTCGGCACTGTACCATTATTTACATTACATATTACATGCTTATCAACAATGTTCCAGATAAAAAAAGAAAGAAAAAAGACAAAATATCGTTGATAACTTTAAAGATCCAAAAATGGCAATTCCGACATCCAGCAAAAACTTGAAAATTTCTATTAAATTCTATTAAAATAATTTACGTACTTCAAGAAACATACAGAGATGCTTTAGAAATATAAATGTCATAAATACTCTATTTTTTTTAATTTTCAAACATTCTATTAAAAAAATAATTTTTGAAATGTATAGATAAAGAACATTAGTTATAGTTAAATATCCAGTATATCAAAATGATTTAAAGACAGCTAGCCCGACTTTCCGTTTAAAATCTAAAGTTTTAAAATTATATACATTTTGTATTTTGCCTGATACATTGTATATGTTAGTCTTGCATTTTATCATCCATATTTCAAAATAGAAATTTTTACTTTGTTTAGTTTCTAGCTTTCTGAAAATTCGTACATTTTCTATGTACAGATAAATCGTAGATAACTATTCAGATTTTGTGATACATAAATGTAAGCAGACACGGAATCATTGTCATTTATAAATTTGGTAAATTTTACTGAAATCTGCCTCTGATTTCAAAAAATAAATTCTTTCTTCATTTTTATTGTGTTATTACGTCATTTTGTTGTTGCCCAAGTTATTCAGGCTATTCTTTTTTAATTAAACATAATATATTAATTTTCTTCAATGTACTTTTTTAACTTTCCATAAAAATTTAAAAATATATATTTTAAAATCACAGACTGTCAACATACGAAAACCAAAAATTTTTTTAGAAGAATTGGTTTCCGTAAAAATTCTCTCTGAACCAAAGTAATATGAAATTTATTTAAAATGCACTGCTTAAAATATTTGATATATTTTTTTTTCATTATAAAATACGTTTAATAAGTTTATTAAACATGTAAGTACATTTCATCAATCCAAACTTCAAAATTTAATTATTTTTTTATGTGTCACGACATATGATATAGTTAAACGTATAATAACAATTATTTTAACGAAAACGTTAAATTTTGTGACAGTTCTGTACATTTTCAAACAGAAGTGAAATTATTTACTTTAAATTATTTTTTTTAAATATATTTTATTTGTTACACGGTGTGTTTCTTATACTTTTATAGGTAATTTGTCACGAGCAGAAAGCACTTAGCTATGCTAAATTAAATTTAGCTTGGACTTTGATTTGATGAATCATGTATCTCGGCTCCTATTGTGAATTTCTAAAAAGATTACTTTAAAACTAAAAGACCATTTTGTCGCCAAATTTGGCAAATTGTGTCCTTTTATTCAATACCTATAAATTATTTCTTTCTTCAATTACGTTCTTTCATTTTCTAAAAACATGTTTTAGCATTAGCCATCTTGAAATTCGATTTTCTCTAAAAATATCAGCCATGACGCCGATTTTTTGGTAAATATTACCAAATTTGGTGAAATGTTTCCAACTTCGCATCATTGTTTTCTACATACTCTTGAACAACTTCAAAACCGTTTGAATATTTGTTCACGCTTGTAGTTACAATTCATCATCCTCTTAACAAACTTTTTTCAAACATCTTAAATAGCCGAATGGTCTTTTCGTACCTCAGAACTGTAGAATACTAAAACTGAGTCGAAACATTTGATCCGTTAATTATATAAATTTTGCATACATACATAGATTTCAGATTTAATCATATTATAACATACGAGTATATTCAAAGCATACTACAATATCTTTGGAAAATTCATTATGCCAAACGACATTAGTGAATCATAAAATAATAAAACATCAAATTTTAAACACATCCAATATTCACATATATATATATATATAATTATGTAAATCCCAATCTGTATAATTTTCAGTATTTTGTAAGATATTTTTGAAGAATATCTTCATGAATACCTTCCGTGATAACCAAACAGAAGAATCAAGTAATAATTAAATTAACTCTACCTATTTAAATAGCAAATAAGCTGAAATTTTTTGATGAAAAGAAGAAAACTATTAACATTTATGTATGTTAGTTCTTATAAAATAAATCAATAGATCCCACAGAAGTTCCAATGGTCAATGGATCAAGAAGTTAATCGTATACAAATGACAAAAAATTCTGTGATAGTCTGAAATTGTACATTAATGCACACAAGAATATCTTTAAGAACAGCATATCTGGAAATTCTTTAATCAAATTTTTAACTGCAACTGTCAAATATAATAGTAAAACATAGCGTAGCGTTTTTGTTGTATTAACGAAGCGAATAAAAATGTAGTCGTGTTTTACTGAAGAACATTGTATAAGAATGTTACAGTACGATGCAATACATAAAACTAGGTAATACACCAACCTCACTTGCGCAATGATGAAAACACCCCTACTAAATCTGCAACGAATTGGGATAGGCCAATTTTACTGATATTAAACAATTGAAAATAAATACTACTGTTAAATGTTGTACAAGGGGTGATCCAAAAAAAAGTTTACAAGGCAAAGGAAAAAGTATTTATTAACAATAGAAACAAGATACAGACGGCAATCAAGAGACACATCTGGCCTTTACTTTTCCACATAGTCGCCAAACCTGTGTAGGCATTTGTCAGAACGTTCGACCAACTTATTTATCCCGTCTTGGTAGTAATCAGGGCCCTGCTCATTGAGCCATTTCTTGACAGCTGTTTTCACTGCATCGTCTGAGGTGAACCGTGTTCCGGATAAGTTTCGCTTCAACGCCGGAAAAAGGAAATAGTCACTTGGAGCCAAATCGGGGCTGTATGGGATGAAGTGATTCCAGACCCCCCACCAGAACCTTTGCAGCAAATCCTGAGTCTGGCGAGCTCTATGGGGCCTGGCATTGTCATACAGAAGAATGACTGTGAATTTGTCTGTGAATTTCGGATGCGGCCACATTCTTGGCCCATAAGAATCTAATTACGGCTCGCACCTCTATGCGAGACCACTGTTCTAGACGTCGTGCCATTACTGTCGCTCTTAAGTGTCTGTTTACTGATGCTACTTAATCGTAGAACCTCTGTAGGACAACTAGCGCCATCTGTCAACCACCCTGGGTGGAAATATTCGCTCCACAATTATTACGTTTCAAATGCTTCTGCTTGTAAACTTTTTTTGGATCAACCTACGTATATACGTTTTGATTAGAAGATCAATCAGAAATCAAAATCTAACCAAATTATTTTAAATCATAATACCCAATTTTAACAATAATCTTTAAATTTTTGGTTCAAACCATGCACAGAAAGGATATTTCAAATTATCTGAATAGTACTTTTTTGAATTATAAACAATGAAATTTAAAGCTTCAAAAATTAAAATCCATTTTCATATTTTTATTAATATCTCCTGAAATTTTAATTCTAATGTCATCATTTCCTGTATGATTATAATACTGAAAAAATTAACATTAAAACATTTAATTTGTAATTTAAAAAATATGATATGCACTATGGATTATGGAATATGAAATTAATTTTTGAAAAATTATGACACAAATATTTTTTGATAAATTTATATTTACTATATACTGCTTAATGGAAATTCTTAATTTAAATTTTTTCCTTCCAATAAGTTTTCAAATGATTATTAAAACAGTCCAAATTATGGCTTAAATCACCATGTAAAAAGAAAAATATATTTTGTTCATTCTATTGAAACATTTGGGCTGGCATTATTCAAAACAGTTTAAGCGGATGAAATGCTCATTTTCGAAAGTAATGATGCATTAAGAGAAGTACTATAAGTAGCATTTCAACAATCGAGTATCGAACTTCAATTTGGATACAGCCCCTTATATATGCACAATCTAAAATATTAAAAAGTAATTTGCATAAAATTTTTAAGTAATTAAAAGCTGTAGAATTATTTAATAATGCCAAACTTTTGTATTGCTATCGGAAAAGAAATCTTGAATTTGTTTTTATATGTAGATGACTAGAGAAAAACTTTATATACAGCATTTAACAGTAAACTTTATTTCTAAATATTTTATACCAGGAAATGTCTTCCACAGTAATTTGTTGCAGAGTTAGTAGGGACCGTTTTATTTTCCTTCTCAACAGTACATTTCTCACATTAACATAACTATTCAAATGATGCAAAAAGAAAATATAATAGACCATTTACTACAACAGAAATATTAATTTAAATACTAACAGTCAATATATTCTTCTGTTTTGGCTCAGTAGTTCCTAATATCATCATTTTGAAATTATGTTTCTTATAGCTTTTGATAACTTTAAAACAGTGCAATTTATGTATCTTTACTGTTAATTTTCCACGGCTTCTTAACATGGTCTATCTCTCCTTCGAGACTTTAGGCATTTGCCCCCAAAGCCATGCTTTATTTACACCACTATTCACTATTATGAAAGCAACTATATAAGGAATGTATTAAACAAACGAAATACTGAAACACCCTTATTGTCAAAAATGTTATATTAGATACCTTGTCCCGGTAATTTTCTCTAACAAATTACCAAACAGAAATAATGACCCTCTCTAAATATCTGTACTATATTTTGAGTAATTTAAAGATATCTTTGGAGTATCTTTCAGAAAAATATGTCGATGTTTTCGCAAGCATTTGTTAAACACTATCATGGGTGTAATAAGCTCATAAAAGAGGTACGAAGACAGTATCTTATAAATTAATTAAACATCTTCGGGACCAGAGCCCAGTACACTTTTAAAATTTATGAATATTCATATCTCTATATGTTTGTATACGTATTATTTGATTCTTTAAATTATATGGTTGGTTATATAAAGTCAAGATTATAATTCTGAAAATAGTGATACATTATGCACAGTATTAAGGATGCTGCCATGCTAGATATTACAATCAAGGTTTAATTACATTTAATATTGTTAACAATACACTGATTTAAAAAACTTCAAAATAATTTTATGAAACAAAGTGAGATTTTTAAGATGCAGTTTGCACGAAAACAATAATTTCCAATTTCTACATCAATCTAAAAAAACATATCACAGTATATGAATAAGCAAAAGTTTCATACAGACGGAATATTTTTACTTGTATCTTTTTTTTATTTAGGTTCAGATACTTCTTGATTGTGATTTAAAAAAAATCTACTAAATCAATGAATAAATAAACAAATAAGAAATCAAAGAAAATGTTTGATTGTGTTTGCATATCACATAAAATAATAAATAAAATTACAAACAAAGAAAACTTTTAACAAAGTAAAATGTACTCTAACTTTTAAAATGTATGCACTGAATTCTTTTAAAATACATGGAAAAATATTTTTCTGTCTAAAATATCCTTACGTTTTAAGTTAGATTTACCAATAAAAAGTATTCTACAAGCGGTGATACATTTGCATTTCAAATGCAACATTCACATTCTTATAAATGTATACCCAAACTTGTTCGATATAAAATTCAATAAAAGAAGTATTTTTGTATGGAAACACATTTTTATTTTCGAAACGAAAGTTAGAGATGTTGAACTCTATTTTTACATCAAAATGCTTGTAAAATGTGTTTACTATTCCACAACACTTGGTTATATTTTCATAAATATAACTTATTATATATTGTATAGTTCTAAGGTATCATAATTATAAAATAGCATTAAATAATGCTGTTCTTCTTCTATAATTCTAAAAAAGTCACAATGGCAGACATTTGATGCTTTAAATGACAAAATATATATTTGAACAAAAATATATTTATTTATTGAAATGTAACTTGTCGGTGGTGTTACAATGTGAAACAACATAAGTTTTCTTACATTAACTGTTATAATTTTTCATCAAGAAATAATTTATTATATATATTTTATTAACAACTTATAAGCACAATGTCGAACCATTATATATATATATATATATAGATAGATATTGTGAGCTATTCTGATTGTAATTACTTATAATCAACAATTGTAAATATTTTTTAGCACCACGTAGAGTTACAAATAAAATTCGATCACAAGTAAAATACTCTTCAGTTTACAGAAAAGTCTTATTTGTAATGTATTTGTAATTCTATGTCAATAACATACGAAACATAGAATATTTTTAACTGTATGAATTTTTCCCTGAATGACTAGACTTTCAACTAGCAGAATGAATGTGTATCCAATCAGGTTATTCAACCCAAGTCATTGGCATAGCGCATTAATACTTCATCAACTAAGCTACTCCGAGGTAACGAATCTTGCCCCGCCCACTCTTATATCCCATCTTTTATCGAGGAATTTCACCGGTGCTAGGAGTAAGTTTCTCACATTTTTGTGGCTTTGAGGCAGATGAAAAAGTTTAATCTTGTGCTTCAAATGCAGCCTTGCTAACGTATAAGAGTGAGTGATGTAAGACTGGATATTTTCAAAGTAGCATAGTTAGGAGATCACTGGTGCACTATGCAAATGACACGGAAATGTTTTCCCTCAATTTGTTTTAAACCTATCGCAATGTAAAACTGATGCAAAACAGAAATTGTCTTTAACAAGTGAATACAGAATTTCATTGTTGGAACAAGATAAATTTTTTTGAGATATGTCGATTTTGTAGAATAAAACATACATTTTTTCAGTAACTAGTATATATATAACTGAAACAGCTTCACAAAACATTGACGAAAATTGTTAAATGTGCTATTTCGTGTTGCTTTTATGGTAGAAGCTCGTCTTCTTTGCGCTTCATGAAGAAAAACTTAGATCTTATGAAAGGCCTACCGCTTTTAGCATTTTTTGATGATATTTTAAGATGATACTTTAGTTGTTAATGTTTCAGACCAATTTTAACTTATTTACCTTAACATATTTATAGTTTTTAGCAAAAATGTTTCGTTTCATCTCAATAAATCTGCTACGAAAAACATAACAAAAAAGCTACACTTCGATGCGTTACGCAGTTTGGTACATTATTAAAATATCTTTATCCGTTTATATTCTTCCTTTTGGATTTTCTTATGGCTGTGTTTTAAAATAGTAAAGCATTTTTAACTTATTTTAGAGTTTCTTGTATTAAGTAGAAATGAGTTCTAAACTCAAATACTTTTTTCTTTGGGACTGGTAGTTTTATTTTCATTTTAACTAATCACATTTTTTACCTGTTTGTCTATTTTAAATCTATCTGCCATAAATATTTTTGCTTTTGGGAAAAGCAACAAGAAAAACACAGGTTATTTACAAAATAGTATACCAGTTATGAATTCTAATAATGCCATTTATAAAAGTTTTATAGTTTGCTGTAGATTTTACTAGTATTATCAATAAACATTTCATAGTTTTGGTTCAAATAAAAAAAAATAAAGAAATAAAGAGTAACTCAATTAGTTTTATATATGCGCATACGTGACTACTACTTTTTTATTTAACCGCTTTCAGTGACTTATGGGTCATTCTCAGATAATGGAAAATTTTGCATTTGAAAAAAAAAATTGTTTATTTTATTTATTTATTTATTTATTTATTTATTTATTTGTAACAATGGAATGTTTGCATGTCGGACATTATAAAATATATATATAAGCAGAAATCATTATCATCATTTATGACATTAATTAATAGAAACCCAAGATTAATAATTGAAAGATCAAGTTTATTACTTTATAATTCAATTTCATAAAATATAAGTACGTCAAAATTTAAGAAATTTATATTTAATCATTGACCCACTTGTTATTATCATTCATGAAATAAATATAAATATTAATAATGTAAAAGGAAAACTCATTTTTGTTCACAAAGATAAATGAAAATGATTGTGTAAAATTGGATTTAATTAATTTTTAAACAATAAGTCAGTAATTTTAAATCTTTATATTAAAGCAAATTTATGTTACTGGGGAAAATTTTTGTGAAATAATATTAGAAAATGCAAAAAGTCTTAAAATTTCTCATTTCCATTGCCTGTTTTCCATTACCATGTTTGCGAAAAGACATGGTAATGACATTTTTAATATTTAATCTCATTTTAGACTAAATTATAGCAATTAAAGGCTTACAGTACACTTACTTTGAAAGTAGACCTAGAGATCTATATAATTCAATTAATACAGTTAATAATTTCTGTTATTATATTTTAGTAAAATGAAACATGGTAATGACACATAAAAAACACACTGTTCTCAGTTTTTGAATAAAAGTATCAAAATAAAACAGTATATACCTATTTCAAAAAAGTTAGACACCACTGCTTGTAAGAACATGAGCTACCCTACACTATAATGTCTAAAAGTATATTCTAGCACCCTCTAGTAATGAGCTATGAACCAAAGCATTTTGCATCATGGTAATGATCTTTAACTCCGGGGACAAAGTTTAATTAACTAAAATTAAGAGGAAAAAATATTTTGAAGCTAAAATATAAATTACATTATGTGTATACACATAAAAATGTATTATACTGTTGTGTTTTTGCTCAAGGGCTTTCCAACACTTCAAAATATAATTTTGTATTATTAAATTTGAGGTTAGGGATATATGCCATGGTAATGACATTTGTATTTTTTTTTATTTTTTTTAATATTCAAATTATTAATGTTTTCCATGTTTAAACTGTTGCAGAATGAATTTTTGATCTATTTTTAAAAATAAAATTAAAACATTCATGTTAGACTCATTAAATTTCCTTTTCTTAGTCAAGGATATAAAATTTCCCTTTATCGGTGAATGATCCATATACACAAAATAGCGACTTCTAAGCTCAAAGAGATATAATCGATATTTTGATAAAGATTTCAAAGCCCAAAGGTCCCAGCATTTTTTTCTTTCGTACTGTATAAAATATCGTATCAACATTTCGCTGCTAAATATAAAATAGTTTATGATGAATGTATGTAATACTTAATGATGAATGTATGTCGTATAACTTAAGCTAAACATAATGAACCTTTTTGGAAAAGAAGGTAGTCGATCTCTAATATAAAGAATGATTTGTCCTAAATAACCTAGATTAAAGTGTCATAATAGACCTTTGAACCTTAAGCATTTTTTATTTATACCTTGAATGTTAATATTATTTAAAAAATAAGATGACAAAAGTTCTTAAGATTTATGTTAAAATATATTTATAATATATACAATATAACTACATAATGTATATAATGATGAAACGAAAAGATAAATTAAATAAAATGGTTTAACAATACATAAACAATTATAATTTTGACTTGTTTGAAATGTTTGTAACCTAAAATAATACTTTTCACCAAGTATAGATTTTTTTTAGAAAGACATTTAAAGATCTTTAGATTCTACAAATAGTCTAATTAAATTTCTTATAAATTTTCTTATTTCTCTGCTACACAAAAAATAAATGTTCTTTAAAATTTAACAAACAATTTCTTCTATTATACGCAAATGATCTGAAAAGTGAACTTTTTTCCGTTATTCTCATCTTAACTTGTAATACCTTATAGCAGGGTTTCTGTTAGTTTGAGTATATTTTCGACGCATCTAATGATTTTATCTTTCTTTTAACCACCCTCAGGAAAAGAAAAAACTAAAATATATTACATTTATTTACCAGACAGGAACATGTTAGCTATTTAAGATATTTAAGGTAAAAATAAATCTAATGTTTAAACCTAAGAAAAGGTAAATAAAATATCTTAATAATATGTGATGTATCTAAACTTCGAAAATTTATAAAGTTACTTTTGAAACTGAAAAAATATATTCTTTTAAAGTTTTATTAGCTTATTCAATAATTTATACTTCATGATTTCGAATAATTTCTTAAACAAATATTTAATGCATCTTTTAAACTTTAATCTAGCTTTTTCATAGAAAAAATGAAATTTGTTTTAAATAAATAACAATAATTTCTTAAACAAATATTTAATGCATCTTTTAAACTTTAATATAGCTTTTTCATAGAAAAAATGAAATTTGTTTAAAAAAAAACAATGATTATTCCTAATTATAATTTCCTATAGCAAAATTTTTTTGCGTTATCCCCGATTATAATATTTTGTAATATAACTACTATATTGTTAGCTAATTTTAAAACTATTTACCAATACTTTTTACTTTTTAGGTGACCTTGGAAAAGTTATAAGTAAAAATTGTTATTTTTAGATTCTAAATACATGACTTTAGTTAAGGTTTATTGTTATTATTGTTTATTTTTTTAAGTTCAAACAAAAGAAAGAGTAAATAAAAGGAATTCTGCATATTTAAATGATATCATATAAAAAAGTACTGTTAAAATACTCAATATTTTGTAAATGAAAATTATGCCTCAATGAAAGTATTACTTGTTATTTCAGAATGAAAATCCTTATAATTAAACAAAATATCTTAATCTAATCTGATTTCTTTTAACTTGTCTTATGGTTATGTTACGCAAACAATAAAAAGTCTTTTAAAATTAAAAAAGGAATTCATTCTTTTAGACCTGAATGAGCTGAAAACAGAACTTTTTATTTTATTCGCAGCTTAACTCCTTATAGTTGAGATAACGGTTTTTCGTTAGTCCATTTGAAGTTATCTGTCGAGCTTTGTGTTTTGTAATTGCCCTTGGGAAAAGAAGTAAAGAAGAAATATATTCAGTTACCGGGTAGGAAAATATTAAAAGTTTTACTCAAAATTAAATCTTGTGTTTAATCAAAAATAGAATATAAATAACATGTTTCAATCACATGTGAGATACATATATTTTGAAACTGAAAATAGGACACTTGAAAAAATTATTATTATTTTATTTTTGTGCAAAATTCTTAAATTTGTTGCAAAGTATAAAAATCAAAATTTAAATTTAACTATCGTTACATGACACTATAAATAAAAACTGTATAAAAATCATCCTTTTAAAAATATATTTCTTAAAAAAGGATGAGTTAATAATTTAGCATGCTTTTGTAATTTTTATTCTGTCTGCCTTTCTATTTCCCCATTTAGCTTAAGAGACATTATTTAGAAAATCAGACAAAGTGCGATTGTGGTATCTTTTGATTTGCTTGATTTTTTTATGTTGAAGTAGGTCATATTTAATAAATAATGTTCAATTTTGAAGCCCTGAAAAATTTTCCTCTTTTTTATAGAAAATGTCACAGTTCAAGTTTGTGAATGCCATTTTTAATGAAAAGTGAAATGTCATTATGTTTGGAGTGTTATACCTCTGGCTAGGAACAACATCCAAAAATGCTTTTGGCATAAACTAGTAGTGTAACACAACCTGCTTATTAAAATGTATTTGTTTCCATGGAGCATTGTTATTTTTAATTGTATGTTGCCACGAAATACAATCAAAATTTCGCCTTTGTCCATTTTCCGCACTTTATATGCTATTAAGGTAACAGTACCACAAATTTATCTTATGAAATATGAAAGTGCACTATGAAAAGTTAAATAATATAGTACGATATCGGATAATTGTTGATGTTAGCAGACATAATTTTTTAAATATTTAAAATTTTCAAAATCTGCAGCATTTGAATTACTCATATCTCAAAAAAGCATCACATGTGAATACAACAAAATATACCATGTTACAGGTGTAATATGTAGAAAAATATTGAAAAGAAAACGAAGTGGAGTCTTTTAATATTTTAAGTAAAAAAAAAAAAAATGAAAAAGTTTTAAAGAAATAATGTCTCTTTATTCTGGAGTTTTTTCAGGCATTATTTCAATTAGATTTTTCTCAGATATCTATTCCGCATAGAAAAGAATTACCGCACGAATTTTTAATTTTTAAATGTGTATTTTACTATAAAATTTTCAAATTTCTGTTTAAAGAATTTTTTTATAACGAAGTGCTTGAGTGTAATAATGAGACTTCGTTTAATGGAAATTTTTTATATATCTTGAATTTCCTTTAACATTTTTAATTTAATATAATAAATTAATAAAATTGTAAACGAATACTATGTAGATTTATATAAAAGGTATTATTTTGCAAATTCATCTTTATTTCAGTAAAGCCTATTTGTAATTGAATCCAGATATAAAAGAAAAATATCCCAAACCTTTTCAAAAAAGCGCTTTTATATATCTTTTTAGAGATGAGAAAGCCTATATACGAGTACAAAAGAATTGCTATCGTTTGCGTTGTAATTGAAGCAGATTTTTCTGTAACATACATATAGCGAAACAACCGAATGAAGATTTTTTTTACAGTCCATGGTCAAATTTGCATAACAGAAACCACACAAGAAGAAACATGATAAAAATAGAAATAATTTATGATATATTTGAACAAACCAATCAACACAATTTTAATAAAAAATAATCTTACATGTTAAATTGAGGATTATTTTTATCCCTTATGCCACATGTTATAACTTTAATACATGTAGTAAAATGTGTTTCATATCTCCGTGATATCTCAGCTGAAAGTTATCAATTTATGTCAATTAAAAATTAAAAATTGTACTAAGATAAAATCAGTATTTTTCTTGCTGAATTCCCACAAGTATTGTATAAAACTCAAAAAGAGAGACACCGATCGCATATTAATGAAATTGAATTTAGTACATTCTTAAATGTATAAATCCATAAAACACCGCAATTGGTGTTGTACATAGACACCAATACTTCCTTTATGTATATAGAAGAAAAGAAAAACACATAAATTATTTAATATACTAAGGGAAAAACTTTTTGACTTTCTTTCATTCTTAATCCCGGGAGAGATACTCTAATGGCAGTTAGTGTTTGTGAGTTTTCTTTTGACGATAAAAAATTATTTTATTTTCATCTTTTATTTATTTTCCTAAATCACTCATTGACTTTTACTAAAATCTTCTCTGCAACTTCCAGATATGTGATAATGCATTTTCCATGAATTTCTCGACTGCGTAAAAATTCAACATCGAAGAAGTTCACAGCGTGGAATCCTAACAAGACATTTTCAAGGAAAAAAAAATAGAAATTAAGGTTTTGTTTCTTACAGTAGTATTTTTTAAGAAAGAGTATTAAGTTCGTTCTTAAGTCTTTCACACCCGAAAAAAAGATGAAAATAATTGACAATATGAAGCGTTTACAAGAGAAAAGTGCTGCTATTTTATGTTCTAAACACATTTTTAACATTTACAATACTTTTGAGTGAACCGGGATTTCCGGCTAATATACCATAACAACATTAAGATTTTTTAATAAAACAAAGATTTAACAAATATGAAATAAAACTGCTCAGTTAAAAAACTGTGCTTCAAATATTGAAATAATACTGAAAATTAATACTAACTTTTCCACACTGTTGTTTTATCATTTACCCTCCTTGAATATATATATATATATATATATACAGGGTGTCCGAAAAGTCTGGAAACGGCCGAATAACTCGAGAAATACATATGAGATTGAAAAACGTAAATATACGTGTTAAATATTTTTAAATATGCTACTCTGTGATACCAAATTTGACCTTCGAAACCGACCCCCTGGGAATCAGAGGGGGTCCAACTTTGAAATCTTAAATTATAACCCCCATTTTTTATTGCAGATTCGGATTCTACGGACAAAAATACGTAACTTTTGTATTTCATGTTTATTTCAAATCTTCGTTTATCACGGTGTAATCGAGCATATTAAATCGATACATATTCCCGCTTTTCCAACGGGATTTTTCCTAATCGAAACTGATTGGGCAGAATTTTTGACGTCAAATTCCTCGTCTTTTGTAGGAATAGCGTTTCCTGAAAATCACCCGTGGCGATTATTTAAAGTGCTACACTGTTAAAAATTTGACCCATTTGCTGCAGCGTCACTCCACAGCTATTATAGAATATCTCTTTTGTGACCAATGAGAATGCTCCATAACACAGTAAAGTAATCGTTTTCTATAAAACGGTGGAGTGACGATGCAGCGAAAGGGTCAATTTTTTTACAGTGTACTTTACTGTGTTATGGAACATTCTCATTTGTCATGAAAGAGATATTCTATAAAAGCTGTGGAGTGACGCTACAGCAAATGGATCAAATTTTTAACTGTGTAGCACTACCGAAATAATCGGCACAGGTGATTTTCTGGAAACGCTATTATTGCAAAAGACGAGGAATTTGATATCATAAATTCTCCCTAATTAGTTTCGATTAGGGAAAATCCCGTTGGAAAAGCCGAAATATGTATCGATTTAATATGCTCAATTACACCGTGATAAACGAGGATTCGAAATAAACATAAAATACAAAAGTTACGTATTTTTGTCCGTAGAATCCGAATCTGCAATAAAAGATGGGGGTTATAATTTAAGATTTCAAAGTTGGACCACCTCTGACCCCCAGGGGGTCGGTTACGAAGGTCAAATTTGGTATCACTGAGTAGCTTATTTAAAAATATTTAACACGTTTATTTACGTTTTTCAATCTCATATGTATTTCTCGAGTTATTCGACCGTTTCCAGACTTTTCGGACACCCTGTATATATATATATATATATACATACATATATATATATATATATATATACATACATATATATATATATATATATATATATATATATATATATATATATATATATATATATATATATATATATGCATGTATTAATTAAAAAATAGAATAAATTTAAAGAAAAAAATAGTCAAGTGTATTTTAAATCCGTCGATAAAGCCTTTAAGCAAAAGACGAAAGATATTTTTATCATAGGATAAGTTTTATAGATGAATTTTAGTGTTTCGTAATCATATCTTTGTATGTGTTTATATATTTTATATATATAGACATATTATTGTGATACAAAGAACAATCAAACATACATAATGCCTGTTTAAAAACTGTACAACGACAATAATTGTGCATCCTTTATTTCATAATCGATGCACAGTGTGGTATTTCATTGAAAAATCTGGCCGAAAGTCAAAATTTTAAATTACGAATTTAGTTGATAATATTCTGGTTGGTATAAGAGGACTATCCTGTCCATTATGATAACGGGATTCATTTCTTTCTGCAGACTCTGCAATTGTCTCCTATTTTATTTGGAATTCATGGTTTTTGCATTTCGCTTTTTATTCTTCTGATCTATGCATTCTTTTATCGAATGTCTAAAAAACTATTTTTAGTCGAACTTTAGAAACAATTTACAATTTTTAAAGACGAAGGTATATGCTGTCTTTTACATAAATATTTTTGTAAATACAGTGGATCTTCATTATGATATTGAAATTTGAAACCATGGAATTTTTGGGGTTAAATACTTTAGATAAAATTATAAATTTAATAGGGAGTCAAAGTAACTTCAGTAAGAACTCTTGAATTTTCATAATATATAGGTCTTCTAATTAAAATATGTGAAATAAAATTTACCCCGATTTGCTCCACATTTTTTAATAAGTAAAAAAAATTTCAAAAAAGAAAAGTTTCTGAAAAGCAGTTTTTTTTTACTTTACTAAACTTTTAAATTTATTAACTGCTTACATTTAATATTTGCTGTAGTTTTTTACTTTTTAAACATATCCTTTGGTGTGCAGATGGCATTTCTGCAAATTGATGGGGGAAAAACCTTTTTTAAATAACTAGATGTTTCTTTTTTTTCTTTAAGTAAGACGTTTTTTGATCATACACCCATAACGTGGGCTAACTGATTCTTAGTATACTTATAACTGTAAATAATGTAACATTTTATCTTTGTACCAACTTTTTGTAATATGTGAATTATCTGTTATATTTATGAATAATATATTTTAAATCAACCATAAGGAATTGCGTTCTGTACTCACCAAGAAAGGTAAAAGATTTTTATATTATTAAGAAGAAATTTACTAGACGTACATAAATTATTTTTATTATTCCATTAAATAAAAAAAAATCAGTAGAAATATCGAAAAAATATATGAGTGATTTAATAAAAGCATTTTGATACAGAAAAAGTAACAAGTTAAAGTTTTTAAAAAAGAAACAGCACTACTATGTTATCCCGTCGGCCAAAAAATTATTGCCAAACTATAAGATTAAATGGCAATAATGGATGATCGTGAATGTCACATTCAATGACATTAAGTACGATTCACATGTTTAAAACGTCATTAAGTGATTTTTATTTCGACTTTTTATTGTATTTTTATTAATATTCCACTATTTATTTAGTTTTTGTTATTCAATATAAAAATTTTGTCAATATGTATAATTTGGCTATTAGTTTGGCGATTTGTATAATTTGGCGAAATTGATCGACGGGATAACAGAGTAGTACTTATTGAAATTGCGAAATGTTTGTAAAATTAAATACATTTACTATGTCAGAAAATAAAATCTTTCAAACATAGTTATAAACAAAAATGAGCTTCTTCCGGATTCACTGAACAATGTTTTCTTGATAAACAATGAGGAATAACTGAAAGGAACGGTTTATTTTTCTATAAGAATAATAGAGAAACTCGGCTACGCAGCAAAATAGTTTAAAAATTGTTTTGGCAGAAGTAAGAGATAAAAAACGGAACAATTAAAATCTGAATTTAGCCAAGAAAAATTTCAGTTCAACTGAGTAAAAAAACTGCAGGACATAAAGATATTTCAAAATTTATTATAGACATTGCAACAGGCCAACAAGGGCAGCAAAATATCGAAAAAAATTTAAATCTTTATCTTAGACCTCAAACCTAAGTACATTGAACTAATCAATTGCAGCAGATTTAACATACAATCTAGATATCATCCGAACATCTAATAAATATGTATGTCATCGCTATATACTTCTTCAGAGAGCTAAAGAACAATGTTATCAAAAATATAACTAACTATATTACTGAAAACATGGCAGAAGTAAAACTTCAAAATCTTTTAGATAACTTTATTCAAAGACTGTGTAAATACATAGAAAATGTTTTCACAACATGAAGTGAAGTAGAATGGATAAGTTTATAGTACGAGATCCGGTAATAGAAATATCCTCATTTGTTATTTAATCATAATAAAGAATATATGCTAGATAATGATACAATTGATCAATTGATACATCGCACATAGGTTGCCTAGCTAAATCACGTGCCGATAATGTTAAAAAATAAAATGTTTAATTAAACTTTGTTGATAAACTTCTCCCACTCTTCCCACTCTTCCCACTCTTTGTTATTTGTGAAAGTCGAACAACAGCTAAGAGAATATACCCCAAGGAATTAAAAAATACAGGTTGCCCGCTCTCCAATGGTGCCAGCCATGGCGTTGCCAGATATAAACAGGTACGTTGTTAATATACCCTCATAAGTTATTTAATCAAATTACACATCAAATAATTGTTTAATCAATTTCCAATCCAACCGTATCAGGTTGCCTGCTGTCCCATGGTGCCAACCATGGGGTTGCGAACCATATGGGGTCCATGATTTATCCAGGACTCCTACCTCCAAACCGAAGTAATGGAAGTAAGTTTTTCTGTCTTTACAGCTGGGCTAATGGTTTGCTTCTGGGATTCAGAAGTTATTTTACCATAGATATAACAAAAGTTGTTGATGGCATTAACACACTTCCGCCCCATTCTGATCTGAAAGAAGAAATTTTTAAATTTTAGTTTGTGCCATTAATTCTGAAATAACAAGTATTGAAAAACAGTTTTTAAATCGTAGTTCAATTTTAAATTGTCTAATTTATTACATATTTTTTTATTTTTTTTTGTATTTTAAAGCCTATATTTTCTAAAAAAAAAAAAAAAAAAAAAAAAAAAAAAAAAAAAAAAAAAAAAACCAAGTGTGTTAATATACATCCATTACACTTTTGAAATTGCAAGATCTATGATCAAAATGTCTGACATTGTAATTGAAATATAGTCACAAAACAGCATTTTTTAGAGGTGTTAAACTGCAAAGTGGCTTTGAGGATTTCAAACTTTATTCAAAAAGTCAAATAGAGTGATGCATACCGTCGATTAGACTGATACAGTTGATATAATAAATTGCTTATATTTAGTTGTAAGGTGAATAGCATTGCTCTTGAATCGGGCACTGTTGTCATTTTTCGTTCTGCTGAAGCTCTCACCTAGTCAAAAGATGGTCGGTCCCAAGAAAGGTGCTTCCATCTACTGGGGGAAAACGTCAGGAAGATTCTACACAGAGAAAATGCAGTTGAGGGGAATAACAGCGATTAGGTGTACCAATATCCGAGCATTCGATTTCCCATAAAACATCCATAATGACATTTCTCAAGTTTGTTCCTATCTTGAAAACAATAGCTAATTTCAACTATTTATGTTGATTTTCGTGTTTAGCAAGCAATACTTCGGAAATAACTATTTTTGAGCCCGAAACATTTTTGATGGTGGGTAGTGTTTCTCTCGTTTTCTAATATTTTTGTCGAAGTTTTCACATATTTTTATTTTGTAAAAAAATATTTCTACTCCTCCAAATGTTTTGAAATTTTATAGGTTATAAAAATCTTACCATTTCAGATTTTCTAAAAACGTTATATTAAAATACGGATGTTCGGTTGCTTTTAATGTGTATATCCTCTCCATGAGCCAGAAAATGATCTGCATTTGATGATGAATTTGAAACGACTAAAATACATATTTAAAAAAACTAATTACATTTTCATTTTTAGAAAGGTTTTAGTTTTATACAAATGTTTTTTTTTTCTTCATTATCTCTAAATTTGTGTCGTAGATAAGAGTTACAATACGGAAGAAAAACTATTTCGGTAAAACATTTCTTTCAAATGTTCAAATGCAACATAAAAAAAATGCGCCTTTTGTAAGCATGTAAATTTGATCCTTTGCACTATTTCATCCAATATTATCTGTATTGAACGGTTTGGTCATTTCAGATTACAGTAAAACAATTAAAAAAAGAGAAAAACAGACGAAAATGTTTCTTCCGTCGCATCGTTTCGGTGCATAAATATTTTTGTGCGCATGTCCCAGCTTTACCGTTTCCCGAGCTTCAACAAATTAACTTTTTAATGAAAGTGAGTTATATTTTGTAATTAATACCTCGAAAACTAATTAAAAAATTAAATTCTGTGCTCCACGTACATCAGGAGAGACTTTGGACAAACTTCACAAAAGAATTGAGCAACATACGTGCCGTAGATTTTTCTAGCCATCGCACACACAGAGGCAGAGCTATTTTTTTTATTTATCTGTATAAGATAATTTAGAAAATCCCAGCTGCATCGATACATTTTCTTAAAAAATTTCAAACATACTAAATAACGAAGATTATAAACACTTTCTATATTTCAACGTGTGCAATTATTTGGTTTGTAATGACATTATAAAATTAATTTCTACATTAATAAGAATTTATTATTTATTTTTTGGAAAAATAAAGCATTTTGCTTCATTCGATACAAAAAATCCAATTTTTTAAAAGTAAATTTTGCTTACTGTTATTTTATTTGTTGATAAGAATGATTTTTTCAAAAAGAAATTTCTAAAATATGAGGTACAGAAATTTAAGTTATTTTATTTCATTACAATAAATAACCTGTATAAAACAAATAACCTGTTTTAGACAGAATTAATACACGAGGAAAACTTATTTCATCCATAAATTTCCTATTTACGAAATTTATAATACACGTTGCAACATAAATACGCAATTTCACCATATTATAGCATTTTGTGGGTCACCAGGTTCATAAATTGCATAATAAAATCATAACCTTATTAAGCTCCGCATAAGGTAAACATTGTTTTTATTCTTGAACATAAAACCTGTTTAAGAACCAAGATATATTTTATTTTTGAATATTTTATAAAATAATGTAAACCATTTACTAGCACTAATATTAAGTGAATAAGATTCAGATTAGCGTGAAATACCTAAGTCAAACTAGCGTAGTTTACTTGAGAAAGTCCTTATATTTAAAATATGTAAACTTAATAAATAGTAAGTGCTGTAATACTTACTTTTGGATACTTGAGAAATACAAAGACTAAATATTGCATTGTAAAATATCTTGGTTTTGTTTTCTTTATTGCAGATTAGAAACATAAACAAAAATAACTGAACCTATATATTTTTTAGATTATCCTCTTTTAATTACAAACTCTGATTGATGTAGATAAATAATTAAAATATACTAAAAAGAATCGATAGAATGAAACGGTTAATTAATTAATTTACTTTTATTTATTTATTTACACAAATAAATATTTTTCAACGCCTTTACTATACAAGTTTTTTTTCGTCCCACTTTTATATAAAATAATATTAAAATACTCGATAACAAGATTAATAAAAGTAAGTAACAATCGCTATCATTTTGTTAAATGAAAAATTATATTATTTTCATACATCATTTGCATCCTCTTATGAATATGAATAGCACATTAAATCAAAGTTATATAAAAAATTCACAAAAATTTTAAAGTAAAAATTTTAAAAACACATGCTCATTGATTTTATTCAAAGCTATCAACCAGTACTCCGACTAATGTTTTAACCTTTTTTTGACTAAACAAGTAGAAATATATTAGTTTAAGATATATGGAATATGTTCTGCTCCGAAAAGATTTAAAGACAAGTGAAATATTTCCAGAATCATAGATAATTACGATGTTACATATATTTCTATAAGTCACGTTTTATAAATAGATATTTTTTCTGCAATTTTTTACTGTGAGGTTTTAAGAATATATATATATATATATATATATATATATATATTCAATGTGAAGAAAAACTACATAAACATTTAAATACATAAACGCATTCCAATAAATAAATAAATATATATATATGTATTCCGTTTCGTAAACTTTTTCGATTGACAACTTACTCAAAATATGGTAAATTAATAATAAATGTTTTCTTACAAAAAAATATGGATTAAATCATTTTTATCATTATTGATTTATAAAATCTATTGGAAGAAAAATGCTTTTTTTTTGCACTCGTTTCATTTTATCTAATCCAAATTCTATTGATACATCTTAATTTCAGATGATCATCTACTGTTCGTCCAGAAGCTCAAAATGTCTTGCACTAATATATATTTTATTGCTTTTTTATTTACAAAAAACTTGATTTTTGTTGCAAAATTTACTGAAACTTTTGAAAACGACTTAGCCATTTTTTGTTATCTTTTTAATATTATAAATTCCTAATGAACATTGATTCTGAAATTATAACAATTAGGATTATTCTACATCACATTTCTCTGAAAATGTTTATCAAACAATAAAAACATTTTTTAAGATGAAGATTTTTGTTCAACACGAAATTGATTTTTCTCGAAGAAATTACATTTAAAACTAAATTTTAGCTCATAGCATTATTTCTTAATAATTGTTCATTTATTTTTCATTGGAACTACTACATCTTTCATGCTTTAAATTATGCTAAATATGTTGGTAATAATGTAAAGTATTACATTATTTACATTAATTATTTTAATAAATTTTAAAGAAACCCTATGTAATATAACTTGAAACTGCAGAAATTCTCCATTTTATCTTTAATTTTATGTTGAACTCACGTATTAATTATTTCTCTACCAGGTAAACGCAAACTGTTTGCCAAGACATGACATGTAGGAAAGCTTCTGAAAACTCGATTTTATCTGACTCATAGGTTTATCAATATATTTTTCTGCTCCCAATTGTCCATATTTTCATTCTTTTGGTTGCAGAAAAGCATAATGGTAAACTTACGAGTGATCCGTTAAATTAAATAAAATAAATTCAATCAATATATTCTTCGGTTTTGGATGAATTGATCCTAATATCGTCATTCTGGAATGATTTTCAATTTTCTGTTAAATGTTCTAGTTTATGCATTTTCACTGTTAACTTTCCAAGGCCTCTTAACACGGTCTAATTTCCCTTTTCAAACTTTAGACATTTAACACCAAAGCCATGCTTGATTTACCCCGATATTCTGAAAGCAAGTGTACATAAAAGGTGTCAAGCAAACGAAATACTGAAAACCCCTTACACTCTAAAAAAAAATGTGTAAATTTACACACAAAAATGTGTAAATCGATGATACAAAAACGACATGTCTATATGTGTAAATTTGTGTGTAAATTGCGCCAAATGTGTAAATTTCAGAATACACATTTTAATGTGTAATTTGATGATAAGTCCAAATGTGTAAAAGTTATCTGATAACACTTAAAATACACACTTTAATGTGTGAATTGCACTAAAATACACATATTTCTGAGTACTATTTTTACACATATATCTGTGTAATATTCTGTTTTTACATATGTTTTTGCGTAATAAGAAAATACACATAATGCTGTGTAATATGCAAATTACACATATGTTTGTGTTATATACAGAATACACAGATTTGTATGTAATATTCTGTTTTTACACATATGTCTGCGCAACATGCAAAACACGTATTTTTGTGTAGTATTTAAAATGCACAGTTTTGTGTACATAGCTTTATGTTATGCGTTGATGTATAAATTGAAAAAAAAATTCTTTCATGATCGCGAAATAAAATTGCATTAAGAACAAACTCATATGCTTGACATGTCTTTTCTTTCTACCAGATTTGTAGACTTAAAGCAAAACCACAAATCATTATACGCTTAATTTACAAGAAACAGGGTCGTCTCAAATTATAATCTATTTCCTTTATGTTAGAGATGTTTTGTATTCCGAATTGTAATTAATGAACAGGGATGTATAATTTGAATATAGACAGCGTGGAGACTGTCTTCTAAATTAAGTTAAAAATTAATTTTTTTTCACTCTATCTTACAATTGTAACAGCTTGTGTTGTTTTTAATAGATTCATAATATTCTCTTTTAGAAATACATGTACATTTTTTTCTCCATATTCTGAAAATGGTATAACTTTAATTGTATTTATAACGGACGGAATACTATTTTCTTCTTTTCACTTGTTGCCATGAAAAATAAAACTATACATTTTATTTCTTTTTTAATAAATTATTACAATTTTTTTGTATGTGTTAAATGTATTTTTGTGCTCTCTTTAAAAACTTTTGCTCACTTTAACTTCCAAAGTTATCATCACACATGTAAAGTACTACAGATAGTTACTATTTCTAACCGATAACGTTCAAGAAAATTTTTTTCTTTAATGTAATTTTACCAAATGAGTGAAAAAGCGTCCAGGGCAGGATTCGAATCACGGATCTTTAATTTAAGTTGTCAGTCTGGCATTGGTTAACTATACTTAGTATGTAACTCTAGTTCTTTGACTAATTTGTGTCTGCCAGATTTATCCAGGATAGTAGCTCATCTGGTAGAGCATCGGCAACTCTCACAAAAGTTCCCGGTTCAAACCCACACCTATACACTTTTTAATTCTGCTGGAAAAATTCACAAGGCATTTGATTTATTTACCAATTATAATAACTGTGTTAAAAGTAATAAATGTATAGATATATATATATTTTAAATCAAACTACGTAAATTTTAAGAGCAATATTTGTAACAGTATTTTTTAAGAGTTAAAATTACTAAAGAAATATTTCTGCTTAAATGTGCAAAGTATTATCAGAGTAAAATTTATATAAAAATATAATCCACTGAATTATACATAATACTTTTTGTATTATTTAATAAAGATTATTGATTGCCTGAATTTAAAGATTATTAATTTACTATTGACAAAAATGAAATTAATTTAGCAATTTAATGTGCATTTTGAACCTTAAGTCACTAGTTATCCTTTATTATACAACAGCTATAAAAAATATTAAAAGATAAAAAGTAAAACCGACATTAAGTAATTATATTTTATCTACATTAATTGTATGATACTAATTACTATGAATGAAATATACGATTATAATGCAATGCATCTAAAAAAATTCAAACTATTTCGATTCTAAAATGTACCATAATTTTTCATACTATTAAAATAAAAAATGGAAACTAGCAAATCTTTCTGTTTCTGTAATTTGATATTTTGAAACTTTTGACTTTTTCTGTCTACTCGTGTATTGTACTATTTCTACGGATATCAAGTTACACATTTAAAAATTTTTTTATTTATTTTTTTTGTTTTTGCTATCAATAGTTTTTGAATGTAATACGCATAAAAAAGTCTTCAATGTATTAAAAAATAATTTTTAATTATCTCCCTAAAAAAAATCACAAAAAAAAAAATTACGAATAAAAACTTTTAAAAGGTGTCATTTGGATTAATTCATTTTACGTCAGAATTTACAAGCAGTAAAATAATACTTAACTTTTTATTATTATTAAAAAATAAGTTTAATAACAGGTTGCAAAAATTACATTTATGAATTTTTTGCATAATTTATGAAATTACACTTTTAAAACAATAAATTTGAACATTATACATTTAAACTAATAATATATCTTAACATACAATTTAAAAGAAAAAATTTTATCATTAATTGTATATATTACAAAGCACCGCATCTACTCTAGTTTCCCTATAATGTGATATTTTTATGTTCTTTTTTAGCACTCTCCAAAAAAAGTTGAAAAGTGCTTCGGTTTGCCAGTCCGTCTGTCGATGCTCTAACTCCTATAATTTTCACGCAACTGATAAAGCTTATTTAAGGTCACTAAAGCATGTTTCGTATTGCATATTAAGTATGTATGATTAATATTTCATTTACAGGGACACTCAAAAGAATACGATTACATTATAGTACATGTGGAAAATCGTTTTGAGAGTATTTTAATGACATTTTGCTATTTCAAATATATTGAAGCTGATATAATTCAGATCACGTTAAAACAGAGTATTCATAGCATTCTTCACTAATTTACAGGGACAAACAAAAGGAATTAATTACAGTATTTTGCATTATTGTATAGATTACAGTTATCTTTGCTTAATAAATGCTAGAGAGTACGTTTTAAAATTCAGTATGCACTTTTAAATTTAATTAGTTTTTTGCATATTACTCTGTATATATATATATATTATACTTCATAATTAGGGCTGCACAAAAAGTATTCGCCTACCATTCTCCTTATTATTAAAAGAATGCTGAAGGAGAATTTTCTGAAATGGGTGATTCTCAAAATAGGGGACAATTTATGTCTTTCGGCATACAAAAAAAATTGAGAGGTTTTCTGTCATGTTTTTATATTTAGATATGTTTGTCTTAATATTATTCATAATTTGCACTCAAGAATTACTCACTTTTTAGTTAAAAACACCTTAAAATAACAGAATAAATGTTCAAAATGTCATTAGCATGGATGTCCACACCAGCTGTGCTTAGTGTATACTAGCATTTTTCAAGAGTTAATATCATGTTTATAAAATAAAACAAATGTTATTCTTTCTTTAAATTAATCAAGGAGAGGATTTATCCAATAAATTTATTTTTAAAAATAAAATTATAGTATATAAAAAAATAATTAAAGTTTGTCCTCCATATTCTATTTTCAAAACAAGGTCATACTATAACAGCTAGTTATTAATCAAAATTTCATTTTCACATATGGCAATAGGTTGAAAATATAAAGTTTCCCCATGGCAACAAATATCCATTTTATCCCAGCCTGAAAATAGAAGCATGTATTGTATTTTAAGAATAGAAGTTGAATATTAGGGGCGTACATAAATTGCATGTCATTAGAATGGATAATAATTTGCATGTTTATTTTATAGTTAAAATTTTTATTTTACTTATTTGAATAGAACTTTTGTGTTTTAAAAAGCCCCAGAAAGGACTACTGCATTGTGATTATATTATGGCTCATAATCTTATTTAAATTAAAATTTGTCATTAGCATGGACAAATATCAGTGTCATTAGCATGGTTTTTCTGTCCATGCTAAAGACTTCTATGTGCATAAATGTAACCAGTGCTTATATTGTAACCTTTATAAAGTTTAATTTTACATATAAATTTACGTATTACATTTATTATCCCTAAAATATGCATTAAATCTGTCAGAAAATCAATAAGACAGCTTCTTACGTTGTTAGTGTCAGAATGTTGCTCATGTAAACAAACTTTGGTAATGTTTTTATTCTTCTTGTATGTATATATGTAACTAGTCGTTGGGGGCCACCGTAATACTTACCCATCATGGATATGTATATGAAAATAAAACATGTGAAACTATTTATACAATGCATTGCAATTCATAAACAAAATTTAAATATTGTTAATATACATAGTAATGCTATATTAAAGAACTGCTGATGTACCAATTTCGACAAATTATATAAAACGCGAAACTACTCAAGTAGTACCGAACTGTGTAAAAGAAACATCCTTATAACTCCAAAAATAATAAATCTATTAACTAACAATTAACTGCATCGGATGAAGCGTCTTATTTTCAATTAAAATATACTTCTGAATTGAAATTTGAATGAAATACAGGGTCATGAAAAATCGAAGACTGTGGAAAACAAGATTACAAATATCTCGGCAACTAATAATCCGATCGACTTCGTTCTATATGCAAAATGTGTGTTATTTTATTGTCTTTTACATCCATTCCTTAGAACAAAAATATTCGAAAATTTTTATATACCTTTCATCAGGACGAATTTTTCGAGAGTCCGAAAAAAATAGTTCCGGATAATCGAGGTTGCTGATATTAAATAGGGTTCGTCCCATTTTTACATACTAACTACATACAAAATTTCAAGTCTCTATCTCAATTTGTTCGGGAGATAGAGCGTTTACAGACAGACAGACAGACAGACAGACAGACGGACGGCAAAAATTTTTTTCTAAAAATATGTTTTTCGGAATCTCCACTATCTAAAACGTGTAAATCCGTCAAAAAAATTTTTTCGATTTTCAAAACGATTGCAAGACTTACCCTATACTACGTATGATGGGTAAGTAAAAATGGAAACCATTTGCTGAAAAGGAAGGCTAATAAATATAGAAAAAAATATTTAAACAGGAAGAAAATAAATTTTTTAATATATTTATTCCATGCAATTTTTTTTGTCATTAGCATGGCTCAAAAAATACTAATTATTTTTTTAAAGTTAATTTTTAAATATTTAGCTCTGCTGACTACATGTAAAGTATACCTAATACTATATTAACAACACCTATTTTTTTCAGAAATTTTGCTAACAGTAATTTTTTAAAGATTTAAATTTTGAAAAAGTCTCCTATTTTGAGAATCACCCAAATATATGTATCTCTTTAATGAACTAAATTTTGAAATGCATGCTATTATTAGATATAAATCTCTATATCATATAGAGGGCTGCTAAAAATTCGGATAATTTTTCCATTGTGAATAGGAACAGCTGAAATTCTATTTTAAAATGCGTTATACATTTCCATATGGTGGACCTAGACATAATATTTTATTTATCTTTCTTAAGTGCAGTTTTATTGCATTATTCTGAATGTATTGGAAAGTGCTTTATAATCTATGTTTGACGCATAATTTTTTGCTTTCTTGTATCAAGGATGTATGTGGCTGGTTAGATGTGTATTGCCAGGTCCATTATAACTCTGATAATATCATAAATATTAAAAGGGAGAAAGCTCCGATTAAGGCTTCAAGTGCTCTTGGAGCTGAGAGCACTTGGAGCGCTATTCCAGAGGTTCCGGGTTTGATCCCAGGTTTGACATTTTTCATTATTTTGGTTCTACGCTTTGTTAGTAATGTGGAAATCACATATTAAATATTCAATTATTTCAAGCGTAATTTCACTGCTGATAAATAATTAAAAAATTATTATAATTAAATATGTATTCACTGATGCTGGGCTTATCTGTGTCTCATGTTATGCCACAAGTTTGTGTGCTCATGTAGACGTTATTATTTTGTGCTGCAGTTGCAGCCTTACTAACAAAATGTGAGTGAGAATTGACAAGCTGGCCATCTTCCTCGTAGCTTAAATGGTAGAGCACTTGGAGAGCTATTTCAAGGATTATGTGTTCGATCCCCGACTTGGATAATTTTCACTATGTTGGTTCTACGCTTTGTTAGCAATGTTATAGTCACATATTACATACCCAAGCTTTTGTTCAATTTGGCATCCAAATTTATCACCAGGAGCTCTAAGAAGCTCTACAGATAACTACTAGTTCTAAATAATAACGTTCAAAAAGAATTATAATGTAATTTTACCAAATAGGTGAAAAAGCATCTAGGGCAGGACAGGAATTAGGGACCTTTGGAGTAAGCTGCCAGTCTACTATTATTTATTATATATCTGTAGTTCTTTGGCTGAATTGTGTCTTCCAGATTTATCCTGGATAGCTCAATTGGCAGAACATTGCAAGATCTCACAAAGCTCTCCGATTCAAATTCAGGCCTATACGCTAATGGACTATGTTGAAAAATGGCAATTTGCGTGATTTATTTACCAATTATAATAACTGTGTTAAATTTGATAAAGAATTATTTTTTATCAATCTACGTGAAAATTAGGTGCAATATTTGTAATAGATTTTTTTAAGGTTTAAAATTATATAAGAAACATTGCTGCTTAAATGTTCAAAGCATTATCAAAATAAATTTTACATAAAAATCTAATCTCTTGTATTATACAGTATTTTTTGTATTCTTTAAACTATAAACAGGGTAATGAAATTAATTTAATTAAAATTTTTATTTTTGTTTATTTTGTTTGTAGTTTATGAATGTTTTCAATGAATTAAAAACAATTTTTAATTGCTTCAATCTAAAAATCGTAAATGAAAAACCATGAATCAAAATCCGTTAATTTTCATTTGACATCAGTAGAAATAGAATTAAGAAATCTATAGCATGTAAAACCATGAAAACTGGTTAACTTTATAGCAAACATTATGATAAGCATGCTGAAACAGACAATTTTTAAATTAAAGAATTATTTCAAATGCTATTAGATGTTTAAATTTCAAATATTTATTCGGATGCTAGAAAGGCATCATTTTAAGAATATATACAAAAATAAATAAAAAGAAGAATAAATAGCAAATAGTAATAATTTTTCATATTTAAAATAAGCAGAAAAGTATATGCTTCACATCAATATTATAAATTTACAAATTTAAAACTAAAAGAATACCAACTTTCCCTTATAAAAGTATTTTCATGTCATTACTTAATGCAAAATTTAAAAATTAAATTTGCAAACAATTTTATTTTTAAAAAAAGTTTTTTATTCAGTAATTTAAATACCTTTAAATATTTGCTAATTATGATAAACTGTGGTTACAATATTTTTCCACATAATTTTAAAATTTCAGAAAATATGCAATTTTAACGATTGATATTCTACAGGTAAACAAATCTTATTTTTAAAAGAAGTAATTTAAATAATTGTTTTTTATCATCTGATTTTAGTTGTCGAAAGACAGTTATTTATTTTAATAAAATAGTTATAATTCAAAGAAAACAAACAGGGAAAAAAGTTCTTCATACCTATTTTTCAATGACTTCGTTTTTCCTTTTCTGATGTAATCCTTGATGTTTGTAGATCTAATAAATGTTCCGATAATAAGTACAATAATACTGGCATAAATATTTTTAACCATGCCCAGAGCAATTGTACATTTCTCGGATACATATTTCATCAAAAGTACGCATGGAATGACTCCAACGAATTTTTTGGTAAGATTTTTAAATCCAGACTGAGGCTATACGCGCATAAAATGGCTATTTTTGTTCTCTGCAAATGTTCTCCGCGTTTTCCAAAGACTAAATAAACGGTGTTGTTTTTTATTCATTTATTTATATTTGATAATCGTCTGCAGTTTTCGAGTTCTTTATCTAGGCACATGGCAGATGTTTTCTTCTGTTCTTTATGTGGTGAATTATTTTTGTTTCTTTATGTGGTGAAGACTTTTTAATTTAAAATTTCTTATATTAAGACATTTTTTATGCCTTTTTTCGATTTATTTCAAAAAAGTTTAAGCTTTTTGTCAATTGTCACGATAACTATACTGATATTGATCGCATACCAAATTAAACAATGTTTAAATTTAGAATAGTTAAAAAATGATTTTAATAGACAATAATGCAAAATATTTCTAAATTAGAAAAGTACACTTTGTATCTTCCATCGCAAATGCAAAATTTGTTCCTAAAAATAAGCTAGGAATCATACCAAGAGGCAATAGTTGAGAAATCATAGATTTTGCTGGCTGCAAATTTTTTTAATTCTAATATTTTAGTAATTTATGCGCTTAGTTCAATTACATGTCTATTAAATTTTTGTTTTATATAGGTACGTGTTTTTACTGAAGTTTTTTTTTTATTATTATTTCATTGTGGAATATTAGCCAACAAACACTAAATTATGTTTGTTGCTTGAAGTGAAAAAAAAAAATGTTTCGTTTATTTCGTTTCAGTTTTTTTTTTTTCAGATTTATATACTTATAAAAAGGATCGACCGAAACAGGTCTGTAAGACCGAAAATGAAACCGAAATCGAATTTCGGTAATCTTTCAATTTTCGGCCGAAAACGAAAATTTTCATTTTTTAAGTTATTAATACATACATAAATACACATAATTATTAATTAATTATGTGTGTATTAGACGCACATTTTTAACAAACATGCATAAACATGTATAAATGTGCACAAGTTCAAGCAAAAGCAAAATATAAATAATAATATAACTTTTATATTTGCTTTTGCTATTGACAATCAATACTCATATATATTTATTAATAATTAATTAATAATGCAATAGTAATCAAGAACAAATCAATAGTGAATATTTAATTTTTGAATATACACATTTTTTTTTTCATTTATTTAATATTTCTCATTAAAAATAGTTAAAATAAATTGCTTAAAAGTTTTTTTAGAAAACTAACTATAAGTAAGTTGTTATTTAAAAAAAATAACCATTTGATAATTTATAATTATTATTAGTTTAATGGAGATTTAAATATAGATAAGCCGTATGCTTAAATAAATAAGTGCTACTTCCTCCCGAAAAAACTTTGCCACTCCCTCGCCTCTTTACGAATGCTTTGAAATAGCGTCCTTGTTTGAAAAATCTATCTTTTGTGCCCAAGTTGGCGGAATCTCTGTGTCTTTAACCTAAAAGTCTGCAAGGGCCGGAATTTTCAGGCCCTGGATCCAGCTCAGTACGGTGTAAAAATTATATAAGTTCGACCCGAACCCGGCCCGGCCCATTCAGATTTTCACAGTTAATGGCCCAACTCAATTTCTACAAAAAATTCAGATTTTTCTTAACATACAATTAAGATTCTTTTAAAGAATACTGCATACATATCTATGGGATAAATTTAACGTATATTTTAAAATTACGATGGAAAATACACAATACAATAGTAACGATTACTTAGATTTCTTGGACGTTTCAACATTCAAATAAAAATTCATAAAAAAATTAATATTGCTTTGAATAAAAGAAAAAAATGAATGCTAAAAACATAATTTTTAAAACTCTTTTATAAAAAAAAGATTTGTGAAAATATTTATCTTTCTTTTACTAAGGCTGTTTTTAAACCCCAAAGAGCTACTTTCTGACACATTTATGAACTCATATTTTTTTTGGAACCCATAAGACAGGTGTTTTCATAAATAAATAATGTAATCGAATGGCGTTATCCATTTTTTGATTAAGGCAATGTAGCTTTGAAAAAATCGTGCAAAAGATAACGTTTGAATTGAATTTCCGAAAGCAACATCACGAAAAGGAGAAAAACCTGAAGCCACGATAAGAAACTCTTATTTGTCGAAAAATAATTTATCGATCAAAAATAGAAAACGCTATCGATTCCAATTCCTTTACTAGTCAAGCTTTTCAATTTTAAGTCTTTACTGTTAAATAATATTAGTCAGAATATGTGTCAAAGTTTCACGTTGAGCAGGGAATTAATAAAGAATACTGCCCAGTTAAACTGATGGCATTGAGCTCACAGGCTACCAATACTAATTGTACATTAGCCTTATATTTTCAAGGGTTAATTCCGTTCGAAAAAAAAATTAAGAAGGGGAAACAGCTCTCCCCTTTCCTCTTTTTTTATACTTAATCATTGAACCTCCTATACTATCAAAGACATGCTTTATCATATAAAAAATCTATATCCAAAATTCAGAGCAAATTAGATAATTCTTAATAAAAACCCATTTAGCATTTATATAATTTAAAAGGAGTTATGCCCCTCTTTTATACTTAACCATTAAACTTCCAAAACTATTCAGAGATGTGAAAGAAATCTGAAAATTCTGCTTGAAAAACCCATTTATATAAATTAAGGGGGGGCATTAGAACCCCTGTTCCCCCTATTTATACTTATTCAATGAACACCTAATAACAGTCACGGAATCGCCTCATCAGAATGATCCTAATCTAAATTTTGAACGAAAACTTAATTCTGCATGAAAATCCCATTTATATCAACTACCGGGGGGGGGGGCATTAGAACCCCTGTTCCCCCTATTTATACTTATTTAATGAACACCTAATAACAGTCATGGAATCGCCTCATCAGAATGATCCTAATCTAAATTTTGAACGAAAACTTAATTCTGCATGAAAATCCCATTTATATCAACTAACGGGGGGGGGGATTAGAACCCCTATTACCCTTATTTATACTTATCCAATGAACACCTAATAACAGTCACGGAATCGCCTCATCAGAATGATCCTAATCTAAATTTTGAACGAAAACTTAATTCTGCATGAAAATCCCATTTATATCAACTAACGGGGGGGGATTAGAACCCCTGTTCCCCCTATTTATACTTATCCAATGAACACCTAATAACAGTCACGGAATCGCCTCATCAGAATGATCCTAATCTAAATTTTGAACGAAAACTTAATTCTGCATGAAAATCCCATTTATATCAACTAACGGGGGGCATGAGCCCCCCGTTCCCCTTCTTATACATATCGAATGAACTCCAAAAACTAATCAGGGAAGCGCCTTGTCAGGATATACCTATATACAAAATTTCAAGTGGATCGGATATTTTTATCATGAGTTATCGCGTTACGCACGAACGCACATACATACAGAACGGACGGGCACATAAGCTCTCAGGCTATGATAGCCTGTGAGCTAAAAAACATTTTAAGGTACATTTCCAAAGATTCCGTAAACAGAAGTTCATTATCACTATTAATATTTTTACAAAACATATTGCTTGCCCCACACATCCTGGGAGCAGCTATGTTCAGTTCCGGCCCAGCTCCACTATGTAATAAAAAAATGCAAATCTGATCTCAATGCCGCACAAGTGTGCTGAAAAAATCTAAACAGACACCATGTCCGATGCCAGTCTCTTCGGTGGACATTTTACATTTCTTCATCAATGTTATTTATCAAGCATCAGCTCGTGACGCAGGTTTATATTTATTCTGATGAAAAACATATTCTTTGAAAGTAGCTAATATTTTATCGGCTTGGTTTAAATTTTTATGTCGGCCGGTAGGACCGCTAAATATTTTATTTTATCGGCCCAAACCCGTTTATTTTGTTTACCGGCCCATTTGAAAATTCTGATTCATATCGTCAGCCAAGCCCGGATGCGTGCACATCTCTACTTTGAACAAAACTTTTTATTTGCATGTAAAATAAAATGTAATTAATTCATCAACAACATAGAATGTTAGAACTTTTAGAAATAGCAATCGAAACATCTGCGGTTTTAAACTAAAAATTTTCTATTACTATTAAGCGTGCAGCTTTTAAGGAGCAGGTGAAGAGCGCCATATGTAGGAGGATGTTTAATTTGATTTCACGTCATGAATCAGCTGTGGTCGATAATTATAAACAATAAACTTTATTCATAACATTAAATAAAGAGTTTCTCATCTGAGCGGAAACAGCTCAATCAACAAGTCATGTCAAAAATTTCCAACGGAAGAAAGAAGATTTCTAGAATTCAGATAGTTTCGGCCAAGTTTCGGTCCAACCCAATTTCTAACAGCATTTCCGCCGATAACGAGTTTTCGGAGAAACTCAAATTTTGGGCCAAAAACGAAACCGAAACCGAATTTTCGGTGAAATTCAGATTTTAGGCCGAAAACGAAATCGAATTTTCGGCAAAATACGAATATTGGACCGAAAACGAAAACGAAACCGAATTTTCGGCAGAACTCAGATTTTGGGCCGAAAACGAAAACAAAACGCATTTTTCGAATATTCTTTGCTTGTAATTATGTCTAACACGCCATTTGTGTAATTTCAGGCATTTTTCAACATTTACACATTTGTTTGAGTTTATAAAGCGATAACATATTGCACATTTGATTTCTCAAGTTAGGTGCACATAAAAACAGGTAATTTTTTTCCTCAAAATGTGTAAATTTTAAGTCAAGTATGCATTTAAAAAAAATTACACACTTATCTGTGTACATGTAATTATGTTTAAATTAGAATAAATCACAAATTCGTGTAAATAATGGCATTTTTCAACATTTACACACTTGTCTGAGTTTTTCAAGTGATAATAAATTACACACTTACTTTCATAAGATAAATACACATAAAAATAGGTAAATTTCCGAGAAAAAATGTGTAAATTTTACGACAGGTGTGTAAATTTGCAAATTTACACATATCCATGGGTAAAATTGGCCAATTTACACATTTATTTTTTAGAGTGTATGGTCTGAGGTGGTATATTATATATCTTAGCCAAGTAATCTCCTCTAACAAATTATCAGAAAGGAATAATGAGCATCTCAAAAGGTTGGTACTGTTTTTAAAATAATTTACACATTTAACAATAGTATTTCTCAGATAAAATTTTCAATCTTTTCGCATGCATCTGTTAAACAAAATTAGGAATATAATTAGGGATATTTGTACCTGAATAAAGAGGTAGAAATTCGGTCTATTATAAATTATCAACATTAAGTTTAAATTCCAGTACGCTTTTTAAATTTTTGAATATCACCAAGGCCAAGGCACAGTTTTTAAATGTTCATTTTCGTATTATTTGATTGCTTAACCTTTAGCTTCCGGGGGGATTACCGTAGTCCCAAGAAAATAAATGTTGAAGAATACGGGGTTGGGATTACCGTTATCCCGAAAACTTCCACCCCTCCAACAGGCGGAAGAAATCATTAAGGTCCTTTCGCTCAATAGGGGTCCGACTGAGTATCGAGCAAGGGAAATTCTGTAGAGAGGATGTTAATTATCCTAGGGAAATACCGGGAAAAGAACTTGGCAAAAAAATAAACATTGTTTACGCAGACGACGTAAAGCTGTTTCTACCCCAGTTGCTGCAAGATTCTTAGATAGTTCTTGCTTGTGAGACATAATAATGAATAGATTATATTCAGCAAGTAGTTTTAGAGATTTAGTGTTGCTAATTTTGACTACACTTTTGCTCTTAAAATGTAAAATGAAGCATTATTATTTTTTTTTCTTACTAATGCACTAAATATTAGAAATTACGTGCGTAATTTTACACACTGAATTGAAAAAAAATCAAATGTTTATACTTATTTTTATATTTACGGAACTTATGATTGTTCTCAAGCCCAAAGGAGTTAGTTTGTGGGGCTTTTCTGAATTCGTTTTTATTATTCAAAAACATACGAAATTGTTAACATATGAAACATATGAACGAGACGTGAAATTCTTAATAAAAATTATATAATAGAATGGCGTTTTCAATTTATTTAATAAAGGCAAAAACATTTCAGAAAATAGTGTTAAAGTTGGCGTTTTGACCAAAATTTCCGAGCGCGAAATTTAGGGAAAGGTGGAAATTTGCTGGTTGTATTTTTGTTGCGGTAATGTCAATAAGTAATTTATTTAAAACAAAAACAGAATGGAAAAACTGAATTCGATTCCTAATTCTATCAAAATCCCATCCTGCCAGGTCTGCCAATTTTATGCCGACACGTTAAGAATTATTCAGAAAGTTTCACATTAGAAACCAGCTTGATTCTATGGTCGGTAAACGGAAAAAAAAGTGACCGGAAAATAAGTTATCGGAAAAAAGTGACATAAACTACAAAAGCAAAAAAAAGTGACAAGGAAAAAAAGTTACCGGAAAAAAGTGACAAGGAATTGATTTTGGGGATTTATTATTGATTTTGGGGATTTATTATTGATTTTGGGGATTCATTGGTTAAGTATGAAAGGGGCTTCGAGGGGGGGGGGGCTCATAATTTAGGTAAATGGGTTTTTCATGCTGAATTAACTGTTTTGGTTCAATTTGTGGATATACGTTCATCCTGAAAAGACGCTTGCCTGATTAGTTTTGGGAAGGGACGATTAACCCAACCCCCATCCGTCCTGAATTAGATGAATGGGTTTTTACGCAGAATTATCCAACGTGGGTCAAATTTGCATATAGGATCTTTTCCATAAGGCTTATGTATAGTATAAAATGCGTGAAGAGATTCTAGGAGTTTAAGGGTTAAGTATAGAGGGGGAACGGGGGATAACCTTTCTTAAATTAAATTAATGGCTTTTTACGCATAATTATCCGATTTGCTTAAAATTTTGGACATAAGTTCATTATGACAAGACGTATCTTAGATTAGTTATGGGTTCTTCTGCTTATAAAGGGGGGGGACGATCAATTCTCCCCCTCAAACTAGATAAATATGTTTTTATGCAGAATTATCTCATGTAATTCAATTTTAAATATAGGTTCTTTCTGATAAGGTGAATTCCGGAAGAGTTTTAAGGATTTAATGGCTACGTACAGAGGGGAGATGGAGAAAACCCCTCTTAAATTAAATAAATGGCTTTTTATGCAGAATTATCTGATTTGCTTTGAATTTTGGACATGGGTTCATTATGATAAGACATATTTCTGATTAGTTATGAGGTTCTATTGGTAATTAAAAAGGAGAGCGGGTGATTACTATACCCACCTTAAATTAGATTTAAAAAAATTATGCACACTTATCCGATGTACTTCAAATTTCGGATATAGGATCTTTCTCATAAAGTGAATTCCTGAATAGTTTTATGGGTTTAATGGCAATGTATAGAGGGGGAACGGGGGATAAACCCCCTTAAATTAAATAAATGGCTTTTTACGCAGAATCATCCGATTTGCTTCAAATTTTGGATGTATATTCATTATAAGAAGGCGAATCTCAGATTAATTATGGGGTTCTTTTGATAATTATATAGGGGAAGCGGGCGATTAATCCTCCACTCTTTAAATAAAATAAATTGTTTTCTTTCTTTCACAACTATTCAACGTATTTCAAATTTTGGATATAGGTTCTTCCTGATAAAGTGAATCCCTGAATAGTTTTAAGGGTTTAATGGCTAAGTATAGAGCGATGAACGGGGTATAATCCACAATTAATCAGGACTTCGCCTTATCATAATGAACGCCCAATCAAAATTTGAATCAAATCAGATAATTCTGCGTAAAAAGCTATTTATTAATTTAAGGGGGGGGGAATCATCCGTTCCCCCAGTGTTTATTTAGCCATTAAACCTTTAAAATTATTCCGGGATTCACTTTATGAGAAAAACATATATCCAAAATATGAAATATATCGGATAAGTGAGCATAAAAAACAATTTATCTAATTTAAGGGGGGGGGGGAGTAATCACCCGCCACAATTTTTAATTGGCAAAATAACCCCATATGTAATCAGGGATACGCCTTAACATAATGGTTCTATAATCCAAAATTTGAAGCAAATCTGATAATTCTGCGTAAAAAGTAATTTAATTTAAGGTGGGTTATATTCTATTCCCCTTCTATACTTAGACATTAAATCCTTAAAACTATTCAGAGATCCACCTTATCAGAAAGAACCTATATTTAAAATTTGAAATACATGGGATAATTCTGCATAAAAACCTATTTTTCTAGTTTAAGGGGGATATAATTGCTCTCCCTCCTTTATAATAAGCAGAAGAACCCCATAACTAATCAGAAATACGTCTTATCATAATGAACCTATGTCCAAAATTCTAAGCAAATCGGATAATTATGCGTAAAAAGTTATTAATTTAATTTTAGAATGGTTATCCCCCGTTCCTCTCTATACTTAATCATTAGAACTCCTAAATCTCTTCAGGCATTATATACAATATATAAGCCTTATCGAAAAGAATCTATATGCAAATTTGAGTCACGTTGGACAATTCTGCATAAAAATCCATTCATCTAATTCAGGACGGATGGGGGGGGGAGTAATCGTACCTTCCCAAAACTGATCAGGCAAGCGTCTTTTCAGGATGAACGTATATCCAAAAATTGAACCAAAACAGTTAATTCAGCATGGAAAACTCATTTACCTAAACTATGAGCCCCCTACCCTATCCTCCTTTCATACTTAAGCAATGAATCCCCAAAATCAATAATAAATCCCCAAAATCAATTCTTTGTCGCTTTTTTTCCCGGTAACTTTTTTTCCTTGTCATCTTTTTTCCGCGTCACTTTTTTCCGTGTCACTTTTTTCCGCTTTTGTAGTTTATGTCACTTTTTTCCGATAACTTTTTTTCCGGTCACTTTTTTTCCTAGATTCCTATGGTCACAGCCTACTAAAAAGTCATGCGCAACTATACCTTTTGCATAAATGAGAATGGAATTATACATTATCTGCTTCAGAATATTGTCGAATTCTAGAATTATTTATTATTCCTAAATAACTTATTCACCGTCCAATTCAAATGAAATAATTTTTATTTATGCAAACCATAATAAAGATTGCATTAATAATTTCTTAGTTATTTTTCATCTGACTCCAAAAAGAAAAAGAAGAAATTCTCAATTTAGCACTTTTTTGTTGTTGTTATCGTTTTGTACGCTTATCAATTACTTCGAAACTATTCGACTGATTCATGTGCCTTTTTTTTTTTTTTTTTTTTTTTTTTGTTTCATTGAAAGAAAGTAGCTCTATCTTCTTCTTCTTCTTTTTTTTTTTTTGTTTGTTTGCTAGAATGTTGCAACCACAAACTTTGTAATAATTATTATTATTTATATAGCTATTATTCTCGAATAAAACAAGGGAAAACAAAAAATAATGATTTAATTATTAAAAACTTTCATGGCGAAACAATTGTTAAAAAATATAATAAATAATAATATAATTAAATTAAAAGTAAAAGCAAAAAGTATAATTAATAATAATAATAAAGTCTAAAAAATTGGAAAGAGTTTTGAATTTCTTCAAAATTTCTGAAATACACTCGTTTAATTTGAAGAATCATATTTCTATGGTGGTGGGATTGTTACTTTAACACAGAATGGTTCAAAAGTCTGAATTTCATATAAATTAAAATAATTAATGTCTTTTTTTACCTTCATTTGTAAATTTTGTTTAAAAAGCTAACTTTTACAGCTTCTTTCACAGTGTCTTGCCTTTACGGAAAAATAGAAAATACTATACAATCTCTTTGTTTCTAAATAAAAATACCATAAATTTCATAAATATGTATCTATATTATAAAAGCGAAACGTATCTGTGCGTAACGCATACGTAATTTTGCCAATGTCAACACTTTCCCATGAAATTTCGGTTTTGCAATGTTCACTACAACAAATTTTTACACTTCTAACCATCGCACATTTTAAATTTTTATACTGTTGTATAGAAAGAAAAATGTACTTTTAAGTGCAATTTGTTTGAAAACTCTATCTCAATTTATTTTTGAGATATTATTTTTTTTATAGTTTTTAGTACCACTTTTGTAATTGTGGCAACAGAATCACTCGATTTTCTCTTAAAATTGAAAAAAAAAAAAAAAAAAAAAAAAAAAAAAAAAAAAAAAGGGAAAGAAAAGAAATTAAAATGCGCAGCGCTTTTCCATGCAATTTCGGTGTTGCAATTTTCGATTTTGCAAATTTTACACTTCTAAGTATCGCACATTTTAAATTTTTAGACATTGTATAGAGAAAAAAATGTACTTTTAAATTCGTACTTTTTTTCCCAGCTCCACACTTAATTCGCAGAAAAAAGGAATTTGTATGGGTGCTTTTTAAATGTAAGAGATTAAAGTAAAATGTTACAGAACTACATACTATATGGCTATTAATGGCCGGACACTTTCAATTATAGACATTTTGTCGAATATAAAATAAAAACATATTTATAGGATTCTTCTGAAAATCCAGGATGACAAAGACGATGTTTGACCTCATATTTATGAATGCCCATTTCATAAGAAGGAAACTTAGGGAGCCGATAGGGAAAAAAAAAAAAAAAAAAAAAAAAAAAAAAAAAAAAAACATAGAAAAACTATAATATTTGGAAACCCTCTTTACATTAAATTATACGAAACGATCTGTCGATGCAGATTAGAAATATATGGATATTGTAGAACATTTCTACTGATTTTTGCATAAATAGAGAGTATAATAAGGGAAATATAGCATTTTTTTTTAAGTGCAAAAAAACCGTGATAGAATCGGAGTTTTTAGACACTCCGCTCCCCTTACAGAAGAACAAGGGGGAAATAGACAATTCGTTCAGCTTTTACGTTCAGCTTTTTAAGAAATTTGGGGTATTTTTATATAAAATGATAATGTCCCGTTGTACAGTTTTATGAGGAAGATAATCATAGCTTATTTACTCCCCCTTTTGAAAAGCGGGAGATAAGCAAATTAACAGAAACTCATCTGATCTGTTATTTATAAACTTCAAAAACATTCTGACAATGTTATCTTCTAAAGCCGTGATAGATTTGAAGTTTGAAGACCTCCCCGTCCCCCACCAACATACACAGAAGAACAAGGGAGACTGAATTTAAAAAATATATATAGTATCCAGTGTTTATATTCTAATTCTCCATATCTTACAAAAATTGATCATTATGACAATGAGAGGTTTTGAGATAACTTTTAAAGCCCTTTCTTCTTCCCTCCCTCAGCCTCTGCAGAGCAAGAACGTCAAAATTTCAAAAAATCATCTTACTCTAGTATTTATATTCTAAGATAAACCAAGTGTATTATTATTGGACTCATTTAAATATGATGTGATTTTAAATATGTTAGCTTTTTTATGGATGCGCTTTAGTCAAAGCGCTTTTTTCCGTTTTATTTATTTATTATTTTGAATTATTTTTTTATTTATTTATTTTTTTAAACCACGAAAATACAAACGGAAGCGCCAGATAGCTTTGATTGTCCCTTTTTATAGTAATACAAGAGGACTGTATGTATTTATCAATTTTTAACCCTTTCAGGGGCAAGGTATTTATGTTCAAAAAATGCTTAATTAATTTATTAACTCTGAAATTTACAAATTTATTTGAAAATAACTAAAAGCTCTTTTTCACATATACTATGAAATTCAAACTGTAATAAAAAAAATTACTGGTACCACTTGGTATTTTGGGCATTAAAAGTAACAGTTAGCAGACTGCAATCTGCGGAAGGGTTGAAAGCCATTGAAGAAATCTTAACACCAAAATCTTCTTCTCTGCTGTGTTGACAGAATTTTCATATCCAGACTTCATCCAATATTTCTTTATAGTAATATAGGTTAATTATTTTACAGATTAAATTAAAGTAGTACTATTCGTAAATATTCGTTTTAGTTATAGTTAAAAACGAAGACCTTAATAGGAAACATAAATTACGTTAGATATCTCTTTATTATTTGTTACTATATTGTTTAACGATTCCTTATATGTTAATTTCTAATTTTTTCTTATCGTGAAATTTCTTTTTCTGTTTTAATTTAAATCGTTGAAATAATATTAACAATGATTCTTAAGGAAATCACTTATGCGTTATTTAAATATTTGAAAATTTAGCACTTTTTAAAATAATGTATTTTTGTATTACCATATATACTTATAGTAATTTTGCCTATAACAAACCTTCATTTTTAGATTATACCCTTCAAAAAACCAAATGCTATTAAAACATTCAATAAACATCCATCAAGTTTTCTAATTATTTTTTAAAAAGACCGCTCAATTACTACTAATATATGTTTTATTTAATGACACGCACTTCACAGAAAAAGATCATTTTTATCATTATAAATTACATCTTTTCAACGAACCTAAAGCATTACTTTCGATTCCGACAAGTAAACAGAAACAACTTTCTCTTAGGGAAGAAAATTCCCTTACCTTCTCACGAACGTGTAAATCATTAACACATGTTCCAAATGATAGCAGCATTTTCTGGTCACCTGCGGTGAAGGGTCATTAAGAAAGGGGGATGAAACCGCGTCAGTTCTCCGGTTGTAAAAGGATATTTTAGATTTCACTGTCCCGAAAGCTAAAGGTTAAATTATGTGATTTTATAAGTTCAGGATTATTATTTCACAAAAAATGTTACATTATGCACTCTATTAATGCTGCTTGTCATGCTGGAGATAAACGCCATTACAACGAAGGTTTAATTACATTTAATAATGTGAATTTTACACTGCTTTAAAAAACTTCAAGATAGTCTTATGTAACAAAGTGACATTTTTAAGATGCATGCATGAAAATAACAACTTCCAATTTCTACATTAATCTGGAAATCCAAAGCACAGTACATGATTTTGCAAAAGTTCATACATACGGAAATATTTTTGACGAGTATTATTATTATTATTATTATTGTTATTATTATTATCATTATTATCATTATTATTATTATTATTATTATTATTATTATTATTATTATTATTATTATTATTATCATCATTATTATCATTATTATCATTATTATTATCATTATTATTATTATTATTATTATTATTATTATTATTATTATTATTATTATTATTATTATTATTATTATTATTATTATTTTATGTTAGGTATTTCTCCATTTCGATTAAGAAACATCAGCTAAATCAATGAATAAATAAATAATAAAAATTACAAAATGTTTCTTTGTATTTGTATATTCTAAATCTAATGAAATGCAGTTGCATTTTTCATTTTTAACATACAAATGTACTATAAAAATATATGTAAAAATACTTTCCTACCTAAAATTTCCTTGCAACATTTTAAGTTAGATTTACCAATAAAAAGTACTCTACAAGCGGTGATACATTTGAATTTCAAATGCAACATTCACATTCTTATAAATGTATATATACACGCAAATACATTCGATGAAAAATTGAATAAAAGAAGTACATATGTATGGAAACACACTTTTATCTACGAAAGAAATGTTTGGGATATTGGACTTTACTTTTACTTAAATGCTCGTAACATGTGTTTACCATGCAACAACACTTCATTTTTTTCATGTAAATAGCTTATTAGATTTTGTATTTTTAAGGTATCATAATTCTAAAATAGCACTAAATAATATTGTTCTGTTTCTTTAGTTTTATAAAAAGAGTCATAATTCAGACATTTGAAGCTTTAAATTATATAAATATATTTGAACAAGAATATTTTAATTTACTGAAATGTTACTCATCAGTAATGTTATTGTATGAAACAAGAAAAGTTTTTTTACATTAATTGTTATTATTTATCATCAAGGAAGTATTTATTAAGCTTATATATTATTAAAAATACAAGCAAAGTTTCGATCCATTATACTTTTTGTGAAGTATTATGATTGTAATAACTCGTAATTAGAGATAGACAAATATTCTGTTTCGTTTTAATTTTTGGCTAAAAATCGGAATTACGCTGAAAATACCGCTGATAATTCGGCAGAACCGCAGCTAACTGTATTCCAAAAATCTCACTTCTTTCCTCCGAAATTTTGATTATTTCTCTTAAAACTGAAGCGTATTGACTCAAATGATACTGTCTATTTCTGTAAACTTCATTGATGATATTTATTAGTCATGAAGCCCTCATGAAGGAGTCCAAACTATAAAGTTATCAATGCATATACTATATGACTAAACCTTTTCACTTGCTCATTAAAAATGAGGACTTAAAAGTAATAGAAATTTTTAAGTTTGAAATTGCAGAAGCACTTCAAGTACTCTTTTTAGAAAATTGCAATTTGACATGTCGTTTACAAAAATCATTATAAAATATAAATTGAAGTGTGCATATCTGAAAATAAATGGTATTTTATATTTAAAAAATTTTCTGTGCCGTTGATGATTAATTACTTTATATTTTATATGAAAATAAGAAGTTTTGGGTTTACGGTACAGAGAACCAACTTAGATGACACGTATAATAAATTTGTTTTTAACACGTACAATCAATTAATGCATATTTAATAAATGTACATAATTAATAAATAGATATGTAAATTTAATGAATATGTATAGTTAATTAATAATTATGTATAGTCATGTATGTTTTAATACTTTAAAAATGTGGGACATTTTCTTTTTCGTTTTAATTTTCGGCCAAAAATAGAAAATATCCTGTAATTTTGGTTTCTGTTTCAACCTCAAAATCCCGCTTCGATTCAGCTGTCACAAATAAAATACTGTTCAATTTACACAAAGTGAATTACGTCCAAAATATAGAATATTTATATTGAACGAATTTTCTAATTAATGAATGGTCGTTTATAAAGCGGATTGAAAACGTATCCAATCAAGTAATTGAATCCGAGCATTTGGGATATCGCAACACTGATCTAAACTAAGGTATTCCGAGATAACGCAGCTTGTCCTCGCTCAATCTTATACCTCTTATCGGTGAATTTTACCGATAGTAGAATTGTGTTTCTTACACGTTTGACAAATGTTTGTGGCCTTGTGGTCCATGAAAATATTTCATCTTGTGCTTCACGTGCACCCTTGCCAACGTATAAGAATGAGAGATGTTAGGCTGAGTATTATCGGAGTAGCAATGGTTGGGGAAGCATTGGCGTGCTATTCAAATGACACGGATTCGATTCCCGGTAATTAAAATTTCACTTATTTATTTCATTCAGGCTTATAGCATAGTAAAATCAGTGCAATTGAAAAAAAATATATGGATAAATTGTTTTTAACAATGAAATATAGAGTTTGACTGTTTGAAAGAATAAGGAAAAATGCGATGAATTTAGATTTTGTCAAAAAAAAAAAAATTCTGAAGGTTATATATCTATACTATGAACAAAAACAACTTCATGAAACACCACCAAATATTTTAAATGTGCTGTTTTGTGGCTGCTTTCATAGTAGAAGCACGTCTTCCTTGAGCCTGACGAAGAAAAACACTCACAACTTTTAAAAGTCATTATCCTCTTTAGAATATTTTCATGGTATTAGATGGTGAATATTTTAGTTGTTATTATTTCAAATCAGTTGTAACATATTTTCTTTAACATATCTATTTAAAAAAAAAAAACTAATTCCTTTCTTGTCTTCAAATCCACAAAGAAAAGTAAAAAAAAGCTAAACTTTGATGCGTTACGCAGATTGACACACTATTTAAAGATAGTTATTGGTTTATTTGCTTTTTCTAGATATTTTAAAGGCTATACTGATAAATAATAAAAGATCTTTAAGCTAATTTTAGAATTCCGTTCATTAAGTAAAAATGAGTTCTAAACTCATATAACTTCTTTTATTTTCATTTCAACGTTTCACAGTTTATTTTTTCTGTTAGTCCATGTTGAATCAATCTCCCAGAAATTCTATTTTTAACTGCCCTACGAGAAGGTAACTTATAAAATATAAGTTATTTATAAAATAATATCCCTATTATAGATTATAATAATATGACCTATAAATGGTTTATAGTTTTGGTTTAGGGTCACAAATAAAGAGTAACTTAAGCAGTTTTATATAAGTGCATGCGCAACTGCTTTTTTTTATTAGCACTTTCCAACAAAGTTGAAAAGCATTCGGTTTGTTTGTCCGTCTGTCCGTCTATCCGTATGGCCGTCTGTCCGTCTGTCCGTATGGCCGTCTGTCCTCGCTCTAACTCTCGTAAATATACTCGGATCGTCATGAAATTTTTGGACGATATTGACGTTTAGCCAAGCACGAACCCTATTGAAAATGAAGTATCTACTATGATTAGTTTATCTACAGAGAGAATCAAAAGTTTCCCATTACATTACGGCCTATGGGGAAAAATCGTTAATATACTCGGATTGCCATGAAATTTTAGGACGTTATTGACGTATACCCTAGCACAAGTCCAATCGAAAATGAAGTTTCTATCATGATTAGTTTTTCTACAGGGCGAGTCAAAATTTCCCATTACATTACGGCCTATGGGGAAAAATCGTTTCAAAGGAATTTTAAAGATGTTATACCCTGTCAAACATATTAAAATCTGCATTCTATAAAATATAAGGCGAAAATGTAGCTATTATACATTTACAGGGCCACACAAAAGAATTTCATTAGATAATGGTAAAAGGGGATTTGTGTGTGACATCTTTTAAATATATTAAGCTGTTTCATGTATGATAAAATTAATATATGTTATTGAAGCTTAATATAAATTATACGTTACTGTCTTGAATAATATGAAGTACATAGAATTTACAGGGCTATACAAAAGATTTCAAATAGTATATTCTTTCCGAAGTACCGTATGTGTGTCCGATGATGGCTGATGGAGGGATGAAATGCATTTTAATTATGATATGCGCGTTTATATTTCGCTAAATATATGCAAACTATATGGTGTGTATAAATGTTATAGTTGATATATAGGGCTAACCAAAAGAGCTCACCAACGTTACTGAATATGAGCGTAAATTATTTAAACGTGGTTCTTAAATAAGCTATGTATCTTTACGCTGAGCTTCATTCAATTTACTGAGAAATGTTTGCAGAATATAGATAAAAAGATATACAGGGCCACGCAAAGAATTCCGTACATGGACGCCGATGAATGATAATTTATGAGAATGTGATTTCAGTTGTTTTAAAAGTGTTTTAGTTTACAATAAATTTTAGCCTAATGCTGACGTGTAATAAAGGTACAATGTAAAATACAGGGCTGAACAAAAGTATTCAAGTATGTTTCCATCTAATAGTATGAATTGCTGAAAAAGAAATTTGAAGCTACTGGGTATTTTCTTGCTAAACTAAATTTTCCCATTACATCAACTGACATATGAAATCCAGGGCTGTTCAAAAGTACTGGAATACATATTTGGGTATATTTGGTTATGCACTACTATTTCCCTAAATAACAAAGTTTTGCTAAAGGTTTCATTAAGTGTTGGAAAGTGCTTCATAATCTATGCTTAACGCATGATTTTTCTTACTTGTTTAATTACTTGTAGTGCCAAATACACAAAATGGCAAATACTAATTGTAAAACGATGGTGATTTGCTAAAGACTAAAAAAATCCCAGCTATTTGTTTTCTTTGGACTTTGTGCAATATCGTATGTACGTTCCATTGCTAGTTATAAAATTGTTTTCCATAGTTGAAACACAGAGTTAAACATGGTATTTCATTACTCCCGATCTCCTAAGAGAAATGCGAAAAAAATGGACGGATGTGTGTCGTATAATTAAAGGTGCACATATTGGATATTTCTATAAAAAAAATACAAAGTTAACCTCCAATTCAATAAATGACTTGTTTTAAATGGTCTAAATTGAATTGTTATAATAGCTTTTTGAGATTTGAGCATTCTTTTATTTGCGCCCTATATATTACCTTTAACGAGAAAATAGGAAGAAAAAAGTTCTTGAGATTTATATTTACAGAAAAATAAGATTACAGAAAAAATAAGAGTTCTTATTACAGAAAAATAAGAGTTCTTTGAAATTCAACAAACAGTTTCTTCTATTAGACTCGAATGTTTTCAAAATTTAACTTTTTTTCTCTTTTTCTCATTAATTTTATATATATTATAGCAAGACGTCTGTTAGTCCATTTTGGACTTCTCTAATGACTTTATATTTCTTTTAACTGTCCTTAGGAAAATAAACAAAAGAAAATACTTTAGTTATGGGATAGGAAGGTTTTAACTATTTATATGATTTAAGTTAAAAGTAAATCTAACGTTCAAGCCGTCAAAGTAAATAAAATGACTTTATATTTATTTTAACTGCCCTGAGGAAAAAAATAGCTTTAGTTACTCGGAAGGAAAATGTTAACTATTTATGTGATTTAAGTTAAAAATAAATCTAATGTCCAAGCCTAAGACAAAGTAAATAAAATGTCCTAATAATATATGATGTATCTATATTTAAAGTTTTTATTTTAATCCCAGCGAGTTTTTTTTTTTTTTTTTTTTTTTTTTTGGTGAGGAGGAGGCTTTATAAAATGAAGTATCTACGTTGCAGTGCTAGGTTAAAAAATTTTTTGCATAGCTAAAATACAGAATTCCACATGGTAATTCCTTACTTGGGATTTGCTAACCGATGTGTAAGAGGAATTTGACTTTATGTTGGATATGTTTCATACAAATAAAGGTGCACATATTGGATTTATGTAAATAAAACTAAGTTGGATAACCTGTTTAATGAATGGTTTGTTTTAATTAATTAAAATTAAAATATTATAATAGGCGAATGAAACTTGAACATTTGTTTATTTACACCTGTATATCAACTTTTATTAGAAAATAGGATGTTCTTAAGATTTATGTTAAAAATATATACAGGGTGTCCACTCTCAACGGTGGCCAATGGATAATTTCTAAACCGTTAGTCTTAGACATATAGTGCCAATTGCAAAAATGTTTTAAAAAAGGTAAATAGTTGTTTTTCAAGCGATTTAGGTCAAAAAATCTTTTTATTAAAAAATTACGAAAATTAAATTTTTATACGGTCCCCCGATCCTATAAGTGATATTTAGTAAATTTTTACAACTACTAAATCAATACAACAATTAATACATAAAAGTCCCATTCCTCTGCAATTAAAACAAACCCAGTAATAACTGTTTAAGGGTGAAGCATATTTTTTGCTGCAAATTAGGGGTCAGTCACAAATTTACTGGAAATAAAGAGAAACGCCAGATATAAAATTTAACATTAAACATTGAGAGTAAAATTTTTTTTACAATATTATTTTAAAATTTATGTTGATGATTACATATTAAAGCAAAATCTGTACTAAAAATATAAGTAAAAAATAACAGAAAATTTGTTAATTCAAATTATGAAAAGCAAAAGTTACAATTGTTACAAAATGACATACATTTAAAATTCTATTTGATTACTTAACCTAACAGAATTTGGTGTAGTCCTATAAAATAAATAAATGGTACGCACCTAAAATTGTATTAATATTACAATGTCATTGGATATAAATAAGTGTGCAATGTTAACCCCGATCGGATTTTTGAAAGTGGGTTAAAATTTGAATAGACATTTTGAACTAGGGAAACTTACAAACGAACGTTTTAAGCAAAATAAGCTTATCGAAATAACACACCTTTTTAAAATAAAATGGCGATTTCCCAAAATTTTATTTTCTCGATAAAAGGAATTTTAAAACTCATATCTTCAACTATTTTTACCAATCTAGAATTTAATTAATAAAAATTAATACTACCGTAAAATTTATACAGTGGTAGAACCTACAGTTAAATTGCTTTAAAATATTTCTTTATCTTCTCTAAAATATTTTTGTAGTTCGAACTAAACGTCTGTGACAAATAGTTTTGGAATTAGCTATTGGACAGCGTTGCAAATATGCCTTTATAATAATTTAAGCACTTAGTATACATTCCCTGAAAACTAAGTCCAACTCATTCTTTTTCAGCTACGGAAAAATGGTTTAAATCATGAAATTTAAAGTTTCATAACTCGGTCAATTTTTATGTTAGATGAAAGGGACCGTTTTTGTATTGCTTGATAGGGTGATGGAAACTTTTTACTAAATATCACTAATAGGACCGGGGGACTGTATAAGAAGTTAATTTTCGTAATTTTTTAATAATTTTTTTTTTTTACCTAAAGCACTTGAAAAACAATTCTTTACATTTTTAAAGCATTTTTGCAATTGGAACTATAAGTCTATAATTAACGGTTTACAAATTGACCATTGGCCACCGTTGAGAGTCGACACCCTGTATAATGCATATATTATATCTGCTTACTATATATAATAATGTAAATAAAAGAAAAAACAAATAAAATGTTTTATCAATATATAAAAGGTTATATTTTTGATTTATTGGAGTACTTAATACTTGAAACTAAAATATTGCATTTCACCAAATATATATATATATATTTATTTATTTCATTAAAAATATATTTTAGATTCTCGAAAAAAAAAATAATTAGATTTCTTATGAATTTTCTCATGTCTACGTTACAAAAAAAATGAAGTTCTTGAAAATTTAACAAACAATTTCTTCTATTAGACTTGAATGATTTAAAAATTGGCTTTTTCTATTATTTTTTTCAACTTTTAATATCTTACTGCAAGAATAAATATGGCAAAAAAGCAGAACATTGATGCATTACACAGTTCGGTATACTATTAAACGAATTTTTTTCTATAATTTTGTCTATTAAACTTATTTAAGAGTTTCGTGTCTTAGTTAAGAATGAGTCATTTTTTTCATTTCAACTTCTCACTGTTTATTGTTTTCTTTTAGTCCATATTGAATCTATTCGCTAGGAACCTCTATTTTTAACTGTCTTTGGGGAAAGTAACGAGGTAAATACAGGGTATTTATAAAATTATGTCCCAGTTAACCTATTGCAATAATGTCATCTACAAACGCTTCATAGTTTTGGTTCAAGATCACAAATAAAGTGTATTGCAAACAGTGTTACCCAAGCGTATGCGCAACTGCTATTCTTTTATTTAATCTCTTGCAGTGCGACATGCAACTCATTAGCGTAAAGCGTTAGTGCTTTAGTAAAGATTATAATGCTAAACGATTCGAGCGATTACATTATTTTTTTCTTTTGTGCTTTAGAAAACATCGTATCTAAGTTTTTATTCTAAGCATACAATGATTTTGCAGAGTTAAAACGCAAAATCGCACATGGTATCCCATTACTCTGGATTTGCTAACAGAAATGTGAGAAGTATTAGACTATATGCTGGATGTGCGTCATATAATTAAAGGTGTATATATTGGACATTTGTAAAAAAAAAAAATTGTTAACGTTTAGTTTAGCAACGTATTGTCCTAAATAATCTAAATTAAAATAAAATATTATTATAGATCACTCAAAATTGAACTTTCTTTCATTTACACCATGTATGTAACTTTAATTAGATAGTATGTCGACAAAAGTTCTTGAGACTTATGTTAAAAAAAATATACCTTATGTTTATAATATAACTGCATAATGTAAATCAAAGTATAACTAAAAAAAGAAATGAATAAAATGTTTTATCAATATATAAAAGATCATAGTTTTGACTCGTTGAACTGCAATATTCTTGTAATTTAAAATAATACTTTTCTCCAAGTATATGCTTTCTTATTACAGTAAAAACATTCTTCAGATTCTCGTAAAAGATCTAAATAGATATTTTATAAATTTTCTTATACCAATGTTATATATATATATATATGTGACGATTTAAGGAGAACTCGAATTATTTCCACTGGTTAAAAAGAAACACACAGTCATGGCAAGCGAGGGAAAAAACAAAATAAATAAATAAATGTAGAAGATCCAATAATTAGTCATGGGCTGCTGTAAATTCATTTATTAAATTCGTAATAATGAGGAAGGAAAAGCTCCTTTTGCAAAAATTCCTTCATTATTTCAGCGAACTGTCCTTATCGAAGAAGCAACCCAAGAAATCTTCTTCTTCATCTCGAGACTTCCACCTTTTTTTAAACTAAAAAGAAAGTTCTGGAACATTCTGTAACCTCAAACCATCATTCTTTTATGTAAACAGAATTCTTGTCCAGCTACGAGATTATTTTCCACAAACGATAAATTTATTTTAAAAAAAATATTATTTAACCAATTTATAATTGACTCAGAATTTTAAATATTTTAGGCAGACGATTTTTATAAATGATTAATTTTAAGAGAAAAAGAAAAGAAATGAATTTATTAATATGCACACATCAAAGGTTGACGTAGGAAAAATAAATAAATAGATAAAATAAAATAATGATATTTTTTGAAAAGTATGGTTTTGGGATAAATTTAATAAGACTTTCTTAAAAAGGGTTGATAAAAACATAGAAGAAATCAGTTTTATTTGGAATATTAAGAAATAAAGTTTTAATTAAGAATATTTTTAATTTAGAGCCATCTTTTTAAATTTACGCATACTGGAATAATGTTTTTTAAGGCAAATTAAGAATTTATATCGTCTGCATAAGGATTAACAGATTAGATTTAGAAACAAGATTTTAATTTAATAATTTGAAGTAAGTACGGAATATTATTATAAGAAAATTAAGATAGTATAAAGGTTAGTTTTGGCGAAAAAATTTTAAATTTGTAATATTATCCCCCCTCCCCAAGACTTTGCATGAAATTGATAGTTAAATAAAACTACAAGTTCAGACAACAGAAATATAATAATTTAGAAAAGTTAAATTTTGGAACAAAACTGTCAAACTCAGGAAGCCAAGAGATGGAAGAAAAGAAAATTAACGCAATATAAAAAATATTAGCGATTAAAATAAAATAGTTAAGAGAAAATAATTCTGAATTAAATTTAGGTAGGAGCATTTCCCTGAAAGAAATACAATAATGTTACAACATCACTTACCATTTGTAAGTGCATAGGAGATAATACATATAATAACAGTAAATAAGTTATGAATATTAATAAGCAAGAGATAAAAATATAATAAAAACAATAAAAATTCGTTCTCATGGAAGTTTAAATAATTACAATGACTTAATGCATAGTTTATTTTAAATAAGTCCTTTAAATGAAAAAAGTCTCTCAATAGTATATATAAAAGAGTCTTTTCCAATGTTCTCTGAATACAGTCTCTTTAATTAAAAATCTTCAAACCTAGTTTAATCTTTGGTTTTAATGTTATGTTGGATCCAACATCTTTCAGTAATATATCAATTTTTCAATAATAAATAGCATCACTCTCAATATCAATAATAAATAATATAGAAAAATTTAAATACAGTCAAACCCCGTTAATACGCGCCCCGCTTATTACGCGAAACCGCTTAATACGCGAATTTTCTGTGGACCTTTAAAATACTCATATGTTAAGTATATAAAAAAAACCCTCTTTAATACGCGAATGGTTAATACGCGAACCCGTTTAATACGCGAAATTTTATCAGTCCCTTGAAAGAAAAACCTATATTTAATACGCGAATGAGTTTAGTTCTGAACATACGAGTTTTTAGATGAAGTATTTTCCCAAGTATTTTATACAACAAATATTTAACTTATTTTTTATGCAACAATTACTTAAATCCAATTAAGTTGAGTATAAGAATATGTAAATTAAAAAATAATTGATACAAAACTTTTTGAAATCAGTAAAAAACTGAGTGTTTTGTCGTGGTTTCGCACGCGTTTTCTACACATAGGTTCAAAAAACCAAGTTACGCAAAGCAGAAAGTAGCTTCAATTCAATACTTTTCTTCGACTTTGTCATTTAAAAATATAAATGTACACTGTTAAAAATTTCGTGCTACTTTGAACCAAGATTTGGTGCTCGCTGTTATTACCAGGTGCCACCATAGGATGGTTCAATCGAAGCTCCAAATCTTGGAACGAGTTTACACCATATTATTTGAAAAAATGGTACTATGGTTCGACCGAAGTTCCAAATCTTGGAACAAGATTTCACCATCTTATAGTGGCAGCTACTAAGCACCAAATTTCGGTTCAAAGTAGCACAGAATTTTTAACAGTGTAGTCAAAAAGGGAATTAAATTTGTAAATTCATTCAAATTTGAAATTCATGTAAGGTTAATTCATCACAGGCGCGAGATGCGCGAGTCAGCTAATTTTATAAAAAGCAGAAATGAAAAGAACATTTCTTCATAATTAAGAAACGATGTGACCCACCCCTCTCCTAAATTAGAACGGTAGAACCGATAGATGGAACAGGTGCTCAATTGCAGATTAATCACGTGAGTCTTTCCAATCGGTGTTTCATCAGTGCTGTAATATTTTTAAAAGAGAGTCGCTTGTCGCTCCTAGTACTATCTTGTCTACGATATCCGTCTATGGTTTTATAATCTAATAGTCAAAACTATGCCGGAAGAAGCAAAACAAATTAAACAAAAGGCTCTTTCCATCACTGAGAAGTTACAAATTATAAATTAATACGATGCTCAAGCTGTCTCAAATAAGTTTGCGTTCAGAAAAAGAAGGCATACCTGAGTCAACTTTAAGGACATTGTTAAAGAATAGGAATGCCATCGTTAACGAAGTTGTGGATGGAGGAATAAAAACAAAGAACAAGAAAATAAAAACTGACGAATTTGAGGACATGGGAAAGGCCCTTCACGAGTGGTTTGTTCAAGCGCGTTCTACGAATATCCCTAAAAGCGTCTCGTTATTACAAAAAAGGCTTCTAAAATCGCAGCAAAAACGGGATTGCTAGATTTCAATGCCTCAAATTGATGGTTGAATCGATTTAAAACTCGGTACGACATAGAATTCAAGCAAGAGTGAGGCGAGTCAGCTGCAGTCAACATTGAAGATGTTCACTGTTGGAAAATTTATTTGCTTCCGCAGCTTCTAAAAAACTACTCAAGTCAGAATATTTACAACGTGGACGAATTTGGGTTTTTTTACAAACTGACACCCAATTAAACAATTACCATGACAGGAGAAACATGTCATGGAGACAAACTGCGCAAAGATCGTTTTATTATTCAGCTCTGTGCCAACTTTGATGGAACAGATAAATTAAAGCTGCTGGTCATAAGGAAATCACGCAACCCGCGATGCTTTAAAAATGTCAAGAATTTCCTCTGCCTGTACGAAAGCCAGGGTCGAGAATGGATGACAGGCAACATTTTTACAATATGGCTTCGTAATTTTGGTCGGCGTATGAGATAAGAATCGAACTGTGTGTTATTGCTTTTGGACAACTGCGCTGCGTATCCAAAAGTTAAGAAGGAAGAAGAATAGATAGAATTTCTACCGCCAAATTCGACTAGTGTCACCCAGCCAATGGACCAATGTATAATTAACAGCGCCAAAGTAAATTATAAGACGTACGGTGATACCTTCAGCAAATGGAACACGGCAGCAATCTTTCTTGCTACGAGTGTCGTTCAATTACAGTCCTCGACGCTATGCACATGCTTACTGCAGCATGAGAGTGTCACACCAACAACAATTACTAATTGTTTTCACAAAGCGGGTTTTGGAAGTAGCGGGGACATCATTTACCCTGAGCCAACCTTGCACCCTAATGTTGAAGAAGATTGACTAGTCGCACAAGAAACTGTAGGGGAAAATTTTGTCGATTTAGACACGTTCATTAAAATCGACAAAGATCCTCCGAACTTAGAAATTTGGATGAACCCCATTTTTCGAAATTTACAGAGGCATTCAATTTCCTAAGCCAATATACGTCGTCACTTGGAAGAAGGACTTTCAACAAGCGAACTTTAGCACTACCTAAATAAGGCGGAAAACATCATGGTGATGGTGAGATTGCGAATCAAACAGGCCAAAATTGACAGCTACTTTTCCAAGAAGTAATTGTTATGATATCATTGACTTTTGTAAGCTTTTTTTTTTTTTTTACTTTTTATTATTATTAACACTGTGTATTATCGCATCTGTTTTGTATAGCTTACAAAGATTTCAGTTTTGTTAACATTAGTTTTAGTTAATAACGGTTAGCAGAAATTTTTGTATTCGTCTTATTCAATTTTATATGTTATACATAATAAATCTAATTTGAAAAGACATAGTATTTTTACTCGAGAAAATAACGATTATTTGAATTTTCAGCTTTCAAACGTTCCTGCTTAGTAAGTACATAATGATTAAAATAAATAAAATGTCATTTTATGTCTTAAAAAGGCTAAAATTTGACAAAAAGTTTTTTTTCCCTCTTAGATTGTTAATAGATAGACTGCTCGACGAAAATTCGCGATCTTCGGTTAATACGCGAACCCGTTTAATACGCGAATTTCGATCAGTCCCCTGATTCGCGTATTAACGAGGTTCGACTGTAATAACAATAACAACAATAATAAGTAATAGTATAATAAGACTCCATATCCTAATATTTTTCAATAAGAGTATAATTAATACTAAACTTCATTATAGAAATCATAATAATAATAATAATAGTAAAACAAGAGTATAATCAAAAGAAAATATCACTATTTGTTTATTATTGATAGGGAAAATATTGGTTGAGGATAAAAATAATTACATAGCAACTAAATAATTTTCTTATCTTCTAATAGCATAAGAAAGTATTTTTTGCTAGCCGAAAGTATAAATAAAAAAAAATCATAATAATTCCAAAATCCAAATAAAATTAAATCTAACTATTTAGAAAATGGACTCTCAACCAGTATTTCCTTACAATAATTCCTCTCTGATACTCTTTTACAAAATTGTCAAATTTGGTTATAAGTTTTCAAATGCCAAATGTAGAATAATGTTTTATCTACACATGGTTTATAAACTTTAATAATAAAATACAATAGGAATAAAAGGTGTCATTCTTAATTGAGAAATAGGAATAAAAATAGTGTGCTTTTCTGAAAAAAAACTTTTAATATCTGTAGTTTTCACAATCACTGAAAATCACATATAATGTTATAGGTTTGAGTAGAGTCATCAAATTTTATAACTGTTATCACATAATATCTGCTGAATAAATAGAGTAATACTAATGTCAAATAAATGAGTAAATATAGTTAGACTTAAATACACTTAAAATTAATTTATCAACATCAATTTGAAAGCTTTTACAATCAAAGTGTTCATCTTATGCCTGCATAAGGAGCCCAATTTAACCCCAAAAACTCCCAAAAACAAGTAATATTCTTGTAGGCCTCCAAGAACATACCTGCTAATGTTGAAAATTATGGTGATAAACTATTTAAAGAATAAGAATTAAAACTTAATCTACTGTCTTGACTTTAGTTTGATCTAGTGATTGTGATTGTATCTGAGGTTTTGTTTGTTTTTTGGGTTGCTCATGAAACAGTTTAAAATCTTCTGGTGAAAAATAGGGTCTTAATTTAGAAACATGCACAATAACGGAATTCTGTCCTGTCTCATAATTAAATTTATCTATTTCATAAGTTACATCAGAAAGTTTATTTATAATTTTGTATGGTCCAGAGAAAGTAGGTTCTAATTTTCGAGTGTTAGGGTATTTAAATTCTTCATAAATTACAGAGTCTTGTATTTTTAATGTGCATTCGACAAAATTTCGATCATAGAGCCTTCTACTTTTAAGGTGAAATTCCTGAGTTCGCGCTTTCGCAATTTTGAGGGCTTTGTCTACTGATGTTGTATACATTTTAATTGCCTCACACAGAATATATTACCCACCATTAAAAAAAAAAAAAAAAAAAAAAAAAAAAAAAAAAAAAAAAGAAAAACAAAAAATCTGAATCAAAATTATCGTGAAATTGTGACTATAGTTAGCTGTTAACATTAACCAGAAATTTTATCTAATAAAATAGAAATTGTAAACATCATAGTTATACCTTATTATTACAAACTTGCCTTTAATCGTGCATATAAATATCATAATAGTCTTAATAAGTAACAGTAAATATCTTAAGAACATCATACTCCTCAATTAAATCCTTAAGAATAAAAATATTTCAATCTCCAACACATAATAATGATAACAATAATACTCATAAATAGATTAATAAATAAGACTCAAAGAAAAACAAAACAATAAATAAATAAACCTCACAAATAGAGAATAAACAATCTACACAAATGCTTAAAAAGGATACAAGTAATATTCAATTAATTTGAAATAACTCACTCTTAAGAAGAATTTCTCAAGATGATCCTAGGAGAGAGAATAATAACGAAAATTATGAAAGTAAGTAGCAATCGGCGTTCAGTTGTCTCTAAACGTTTTTTTTTTTCTTGTCATTACTACCAGTAATATTTAAAGTCAATGATCGCATATTTGGGCCGCAACAAGATGAATGGCGCTTCTATTCCTTATTAAATCCAATTCGAAATCACCAGGTCTCAAAACTTTATCATTATGACCAAAAATATCAAGCTTCAGGAATTCACGAGAAGTCAATTATCGGCGATTCACAAACCTATCATCATATCGTTCCACAGCCCATTCCATTAGCAAGCTGAAAATACCATATAGACTGTCCTTCAATCGAACTTCGGCGATAGCATGTTTTTCTTCGTTCCATCGCAATTTTCTTTAAATATCATTCATTAAAAAGGCAGCACAGATAAAAAATCCTGTCCGACTTTTCGATTAGTTGTGACGATTTAAGGAGAACTCGAATTATTTCCACTGGTTAAAAAGAAACACACAGTCATGGCAAGCGAGGGAAAAAACAAAATAAATAAATAAATGTAGAAGATCCAATAATTAGTCATGGGCTGCTGTAAATTCATTTATTAAATTCGTAATAATGAGGAAGGAAAAGCTCCTTTTGCAAAAATTCCATCATTATTTCAGCGAACTGTCCTCATCGAAGAATCAACCCAAGAAATCTTCTCCTTCATCTCGAGACTTCCACCTTTTTTTAAACTAAAAAGAAAGTTCTGGAACATTCTGTAACCTCAAACCACCATTCTTTTATGTAAACAGAATTCTTGTCCAGCTACGATTTTATTTTCCACAAACGATAAATTTATTTTAAAAAAATATTATTTAACCAATTTATAATTGACTCAGAATTTTAAATATCTTAGGCAGACGATTTTTATAAATGATTAATTTTAAGAGAAAAAGAAAAGAAATGAATTTATTAATATGCACACATCAAAGGTTGACGTAGGAAAAATAAATAAATAGATAAAATAAAATAATGATATTTTTTGAAAGGTATGGTTTTGGAATAAATTTAATAAGACTTTCTTAAAAAGGGTTGATAAAAACATAGAAGAAATCAGTTTTATTTGGAATATTAAGAAATAACGTTTTAATTAAGAATATTTTTAATTTAGAGCCATCTTTTTAAATTTACGCATACTGGAATAATGTTTTTTAAGGCAAATTAAGAATTTATATCGTCTGCATAAGAATTAACAGATTAGATTTAGAAACAAGATTTTAATTTAATAATTTGAAGTAAGTACGGAATATTATTATAAGAAAATTAAGATAGTATAAAGGTTAGTTTTGGCGAAAAAATTTTTAATTTGTAATATATATATTACAAATTTAAAATTTTTTCGCCAAAACAAACCTTTATACTATCTTAATTTTCTTATAATAATATTCCGTACTTACTTCAAATTATTAAATTAAAATCTTGTTTCTAAATCTAATCTGTTAATCTGTATGCAGACGATATAAATTCTTAATTTTCCTTAAAAAACATTATTCCAGTATGCGTAAATTTAAAAAGATGGCTCTAAATTAAAAATATTCTTAATTAAAACTTTATTTCTTAATATTCCAAATAAAACTGATTTCTTCTATGTTTTTATCAACCCTTTTTAAGAAAGTCTTATTAAATTTATTCCAAACCCATACCTTTAAAAAATATCATTATTTTATTTTATCTATTTATTTATTTTTCCGCCGTCAACGATAATTTGCATATTAATAAATTCATTTCTTTTCTTTTTCTCTTAAAATTAATCATGTATAAAAATCGTCTGCCTAAGATATTTAAAATTCTGAGTCAATTATAAATTGGTTAAATAATATATTTTTTTTTAAATAAATTTATCGTCTGTTTAAAATAATCTCGTAGCTGGACAAGAATTCTGTTTACATAAAATAATGATGGTTAGAGATTACAGAATGTTCCAGAACTTTCTTTTTAGTTTAAAAGGGGGAAGTCTCGAGATGAAGAGAAGATTCTTCTGAAGATTTCTTGGGTTGCTTCTTCGATGAGGACAGCTCGCTGAAATAATGATGGAATTTTTGCAAAAAGGAGCTTTTCCTTCCTCATTATCACGAATTTAATAAATGAATTTACAGCAGCCCATGACTAATTATTGGATCTTCTACATTTATTTATTATTTTTGTTTTTTCCCTCGCTTGCCATGACTGTGTGTTTCTTTTAACCAGTGGAAATAATTCGAGCTCTCCTGAAATCGTCACATATATATATATAAAGTCTTTAAAATTTAACAAAAAAAAAATTCTGTTAGACTCGAAAGATCTGAAAATTGAACTTTTCCCGGTTATTATCTTCCTAAATTTTAATATCTTACATTAAGTTTTCTGCCACTCCATTTTGGACTTATCTAATGATTTTATCTTCTTGTTAACTGCCGTTAAGAAAAGAAACAAGTAAAATTTATTAGCTTTAGTTAAAGGATACGAAGGTGTTAACTATTTGTGTTATTTAAGTTAAAAATAAATCCATGGTTTAAATCTATAAAAGGAAAATAAGAATTCTTAGTAATATATGATAAACCAAATTTTGAATTCTTATAAAGATTGAAACTTAAAAGATTGGAACTGAATAAAACATGCCTCAAAATTGTTATTTATTTATTCAAGAAAATATAGTTAATGATCCCGAAGAACTTCTTAAATAATTATTAAACGCATCGTTTATACATTATTATACCTTTTCCATACAAAAAATAAAAGTTGTTTAAAAAATTTAATATTCCTTATTATGATTTCCTATAAGAAAACTGTTTTGCTTTTTCCCCCATTATGATCTTCTGTAGAATATTTATTATATTGTTAGCTAATTTTGAAATTATTTACCGATACCTTTTGCTTTTTTAGGTGACCTTGGTAAAAATTACAATTTTTTGATTCTAATTAAATGAATTTAATTGAGTTTTTTTATTATTATTATTAAGCGAAAGGAAAGAGTAAATAAAATATTTTTTTTCATACTTAAATGATGTCATATAAAAAAGTGCTGTTAAAATACTCAGTATTTTGTAATTGAAACCTATACCTTTATGAGAAATTCCATGCCAACTGAAACCAGTAGTGAATTTTTCAACTTTATGTTATCTTCAAGTATTTGGTGTCATTTTAAAGGCAATTTATTACAGTTAGTGGATTTAATAGTTATTTATTAAAAATATGCATGGTTAAATTTAAAATTTATGACAAATAACAGGTATTTGATGATTTAGATTTATAATGTTAAAAATATGACTTTTTAAAACATCAATTGTTCATTAAAAATGTGGTGATTATATATATTTTTTCATTTATATAATAAGTTAAGAGGTTCCTAATAATACTTTTACAGTACTAATCTTCATATACAGACTTTTTCTTACTTCTTTAAAATAAAGTTATTTACAATTATTATTTGTCCCCTCTGTTACAGGTTTTTTTAAGTTTATTTTATTCGTTATGTAAAAAAGTTTTAAATATAATAAAAAGTATTTACAATAATTATCATTTGTGTAATCATATTATATAATAATTTTGAAAATATATTCATTTTTTTAAATACATGCGTAACAGAGGGTACGTAACAGAAGAGACAGAGCTAATTGTCCCCTCTGTTACACATGGTTGTAAACACATCTGATTGGTTTGCTCACAACCAATCAGATTAGAAAGTCAACACAATCTAATTATTTTAAGCAGCTTAGACAAAATCCAGCCAAGTGAGTGTTACAAGTAGATTTTAGCAAAAACTTTACTTTTGTCCCACAAAATGAGATACAATCAGCACATTGGACTCACAAACAGTGTTCTTTGTATACTGCTGTTGCTTGGCTCCCAAAAGGCGATCTCTTGGAAGAAAAAGAAATTATGAGTTACGTCATAGCCAGTGACTATATGCAACATGACAAATATGCAATCCACACTTTCAATGAAATCCTCTTTGATAAATTAAAAAAGGAATCCTTTGTGTTAAAAGAGATTGACATTTTTAATAATGGGCCATCATCCCAATTGAAAGAGAAATACACTCTTTGCAATGTTACTTTCTCACCCTTTAAAGTCAATTGGCATTACTTTGTTATTAGTCATGAAAAGAGTGCAGTTGATGGAGTGGGAGGTACTCAATCAATATATATATTTTTTAATTTCACTAAGAATTTATTCTTTTAGACCTGAATGAGCTGAAAACAGAACTTTTCTCTTTTATTCTCAGCTTCACTGCTTATAGTTGAGATAACGGTCTTTCGTTAGTTATGAGTTATGTCATAGCCAGTGACTATATGCAACATGACAAATATACAATCCTAAATACTAAGAATTTATTCTTTTAGACCTGAATGAGCTGAAAACAGAACTTTTCTCTTTTATTCTCAGCTTCACTGCTTATAGTTGAGATAACGGTCTTTCGTTAGTTATGAGTTATGTCATAGCCAGTGACTATATGCAACATGACAAATATGCAATCCACACTTTCAATGAAATCCTCTTTGATAAATTAAAAAAGGAATCCTTTGTGTTAAAAGAGATTGACATTTTTAATAATGGGTCATCATCCCAATTGAAAGAGAAATACACTCTTTGCAATGTTACTTTCTCACCCTTTAAAGTCAATTGGCATTACTTTGTTATTAGTTATGAAAAGAGTGCAGTTGATGGAGTGGGAGGTACTGTGAAGAGGGCTGTGTACTGAGAAATTTTGTCGGAAAAATGGACTCCTTCGCCATCTGATGCTAAATCATTTGCTGAATGTCAAATACCATTTGCAATGGAGTAGAAATTATTTATTGTGCAAAAGAGGATGTAAAAAAGGACATTGCTGCGTTTAATGAAAGAGTTTCAAATATAAAAGCTATACCAAATTTGGGTCGAATGCTTAGTGTGAGAGTCCTACAAAAATATCACATTTCTTATTCATCTATTCTGTTGAAGGAGGTGTACAGTTTTGCTTCAAAGATGGTTTGGATAAATCTACACAAAATAACAATTTGTTGACTCCTGATGTTAATGTTGGCAATTTTGGAATTGTTAGAGTTCAAAGAAAGAATAGGATGGTGAAATTTGTTGCCCAAATAACTGAAACTGACAATGTTCATGTTATATTTTTAAGTTAGTCTAGTGGACTGAAAACATTTAAATATAATTATAAAAATGTAGCATAGGCTAACAAGTCTGAAATTAAACAAGTATTACTAATTGCTACATTAAATAATCAAATTGTCACCTTCAATAATGATATTGTATTGAAAATATGATCACTGAACTGTAAGATGCCCCCTCTGTTACATTCCATGTCCCCTCTGTTACGTTCTATTAATTTCATTTAAATAAAATGTGTTTTCAATTTAAACAATCTGACATGTAATTATTTTATCTTGATAAGTCTTTACTTAAAAAATACATTTAATTTCTTTTTTGAAATTTCCAAATCAGAGTTTTATATAAATGTAATGCATGTCAAAAATGTGAAGGCTTTTTTTGTTCCCTCTGTTACATACCATTTTAATTAATTTATCACTAAATAATTAAAGCTTTTCATCATTTATAATTAAATAACTAAGCACTGCTCCATAAATTAACATAGTCTTGTAAAATTTTAAACTTTGGAAAATCTAGCATGTATTTAAATGGTAAAATATTTGTGCAATTTCTCCTCTGTTACGCTTGGAATTCACCTTATCAAAGTATTACTTTTTATCTCAGTATAAAAAAATTTAATTCAACAAAATATCGTAATCTAATCTGATTTCTTTCAACTTATCTTATGGCTATGTTACACAATCAACATATATATATATATATTTTAATTTCACTAAGAATTTATTCTTTTAGACGTGAATGAGCTGAAAACAGAACTTTTCTCTTTTATTCTCAGCTTCATTGCTTATAGTTGAGATAACGGTCTTTCGTTAGTTCATTTGAAGTTATCTGTCAAACTTTTCTGTTTTTTAATTGCCCTAGGGAAAAGAAATAAAGAAACCATATATATTCAATTACCGGATAGGAAGAGATTAAAAGTTTACCTTAAAAATATATCTTATGATTAATCCAAAAGAGAAAATAAATAAGATGTTTAAATCGTATGTGATATATATGACTTTTGAACCTAAAAATAAAACACTTACAAAAAAAAAATTTATTTTTATTTTTGTACAAAATTCATAAATTGTTACAAAATATATAAATCGAATAATAAGGTACCCTGGGGTAATAACGACAAGTAAAGGTTCTACCAATTTTCACGACTCAGTTTTAGTAGGTATTTTTCAAACAAATATATGATTTGATAAGGCAACTCATTGACTATCTAGATAAAAAAAATAATTTAACAGATATGTATTCATAAAATGTAATGGCGTGATTTCTTGACCAATGCTATTTGGCGTTATTACCCACCTATATGGGTAATAACGCCATGCAAACAAAACTATGAAATAAGATGGAATAATTGCATGCAGTTTGCCCAATTCTAAAAATACAAACTCTTACAAATTTGGAAATTGACAAATTGCATTCTAAGCTATTGAAAATGTTCAATTTTTTGTGAAAGTGTAAGAAAAATAAAGGTGTGGTGTGGGGGGGGATGAGGCAAAAGAATATCAGACCGTGAGCTTCTTTTTGCTTAAAAAGGACCGCTTAAATAGAAATATTAGAAACATTTCACAGTTTTAACTGTGTTTATTTGAATCAGTATTTAGGATGTAGCTCGGCCACTGTAGGAAATCAACCGGGGTATTAATGCCAAGGGTTGGCGTTATTACCCCGTTATAGTTATTACGCTGTACATTTTAAATTACAAATTATCTCGAGAAGCTATCCAAAATCTTCAACAACATTTTGAAAGTCTATGAAATGTACTACAAATTTATGTAATTAAGAAAGTATTTCCGAATGAAAAAAATAGTCTTCACATCACAAAATGTATCTCGCAAATTTTAGATCAAGCGTTAATTTTAGCTGCTTGTAAAAACAATAAGACCTAAAAATGAAACAAATTAACTTGAAGCTGTTTTTTGCGATTTATATGACTCAAAATCCTTCTGCGCAGAGCACATGGGTGTCATTTACCAGATTATTTCATAATTATGCATAATATTAGCACTTGGCGTTATTACTCCGCCTGGCGTTATTACCCCAGGGTACCTTAGTTCTTTTTAAATTTAACTCTTGTTATGTTGAACTATAATTAAAAAAATCACCCTTTTACAAAATATATTTTCTTAGAAAAGCATAAGTTAAAAATTTAGCATGCTTTTATAATTTTTATTTTGACCCCATTTAGCTTAAGAGCCATTATTTTAAAAATCCGACAAAGTGCGATTGTTGTATCTTTTGAATTGAGTGATTTTTCTTATGTCGAAGTAGATCATCTTTAATAAATAACGTTCATTTTTATATTTTATGGGATATTTTATTTTTAATAGGGGAAAAATGTGATTATTTACATTGCTTTTCTTGTAAATTTTGTCATTTTTTCCCCTAAAAACATCACAAGACACCACTTTTTTTTCTTTTCCATGTTTTTGTACATATACATAACTACTGCATGACATATTTTGTTTTATTCAACTGAGGCGCTTTTTGAAATATCAATGCTTGAAATGTTGTATATTTTGAATATTTAAAAGATTATATCTGCTAAGAGCAACAATATTTCGGTGCCATACTATGTTATTAAGCTTGTTCTAGTAGTATACTTTCATATTCTGTAAGAATATGTTTGAGGTACTATTGATTAAATAACATATTAAGTATTAAATGGACAAAAATGACATTTTGATTGTACTTTATGACAACATAACAAAGTAAAGTAACAATGTCCCATGGAAACAAATACATTTTAATAAGCAGGTTGTGTTCTACTGATACTTTTTACTCAAACAATTTTGGGATGTTGTTGCTTGCCAGTGATATCGCATTCCAAATATACTGGCAATTCATTCTTCATGAAAAATGGCTTTCACAACCTTGAACTTTGACATTTCCTATAGGGAAAAGGAAACTTTTTCTGGGCTTCAGAATTGCAGAATATACTTTAAATATGATTTACTTCAACCTAAAAAAATATCAAATCATTTTAAAAATGCTGCTATCAAATATCCCTTTTTTATCTAAATTTTAATATAACGGCTCTTAAATAACTTTTTTCCAAGCTAATCCATTTTAAAGTTATCTGTAAATACCTGCTTTAAAATTCATTGTAAAATTTAATAAATAAAATGTATCATTTTTAGTTATCCTTTAAATGGATATATAAGCATTGTGTGTTTGAATTTTTTAAAAAAAACTAATTTTTAAATTAAAAGACCGAATAAATAAAGTTGATTAACCATATATGCAACAGATATGAATTATGAACTGTTAAAATATTTATTTAAAAAAATCCCTTATATTCTTAACAGCACTAAAAACACGAAACGTGAAATTCCTTGTTATCTCATGGGAAATCTTTAAACTATGATGACTCATTGCCTAATATAATTACTGAACTACCGTTGTCTCCATGAGTAAAAAGACGTCAAATACCAATGTTATGCGTCTATAAATATTAGGTCTGCAAAAGTTAAATACATCAAAAACCCATATATATTTTTTCAACTTGAATAAATTTTACCATGTTTATAAATATACTCAGAATTTAAAAACACACATTATCCCAATATATTGTTTATTTTCTGATGGTTAAAATATTATTTTAATAATTATATAAGTAATTAGTGTGCACTTGAAAATTTTCCCATAGGTTAACATGAAATTTTCCTATCGGGGAGTATCATTGCAGAATAGCCTTAAACTAGCGGTGGTACGATCTTAGAACAATCCAGGTCTTGGCGCTATTTTCAAAAATGACCAAATTTATGTATACACATACATATACATTTAAAAGCCAGGGTTATATATACATACACACACACACACATATCTATACATATAATAAAACAGTAGGACCCGGTGTGTCTGTACATTGAAGATAATTGACAAAAATGGAGTCAGGGCGATAAAAGAAAACCAATGAAACACAAAAAAAAATTTTTTTGAATTTTTTGTCTGTCTGTCTGTCTGTCTGTCTGTCTGTCTGTTTGTTCGAGGTTATCTTCGTAACTACTGAATGGATTTTTATGCGGTTTTCACTAATGAAGAATGCACACTCCCGGGCAGTGTATAGGCTTTGTTTCATCAAAATCGGACAACAGACAAAAAAGTAACAAAAAGAAACAAAAGAAACTATTAGGTGCGCTGCTCACGTTTTTTAGTACATAACGTTTTTTAGTACATATAAAATCCAATAGATGTCACTGTGCGATTTTAAAACGCGCTATCGTTATGTTTTCGCCAGTCTACTTAAGTATGAGAAAGTTTCAAGCTGGCTGTCGTTCCATGTGGTTTAGTCGGTAGAACGTCAGTGCGCCATACTGATGGCCCGGGTTCGATTCCCAGCATGGAATTTTTTTTCACTATGTTGGCATTAACGCCTATAAGCAATTAAAAGAATTTGAAATATTGTATTCAAGGCGAATTTTCTCTCTGGGAAAATTTCCTTGCATTAATATGTCAGTGTAATTTTTTTTTCGATTTAATTTTTTTTTTCGAAACTTTGTTTTTCTTAAAAAATTACAGTAAATATTTGATATTTCCCAACGTTTTTTGAATGATCGACTTGCTTTTTTTTTTTTTAATGTATGTCTGAACCTTATCTAACTACTTCTTCAAGATTTCTTTAGATAAACCGACCAGCGTAGCGGGCGAAGGCCGCTAGTATATATATATATATATATATATATATATACGCATGCATGTATCCCGCGAAAATAAAGTCACCTTAGCGAGGTGGATTGTTCTAAGAATTAACCCTAGCGGTTAACGCTGCTCTGCAGTAGATAATCAGCAATTGCTTTTCGAAGATATCAGAGTGAGTAGACTCATTCTTTACAGAGTGAGTATATCATCTATGGTACACTGTAAAAATAGTCTGTAAAGTTACTAAAATTTTTCTAGGAAAGTGGGATTCATTGAACTTTTTTATCTTTTTGAAAAAACGGAAATCCATGCAAAACATGCATGTTTGCACATTAAATAAAACAATCTGTAATATTGCGAAGAACTTTTTAAAAAACATGGATCGTTAGAGCATTTTATGTAACTGCAACCATGGTTGCAGATAAAATCTTAGGAAGTTTACAATATTTTTGTAGAGTACTTTGTAAATTTATAGATTTCTGTAGCTTTACAAAAACTACGTTTGAAGAATTATATCTTTTTTGTACAGTGAACTGATAAAATTAGTATGTATATTAATATAATTTCTGTAACTGTCTTCCGTCTGTGTGTCTGTCACAGAGTTCGTACCCAAAGGCTGTATAAGCCAGAAGCTTGAAATTGTGTGTACTAACAGCTGAAAATCTTATTGTCACACGACAAATCATTAAATTTTGTAAAAGTCTTTTATTTTTATAAAATTAAGTTTTTTAATGCCCTTTGTTCGTTTTAGTGACTTAAATTTTAAAGGAGAACCTTAATTTGTACGTTCTGTATGTAGACATGGCAGTTTGGAGGTAAAGCATCTTGCTAGTATACAGTTCGAGCCCCGGGTCTGAAAATTAAAATTTTCATATTAAGATCGTTTTAATAAAAGAAAAAATTCGTTTTTTTTTTTTTTTTTTTTTTTTTTGGGGGGGGGGGGGATTTAAATTTTTTTCTATTTTATTAAACATTGCGATTTATTAATATTTCAGCATTATAAATTTAATTTTAAACAATTTCTTTCGCCTTTAGAATTTTAAAATTTGATTTATATATCTGCTAATTTTTTCCGGATTTTTAATAAAATTCGAATTTTGGATTTTATTTAGATAATTTGATTTGAACATTTTTTATTAGATTAACATAATTAGCTTCTTTTTATAATTATTTTAAAATTAAATTTGTTGGTGCTATCAGCTATGTAAGAATTTAAAAATAATAAATTAGCAATTTGAATTTTTTAATTAAAAAATAAGTTGTTTTGAACAAATTATTAAACGAAACCCTCTGTGCGATCTGCGATTACACTTACCCAGTTGTTCATAATTCGTATTTTTTTATTTGATATTTTTTGGTATCTATCATCTTCCCTCCGAAGTATGCTTATTATTGCTTTAAATAAATTATTGTTGTTAAAAATTGCACCATAAACAGTTTTCAAGTGTACTAATCGAAAACGTAGACAAAACTATTGTTTTTAGTAAAAACATCCTTATAATTCACAAAAAGATCTCAATGTTACCTTTATTTTAAATTTACATTTGGCTAGGTTACACAAAAAAATAAAAGTTCCTTTAAATTTACAAATGAATTAAGAAAGAGCGAGTTCAAAAGTGACATTCTTTTTCTTATTCTCATGTTAGCATTTATAACAACGTTTTGAAATATTCAATATGTGTTATTGAAAATCATACATTATTCAAAGTGCTTTCATTTTAGTTAAAACATCCTTAAAATTCACAAAAAAAACTTAATCTAAAAAAAAAAAAAAAAAAGAAGTTTTTTTATGGCTAAACTTTAAAATGGCAACGGTACACAAAAGATAGAAGTTCTTTTGAATTCAAAGAATTTTTTTTTTCTTTTAGACATAAATGTGCTCAAATCTGTACTTTGTTTTATTTTTCCAGCCTTCATTTTTCACATCTTAGATAATGCTTCTCTGTTTCTCTATTTTTAAGTTTTCTGTCGAACTTTAGAGAGTTTTTTGGCCTCGGAAAAATATACAAGTAATTGATTTTATTTTAGTTACCGGAAGGTAACTAAAATAAAAAAAAGGTTAAAGGTTTATGTGATAAAAAATAAATCTAATGTTAAAACTTAAAGAAAGGTTTAGTCGAATGCAATACATTTGATGTTTGAGTTTTTAAAGAATTCAATATTTGTAACTGAAAATAATGCTATTTAAAAAAAAAATATATTTAATGTAATCAGCTATTTATAGTACTTCCTCAGGGCTATGTTACGAAAAAAACATAAACGGTCTTTAAAGTTCTTTGAAGTGTTCAAAGTATCATCTTATGTGAGAGACAGCAAGTTTTAATATATTTTTAACAAGTGTTACATTTTATTTTTGAAAAAAAATGAGAATTCATAATTTTTAAGATACTAAGACTTTTTTATTTTTTTAACCAAGATTTCATATTTCACAAATATCTTGAGATTTTTTCAACATAAAACTGGTCTTTATGAATATATTTTTGTAGTTTGATTAATATATTTGATTACTAATTTTAAAATATATGTGTTAAAATTTTATTACAGAAACTAAAAACTTACACTGTATGTAGTCGCGGAATTTTAGACAAAATTTGAAAGTCGAAAGTATGAGGTCAACTGATATACGAGTCAATAAAAATAAATATATAAATACGTAAATTCTTACTCAATTGCTGTTATTAAGGATCTTTGAAACCAGAAATGATTACTTATCAAGGAATCATGAATCTAAAAATCTTTGTTGTTTTCTTTTAAAGATTAAAAACTTGCAATGAAACTTATCAGAGTGGGAGTTATTGTTTGGAATCTGAATATTCCTAAAGCACAGTTAATTGGGGAACCAGGCCGTGGTGACCTAGTGGTCATAGCGTCCAACTCTCGAATAAAGGGGTTCTAAAAGTCCTGTGGTCAGTCTTATCATTTACCATGGGTAATGACCTCTGCACTGTAAGAAATGAAGACCCAAATTGGGTTAAAAGATTTCTGGGTACAGAATTGTTCCAATTTGGAAAGTTCAGTTTGTAGCACAAAATCGTTTTAAATAAGTTTGATTTTTAATGACATTAAAACAATTAAAATATCTTAGATAGTATATACATTATACCTCAGAAAATTTGATTAATTTAATGTTAATAAAGATCTGCTCTGTTTTGAACCATTTTGGGTAATCTATTTTGGGAACAATAGGGGAAGATGGGGATACTTGAGCCATTTTTTGAATTTTATTTTTTTTAAATTTTTTATATTTTTTTAGAATAAAATAAAATATTGAAAATGAAAATTTGATATTTTTCCTTCAACTAAAAACCACTTTCAATAAATTTTGAACTATTTTTCTATGCATAATAAATGTTTATTTTTTGTTTTACATCATGGCTCAAGTATCCCCATGGCGGGGATACTTGAGCCATAGTGAAGGGATACTTGAGCCACTACGGAAAAATACCTACAAAAGTAATTTTTTCGCTTTATTTTTGCACAAATATTTTACAGAATGATAAATTATGAAACGTAAAGTGTTTCAAAACCAATTAAGAAAACAAAGCTAGTAATACGATCATTTTTTGTCGTTAATACTGGTTGTCGAAGGATAATTTGAACCTCAGTTATAACGACGGTAGAAACATCCTCAGTTCAGAGCCATTTAAATTTGGAATCTGCAATTCTTCTTGCAAATTTCATTTTCAAAATATTAAGCACTTATCCAACAAATATTTTTACAGTTTTCTTTCTGGCATATTTTATTAGTAACCAACCATCAAAAGAAGGTTTTCTTTCACATCATCACCATCATTGACAGAATTTTCCTCTAATGATATTGTCGAACTCATGCTTTTAGTTTAGTAGCTGTCGGAATTTAAGCCAGATGTATCATTCTACTATTTCAAACACTTTTTTGATTTCACAGGAAAAGATTTTGTCTTCCTCTTTGGCTCCATGTAGGTAAGTTTGAACTGGGATTTTTGTTGCTTTTCTTGTTTTTGTGCGCTCTTTTTACCAATTTTTCTTCAATTTTCTTAGTTAAAAAAAAAGTTACAGCAACAGAGGTTACGATTTCAATATAAAATACTAATCTTAATATGTTATATTAAAAAATAAATATTTTATTATGTTGGACCTAACTAATTAAAGTATTAGAGATTATAGCCTGTAAAACCGTTTTAAAAAGTTATTTTCATTTAATGAAAATTAAATTGAAAACTATGTTTACATTTATCTAGACAGACTATTTTGTTCGAATTTTGGTCGTTTGTCAAATCGAACAAATCGAAAAATAAAATAGACATTTTCATTTAAAAAATATGCATTTTTAAACATTTTTAGGTCTTTATTTTTTTAAGAAAAAAAAAATAAAATGAAAAATTATTCTCCCTTTTCTCCAGAAAAATATCTATTAGTGAATATAAGGATGGAATTTTATTTTTTGTTTGTTTCACCTATGTTTAATTTCTAGTGAGGATGGTTAAGACATGGCTCAAGTATCCCCACTCTCATTGGCTCAAGTATCCCCACTATCACTATTTTTGTTTCCCAGAGTTTTACTAAATAAAGCATGCAGCAATTAGAACTATTTTAGACTCAAAATACAATTGAAATTATGCTTATTGAATGTATGTATATAGTTGCAACTTTAAACAAAACTTTGATTACAAAAAAACAAAAAAACCATGCACCCAAATATTTTTTTCAGATAGGGAAAAGACAACTATTAATCACTATACTTTCAAAATGGTACCAAGATGTGTGATTTCTTTTTTACATGTTCAGAACTATAAATATGTTATCATATTGGCAGTTTTAGAAAGAAAAATTAATCAACTGTAGAGATAAAAGGGGTGGCTCAAGTATCCCCTATGCTCAAGTATCCCCACTCTCCCCTACTCTACCATTTTGGAATCCTTACTGTACCATTTCAGGAAAATTACTATACTCAGAAATCTTTCAACCCAATTTGGGTCTTCATTTTTTACTGTGTGGAGAAACCTTTTCTCCCCTTTAGAGATATATCGAAATTGAGGAGGTGGTGATGTTTGATGCTGCCATCTATTGAGGCTTTACCGAACATCTTCCGCTGCAGAAGTTTTTCTTCCTACCCCATAGATGCAGTTCAAAGGAAGTTCCAACAAGCCTCCTGCCCGTTGGGCTCAGGTAAACAACAACAACAGTTGGGGATATGATATTTCACAGTAAACACCCTCAGATTCATATTCCATGTTTATCAACGACACACCAGAATCTAAAAAAAATTCTGTTCCGCTCATAATTTAAAAAAATCATCTTTTCCGTTAATGCGGCATTACCGTTTACATTTTTATTTTACACGACGACAATTGCGATCGCATGTACTAAAACTCTCAATCTGAGCTGCGACATATAATAATCAACTGGAATATGATTGATTTTTAACATTTCTTTTTGCATAAACAAAAATAATTAAGATACAAAATTTTCTTACCAGTAAAATTCGAACTGGGCATCAGGGCTCCGGATAGCTCACTAATCGTTGAATGGCAACAGCAATCATAAAATCACAGACTCTTAACGCAAAAAAGATTCAAAATAAAAGATGACATATCTTTTACTATAATACAATATGATGTTAGAAACACGGATACGCAAAATTACATACAATGACGGACAAAAAAAAAATGCTTAGCCAGATTTCTTCACATATTAATAAAATCTAAAAAAAAAAAAAAAAGAAAAAAAAAGAAAAAAAAATTGTAGCCCGTCAGATGTTGCAAAAAAAGTAAAATAAAAAAAAATGAAAAAATTATTTATTCAGTTTTAGGAATTCAAATAGTCATTCATACTTTAAAAAAGTGATAACCAGAACACGATGAAACACACCGCCCTACTCTTATTTAATATAAATGCATTTAAAGATTTAATAAATTTTGGCAATTTAAATGAATTCATTGAAAATAAATTATGTTATATAACAGCAAAAGTTTTGAATGATAAAACAATAATTTACGCGAAATTTATTTTTTTTAATTAAGATTAAACAGTTTATGAATTATAGTAATAAAATTAAATCTAAATTTTAAAAGACATCTAGATTGTTTTTTAAATTAAGAAAATAATTTATAGCATCAAAGCTTTTGTCGATTAAAAATAATAATTTATTAAAATGCATTAAATTTATAAAAGAAAGCATTTACTTTATTTATTTATTTATTTATTTATTTTTGAAATACATTGCTTTTTTTTCATTGTGGCATTATCATTTCCTTTCTTTGGGGTTTTAGATCGCAGGCCGCGGAAATTATTTTTGTTTGTTTGCGTGTTTTTTGCGAGTTGTTTTTTTTTTTGGGGGGGGGTCGGAAAAATAGAGGCATAAAACACACAGTGTTGTTACATATATTTTGATGTGGTCATATGTAAAAATATAACTTGAAGCTCAGGAAATTCACTTCTGCATGTAATGGTGTCCGATATCATGGTACAATATCCTAATGACGTTTTTCTTTAATTTAATCTTAGTATCCTGATTCTTTTTTAGTAATTTTAGCACTCATTACAAGCTAAAAAGTTTTTATTAGATTAAGATCAGGACTATTCTTAGATCAGTCCACAGCTTTTATACCATTTTTTTTTTTCAGATAGACCTTCATCTGAAGTGAAGGAATAAGTGGAAAATTATTTTCTTATTTTATGTTATGGTATAGAGATAAAAATTGCAAATTACACAAGAAAATCCCTTTTTAAATAAATTATATTCGACTTATCAGGTTCACTGTATGATAAAGTATTTGATATTGTTAAAAAATCCACTTTTCCTGAACTTTTAAATTATTTAAAATTTTAAATTATTTTAAACATTTTTTTAAGATTGCTATAAAACTGTTGTTAAATATTATTTTGGAATAGGGTGACTAAAATTATTACTTCACATCAATTTTCACTGGTACCTTAAAGTAATGTTTAAAGTCAATTATAAAGAAGAGGAAAATGCATTTTTTAACAACATTAAATATTCTGTTATTCGACAAAGTTGGTAAATAGAACATAATTAATTCGTAAAGGATTGTATCGTGTAATTACAAGATTTTATCTCCAAAATAAAAATAAATTAATAAAAGAATTTTCACATATTTATTCACTTTAAGTGCAAGAGTACACGAAAATAAGTTTTACTAATAAACTATAGACCTCAGAATGTCACTGATCTTAACCCAGTCGAATTTTTAGGTGCGTTCGTTATTATGCAAATGCGTAGCACCTATAGTTGTCGTTTAATCCGTTCGTCTGTCAGTTAAAGAAAAGTAGTATTATTATTTTGTACCTTGAAATCTGATACGATTATATCCGGAAGTTCAGTTTTCCTATACCGGGCAACTGGAAGGCTGCCAGCGAAACTTGCGGAATATCTAAAAAGTATTCAAGTTATTCTTTTATGCAATAACTCATTAACGTTCATGTAATACTACCCAGTGCTTTCAATTTATTAATATCTATCAATTAAATACTCTGTTCCATATTTTGATAAAATAATTCATTTTCCCTTTTCAGAAGATATTATCACGAATCATTATTACATTAATTAGATCGTTTTCACGAATTTCAAGGTTTGGTTTGGTTTATTTTTGTCGTCCGATTATCTACGCTAGGGATATAGGACCTGGGAGGGGTGCCCTTCGTGGGGGTCTTTCTAAGGGAACCTAACCCGTATTTACGCAAGGTTCGAAGAAAACCACGAAAACTCCGAACGGTTAGGCCGACAGCCGCGATTGGGTTCGAACCCAGCACCTGCCGTCTACCAGTTGAGAGGTCCGTACCTCTCGGCCACTGGTGGGGCCACGAATTTCAAGAAATTATTATTATGGCTAATTGATACAAGTTTATTTTAAGAAAATAAAGTAATCTCTAGATTAAACGCAAACATTAAACATGATACTTGCACAATTTTTTGTTTTCTTAGAAATGATGCAGTTTTTTTTTTTTTTTTTTTTGGTCCGTCATTGTATGTAATTTTGCGTATCCGTGTTTGTAACATCATAGTGTATTATATTAAAAGATATGTCATCTTTTATTTTGAATCTCTTTAGCGTTAAGAGTCTATGATTTTATGATTGCTGTTGCCATTCAACGATTAGTGAGCGATCCGGAGCCCTGATGCCCAGTTCGAATTTATATGTATTAAAAGAATTAATTCTGCGTAAATGTGTTTATTTTAAAAAGATTAATTAATTTAAAAGTGAATATCATAGATTTATAATTATAAGAAAAAAATAGGTGTTTCTTTATAATTTACTTTCAATATAGGAAAATTTTCATAGACAACAAAGTTAAAAAGATGCTTTAAGTAAAATATTAAATATTATTAAATAAAACTATGTTTTTTTTTTTTTTTTTTTTTTTTTTTTTTTTTTTTTTTTTACCCTTTCGTGGTTATAAGCGCGTATACGCGCCCAGAATACCACTTAATTTGAATTGCGAAATTCCATACTGACACCGGAATTTTTAAATAAAAATTTTAATTTTACAAAAAACGTAAAAAAAAAAAAAAAAAAAAAAAAATATATATATATATATTATGAAATAAATTTGTTTTTAAATTCCGGTGTCATTCAATCATTTTGGTATTTTATGAATAGAAGTGCTTTAACCGTCAAAGGGTAACATACAAAAATGTTTACATGTTGAGGATGTAACAAAGTGGGATTTTTTTTATTTTATTTTAAATAGTACTTGTAGCAAAAAAAATTGTTGTATTTAAAAATTCTACTTAAAATATATTAAAGAAAAATCTTACTTCCAAAAGTAAGTTTTTCTAATTTGATATATATTTCTATTATATGATGCTAAAACATTTACAGATCGCTATTTAACATGAAAAAAAAGAAAAAAAAACTTTTCTTCTAAAGATTAAAGTTGCTGTTAAATTATTGTACAATGAAAATTACAATTAATTGCAATCAAAGTTTGAATTAAACTCAATTATTTTTTCTATGATGTAAAAAACACAAGGGACTGATAAATAGGAGCTTAATTGTTAATTTAAGATACAATTCTGTTTTTATCTTACAATTGAAAATTAACTATAATTTTATATCAATGCAATTAATTCTAATTTTTACTGCAAAAGCATTTAACAGCAGTATTTAAATACTAAACTAAGAAGTTATTTTTTACGCTTCAAACAGTTATGTAATTTCTTTTTGATTTTTTTAGTGGAAATATTCCGAAATGGTAATATTTTTTTTTTAACACCTTTAAAACGATAGAGTGGATTTGGTTTCTCAGGATGGAACTTTAAATAGTTGGATCGTGAAAGAGTTATTTTTAAAATGATTTATTGATCTTGATTTAAACTGCTCATTTAAATGAACTTTCTTGATTTAAATTTCTCAAAAAGAACTCGTTCGCTCGATTGTTCCAATTCTTTTCGAAACGCTGACTTTCAAATCGTGAGATTAATGAATTTCGACTCAGGTTTAGTTATATTCTGGCCAAGGTTTTATGAGAGAATTGACTCAAACTTTCATAAGTTTTTAATATCATTTTTTAATCGTAAAAATTTTCCTGTTATGAAATTGTTAGATAGTTAACATAAGCTCATGCGATATCGAAATGCATTTGGTAAGATGTTAACAAGTGACCAAGTGGTCAAAAAGTAAGAGAAAAAGCTTCACAACTTTGACATTGAAAAATCTGCAGCAGAAATTTACTGCAGCAGCGATTTTAGACAATGCCTGTAAAAAACGGACTTACCTATATACGGATACATATGGATACCAATGGATACTTATAACCATTGCCATTACTTCAACGGTTTTGACCGTAAAACACAAAAAATTACGGGAGTTGGCCGTTTATGCGAAAAGAGTGACATATTCCGTAAATTTACTGGATAATTCACTGTAAATTACGTAAATTTACATTTTTTTAACAGTGTAGTGGCAGCTATTAAGCACCAAAACGTGGTTCAAACTAGGACAAGATTTTTAACAGTGTACAATTTACTGAATGCGAAAAAAAATGTCTATAAGAAATGTGAACATAGATTAATCGTCCTTTAAGAACCCTTTTTCTTCTTTCGAAATATAAAAAAAGAATTGTGCATAGATTAAGAGTTCCGCGTCATTCAAAATAAACATTCAAATACACTCAAGAGCCAAAACATTATGACCACCTGTCAATAACGAGTTGTCCCACATTTGGCGCTCAACACAGCTTCAACCCGCCTTGGCATGGATGCCACAAGTCCTTGGATGGCCGGAGACAGATTGTACCAGATGTTTAAGCAACGGTCACGCAAATCCGAGATATTGCGAATTGGTGGTCTATGAACTTTGAGCTACCGTCCGATGAAATCCCAAATGTGTTCTATCGGATTGAGAACCGGTTAGTTAGCCGGCCAGGACATTAACTGGAATTCAGCATCATGCTCCTGGAACCACTCCAACACAATTTTAGCCGTGTGATATGGGGCGTTGTCCTGTTGGAACATTCCATTTCCGGCTGGAAAAACAGAGGCCATGTAAGGGTTCAACTGGTCCGCAATGATGTTCAAATACTCTGTAGCATTCATGATCTGCGCTACCACGAGCACGGATCCCAGAGACGACCAAGAGAACGCCCCCCAAAGCATAATACCGCCACCACCGGCTTGTGTATGACCTGCAGTACATTTAGGGAGCAATTGTTCGCCTGGAATACGACATATCCTGACACGGCCATCGGCGTCATCTGACCAGGCAGTTCTCTCCCACTGATCCATGGACCCTCCGCGATGTTCCCGGATCGCGAACAACCCACGAATAGTGCAGTTTCGGAAATACTTGTTCCGAGCCTTCGAGCCATTACAATCTGCCCTCTATTAAAGTCGCTTAGATACGCAGCCTTTCCCATCACATATAGAAGTAAGTGAAAGAATGATTATTCAGACTCTCAATCAGCAGTTAAATACCACTTCCACCAGATCATGTGCCTTCCACGTCATCCAGGCGAGTTCATTTCAAAAAGTAGGGGTGGTCATTAATGTTTTGGCTCTTGAGTGCATATACATTTTAAGAATTGAAAAAAGTGCTTGCTAAATAGAGGCATTCGCTTTTCGTGAGAAAAACGGTTATGGATGTCTTATTGAATATTTAGAGATTTTTACCTTAAAAAATATTTTAGATATTCATTCCAAATTCGGGAAAACCCTATTCCGAACCGCTAGAATCCCGAAACAATGAAATTCAACCCAATATGAACCAGACCCGCAACAAAAATATTGAAGTCAACCCGAACCAATTGAATCCTAAGGGTGAATTTAGAAGCGAGTAACTCGACCCTACGTAGGACTCTGGTTCGAATCTAAAAGTGAAATTTTATTTTTTTAAATGTATTCAACTCTGTCTCAGTTTATTTTATACAGATTTTTAATATATATATATTTTAATTCAGACGTTAAATTATGTGCATTGCACAGGACCTGATTTAGCTTTGAAGCTACGGGAAGCACAATGCCATTTCGGGGCCCCCTTTCTGTCGAAAAGAGTTTTCGAAATTCGACATACCTGGAAACTTACGAATCCTACAAATATCACACTAAACTGGAGCTCATTTGAGTTCACATTGTGAATAAAGAAAAATATGTAAAAAATATTAGTATAAAAATAAAATTTTGGATAAAAAGTTTGAATTCAGCATGTAGGTACCAACATAAAGTAGCGATATTTTGAAATAATTCTTTCAATTCTAGAATATGTGTAAATTAATAATACTACATGTTATGCATACAAGCCAAATTCAATAGGTAAAATAAACATATATCTAAAATAATGGACAAAGTGGAGGATTGTGATCACGTGTTTGAAATTGAAAATGTAAAATTAATTTTCATTTTCAAATAAGTTAATTTGAAAATAAATTAGAATTTTCCAATGGAATTAATTCAATATAAAATATGAAACCCCTTGTATTTTCAATTTTGGGCCCCTTCAAAATTTTCTAAGGGAAGAACATGCTTCTCGTGCCTATTCTGTAATCAGAGCCTGGGATTGCAAACATTATATTTACTTGAAAGTTTCAAAGAGTTTAATGTACGGTCTTCAAGATAAAAGGCAACATCTTCCGATATTTGTGTAAATAATTCCCAGTATCCTAATGCGTTCTTAATTAGCTGAACATACTGCAACATGAGTATGAAAAGATGTGTTTGATTAATGCGTATATAATGGGCTATTAAATACATAATAAAGTAATGATTTTGAAATTATCTTGTAGAGGGGCATATAAGAATAAAACTAAGACAATAATTAATAAGAATTTTCTTGATCCTACTCAAGAAAAGTTATTTAAATTAATATTCTGAGCAAAGCACACATACTCGTTTGATATTGATTACGAAATATTTTCAGAATCAGTGTTCTTATCAGTTTCTCATATTTTATTTCTATTGAATATTATTTATTTGCAGGATGTTTTATACCAATAAAAAATATTCGCATTTTTTAATAAAAATTCAATTAAATTCTACCAAACTCTGTCAGAAACTTAATAAAACCAGCCACTGGAGTCTAAAAATAAGAATTTAAATAAGAAAATGGGCTTTTATTAAGTATAAGATTTTATTTTTAGAAATATTTTTTATATTTTAAAGGACAGTAATCCTTTATATTGATGTAGTTACATATTAATAATTTTCATGGAAAATAATAATTAAGATACTTATAATGAACTATACAATGAGCGGTGGCGATACAGATGTCAACGTCAGAGATTTACGAGATGAAATCATGATGTAGGACAAGACTACTAGGAGTAGATTAAACCTTTCGGGGTCTGAATTTTTTTCCGTTCTGAGAACAAAATCATTACTACTTTAATAATGTTAATCGTAGCTAACCAAATAGACTTTCTCATGTTTAAAAACTATGTCATTATCTGAAATGCAGCAAAAATGTTTATTTTGCATACTATTCAATTAATATTTTTATCATAATAAGCTAAGGAAGAGCTTGTGGAGACATTTGGAAAATATCGCATTATATCAGGGTTTAACATATATTACTACTTAGTAGTATACTTTGCGTTTTACCACACATGATTCGATTAGAAAAGTAACTTATGTTTTAAATTTAAAGAGTGAAATTTATGTAAAAAAATAAAGGAATCTCCAAGTCGAGAATTAAGTAAACTTTTATTATTATTGTTATTACTAAATGTCAAAACATAGATGAATTCATAGTAAGAAAGCACAAGCATATACTATGATTTCTATATGCAGAATGTAACAAAAATAATAGCTAAAATAAGATAATACTCGATGAAAAGACATGTGCTATTAATAGTACACCAGACCCGAAAGGGTTTGTGGTGGTTACTCCATACCCCCCCCATATATTTAATTTAATTCAATTTTATTAGCCATTTTATTTCATATCACCTTCCTTTTTATTAATGTTCTCAATTTAAATTTAATTTCGGTTTCGCTTATTTTCATTTCGTCGCCTGTAATGTTTTCTTTCTTACTTAGCTTTCGAATGTTCCAAGCCGGTAAAATTCTGTTTGAAATCATTCCTTCCGGTTTTAAATTTGTTCGAGAACATTCTCGCTAGTTCTTTTGGGTGGAACTTCCGTTTATTCGGACACACCCCTAACCTATCAAATTAAATTTCACAGGTGACGTATTTCAAGCCGTTATGTACATGGCCACCGGCTTTGGCCTCCCCTCTTAAGATGGTTATCAATTTTATTCTTATTAGTTACATATCTTTTCATACTGTATATTGTAATTTGGCTTATTTTTTCCTCACCCCCTTTTTTTGCTGACTGCCAAATTGGCGTATTTTGCATTTACAGTAACCCCTTTCTCTTTTTCCCCTGGGCTCGCGGCCACCTGCGTGAGTTGCGCCGATAGACACCTGCTGTGATGGATGCAGTCATATGATTGAAAGTTTTTAGTGTAATTTCGGGGCAGAGGTGCTCCCCCGTTAACGAAGGATGGAACGGGTTTTTTTTTGTTATGTTGATTATTACGATGCTGATTTTTAAGTGCGGCAAAGAAAAAGTGCTGCCCTCAAAATGCATCTAGGAAAGTGATGTTGATTTCTGTTAAGCAACGAGGAGCAAACCTTTTGTTTCAAAGGATCCTGAAAGTATTTTTCTTGTGCACTCTGTTTGGATATGCGTATTAAATAAGGTGACGTCGTGAAGCCTTTTATGTGTTGCTCTATTGATGCCACTTTTAACTAAAGAAGGTTGTCGACATGTTTATTCTAAATGGTTTTATTCTTCATCTTTTCGTCCAAAATTTTCGTCGAATATTTATGTGATCAATTCTTTAATTGTGCTTTTATATGTTCTCAATCCTCTAAAAAAAAAACAAGTAGAGGTGAAGAACGTGTGTTTTAAGAGGTGAACATTTTTCTTTCATCAAGTGAACATATTTGATTCTCATAAAGTTTTTACTTCATTATTTTGCCCAATTTTATATATATAATTTTTGAATACCCAAGGGGCGTTATGAAGAAAATATTGGTTTGTATCTATGCAATATGAAGTATAATACATTTTGTTTTTTTTGAAAGTTCATATTATGAAAGTTGCTCTTTTTCAAGAAGAAATAATATTATATTCTCCTTTTATGTCATGAGAAAATTTATAATTTACATCCTGTTGAGATATCTAAATTATATTATTGACAAAGAATTTTTATTGCTTAGAGATAGCAATTGTTGTGATTAGCATATATTATGATATGGTTTTTCTTATGAAGAGAGAGATTAATATGTACGAGTCAAAATAATATAAATATGTGAAGAAATATTTATTCATAAAAAAAAGTAAAAACAGGTTCTTCATGAAATAAAAATAGTTTTTCTTCAAATTTTGTGTGCATAATAATTTATTGTGCCTATTGTCTGGATTTATTTGTCATCAACATCCAAGGACTTGACAGGTAACCTTTTTACCTTTTCAATTTTATATTTTTTTAACTTTATGTTTGACATTTTATGTCATCATGGATAAAGAATATTTTTATTGTTTTTTAAGTGAAATAAGGATGGTCACGTGGGTCGTTTGCAGGCCCCCATTCTCCGCGATGTGCTGTCATTATCACGATCACTTTGGCCTAATTGTGGGTAGAGGCAAATAAAAAGTGCTTTTTCCACTTTCAAATAAACATAACATTATATTTCCTTTGATGCCCTGACCAAAGCGTCAGCTCAAACATAACACTTTATTTCCTTTGGTGCAGTGACCAACGCTTGAACAATTACAATTATTTTTTTGAACACGGCATCTTATAATTTCCTGTGGTGCCGTCACCAAAGCGTATCCAACATTCCATGACCATCCATTTTTCCTTTGCCACCATCATATTTTTGTTATATTTATACATATTGTCGTCATTATCTTCAGTTAATTCTTCATTATTTTTCAAGTTATTTTCTTCATACATTAATATTATTAATTATATTATTATTGAGAGTGGTGCAGTAATTAATTGCAACATATTGATTCTATACTGAAATAATATTTTTCTGGAGCAGTGCATGATATATATATAACATAATTTTTCCATATATATTTTTTCTTGTCTTGCTATATTTTGCAACTAATATATATATGCATTATTTAACGGAGGTACTGGTAAAAATTATTGTTCATGCTAAGATAAATTATTCTTCTTGTCATACATATAATAATTTATGTTTTGAGCCATATTATATATAAATATTTACATAAAATATTTGGGTCTTATATTCTTCATATGATACTAATATGTTAGTATACGTTTTCTTCTTTTTTTTTTACATATAAAAATGATGTATGAAGTAAATGAAAGTCATCAATATTTTAAATAACGGGTCAATTTATATATATATTATTCATCACAAGACCAGTCAATAACCAAATTTATCATGTCATATATTGAGCTCTTATATTAAATTTTTCATCATGCCTCCAAAAGCCAAACTAAATATTGCAATCCAACCTTTCGACGGTAACCCTCAGACTGTAGAATTTTTCTTCGATCAATTATCTGACTTACAGGAACTAAATAACTTTACAGACAAGGAACTTTTTGTTCTCTTTAAATCAAAACTTGAGGGCACCGCCTTACTCTTCTTTCTGGAAACTCAGTCACAGCTCAAGAACTCTAATTTTAGTGAAATTCGAAAGGCATTTATAGACTATTTCTTACCCACAAAAAAGTCTGTTTCTCTAAAATCTTTACAGAACTTGACCTTAGATTCAAATGAATCAGTTAAAAATTTTGCTTTTCGGTTGGATAAACAACTTCGACTTGCTTATCCAAAATTGGATCTTTCTGCTCTTAATTTCATTAAAGTTTACTCATTTTCTTGAGGCTTTACCTAAACAAATCAAACGTAAAATCTTAGAAGAAAATATTACGTCCTTCGAATTAGCTCTTGAACGAGCAACTTTTCTTCAAAATATTTATGACTCTCCCCCTAAAAAATCTTATGAAAATTTTAATCAAGCCTATTGTATCGATTCTGAAAATGTCCACGATAATTCTAGTAATTCTCTTCATAAAACTCCTATAAAGCATACGAAGGCTAAAATTTATCACAATTCTCAAACCAACTACTCTCCTTTACAAACTCAAAAGGACAGTTCTCATACTTCTCGTAATTTTCAAAGAAGACCTAGGACATTTTCGCCTTCTCCACCGAGACAAGAGGCTACAAATAAACGTAACAATAATTTTCGTCATCAAAACTTTCACCGGAAACGTCCTTATCAACCAACCTTTGACAAATATTCTCACAAAAAAAATTCTACATCCTTTTATCACAGACGAGATGTTGTGCAGTGTGCGTTCTGTGGGAAATTTAATCATCGTATGGACTCATGCTACAAATTCAAAAACATTATTGGTAATTCTAATCAAAACTCTTCAACTCAGGTTTCGTCTCACCCTTACAGAAAGAAAAGCCACACCTCTTCTTCTTCTGAAAATAACAATGTTTATCATTTAAACAAATAAGGGAGACTGGTTCTACTGACCGCCTTCTCTCCCGTAATTCTCATTCAGGGTCAGTACACTTTAACAACAACAACAACAAACATCAACAATTGGACAAACGCTCGTCAGTCACTTTAGTGTCATCCACAGCTGTCCAAACTTCTCCTATGACATCTAAATTTAACAAATCTTCTTGTTCATATAATTCTTTGCCTTCCAAACAAAATTTTCAAATCAACGATGACATACAAGAAAATCATGTCATATGCAGTTCTTTTAACAACTCTTATGTTCTTCCATGCATCCTAATAAATGTTCAACATAATGAAATCTCCACATTAATAGATACTGGATCAAGTTTATCTCTCTTGGATGAAGAATGCTTTAATAGCATTAAATCCAGGCTTCATTACAAATTTTTATCCAGAAATGTATCAGTTTCCACCATAAATTCTAAGGTCTTCTTCAAAGGATGCATAGAGATAGCTTTTAAGATTGATAAATATTTTTTTCATCATGTATTTTACCTTACTAAAATTCACAATGTTCACTTTCAAGCCATACTTGGCTTTGAGTTTATTAACAAGCATTCTATTACTATTTCACCAAGCTTTAAGTCTATATTACTTAAAGACAAGCATATTCCTTTTCAAAGTTATAATGAATCTCCTACTTGCTATTTTATGAATGCTGAATATAATTATGTTAATTCAAATGTACCATATTCTCTTGATGCACACAGAATGCCTTCTTATGAAAGGCCTATATCAAATAATCTAACGAGTGATACTTACATTGATAATACTTGTGCAAATTGTGATAATTCAAGTTTGCAGTTGTCCAACAATTATACAACCTATCCTTATAATTATAATGTTCAAAATAATGGTTTGTTTACAAATAATATGGCTCATTCTGCTATGAATTTTCATAATCCTTATATTGATGGTCATTCTACTTATTTTTCTAATTATTTTCCAACTGATTATGCTAATGTGGTGAATTATGTGTCTACTAATGATAATAATATTCCTAGCAAGAATTTCTCAGCTGAGAATACTAATGATGGTAACTATTTTGGTGAAAAGCAAACTCATTTAAGTATTGGTAACAAAGTTTTGGTGAGTTCTAACATGGTACAATTACTCAATAGAGAAGTAATACCTCCTAATTCATTTGTTTATTTACATGTTAAGTATCTCAATCCTCCATCTGAATATTTTCTTTTTAAACCCAATTTAAAAAACAAGGGTCTGGTATTACATGAATCATTGCACTCAAAATCTTCCATTCAAAATGATTTATTTTTGGTTGTATGTCAGAATATTTCAAAGCTCGATATTCATTTAAATAAAAATTCAATTATTGGTGAATGTATCAATGTAGATGAAAAAGATATTGAAGAATACTCTTTTGATTTAGAATTTGAAAACGAATATTGTAATTTAATTTTACCATCTGAAGAGATTAAGAGGAAACGCATTCAAGAATTATCTCCAAATGATTTTGATCTTAAACACTTGCCTCCTCATGAAAAAGAATCTCTGACCAAATTATTATGTAGTAAAGCTCTTGCTTTTTCAAAATCTCTTGACACTTTAGGTCATACTGACCTGGTCAATCCTCAATTTACCATGTTAAATTCTCATCCAGTAAAAACATTACCTTTTCCTGTACCTCAAGCACTCGAGCAAGAAGCTCTTGACCAAATTAATCAAATGTTGAACGCTGGTATTATTGAGAGGTCAAATTCATCTTGGGCGTGTCCCATGCTTCTTGTTAAAAAAAAGAGAACTGATATGTCTAAGCCTCAAAAGTATTGTTTGGCTCTTGATTTAAGATTGTTAAATTCCATAATAATTCCATCTTCATATCCTCTTCCTAGAATTCAAAATCTATTGGTGCAGTTGTCAAAATTTAAATATTATACCACTCTTGACTTACCCTCTGCATATTGGCAGATTGCTGTACCTAAAGATATGCAAGATAAACTTAGTTTTACTACTCCATGGGGAATTTTTACCTATTTACGTTTAGTATTTGGCTTGAAGACGGCCGCCAGCACTTTCCAACAATTAATCGACTCTGTGATTCAATTATCTCAAATTGATTCCTGTTATGCATATCAAGACGATATTGTAGTGAGTGCTAATTCATTTGAAGAAATGTCCATGAAACTCACAAAGTTATTAGACACCCTTATTGCTAATAACATTACTTTGTCTCCTGAAAAGTGTACCTTTATGCAAACTAGTATTAACTTTTTGGGTTTCCAACTTACAGATCATAAAATCCTTCCTATTACAAGTAATATTTTAAAAATTACCTCCTTTCCAACGCCTAAAACCAAGAGGCAAACAAAGAGTTTTATCGGCTTGTGTTCATTTTATAGATCAATTATACCTAATTTTTCTAAATTGATTGCTCCTCTCATCGAAGTCACCAAGCCTAAAAATAAGTTTTCTTGGAAATCTGAACAAGAAAATGCATTTAAAGAATTACAGGACATTTTCTTAGTTAAAATTAAATATTTTAAGAATGTTTGGTCTGCTTGCACATATTCTGGACCTCTGGACTAAAATTTATAATAAAAAAAGATATGGTGTAGTATTAAAACCCAGTAAACATAGCATTTTAGATTAAATTATCATATTTATGTATGCGTCATTGAATTTCAAAATAAATTAATAATTTAGTTCACGAGAAAATGACAAATTCGGCATACCTTAGTACAAAGATAAGATAACAGGCGAGGTACGGCGAGTGGGAGTGATGTGCGGCGCCAAACTCAGTACATTCACAAAGGCAATAAACTACTCAGTTCAGCAACCGTTAGCCACAATCAGCCGACCTTGGCGCTTGTCTGCGTAGATCGCCCCCCCTTTGCCGGCTGAAATTCCATCATGTACGCTAATGGCGCCTGGTGCATGTAAAATCCGTCGTGGGTGCAAAGTCCTCCAAGTTACCTGTGAATTATACCTCTGGAGGTGCCTTGCCAGGTGAAGGTCTCGTCATCTGATAAAGGCTCTAAATTACGAGACCATCTTGCGAAGCCATTTGCAGTTCAAACAACAGGATGTACCATTAATTAACAGGCGAAACAAAGTATGTTCGACGACAAGCAAATACTGCAGAAATGATGGCATGCGAAGCAAAGTTTATTGCCGCTACGAGGCAATTAGGCGGTCGTCCGCCTCGATACCAGGTATCTAACCCGTTAAGCTGAGATAACTCGGCAGGTAGTGGCCTGGTCATCGGTTAGAAAGAAAGAAAGATAACAGGCAAAAATGCCGTAATTTGAAGTTACTATGATGTCATCAAGTTACTTCTTGAAATTTTGCCACATGATAGCTACACACTCAGAAATGAATACTCAGCTTTCACGAAATTCTCCTCGTTTTTGACGAAACCGTTTCCTGGGAAATGCTCCGAACAAATATTTCGTCAAATCGATGAAATCACTTCCCTCACTCATTTAACGATACCAAATCGTCTAAAAATTTCGTCAAAAAGGGTCTAGTGCTGCCATCTATTGAATTTTTAGAAGCTCCTGTATTCAATGACAGAAGCAAAAAAGACATGTCACACGTGGGGTTCAAACTCATAACGTACAGTGTGGCAGTCCGACGCCCTACGTTCACGCCACAGTTTACTCAGACAAGTATGATTATAAAGGCATATAGTGGATTATAGTGTGTGTTTAAATTTTTATAATTGTGATAGTACTTTTATCGATTCTATTATAAATCTTGCAAGTTTTAAATAATAAGACGAATTTATTATTTTGATTTTCTAATGGTTAAAGAATAATTATAATATGGCTTAAATAAATAACATCTAGGGGAAATTTATTTGCACAAGGAATGATTAAAATTTGGGCTGGTTAGTTTGTTGCTCAGAAATAACGAATTATGAAGTGCTTATTGGGAGAGATTTTACTACTTTAAGCGAGACTTTAAGTAGGTGGATAAGATTTTAACAATTTACTGTTTATAGAGGGGAGAGAGAAAAAATATGTATATATTTTTAATTTGAGTGAAAAAAGTAGATACTGGATGTAAAATAGATCTTAGAATTTTGAAATTTTATTGATCAAATTTACTTTTTGAACAGTTTTGTAGAACGAAGTATTTTTTTTTTTTGAATGAAATCAAAGCGAAATACAACTTACAAATAAATAAATAAAACTAGTAATTAACATCCCCCCCAAAAAAAACTAATGTAGCAAGAGTAATTGCTTACATTTCATTATTTTCTTAAAAACGCTAAAAAGTACTGTTTTAAGCAAGAATTATATCCTTGCTAAAATCGCAAAATTTGGGGAGATACAATATCGGGTCCTTCTATAAACAGCTACCGCGACAGTTTCCTTAAAATTCATCAAGTCTGGTCATGATTAAGGAAGCACTTTCGTCAAATATTTAAGAGTTCACGTTTCGTTAAAAGTCATGTGATTTTGATACGAAATGATCGTCAAGAACGACGAAATAAGGCTCAAGGATTTCTGAATCGTCAAAAATGAGAGTTTTATTTCTGAGAGTGTAGCGAGTAATATAATAAGAATATTTCAGTCTGTTTCATAATATATTGATAGAAGATCGGGGAGGGGGGCATTCTTTATTTGGTGATATTATCTCGTCACCTAGCAAAAGCATGAAAGTTTTGTACATTAAATGCAAATATTAGCACAGAAGGAATATTTTGTCTGCCTTAGTATATCTTTGTTCAAGAAGAGAAGAGCGAGGCCCTCATTTTCCATTTTGGGGATATCATCATGTCATCGATTTACGGTTTGAAATTTTCACACATTGAAGATACATATGAGTTTCATAAAAATATTTCTGCCGGCCTCGTCATATCTTGGTAAGAGACAAACAGTACTTGACGTTTTCACATGTCATCGAGTTGCAAGATAAGATTGGTCACGTAAATTCTGTTTATAGAGTAAATAGAAGAAGAGAATATCTAAAGTTGATATTCGATTTGAAAAACGCTTTCTTAAAAGATATGTTTAAAAATAGTTTTGCAGGTAATTTTCATATTGATATCCAAACAGTCCACTACGGCCAGTTGAATGACTATTTTGTTTTTTCGTTGGTATATTCGAAAAAATTGTACAGATGTTTCGTTTTCGGTAATTTTTATCCATTCATCTTTCTTTATAATAAAATTACATATTACTCAAAAAAGGAAAAATATCTCAATAATGACCATACCTCTATTTAAAAAAATCGCAGAATAAAACTATCATCAAAATTTTATGTTTATGCATTTTTTGGAATATTTTTATAAAGGATTTATGGTAAGAAGCATAAAACGCAAATAGTAGCTGTATATCTATTTATATCTCTCAAACTATATCATTTCTATCGAAACTGAATTTGAATTGTCCCACCGCACATCCCCCAACAAAAACTGGCATTGCTGTTACTTCAAATCATGCGAAATATTCATAAAATTTATTTAGGGTCTATGTCATAATTTTGAAGAACGAAGTTAAAAATAGGTTTCAAATTTCTAGCAAAACTGCAAAACAATCTGCTATTTTATCAATAACTTTGTTGAACAACCACTATATAAATCAATGAAAATTAAATAAATATTTTTAGTACTAAAAAAATTCTTATTTGTTTCAGAGAAGCTGTTAATAAAACATCGCATAATAGAATTCCTGTTCTTTTTTCTTTCTTTCTTAATTTTCTTTTGTGAGCACCTGCAGTTTTATTCCTTTATAAGTTTAGAATAACACTTAACTGCAATCTTTCCTTTCAGAATTGTTTTCGTACTTAAAATGTTTTATGAAACTGCATACATACTTAACGTTGGGTTTTATCTTTTTTTTACACAACATTTTGTCTAGAAATTTAAAAAAAAAACTAAGTTAAAAAACGGTTAAATTTAAATAGTTAAACTTTTTTTCTCACTTTCTGTTTCCATATAATCTCAGAACACGTGTTCATTACAATGCCCGATTATTGTCCAAATAAATAAATCAGCATATTTAACACAAAAAGACAGTATACAGTTCAGTAGATAACAATGATATTGGAATAAAGTAGCAACTTACCGAAATACCTAAAATGAAGATCATTTTTAATAACACATAAATACTTTATTTATATTATTATACTTGCAAACTCTTTGAGAGAGAATATTCGGCTTGAATGCAATATTTCAAATGAAAATCAAATTTAACATTTTTAATTGCTTAAGAGGTACAAATGTCAACGTAGTGAAACAGATTTTATGCTTGGTATTGAACCCGGATCATTAGTATAGCACACTGAGGATTTACCGACTAAATCACATGAAACCACACAAAGCCTGAAACATATATTTTCTATCTGGTAAAAATCCCAAGTATCAGTATGTATTCAATTTATTCTGGATTTATTTGAGTTTCGTGTTTGATCCAAGTCTGACAATATTCCATCTCGTGCTGCGTTTGTAGCCTTGCTGAAGTGTAATAGTGAGAAGATCCAGGATGGGTGTCGTTTCATGTAGCTTACTCGATAGAACATCAGTACTGATGGCCCGGGTGTCCCCGTCAGGGAATCTTTTTCACTAGGTTGTCATTTGCGCCTATTAAGCAATTAAAAATGTGAAATTTGATTTTATTGTAAAATAATATATTTATAAACATTAAGCTATCTTAATATTGCTAAAAAATTTGGTTAACTATTATCGTTTACATTTGATTTTTTTTTTGTCATTTAATTATACCTAATCAGGAAAGTAGTTATAATTGACGTATGAATTATAATTTAAAAAAAGAATAATAATCCGTAAATGTCGAATGTGTACCAGGATATTTTAATTTTGTTTAATTAATAGTTTTGATAATATTTTCAATAAATTCAAATTATTATTTTAATTCATGCATGCGTTAATAATCATTTATGTTTAACAAGAAACAATTGAAACCTCATTATTTATAATTTCAGAAATAATTAACCCAGATAAAAGTATTATAATTAAGCATCATAAAATGCATACAACTTAACTATTCTATTAAATATCATTACACCCATACCATGTACGTCAGCATAGCACATTTTGCAAGCTAAGGATAATGGAAAAAATTAATAATTAATTATATTGAAATGTATATTGAATCCATACAATTAAGGATAATAACTAATTTGATTACATACAATAATTCCAACTGAAAATGTTTCGAGATATATGAGTTGAACGTCCGAGAAAAGATAAAGTTATAAATGATTAAAATCTTCAAAAAAGATTATTTATAATAATAAATAAAGATTTATATGTATTTGGATTTCTTAATGCTCGTTAAGTGATACGTCATATTGTTTACATTTGATAAATTTTTGATTGATTAAAGTGTTTTCAAAACAATATGCATTTAATACTGCAATGCTTAGTTTCTTGAATTGCATTTAATACTTCAATGCTTAGTTTGCTTTATTGCATTTTATTTAATAATTTATATTACAATGTTTATTCAACAAAGTCATGGAAAAAGAAATATTTTTTATCTAGCAAAAAACAGTTAAATCCAACAATTTAGAATTTAAATATTTTTGACTTGCATAAAGGGAAATTGAATGCGCTTTAAACATTTTTTTTAATAGAATTATATTAACTTATATATCAGAATATTATTTCATCTAAGCTAAGGAACATAGAAAAATGCAAGAACTAATTATATTCAATCGACATTCTTCATTTATATAATCTAAGAATCCAAATAAGTTCGAGACATATATTTACTACAAGTTTCGATTGATTAACAGAGTCATAGAATTAAACTTGAGAAAGAGCATAGCTCATTTGGATAAATTTATACTACTTGTAATAACTACTATTTAATATTACTAGTAATATTGTATCTAATTTAGGATCCAGTTAGTCGCTACAAAGACTATTTTTATATTTATACAAAAAAAATCAGAGTTCGTATGAACGTATGCTATTTTATTATTTGTAACAGATAAGAGTTATAATTCATATTTTAAAATTGTTGTGGTAAAAATAAAAGACATAATATGCATTTGTATTTTTATGTCTTTAAAAGGATAACAATGAACCATTATTACTTAAATTTAAAACAACTTTTTTATAAATTTAACTAGGGATTTATGCCCTACTCCCTACGAGCTACACTCATCTATTTCCATTGGGCCATCAAAAACTTAATAAATACGCTAATTTGATCAAATTTTAAAAGATTGCAAAAAAAATTATTTTTGTAAGCGGATTTCTATTTATTTACCTTTCATTGGAATATTTTAAGGTTTTACCAGGTACTGTTAAACATCTGCTGACTATTTACTATCTGCTATACACTGAGTCTTTGCCTCCTTGGCATTTTGCCGGCAAACTGCCGTACAACAAAAATTTTTAAATAAGGCACTTTAAATATATCGTTTACATCTGATGCAATTTTCACTAAATTTCTCCTTCTTCTTTTAATGTTCACGTAAAAATAAATTCACTTAACGTTAAAAAATTTTGTAAATGGATTTATATTCACATGTACATGGGAATATTCGTTCTTGTAAGCTTAGAAACATAGAAACATGCAAGAATTAATTATATTCATTTGACCTCCTTCATCCATAAAATCTAAGAATCTAAGTAATTTCGAGACACCATATTTACTACAATTTTCAATTAGTTACCAGACAGCTGAGTCAAAGAATTAAACGTGAGAAAGAACATAGCTTACTTGGATTAATTTATAGAATTGTTGTATGTAATTTAGGATTAAGTTAGTCTCTACAAAGAAAGCTATTTATATCGATATCGAAAGTTGGAGTTCATATGTATTCATGTTACTTTATTGCGTGTAACTAATAAGATTTATCGTTTAAATATGTAAAGCATTGTGGCATCATTTAAAGACGTGATATTTATTTGTATTTCTTACGCATTTAGATGAATATGTATGAAAAATTATCGCTTAAATTAAAAAATAATTTTTTAGGTAGATTTCGTATGAAATACTACCTATTGCATTCTCGTTCATGTTGGAATTTCTGAAGAATTTTTGCAGATCTACAAAGATCATAAATCCTAGACCCCAAAACTACCATCAGTAAAAAAGTTTATCTATCTATCTATCTATCTATCTATCGGTGATATTTCAATTTTTCTGGACACGATAACCTCTATAATTATGCTCAGATCTTTTTCAAACGTTTACATAAAATCAAGGAGCATAAAATCTCGATTGTGCTCGTTAATGGGCAAAGTCAGACCACGGGGGTGGAAATTGGGAGAGTTTTTGTGAAAATCGAAAAAACGCGATAACTTCTTAAATAAAATAGATATCGAATCAGTTTAAAGTTTTTATTACTTTTCAAAAATGGGCTAAAATTTATTCATAAAATATTTTCGGTAAAGTTAAAAATTGGCTCAAGGGGCGAAAAAAACAGGGTTTTTGGGAGAAAAAAAATATAACTTCGTAAATTCTCAAGATATCAAATCCAACTGAATTTTTTATAAATGTAGTCAACATTATCTAAAACTTTTGCTTTTACAAGTTTTTGATAAGACCAACTTTTACAGATGAAAAAAATTAAAAACGAAAAGAAAAAGGGGGGAGGAAAAAGAAAAAAATCCATAACTTACTCAATTCTTAAGCAATCAAATATAATTAAATTTATTTTACATCTTCTCAATAATATCTACAACTTTTATATTAACAAGTTTTTTATAGGACCAATTCTTCTAGCAAAAATAAATTAAACAATAATAGGAGTTGGAGAAAAAACCTCAAATCCAAACTGCTTATATTCTGACTCATTTTTAAATTCATTTTTGATTTTAAACGCATCCAAATGGCAGATCCTCTTATTTAGGAACTATATAATGTGAAGTATAAGCCAGTGTTTTGATAAAGGCAGAATATATTTCAAAAAAGGCTGCCAAAAAGAGTATCTTGAACAGAATTTCCCGAAGTAATAGTGATTGAAAAATTGAGGGAGTATAACAAATTGCGTTTTTTCTGAGTCATTTTTAAATCCATTTTTGTTCTCAAACACATCCAATTTACAGGTTCTCTTATTTAGGAACTATATAGTGGGACGGATTGGCCAGTTTTTTTGATAAAGGCAGAATATATCTCAAAAAAGGCTACCAAAATGGGCACTTCGCACAAAATTTCCCAAAGCGATCATGATTAACAATTAAGGATGTATTCAAATAACAAAGTGGTTATTTTATGACTCCTTTTTAAATCCAATTTTGCTCTCAAACGCATTTAATTGACAGTTTTTTGTTATTTAGAAACTATATAATGTTCGTATTCATCAATTTTTTGATAAAGGCTAAATATATTTTTTAAAGAGCTGGCAAAGTGGACACTTGGCAAAAAAATATCCCAAAGTGATCCTGGTAAAAGAATTAAGGATGTATTCAAATAACAAATTGGTTATTTTATGATTCATTTTTAAATTCAATTTTGCTCTCAAACGCATTCAATTGACAGTTATTTGTTATTTAGGAACTGTGTAATGGGTCCTATTTGTCAGTTTTTTGATAAAGGCTAAATATATATTTAAAAATGCTAACAAAGTGGGCACTTCGCTCAAAATTTCCCGAAGCGATCTTAATTAAAGAATGGTGGATGTATTCAAATAACAAATTGGTTATTTTATGACTCATTTTTAAATTCAATTTTGCTTTCAACCGCATTTAATTGACCATTTTTTTTTTGTTATTTAGGAATTATATAACATGCGCATTGGTCGATTTTTTAATAAAGTCAGAATATATTTCAAAATATGTTTTCAAAATGGGCATTTGAGCCGAATTTCGTTTTAGATGATTTTGATAAATTCAGTTCTTACAGAAAAATCAAATAATTTTTTTTTCAAAAGCGGCCAAATAAAATAGTTAAACTGGGTTTATCACTAATAATATTTTATTTTTTGTTGTTCAAATGAAAACTCTTCTACCTTCGCCTATAGGCCAAGCCGACAGGGATTTTTTTAAATATAATGCTTTTTTAAACAAATTTCAAAACATTATTTATTTAAACCTGCAATATTTATTCTAAATAAATTTATATTCACATGTACATCAAAATATTATTTCTTGTACGCTTAGAAACACAGAAAAGTGCAAAAATAAATTATATTCATTTGACCTCCTTCATCCATATAATCTAAGAATCCAACTAATTTCTTGACACATATTTACTACAATTTTCAATTAGTTTCCAGACAGCTGGGTCCAAGAATTACATATGAGAAAGAACATAGGATACTTGGATTAATTTATAATAATGTTATATCTAATTTAGGATTAAGTTAGTTGCTATAAAGAACGTTATTTATATTAATATCGAAAGGCAGAGTACACATGTATACATATTACTTTATTGTTTGTAAATAATAAGAGCTATTGTTTATAGCTATAAATTATTGTAGCAGCATTTAAAAACATGATATGTATTAGTATTTTTCACGCCTTTAAATGGAGAAGAAGGAAAAATTATCACTTAAATTTTAAACTACTTTTTTTTATAAATATAATACGTTTTCAAACAAATTTCAAAACATTTAATATTTAAGCCTGCAAAATTTATTCTAAATAGATTTATATTCACATGTATATCAAAATATTATTTCTTGTAATCTATGAAACACAGAAAAATGCAAGAATTGATTGGATTCAATTCATTTCCTTCATTCACATAATATAAGTATCCAACTAATTTCAAGACATATATTTACAGAAATTTTCAATTAGTTTCCAGATAGTTGAGTCGAAGAATTAAACATGAGAAAGAACATAGCTCATTTGGATTAATTTATATTATGTGTCTATGTAATATTGTATCGAATTTAGGATCAAGCTAGTCGCTAAAAATAACATTGTTTACATATATGAAAAAGAAATATTAAATTTCAAAAGCTGCCTACATTTGTAACAAATCTAATAAAACTATTATTATAAAATTTTAGAAAGCGATTTTACACTCAGGAAGTATGCATTGAAAAAGCTCTGTATGAAAAGAACTTTTTTTCTAAAATAAAAAGTTTACTGTAATCCTATGAATTATTAATAATTCATTGAATTAACATAAATTCTGATTTCATATTAAATTATGTTTTAATTACTTTATTATATAATACTATTTTATTTTTCCTACAATTGTATTGATTGTTTTCTTTACATTAGTAAAATATTCATGGAAATCTGTCCTTTTTGAAATGCTAATTTTCGTTCTTTAAATGATGTTTTTTAATTACTTTATTATATAATACTTTTGTATTTGTTAAAAATTGAATTATTTGTTTTGTTTACATTAGTAAAATATTCATGGAAATCAGTAATTTTCAAATGTTATATTTTTGAAATGCTCATTTTCGTATTAAGAATATTATTTTTATTGTTATCCGTTATATGAAAAATTATGTAGCTTGTTTAAATATTTTGTAAGGTTTTTGATTAATAAAAGTACTGTTAGAAATGTCCACGCATATTAGTAATTAACTACAGAGAAAGTTAGTTCTTATATAAAACTTTCAATTGGTAGAAAATGGATAGATAAAAGTGTAAATTTTCTTTTTCAGTTTTTTTATCGTCTTGACTATGTTTCTTTTCTGGTAGAAAATCAAACTACATTCAACCAATACTGAAAAATTAACACGCACTATTTTCCATGCAAATGATAAACTTTCATTATAAATTTAAAAAATTATGTAATCGTAAATCCAACATGTAAGTTAGTAAAGAAAAGACTTACTGCTTCCAAGATTTTTCTGTAAACTTGACCATAAATACACTTTATTTTTAAAATATGCAAGCTAATTATTTGATAATGGCTTTTTAATGTTCTATCCAACACAAAATTAATCGACAAGCATCTTAATTTGTCGATATCAGTTAAAAGTTTTATTAATAATTTTAAATGGTAACGGAAAATTTATAGTTAATGTACATTATTTGATAGAAAGCGTAGTTTTGCAAGTCTGAATATTAAATATGTTTGGAAGGTTCCCAACAATCTATTTATTATCCGCACTTCATATTTCACTGCTGAAAACCAAACACAACGTTCAAGGAAATAATGGTAACAACACCTGGCTTTGATGCAAGAATTAATTTGCTACGACGTCTGAGAGAAGCTTTCTGATCATTTATTAATAGTTTCATAAACCAGTATTCTCAGTATATTCTGACATTTTCTCTTTGAAAATGTTATATATAATTATTAGCTAAATGTACTTTTCATGTTTGGGTAAAAAATAAAATAAAATAAAATAATTAGCTAAAAATTATAGAAACGCATATTCTCATAAATATTTTTTGTCTTACATTCATAGATTAATGACATTAAATAAATAAATAAAAGAAACTGTAAAGTTGGCAAATATTTGTATACATTAGTCTAGCTGAGATAATTCAATTGTTTTTTTTTAATTGCATTAATTATTAATCTCTATTTAGCATATTTCTCCATGTATACGTACGTTCTTCCTAACTTAAAAGCGTGCATACTTTTAATTTATATATTTATAAGCAATATAATACATAACACAATATATAACATATATATTTGTGTGTATTTACATATAGCGACAAAATGCTTAAAAAAAAGAAAGCAGAAAAAAAATTCAGTGAGTAATAATATGTATACAAGTTGTCCCAAAAATAAGGAGAGAAACTTTAAGGGGAGATAGAGGTCATTACCAGGATTCAGATTTGTATAGCAACCCATGGTCGGAAACGCTTTCTTGGCGCGGTAGTGATGACACAAAATGCAAGAAGGACAGGACACGCATAAGAAGAGAAAATATCTTTATTATTCTTAGAACAGCAGAAAAGTAAGAAAAAAGAACATGACAGAAATAATGATCGTCATCAAATTAGGTGTTCGAAATTACGACCCCAGGCCTTGATGCATGCAGACGCATCTCTGGTACATGGAAGATCTAATGTTCTCTAGAAATCACCAGGAATATCCTGAATATCCCCAGCAGCTGCAACTATGCGTACAACTAGTTCCTCAGAACTTTCCAGCGTTATCTCGATATTTTTGCAACACTAAGAATAATAAACATGTTTTCTCTCCCTCTTCGTGTCCTTTCTTTCATCTATTTTGTGTCGTCACTATTGCGACAGAAAAGTGTTTCCTACCGTGGATTGCTATGTAAATCTGAATTCTTGTGATGACCTCTACCTCCCCTTGAAGTTTGTTCCATTATTTTTGGGATACCCAATACTCTTTATCGCAAACACAAAGATTAATTTTTTCATGATCGATAAAATTTTACTATGTATATCATATGTTTTTAATACTTTTAACTAATGGCTTTGATAAAAATTCCTGAACGTCTATTGGTTTTCTGGCCACTGTAAGAATAGATAAATTCATTTTATTTTTCTCAAAAATTTCAGAATATTTTTCAACAAAATATTCTTTTTTGACCTTATTTGCAGACTTTTCTTATCCTTACTCAGTTCATCCTAGTTTGAAAAAATGTCGTTCTTTATTAACCCTTTCGAGTCTGGTGTACTATGAATAATACATGTGTTTTAATGGAGCATTTTTTTGTTTTAAGAAATAATTTTGCTACTAATCACATGTAGTAATTTTAGTATATATCTATCCATTTACTATATGGCTTCACTGATGTTTAGGGATTTAGTAATAATAATAATTATTATTATTTGCGTCATTCTCTTTGCTCCTTTCGCGATTCATTTCTTTTAAATATATATTTCATTCTTTGAATTTAAAATAAATGTTACTTTTCTAAAAGAATCATGTGTAATGCAATGCAAAAAGTATAAGAAAGTTATAATATAAGTTAAATATTGTTGTAATGCAATATTTTCTGAACATTTTCAATAATTCTTCCTTAGTTTATTGTCATATGAATACAGTAAAACCTCCATAACGGACACTCCCGAATAACGAACACCTCTATTTAGCGGACAGTTTTTAGATCCCCACTCCCAAAATCTAACTTTTTGTATGTTTAACCTCTGAATAACGGACACTCCGAATAGCGGACAATATTTTTGACGACAAAAAGATAAAAAAATTATTTTTTATGAGAAAAAAATGTAAAACGCCTCTGAATTTGTGAGGGTAATGTGTCACAAATTTTGTGATCACATGCAAGTTCTCATCCAAAGCATTTGAAATTCAATAATGTTAAAATTTAAAATTCTGCCCCCCCCCCCCAAGCATAACGTAAAACATATGCAAGCCACTTGATCAGTACAAAATTCTAAATCCTGGTGTTGAAAGCTTTTGTTACGTAACATTCTTTTAAAATTAGATTGTATGAAAACACTTGAGAATCGTCTAAAATTAGTTAATGCTGTCGATGCTATAATTTGGATTTCCTCAGCTGTAAAAAACATAAAACCAGAAAGTGCGTGACAATGTTCCATAAAAGCAGGCTTAACATTAAAAGAAAATGAAACATACATTTCCGACACAAATGAAGAATTAGGCGAAATAAGTGAATTGATAAAATATATCAGGAATGAAGAAACTGCCAAAATTGTTATTAATATTGGTGATGAGTTACTGAAGAAGAATCAATTGCTATATACAATTATACTGCTTCAGAATTTTCGACAAAAGTACTTTTAGTAATGATGAAAGAGATACTGATTCTGAAGGTGTTTCCTGCAATACCGAGAATTTTTAAGAAGTGTCAAAATACAATAAGCAGTTTCACAGGTTTTTTTTTTTGTAAATGAAAGATTGTTTAGAAGGATTAAAATTACTGACAGAGTTAAAATTTCACATTGAAAAACAAATTGCATGTAATCGGAAGCAAAAACAAACTTTTATAACACATATATATATATATATATATATATATATATATATATTCATATAAACAGTGGATAAAGGTATGCACCGTTTTATTTCAGTTTTATTGTTTGAAAAAATAATTTTAAATTTTGATCAATATAAAAAAGAGGTTTTAGGACATATAAAAGTCCTTTAATGAAACATTAATAATTTCTTAAGATCTCATGTTTTCCCAATAGCGGACACCTCCGAATAGCGGACAATTTTCGCGCACCCGAGGTGTCCGTTATTTAGAGGTTTTACTGTATTAGTTGAACAGTACGCTAAAAAATAACATTCGTTATCTTTCAGACGATGAAATATTCATTAAACACCAATTAATTTATTTGGATAGCTAGTGTTAATGTTATTATCGCAATAGTAATTGTTTCTAAAAATTGAAAAAAAAATTCAGAGGGTTAATGAAAATTAATAACTCAATAAACAACCTTTCATAGAATTAAATATATCGTAAATTCATTTGTCCAATATCACATAGCTAATAAGGGAATATTTATTTTTTACCCGTATTCATTTTTATTGAATCTTAATTTGGATTAAATAAGGTGTCATCAACAACATTAGTTAAATTAGGAGGCATAATTAGATGTGGTTTAGAACTTTAACGGAATAAGTAATCAATTCGATCCTAGCTACTAAATAAGTACATACTCTTATGTGTCAGAAACGAAATGACGAAATATTATTGTATTTACAAATTTATAAATTCTCTAAGTATTTTTAAACCCTCTAAGCGGTGTCCCGTACTTATCTGTTTTCCAAAAACAACTGATTTGATTGTTGGTAAAAATATTCATAACATAATTGTATTTTAAGGTGCATGTCCAAAAAAGGGGCACGAAAAGTTTATGAGAAAAATAAATTGGGGAAAAAATTAAATTAACATTTTATAAGCAGTTTTATTAAAAAGGTAACTCGAAGAAAAAAATAAAAATAAATAAATATAATTTTTCACACCATTTTAAAATGATAACGTATAACTTAAAGTTACTAATATGTAAATATCTTAGAAGTTGCACTATTTTTTTAAAGAGTGAAATATTCACTATTATGTGAAAATTTTTAAATTTTCGCAAAACTCAATAACAGAAAAACAAACCAAAGGAAATATTTTTTATATGACATTGGGTATTCGTTATATAATATCACCTTCATCTCAGATGCTGTGGCCTCTAAAGTAACAACGTAATGAAAAATTCATAATTTGTTGCAACTTTGTTACTTAAAACAGCGTAAATGTAAAACGTATTAACATATTATCGTGAGTGTTGTGTGTTCCTTTATAAATATTTAAAAAGACGTACACAAACGAAAAACACCATATAGCATCACAGAAATAATTTCTAACAATAAATTTGGTTATTTTTAGTACTTTGTTCTTGTAATATATTAACTAGACTATAGCAAATAAATTTGAAAAATATTTATATATATTTATAAATAAAAAAAGTGGCTTAATTTGCATGAGAAGGATATTACTTGGCAATCAAAATAGTGAATGGTATATTTGAATGGCATTAGTAATAATATACCACATATAGATAAACATAGGCAAATAGTTTAAATGGCAATAGTTCAGATAGGCAAATAGTTAAGTCTTTTTTTTTAGGAAGATTATATCTGACGAATATTAATGGTGATGAATAACATCACCATTCTTAAGTTGATAAGTATTCCACTAAAAATAATCTTAAAGTTATATCAAATAATCTCCACTTTCTTCAGCAATTTCACATAAATCTGAAGCAATTTTGCAGACTTCGCATATTTGCAGAATTGTTAAGGATAGACCAATTGTCTAGATTGTTACAGATTTTGGCGAATTGCCTTCAGATTTCTACAGATTTCTGCAGAATCTATTTTTTTTGTGTGTGGGATAGCAAACAGTAGTTGAATTTGATTTACCTTTAATTCTCTTTTAGTTAAAATTTGTTAAATAGATTAATAGGTTATTCGAAATGTAAAACCAAATCATCTGCATATGTCATTGCCATTGATATATCATCTACATAAGAAAAAGAATGGCTACCTATATATCTATGCTTATCTCTAAATAGTTTTTTTTTTTTTTTTTTTTTTTTTTTTTTTTTTTTTTGCTAATGCCATTATAATATTCCTCCCCTACCAGTCGTTGTATACTTGTATATGTATTGAATAATGTTTACCGTGTGTCCCAAAAATGACTGATGGATTTTAAAATTCAATAACTTGCAAATGGTGACAGCTATTTAAAAATTTTTTGCAGAAGGGTTATGTATAATGTCAGGAGTTTTTTTACCGTAATTTTTTATTCTAGTTCGCATCTCAAACAATAGGTGGCGCTGACGGTGATTGAAGGCCAGGTCGACGCTTCACTCAGCACTGATCACCTAACATTCAATCGCCGTCAGCGCCACCTATTGTTTGAGATGCGAACTAAAATATAAAATTACGGTAAAAAAAAAAAAAAACTCCTGACATTATACATAACCCTCCTGCAAAAACCTTTTAAATAGCTGTCACCGTTTGCAAGTTATTGAATTTTAAAATCCATCATTCATTTTTGGGACACCCGGTATAAAAAGGGACAAATATAATCTCGTTTGGGTGAACAAATCAAGAAAATATGTAGATGATACCCCTTGAATACTTTTTGTAACATGAAATAAAAAGAAGATAATTTGGAGTGAACCAATGACTCTAATGTTGGATTCTCAAGATTTTAGCTGCTGTGTTTGGCTTAGTTACACCAACTCTTTTGAGCGTCAATTAGGATTATTTTGAAGACGAAATGGGATCCGTAAATGCAAGTAATTCGCTGATCATATAGCAAGTAATCGCTGCTAAGTAGTATAGAGCTAGATTTTAATGTAAAATCTATGGGCCGCTATTTTAATAGCACTGTGATAGTTGTAATTCCAGTTGATACCTATCATAAAAGTAACAAACTTGATAATATCGTCACTAATGACTTTGCGATATGTAAAGTTTCCAAAGAGTGCATTGTCCGTTGTTATCTTCTCGAAAAACTTCAAGTAACTGATATTGCTTCTTATAGTATAATATAAGTTATAATTGAGACTTGAGAAAAAATATGCTGACTTTTATTTGTTTATTTATTTATTTATCTATTTTGAGTATTTTTTGTAGGTGTAAGAAACCTGAGTTTTTCAACATCTTTATAGAGATTCATTTAAAGGGAAAAATTTTAGATGTATATTAGTTTTAGAGATACCTAATTACTAAATACGCTTAAAACATATCAATGAGTTTATCATATTCTATCAATGTCTGAACTGCATATACAACAGGAGATATATCATCCTATGTCCCGACATAATTGCCAGCGATGGGTTCGTAAAGATACAAAGCCGATAATTTAAATTTACATTCATGGCCAAACATGCTGTTTATCGCATTCTCTTAACTGGTTAGAGAATCATGTATTAATTTGATAATAGGCCGAGAGGCGGAAGCGCAGACAATCACCTCATCGAGTTCACGTATAAAAATCAAGGAACAGTTAAATCTCACATCGCATATTAAAATCCAATCGGTCTGCCAAGTCATATCTTGTTGGAAATATCTATAAACCTGATTTTAGTAGTTGACTCTTAGGTTTACCATTAAGTTTCCCTGCTTCCAATCCTCCATGTTTTCATACTTTTGGGTATATACTTCAATAGATTTCAGCTGACTTTAAGCCTTCATTAGTGAGAAACTTAACCATAATGCTTTGCGCAATGTTGAGGTAAACACATAGATTTTTCATATAACTGGAATCAGAAAAAGCAATCTTTTCTTGACGCATTACCCACGCGAAAGACCGGTTTCTCCTGCCGATCCCATCAGCCACCAAGATCTTTTTCGATTGCGTTGCGTTTCTTTTATTATGAAGATGAAAGCAGAAAATTTAAAAGAAGGGATCGCCGCCAAAATAATACACCCTTTTGGCGATAAAATTTTAGAGGTTCATGCTTCAAGAATCCCCGAAGAGAACAAAGGTATCCGTTATCTGGTCTTTACTCATCTAACGGTGAGTATCTCTTTCACTTATCACCATGCCAACTGTAGAAGGTGGAGAGTAGCATATACCGGCGCATAAATAGTTTTTTCACATCCCCAACCGCCATGTGCAGGAGTTTGACTTACATCCGGATGACTTTCATACCTCCCAGGAAAATTTGCGATTCATATTTGAGTCAACCTCGTAATATAGATAATACTTTAAATATATCATTTCCTGTATACGTAAAATAAATATGCAAAATCTTAAAGATTATTAAAAGAAATGCCAATTCACAATATTTTATATAAAAAGAACAATTTTAAATGTGAGAAAATTGCAAACAAAGTAACAATAAATAGCATGTATTAGCAGTAATTCCGATTTGTAAAAAGTTATTCCATTTTATATTTTCCATAATACTTGTGAATATTCATATATGTTTACACATATTATACATGTATTTTCATATATAATACTTTTGCAGCATTACTTTTTTTAAATAATGATATACAATTTTAAATAACACAACTTTATTGTATGCTAACATGTGTTAATCTAAAAATAAAAGTAAAAAAAAAACGAAATGGAATTTTTTTTTTTATCAAGAACATGATACTAAATTTCTCTAAGGATTTAAATTAATTTAAACTGTTTTGAATATTTCATTTAAAAGCAATCAAGGCAACAGGAAAGTATTATTCGCTCGAGAATGAATTTATATCATACAGTTTGTGGCAATTTACATAGGAATTGGATTTATTTGCTTGAATTATTTAAAGAAATAACATTTTGCTACAAAAGATATACATTCTTTCTAGTTATTGAGGATGCTTCAGTTTCAAATACTTTGATATTTGATTTAAATATAATATCCAAAAGACATAAATTCTTTTTATGATATATTTAAAATAAATGTTATTTTCTCGAAAGGTAAAATCATGTTTAAAATGTAGTGATTTTATGCTGATATTTTTCTCCTTTCTTTTAAATTAAAATAATAAAGATAGATAATTGATCAGAAATTTCATAAATATCAAACAATAACCCCTTGGGGACGAGCGACACGTATACGTGCCGTAAAAAGGCAAAAGAATCCTCATTTATCAACACCAATAAAATTTTACTGAAAAATCTACCTTATTTAATCGGAGCATTTTCTCGATTTATTTTGAAATTAGCTCTAAAATTATAAAAATTTTTGCTGTAAAAATCTTACAACCAAGGCGTAAAAAATGCTGGAACATGCAAGGCAGTTGCCTTCTATTCAGTGGTCCCCTATAGGAATAATAAGGTTTTTTTTTTAAGTTGCAAAATCGTTGAAGTTTTCCAATAGTAGCGAGAGTTCTTTTTAATCATAAAAAAAAGAAAAAAAAAAGAAAAAAAAAAAAAAACGAAAATACGGTTGCCCTTCTTGCCCAATTTCTAAATCCCCTACATAAAGCCTTCTCTTCATCGCCCATTAAAGAAATATCTCCTGAAAACTAATGATTAAAATTTCATTATAACAACCGAGTAGATTATTTAGAAGAGACATTTATTATTAGCATTTTATTTATAGAAGCAAAATAAAGCCATTTACAATGAACAATTGAAGGTATTTTTTTTAAAGACATGCTATGACATAGCAAATAGGGTGAAGAGAAAGTTTGCAAAAAAATATTCTCTTCGTCAAACGTAACTTTTGTTTTCAACTCATTCCTATCTAATTTTCCTACTATTATATTTTTACAACGTATCTTTTTTTTTTCTTTTTTTTTTGGACAGTTTGTCTACATTTGTGAATCGTAACTTCTAGAGAATGTATGCATACATAAAACATTAATGAATTTTAGTCTAGTCGTTTAAGCATAATTAATAACAAATTTTATGGATTGGTACCAGGAAACGGAGGTAGAACGATGCTTTTCCACAATATAGGCTTATTTTGTTCCTGCCTATAACGTAAGCATAATCTATGCAACTAAAGATACTTTCTATTTTTGTTTCGCTTACCGTATACACAATAAATGTATTATATTCAATAAACCTACATAATTGATTTTTATGTAAAATCATAATCGAACGTTTGATATTAAAAGTCAGATGGAATTACAGAGTTGATAGATAGCAGTTACCATGACTATACGCTCAAATACTAAAATTCAAAATTATATATATTAGGATGATTAAGGATTTTGGCACACTGTAAAAAAATCTGTAAAGTTACTACGATTTTTCTAGTAAACTTTTATTGCAAAGACTTTTCATATAATGATAACAGAAAAATTTCATGTAACCGAGGAAGGTTACGTAAGTTTTTGCTGTTACCGTTACATGAAAAATTCTTTAAATACAAGTCTATTAGGAAAATCTTTGTAAATTTACAGATTTTTTTTACAGTGCACCATATTGCTGTCAAGAATGATTTAAGTGAATTTAATGAAAACACAGAAATAAGCATAGAATATATTAAATTTATGACATATTTTTAAGCATTTTCCTTGAATTACATTCGAAAAATATATAATAGCCTCCTTCATTAAAAAATATTTTCAGTTCCGTTTAATTTTTCTATGAAGAAAAAAAAAGTAAACACACTAAAAATTGGTACTTAGTTTTGACTGTACTTAACTTTGCAATGACTATAAAGAAACTTGTATGTATATGTTGTAAATTTATAAGTTATGTTACGAAAAAGGTGCAATCATAAAACATTTTGGCAAAATTTATGTGACCTATTGCTGAAAAAAAATTTAATACCACATCAAAGAAGTAAACAATGATTAAACATTCGAAATCCCATAAATACCAATTCAAATTTCGTCAATTTAGCATTAAGGCATGTATATATAAAGTCTATGTATATATATATATAGTATCAATATTATAACGGCCAAACGTATCTGTGCGTAACGCATACATCATTTTTCGAATGACAACACTTTCCCATGCAATTTCAGTTTTCCAATTCTTGCAATTCTGCAAATTTTACACTTCTAAACATCACGAATTTTTAATTTTTACATCATCGTACAGAGAAAAATGCAATTTGTTTGAAATCTGTATCTCAATTTATTTTTAAGATATTGATTTTTTCATAGTTTTTGTGCAAATTTTGTAATTGTGTGGCAACAAAAATGCGCCACTTTCTCTTAAAATTGAAAACAATAAATGAAATTAAAATTTCTTATGTAAATTTTGAGACGATGAAAATGACGACGGGTTTAGATTTCACGTAAAATTTTATGATCGTGTCATTTTTTTTCATGTTTACCAAGCATAAGAGCCTCAATTGCTAACTTCATTATAATAACTTATCTTTATCATGTTTTACTTATTGCATAGGCAATTAAAGTTTAAGTTTAATAATTTGGACAACTGACACTTATAGAAAAAGTATTTTGTTCATTTTAGCTTAAAACAATATTTTTTTTAGAGTTAAACTGACTAATATAAGGTGCATTTTTTACAGTAGATCATTTTGTACGTTGTTATATATCAATGAAAAATTTCCTTCTAAAACATTTTCTTTCGTCGAAGTTCGACGGGTTCCACCTCGTATCTATAATATATATATAATATATATATATATATACTTTACTCACGTCTTAACTCACGTCTTCATACATATATATAGATCTATATACATATGTATGAAGACGTGAGATCCAAAATCGAGTTTTCTCTATCAGTGTATGTAAAAAGAAAAAAAAAGAATAAAGTAAAAAAACAAAAAAGTCATGAAGTAATGAAAAGCAATGGGTGCCTTAAGAGAATTTTTTCGCGATTTCCCAAAATTTAATTTTTTGGATAAAGTAAGTTTCAAAACTCGGGTTCTCATGCATATCTATATATATATGTGTGTGTGTACAGCTGTATTCAGACGCATTATTTCACAGAATATTTCCAGCTGATGAAAAGTTGTACCATTTTTGAATTCGACAAATTCGGCGAACTTACATGCATTTGGTTATTTGGCAGACATAGGACAACCCAAAAAATACAATTAATCCTGGGCTGTCGCATTAATATTACGATGATTCAGAGCAAAATTATATCAAGGCAATGAGCGAGCATTCAAATAATTCCCCCAGAAAAAACAAATAGCCAGTTGATGTTCGAAGTATTGTTATTCTCTAAACATAGTTTAAAAAATAATTTCCACTTGATGAGAAATTCAGCTTAGGTATAATGATAGAATTTCATTAGTTACATGATGCGAGAGTATCTTAAAAATTATTTAAAACTCTACTAGACTTTCAAAAACTCGATATCGGGTTTTTACGCATTCGAAAACCCCACAGAAATCATCCTCCGGAACTCGTGTACGCTTTTTTATCAAGAAAGTGTATGAACACAGAATTCCAGTGCAAAATTAAGGACGGCCAACGGAATTATAGAAATGGTTCTCACCAAGGGACGTGCGTGGTTTCTCAAGTAATAGCGAATGAGATGATTGTGGAAAAGGTAAAAATCTCCTTATCATTTGACGGCAAGTTTTTTTATGCAATACAGCAGTGACGGCAGAGGATACGCAATGTATGGTTGACTATGGAATTATAAATTTAATAAAAATAAAAATGACATTAAAAAACGAGTATCAAATCTCTCAAATTTATTTTCAAAAATGTAAAAAAAAGTTTTTTGATTTTAACAGATTAAGGATTTTCTAATAAGAAATAAAAAATGCGTTCATAAAAATATGTGAAGGGATTAAATTTTTTTGATTAAGATTTCGAATATAATAATGATTATATATGCGCTTTAAGTTTAAAAAAAATAGATAGGAATAAAGTGGTAGATATTATTAAGAAATAAAAAATAGTAAATATACCGTAAACTTCGAATAATTTAAAGGAGTATTTGCAAAGCAAATATATATATATGTATACATAACACACACATACATACATATATATAAGAAAGTTACTGCTTTTTTGCATTTTTATCCCAGAAAATAGTACCAACATAGGTGAATGTTTGTTTTAAAGGGAACATAACCTTGATAGTTTCTATTGTCGTATTCTTAAATCTGGGAGATCTGGGAGATTTTTATGATTAGATAATTTTTTCTGATGCCGATAATAGTGTTATGGTACATGTTTATTTAAAATTTAAACCTAGAGGTCTTTTCGAAGTTGTACCTCCTGCAAGTGACTAATAATAATAAATAGATCCATAAATCATTCTAATTTAAAGCCACATTTAAAAAATGAACAATGATTTATGTTTTTTAAATTAATAAATAATGTTTCATATCTTATAAACAAAGAAGAAATTCATTTAAAAATGTTTGTGTATTCATATTGTGAAAATAGTTTATAACATTTTTTTATGTATTTGCATACCACGTGCTTTACACGTGTCTAATTTACACGCGTTTTCATTAATGTCGATAATTTGCCAAAAAGGATGCTCCCTATAAGCAACTATTAGTAACAAAATAAAGATGACTGTTGCCTGGTCTTTTTCAAGAAAATTTTTGTGTCCTATTTTTTAATGTGTGCTGCATGAGCCCGTTATGCAGCTGTACATCAATTATTTTCTCTGAGATCCTGGTAAGACCTTTCTAATTTTCTTATATATATGTGTGCTGATCAGTAAGGTTTTGTTTTATCGTAATACCAATACTTCAAAATTTTTCTTTAGGCCTACGTGCACACCAAGTGGCTGAGAAAGTTGCTCAACTGCATGAGCCCGTTATGTTTTGTACTTCACTTATTTTCTCTGAAATCCTGGTAAAACCTTTCTGATTTTCTTATATCTATGTAAGCTGATCAGAAAGATTTTGTTTTATTGTAATACCAATACTTCAAAATTTTTCTTTAGGCCTACGTGCACACCAAGTGGCCGACAAAGTTGCTCAACTGCATGAGCCCGTTGTGATCTGTACTTTACTTATTTTCTCTGAGATCCTGGTAAAGCCTTTCTGATTTTCTTATATCTATGTGTGCTGATCAGTATGATATTCTGAATAGGCAGTGAGACACCGAGTCTGCTGGTTTTGTTTTATGTTAGAAAATAGTTTTTTTAATAAAGGTTTTCTTCTAATGTAATACCAATACTTCAAATCTTTTTTAGGTCTACGTGCACACCAAGTGGCCGACAAAGTTGCTCAACGTAAGTCAAATTTAATTTTCCCCATTCCTTCATGTGACAAATATTGAGATATTTCATGCAGCTTTTTTATCGCGCATCCACAACATAGAATCTAAAATGACATACATAGGTGGGACAAATTAGTTTTACTTCACAGAAATACAACTGCTGGATGTATATTATGAAGTGTAGTATTTTTTTTGTTTGTTTGTTTGTTTTATAATAATAGATTTTAGAAGAATATGATTCAACTGGTATTTTAAAGTACTGCATGAACATAAAGTATTAGAGACAAAAAAGATATTAAATATCTTATGACTTTTCGATTGTTCCCGTTCTAGACAAATTACTATCATATATCAGCCATATCTTAACCTGTTCAGGCCTGATGTCGACTGCAGGAGACACTAAATAGCACACTTAAAATGACTTTTAAAAGCTTCTAGAATAGTTAAAAATACTTGCATAACTTTTTAATAAATTTTTGCATGTCATAAGATATGGCTGATAGACTAGAACACCTTTAGAGCTGTTTTACAAACATTTTAAACTGTTTTTGTGGTCTTGTTTGACATTTCTCTGAGGACTGATGATGTAATCCATTTACGTGACAAAACAAACAGTATGAAATTTAAAAAGCTCATTGCTTTAATTAAACTGCAACAAAAATAATGACAATATATATATATATATATATATATATATATATATCAGCATCATCATCATCAACCGTTTTCGATCCACTGCTGGATGTAGGTCTCCCTCAATTTTTTTCTAATGTTTTCTGTCTAGTGCTTTTGTCATCCAATTTACACCAGCCACTTTTCTAATTTCGTCACTCCATCTTACTTGAGGTCGTCTCCTTGGTCGTTTTACATCTCTGGAATACCACTGTAGTAAATTTGTGCTCCATCTATAGTAATGTCTTCTTGCAATGTGCCCAGCCCATTTCCATTTTAGCTGTTTGATTTTTTTCAAGGATGTCAAAAACTTTTGTCTGATTTCTTATCCAGGTTATCCTCTTTCTGTCTCTTCTAGTTATGCCTAGCATACATCTTTCCATACTTCTCTGTGTTGTTTGTAGTCTTTGTATCATCCGTTTTGTTAGTGTCCATGTTTCTGCTCCGTAAGTTAATGCAGGTAAAATACATTGATTAAATACTTTTCTTTTCAAACAAAGAGGCATATTACTTTTCAGAATAATATACTGTTCTTTATATATATTGCAAGTTAAAAACACACATTTTATATTAATTTCTTAGTACTTTCAGCGTGCAACCCAATAACCATCATAAGAGAATGTTTTTATAACTTGCTGTTCCACATCTTCAAATACACCAATCAGTCTATTATCAGGTTAACTTGAAGTAGAAGTAGCATTGTCTTGAATGGATCTTATGTAAAAAAATATATATATATTTAACTGTCATTCCATTTATTTTAATAAACCGCTCTGTTCACATATGTCATTTTCATTTTAAATCCCGTGTGTATTTTTTACAGTAATCACAAAAAAATAATAAATAAAGTCAAATGAAACAAAAGTGCAAAAGTGCAAAAGAATCAGTTGTCCTTTTTAAAAATAATATAATTTTCTCTTAAACGAAATTTTAAGTAGCGAAACGTAAAAGTTTTCAATATATATATATATATATATACATTTAATGAAATTCAAATAGATATAGTGTCTTCTGAGATTTGAAATTATTCTGAAATGTTATAAACATTCCAATTAAAAAATGAAAAAAGTGACTGAAATATTTTTTTACAACGAAAATTATTTCAAGAATTTCAAATTCGAAATATTCACCATGGAATTCGAAATCATTCAAACGGAATTTCTAAATAAAATATTTTTTTATAAAATTATATCGAAGTTTTCATGTTCCAAATGTTCCATTAAACATTACTTTAATGACTGCATTTAATATAAAATTTTATAAAAATGAACGTTTATTGTACTTATATGTGAATATTTTGTGGTAAACTTGAAATATATTTTCCCTATAAATAACAAAACTTGACTTCAAAAATACATATTGTTAAAAATTTTAAATTTTTACAAATATTACTTTGAAATATGTTTTTTTTTAATATTTTAAATTATATATAAAATATATTTTATTCAATATTGAAAGTTTGTGATTTATTTTAAAAATCATTATAATTTTTCCAAAAATTTCGTAACAAATCGCAACAAATATAGATTAATGATAATTAATATTACTATTAATTCAGTAAAACTATAAACTTCATATTTGAAAAACAAAATAAGCATCATAACCAATAAATATTTTCACAAAAATCAATTTCTGGGAAATTTAAATGAGAATCCAGCTTCTCAATGTATTCCGAAAAGCATTTTTTTCAGTTATACTTAAATAAAAAAAAACTACTTAACAGATTTTTTGTACATTTAAATTGAATTTACCATTAAGATTTCTTTATTTTTTAGCAGCATATATTCTAGTTTCTTACTAAATGATTTTCCGTTTAGGGACCTGTAGTAAATTTTACTGGAAAATTAAAAGAAATGTTAAAGTGCGTATTAATACTAAAAATTCAAACGTTTATTACAATTTAAATATCAAGACCGTTCATTCAGATTATTAATTTCTTTTATCTCGGCAGAAAGCATTGTCTTCCTCAAAATTTCCGACGGAATTATTAAGTTAGTAGACAGAATTATAGTTAATTACGTTATTTTAAAGTTAGTATCTATACCTTAGTGTAATAAGTGTTTGACTCTCTTTAGAAAATGTCTATCTTTGAGACTGGATCTGTCGCACATTGTAGACGTTCTATCTAAAAAATAAATGCACGGAATTTAATAAATGTTTATATTTTGTTAGTACTTGATAAAAGTTTTTATTGATTTGAATTACAGGTAAGCTGTTATGATATTTTTTTCTTGAGTACTATATTAGTTATATCTCAAGCAAACCTATGTACCAATTTTCATCAACATAGATCCGCGTTTTTTTATTTTCAGCATCGTACTACGGATTCAAAGAATGATATAGAAGATAATGTTTTTGAATACACAAATTGGCGATTAAAAAACCCATGCAGCCAACCAATTTCTCTTATGTATTTTTCATCCTTAGCATACACATTTTTTATTATTCTTTTATTTCTTCCTTAATGGATTTACGTTTCACGGTTTGGAGATAGTGCTTAAAAGAGTTATTATATCTGAACATTAAAAAACTTACAAATCTTTTTGTTAATATTTTTTTTCTGAAAAGTATAGATGTATGCGCGATTTAATTTTCCTTTTTCTTATACTGTTAAATATATATACATATATATATATAATAAAAATAAAATCTGTAATTCTACAGATGTACGATTACGGAAATTTGTATGAATACCGAAATTATATTTGTAAATTGTAGAAACAAGAAAAATTAATGATGTAAATTTACAATAGCAGTTTTTTTTTTTTATAAAAGTACAGAAATATGTAGCTTTACAAAATAACCTACTAAAATTAGAGTAATCTTACAAATATTTTACCTGTAACACAGGTTGCAGTTCTATAAAAAATGTTGGGCATCCCAGTTGCCTGAAAAAATCTTTGTAACTTTCCATATTTTTTTATTTACAACGAAAGTCTGTATTTCATACATGAATCTTTTTACTTTACCGTTACTTAAATTATTGTAGGAATCCCAGTTTACGAGAAAGATTTTAGTAATTTTACAGATTCTTTCTTTGCAGTGTATATTAAAAATAAAAGACAATCTGCAGGTTAAAACGAAATTGTACAATATAAATTGATAAATTATGTTAAATATAGAATACTTAATTAAAAATGTAACACTGTATCAATTAAAACAATATAATATATCAGATATAATACAAATTTGATTTATTACATTTTTTCCATTTTTTAGAGTGACAATAGGACAAAAGATTGTCAATATATAAAATGAAAATTCAGAGAAATTGCAAAGACGAAATCTTTTCTTCTTTAAAAGAAAAGAAAGAAAAAAAATATTAGTAAAACAGAGCTATTTGATTAAAATACTCCATTCGCCCATTTCTTAATTAATTAGTTTTCAAAAATGTGTATCCTCCCAGCCAAAAAAAAGTTAAAAACAGAGATAGAAAACGTATTAAGAATCTATTTTCCATTTTACGTCGAGTTTTATATATACTACCTCTGATAATAAAGTTCGGTGAATAGTCCTGTAACATTAATGTAGATGAAATACTTATGAAAGTTACCGTACCATCCTTCAAAATAGCCATCTCCCATAACTATGCACCACTGACATCGGCTATACATTTTCTGAGAAATTCGCAAGAAGTCTTCTTTTGGGATGGAGTTCAAAAGCTTCGTCACATGTCGTTGGATGTCAGCAATATAGTCAAATCTCTTTCAAAGTGAGTTTGAGTCTTGAAAATAAGATTAAGTCTGGAGGTTTCAGATCTGGCTAGTATGGTGGATGTTCAATTTTCCCAACCCCTCATGAATTTCTTTCGGCGTCTTGCAAAACTTAAAACCAAACTTTAAACTGATCTTTTGTTCGTTCATTTTCCTGTTTTCAGTTAAGAACCAACACACTGAACAAGCACTCAGTAAAGCACGTCTTACACAGAACATAAACGACGCTCAACTGAACAACGGTGGGGGAAGATGGTCAACACTTGTGTCTCTATGCAGGTGCAGCGTTTTGTTTTCCCAATGTTGCCACATTGGTCGTTCTGAATTCATTCACCGAACTTTATTGTCAAAGGTAGTATATAAAATTAAAGGAAACATAAAAAGTCTAATTTCAGTAAGCAATTAATTAAAAGAAAATTATAAACACGAATATTACTGTCGTTTAATCAAGAATGTAGAAATAATAAACGAAACCTTTTCTTGGCAAAAAGCACAAAGGAATTACGCAACCGATTACTTTTCGGGGGAAAATGTTTCAAGAAGTATCTATGTAATAAGCTCAAAAATTTTTCATTAATTACTTTTGTATAAATAAAATCATTTCAAAAAGATATCGAAATTTAACAGATGTGTATAAAATTTTTCACTAGCTTGAAATTATAAAATTTCTTATATCGGAGAATAGTGTACCTGACAAATGCTAATTCTAGCTTTACTTGTTTAGATAATTAAACATGAATATTTGTATATTAAATATTTGCCAGAAGAAGTCTCATTTGTTTTTGGAATTTCTTTAAAAAATCAATTAATTGTACAATTTTTAAAAAAGGAAATTCCCCTTTCAAAAGTAAATTTTTCTTAGATATTTTTATATTATTTTTACACTAAAACATATACCGTCGAGTCTCTATATAACGAAATCCATCGTTCAGTCAAAAAATTCTTTATATAGGAAAATTCGTTGAATAGAGAACGGCAAAAAAAATTTTCATTTAATGTTTAAATTTTGAAATAGAATTGTTTTTGGGGTGTTAATTAATTTTTTGAAATCTTTAACGGGATTTTCCGATAATCTCACACATTTTCGACACTTTCTTTTTTTCCCATGTCTTATTGATTATTTTCAAAATTATTATTTTATCAGAGAGAGTTATGTTTATCGTAGAAGCAATTTTATGCAGATGCAATAGACGATAACACCAGCATAGATGACAGTAACAATTCTTCATTTAAATGATCCCTCACAACAAAAAATGCTCCGAGGCGCAGATAAGAAACATCCACTTTAAACTCTAAAATTAATGAGAGTTAATTTAGGTGGATGAAAACCTGCTGAAAAAAACAACCTTTTCCGCAACTGCCCCCTTATCCATTCCTCATTCCTGCCTTACTATAAAAACCTAAAAGTGAACAGCATTTTCAAGACGACAATAGAATAGTTTTATCTTTTAGGATGCTTTGTGATAATTGCAAATCGCGCCAGTAGCAAGCATATGTTTCAAACTTTTCCAAAAAAACAAGCTCATCTTGGCTAAAACAAAGTCAAGTGTGACCATGCAAAAAGGATGCTTTTCTTGGAGGGGGGGGGGATTAAATGCCTTTTTATAACATAAGGAATAAGGTAGAGTAATTTAGTTATGAGATATAAACTAGAAATCAACGAAAACAAGTTATTCTACAAATTATTTGAAGCGTTTTCTGAACATATGAAAGAGTATTTTTGAAAAAAAAATTGTTAAATGGAGATATATATTTAGCTATATGGAGATTATTTTTAATGTGATCCTAAAAAAAATTACCGTTTCTACAAAAAATTCGTTAAATAGAGAAATTCGTTGGATGAAATTCGTTATAGAGAGACTCGACTGTATATTTTTTTTATGAGGATTATGCATAATAAAGCAATGCTTTAGTTACTACACCATGTGCATTAAATAAAGTTAGGCCTAACTTTAAATCATGATTAGTAGTTTTGTTTTTAAGTGTAAAGCGGTGTACATTGAACCTAAAAAAACTGGTGTACACTGATAAAAATTTCACCGTTAGATTACGGGAAAAGATTGGCAGCACAGATTCCAGCATCTTCCTGTAATATTACAGTATGTACCATTTTCTATTTACACCGCATATGACCGTAAACCACTGTTACTTTCCAGAATGTATCTGACCATAAGTCGCCGTAATTTTCCAGAATGTATCTGACTGTAAATCACCGTAATTTTCCAGAATGTATCTGACCGTAAATCACCGTAATTTTTAATAATGTATCTGACCGTGAATCACCGTAATTTTTAATGTATCTGACTGTGAATCACCGTAATTTTTAATAATGTATCTGACCGTGAATCACTGTAATTTTTAATAATGTATCTGATCGTAAATCACTGTAATTTTTAATAATGTATCTGACCGTAAATCGCTAATTTTTAATCAATACAAAACCCCTTAATGGATTAAAAGTTTTGACGCAGCTGTTTATTTTATGGCTCTAAGAATTTTGAATATGAATTTTAAAAATTATTATATCAAATTTTGAGTGACGTCATGCTATTAATTGAAAAATGCATTTTTTGTACTATTTCATTAATCATTTTATTTTTTTTCTATTTATAATAGCATGTGCAAAAGTTATTTTTAACATGAAAAGATATATACAACTTTATTCACCTATGCTTTTCCACACACATCTCCCATAAATTCAAAATATGTGTTTTAAAAGATATCTATCTATAGTAAAAAAAAACTAGCCTTAAAAGGAATGACTCCTGGAATGATGCTGATGTGGAAGATTTCCGGAACTAACGAATCCGGGTTGTCCACTCCTTCTATGAGTCGAATAGACCAATCAGGAAAGGGCTCCTTCTATGCATCGCCATATGGGTTACCATAAAGAGAGGAAAGGTTACCATCGCCAACAATCGCCAAGTTTGTCGCCAACATGGCGATATATCGCCAAAATTGGCGACCAAAATTAGTTGTCAAAAGTGACGCCAACTTGGCGATAACTGTAATATTTCGCCAAATTTTTTATTTCTTTACAACATCAGTCGTTTGACACATCATTTGAGAGGTTAGCAACTGATTATTCATTTAAAGGATGTCTTGTGTGTTATCCCCCATTCTGCTCCCCAGGGGGGGACACATTTTTAATTTCTTTACAACACCAGTCGTGTTACACAAGATTTGAAAGGTCTGCAACTGCTTATTCATATTATGGATGTCTTGTGTGTCACCCCCACACACTGCTCTCCCCAGGGGGAGTCACATTTTTAATTTCTTTACAACACCAGTTGTGTGACACATCATTTAAAAGGTCTGCAACTGCTTATTCATATTATGGATGTGTTGTGTGTCATCCCCCACTCGGCCCCCCAGGGGGGCACATTTTTAATTTCTTTGCAACACCAATTGTGTGACACATCATTTGAGAGGTCTGCAACTGCTTATTCATATTATGGATATCTTGTGTGTAACCCCCCCCCTCTGCCCTCAGATGGGGCGCATTTTGTAATTTCTTTACAACACCAATTGTGCGACACATCATTTGAAAGGTCTGCAACTGTTTATTCATTTTATGGATGTCTTGTGTGTCACCCCCACTCTGCCCCCCAGGGGGGCACATTTTTAATTTCTTTACAACACCAGTCGTGTGACATCATTTGAGAGGTCTGCAGCTGCTTATTCATATTATGGATGTCTTTTGTGTCGCCTCCCCCTCTGCCCCCCAGGGGGGCACATTTTTAATTTCTTTACAACACCAGTCGTGTGACACATCATTTGACTGCAACTGCTTATTCATACCATGGGATATTGGCGCGCGCAGCAAGCAGGGGTAGCCAATAATTTGGAATCGCGAAGCGATTACGCGGGGGGTTGGCGAGCATAGCGAGCAGGGGTGCGGGGCCCCCCTAGTGATATAAAATTTAAGTGACGCCTTTATGTGCCTTTAAAAAGTTTGTTTTAAAATTCAGTTTTTTTTTTCATTTTGATTTGGTAAAATATATTTACACATCTAAAAAACTGTTTTAAATTTACATTTCGTTGTTAAATATGTAATTTTCATTGAATCTATACTACGCATCGGAATGCATTTATCTCAATAAACGGATTATCATTTGTGTCACGTTATTAAAAATTGTAAGCAATATTTATGTAAATGATTTCTTTGTGCCTAATTATCCAAACTAAGTGAAGCGGATGTAAATGGATAATCTGACGCAAAGAAACCATTTACATAAATATTGCTTACAATTTTGATTAAGATGACACAAAGGATAAATCAGTCCAATACTCCAAGCGTTTGAGTAGGCAAAATGTTCAATTATTAAATATTTGCCCCCGCCCTAATTATCCTTCCAAAATTTTCTTTGCATTTCTGCACCAAACCAGAGAATGACCAAAATTGCTTTGAAAAAGGTGGAATTCTTTTTTTAGTAGGAATTACAAGTAATAAAATTTTCCATTAAGGGTGTATTAGAAAAAACGCTTTTCCACCTTCAACAGCTTGAAATTTTCAGATACAATTTCTGGCACATTTTTAAAAGTAGAACCATAAAACTTGCTGAGGGGATTCTTGAAGGGATGTATGAGGTACCGTGTGATGTCTTTTTACGCTCCATTCATTAGAATTTGAATCATAAACAATTACCTTATCAGTAGAACCCTTTTTTTCGTTCCCAAATCTTCGGCTTGGTAAAAATGTGTTCGAAATGCCGTTTTTGATTGCTTCTTTTTGCAATATTTTCTGCCTTTATCAAAGAATCGACAATCACGGCTCCTTATGCACTTTCCAAATAAGAGATTTTTAAAGTTTGGTGTATTTGAGAGCAAAAATGAATTCAAAAATAAATCGCAAAATAAGCAGTTTGAATCGAAATACACCCTTAAATTTCAGTGGTGATGTAAATGTATACAAATTGGAAACTTGTGTATCATCATAAATGATAATTATTAGGATAGTAAATGAGCATAGAATAACGATTTCAGGACCACACATGATTTCATGCTTTGGTAACATTACAGTGTCCAAAACATGTGGCAACATTGTTTATTTTTGTACAAGAATATCTCTGTATAGCAGATAGATAACAAATTTGTCGACAGAAAGAGATTTTGATTTAAGCTGTTTCTTTTTCATTATGCTCCTCAAAGAGAATTGCGCAGTCACAAAAATAATCATAGTTGCAGTTATTCGTACTGAAATTGGTTTTAATAAATCTAAATATCTGATCAAGATCAGAGAATAATGCCTACAAATACATTTCAATGTATTGATAATCATAATCGATGCTACATTAAAAAAAGTAATTTTTGGACTTGAGCAACTTCAGGACTTGGAGATATTCAAACCAATCCACATTTTTGCAATTTACATTAAAGATATTCATCCATCTCATATATGTAGAAAAATAAACTATGTTACCATCTTTTTCTGACAGATTCTATAATTTAACCCTATGACCAACAAGGAATTTTCTGTATTTTCACAAAACTTATAAATCTAAGGGTATGCATTTTTTAAAATCATGGTTTGATTCTATGATTACTTTGATATCTCTTACAATCATTTTAATGTGATTTATGGGATCAGAAAAATACATTCTAGAATGTTAAGGGTGTATTCAAATCCAAAATGATTAGTTTCTTTTTTAATCATTTGATTTTTGCTATACACTCAACTGGTATGTTGTGTTATTTAGAAACTTACATAATATGCTGTCTTTGTTAATTTTTTCATAAAAGCACAATTATTTCAAAAAATGTTTTCAAATAAGCATTAACTGAATTACTCAAAACAAGATAGTTTAAAAAAGTCATACTGAAACAATTGTTTATGAAGCAAAATTTTAATTGTACAAGGATTAATTTTACATTAGATATTTAAGCTTCAACAAGCCATCTGAAAGCTGCAAGCTTTGTAATTAGCTTACACATTTTACTATTTATATTGCATGGCTTTGGAGTTTTCTTAGCTTTTGATCCCTTCTGCGGATTGATATCCAAAAAGGCTCTGAAAATAAAAACATCAAAATATTAACACTACACTTTTTAAAAAATAACAGTTGTAAATATATGAAGCTATAACACAGTGGTTAACTAATCTTGTAATTTTCAAATTTTATGATAAAAGAAATTTAACTACTTAATAAATGTGCATAAGAATGTCTACAAAATAATTTTTACAAGCAAAAACTGTGTCCTTAAAACAAACTTTTCTTATTTCTAAAATCACAAAAATAGATAATATATGGATCAGCATATACAATAGAATTCAAGAGTTCTGTAACATCAATTGACAAGAAACTATTTGAACATATACTTTATGGATGCACAATCTGTAGCCTGCAAATATTGTCAGTTTATATTTGGGGAAAATTAAGTTTTTGTCCAGTTTACAGGAAGTTAATTTTGTCAATATGTTCCAGGAAAATTGTCATAAAAATTACGAATTATGTTATCGGATGGCAAAATGGTGAATTTTGTCAATGAGACATGGAAAAAATTTTTGAGGATTGGGCAAGGAAAAATCAAATTTTGTTTCTAAGGCATTGAAATAATTGCAAATCTTGTCAAATAGACTGAAAATTTTCAATTTTATTGATTGCAATAAAAAAATTGTGCGTCTTGGTAATCAGACTCTGAAAAAAAATGAAGTTTTGTTAATTGAGCTCTGGAAAAAAATCTAAATTTTATTGTCCAGGCTCTAAAAATCTAATTTTGTCGCCCAGGTTGTAGAAAACTCAGCTTTCTTGATGTGCAGAAAAATTGCAATTTTCATTGGTTGGCTGCCTAAAAATTTCATCATTTGGGCAGTCTTGAGTTTTGTTGATGCGCTGAAAAATTACAAATTTTGTTGACGGGATGAAGAACAACAGTGTATTTTGTTAGTTTATCGCAAGAAAAAAATCATGGATCTTGTTAATTTGCCATTGAAAAATTCCTTTGTCTTCAATTTAATTGATAGGCATGGAAAAATCAAGAATTTTGCTTGAGCAGAAAAATCCTAAGTTACATCAACTGGCTTCTGAAAAATCACAAACATTGTTTGTTGGACATTAAAATATTATGAAGTTTGGCAATCACAAACAGAACAGCCAATCACAAACAGAACAATCTCAAATGTCTGTTTTCCAGTTCAGAGAAATCCATATTTTGTTCATGGGGCACAGGTAAATCCTAAATTTGATCGGCTGCAGAAAAATTACAAATTCTCAACTGCACAGGGTGAAAAATAAAAAAAAAAGATTTTGTTGATCAGATTCAGAAAAATTGCGAATTTTGCAGATCAGGCAAAGAAAATTTTTAAATTTTATTGATTGGGTGCTGAAAAATCATGAATTTTGGTTATCAGATGCAGAAAAATGTCCAGTTTTGCTTATTAGTTCCACCTCTTTCCTTTGTTTATAAAATTCCCATTTTTTTACTGGCACTAGCTACCTTCAATGCCGATGTTTGTTAGCAGTTTTAATGAAACAAATTGACATTTTCCAATGAAGTCAAAGACTATTATCACATCCTGAAAAATCCTTTCTATATATATTATAAATATTAAAATAAACACTTTAGATATGTCTTTGAAAATTCAAGTGGATATATTTACCAGGTAAGGTTTAACCTAGAGGGATACCCTTCATCTTTGAAACCATATGTTTCATCTGGTAATAAGCCACAGATCACTTCCTCCAAACATGCTACAAACCAAGCAAAAAAAAAAAAAAAAAAAAAAAAAATTGAACATTCACAACGTGATGGACTTTCGAAAAAATTCACTTTTTTTAGGGGAGGGGGGCTACAATTTGACAAAATTTCCGTTTTTCTGCAATTTTTAAACAAAATTAGCATTTTTTCACAACCATACAAAAATTGCAGTTTTTTTCAACAGTCTTTTCTATGAAACTTGTATTTATACATGATTGTTTAGCAAAATTCACAGTTTTTCTCACCGTTTTTCCAAAAAATTTGCACATTTTCTTTTCAATGTTTTTGTACATATATTCACCCTCTACGTGATATATTTTGTTCTATTCGGCTTTGAAGCTTTTTTGAGATCAGATTGTATCTGCTAACAGCAACAATATCTTGGTAAAGTTCTTTATTGTTTAGCTTCTTTTATAGTTCATTTTTTTTTTTTAATGGAGGCGGTTAAACTTGACAAGGTGAAACTGTGTTTTCGCGGAACTCGTAATAGAACTACATGTGATTTTTCCCCTCAGTTGGTGAAGGTGAGGGATAAGCTTGTCAAGGTCAACCACCTCCACTAATTAAATGGACTTTAATAGTATACTTTTGTATTCTATAAGAAAAAATTTGGGATACTATTCTTTAAAGGAGAAAATGAGTGTGGAAAACGGAAAAAACACAATTTTGACTGCATTTTGTGGCAATATATCAATGTTAAATAACAATGCCCCACGGAAACAAGTAAATTTTAATAATCAGCCAGTGTTACTCTAACAGTTTATTACATAATAATTTCAGATAATTGTTGCTTTCCAGATATATAACGCTGCAAACATAGTGCCATTTCACTTTTCATTATAAATGGCATTCACAATCTTGAGCTTTGACATTTTATTCCGGGAAGGGAAAAATTTTTCAGGGCTTCAAACTTGCACATTTACTAAATACCATCTACTTCATCATAAAAAAATATCAAACTAATTAAGAAATACAACTATCAAAATGTCACTCTTTTGTCTGAATTTCAAAATAATGGTTCATAATAAAAACCAAAAGTTATTTTATTTTATTTATTTATTTATTTATTTATTTATTTATTTTGTAAAATTTTAATTACACTAATTTTGCTTATATCCCCTTAAAATGTGCTTGCATTGCAGACGAAATTTATATTTATTATCAAATGTCATTAAAATGTAAGGAATATAGTCGTGTATTTATTACATATACTAATTACATCAAAGCAGATAAAATTTTGATTTTTAGCTTAGCAATTTTTGAATATATTAACTTTAAAAAGTAAGCAAAGTTATAACTTAACAATGTGTAAATATTTCAGTTTTATTAATGCAATCATAATATCTCATATCCATTATACCATGAGAAATTTTTTTATATATATTTATGATAGAAAATAAAATTAAAAAAAAATTGTGGGTAATTGGTAACATTTTAAAATTAATTAAAACTAAATTTAAATCATATCAAAGAAATCATAAAAGTATTCCATTCATTTATATTTATTGAATGACATTTTAAAATTATATAATGGGAACATTAAAAAAAGATCTCTAATTACATTAATTCCTGCAATTTTTATTATTTTTTTTTTTTTACTTTAATTTCATTGGAAAAAAATCATTTATATTGATGCCAATAAATGGCACCAAAACAAAAGTTGAAATCAGCCTACAGAACATAATTGATGAAAAAAAATGTTTACTTGAGATAATTTTTGTTGTTAATGAAAGTGAAATATGCATTAATAATATAATTAAAGGCTACAAATATTTTAAAAGCATGATTGGATATTATAATTATTTTAATGAATCACTCGGTCATTCATTTGTTTCTAAATTTGGGATTTGTTATTTTGAATGGCAATATTGAAACATTTATTTTATTTATAATAGCTAATATTTAAATTAGACCTTAATATAGTATAACTATATATAATATGTATGTTTTATACAAAAATATGCCCAAAACACATTTCAGACAAGAACTAATCATAGCTATCATATGTTAACGTAAGTTTTCCATTAAACCTAACATGGCATTCAGCTACAATTGATTCGGAAACCAGAATGGTTTGTACCAGACTGGTTATCTACACTTTTTACTACTCAGATTTTATTATAAGTAATTAACTCTGAGCACAAAACTCCTATCAATGCTGTCTCATACTGTGACGGTTATTTGAAGAACCGAAGACTTAACGTCACAAACATTTATTTCACAAAACACAACAAACACACACAAAACATACCACGATTACAGATGAGATTTTAGACATACATGGGAAGCATTCACCTTGGATAAGGTGTAGAACATTTTATATGTCAACGGTGCGACATGTTTTCAGATCGCTCTCTGGTGGGTAAGAAAAATGTTCCGTGCAAGGAACCAATGAAAACAACGCCCTCTGGGCTCTGGAAAGAATAGTGGAGTTGAGAGGTGCGTTACAATACCAGTTATTCAATGGACATTTCTGTACAAGGTAAAATATTGAAAAAAAAACAGCAAATAGTTAACTGAAGTCATCAGCGAACAAATGATACGATAAAATACATATAGATGTCTTATAAAATCATTATCCTCACCTTTGAATAAATTCCATAGTTGCTTGTAATGTCTCTGGGTACTTCAGATTGAATACATAAAATGATCCAAACCACATGGCCACCGCAGTAACAAAATTTGTAAAATCTGCAAAGTGGGAATTTCCCCAGCAAAGGATGCATTTTGACTCCGAATCTTAAGGATTACCTTTAAAAAATATATAGCAGATACTATAGCACAAGAAATAAAATTTTTCCATACAAACAGTAATAAATAAAGGCCACAAGAAGTGTGTTCAAACTAAGACTGAAAACTTTAAAGTAAGGTGGGTCATTCCACGTGAAATCAACCAATTTAAAGGAAACTTGTTGCATCATAGTCAAATTTTTAAAATTTTTATCATAGACAGACATAGTAGTGAAACCCTCAAATCAAAATTTAAAAGCAATTTTCACAATATTGACTGAGATATAACCATTTGAAAATTGACCATTTTTACGAAATGGCAGCTATCTTGGAATCTTATCAGTATCTAAATATGGCCATAACTTGACAACTAATGGCTAAAATTTTATATATCTTGTACCAATTTGAAGCTATTTGTACAAAGAATGCATATTTTACATCAAAACAATAGTAAATTTTCATTTCTTTACTTTTTATTATGTGCAAAATGGAAATATCACCCCAAAAAAAGGGCCGTTGTAATGGCCCATAAAAAAATGAATCATCATGAATTTTTCTGAAACTTGGTAAAAACATTGCTCCATGTGTGTGCTTTAAATAATAAAAAAATTGGAGAGGTAAAAACTATTGTTTTAAAATAAATGAATTTTTACACTTAAGGTGTCACTAACCAAATAATGCTTATTTTAGAATCTAACTATCCCTTATTTTAGAAATAATGGCTAAAATAAAATTTTCTAGCGTTTAAATTAATATATTGTGTGTATAGTGTATAATTAACTAAAGAAATATCATTTTTAAAGCTATTTATACTAAATATTCATATATTAAAATACAAGTAAATTTTCATTTCATTCATTCAAAGTAATAAGAATGTATTTTAATAAATACATTCTTACTACTTTTTATTTTATTTAAAATGTGAGACTATAATTCTCAAAACATATTTACATAAACATTAAATACTTTACTATAATGGAGTACTTAAAAAAAAAGCCACATAATATTTTCCCTGAAATATTGGAGAATTACTAGCTGTAAATCGCAGTTGAATTCATTCAATTGTGTAATTTAAATAAAATAAAAAATATATAAATTACATTTATATAAATTTGGCCACATAAATTTCATTTTTTAACTGGTAAAAAATGTCTTAAATAGGTTCTATGTATAGGGGAGAGTGGGGAGAAATGGGACACTTTTTACAAAAATTAGAAAATCATTTTTGTTTGACACAAAAACAAAAATTTTGATTTTTTGACTATAAAATAAAACACTTTCTAATGTTCTTTTACAATATAGTTAAACAATTTTATAATTAAAGCAATTGTAAATTTAAGAATGTGTCCCATACCACCCCACTAACAGGCAGGAATGAGAGAACTATAAAACAATGTATTATAAGAAACAAATTATTCTTGTGTCGGCTATATTTACAATCTAACAAAGATTATAGGTTGATAATGTCTGTACTACAACATCAAATTCGAATATCTTCATCGCTGGAAAGATAATTCTGGATTGTTAGAGATGATAATCACTCGTTCAAGTCCCGTCCGCCCCCCCTTTGCTGGCATGTTCCATTGCTCTCTCTACCTTTTTTAGGTAGATTTCGTAAGAAATACTACCTATTGCAATCGCACCAGTTTATCTATCTATCTATATATCTCACTTTTTTATGGACACGATAACTTCTATAATTCTTCACCAATCTCCACCAAACTGGTACATAAAATCAAAGGGGATAAAATCTTGGCTAAGTTCGTTAATGGGTAAAATCGGACCAAGGGGGTCGGAATAGGGGGCGTTTTTGTGAAAACCGAAAAAACGCCATAACTTCTTAATTAAAGTAGATATCGAATCGGTTTAGAGTTTATATTACTTCTTAAAAATGGGCCAAAAGTATATGCATGACAGATTTCTGATAAATTTAAAAGTGGGCTCAAGGGGCGAAAAAAACAGGGATTTTGAGAGAAACAAATTCATAACTTCGTCAATTTTCAAGATATCAAGTCCAGCTAAATTTTTTGTAAATGTTCTTAAAATTATCTAAAACTTTTGTATTTGCAAGTTTTTGATAGGACCAATTTTTACCGACGAAAAAAATTAAAAACGAAAAGAAAAAGGGCGCTGAAAAAAGAGAAAAATCCATAACTCCATCAATTTTTAAGATATCAAATCTGATTAAATTTATTTTACATCTTCTCAAAAATATCTACAACTTTTATATTGACAAGTTTTTCATAGGACCAATTCGTATAGCAAAAAGAAATTAAACAAAAATAGGAGTTGGAGAAAAAACCTCAAATCCAAACTGCTTATATTCTGACTCATTTTCAAATTCATTTTTGATTTTAAACGCATCCAAATGGTAGATTCTCTTATTTAAAAACTGTATAAAGTGACGCATTGGTCAATTTTCTGATAAAGACAGAATATATTTCAAAAAAGGCTACCAAAAAGGGTATTTTGAACAGAATTTCCGAAAGTCATCGGGACTGAAAATTGAAGGAAGTATTCAAATAAGAAATTGCGTTTTTTTCTGACTCGTTTTTAAATCCATTTTTGCTGTCAAATGCACCCAATTTACAGATCCTCTTATTTAGGAACTATATAATGTGATGCATTGATCAGTTTTTTGATAAAGACAGAATATATTTCGAAAAAGGCTACCCAAAAGGGTATTTTGAACAGAATTTCCCGAAGTCTTCGTGATTTGAAAATTTAAGGAAGTTTTCACATAGCAAATTGCGATTTTTATGACTCATTTTAAAATCCATTTTCGCTCTCAAACGCATCCAATTTACAGATCCTCTTATTTAGGAACTAAATACTGTGACGCATTGGCCAGTTTTTTGATAAAGATAGAATATATTTTTTAAAATGCTTTCAAAGTGAGTATTTCGCACAAAATTTTCTGAAGCAATTATGATTAAAGAATTAAGGATGTATTCAAACAACAAACCGGTTATTTTATGACTCATTTTTAAATTCAATTTTTTTCTCAAATGCATTCAACTGACAGTTTTTTGTTATTTAGGAACTGTATAATGTACTGTTTTGATCGATTTTTTAATAAATTCAGAATCTATTTCAAAATATGTTTTCAAAATGGGCATTTGAGCTGAATTTTTCTTAAGATGATTCTGATAAAACCAGTTTTTGCAGAAAAATGAAATTAAAAATTTTTCATAAACGGCCAAATGAAGTTATTAAACTGGGTTTATCGCTAATCATATATATATATCATATATATATATATATATTTGTTGAAATGAGCACTCTTCGAAATCTACCTCCGCCTATAGGCCCAGCCGACAGGGATTTTTTTTTATTATAAACAGAAATGCTGCTTTTAAGCATAGTTTAAATTATGGTTAATATACAGTATAATATTCCATAAATAGAAGAACTATTACATCTATGCATAAACAAATCATTTTTACAGAAAGCATAAAAACTATATGATGTAAATTTACTTTTGATTCTTGAAATAATCTTTTTCTTTATACAATTGCAAGCTTACGTCAATCAGCTATTTTTTTTCAATTGAAGATTGAGGTACTATTGATTCATCTAATGCGCGATTGGTGAAATATTTAGAATGATACATAAAGAGAAAAGCCTACTGTCACATTCGTCCCACTGTCCCATTCCACCCCACTCTCCCCTATATGTTACGTAAATCCTCATTTATATGTATTGCATTTACATGTATTTTATAATTATACATTACATTCCTTAATTATTTTCTTTTATTTTTCAGTGTAAAAGTTTTTCCAACTGTATATATATATATATATTTTTTTTTTTTTTGAGGAGGAGGGTGAGGTTGAGGGAGAATTCCTACAAAATTAGTGCGAAAGAATTTTTGAATATTCATTTACATTAATTTAGATTTTAGAAAATTTTATTTTAACCATTATTTTTTAAATTAGGAATAGTTACAGATTCTAAAATGATCATTATTTGGTTAGTGACACCTTAAGTGTAAAAAATCATTTATTTTAAAACAACAGTTTTTACTTCTCCAATTTTTTTATTATTTAAAGCACACACGTGGAGCAATGTTTTTACCAAGTTTCAGAATGATATTTTACAAATAATTTTATGCAAAACAAACTTAAATCATGAAGAGTACTTTTGTGCCTTTCTTCGACTGGAATTTCAAGAGACTGACTTGTATTACCATCCTCATTAGGTATAGATATACGATTTACATCTTCATGCTGATCAGTTTTTATTGTAGAAATATTATGATACCTGGATATGCGAGATGTTAATGATAATATATTTCTAAATTTTCTACCGCAAGAACTGATTGGACATTCAACAATTATGCCACATTTTATGTGTTTTTTTAAATGTGAAACAAGTTCGCTTCGAAGGGCAAATTTTTCATCACATGACAAGACATTGCACTTAATATTGCAACGCTGCTGAAAATCGTAACATATTTTTACTACCTCATGTTTGTGAAACCGTGTAATGTGAGTTTTTAAAGAAAAATACGATTTCCACGATTGGTGACAATTTGAAAAAAACACTTAAATTTTACGTTTGCAACATGTGAATGAATTTGGAGATGAGATAAATATCCTTTAACTGTATGGAAAATTAAACAGCATATATTGCATTCTGCGGACATATTTGCTTGGCTACTAATGCACAATCAAATTCTATAAATTGGACAAGTGATAAACTAAATAGAGAAAGCGAACAGAATAAAATTACTTACCGTATTTGTATTCCCGCTGCGACATCGTGATGTTGAATGTTGTGTTGTGTTGCATGAATTCTGCGCTATTTCATTAACGACTGTGGTTGGCTGTTACGATCGCAGTTTGTGGTCGCGAATAACAGTGATCTATTGGAATAGTACATGATTTGCTGTAAAAGACCGTAAAAGCCTGAATACGATTCGGTCTTGGCTGTAAATTGCTGTTAAATCAAGAATGATACTAAAAAAATAATCAGTTACGGTCGATAACGGATTGTTATTGGCAAAGACTGATATTTAGCGGGTAAATGCAATATTTACAAAAATGCAGTAATTCACAGTAAAATATGCAGTGAAGTACTGTAAAGCAACAGCTATTTTTATCAGTGTACCTTGGACTGGGTCCAAGGTACACTAAGTATTGTCTAATGGATCTAAAAGTCAGCTAAAGAAGTTAACATTTGGAATTGACTTATCTAATTACAATCTTGGCTAAAAATATTTATAATTACTAATATTAAATAAGTTTTAATATCTTTAGCATAATTGCTCTCAAGTTTTATGGCTATATAGATTTTCCTATTTTTTTAACCTAATAAACAATGAAATGTATGAAAAATTTATGTATGTAGCTTCTTGATTAATAAATGTTGATTTTATTCGCTAAAAACAGGTATTTTTCCGTTCTCAGTAATGGGACCAAGGTACGGCACTAGTGGTGTACCTCGGTCCTATTTTCATTTTATTATTAATTCAAAATTTTTGGTAGCTTTCATTACAAAAAGTAAAAAGCTACCTATTGCAGCTGTCCGGAGGAAAGCACTTCCGGAAAATTTTGGTATATTTTCACCGATCATGACCCCCAGACCCCGAAACCACCCTCCGTTCAAATGATGACATATATATACACTATATTGCGATTGATTATGGGACACTTGCGATTTTAGACATTTTACTAAATATCTAGAAAAATACATGAGGAATCATCTCGAAACTCTTAGTGTATAAATATAATAGTATACGTCATACATCGCCGTGAAGATTTTTTACCGAAACGCCATAAGGGACCGTCAACAAATTAAAAAAGAATGAATATCTTTTGATAAACCCTGTCAAAACTAATGTAGCAAAAGCGCTGAAACTCTAGATTATGATTGAATGCCTTATTGTAATACACTGTGTTAATTTTTATGCAAATAGCATGCACACTCGCAGAGTAATTAAGGTTTTTATAAAAATGGTCCCAAATTTTTCCAAGTTTTTCCATTATAATTTTCAGAGTTCTTAATATAAAATAATATTTTTTAAAGAAAATATGACAAACAACATTGCACACAGTACCCTGTAATCAGAATTAAAAAATAATAAAAATTGTATGAAAAATGAGTAGGTTTACTATATAATTTTTTACTGCGCATGCGTCAAAGATATCAAAATTTCATTTGCATATTATGTTAGCTAAATGTATAGAGCAACTTTTGTAAAAGTCACAAAATCATAGCTTGAAAATTCTGAAAGTAATCGTCCATAGAAAAAGGACAAAATCCGTTGTTTCCAAAATGAAGCAAAAAAATGAGGGATTTTATCCAATTGCAGTAGTATATCCCATATTGCGTATTACACAATATGGGACACTAATTACACAGACACTAATAAGACTAATAACACAGACACTAATCAATGAATATATGGATACAATCCCTCTTGTTTTTGCTTCATTTTGAGAATAACGGATTTTCGACTTATTCAATTGACGATTATTGTCAGAATTTTCAAGTTATGATTTTGTGACTTTCACAAAAGTTGCTCTATACATTTAGCTAACATAACATGCAAATGAAATTTTGATATCGTTGACGCATGCGCAGTAAAAAATTATTTAGTAAACCAACTCATTTTTATACAATTTTCATTATTTTTTAATTCTCATTACAGGGTACTGTGTGCAATGTTGTTTGTCATATTTTCTGAAAAAAATAATATTTTATATTAAGAACTCTGAAAATTATACGGAAAAAACTTGGAAAAATTTGGGATAATTTTTATAAAAACTTTAATTACTCTGCGAGTATGCATGCTATTTGCATAAAAATGAACAAGTCTTATTACAATAAGGCATTCAATCACAATCTAGAGTTTGAGCGCTTTTGCTACATTAGTTTTGACAGGGTTATTCAAAAGATATTCATTCTTTTTTAATTTGTTGACGGTCCCCTTTGGAGTTTCGGGAAAAAATCTTCACGGAGATGTATGACTTATACTATTATACTTATACACTAAGAGTTTCGAGATGATTCCTCATGTATTTTTCTAGATATTTAGTAAAATGTCTAAAATTGCAAGTGTCCCATAATCAAAGGCAATATAGTGTATATATATATATATATATATATATATATATATATATATGTGTGTGTATCTGATTTTTGTCATGCGATAACTAACGTACTTATGAACCGATTTGAATGAAACTTGATATGTACATAGTTCATACAAATGTCTCGACCGAGTTCGTTGGCCAGCATCATCCGCCATTTTGTTTCAAAATGGCGGCCATTTTAATTAATAAAAATTAAATTTTAAATTCAATGCGAAAAAATTAAAAGCTGAAAAATATTTTTCTTTTACGTGTTAAAACTTAAAACAAAGATTCCAGAACACTTTTTTTTTGTCTATATCTTAAAAAATGATTGAGTTACAGCACTTTGAATTTTTACTTATGGCTGACATTTTGAAACGATCTGATTTTTGTCACGTGATAACACGCGTATTTATGAACGGACTTGAATGAAACTTGGTATGTACATAGTACTTACAAATGTTTCAACCGAGTTCGTTGGCCAGCATCATCTGCCATTTTGTTTCAAAATGGCGGCCATTTTAATTTTTTTTTAATTTAAAATTGTGTACATAGTATATACTGAGGCCTGAATCGAGTTCGATACTCAGTTCCATCCGCCATCTTATTTCAAAATGGCGGCCATTTAAAAATTTTATAAATCTTAAAATTTTAAATTAGGTACAAGAAAGTGAGAAATTGAAAAAGATTCTTCTTTTATGCATTTGACCTTGATACAAAGATTCCAGAGCATTTTTTGTTTCGTCTGTATCTCAAAAAAATGGCTGAGTTATCGCATATATATATAATCGATTTCAATATGAGAATGCATGTGCACCTGACTTAAGATTTCGACCAAGCTCATAATCAGGTTCTACTAAATTGAGCTTAGTATTTTTGAAAAATATAACTTAATTTAAAATAAATAAATAAATATATAAGTATATGAAAGCTACCTCTTCCTCCAGGCACTGCCGGAAGGACTATTTTAATGGAAATTGTTTGCATAATTTTTTTAATAAAAGTTTTTTTTAAATTAGCAATTTTTTTAAAAATTAAAAATTAAAAAGTCAAAATAGGTCCGAGGTAACCACCTTCTCCTGATCTATTACTTCTTCATTCTATCTTTTTATTATGTCTCTAAATATGTTTCTGCTAATTTTTAATTACTTTTTGTAATTGTAAGTTTTTTTTTTTTTATTTTAAGTTAGAATATAAAAACATGAAACGTAGTCTAAATAAATTTATGAGTCTTCTTAACATTACATGTTTAAAATGTTATACTTTGTTGCGTTTTATAACATCTACACTACCTAAAATTATTTCTATCCTCTAATGGTGATTATTTTAAAAAATAAGAATAAAGCTTTTTTTTTTTAATTTCTAATTTAAATGGATTAAAATATTTTAAACATTAAGATTAACTTATAATCATATACGCGATATAGCCAGAGGTAACCGGCCACTGTCGATTTTAGACGTTTTGTGTAAAATCTAGAAAAATACACGAGGAATTACTCTGAAACTCAAAGTGTATAAGAATAGTACAAAATAATAACAGATCATACATTTCCGTGAAGATTTTTTTCCGGAAATTCCATAGGGGATCGTCAACAAATTGAAAAAGAACGAAGATTTTTGGGGTTATCCTGTTAAAAGTATTATTGTACAAAAAGCGTTCAAACTGCAGATTATGATTAAGTGGCACATTGTAATAAACAGTGTTCATTTGAAAGTGTTTAGCATGTATATTAGTAGAAAAATTAAGGTCTTTATAAAAACGATCCCGAATTTTACGACTTTTTTTATTATAGTTTGCAGTTCTCAATAAAAAAAATGTTATTTTCAGAAAACAAAACAAACGCAATTGTACATAATACCATGTTATCAGAATTAAAAAATAAAAAAAAATTGCATGAAAAATGCAGATTTACTAAATATTCGTTAAATATGCGTTCACTTCGCATGAGTGAACGCAACCAAATTAAAATTTACATAATGTGTTAACTAAATGTATTAAACATCATTTGTGAAATTTTCAAAAACTTAGCTTGTAAATTCTGAAAATTATCATCGATAGAATAAGTTCAAAATCTGTTGTCCCCTAAAGAAAGCAATAAAGTACGTGCACTATTATGTATGCTATATTGACACTAATTAACGGATATATGGATACAGACCTTTATCATTTAGCTACCTTTAAGGAACAACGTATTTTGAAAATATTCTATCGACCAAATTTCTTAGAATTTACAAGCTATGGTTTTGAAAGTTCAAAAGACTAATACTGCAACAAATTACATTATTATTTTTACAAACAGCGCAGTGCTTGCGCAAACATTGAAGTCCAATTTCGTACAGCAATGGCTGATATAGCAGAGGTAAAGAATTTTTGCAATAAATAAGACAATTAATACGTTAAAAATATCCTAGTGCTAAAATGGCTAAACCTTTTTTAATTCCTTATGCATACGAAGCTTGGTTTATGTGTTTAATTCTAAATAAGTTCGCCTGTTTGCAACACTATGAAGTTTATTGCTTTTATATTGCTACTATGGCATTTCACAAATATGTCATTAAAATATATCTAGACCAATGGTAGCCAGAGTACGACGCTCCCGTCGTTATGTATGTCCAAAAAGTTCTTGTCTTAAAGGATTAATATCTAGGCTAATTACCAGCGATTCTTTTCAAAAATCATTAACAATAATGCTTTTATACTTCTGCTACGATCGGTACCCTCAACGCTTTTTAATACCTTTGTTGAACGCTCACAAATTGAAATTTGTATGTTACAGAAAATGTGTTTTTCTCAAAAATCAAACAATCTAGATTAATCGCTATAAATTTCATGTAAGATTTAAAGTAAATATATTACCTCTATGCTCGTAATACAATAAAGGTTCTTAGCGGATTTTACACTAATAAAAAATAACACACGCTGGTTCTTAAACACATCAAATGTAGACTGTAGATGCGTTTTATTTAACACTGAAATATGCGAACCATTGGTCGGCTATCAACATTCCATCCTCTTTTTACATTCGAATAAACACACAACTTAAAAACAAAACATAGAATGCTGCCAAAAATATAAAATAGAAAGAATAAATTACCATGGTAACGAATAATACAATTTCTTACTGGAGCTTTTTCACATAAATGAAAGCAGACGATTTTTACCAAAACATCCTGCCCCCCGTTGAAATCCCTTAGGATTTCAACAAGTGGCTAAGTGGTCTTCTTACAGTTTTACTATAATGAAAAAACAATTAATAACACAAATAAAATTAATGCAAAATATAAAAAATGAAAAATGGAAGTTTATAGTTCATAGTTTTTAGTTTTTTATAGGAAGGGGACAGAGTTTCACTATTGGTCGATTTATGATACCACTACTAGTCTTAATTGTGACAACTCGAACTCTATTGTCTGAACCTGGATGAACAGTTATTATTCTTCCTAGTTTTCATTTTAGCAGTGAAAGGTTGTCATTTTTGATGAGAACTAAGTCATTAACTTGCAAATATTTGTGGCATTTTTGCCATTTAGCTCTTTGCTGAAGTTGAGACAAGTATTCTCGGCTCCATCTTTTCCAAAATTGCTGTAGCATGAACTGTCTCACTTGCCATCTATCAAGGTGATTTAAGGGACTGTGACTCAGATCTTGTTGAGGTATGGCAGTCAGAGAAGTTCCAACTAGAAAATGGCCAGGTGTTAGAGCAGTTGAGTCTGTTGGGTCAGATGATATAGGACACAATGGTCTAGAGTTGAGACAAGCTTCAACTTGTGTAACCAGGGTTTGGAATTCGGGATAAGTTAACACAGTATCACTAACGGTTTTCTTAAGGTGCGATTTCATTGATTTTACTGCAGATTCCCACAGTCCACCAAAGTGTGGAGCTGAAGGCGGGTTAAATGTCCAAGTTATTTCCTCTGACGACAGAAATTTGTGAATTTCTTCATTCTGCTTGCACTCCAATAGATACTTGTTGATTTCCTTTTTTGCACCTTTGAAGTTGCTTCCACAGTCACTAAAAATATCAAGAGGTTTTCCTCTTCTTGCAATAAATCGTTTTAATGCACTTAAGAATGCCTTTGTTGAAAGATCTTCTACGACTTTAAGATGGACTGCTTTGATCACGAAGCAGACAAATACACAGACATATGATTTAAATGATTTTGATCCACGTCCAGCACGATATTTAATCATGTATGGTCCTGAGAAATCTGTTCCAACTCGATTAAATGGTCGTGATTGTGTTACTCTGGATACTGGAAGATCAGCCATTATTTGTTTTGCAGATTGAGCTCTGTATCTACAACACGTAACACAAGTTCTCACTATTTTACGAATAGCAGATCTGGCAGCAATGATCCAAAATTTCTGCCTAATTAAAGAAAGAAGAAGTTCTGGAGCTGCATGTAAATATTTTTCGTGAAAATGTTGAATTATGATCTTAAACACATGATGTTTTGATGGTAGTAAGATTAGATGTTTTTCATTCTCTGACAGCTGTGCATTTTTCAATCTCCTTCCGACTCTCAATATTTTGTCATCATCTAAGATAGGACACAAACAAATGAGACTGCTATTTCCAGGTAATTCTTTTCCGGTTTCTAAACAGTGGATTTCTTTACTAAAGTTCATCTGTTGAACTATTCTAATAATGCAACGTGTTGCGGCTTGAATTTCTTTTCTTGATAAAAAGGATGTATTTCTTTCTGGACGTGTTACCTTAGAGTTGGAGATGAATCTCAATATCCATGCAAATATGCGTTGCAACATTGGAAACGAGGATATTTTCGATATAATATCAAGTTCCTTTGCAGTTTCAGAAATTACAAATGATGATGTTTTCCGTGCTTCTGGTAAATCTTCTTCCTTTATGGGAATATGTTTATTCACTGGAACCTCACTGCTTCTTAACCATGGTGGTCCATTCCACCACAATTCATGAGACAGTAATTCTGCTGGAAATAATCCACGAGATGCACAATCAGCAGGATTTTCCTTTCCATCTACGTGGTTCCAATTTTCAGCTGGTAATATGGATTGAATTTCTGCAACTCTATTGGCTACAAATACTTGCCGTCTTTTAGGATCTGATGTTAACCATGACAACACAATTTTTGAATCACTCCATGCGCGCACTAAATCTGGTTTTATATGTAATGCTGATTTAACAGCTTGTATTAAATGTGTCAGTAATACTGCAGAACATAATTCAAGCCTTGGAATCGTGATGGGCTTTAAGGGTGCCACTCGAGTCTTTGCTGCTAAAAGTTTCACATCAATGTTTGAGTTATTACAAGTTTTAACATAAATAACGGCGGAATAACCCTTTTCTGAAGCGTCGCAGAATCCATGAAGTTCACATCGAGAATAATTGGGCAAGACGACTTTTCTGGGTATATATATGGAATTTAAGAGTTTGACTTCATGGCACAAAATTTTCCACTTTTGGTTAATAATTTCTGTTACTGGATCATCCCATGATAATTGTAATTTCCACAGCTGCTGAAGAATAATTTTAGTTAAAATTACAAAAGGTGCAATCTACCCTAGTGGATCAAAAAGCGTTGATACATATGACAAAATAATTCTTTTAGTAGGGACATTTTGATAATCTATATCACTGAAATTGCATTTGAACATATAATTATGAGGATGCCATTCAACTCCTAGAACTTTTATGGCCTTATTGCCCACTATATTATGTATATTATCATTACTTATGTTTGTAAACTGAATGTTTTTCAACAGTGATAATTCATTTGTGCACCATTTATGTAGCTGAAAACCACCTTTTCCTAGCATATTCTGCAATTCATTTATCAATTCCGTACCTTCCTGACTACTCTTAACACCGGTTAACACATCATCAACATAAAAATCTCTCAAAACTATAGTCTTCGCTTTTCGAAAATTAAGACCCTCATCTATTGCTAACTGATTCAAATAAGTTTCTATTGGTTTTTCAGGACTATCTCTCCATAAAATTCTCTGAAAATCCCTATCCTTTTCATGAATTTTTACTTGTCTATACATCATTCTTACATCAGCTGTTACTGCAATATTATGAAATCTAAATCTCAATAAAATGCAAATTAAATCATCTTGTGTTTTAGGACCTTTCATTAGAGTGTCATTTAAAGAAACACCTGTTGTGGTTTTAGCACTCGCATCAAAAACGACTCTTAATTTGGTAGTTAAACTAGAATTATTCAAGACAAAATGGTGTGGGATGTAATAATGTTTATTCTCCAATCCATGATCTCTATTTGAAATAAGATCCATATGCCCCAAATTTAAATATTCTTTCATAAATTGAACATATTGATTATAAATTTCTGGCATGGATATTAATCTTTTCTCAAGATAAAGAAATCTTCTATACGCCATTTGACGAGAATCACCTAGACTATCTCGATCATGTTTAAATGGTAATGCGACTGAATAGCGACCTGATTTTTCTCTAAAATGAGAATTCTCAAAATGTTTTTCACAAAGTTTTTCTTCAAGTGTTAAAAGTGGCACATTTGGAATTTTTTCTAATTCCCAAAATGAATTTATCAGCTCATCAGTTTTTGTACTTAAATGATTTACATGTACTGGATCCTTTGCTATCGTTTCAAAATTTGTAGTACCTGAGATTATCCACCCAAGTATCGAATTTAAGGCAAATGGAAGGTTAGGTTCACGTTTAACAAGTTCACCAGTCATTAAATGCATAAATACATTTACACCAAAAAGAATATCAATTTTTTGTGATTTATAAAATAATGGATCAGCTAACATTAAATCACTAAAGTTATCGGAAATGTTTGAAGGCAAAGACACATAGGGAATGTTATCTGTGATTTTGTCCATTACGAACGCTGATGTGGATACTCTGAGGTCACTTTTGAAGTGAGAAGTGAATAATAAATTGACTTCTCCATCACTCACAGTATTAAATGTTCCTAAACATGAGACAGAAGTAGAACTGTCTTTCACTTTTAATCCTAATTTGTTTACACATTCTCGAGAAATGAATGATCTTTGAGAACCTGTATCCAACAAACATCTACATTTTACAAACTCTTGTTTATAATTTTGAACTTTTATTAATGCGGTACATAACAAAATATGAGTCTTTTGATTACTCTTTGCGTTTGACTCATAATGGGAAGCATACACTGTAGACGACGCATTCTCATTTGCTGACTCAACTTTTTGAGGGACAAATTCTTGTGCATGTGGTGACATACTACTATTTGAACGACTCTTATTCCTTGAATAATCTACCATATGCAAAATACTGTGATGTTTCTTAAAACAATGGTGGCACGTATTAAGACTCTTACATTTGTTGAGTAAATGCATGTTAGATAAACAATTGAAACAATAATGATTTCGCTTTACAAATTCTATTCTTTGTTGCACAGGTAAATTAAGAAATTTTGAGCACTTAGCTAAACTATGATCTTCTTTACAATAACCACAAACCGAGGTAGCTATAAAAGTATTATTCTTATTCGAAAATGTAGGTTTAGATACCTTATTTACAGCTAGTTTACTATTCTGAAGAGTTCTTGCGTAATTTTTAAGAAATTCAATTAAATCACTAAGTTTCGGAATCTCATTGCTTTTAAGCTGGCGTTCCCACCATAATTTTGTAGAAGTATCCAATCTTTGCAAAACTAAATACGCCATTAATGTATCCCCAAATTTATCAATGCGTTGATCCAATATTTCTAACGAGCGAATTATTTCATTAACATTGTCAACTAAATTTAAAATAGCAATAGCTGATTCTGTTTGAAGTGTAGGTAAACTCAGAAATCGTTTAATATACGCAAGAATTTGCTCTCTCTTATTTGAATATCTTTCATCTAGCAAATTCCATGCTAATTCAAAATTGGAGTCTGAAATTTGAATAGAATGGATCACGCAATATGCTTCACCTTTTAATGAAGCCTTCAAATATTGCAGTTTTTGGGCATTTGAAATATTTTTATTGCTATTTACGCAAGCATTGAAAAGATCCTTAAATCCTATCCATTCTGTTATATTACCTCCAAAAGTAGGTAAAGATAATTTTGGCAGTTTAACATTTTCAAAAACTTGCTCTGTAACTACACTAGATTTATTTTCACTTTTATTTAACTGAGCATTTTGAATTTTTAATATTTTTTCACCTTTAAATTTCCATAAATCAATTTTATCTAAAATTTCTTGAGCACCGTCTATTTCGCTCTCTAACTGTTTAGGATCTTTAATTAAAATTTCTATTTCTCTATCAATCTTTTTTAACTCAATTTCCTTCTGTTTTAACAACTCAATGTTTTCTTCTAAATCATTCACATTAATTTCATCCACCGCAATAATATTTTCAATTTTCTTAATATAATTTGTAATAGTTCTGCGTAAAGCAGCTCGTTTAGTTTTAAAAGTGTTCAAGTCAGTCATTTAATTTACATTAAACCAATAAAAGTAATTCTAAATTGTACTAATTCTTTTTTACAGATAAAATCGAATGCCAAATTAACTCACCTTCTCTTTTTTTTCCCTTGCTATGAACGTCAACACTGAAAAGGATTTCGGAAAAAATGTTCTTTTTTTACACTGATAATTTTCACTAGCTCCGGTTCGACGGACCAAAAATGTTCGTAATACAATAAAGGTTCTTAGCGGATTTTACACTAATAAAAAATAACACACGCTGGTTCTTAAACACAACAAATGTAGACTGTAGATGCGTTTTATTTAACACTGAAATATGCGAGCCATTGGTCGGCTATCGACAATTCAACTTCTCAAAAATCAAACAATCTAGATTAATCGCTATAAATTTCATGTAAGATTTAAAGTAAATATATTACCTCTATATTTTTCAAAATTTTAGTTTCAGTAGATTCGAAATGGACAGAGAGGAGGGGCTGGAGCATTTTATACATGTACAAAATTTTTGGACGATATCTCTGAAAATATCATACCTAAAATTAAAAGAAATATATTTCTAAGTTTAACGTTTCAAAAGCCTTTACATGATACCCCACACAATGTTCAAAGAAAGTTTTTTTTCTCCAAGTAATATGATAAGCCTTGCTATATTTTTAAAATATATTTCTTAATGTTTAAAAACTATAAATCAGACTAGTATAGAACCCCGTCAAAAATGACAGAATTTTCACTTCATTTCATTTTTGTAATACTTCATACAAACAAACAGAATGAAGATTTCATTATTGAAGAGTTTGTATTTTAGAAAAGCACATTTTAAAAATAGCAATAAATTTCTACAAATACAAATGATGATTTTTTTTTTACTTGATATTTAGTTTTTGAACAAATTTTAATTTCAAAACAAAAAGCAGTATTTATCACAATAATTATAATAATAATTAGTAAATTAAAACTCAATTTCTGAAGATTTTACAAAACATTAAAATTAAATATTGAAGTTTTTAAAATTTTAAGTACATTATTTTTATTAAAAGTACGGTCCGGCAGTCTTTTTAGTCATGGGTATATGACAGATTCTTAGTTAGATGCTTTTAGTCATCGATTACGAAGCTTTGTGTTTTGTTTTAAAATTTGGATTTGACGCTATCTATACGCAGTTAATATAAACAAAACACCTTTTTTTAAAATAACAGTTTCTTATAGAAAATAGCAGAAGCAGGAGGCATTGATTTAAATCAAAACGAATTTTTAAAATTTTCAGCTATGCAACTTTAAAAATTCAATTCGTAAATTATGAAAAAAATATTACTATTATTTCTTTTGTAATATTTTAAATTAAATTTACCAGTTTTTAAAAGGTTAGATTATATCCATTCGAAATTTGTTTGCATTGTAAACGAAATTCATATTTTTTATCAAATGTCATTTAAATGTAAGGAATGTATAATATCATGCTCTAAATATATTAATGATATCAAATCATATAAAATTTTGACTTAAGAGCATGTGAAAAAATAATTTTCAGTTATACTAATGCAGTTATGATAATATTTTATATATCCATTACAACTTGAAAAGGAGAAAAGCTCATTTTATTAATAACTAGCTAACCCGCCCGGCGTTGCCCGGGTCCGTATTAACAATATTAAACGAACTTGAAATTTGTATGATTTTATCATTAACTGGAAGCATGCAGAAATGCATTGTCAGAAATACGTGGCCCCTGACTGTGTGAAAAATCGGTTTAAAAAACAACAACTAATATTAAGCTCTAAAAATACTCAAAATGAGCAATGAGAAACGCGGGAGGGAATATGTATCCAACGATTGCATGATTTTCGTGTTAAAGTGTTGATATTTACCCGTAAAAATCACTGTTAAGTCACGTAACTAATTATTTTTTTTACATAGAAATCCCAAGTGAAATATTTTGGATTTCAAACTAATTATATCACTCTTAATTCCGACTATTCCATGAATGAAATCGATACTCGATGGTAGCTAAAAGGTTGGTATATAGTATTATAATATCAGAGCCATTTAACAAAAGTAAGCGTTATTTTCAATCAAATCATGCGTTATGTTCACTCTGTGGATAAATTCCTAACCGTAAACTTTTGTACCGTAACCATAACCTGCCTGTAACCTAACTGCGCCTTAACAGTATCTTACCGTAAATTAAATATAACATAAATGTAACCTAGCCTTCACTTTATTGTAACATATCTTTATTCTAAGCATAATATAAATGCAATTTAACTGTAACCTAACTTTAATTTAAATGTGACCTAACTGTAACCTAACGGGAAATTAAATGTAATCATAGACTTACCGTAATGTGACTGCAACCTAAATGTTACCTAACCATATATTGGGTCCATGGAAATTATTTTGTCTTGTTCGGATCTGGTTATGATTCTTTAGAATATTTTCGTCGGGTTCAGATTTCGTTCGATTCAGATTTTAGGTATTTTTTTAAATCGAATTTTAATGTTCGGGTCGGAGTCTTGTCCATGAAAATTATTTTGCATTGCTCGGATCCAGTTATGGTTCTGTGGAATATTTTTGTCGGGAACAGATTTGGTTCAATTCAGGTTTCGGCTTTTTCTTCAAATGGAATTTTCGGGTTCGGGTTTTCTTGCGTTTTTACGAAAATTATTCTGCTTTGTTCATATAAGAACATGCTTCACTGGAATATTTTTTTTTTCAAGTTCAGATTTGGTTCAGTTCAGATTTCGTGATTTTTTTTCAAAGAAATTTTTAAAGGTTCAGATTCGGTTCAGATGCATGGGAATTTTTTGTCTTATTCAGATCCGGTTACGGTTCTTTGAAATATTTTTTATCAGATTGAGATTTGGTTCGATTCAAATTTCAGGAATTTTTTCAAACAGAATTTTTAGGTCCGGATTTCGTTCATGTCCACGGAAATTATTTTGTTATATTCGAATCCAGTTATGATTCTTTCGAATATTTTGGTCGGATTCAGATGTGGTTTGCGTCCAATTTCAGGTTTTTTCAAATGGAATTTTTTAGGTTCGAGTCGGGTTTATGTCCATGGAAATTATTTTGTCTTGCTTGGATTGGGTTATAGTTATTTGGAATATTTTTGTAGGGTTCAGATCTGGTTCAATTCAGATTTCGGTTTTTTCTTCAAATGTAACGGTTGGGTTCGGGGTCTTCTTTTGTGTTCACGGAAATTATTCTGTCTTATTCGAATAAGGACATGCTTCACTGGAATATTTTTGCCAAGTTCAGATTTCGGGATTTTTTCAGAGAAATTTTTTGTGTTCGAACTGGGTCCATGGAAATATTTTGTCTTGTTTGGATCCGGTTGCGTTTCTTTGAAACAGTTTGTCAAATTCAGATTTGGTTCGATTCAAATTTCAGGTATTTTTTCGAATGGAAGTTTTAGGTTAGTATCGGGTTCATGTCCACGGAAATTATTTTGTCTTACTCGAATCCGGTTATGGTTCTTTCGAATATTTTGTTCAGATTTAAATGTGGTTTGGGTCAAAGTTCAGGATTTTTCAAATGGAATTTTTTTAGGTTTGAGTAGGGTTTATGACCACGGAAAGTATTTTGTCTTGCTGGGATCGGGTTATAGTTCTCTGGAATATTTTTATCGGTTTCAGATTTCGTTCGGGTCATATTTCGGGCTATTTTTTTAAAGAAAATATTTAAGTTCGGTTCAGTTTTCATGCCCAAGAAAATTATTTTTCCTTGTTTGGATCGGGTTATACTTCATTTGAACATTTTTGTGGATTCAGATTTGGTTCGGGTCAGTTATCAAATCCATAGTTTTTTTCAAACAGAATTTTTAGATTCGGGTCGGGTTTATACTGACGGAAATTTTTTCTATCAGGGATCGGAGTGTGGTCTGTTTTTTTTCTGGTTGGGATCGGATTATGTTTAAATTAGTCTGAACATTAAGGTTATAATCAATTTTGCTACTATTCTTTTTATGACTATTTCTGATAAATAATTTGCTTTGCTATTTGATAATTTATTATGGTGTATGAATCGTTTGCGGATTCAAGCAATTGTACGCCAAATAGCTATTTTATTTTTGTTTTAAAAATAAATCAAAGCCATATTATAATTTTAAATTGAATAGGACACATTTAAATTTAATCAAAAATTAAAAAAATAAACTCCTAGGAAAGTGTTGTGTAACTTTTTACTGCAACACAACTAATGACTCATACATTTTAATGTTCGAAATGGTAAAATCTGCGTACAACCATACAGTAAAAACAAATTAATAGAGTGGCAGTATAATGTCTTGGGGTGACGCAAAAAATGTAACTCTAAAATCCGCTGCATTACGTCCAAATAAGCACCAACAAAAACATGTGCTTTGACACTCCGATCAATTCAAACTGGTTTAAACCCGTATTTCTTTGTTTCTATTTTTTATATTTTAAACTGTTATTGAATAGATGGCTAAAATTTCGTTTAAACAATAACGTTTTATGTCATTATTGCCTGTAATACACTATCATAATGCATAAAAGATACAGAAAAATAAATCATACACTGTAAAAAATATGACTATTTTGCTGTATCGTCACTCCACCGCTTTTATAAAAAACGACTACTTCAGGCTATCATGGAGCATTCTCTTTGACCAAAAGAGTGATATTCTATAAAAGCGGGGATGTGACGATGCATCAAAATAGTCATATTTTTTACAGTGTAGGCAAGAATTATTTGATTATTTTTATCATATGATTTTAAATATCAATATAGAAGCATCATTTAAGATTTTGCTTGAAAAGTTAACATTCTTCCGTTAATGTCTTAAAGTCGTCTGCACTCTGAAATCTAGATTTCAGATTAATATTTGTTATTTAAGTTTTCATACAAGATTTAAAAAGAATGTTTTCATCAATATATTTTATATATTGACATGGAATTATTAATATGTTGTTAAATGATAAACAATTTTCATCTACGTTATCAAGTATTAAAAAGTTCTGAAAAAAAAGAAAACTTTTAGTAATACAATTTTTAGTTCAAATCAAATGTTTTCAATATTTTATTTTATTTTATTTTGACATTTAATTATTTCTAATTTTCCAATTTCAAATATTTTAAAAACAAACATTTATTTTAATAAATAATATAATAGAAAAGAACATTTTAAAATATTACTATTTCTTCGTAAAATATGCTTCAGCTGTAATTCTTTTCTTTCAATTCGTCTTATTAATACAAAATTTCTTCCTCGTGCTTTTGTTTGAGACATTAAAATTTCATCGATAAATGGTTTCATATTGCAAACCTTTTGTTCGCTTTACTTCACCTCCACCTATCTATTTTCTCCATGGTGTACAGCAGCTGTGATAAAAAAAAAAAAAAAAAAAAAAAAAAAAAAAAAAAAAAACTCATTTAAACTGACAATTTGCCAGTCTATGAATTTTAAAGGTCTGTCCCAGCTTTTTTAATTATTTCTGCGAAAATTTTATGCAACCAACCAACCATAAGAAAATGAAAGAGTAAAACCTAAAAAAGGCGAAATTTTATGAGAGTGAACTTTGGAATTTAATTAATTACTCAGCTAATAAATAGAATTTTGAAATTCTGAGCTTCAGGTGCATCAGGAGAGCTATTGGGCTACTATCATAAAAATTTTGAGCCTCGTACGTCCCATAGATTTTGCTAGCCATCGCAGACACACACATACACACACACGCAGACAGACAGAGCGATTTGTTATTTTATTAATATAGATAGAAAACAAAATTTAAAAAATTAAGCAGATAAATCTTAAAAATAATAATAAAACTAAATTTAATTCAAATCCGCAGTGCATCTGGAAGAAATGCTTCTGATATAGTCCATAGATGGCAGCACTAAAATTTTGTAATGAAAGTGAGACGGCGCCCTGAGTTAAAATAGAATTGTACTGTTAGATGATAAAAAACTTGCCAGTTTACACTCCCTCTGTTATATTTATGTATTATAATTGGGTATCATATACATATTGTATATGAAAATATGCTGAACAAACATTATTTCAAGAGGAAGAAATTTTACAAACATCATTTTAGCATCTGTTTTCAATTAAGCATAACGTGGCGCTTAGTTACGGTCAATTTCCCAGATAAGAATTATTCGAACCGGAACCGTTCCTACACTTGGTTCCAGTAGCATTTTATTATAAATACATGGTTTATTTGCTTTATTCCTTCTCCCAATTTGAATTTTCCACATTTCATAGTTTACCAGTAAAATGGTTGTGACAAACACAGGAGTTATCTGATATAATAATTTCGTTTTCACTTTTTAAGTTCGGAACCCTAAAAAAAACTTCATTTTGACTTATTTACCAATTTAAAAATGAACCAGAGAACATTTTTATTGATATTGTTATTAAAATTCAAGAAAGCGTACAAGTTCTAAAAAAAGTTGCTACATTAACGTTCATTTTTATTTCAGCGCGTAGGTTTATTATTTCGGGAGCGCTGTAATAATATTAAAGTTTAATCAACTAAAATAATAACTAATAAGTCTTTAAATAACTGAATATAATAACGTTCTTATATTACTTTGCCTTTTATAGATTTCAAGAAAAATGCAATGTTTATGATTGATTACAATATAATTTCCGACAACCAGACATTGACAGTTAGACAAGGGTGATAACGTGCACTTTTAAAAAAATGATTTATGATGTGTGAATTTCGAAGTCAAAATATGAATGAAAATCCCTTGGGTTTTTTGGATTAGAAAAGGTAAATTTCTTCCTTGAGATTTCGAAATTTTTACTCGCATTAACGCCACAAAACTTCATATACGTCATAAAAAAACCATTTCTTTTTCGACAGTCTTTATTCTAAAATACATCTAAGGGTATAGAGATCATTTCTATAGCAAATGTGTTTTTGAAGAGTGAGATCAAAATTGGGAATTGACTGAGTTTCCAGAAAATTTCCATAGGGATAAAATATTTTTTGATATATGCACAAATTTCAGATTTCAGTAATCAGTGTAGATATATTTCACATCAGTACTTTTTTTATCTAAAAAAGTGGAATTCCTTAAAAACAAGAATAATAATAGATAAAATAGCGCTTAAGTAAAATAAAAGCAAATAATACTGTTACAGTTATGTTACACTGTGAAAAAAATCCGTTAAATTTACGGCAAAAACTGCTGGCAGCAATGTTGTCAGTAGTTTTTGCTGTAAAAATTGCAGTAAAATTAGATGTAATACAAAATTTATTGCAATTAATTTTACTGCAATTCTTACGGCAAAAATCGCTGGCAACATTGCAGCCAGCAGTTTTTTGCCGTAAAATTAACGGATTTTTTTTACAGTGTAGCCTTAAGACACTTAATAATTAAATAATACTATTAAAGATCTGGATAGAAAACGCTTTTCAAAAAAGTTTTTCGCGATTTCGTCTTATTATTATCCTATTCTATGTCACGATATTAGTGTTTCGGAGAATTAAAAAAAAAAAAAACATACAGCGCTCTTCAAAGCATTGTGCGAGAGATAACAAAATTGCTTCCTTTATTACACACACCATACAAATTCCTCAGCTTACCAATAATTCTTCTTACATGAAATCATTCAAAAGTCTTATCCTTTTATGACGCGTATGAAATCCGCTTGTAATTTTATCGAACTATATTTTAGGCGTCACAACATGTGCTGTGCACCTCACCATTAGTTAGATAGACTTTTGGCACTATCATTTATCAAGTGATATCTTGTTATGGAGTTTTTATTACACAATAAATTTCTACGAAGTTAAAGGCTACTTTTACCAGTTGCAACAGGCCATTTTCTAAATTTAATGGTTTCCTATTTAAATATTATCCTTTCTTAACTTAAGTCTTCTATTGAAATAATTTACTTAATTTTCAGCTTTATAAAGTACTTTGCAAACTTGGTTGCACGATATGTGATTTAAAATTCGTTAGTTGTTCAACAATCTAATCTATTCTTAATTTTCTCCTGATAGTTAAGTTTATATAATTAGTTTATAAATTCGATGTTATTTAATTCTTACTTTAGTAACATTTTCTACAAATTTAAATTTATTTTCTCGAGAATTTATTTAAAGTTTATTAGTTGTTAATGAAACGTCCAACTATTCTTAACTTTCACTTACTTGTTAATTTAAACAGTTACTGCTTTTCTGAAATTATTTTGTTATAATTTTTAAACAAATGAGTTCAAATTTAAACTTTAGTTAATTGCAAAGTGATTTATAAGCGGTTAGTTTATAAATAGAATGATGAGGTTAACAAGGTGAATTTCATTTAACAGCAAGCAATTACCTATTACAATTATACAACTAACTTATACAATTAACTTATAAATATATTTAAAAAATAATCACAATATCTTAATATTAAAAGTTTGTCGTGCATCATGCAATATCAAATTCATAAAATATATAAATTATAAATTGTAACATAAAATGAATAAATATTGGTAGTAAACTTTCTGAAAAAACAACAACTTTAAGAATTTTTGAGAATGTTTGAAAGTAAATTAACCCTCTTCACGCGCATGTCCAGTGTGACTGGACATCATGTTCCTTTGCAAAATTTGTTTTTGTAGCCAGCGATAAAATATAATAAAACATGTCTTATTGAATTTGAGCATTTATAGATGTGTACGTAAATATATTATGACGTAATAACTACAGTCGCCATTCAGTCCGTCCGTCCGTCTGTACGCACATAACAGCGAACGAACTACTCAATAGAATCTTTTGAAATTTAAAATTTTTAATTATTACATATTTTTGTACAGTCATTTCAAATTTTATGACGATCGGCTGTATTGTTCAATTACAGGGACAATCAAAAATAATCTGTTACATTAAGCTGAATGAGAAAAATATGTTTTAAGTGAATATTGGTGTAAAATTTTTTCGAACATAATAAAATTCATATGCACGTTTGAAATATATGCTAAAATATACATTCTGTACAACCTGTGTTGCAAAGAATATTTTTGTTAATTTGCAGGGCCACATAAAAGTATTCCATTACATGATGTTATAGGGGGAAACATTGTATGGGATACGTTTTAATAAACAACTATTTCACATTATATGAAATTGATATACGTTGCTGAAATTTTTTATAAGATATTTCCTGTATAATAGAAGAATATAGTGTTTACAGTAACGCACAAATGATTCCGTATACTGTACTGTATCCGAAGTACTGCATATTTTGTATACTTTGTTATAGTACGAACGCACATCATTTTCTACACTGTAAAAAAATTCAAGAGGCTACTAAAATTTTTTAGTAATTTTGTATTCCACAGATTTTTTTAGTAACCATTACAAACTTTTTTTTTTGTAAGTGAAACAAACATTTTTTTTGTAAACTGAACAAAAGAATTTTTTGTATAACTAACTTAAAACTTTTTAGTATGAGCCACCAAACAAATTTTAGTAATAGCTCCAAAATTATTTTTAGTAAACATTACGTGTGCCCGAAGGGCAGGAGCTGCCTTCGAGCTGCATCCATTGCGAAAAAAGACAGACTTCTGAAACGGAAGATTTTCGGCTAAATCGCAATAGATGGCAGCACCAAATATTGCTACCTGCTCCAACAGGGTTTTCATAATCCCTTCATTTAACGAGTACTTACCTCATACATTCGGTGCTTATTTGTTGGCGGCCAGCATCGAACCCAGGTTTTTTCAGGCCGGAGTTCGGTGCTATGACCACTAGGCTATCACGGCCACAGCAAGTGAGTTTTAGTAATAGCTATTAAAAATATAAAATTATTAACTCTATTCGTTGCTAGCTTTTTTCTAGTAATTCTTACAGATTTTCTTGTAACCGAGTAAGATTACTAAAAATTTTTTAGTAATTGCATGGATCACTACAATTTTTTTAGTAGATCGACCCTTTTTTTACAGTGTACGTTTGAAGCATAATATCAAACTTTTTGATAGTATGTAGTTGAAAGTAACTTTTTTTGAAAAAAAAGTGCCGGCCAAATAAAATTTGTGTAAGAGACACCGGAGTCGAAAGGGAGTATATCCCTTTCCAATATTTTTCCCAGGATAGAATCCCATATAAAAACATCTATTCGTAACACCTGTTCATCTGTTTTCTGAAAATTGCTGATGAATTAATGTACTAAACATTTTCTTTTTCTTTTTACCCTAGACAGAAAATAAATGCAAAATTGCAAAATCTTCTGATTGTCAAAAGAAATAAATGTTATGTGATTAATATCATTATTTTTCATACATCACTCAACATATTATTATCAAATTATGGAATTTTCCAAATATTATCAAATACAGACAAATCGAAATTTTCTTATGATTTTTAACCTAAATTGTTTCTTTCTTTAAGAAAATAATTCAAAAAATATAAAAAATGCAATAGAAGAAATATTGATTAATTGACTTGGAAATTTAAATTAAAAAATACAATTCACCTGTCATTGTTCAGGGAAATAAAGTAATCATTCCATGTAAAATAAACCAGTAGAAACACTCTTTATAATTCAGAAAATGAGCATATTTTTTTCAGATGTTTCTCATTCTAAAAAACTAAAAAAAAGCACACAAAACATTTTTTTTAATATTAAATTTTAAAAAAATGTATGCGTTGATATCATGCTCATATGCCGAAGAAATATAATCATTTATTTCCCATGATACAATGAGAAATATTAAAATGTGTTACAAAACGCCATGATTAAAAATCATATTAATATATTTTTTAATATATGTTTAATAAAATTAGGCTAATTTATCTGCCTATGCTCGTAGCATCAAGGAGATTTCGTTATTGCAGTGATTCTTGAAGTAACATAATGAACAATTTATATTTTAGGAAAAGTTATAGCCCAGTTTTTAGTTGAAAACTCATAATAATATAATTGCAAAAAGAGGCTGTATTTCTGCATCAGGTTCATTGAGTACAAATGGGATTTCCTACAACAAAATACCGGTACCGGAGAGGGACCCCGCAACATTTCATTTCTACAGTTTCAAGATCAAGAGGGATGTCGTGTCCCAATTCTGAGAAAGCTGTGTTATTTGGTGAGGAGCAAATTTACAAAAACATCAAACTTGTAGATATCTTGTGAGAATTAAGTTGAGATGAGACACTGGTTGTTTTCTGTTAATGAATTGTTAATGATGAGTATGGAAGGACAAAACGTAAATTTTAATGTCAACATTATAAGCGGAAAATGTAGACTGCAGATAGTTTGCGAAAACATGTGAAGTAGGCGCAAGCGCAGCCATAGCAATTGAAGGCATATTCAATTAAAAATAAAAGATATCGCAGGCAAAATCTATGATAAGAACTTATATATTGGGGAAAATATGTAGCATCTGTAAAAAAAAACAGTCTACGAATATAGGAAGAAGGCATGTGAGAAATTCATCCTAGTAACGAAATTAATGCCTAGGAACCAAATTAGTGCTAATGTAACCGGTATATTTTTACTATGTAACATAAAAATATCATGCCTTTTTTATGAAATACCATCTTCTGCGGTTATGAGAATTATCGAGAGAAAATTGCGTACATTTATAAGGAAAGTGAGCGGTGGAAAATAAATTCGATTACTTTAAAAATATACAATATTGTATAAATACAATATTGTCCAAAATAATGTAATAACAAGTAATATGAAAAAAATTCTGACAAATTTTCACTGAAGTATGTTTAAAATGTTTTATGTAGTGAAACGTATAATGGATATAATGTAAAAAACTGATATTTCAGGATTTGTATTTAAAGATTTTTTATCTATATTACTTCTCATCTAAAAAAATAATTTAGAAGTGTCAAATACATTTATTAGTGTTTTTATGAAAAAAAAGTAATAAAATCACGCATTAGGAACATCGGTTACATTTTTTTGTGATTTCCGCTCATTTTCTGAGCTTCAGTCATTACTTCATGTTTTATAAACTTTCTCATGCATAAGTTATTTTTCATAATTATTTGAATATTATTAAATAATTTATTATGTAAATTGTTTTATTATTATTGTAGAGCAAGAGCCCGTGAATGGCAGACCTTCGTTATTTTATAAAAGCCGAAACTTTCTCAGCGCAGTCTTCCAACACAGATAGGAACGATGGGTTATTATGAAATTTGGATCATGGTGGCTTTGGCAGTGACCAGGGAGCAAAGGTGTAAAAAATACCAACTTATTTTCGTCATTTTATAAAGCGTAATTTTTTTTATATTTCCTTTGGTATGTATATGTCTGTCGGTCGGGGGTTGGAACCATAGGAAGTCTCTGTCAATGGAGAACGTGATTTCTAATATCATTCCAAAGGAAATATAAAAAAATTACGCTTTATAAAATGACGAAAGTAAGTTGGCATTTTTTACACCTTTGCTCCTTGGTCACTGCCAAAGCCACCATGATCTAAATTTCATAATTACCCATTGTTCCTATCTGCGTTGGAAGACTGCGCTGAGAAAGTTTCAGCTTTTATAAAATAACAAAGGTCTGCCATTCACGGGCTCTTAGACTATTGTTTTCATTATTATTAAAAATCAAACAATGTTTTGGGATAAATGAGAACCCATTCTAAAATAATTTTATTATTGTGCTGCATGCAAGCTATTATATGTCCACAATCCATAAAAGAATGCGGGTTTTTTTTTCTCGAAAGGGTAATACTTATCTGTTCTCATACACTCTAAAATGAAATGCGTTAAATTTACGACTCAGCAATCTTGCCAGACGTTTTTGCCATAAAAATTGCAGTAAAATTAGATAAAAAAATTACATCTAATTTTGCTGCAATTTTTACAGCAAAACCTGCAGGCAACATTGATGTCAGCAGTTTTTTCCGTAAATTTAACGGATTTTGTTTACAGTTTAGCTACATTAAAATGTGCGTATTATTATTATTATAGAAGAAGTATTTTTTTATTATTTCAATTGAAATTCATTTTATTTATAAGATATCTAGAAGATTAATTATGGCCAAATTAACACTTTCATTCATACCGGCGTCATACACTGTAAAAAAAATCCGTTAAATTTACGGCAAACGGATGGCAGCAATGTTGCCAGCAGTTTTTGCGGTAAAAATTGCAGTAAAATTAGATGTAATGTTTTTATTACACATAATTTTGCTGGAATATTTACTGTAAAACTGCTGGCAACATTGTTGCGTTGTAAATTTAACTGATTGTTTTTATCTGCCATTGCTTGAATTGCAAATAACTTAGCGATAATCTTTAGTATCGCATATATGTGCATGTGAACTTAAAAAATATATGGAGAAATCTTAAATGTTATCATTTTTACATCCTTGAGTTCTTGAATCTTCTTTTATATACCTTCAAAAATCAGATGGTACACATATCATGTCATATGATGAATTTGTATTGAATAATTAATTGCATTAAATTAAAATAAATAATCATGATGAAATTTTTGATATGGATTTAAAAAATAATAATATTTGTATTTATAAATTTTCAGCTTTTTTTCAAAATTTCGATAAGTTAACTAAATAGAATAAACAGCATCTGTTTTAATATAACAAGATTGTAGATATGGTTGAAAACGCCGGACAAAAGAACACTTGTAATGAAATTGACGTAACATAGCAGTTACGGCAAATTTAAGTTGGAATGAAAAATTTATTGAATGTACAAAGTGGCAAGAAACGACTACACTTAAAACAAACTTTTTTTATAATCCATCATCCAAAAATCTATGAAAGATTTCTTCAAAGGAATGTTTAATTAATTATTTCAGTAAAAGCACTGGCAATGTACATCATAAGGATTGCAGTTAGCAGTATAAAACTAGTCGGATATAGCAATCGCAAAACTTTTTTCTATCTCATTAATGTTAAAATTTTGAAATTCGCTATCACAGTGCAAAAATTAAATGGTCATCTATGCCTATCACAAGAAATCCAAATATATGAAATTTCGTTTATTCATTCTTGAGGTGTGACTATTACTAAAATCGTGTACGTGCAACAAAATTCAGCATAGAAGTGCCAACTATAAGACAACTCACAATAAAATGTAAACAAAGCCAGTTCATGTAAAGGATTAACTGAATCTGAAGTTTGATTGGAATCCGTGTATTAGTTCTTAATATAGTGCTGTTACAAATATCGTAACAAATGAGTTATAGCAGCAATACCTGTATTTTCAAAAAATATATATATAAGCAGCATCAAGTCATGTTAAAGACTAACCAAATGTAAAGTTTGTTGGAAATCACAAAACGTAAAAAGACACCAATTCATATCTAGGTCTAGCTGAATATGAAGTTTGATGGCATTCCGTTCTTTAATTCTGGAAAAAGAGTTATTGCGGTAATCATACAAAAGGTAGCATAGCAGCGCCATCTGTTGAGAAATTTGCACCGAAAGCAAACCAGGAGAAAGATGTGTCAAGGACTAACTAAATATAAATTTTTAATAAATTTCGTGCACTAGTTCTTGAGATAAAGTACCCACAAATTTATGTCACATACTGACAGTTAGACAGACTCTCAGACAGATATCTTGTAAAAATATGTTTTTTGGAATCTTTGATCCCTAAAACATATAAATCTGACAAAAACTGGAATTCGAAAACTTTCAGGAATCCCAAACTTTCTCCCTGTAAAGATAGAAGAACGTAACATTAATACATAGTGAGTAAATGCACATTTAAGCTCATAGATAGAAACGATGTGAGCGAATCTGGATTAGCTGAGATTTCTATTTATTCGAGGTAAGTTTGATTCGGATAAAGGGCTCAGATTATATTGACTCAGATAATTGTGGCTTTACTGTACTATCTAAATTCTTATCCAATTTTAAAACGGTCAAATAATTTATGAGAATAACTATAATGAATCAGTGAAGAATAAAGCTGCACGTAGCATTTCACTGCAAAAAAGGTAGATCCTGTGTGCAAATAATTTGGTAATCAATGTTATTTGGACGTTTTATACAATTCGTAAAACATGTAAATAATTTGTAAAAACTGTGTCTCTGGATAACAAGCATTCATTTTATCCACATTTCGATGAACATATGACATCTTGTTTCCACAAATTAATTTAAAAGAAAATACATTTTAAATTAATTTTAATTATTTTCATACATGCTTTTACAAGTATTATTCAAATATTTTATTAATTATACTTTGTTTCTTTCAGTGCAAAAAAATCCTAATAAAAACATTCAAAACATTTTATCTATAACATATTTTTTCTGTTTTTTGATGTTTAACTAAAAGTACTATATTTTAAAAGTATAAACGTATATTTTATTTATCAAAGTTCAGTAAACTTTCATATTTTATATGCATGTAACTGATCTAGTTGATTCACATACCTATTGTTCATTTTCGTGTAATTTAAATGAATAAATGCTTATAATTCCAGATAAAATTGCTTTTTTTATTAAAGTTTGAATTAAATGAAGCTTTGCTGTATTCAATAACATATTAGAGCAAAATTTATACTGTAACATATTTCCAAGACTTGCATATCAAATTCCAGTAAAATGTTTTGTAATATAAATTTAATTAGATATTACAGGAATTATAAACTTTCCTAGAAATAACATTTGTATTGTCATCATAATACTTCGTAGAAGTTGCAATTATTCACTGGTAATACCAGTATAGCCAGCTAAGTCAACTAGTTTACAAAATAAAATAGTTATAAATTGATTTTGTAATAATTTTCATTAAATGCAGGGTAATTCAAAATGAATATAGCGTTTACAAACGGCTATAACTATTCAATAAAATTGAATTTATCGATAAAAATTAATTTAAAAGGAATTTCAAAATTTTATTTACATTCTTTATAAATATTCTACGTGATTCCTTCTAGTCACATGAACGCCATCAAAATATCCTTTTTATTCAAACATCCGATACGATATATGTATATGTCTTTAGGATTTGGAGATGCTGGAATGTACCGCTGGCAAAAACTTCGCTACATTGATGATATAAATGGCAAATGTTAAATTCTAACAAACAGAATACCTAAAAATGCAAACAACACATGTAGATGGTAATTGAAGTTTGAACAAAAAAAAAAAAAAAAAAAACTGTTTAGATGTTGTTCGTGTTACCCAGGAGGGTCACACAGAATATTTACGAAGTTTAGAAACAAAATTTTGAACTTTCTTTGACATTTTGTGTAATACTTATTAATGAATTCTTTTCGATTAAAGTGTTATAGCCGTTTGTAATCATTATATTCATTTTGAACTACCCTGTTGTATACATTGATTTATAGAGTTTAAAAAATGAAATTCTTTTAATTCTGTTTTTTTCTTGAAGTATTGATATTCTGAAAACGAAACTTCCAGGTAGATATAAAACTGATTTACGTGAACTAAAGATAGTTTATAAGAGTTGTTTTTATTATTTAGTGAGGTTTTAAAATGTTTAAACAAGTATAATTATTGTACCACATATTAATATTTTAAATTAGGCAAATAAACTAAATATTTATTATAAACTTTGTTATTATTTAAATTAAAAATATTAAAATATAAATAAACTCATGGGAATTACACACATAATTAGAAATATTCTAAAATGAGAAGATAAAATTTTAAATTTTTTTACTTTTTAAAGCAAACTTTCGCATGTTGAATTTGTTCGTTTTATAAATTACGTTTTATGCAAATCATTTAACAAAACTTTTAGAAATTTGTTTAAGACTATGTTTCCATAATTAAATTAGGTTTGAAAATTTCTGCTTTTCACGTATATGTCGTTGGAGGATATGAATAATTAATTTACTAAATTCATCAAGTTTTGAAACATTGAGATATGGGAGATATATTTATAACTCTAAAAATAAACAAAATGTCATATTACTGCAAAAGCAATGTTTATTCCGGAAATTCTGCTGCAAATATCGATGTGAAACTTGATCTATTTTTAAATATTCTCAAGCGAAAAATTACAAGCGTTTATGAAAATGTACGAAGGACGGTTATTTCCTCTGGTTTTATTAAGCTTTGGAGTAAAATTCAAATATTCGTGTATCGTTTATTCTCTGTTTTATTGAGGTATTATATGTTTTTTTTTTTTTTTTTTTTTTTTTTTTTTTTACAAATTAAATTTTATTTTTTCGTTATTTGATTATGGCTATTAATTTCTTCCTCATTTCCAAGATAATAACAATTTGAAATAAAACCGTAAAAATAAAAATGCAATTTTTTGAGGCGGGAAAGGAATGTTTTACTAAGAGAACGAGTACTTGTGCATAAAATCTGTATAGTGCTACGTGGGGCAACTAGATCATGAGTTTACAATGCAGCAATGGGGATTCTGACAATTCAGCTTGAAAAATCTGACTTTCATTTAAATTAAAAATGGATCTATGTAAATGTATTGAGTTCCGTTGACACTATCAGTCAGAAAATTTAAAAATTAAATTTTGATGTCTAATTTTTTTTCTTCGTGGGGGTATGCGATGCACACACGCTTATGTTTTTTAACATGGTGTGATTAAAATTCTCCCTGATGTTACAAAGTGGTCTGCAATGATTTGCGGCACAGTAGTGTGTCTTTTCCTTTGGGCCGAAAAAGCTAGAGACTGGTCTTGTAACACGTGGGTGGCCTAAAACCATAATTCTTCTGGACCCAGAATCTTCCGATTCATACAGATCAGAGAGTCGTTGGACTACACTGCGGGATACAATGAGTCGTATAGCAGTATCAGCCTGTGATAATCCCGTTTCCATCCATCCTACTGACCGCCATCTTAATGAATATGGCAAACGACTTCTTCTAGACATTTCTGGACTCAACTAGTTGTTGTGAACAAAACTGACACAATAGTTCAAATACAACAAGAGTTACACGCGAAATTACCAAAGCTTTGTAATTTCATATTTTTTTTCTCATTCACAAATACATATTCTTTTCTATAAAATAAAAGACGTAGATGTAATTGTAGCGTATTTTTTTTAAACTTGTTATTGTCATTCAGATAAACTATAATGTTTAGTCTGACTGCTTTTTCAGCATGTTGTAACTTAACTTTTAGAGGCCAGTGTATTTTTTAGGTAGCTTTCATTACAAAAAGTAAAAAGCTACCTATTGCAGCCGTCCGGAGGAAAGCACTTCCGGAAAATTTTGGTATATCTTCACCGATCATGACCCCCAGACCCCAAAACCACCCTCCGTTCAAATGTTGACATATATATATATATATATATATATATATATATATATAACCATATATATATATATATATATCTGATTTTTGTCATGCGATAACTAACGTATTTATGAACCGATTTGAATGAAACTTGGTATGTACATAGTACATGCAAATGTCTCGACCGAGTTCGTTGGTCAGCATCATCCGCCATTTTGTTTCAAAATGGCGGCCATTTTAAATTTTTTTAAAAATTTAAAATTTAAAATTAAATGCGAAAAAAATAAAAGTTGAAAAATATTTTCCTTTTACGTGTTAGAACATAAAACAAAGATACCAGAACACTTTTTATTTTGTCTATATCTTAAAATATGATTGAGTTATAGCACTTTGAATTTTTCTTATGGCTGACATCTTGAAACGATCTGGTTTTTGTTACGTGATAACACGCGTATTTATCAACCGATTTCAATGAAACTTGGTATGTACATAGTACATACAAATGTCTCGACCGAGTTCGTTGGCCAGCATCATCCGCCATTTTGTTTCAAAATGGTGGCCATTTTAATTTTTTTAAAAATTTAAAAATTTAATGTTTATCGCAAAAAAATCAAAATTTGAAAAATATTTTTCTTTTACATGTTAGAACTTAAAACAACGATTCCAGAACACTTTTTATTTTGTCTATATCTTACAAAATGATTGAGTTATAGCACTTTGAATTTTTCTTATGTCTGACATTTTGAAACGATCTGGTTTTTGTCACGTGATAACACGCGTATTTATGAACCGATTTCAATTAAACTTGGGATGTACATAGTACATACAAATGTCTCGACCGAGTTTGATGGCCAGCATCATCCACCATTTTGTTTCAAAATGGTGGCCATTTTAAATTTGTTAAAAATTTTAAAATTTTAAATTAAATGCAAAAAAATTAAAAATTGAAAAATATTTTTCTTTTACGTGTTAGAACTTAAAACAACAATTCCAGAACACTTTTTATTTTGTCTATATCTTAAAAAATGACTGAGTTATAGCACTTTGAATTTTGCTTATGGCTGACATTTTGAAACGGTCTGATCTGAACGATCCACAATGTTGCTTTAAAATGGTATACACTTTATGATATCGTGGAATTTGGTGACTCTCTAAATCGCTTAAAATAAAACCAGGTTGAATAAAAGATGATTAATTTCTAAAAATTCCTATTAATATTCAGTCTTGACAAAAACTAGTTTCAATCTTATAAAATTACTAATTTTATAAGATTATTTCCGCTAATTTGAGCTTAATATTTTTGAACAATGTAACTTACCTTAAAATAAATAAATAAATATATAATATATGAAAGCTACCTCTTCCTCCCGGCATTGCCGGAAGGACTTTTTACAATAGTGTTGTGTCGCAAAACACTTTGTCATCAAATTAACTATACATTGTATACACCACATAATTTAGAACGATATAAAATAAGACTTTCAAAACACTTTCTAGACGATTCCTCTAAAATTAAACAATTTTTAAAAGAAAGTTTGCATTATAGGAAAACAAATTGCAAGTTCTTACTGGGTGAGTTAATTGATTTTTTTTAATAAATAACAATAACTGCATTTCTGGAAAAATGATGTAATGTTTTAAAACTTTTTGTGAAATATTTCTCCGGAGACGAACATTCGAAAACATTCACAAGATAACAGAAAAAGATTTCATTAGAAGCGTTAATTATGATATTCAAGTAGAGTTGTAAAAGTTCAAAATTGTGATACTTGAATTCGCAGTGTACTTTCTTCTAATTCAGATCTTTTGAATGGTATGACTTTTTTGAAAAAGTAAAATTCATTATATTTAACGACATGTATGAATTAATGCTGAAACATTGGAAATTTTATCATTTTAAAAAGTGGTGTCAATAAAGAAATCTGAACAAAAAATTACCACTGGCAATACTGAATTAAGTAACTAGGGTTCTGTTTCGTCTATTTTTTTAAATATTATCTATTTTTTTAAATATTATATTATAGTTTGTGTGATGATTGAAACATACTCCATGTTATACATTGTAAAATATAATCTGTAATTTAACAGATGTAAAGTTACACATAACTGTAAACTGCGAAAATTTTATCTATATACTGTATAATTAAATATTTAAATCTATGCAACTACTTTTTGTAAAGCTACCAAAATCTGTAGCTTTACAAAAGAATCTACTAAAATTACAGAAATCTTACTAAAATTTTATCTGCAACCCAAGTTTTAGTTGCATAAATAGCTCTAGCCACTTGACTTTCCTAAAATAACTTTAGTAATCATACAGACTTTTTAATTTATAGATCAAACATGTATCTGTTACAAAAAAGTAGTTCTAAAAACACCAGTTTCCTAGAAAAAGTTTAGTATATTTGCAGATTTTTTTTTACAGTGTACGCATAATTTATCATTGTTTTCTCCTGCAATCAACGCATCTCATTGCAATGGGTTTAGGATGAGTTAATATAGTTCAAGCTATTTCATTTTATTTATAATATGCAATATTTTATGCAACGGGATAAATTCTTAATTACTTTATGGATAACTCGTAATGCTATTTTTGCTGTGATATCGCCATTTCCAGTTTTATATTTCAGCATAATGTTTACAAAAAAGAAAGATGGCCAAAGAAAAAACACTTTCTAGAACTTATTTTTTTATAAATACATTAAAACGTCTTCCTTGTCTAGTAATCATTATAGAGTTTCATAATGAACGTAAAATAAACTCTCCGAATCATTTTATAAAATATTTATATAGAAATGTAATTTTTTCATAAATCGTAGAATATATTACTTTCTGTTTTCATTTATACCTACCCATGCATTAATATCACAATTACTTCGTGAGAGACATAAATTATATTTTCATAAATTAGTGATTTATTTCTTTTCGATGATAGACAAGGTCTTTCCGAATCTTTCCTCTTTTTTGCGTGTCCCATCCGTAATACCGCAAACATCAACCGTACTCAATCATTTACTAAGAAAAATGCAGTTCGTAATGTCAAACGAAATAGATACGTTTCATAAAAGTTGATGACAAGTCAAAAGCTTACGGATTTATATCACTTTTTGATTTTTGATGTATTTCTTTAACCCACAGATATTAAACAGAATAAATAGCTTTTTTCATTTATATGACACTTTTATAAGGAGACTTATCACCGTCAACTTTTAATAACCTTTTTTCCTAATAGTAACATTTGACTTATTTAATCGCTGAAATTTGTTATTTAATAAGCCAAAAATTAACATGACGAAATAGCGGTGGTGCAAAATCTGTTGAAAAATATTAACAATAGAGTCATAATTACTTATAATAGTTCATTTTAATATGAATGTAAAATAAACCATTTAAATGTTAAAAAACAATTTTTTAAACAAAAATAACTGTAATGTAAAAAAAGTAAAAATACTAAACTAAAAATTTGGATTACTAGAACTTTTTGTGTAATGGCAACATCAAAAATGCATGTAAACGATTATGTTACATGAATTTTTGCTGTTACAGTTACATAAAAATGTTTAGGAAACACAGTTTCCCAGAATAAGTTTAGTAACCATACAGATTTTTCTTTTTCCAGTGAATAGAATGAATATATCATTAAAATTCAAAATTTGACATTTTTAAAAATATTTATATAGACATGAAAATTCCCCATGCTTCACAGAATTTTTATTTTCTGTTTTAAGTTATATTTATCCGTGCATAAATATTACTACTCCTAACGTGATACACTGTAAAAAAAAATCTGTAAAGGTACTACACTTTATCTAGGAAACTGGGATTCCAAGAACTTTTCCGGTAACGGTAATAACAAAAACTCAAGTTTTAGAATCGGTTACATGTATTTTTCCTGTTATTGTTACATGAAAAGTTCTTGGAATCCCAGTTTCCTAGAAAATGTTTAGTACCTTTACAGATTTTTTTTTTACAGTGTAGACATAAGTTATATTTACATAAATAAAAGCGGTTTATTTCTTTTGGAAGATAGAGAAGGTAATTCCGATTCTTTTTTCTTTTTGGCGTGTCCCATCTATAATTCAGCAAAAATCAACTATACTCACACTTTTACTGCGAAAAAAAGCAATTTGGATTGACAGATAAAACATATATGTTTCATAGGCGTTGACGAAAAGTTGAAAGTTTATGTAATTATTTCCCTTTTCGATTTTCAATGTATTGCTATTTCTCAGAGACGTAAACAGAACAAATGGCTTTTTCTATTTATATGTCACGTTTACAAATGATATCAATGTTTAATAATCCTTATTTCCGAACAGTAATATGTGTGTTAGTTAATAGCTGAATTTTGCTCTTTAACCCATTAAGCGCTGCTATATATATATTAACCGATTTTTTTGGAATCATTGATTTTTTTTAATGAACAAGGCATCTTTAAAGTAACTCTGAAGAAAAACTAATAATTGTTTCAAAATAGCAGCAATGACGCTTAAAGGGGGTACATTTTTACAAAAATATACTTTTGACTCCGTGTAGTTATAAAACTATTTTTGTATTTCTTGAAAAATAAAAAGGACTGTATCAATCTGACATTTTATGAAAAATTCAGATAAATTACATCTACAATTACAATAAAATCTTCATTTTTAGAAAAATAAAAAAATCAATTTGCATGTTCATAAACACTTTCATTTTATGTATCTCTTTATTTTCCATCGTTACATTACCTTTTCTCAATATTTTACATGAACAACTGGACAATTTTTATTCAGCACTGGATTGCACTTTTTACAGGAGTCTCGAGCAATGTTTTGACATAATTTAAACCTAAATTGTTTCCCAGCATTTTATAACAATGGTTGACAATATCAAAACACACGTCATTTGACAAAAATCCAGAATGAACTGAACGGGGACATACTTCTGTTTTCTGTTCTATTTTTATCAATAAAATAACAATAAAACGGAGGAATTCTATATGAATATTTATTTCTTTAGATTCCTTAAGGATTCTCCAAGCTGGTATAATTTCCATATTTAGTGTGTTGATGAAAAATAACTGCCGTCATTTCTTCCTTCGTAAATTTGGGCTATAAATACTCAAAAACCAGCCAGAAAAAAAGAAATCGTTCCTGTTTTCTTTTCGAGATAACTTGAAAAATATACGTTTTACGTGAAATTCGTCAAAACTAAGTTATATAAGGAATCACGGGGTTATAACGCCAGGGTGGGTATTAATAACATGTGTTGATATTACGCTTAATTGTAAAGGAATCTGGGAGATGGCATCTAACTGTTCTGCTCAGAATGGCTGTGAGTCTTCTGAATCACAAACAACCACTAAAAATTAATTTCTTCAATTTATAGTTTTTATCGTGGGAAGAAGAACGCAAGAGTCAACGCTAAATCTAAATTTTTCGAGGTACGTTCTGTGATCTGAAGACTATCTAATGGCATATTTTCCATAAAATCGAAATATATGATATAAAAAATAGAAAAGCCTATTAAATGTACCGTATATACTCGCGTATAAGTCGACCCCCTAACATATGTTGTTAAAAATGAGAAAAAATTCAAAACCCCCGTATAAGTCGAGCCCCCTCCAAAAGGGGGAGCGATTGACTTTCCCTCGAAAAGGATCAATTCCTCGGACTCGTTCCGAAATTAAACGACTCCGAAAAGGACTGATTCCTCGGACTCGTTCCGAAATTAAACGACTCCGTAAAGGACCAATTCCTCAGACTCGTTCCGAAATGAAATGACTCTGAAAAGAACAGTTTCATCGGAATCGTTCCGAAAAAGATCGACTCCTCTCAACCGTTCCGAAATGAAACGACTGCGAAAAGGACGATTCCTCGAACTCGTTCCGAATGAAACAACTCCGAAAAGGAACGATTCCTTGTCCGAAATGTATCGTCGGAAGAATTATGCTTAATGCCATAAATCATAAATCGGATAATGATGAAGAAAAAATCGGATTCATCCGCTTTTTCTTGGACTCGTTCTTTTTTTCTCAAATTCATTCTATTTTCGCGGATTAGTTTCCTTTTTTTCTTGGACTCGTTCCTTTTTTCTCGGATATGTTCCATTTTTCTCGGAGCCGTTCTTTTTTTCGGAATGACTTCGTATGACTCGTTCGCTTCGTTAAACGACTCCTACTGGAACGGTTCCTTAAAATGGACGATTTTGACCATCTCTATTTTTTAATATTGGAAATGTGTTCTTGACATAAATCATACACTTTTTTTGTTCTTTGCAACAGGGTAGGGTAAATTATTTTTTTGAAAAATAAACTAATAAAAAGAATACTGCCCAGTTAAACTGATGGCATTGAGCTCACAGGCTACAAATACTAATTGCACATTAAAGCCTTATATTTTCAAGGGTTAATTCCGTTCGAAAAAAAAATTAAGAAGGGGAAACAGCTCTCCCCTTTCCTCTTTTTTTTTATACTTAATCATTGAACCTCCTATACTATCAAAGACATGCTTTATCATATAAAAAATCTATATCCAAAATTCAGAGCAAATTAGATAATTCTTAATAAAAACCCATTTAGCATTTATATAATTTAAAAGGAGTTATCCCCCTCTTTTATACTTAACCATTAAACTTCCAAAACTATTCAGAGATTTGAACGAAATCTGACAATTCTGCTTGAAAAACCCATTTATATAAATTAAGGGGGGGCATTAGAACCCCTGTTCCCCTTATTTATACTTATTCAATGAACACCTAATAACAGTCACGGAATCGCCTCATCAGAATGATCCTAATCTAAATTTTGAACGAAAATTAATTCTGCATGAAAATCCCATTTATATCAACTAACGGGGGGGGGCATTAGAGCCCCTGTTCCCCCTATTTATACTTATTCAATGAACACCTAATAACAGTCACGGAATCGCCTCATCAGAATGATCCTAATCTAAATTTTGAACGAAAACTTAATTCTGCATGAAAATCCCATTTATATCAACTAACGGGGGGGGGGGGCATTAGAACCCCTGTTCCCCCTATTTATACTTATTCAATGAACACCTAATAACAGTCACGGAATCGCCTCATCAGAATGATCCTAATCTAAATTTTGAACGAAAACTTAATTCTCAATTAAAATCCCATTTATATCAACTAACGGGGGGGGGGCATTAGAACCCCTGTTCCCCCTATTTATACTTATTCAATGAACAACTAATAACAGTCACTGAATCGCCTCATCAGAATGATCCTAATCTAAATTTTGAACGAAAACTTAATTCTGCATGAAAATCCCATTTATATCAACTAACGGGGGGGGGCATTAGAACCCCTGTTCCCCCTATTTATACTTATTCAATGAACACCTAATAACAGTCACGGAATCGCCTCATCAGAATGATCCTAATCTAAATTTTGAAAACTTAATTCTGCATGAAAATCCCATTTATATCAACTAACGGGGGGCATGAGCCCCCCGTTCCCCCTCTTATACATATCGAATGAACTCCAAAAACTAATCAGGGAAGCGCCTTATCAGGATATACCTATATACAAAATTTCAAGTGGATCCGATATTTTTATCATGAGTTATCGCGTTACGCACATACGCACATACGCACATACATACAGAACGGACGGGCACATAAGCTCTCAGGCTATGATAGCCTGTGAGCTAAAAATGATCTTAAATTCAGAATCGTCGAGGTTGGAAGGGTGCCAGATTTTGGACTCTACTAACAATGGGGTGCTATTTTTTTTAGGTCTCGCATATGAAACTTATTAACTACAGATTTATGTAGTAATAGACAATAGACAGCTATAAACATACTTGAAATAAAGTATGTAATTTTTATTAATAAGGTATTTTTTAATCTTTGCGAAAGTGTTTAAAAAGCTAAATTTAGCTATTAAAAAAACGGAAAATGCAAATGAAACTAAAAAAAATTACGGAATTTATCTCATATATTCAAAATACAAATAACATAAACTTTTTGACAATATATAAAATACTCCATTTAGAAAAAAATCCTAAAATAATGTTATTAAAATGCGAGCAATGGCGCTTAATGAGTTAATAAAAAGAAAACTATCATTCTGAAATAGCGGTAGTCAAATACCAGTTGGGAAACTGCGAGGTACTTTCCATATCATATATCAAAGTTCATTTTACTAAAATAATCTCTGAAGTTGTTAACAAAATAATATCTCTAAACACCAATAACTATATGTATTTTTGCGATTAAAGGCTAGAATTTGAAGTTTTTGTTAAATATTTATATTGAAAGGAATATTCACCAGTAATTCTTAGAGTTTATGTTTTCTGTTTCCATTTTATATCATCCCGTGTATTAATTTTACTATTCATACGTGAAAGGTATAAATTATATTTTCATAAATAAAAGCGGTTTATTTCTTTTGGATGATAGACAAGGTTATTCTGAATGTTTCCTCTTTTTGCGTGTTTAATTTATAATTCAGAAAACATCAACCATACTCAAACATTTACTGAGAAAAAATACAGTTCGGAATGTCAGATATGTTTCATACAAGTTGATGACAAGTCGAAATCTTACGGATTTCTTTCACTTTATGATTTCAAATGCATTTATTTTCCTCGGGAAAGAAAATGACTTTTTCCATTTGTATGACACTTTTCTAAGAAAAAGCAGCAATGACAATATTTGGTAACCCTTTTTATCAAATAGTAATATGTGTCTTATTTATTAGCTGAATTCGTTCTTCAATAAGGCGAAAACTACCATATCGAAATAGTGGTAGTAGAATGGCAGTAGCGAAATAGCAAGGTATTATCGATATCATTTATCATAGTTTATTTTATTAAAATAATCTCTTTAATTGTAGAAAACTAATTTCTTTAAACTCGAGAAACTATACAAATTGTTATGAATAATGGCTAAAATTTGACAGTTTGTTAAATATTTATATTGAAATGAAAATTCTTCTATATTTCTCAGAGTTTGTGTTTTTTGTTTTCATTTACACCAATATACACATGCATTAATATTACTACTCCTACGTGTGAGGCATGAATTATTTTTTCATAAATGAAAGCGGTTTATGTATTTATTTATTTATTTATTTATTTATTGATAGACAAGGTCATTCCAAATCTTTCTTCATATTTGCATGTACCTTCTATAATTCACCAAACATCAAACATACTCAATCATTTAAAGAGAAAAACAGTTTGAAATTGCAGATAAAGTAAGAATGTTTCATAAAGGTTGATCAGAAATCGGTATCTTATGGAATCATTTCACTTTTTGATTTCGAATATATTTCTGTTCCCCAGTGACGTAAACATAGCTTTTTCCCATTTATATGATACTTTTTTAAGGTGATGTAGCGATACTAGTTTTTCATAATCCTTATTTACGACTAGTAATATGTATCTCTCTTAATGGTTGAATTTTGTTCTTTCATAAAGCGAAAACTAAAATTTCAAAATAGCGTTGCAGAATGTCAGTTATGAAATATCAAGGCAATATTTATATCATTTTCATAGCTTATTTTACTAAAATAATCTTATTTAAGTGTTGAAAAAATAAATTCGCTAAACACGATAAAATAACGATAACGATTACGATAACGATTACAATAAAAGGCTAAAATTTCACATTCCGTTAAATATTTATTTATATTAAAATGAAAGCTCCTCTAAATTTCTTAGAGTTTATGTTTTCTGTTTTCATTTATATCTATCCGTGCATTAATAATTGTACACTTATATGACAGACATAAATTATATTTTTATTAATAAAAGTGTTTTTTTTTTTTTTTTTTTTTTTTTTTTTTTTTTTTTTTACTGATGATAAAGAATGTCATACCGAATCTTTACTCTTTTATTCGTGTCCATTTTGTAATTCAGAAAACATCTACCATACTCAATCATTTACTCAGGAAAATGCAGTTCGGAATGTCAGATGAAATAGATATGTTTCATAAAAGTTGATGACAAGATGAAAGGTTACGATATTCGTTTACTTTTTGATTCCAAGTATATTTCTTTTCCCCCAAGGAAGTAAACAAGATCAAATGCTTTTCTCATTTATATGACACTTTAATAAGGAGATGCAGCGATGTCAGTTTTTCATAATTATTATTTCTGAAAAGTAATGCGTATCTTATTTTATACTAATATACAATGAAAATTTTTGGCAATCCTTTTTACCACATAATAATATGTGTCTTATTTAATAGCTGAATTTTGTTCTTCAATAACTCGAAAACTACCATTTCGAAATAGAGGTAATGGATCGTCAGTGGCGAAATAGCAAGGCACTATGGATATTATTTATCATAGTTTATTTTACTAAAATAATCGTTTTAATTGTAATAAAATAATTTCTCTAAACACCAAAATTTATACAAATTGTTATGAATAATGGCCAAAATTTGACATTTTGTTAAACATTTATATTGAAATGAAAATTCTTCTATAATTCTCAGCTTTTGTGTTTTTTTCCCTTTACATCCACCCAATCATTAATATTACTACCCCTAAGTGAGAGACATAAATCATTTTTTCATAAATGAAAACAGTTTATTTATTACTTATCCATCATACGTAGTACAGGGTAATTATAGCAATCGTTTTGAAAATCGAAAAAAAATTTTATGACGGATTTACAAGTTTCAGATACTGGAGATTCCAAAAAACATATTTTTTGAAAAAAAAAACAATTGCCATCCGTCTGTCTGTGTGTCTCTCTGTCTGTAACCACTCTATCTCCCGAACAAATTGAGATAGAGACTTGAAACTTTGTAAGTGTTTAATATGCAAGAATGGGACGAAGCCTATTTAATATCAATAACCTCGATTACACGGAACTATTTTTTTCGGACTTTCGAAAAGTTCGTTCTGATGACAGGCATGCAAAAAATTTCGAAATGTTTTATTTTAAGGAAAGGATGTAGAAGGCAATAAAATAACACAAATTTTGCATAAAAAACGAAGTCGATCGGATTATTAGTTGTCGAGATATTTGTAGTCCTGTTTTCCGCATTCTTCGATTTTTCATGACCCTGTATTTCATTCAAATTTCAGTTCAAAAATATATTTCAATTGGAAATGAGACACTTAATCCGACGCAGTAAATTTTTATTTAATATGATTATTATTTTTGTAGCTATAAGGATGCTTTTTTTACGCAATCCGGTACTACTGGCGTATTTTGGAGTTTTATATAATTTGTCGAAATCAGCAATTCATTTATAGAGCATTACTATGTAGATTAAAACTATTTAAATATGCGTTTAAACTTTATTTTGGAATCGCGAAGCATTTTATAAATAGTTTACATGCGTTTTATTTTCATATTTTATATTATGCGTATCCATGATGGGTAAGTATTATGGTGGTCCCCAAACGACTAGTTTATTTATTTATTTATTGAATGATAGACAAGGTGATTCCGACTCTGTCTTCTTTTTTGCATGTCCCATCTATAATTCATCAAACATCAACCATACTCAATCATTTACTGTGAGAAAAGCAGTTTGAATTGCAGATAAAGCAAATACATTTCATAAAAGTTTATCACAAGTAAACAGCTTATGGAATCGTATTACTTTTGATTTCTAATGTATTTATTTTCCTCTGTGATGTAAACATTATAAATGGCTTTTTCCCATTTATATGACACATTTGTAAGGTGGTGTAGGGGTGCTAGTTTTTCATATACCTTATTTCCGAATAGTAACATGTGGCTTGTTTAATGACTGAATTTCGTTCTTTAATAAAGCAAAAACTAAAATTCTAAAATAGCGTTGCAGAATGTCAGTTAAGAAATATCGAGGCAATATTTATGTCATCTAACATAGCTTATTTTACTAAAATAAACTTATTTTAAGTGTTTACAAAATAATTTTGCTAAACACCAGTAACTATACAAATTCTTACGATAAAAGGCTAGAATTTGACATTCCGTTATATATTTATGTTGGAATGAAAATTACTCTATGATTCTGAGAGTTTGTGTTTTCTGTTTTCATACATATCAATCCTTGCATTTATAATTCTACAATTATATGATAGACATACATTATATTTTCATAAATAAAAGCGGTTAGTTTTTTCTGATGATAGAAAAGTTCATTCCGAATCTTTCCTCTTTTTTTTGCGTGTCCCATGTATAATTCAGCAAACATCAAACATACTCAATTTATTCAGGAAAATGCAGTTCGGAATGTTATGTTTATGTTTAGATATGTTTCATAAATATATGTTTCATAAAGTGGATGACAAGTCGAAAGGTTACGAGATTTGTTCCCTTTTTAATTCTAAATACATTTCTTTTCCCCCAAGGAAGTAAATAAAATAAATTGCTTTTCTCTATTATAAAACACTTTCATGAAGAGATGCAGTGATGCCAGTTGTTCGAAATTATTATATATGAATAATAATATGTGTATTATTTTACCAATAAATTATTTAATTTAAACAGACAAATATTAATATTCTAAAATAGTGGTAGTGTAATGTCATTTGAGAAATATCGAGATTGCTATATCGCTATCATTTTTCTTATTTCGTTTCACTGCGAATGTAAAATAAACTATGCGAGTGTTAAGAAAACCATTTTTTAAGCAAGAATAATTACAGGAAATGTTCCGACTAAATAGTAAACTTTGACAGTTTAACAAATATTTATATTGAAAAGAAACTTCTCCCTTTAATTCTGAGAGTTTGTGTTACCTATTTTTATTAATATCTATCCTTGTATTTATATTACCATTCCTTCATTAGAGATATAAATTATATTTTCATAAATGAAAGATGTTACATCTTTCTGATGATAGACAAGATCATTCCGAATCTTTCCTCCTTTTTGCATGTCCCATCAATAATTCAGCAAACAACAAACATACTCCATCATTTACTGAGAAAAATGCAACTCGGAATGTCAGATGAAATATATATGTTTCATAAAAGTTAAAAACAATTTGAAAGCTTGCGATATTCTTTTACTTTTTGATTTCGAATGTATTTCGTTACTCAGAGAAGTAAACAAAGCTTTTTCCATTTATATAGCACCTTCATAAGGGGATGTAGTGATAACATTTTTCGAGGAACTCTATTTACAAAAAATAATGCATGTCTCATTTATTCACTGATTGTGTTATTAATAAAGGCAAATACTAATTTTCTACAATAGTGATAGTGTAATGTCATTTGAGAAAAGTCGAGATTCCTATATTACTATAATTTATCATAGTTTATTTTACTATGAATGTCAAATAAACTCTCCAAGTGTCAAGAAAATAATTTCACTAAACACCAATAACTGCAGACATTATTGCAATTAAAAGCTAAATTTTAACTAGTTTTAAATAGTTATATTGAAGCGAAAATTCTCCTATAATTCTCAGAGTTTATTTTTTCCATTTCCATTTTTATCAGTCAATGTTTTAATATTAGTATTCGTAGGTGAGAAACATAAATTATACTCTCATAAATAAAAGCGTTTTATTTCTTTTACCTGATAGACAAGATCTTTCTGAATCTTTCCTCTTTTTCGTGTTCCCCATCAATAATTCAGCAAACAATAAACATACTAAATCATTTACTGAGAAAAATGCAGTTCGGAATGTCAGACGAAATAGATATATTTCATAAAAGTTGATGACACGTCGAAAGCTTACGATATTCGTTTACTTTTTGATTTCCGATATATTTCTTTTATGCAGAGAAGTAAAAACAATAATTTGCTTTTTCCATTTATATAGCACCTTCATAAAAGGATGTAGCGATAACAATTATCAGGGATCTCTCCCGTAAAGCATGGTGACGTCACTTGACGTCGATGTGAAGTCACAGAGACTGAAATGTGAAGTCATTATGGCCGTTTTAGAGCTCTTTTGTGACGTTTCACAAAGTGGTCACAATGTGACAAATTTGTGAAAAATGTGTCAAAATTAACAAAACTGTGACAAAAGCGACGATATTTAAATTGCCAGAAACATGTTTTTTAAATTAAATAACATGTTTTGAAGGATATTTATAAATTTCTAAAGATTTTTAAGAAAGTCACATGTCAGTCACAATGTGACGTCACTGAGTGGTGGCATTTTTGTCACAGATGTGATGTGACCAAAGTGAGTCACAGCGACGTCACTCCGACCATGCATGCTATTAGGGCTATTTATACAAATTAATGTATACCTCATTTATTCACTGAATTTTGTTGTTAATAAAGGGAATTAATAATATTGTACAATAGTGATAGTGTTTCAGGAGTCATCATTAGTCTTTCATTCATTAGTTAGTATTTCATTAGTGTTTCATTAGTGTTTCATTAGTGTTTCATTAGTGTGAACTGTCATTTGAGAAAAGTCGAGATTCCTGTATTACTATCATTTATCATAGTTGATTTGGCTATGAATGTGAAATAAACTCACCAAGTGTCAAGAAAATAACTTCACTGAACACCAATAATTACAGATATTTTTACAATTAAACGCCAAATTTGAACTAGTTTTAAATATTTATTTTGAAGTAAAAATTCTCTTATAATTCTCAGAGTTTATGTTTCCTGTTTCCATTTTTATCTATCAATGTTTTAATATTAGTATTCGTACATGAGAAACATAAATTATACTATCATAATTGAAATCGTTTTGTTTCTTTGAGATGATAGAGAAGGTCATTCTGAAACTTTCCTCTTTTTTACGTGTCCTATCAATAATTCAGCAAACAACAAACATACTCAATCATTTACTGAGAAAAATGCAGTTCCGAATGTCAGATGAAATAGATACGTTTCATAAAAGTTGATGACACGTCGAAAGCTTACGATACTCTTTTATTTTTTTATTTCCACCTGTATTTCTTTTAAGCAGCGAAGTAAAACGAATAATTTGTTTTTTTCCATTTATATAACATCTTCATAGAGGGATGTAGCGATAACATTTTTCGAGGATCACTATTTCCCAAAAATAATGTGTGTATTTTTTAATCAATGAATTTTGTTATTAAAATAGGCAAATACTAACATTTTAAACTAGCAGTAGTGTTATGCCATTTAAGAAATATCATAATTACTATATCGTTTTCATCTATCATAGTTCGTTTTACAATAAATGTAGAACAAACTTTCCAAATGTCAAGAGAATAATTTCTCAAAATACCAATAACTACAAAAATTGTTGCGACTAAATGCTGAAATTTGATATTTTGTTAAAAAATTATGTTGAAATGAAATTTCTCCTATAATTCTCAGAGTTTATGTTTTTTGTTTCCATTTATATCTACTCATGTGTCAATATTACCTTTCCTACATGAGAGACATAAATTATATTTTCATAAATGAAAGCGTTTTATTTCTTTTGGATGATAGACAAGGTCGTTCCAAATTTTTCCTGTTTTTTTCATGTCCCATCAATATTTCAGCAAACATCAACCATGCTCATTCATTTACTGAGTAAAAGAAGTTCGGAATGTCAGATAAAATAGTTATGTTTCATAAAAGCTGATGACAAATCGAAATCTTAACGGTATTCTTTCCCTTTTTGATTTCAAATGTGATTATTTTCCTGAGTGAAGTAAAGAGACTAAATTGCTTTTTTCATTAATATAACACTTTCAAAGAGTGTATAGAAAAGCATTTTTTTAATACACTATCTCTTAACAATGGTATTTGTGTTATGTCATCACATACGTTTTTTATTGTACATCTGAAGATTATTTTTTGAAAAAATTGTAGTCAAATAAGAATTCCGTCGTCATTTAATTTTGTTTCATTCTAGAGAATTAAGTTTTTGCTTTAAAATACATCTTTCTTCTATTTTGATACATTTAAAGATACAAGGTAGAACCCGTCGAATTTCGACGAAAGAGAATATTTAAGAAGAAACTGTTTCATTCATTTATAAGCCTACAAAATTAGTTACAGCAAAAAATGCACTATATATTGCTAAATCTAACTCATACACTAACGATATTTAAACTAAAATTATTAAAACACTATTTCCATAAAACTCAGTTTTAGAAATTATTAAAATTAAACTTTAATTGTAATCTAAGCAATCAAACATAATAAAGATCTCTTATTATGACAAAGTTATCGATTAAGGCTCTTATGGTTGGTATTTCAAAATGAAAAACAGCAAAATTTATTTCACTTTGACTCAATCATAAAATTTTCTCCAGTGAAATCTAAACCCGATATCATTTTCATCATCTCAAAATTTACATATGCAACTTTCATATCCGAATTCATCTTTAAAATATGGTATTCTAATTTGATTATTTTAAAATCATTTAAATTCAAAACTTGAAGTCTCAATTGCTATTAGCTGAAAACAGATATTAAACAGTTTACAATTTTTTAAGTGTTAATGAAAATTTCTGAAATAATCTGCATGCAATAAATACGATAGACATTCCTGTGACGTCACATAAGATAAAATACTTTTGACTCAGTGAACATTTTAATTTCAACTTATTTCATTTTTATAAGAAAATGGCAACAAAAAGATAGTTATCTTTTATTCCCTTTTCTTTTAATAGAAATGAATTTCATTTCTGTTAAACAAAAGTATAATTTTGTTGCCAAAATCACAAAAGTGGTATTAAAAACTACAAAAAAAAATTAATAACTCTAAAATAAATAAAGGTAGAATTTTCAAATAAATTGCATTTAAAAGCATATTTTTTTCCCTATACAATGGTATAAAATTTAAAAATATTGTATGTTTAGAAGTTTAAAAGTTCGCAGCAGCAAAAATTGCAAAAGCGAAATTGCATGAAAAAGTGTTGCCATTTACAAAATGACGTATGCGTTACGCACATATACGTTTGGCCTTTATAATATAGATATCTTTTTTTTTAGAATGTCATTAAGATTATATTCATAACAGATATTTATTTTTATTATTTGTTTCTAATAGCATTTTCCAGGTATTAAAAATATACAAAAGGTGGAACTATTCAATTTAAATTTTTTTTGTAAGTTATTACTGAACACGTCATTACTTTTGGTATTTACTCACAGAGCTAGAGTAGTTATGTACTTTATACACTCCCGGGTTTTGATTTAAATTGTGAGACGTATTTATTTAATAAAAATGGGTTTTCAATTCATATACCTAATTTAGGTTTTAAATTTTATGAAAAAAACAAAGAAATGTATAACAGACATTTATGTATATACAGATTGCGCCAAAATTCATGCAACAGATAATTTCGTTAGAGTATACAGATTTATAATTTAAAAATCTAATATTTTATATAATTCATAAATTATACAATATATGTTTATATATGGAATAGCATATCGGGTGCTTCCACGGCCTTTGATGGGTGTCCTAAAACTTGGGCAAAATTTGAATTTAGCGCTAATTGTTCCTAGCCTCCAAATACCACTGAATACAAATATTTTTAATGAAAACTGCATGATAGGGTTCTACGACATTTTTGCTAGAAATAATCTCCGGATGCGATTTTTTAAAAATGTTATTGAAATTTCTTATATATATATATATATATATTATTTAATATAATACCATTAAAAGTAGACAAGATTCACCAACGGATTTTATCAATAAAACAATAAACCAAAACGAAGAATTAAATTGAATTATAGTAAACAATATTAACCATTTGAAATTAACCATTGAATATAATAACTTATAGCACATTGAACATGGAAGGAAAAAAAGAATATTATGAATACAATTGAAATTTGTAGAACCAAAGCAGAATCTTCAGGTCCCAAATACTTTGGAACTACAAATGGAGTGTGTGGTTTCATCTTCGTATTTGCCATGAAAAAGCAAAACAATACGAATTTGGGACTACCATCACACAAAAACCAAATTATTAAACAAGGAACAAAGATATTTTACAAAAAGGAGTTGAAAGTAAGTAAAAATAATAGTTATCCATAACAAACAAAAAAGATAAAGCTGAATGGAAATATAATTGAACCGGAAAAAATAATAATCGATATTAACATAAAATTAAATTAATAAAATGATTAAAATTAGAATTAAGAGATAACATTCATATTAACATATAACTTAAAATGCATTATTGTTACTTTAATCAGTAACATTTATTGTGACTTTACATGGTAAAAACTCATTATCTTAATATAGGATAATAATAAATAATAATAATAATAATAATAATAATAATAATAATAAAAATAAATAAATAAATAATAATAGTAATAATATTATTAATAATAATACCAAAAATTATATCAATAACATTAAAAATAATTTGATATTTAAAATATAGCTATTTAACTATAGATATAACTAGACGAATATCCATATATTGGTGTAAATTAAACAGTTTAAAAATTATGTTAAAATAAATAACCCACTCTCAATTTTATATATATATATATATATATATATATATATTAAATACCAGAATTGAAAAAGCGGACCATTTGATAGTCCCGTTTGTGCCTAAATTGCAAGATATGGATGCGGTGGGCCCGTGGTTCGAACAAGATTATGCCGCATGCCTTACAACTCCAGAAAATATGCAATTATGAGTCCCTTTCTTCTGCTGTGATTTCCCATTTTGTTTATCAGAAATGACATACGAGATCACGTGATTTAATACCGCTGGACTTTAGTCTTTCTTGAAGTCTAGGTTTATGCCAACAAATCTATGAAAATTGACATCTTCAAGAGGGAAATGCAGTGCTGTATCTAATAAATTCAGCCACTTGTATCCAAAACGTTCATTGAAATTTTCAACAAAAGAGTGCATATACGGTAGCAAAGCTATGACGGCCATTTATCCTATGAGGTATTCCATACATAACCTTAATGTTTTCTAAGATTTATAATTTTTAATTATAAATCTGTATTTTGAAACAAAATTACTTCCTGTGTGAATTTTGAGACACCCTATACTATACATCCTTCTTTGTAGAAAAAGTATGCTTTTGGCAATTTGAAACATTTCATTTTGTGCGCATCTTAGATTGTTTTCTACTGTTAAATTCAATGGTATAAATATTTCCTTCTTGCACCTACATTCTTTATTCTTTCTTAATACACTAAATGGCCATAGGTAACCGGCCACCTGCGATTTTAGACATTTTGTTTAACATCTAAGACATATATGAGGAATTTTGAAGAAACTCCAGTTCTGTAAGAAAAATAGTACTGTTCATATATTACCGTGACGAATTATTTCCAAATATCTATTGGGGACAGCCAACAAATTGAAAAAATAAACGAATATTTTTTGTATGACCCTGTCAAAATTAACATAGAAAACGCGTTCAAACTATAGATTATGATTAAGTGGTTTATTGTTATAAATTGTGTACATATTTTAATGGATGGCATTTATACTCATGGAGAAATTAAAGCTTTTATAAAAAAAATCCACATTTTGCCAAGGTTTTTGCTTATTATTTTCTGAGTTCTTAATATAAAAAATTTACTTTTCTAAAAATACGACAAAAAACCTTATACACAATAGCCTTTAAGCAGAATTATAAAAAAGTAAAAATTGTGTAAAAATTGAGCAGGTTGAATTAATAAATTCTCACTGTGCATGCGTCAAAGCTATAAAAATTTCCTTTGCATTTTGTGTTACCTAATGTATAGAAAAACTCTTGTGAAAGTCTAAAAAATATAGTTTAAAAAATCTAAAATTGCTCGTTATATTGAATAAGCTCAAAATCCGTTGTTTCCAAAATGAAGCAGAAAAATGAGATATTTTATCCAAATATAGCATTACGTGCATATTGTACATTCTATATTGACACTAATCAATAGATATAGAAATGCAACTCCTCATGTTTTAGCATCATTTTGGAAATAACGTATTTTGAGCTCATTCTATGAGCGATCCCCTTTCAGAATTTTCAAGCTATATTTCTGAGACATTCTCAATTGTTTTTCGGTACATTTAGCTAACACAATATGCAAGTGAAATTTTTATACGCTGACGCATGCTCAGTGAAAAATTATTTAGTATATCTGCTCATTTTTCATGTATTTTTTATTATTTTTTAAGTTTTATTATAGGTTCCTGTGTAAAATGCTGTTTGTAATATTTTCAATAAAGAACGTTATTTTATATTAAGAACTCTGCAAGTTGTAAGCAAAAAACCTGGTAAAACTTGTGATTGTTCATATAAAAACCTCAATTTCTCTACGAGTATTCATACTATCTTTTTATTAACACAGATTTTTTTATTTGGTACAATATGCCTCTTAATCATAATCTACAGTTTGTGCGCTTTTGCTACTTTAGTTTTGACACAGTAATCCAAAATATATTCGTTCTTTTTCAATTTGTTGACAGTCTCCTATGGAGTTTTAGGAAAAAAAATCTTCGCGGAAATGTATGATCTATGCCATTATGTTTACACTCTTAGAGTTTCAGGATAATTCCTCATGTATTTTTCTAGCTATTTTACAGATGTCTAAAATCGCTAGTCGTTGGTCAGCTATGGCCACATAGTGTATTTTTTGTTTACTTTTCGATCATTATAAAAAAATACTAAAATTATTGATAGTCACAAAAATATTTTTTTTATCTCATTCTATCTTCTTTTAAAAATTGCTTTAATTGAGGGAAATCATATCTTAATTGGAATTCAAATTACGGAATCAGAATTGAGGCAAAGTTAAAATCTGCCGCAGGCAAAGTTACAATCTGCCTCAGGCAACTATTGTTTAAATTTTTTCAAACGACTTTTTCAAAACAAAAACCTTTTTTTATGAGCTTGGAGAACATTCGAAGAGAAATATACTACAAAATTAAATTTTTAAATGCTGATTTGAATGGAACAAAAAATAGTCTCCTGTATCAGTCTCTTAATAAAAGCTTCACGATGCAATCAAATATAAAAATTTCATTAGTTCTTGCTTTTATTTTTTACACTAAAATTCTGAAAACACACTACTTAATGATTACTTATTTTCTGGATAACCAGTATATAAAAACCCTAATAACCAGTCGTTTTGGGCAAAAATTTTGATATTTTTTAAAGATAGATCACACCTACATAGGTTTATCCGACTCTAAAGAAATAAAATCAGTCTGATTTTAAAAGGTGATGAATGCCCAATTAGCATTGCTTTTTGAAAACAATTTATGGTTTTGCAAAGAGCTGGAGTTCTCAGCGAGCAAAATGCAAATAGTTTTTTACATACTTTTTAGCAGCGATGTAACTTCTGTTATTATTGAGAAAAGTTTCTTTTTTTTCTTCTGGCAAAAACAAATAGATAATATTATTCTAATATGATAGATAGCTTAATCATAAACATTTGGAAAGATGGGAGAAAACACTGTTTTATAAGAAGATACTGGAAATACATTATTTTTTATAACTGGAATTGAGAACAAAAACAGTGTAGAATTCACCTTGTTTACTGACTTAAAACGTAAAAATATATAGAACTGTATATAAATTACTTAAAAGTTGCATAATAAAACATATAAAAACTTAAAAACACATTTATAGTACAGTAAAACCCCGATAATTCAGATTAATGGGGACCGGACCCAATCCGGATTATCCGGAGAATTAGAAAAAAAAATGAAATAAAATATAACATACTAACAGAAAATCACTTTTATGTTAAACTTATTGAATATTTGCAGACAGTAATAATGTTTACTTTGCTTAATTATTCCGAAAACATGTCAGAAAAAGTTTTTTCATTTAGAATACGACGATGAAACAAGTTAATGTTATGGAAATTAGCCAATCGCTTCTCAAACTTGGAAAAAAACGACCAAACCGATCCGGATTAGCGGGGTCCGAATTAGCGGTGCTCTACTGTACTTTTAAAATGTTCAGAACTTTTCAACGTCGCTAACGCGGTCACCCCTCCTCCCTCGGTGTAAAATAGACTGTTCCAGATGAGCTTGAGAATGCCAAACAACAGTAACTATAATTTACAGGTTTTCTCACTGACGAAAGCCGCGTTAGCGACGGTTGAAAACGTTCTGAACTTTTTAAAATTACGCTAAAAGTATTTTTAAGTTTTTATATGTTTTATTATGCACCTTTTAAGTAATTTATATACAGTTACATGTATTTTTATGTTTTAAGTTACATTATTTTTTGTTTTACTAGTGTATATGAAAACATACAATAAGATTTATCTCGTTTTTTACTTCTGTAATAAGATAAAGCCATTTTTTCCTAATTTCTTTTAATTCCCATTTAGTAATAGATTGCTTAATTTTATGTTAAATTACTTAAAACTCCTTCAAATATAATAGTGAAAATATATTTTAGGAGGTTTTTAGGTGTTTTAAATATTTTTTTCTACATTTACATATTTGCTATAATATTCGCTTTAACCGGTTTTCAACAGAATTCATATACATTGTTTTTTATTTGTATTTGGGATAAAAAATAAGTACATAATGCTACCAAATAAAATTCGCATGCGTAGTTTGAAAAATGTTGTCGATAAATATAAATGAAAGTCTCTAATCATTTCAATTTATAATTTATTTAGAGAAAAAAAAGTTATTTAACATATTTAAGTATACTTGAATATATTACCCTCACAGCAGACTTTAAGATATGAAAAACATATATTTCAAAACGAGTTCAGTGTGGAATGACACAGATACCTTGGGTCTAAATAACTGAAAATAAACTTTTTACTAAAAAAGATGCTTAAAAGTTTATTAGAATAATTCATTACAAAATGAACTGGTCTTTAAAAAATTGAAAACCACTGATATTAAAATTCATATGTAAACAGAAAAGATATTTCTTGAGGTCTTTCAATGTGAAATACCCCTAATAGAATCCATGGTCACAGTGACGTCACAGTGACGTCACTGTGAGTCACTTTGGTCACATCACATCTGTGACCAAAATTCCACCACTCAATGACGTCACATTGTGACTGAGATGTGACTTTCTTAAAAATCTTTAGAAATTTATAAATATCCTTCAAAACATGTTATTTACTTTAAAAAACATGTTTCTGGGAATTTAAATATCGTCGCTTTTGTCACAGTTTTGTCACATAGTTAATGTCAAATTAATCATAAATGACACATTTTTCACAAATTTGTCACATTGTGACCACTTTCTGAAACGTCACAAAAGAGCTCTAAAACGGCCATAACGACTTCACATTTTAGTCACTATGACTTCACATCGACGTCACGTGACGTCACATCGACAATCGATGTTCACAAAGTCACAATGTGACTTCATAACGACTTTGCAGTGACATCACCATGCTTTACGGGACGATTATTTCCAAAGAATAGTTTCTTTCATATGTCTCATTTACTGTTCTATTTATATACCAGTTCGTTTTTCAGACAGGTATGTAATAGTCCGAGAGCTGATCGCACAAAATCCTAAGTCATCCAGCACAAAAAGCATATTTTATATTATGGAAGAGTAGTCATACAGGAATCTAATGATCCATGTTTGCCGGAAGTGAAGTGGTGCATAAGCCAAAAATTAACACCACTAGTGGATCACTCGTTGGTCTATCATTGTGTTTACCGTACAATCAAAAGTATGAAAACACGGAAAATCCGATGCAGGAAAACATATTGCTAAGTCTACCAGTCGACCACTAGTGGTATCATTCAGTGGTTCATTTTTGGCTTATACGCCACTTTCCTTCCAGCAGACAGGGACCATTAGATTACTCTATGACCATTCTTTTACATTGTAAAAAAATAGTCCCACTGGTGGGCCGCGGCAGTTGTTTTGCTGGGTAGCGGAGCAATTGAGGTTTCTCATCAAAATATATCTTTTATTTCATCTGTTTAAAAAGATATGATAATTCCAATAGGAAATAATATTTAAAAGGATTTTTTTTTAATTTCCTTCTTTATTAATATGCGAACAGAATATCCAGAAATATTTAAATTAGCTTTAAGGTCCTTGATGAAATTCAACACTTCATGCTTATGAGAACATGCTTTTTCTACTTTACTGTCTTTGACAGACAAGTACTGCGGCAAATTGCGTATTAATATATGTTCCTACACTGTTAAACACCAGTATCAGAAATCTCATTGATAACAAAGTTATGTTTTCATAATAATTAAACGTATTTTTAACTACCTTTGTAGTTTGTGCATTGTTTTAATTACTATTCATTTACAGACATTGAGGTTACCGATTCTTGTTTTTGTAGATAATGTGTCTTCCACTTTCCGTACGAAAACTAGCATTTTTAATAGGATATGATAAGACGAGCGTATAGAAATCGTACAAAAATTTTTATACTGATATACAACTTTACCTTGGGTGGGTCGCAATTTTTTTGTTTTTTTTTTTTTTTTTTTTTTTTTCTGAAAAATGGGTCGCGTACCAAAAAAGTTTGGGAACCGCTGTTTTACAATATAAAGGATTTTTTCTTGTGCTCGATGACTTAGGGTTTTGTGCGGTCGGCTCTTGGACTATAATTAGCACAGTGAATACGACATTTCAGCGAAACTCTCATTTGAAAAATTATCAAGTTTGCGATTGAAAGATCTCAAGAATAATCTTTTCTGATCACATGTGATTTTTAACATCAGTGGTTTTTAAATTTTTAACGACAGGTTCAATTTGCAACGAAACTGCGATATGTAAGCTAATATATCCTTTGAAAATGGTAGTGTTTGCGATCACAGATCTCAGGAATAATCTTTTCTGTTCACTTATGATTTTTAATTTAAATGATTTTTAAGTTTTGAAAGAGCAGTTTATCGGGTAATGATATATTTTAATAATTTCTTATGTATTTTTTAGCAAACAGTTATTTTTTTATTTATCAATCCTTGTGATTATTATTAAATAATTTTAAAAAGTCTGATTGAAATTAAAAAAAACAAACATTTGATTTTCAAATAGAGCGGTTTTTTAAGAATTATATTTAAAAATATACATATACACTTAATAAAAAACGAAATTATGAATTGCAGTCTATGATTTTTTAACAAAATTCGAAAACTAATATGTACCAATAAACGGGAATAAAACGACAGCTAATTTTCCACTGCAGTTTTTGAATAATAATGAAAAGAATCTAATTAATTCTGCAAAGTTTAAAAATTAATTTAACGTTATAAATTATAAATTTAAACCTTCATAATTTGTATTTTGTTTTATCAAACGACTTCTTGTTTAGTAGCATAATTAACATTTTCTGTAAATTTTTAATTTGTTGTAAAAATAAAATGTCGCTAATAATAGGGTTGAAGGGGAGATCTTTGGCGATGTTTTTTTTACTATTAAAAATGAGGCCAATACAAATCTATCACTTATAATAAACTTCAAAAAATTATTTATATACCTTTATGTTATTTTGCACATAAAGATGATTTTTGATATCGTTAGTGGGCAAATGCTAAATGTAAAAAAAAAAAAAATTAGAATTTTCAAGAATAATTAAAAAATTGGTTTACCATATCGGTTGGGTCCCCCTAATTTTTGTTATTGGTTATACTAAATTTTTGTATATTGAGATTTTTTTTTTTATTAATAATGTTCCCAAAATGAGTTTCAAACTTTTGTCATAAGATACGTTAAATAATTTAAGAACACAACGTTCAAATTTCACACTATTAGGATATGAATATTTTTTAACAGAGAGAAATTTATTAAGCCTTTGACATCTATAAGTTTGCATAACTTAAAAAAAAAAAAATGTATGCATATAATGCGATTACCTTGGCCTTTACATGCACATATAATAAAAATTTAATTTTAGACGTAGTTGTTAAATTATCATTTTTGCATTGCGCCATACATACAATTTTAATTTACGTTACCATTTTACATGAAATATTTTTATGAAATGTATAAGCTTTAGGCAGTCATTTAGTAAATATGAATAAAGGGAAATCTGGAATAAAAGGCGTCTTTATCATGTTACACATTTTTCGGTGAAACATAATGAGAAAAACCTTCTTATAAGTTTTCTTATCCACAGGTAACTATTTTTTCTAGTATCTTCTCACAAAAGAAAGATTTACTCTTTCTTCCATTATCCTTTATGACAAAGATATATATCATGTTAGGATGATATAATACAGTATACATATATATATATATATAATACGTATATATAAATATATATATATATATATATATTATCATGTTGACAATAATTATTTTTATATTTTCCCTTTTCATTTTGCTATCCAAATTAGTAATTTTGAAGTGCCTTGTTTTTGATTTTTAAATTTAACTTTGGTTTTATGTGTGTTGGTTGCCCCAAATTCATATTATTTTGCTTTTTCATGGAAAATACGAATATGAAACCGCACACTTCATTTGCAGTTCCAAAATATTTGTGGCCTGGAGATTCTGCTTTGGTTCTCCAAATTCCATTTACATTCATTTTAATTATTTATTTTTTTCCCTCTATGTTCAATGTGGTATAAGTTATTAAATTCAATGGTTCATATATTGTAATACAATTAATGGTTATACAGGGTGTTTCAGTTAAACGTTTACGAACTACTAAGAAAGGTAGGGTGCGTCCTGAAGACTCGAAATTATATATAGCAATGTGGGATCGGAAACGTTTTCCTAAAGCGGCGATGTACACAGAAGCACCGTAAAGAAAAGACACCATTAGTGAAAAATCGTTTTATAAATACATGTAAAAAAGTAAAAGATACTTGGTCAAAGTAAGTGTTCGAAATTTCTGCCACCGACTACAATGCAAACCTCACCTTTTTGGTGCATGGAAATCCGAACATTCTTGAATACTCCAGGCATATCTCGAATTTCTTCGGCAGCTACAGCGATTCTTGCAATTAGCTCCTCAGCATTGTCAACAGGGGTGTCATGAAACAGTATTTTCATATGAACCCAGAAATTAAAATCAAGACGTGATAGGTAGGGTGACTATTCCCTACATGAAAACGCGGAACTTTTGCACAAGGCCATATATCGCGTCGGGTAAGCATTTCTGACCCCGCAATGCTATATATGATTTCGAGTCACCACGTTGCACTCTACCCCTCTTAAGAGTTCTGAAATGTTTAACTGAAACACCCTTATATATATTTATATATATATACATATATATATATATATGTGTGTGCATACAGAAATATATATACATTTGTATTGGTTTTTAATAAAAATGTTATAGCAGCAAGAAAAATAATAACTCCGTTGCAATTTCTTTTTATATCCCTATTATAAATTATTAAAAAATCCGATCTTAGGTTAATAATTTATTGCACAGCATTAGGCAATACGATTATTTTCAGTCTCATTAAAAAAAGATGGGGTAAAGTTTTAAAAAAGAGTGGTACACAACACAACAAACAAATTTTTTCATACAATGCATGGTCGGAAATGAAATACAAATGAGCTAGCTTGTTTGGAAACTTCCACACCACAAGCTTTAAAGCCCCAATTCTGCTATAATTTAATGAGAGTTAAGAATACTATATATGCAATGGTAATTTTGGGAGAAAAGTACCAGTATGCAAGTGCACGCCACGGTAAAGAAAAACTGGCGACGTCAACTTTGTGGGACATTTATAAAGGAGCTGATGAGGGGGGGGGGGTAATAACTCCATAGGCTGCGCATGCTTTGGAGTACGAAGACGATATTAATTTTCAATGTCTTCCAAGTGGTGATATCATTGATTAATCAAAATTACATTTTAAGACGTTTCAGAGAGAGAGCTTTATTGCATAGTGCTATGGCGTTTGCCTGTAAATCTCAGGTTTTCATTTCGATCCTAGGAAAGGGAAATTTCAATTACTAGAATATTTCTGTATTTCAATATTTGTTTAAAATATTTAAAAAAACAGTTGAAATAAACAAATTATTCACAACTTTAAAAAAGGAATTAATAGCTGATTTAAAACTAGAGTTATTGACCAATTTTTACCATGTCTGTAGCAAGATTTTTAAAGATTTCAATTAAAACATTCAGCAAATCGATTTATGTTTTATGCATAATTTGATTTATCGCGTTTGCAGAAATTGAACAGAATATTTTATAAATATGCATTAATTATTTATGTAAGTTTCTTTTAATTACTCAGGATCTTCTTAAGATTGGGTTGCGATCAATTTGTTTGCATATAAAATTTTGGTTTCGCGATGATCCCAATCGTTGTTTCATAGACATTAAAAGTCGCCGCAGTGAAAATTGGACATTCCAATGAGAAAGACGCTTGATCTGAGCCGTGTACTGACATCATCCGACATTATGACCAGTTTGTGAAGTCATTTCTTTTCCCATCCGCTCGTCATTTTCAATGTGCAACCGTTAAGGGGACGAAAAAACTTTACTATGAAATTTTAAAATGCTCTTCTTATCTTTAATTTTGAGATATTTTCTTGCTTTAGCATTTTTATCACTTAAAACTCTATTATAAACAAGTTTGTGTAAGCTTTTTATAATCTTTTGAATGTTAATATTTTGTAGATTTTTTTCTAAATTCCATATCAATTTTCAACAAAATTTTGTCTTTTAATAAGTAAAAAATCAAATTTGGCTATCTTAATGAAGGATAATTTTAAGAAGCTTACACAATTTTTTTCTAAACAATATCAGTATACTTCCATATCAATTTCATAAATATTGATAAAAAATTACATCGCAAGGAACATTTCAAAAATTTAAAAACGCTGAAAAATTAGTTTTGAGAAAAATAAAGCAAATAAATACACTTACCTTTATTATTTACTTCGTCAAACCTTCATAATTGATATTTTAATTAAAAAAACTGTGTTGATACTATTATAGCACATAAATAGACCTTTTTGCTACGATTTTGCTCAAATAAAGATCCAGTGTCCTCTTAATCGCATTAAGAGCGGATGTAACAGCTTACTGAAAGAGAAAAGGACAAAACGAATTTTAGATACGGAAATGCAAACAGAACAAGGTGAGAGGGAGCACGGCTGTATGTTAAGTGCTTTATCAGAGACAGTTGTCTAACTGCATAATATTTGCGGGCTTGCATCGGCTGTTATAGGGAATGAGATCCTTTTACGGTTCCTGGTCGGTTTCAGGTTGTGAAGTTCGGCACAGGAAATTCTGAATGTTGTGACCGATCAGTGTTATTGAAGCACATGAGCTATGGACCATATATGATACGAAAATCGTATTATCGCGGAGGAACAGACGGTGATATGACGGAACGAAAATCATGATACGAATGATGTCGATTGTTGATATAAAAATATTTATTACAGGTGAATTACCTATAGATTTTGTGGTCGGATAAATTTGGCAAACAGAGATGAAATGATAGGTAGTTTCTCCATTCAAAACAAGATTTATACTCATTGGTACTTTATCGTCGATAAATTCCCTAAGTTTCTCCACATCGCAATCGAATCTCAATAAATCCGCCACATGAAGGTATGAATCATCAAACTTCGCATTTTGAAAACCAAAAAAACAAAAACATTCCATTTTAATACTTCTATAGGCAGGTTCATTTTAGCAGTTGAAAACTCAGACGAATTCTGAATTCTAAGCCTGTGTCAGCGCGTTTTAAGCGGGAAATATACGCGAACAGCCTAAGCACCCAACACCAATAACCGGGCGTCAGTGGGTGGAGAAAGGGAGGAGGACCATATATATAGTGTGACACAATCCACTGCATGACAGGTACTGATGGGCAAAAGATTTTTTATATTTTTTTATTCAGTATAGAGCACGTATTATGGTGGACTAAGACACAAAAATCTTTAATAAAAACATTAAAAATTTTATTTGATTTTTTATCCACTAATTACGTTTAAATTATGTTTCTATCTCAATTAGAAAAAGAAATATTAAACTGTTTTGTTTTGTTTTGTTTTGGCTTTCAAACAATGATTGTCATCGGAATGACTTCTTATGAAAATGCGTTTTCCTTCATGATAGGTTTTTCACTTTTTCTTGTATTTAAATTGTTATAAATAAAGAGCCGTTAAAGTTAACTGCTTCAGATTTGTAATATGACTTTTTCAATTACTTTATTTAAGTTTTCATCAAGCTAGTTAAAAAATAATACTTTTGAAAATACGATTATTTTTACGTTTCATGTTTTTTTTCAAATTTTTACTTTAGATATTTTTAATTTTTTAAGCTAATATTTTTTAAATGATGAATCAAAATAAAAGTTTATGCATTTCTGTTTATTTAACTGACAAAAAAATAAATTCTACAAATAGTATTTCGTTTTATAACGATTTTATATTTTCACACTTTTTTTCATAAATTTTAAATTTGAAATAAAAAAGAGTTTTATTATGTGATTTTATTACAAACAATATAGTTAATTATAAAAAAGTTAAAATTAAAATTTTAACTCAATAAATAGAAATTATTTTAAAATGTGTACCGGACGTCCTTAAATAAAAATAACTTTCAAACACACATTTTTTGAATGGATATTTATAATAAGGTACTTGTACCCTATATGGACAGTGCTCTCAATATGGACACCCCTAATATTTTTAAAAGTAATAATTTTGATCGAGAGTTGACTCAACATGTCGACGAAGAAAAGCAGTTGAAAAGATAATTAAGGATGTAAAATACAAAAAAGCGAACTATCCTCCATTTACAAGGAAATTTGTTTCGAGGTGCGCTGATCTTAATTACTTGTGAGCTTAATTTTTTATTAGTTATGGTAAAATTACATTAAATACTGAAAATTGGAGTATTTTGGAAAGCTAATAACACATATTTTCGATTGCTATTGCATATTTAGCTTTAAAATAATTTCCTTATTTATTTGTTACAAGATTTAGTAAAACTACGCCCGATTCCCAATATGGACAACTTATGTCCCCATCGAATCCAACTATAATACGTAAAAAGAAACAACGTCGCCAGGCAATAAATTGAAAAGGCGTCAAAGTGGTAAAGTCATTGTTCAACAAGATACCATCTGAACAATCCTCGAAGGAAAAAAATCCTCAAACAATCCTTTGTAGAAAAATCAAAAGAAGCCTCTCCCTCAGTAGGGTATCTGTTAGCGAAATCGCAGGTACAAACGGTAAGACTTCCTCAACAAAGCAGAGCTGGTACTGCTTCTCATGCAGTATTGATGCTGTTGCAGACATGCGGCAGATATGTCCATGTGGACTGTGTGGGACTTACCGCCCACGATGAAGAAGTTCTTATTTGTCCATCCTGTGAGGACTGAGTAATAACAGATGTAAATTCTGCAGACAGATGCAATAAAGCTAAGCAAAACCAACTATATTATTTCATAATGTTTAGTAATAACTGAGGTTCTTTGCATAAGTCTTCGAAGGGCCATAACCGAGAAAGCCCCTTTCTTCTAAAGTGCATGTTCTGAAGATATTTACTGTGCCTCCCCCTCCCCCGTAATGATTTTAAGACATATTTTTTTATTCCCTCTTCTCTAAAATCCCTTGGAAGAGTGGCATTTCCATACACCCTGTATAGTAGGTCACTAATGAGCCACCTGTCCCTAATATGAGCATGCATGTCCATAATAGGGACAGGTAGTTCCTTATATGAACACTTGTAATTTTTTTTATCATTTTAATGAAACCAGAATACTTACAAGGTCGCTAATTTTAATAACGATAGTCAACAGTCCAGGGATAGCAGTCACATATTTTTGGAGTCCTGTGACCTTTACATGGGGGTGAAAAAAATACATTTTCGTTAGGGTGTCCATATTGGGCACAGATGCCTTAGTATGAAGAATAATATTGAAAATGTATTTTGTATATCTGTATCCTTTAAACTCGTATTTAACTTAATAGTTGTTGAAAAGATTTGACCTTTATTATGACGCAATGTTATGTCTGCATGATTAATATAAAAAAAATATCATGCAATAGTAGCTTACAAGCTAAATTCAACTGTTTTTATTATTGAACAAATCAGCTTTTTAAAACACTTATTTTGTTTAAGGATTGTATTAAAAACTATTTAGAAGCAAAGCTATTTCTTTTTGTTTGTTTTTTTTTTTCTATTTTTTTATTTTGGCAAATTGTTTCATATGTTGTTAAAATAAAGACTAGAAAGTCTTTAGTAATTATATTACATTATTTTTTTAATCTAAAAAAGTGGTTAAAATAGGCATTATAAGCATTTAAAAGGTCATTTTATACTAAAATATTGGAGAAAATACCCCATTTTTCGCGTGAATATACATAATGACAATTTATTTCATGTGTGATAATTTCAAAAAAATTATATGGAAAAATGAATTTTTTATAATTTCTTGAAGAACACTTTACAAAAGTTAGGTTTAGCTTAACAGAATCCTTCGGCCCTGCAGAGAAAATCAAATTATCCCGCTTCGTACTGAGATGCTCACTTCAGAATGAGCGCGCCGTCGCCAACGGGTTAAAATATACTATCTCATATCATCAATATTAAACAGAATTTTATTATTTTAGTATTTATACGTAATATAATACCTCATAACGCTTTTCGCCATAAAATATAACAATTTTTGAGAAATTTTACCATAAATATTCTTTACTGAAACTCTTGAATTACAATCCGACATTATTTTCCGCAATTCTCAATATATCTAATATATCTAATATGTCTTATCATTTTTATTATTGAATTATTATTACTATTTAATTATGTATTGGAGATTCATAACCCAATATGCTGTAACATAATGCAATCTATTGTATTTTATGAAATAAATGAGACAAATATCCTTTTTAAATGTAAGACAATTAAGCTTTAGAAACAGATAGCCGGATTTTAATACAAATTCTTCATATATTTCTTAGTCCGACACTGCAACGGAACAAAAACAATGTTTTATGTTTTGTTTAGAACCATCATGACAATCAGAAAAAAAGTTAAATAAAGCTGCATGCTACAGAAAACGTCAGCTTTGTTCTTTTGTTACATTTTATTCTTAGATTGTTCTCCTTTTGTTATTTAAAGCAGTCTTTCTACGACTTTCTTTTTTTCTGGATTGTCTTTTTTAACCCTAAGAATTGAATAAGATGTCACTTGTTTTGTTACTTTTAAAAAGATTTGTATCTTGTTATTGTGTTAAAGAGTAATCATTCATTAGTATGTTTCTTTGTTTAACATGTGTCAAAATATTTCAACTTTCAGAATATTGGATGTCTGGTATAGATGGATGCTTTCATTGATTTTTTATTATTATTATGAATATAAATTAAAAGGAATTGGTTTTTTAATTATTTATTTTTATTTATATATGTATAGATATTTTGTTTAAAATTTTAAAGATGTACGCAGCGAAACAAAACGGTTTTTATTCTACATTTTACGTGTGAAAGTTAAAAGACGACCTAATTTTTTCCCATTTTATTTTTCTTCTCGTCAGCATAGTCCATCTCATGATGTTTTTGCAAATTTTTATAAAGCATCAGTATCACTTGGATAGATATGTATACATACGTCATTGTCGATTTCTCAATAATTTTCATGTTTTATTTATTTGGAAATTGTTCCTTATTTTTTCAGTTTTCCTCACTTTTTCTTTTATTTGGAAAGTGGCAATTTTTCTAACTGCTATACTATTTTTTCTAGTTCTAGAAAATTGTTTTTTTATCTTTTCAATGACATATAGCGCTGATTCTAATACTGTTTCATTTTTTTAGTTTCGCTTATTTTTATTTTTAAATCGGAAAATGGAAATTTTCCTCCCTTCCAATGCTATTAGTTCTAACTCTTGGAGAAAAAAGATATTTATTGTTTCAGTCACATTATTCCCTAATTTTAATAATAATTTCCCTATTTTTTCGATTTTCCTCACTTTTCCTTTTATTCGGAAAGTGGAAATTTTCCTTATTACTGTGCTATTTATTCTAACCCTAGATTATTTTTTTTATTGTTTCAATTATATAATACCCTGATTCTCTTTCATACAGGTGAATTCAAAATGTGACTTGCTGATTAATTGTTATCAGTGGAATTTAATATTTTTTATTATTAATCTGTGATATTAACGTTTATGATTGTTTATGACACATATGATCATTGTGCTTAATTTAGATATCATTCTTTAGGGAAAGAAAACAAGTCATGTCTTCTTTAAGATTTCAATGATTTTAGGTTTAACTGGGCAATGATCAATAAACATATTAATTTCACGTTTATCTTGAGCTATACGTTTATCTGTTATAAATATTTTTTTAGAAAATCGGAATAATCACGTTTATGAATGTTTATGACACGTATGATCATTGTGCTTAATTTACATATCATACTTTAGGGAATAAAAATAAGTCATGTCTTCTTTGAGATTTCAATGATTTTAGGATTAACTGGGCAATGATCAATAAACATATTAATTACATGTTTTTCTTGATATATGCGTTTATCTGTTATAAATATTTTTTTAGAAAATCAGAATAATCATCCATCAATTTTTATTAAAGTTATATTACGTATCTAAGGATTTTACGCCATTAAAGCAGACAGGTTTTATATTTCTTACTTTTTCTAATAACTAGAATTTCCGGCTTCTCTTTAGCAGCCACATTAGTGTAATTGTTAACTTACTTTGATTTCCTTAATGCATTTGCCTTTCTTAAAAATTAGGGAGGAAGCACAAATGGTTTGTACCGCATTGAAAATGTTAAAGAGTAGTATTCCCAGATTTGTTTCAAAGCTTCGTATTACCACTGATCTTAATCTCCATTGCTTATATTTGTTCTTTTCCCCGTAGAACTCAAATTTTTATTCCGTGACATTTTAATTTAGATTTATACGGTCCGGAATTATTTGCATTGAATTAAAAAAGACTCAATGCCTATTCTTTTTTGCAGCCATATTAGATGACACCGTGAGGATAGTTCTTAGCTTACATTTGTTTCTTCAATGTAGTTATAGTTTTAAAAAGTTAGGACAAACGCACATTCGGTTCGATCCGAGTTGAAAATGCTATCAAGAGAATAGCATTTCAAGTTTTATTCAAAGATTCTTATTTCTAGTGATCGGAATCTCTATCTGCATTTACTCCACATATAACCCACATTTTTATTTAGATTCGTACGATTCGGAATTAATTGCATTCAATTAAAGACGACTCAAGGTTTTTGCATATTTTACAGCTTTGTTTTAAAATATTGGTCTAATCAGTGACACATTGTTTGTTATCATAAATCAATATATTTATTACAAAAAATCAGCATATTATATAAAAAAAACCCAGAAAAATCAATATTATCAAAAAGTACAGCGCAAATCGAAAGTATGCAATCGATGTATTCACAATTTTGAATTGCACACTTTCCCTTATACATCCCGTTCAAGATTCTTAGAAGGCCTCATAAGTGTACCTCACATCACGAAATTTAACTAAAGGAACTCAATTAAGCATTTCCTGCGTGCAATATTTAACCGCATGGTAGAAGCGTAAAAAATTTTGGTACTTTTAGCTTATCCCGTCGACCAAAAAATTATTGCCAAACTACAAGATTAAATGCCAATAATGGATGATCGTGAATATCACATTCAATGACATTAAATGCAATTCATGTGTTTAAAATGTCATTAAGTGATTTTTATTTCGACTTTTTATTAATATTTTTATTAATATTCTACTAATTATTTGTTTTTTGTTATTTAAAATAAAAATTATGTCAACATGTATAATTTGGCTATTAGTTTGACGATTTGTATAATTTGGCGAATTTGGTTGACGGGATAACCTAGAAGTACCAAAATTTTAACAGAAAATGTATAAAAATGACCAGTGAAATTATCTGCATATAATGAAAAAGCAGTTCTGTTTTTCTTCTATAGAAATGAACCATTTTATATAGTTGAGGAATGTTTTAAGTATTCATTTGTAAGCATTTTTGAATAAGGAGATGGTTTTGATTTTTTTTCTCCAGTTTTTAAAAAAGGTAACCAATATAATTTAGCATTGTTTTCAACAGAAGATAAATGTATAATTACATTATATCTTCGCTTAACTTAACTTTACATTACTTAATATACATATTTTTCACTTAACTTCATAATTATTTAATAGAAGATGTATTATTGACAAAATATGCTTCAATTAATTTTGTTTATCTTTTTCTGTTTTCATTTACTATTTTAAGCATAAAAAATGCGCTAAGTTAAAAAAAATAGTTTTGTCTTTAAAAAATTTAAAATTGAATCAAAGTTTAATTATATTCATGTACGCTTCAATTCATTTTAATACTTTTTAGTTCAGATGAGTTAATTCCTTTTTCTTTTTTTTCTTTCAATTCTATAACACTAAATGGTTTTAAATTTTTTTAAACACTTAAATATTTGACAGGTCTAAAAATAACAATAACGTGAAAATACTTACCTCGAATCCATTTCCTGTTAAATATAACATATATTGTAATTTCATGTGGAAATTAGGAGAATGGAAAGCTTTGCTGGTAGACAATGCAAATAAAAAAATGCAAAGTGTTTTCGATACACTGTAGAATTATTTGCAATGAGTAAAATTAGTTTTAAGCAGCATTATTAATCAAATCTGGATAAAATTTTAGAAAAAAAACCACATTGATAACAATTCCCATATTTTTAGAAAACAGGTTCGTAACTGATGTAATTGCTTACAAAATTTTATTTAAACCACGTATGTTTAAAAACTTTAAAATAACCTTAATGGTGTTTTAGAATTACCTAATTTTGAATGTAATCGGAATTTTGACACTGCACTTAAAAGAATAATAAAAAAAGGAATTATTCTTGTAGAATTTATACAGTGTGTCCAATCGCAACGGTGGCCATTGGCTAATTTCTAAGCCGTTAGTAATAGGCATATATTTCCAGTTACTAGAATGCTTTAAATGATGTAAAGAAATATTTTAAAAGCTATCTGGTTTAATAAAATCATGCCTAAAAAATTACGAAATTTTAATTTTTTTAGGGTCCCCCGCTCCTGTATGTTATATTTAGTAAATCTTTCCTGTTACACGAACAAGAAACAGAAAAAATCCTGTTGATATAACACTAAAAGTGACCGAGTTATGAAACTTTAAAATTGCGTGACTTATACTATTTTCCTCCATTTAAAACAAATGAGTTCAACCAGGATCTTAGAGATCATATACCAAATGATTAGAATTATCGAGTAAGTTATTTCTAGATATTTCACGTGTAATGTGTATCACACATTTTGAAAAAAAAGTCCTACAAATACACTGCTGACCACACAAAATGCAACAAACTCAGGGAAGCATACAAATCATGTGAAATTCACATCATACATTTGTATCAATGAAATATGAAAATCCTTAATGTAGCAGTGTTTTTGCGTAAGTTACTTACCTATGCCTAGTGGAAGACATCGAACGTCTTTTGAACCCAGTTTCTGAATTCGACAGAAGAAGAATATTAGCCTATAGGGATTGTGTATTATCCTGCATAAAAATCGATAAACGTGTTGCACGAAACTAAACTATTCTAATGCGAATCTGTAACAGCTGGATGCAGGAGGGAACAACGAACCAACGAGGGCCAAAGCACCCACCTCGTTGCACCACTGTCCGTGATGACAGGCGCATAGCGCGAATGGCAGTGATGGGTCGCGCAGTCACATCACGAACCATAGCGCAACAGATTCAGTCTGCTACGTATCATTCGGTGTCTTCTGATACCATTCGATGTCATTTGCAACATAATGGAATGTCCGCTAAGCATCTATTTATTCGTTTACGCTTTTGCGTTTCCATGACCTAGGTGCGAGGAACGGAGGACATGGACAACGGAATAGAACGATATTATGTTTACTGATAAATCTTGCTTCTTCCTGCAACATCACGATGGTCGGATTCGAGTTTGGAGACACCGTGCTGAGAGGCCCCTGAACTGTTGCGTTGTGCCATACTAGTCACAATGTTTGGGATGGTATTGGATTTTACTGCCACACTCTTCTATGCATTGCTGTTAAAATGAAAAGCCAACGCAACATCTCTGAGGTTTTGGTCCTCCCATACGTTCAGCGCTTGCATTAGCCATATTCAAACATCAGAATGAGTGACAACATGTAGCACGCAATGTCCAAGAGTTCTTCTTTCCGCATCATATTGAATTGCTTCCTTGGTCTACTTCTTCTCTCGATCTATCGTGAATTGAAAACGTGAGGCCCATGCTTGCAAATTCACTAGCCCGGAATCCACAACCCGCTGATACACCAGATCATATTTGGCAATATTTGGAAGCCGCCTGGATTACTGTACAAGAAGGAGACATCGTCCCACGAAATATTTGTCTGAGGATTGATGAGGTTATTTGAAAACAGATTATAGTAAACCAAATCAATTGAAACATGTTTAGTCGATATTATTATATACCTGGTATTAAATAACTCTGAAGTAAAGTATAAAGATATATATAAATATATATATTATAAGTAGAGTAGTAGTAGTATATAAATATAAAGTATAGGCACCTAACGCACGCTAAAAATAAAGCTAAATTATAGTGGCTACATTTTTTAAAATTCATTAAAACCATCTTTTTGTTCCAAAATGTTCACAAATGAATAATCTAAAAATATTACTCGACTTTTTATAACTGTTTATTTCCATAGAATGAGAACAGAGTTGCTTTTAAATGCGATGCAGAAAGTTTCATTGGTCAGTTTATTCATTTTCTATTTAAATTTTCCATGCAGTTTAATATTTTTCACATTGGAAATATTTAATTCAATTTCTTTAGTTAATTTTTGTACTCGTGAGTCAAACTTATGAAGTTTTTAATAATCTTGAACGAGATATCTAAAGAAAAATGTGCTAGATAACACATGTAGTTGATCAATTGCATAATTTATATTCATACATCATATCTTGATAATATTAATTTTTCTATTTATTTATGTAAAATGCTATATTTTTTTATACATGAGATCAGCCGGAATTTCTGCCGTATAAAGTTATTTCATGCCTAATTTTTAGAAATTCAGATTTCTTCAGCGGCACCACCATTTTTTAATATAGTAAAATTCCCATTGTTTTCACCTGAATGTGAAACATGAAAACTATCAGAATTTTATCATTTTAAAAAAGTGGTACCAATGAAGAAACATGAATGTTTTAAAAAGTAGGCATGAAACAATATTATATGATAGAACTTTTTGGTTGACATAATACATTGATTTTAACAGTACGAAAATACTTTAAAAAATAAAATCATTATTTAAACCATATATGTTACTCTTTATCTCAATTTTCTTCATTCAGTCTTTGTTTTCTCCTGTTCCTTCGAAACCTTCCTAACACAATCAACCGGAAATGTCAAAATAACATAATAAGTGCTAGATGATACCCACTAAAAATATCTAGAATCGTCATTATAATTTCAAGTTCTAATATAAGCAAATACACTGCCATGGAGAGCAATTCATTAAATTAGAATAAGTTGTTATACAGTACTTTAATCATCCAGATATTCTAGTTGCAATTAATACTCTTACACCATGAAAAAACTTTTCTTATAACTGCAGAATACGAAATGGAATATAATAAAAACTATAGTACAATTGGAAATTAAGTTGAAGCAAGTATGTTTATTACTCTCTATGTAAAATAAAGAATAAAAATATTAAGAATCAAAGACGTAAACGTAGTGTAATGAAACTTACTACTACTTCATTAAATAGTACTTGTATATGTATTTTCAATATAATGCTACATTAACTATTCTGTTTTGACTACAATTGCAATTGTGAAAGATCCATACAAATATTTTAAAATCGAAGATGACTGACATATAAATGCAACTTTTAAAATTCAAATTTACTTAATATTAAAAACAAATAACGTACAAAAAATAAACTTTTTACTTTGTCGAATTATATCTGTTGTAGATAACCATGCTAAAACGTGGTCATTTCATTAATTGCAACATATGTAAATGAGTTAAAATACAACGATTTTCTGAAGTTTCATACCTTCAAAGGATTACATACTATACGGCCAGTCATGACCAATTGATTCCATTTTCAGACATTTTGTTAAATATCTACCAATATACTCGTGGTATTATCCTGAATCTCCATGTGTCTAAACACAATAGTATATGTCATACATTGTTTCATGAATATTTTTTTTAGAAATCCCATAAAGGACCGTCAACAAATTGAAAAATAAACGAATATTTTTTGGATAACACTACAAAAACTAAAGTAGCAAAAGCATTTAAACTGTAGAACAATTAAGAAGCTTACTTTAATAATTATGTTCATTTTTTATGAGGATAGCATGTATGCGCATATAAAGAATAAGACATTTATGAGAATAGTTCCAATGTCAGCAATAATTTTTGTTTATCGTTAAGTATGCTTATGTTTACGTTTTAAGTATATTTTTTTTTCTTAAACTATGACAAACAACATTGTACATAATACTCTGCAATAAAAATGGAAAAATAATAAAAATTTGATAAAAAATTTGCGCACATTTTAACACACTTAAAATTGTCCATTTGATTGTAATAATTTTAATTTTAAACTACTAAACCAATTAAAGTAACAAGAAGAATGTCCCATCCCTCCGTTATGTGAGGGAGGTAAATGTGATATTTTCTTCCCTCACCTTTCATTTTGAAATTTGAAAATATCAGATAAATGGTGAATATTGCATGTGTTCTATTGTCAACTTTGTGCATTTGTCAATATCTTGCAATTTTGCAAATTTTAGATATTCCATTGCAGTTAACTTATGGCATATATACTTTAGACTATCATAACTACATGATCATTTCTAAGCACTCCTCATATACAGGGTGAGTCATATATATAGAAACAATAGGCTATCTCCTTAAATATGGCCCCTAGACCTATACTTCCAATTACAAAGTTTCATAAAAAAGGTGAATTTTTCGATAAGTTGCAACTCCATGGGGGGGGGGGGTCTATTTTAAAAAATACGAAAATTAAATTTGTATACGGCCCCCAGAGGATAAAACTTCCAATTAGAAAATATTTCCTTATCCACTCTTGAATTGTACAAATAAAAAAAAAAAAAAAAAAAAAAAAAAAAAAAAAAAAAAAAAAAAAATCATCTCAATATCTACAATTCCCTGAAAGATATTAAAATCCAAAATTTTCCAAAATTCGTGACTTACACCACTTATGCATACCTCTGAGCGCAGCGATATCAGTTCTTTTGCAGTACAATTAATTATACCATAAATTTACGCATTGTTAAATGTCGATCCAATATAATACTTTAACTTTTAGATATAAAATAAAAGCGTATAGGTTTTTGCTTTAAAATTCTTTGAAATATGCTAGATGTCTGCAATATCTCGAGCTTGGTGCAAACCTCGTAACTGGCACGACCCATTGGCCGGGCCGTCTTATTAAACACTTATTAAAAATGTTATTAAATTAAGTGATATTAATTAAACTCTCATTAGAAATGTCTTAAGAACTTATTGCCTGCGGCAATAAGTTTAGTAAAAATAGTAATAGCAATAATGACACTTCTACTAACGGAATCATTGAAAATATATTTTAATAAATTACATAGAAATATTTTCAAAAATCTATTTTTTACTATTCAGCTTAAAAATTTATGATGGTTTTAAACCTATTTTTACTTTCTTCTATCTTTACAAAAAGAAAGTATTGGATTAATGAAAATTTTGAATTCCGGTTTTCGACGGATTTACACGTTTTTACAAAATGTTTGTCTGTGAGTCACTGCACAATGAAAAATTTGAAATTGTCGTGATAAAAAATGAGGTTTAAATCAACTGACGCATTTAAACAGTAATTAAAAAAATTGAGAATGGCAAAACTTAAACAAAATCTGAAATCGATACTATACAGGACGGAGTTTATCACCTTGAAACTTTTAAATAGCATTTAAACGTTAGAAGCCCATCTTTGTTTAAAACTAAATGCACTTTTCTGCATCAAATGCTTTTATTTCAGTATTTCTCATTTTTAAACCGTTAATAATTGTCGGTTACGGTCCTGCGAATTCAATAGTTTTTTAACATCTCAAAAAAAAAAAAAAAAAGCTTAAAGAGCCGAAGAAGTTTTTAGCTCAGAAAATTTACTTTGAAAAATATGATTTGTTACAAAAAATTGCATCTCTTTTTTATATTGCTATTTTAAATACTTTTATTAAAAAAAATACTATTTAAAATGCTGAATCAAAATAGAAAATTAGACATTTTCTTTTAATCAAAAGAAAAAAAATTCAACACGACAAATTAAATTTTGAGTTATAACAATTTTAATTTACTCTAATTTTTTTGAAAAAAAATATTTTATTAAGAAGTCTTATGATGTGATAATGCTTACAAATAATATGGTTAACCATCACAAAACATTCAAAATTCTAACTCTATAAATAAGTAAATAAAATAAATGTTTCCTGGACCCATTACAGCAGAATTGTTTCTTCAATTACACGCATTTCAGTTTGTGTCTGATCCCTTGAAACCCCACGATTTATTAAAATTGTCATAACTCCCCGAGTTTTGAAGATATCAAGATGATTTTTTTTAATTCAGGAATGGATAAGGAACCAATTAGAAAGTTTTTCCTTATCCATACCTGAATTGACAAGTTTTATCCTCTGGGGGCCGTATAAAAATTTAATTTTCGTATTTTTTTAAATAGACACCCCGATGGATTTGCAGCTTATCTTATAAAAAAAAATCACCTTTTTTCATGAAATTTTGCAATTGGAAGTATGGGTCTAGGGGCAATATTTAAGGAGATAGCCTATTGTTTCGATATTTATGACTCACCCTGTATATATATACATACTAAGTTTTGTCCGCTGAATAAAAATTGTAATTATGCACGAATCGTTTTCAAACTTTCTAAATACACTGAGATGATTTATTTCTTGGTGGTTCAAAAAATATATATAGTAGGAGTTATGAAGATGGACAGATATTTTTTGTTTCTTCAAAGCACAATAACTTCAATCCAACAATAACTTCAACTACACCTTCATTATAAAAGAGTTAGGTTAAACATCTTTCTGTCATTTAACACCTTGACTGTCAAGTAAAAAGGCAAATCAGTAATGCTGTTATCTACTAATTTTTAGCTAAAAAAAGATGATTTTTCCAGCATGACATTCAATATGTAATTACGTTTAAGAATTTAAGCCTTCAGAGTAATAATCATGCCAAAATGTTTTAAAATTGCATTATATTTGTACAATTATATTAATATAAAGATTGCTTCTATTGTATTAAAAACTGCAGCTGCAATGAACGCATTTATCAGTTCGTGTCAGTGAAAAAATTATAAACAACCTTGCTCAATCGTCTTCATATACTCCGAGCTCATTTTACAACACAAGAATAAAGATGCTTCTGAAAATATCTTAGAATTTTAAAAAAGGGAAAATTCATTCTGCATTCACCCTTTTGTAACTATTTCTTATAATTTTAATTTCGCTTATACAATTTTGAAGCTTTATCTTATAAATTAATGAAAACTATTTTTATGTAAAAAATGCATATCACATCATTTATTCTTTTTTCATTGCAATGATCAAAAAATAAAAGTCAATTCACTAAAAGTTCTATTAATGAAATTCTTTTATTAACAGAGAGTAGAAAATTGAAACAGTTTCTTTGATTCTCATCTAATGTCTTAAAGTTCAAATAGCTGATTACGTGTAGTAATTTCGAAGTTCTTATCTTCTAAATCCTTCTGTCATTTAATTGCCTTAGGGAAAATAATAAAATAAGAGGTAAAATCGTTACTTAAGTTAGCAATATATATCTAGTTCAATTACTGAGCTTTAACTAAATAAAAACTCTGACTTTTATTAAAAATAAAACTAAGTAATAAATATTTTTTTTTAATGTTAATAATTAATGAGACTTTTCTTTTATATGAAAACACATGTAAACAGACAACTAGATGAAATTTACTCAACACCGTTAGATAAATTTAAATATTTACATAAATATATTTTTAAAAAATTCCAAGTTAATGGTACACGAATAATTGAAGAAATTTTGAATTAATGATTATAAAAAATCTAGAAAATTTTCACTGGCGACTTTTATGGTATTTGATTCATAAACTGATGCTGCTAAAATATTATCTTCTACGTCGCAGTGTTACAGAACATAAACCTACGCATTCTTAAGTATATATCGGGAATTACAGTAGCATACCATTTTTTACAGCGTAGTTGTCACTTTTTTGCAAATATAATAAATTTTTTTATATGTACTGATAGATTTTGGTAAATACGATGCCTATTTATAGGCATATTCTATATATATACATATATATATTATGAAGTATTAGCAATGTTCTATATCTATGAATTTTTTGCAATTGTTTTGTGGGAGAATGTTGAAAGTTTTAAGGATTAATAACTAACGAATATTGACGGATTTAACAAAGCATGAAAAAAATTTAATATACAAAGGTAATTTTATATAAGGGTATGGATTTGTTATACATGTATGGATGAGATCGCCCAAACTCATGTGTCCGATAGGAGTTATAAAGATGGGCAGATATTTCTTGCTTCTTCAAATTTAATTTATCCAACAATAACGTCAAATACACCTTCATTATGAAACCAACAGTGTTGAAAACTTTTTGTTACTTAAACAATCTTGCGCAATTAGCTTCACATACGCCATTTTTTTAAATATAAGAATAAAGATGCTTCTGAGACCTTTAAAAAAATTGATCTTTCATTCACCCTTTTGTATCTATTTCTTATAATTTTTATTTTGCTTTTAAAGTATTATCTAATAAATTAATGAAAACCATTTTTAAGTAAGGAATTCACATTTCTTCATTTATACTGTATTCTGTTCTTATTGTACTAATCTAAAAATAAAAGTCAATTCAGTAAAAGTTCTATTAATGAAATTATTTTAGTAACAGTGAATAGAAAATTGAAACGGTTTCTTTTATTCTCATTTAACATCTCAGACTTCAAGTAAGTGTTTACTTGTAGTAATTTCGAAGTTCTTATCTTCTCAAGCCTTCTGTCATTTAATTGCTTTAGGGAGAGTAAAAATAAGAGATAAAATCTTTACTTAAAATAGCAAAATATATCTAGTTCGATCATTGTGCTTTAATTAAATAAAAACTCTGACTTTTATTAAAAGGAAAAATAAGTAATAAATATTTTAATAACTAATTAATTTTTTCTTTTCTATGAAACTCATGAAAACAATATAGTCAGATGAAATTTACTCAACATCGTTAGATAAGGTTATATATTTATATAAATATATAAAAAAAAGTTTCCAACGAAATAATTGAACAAATTTTCTAGTGATGATTTTTGAAAATCTAATAAATTTTTATTAGCAACATTTAGAACGTTATATTCATATATTGATGCTTCTAAAATCTGATCTACTTCATCAAAGTGTCACAGAACATCAAATTACGCATCCTTAAATATATGTCGTGAATTGCAGTGTCTTACAATTTTTTTTACAGAGTTGTTGTCCCTTTTTTACCAATACATTCAAGTTTTCATATGTACTGGTAGGTTGTGGTAAATGCAATGCCTTTCTATCGGCGTATTTCCATGTATATATTCTATTCATGATGTATCAGCAATGTTCAATATCCATATATTTTTGCAATTGTTTAGTGAGAGAATGTTGAAATTCTTCAATGTTTAATAACTGAAGGATATTGATAGTTTTAACAAGGCATGAAAAAATAAATTTTTTAACATTCAAAGGTTATTTCATATAAGGCGATAAACTTGTTAACCATAGACGAATTATAACGGCCAAACGCAAGCGTAAGATAGGAGTTACAAAGATAGACAGATATTTTTTACTTCCTCACAGTAATTTATCCAACATAACGTAAAGTACACTTAAATTAAGAAAACAATAGGTTTGAAAACTTTTTTATTGTTTAAAAAGTTTTGCTGAATTAGCTTCACATATTTTTTTTTTTTTTTTTTTTTTTTTTTTACAATGATAAAGATGTCTCTGAGATCTCTTAAAAATGAAAAATGCACCCTTAATTCACTATTTTGTAGCTATTTCTTAAAATTTAAATTTTGCTTATATAATTTTCAAGCATTATCTTACAAATTAATGAAAACTATTTTTTAAGTAAAGAATTCACTATTCTTAATTTACTCTATTCTAATTGCAATGATCTAAAAATAAAAGTCGGTTCACTAAAAGTTGTATTAATGGAATTCTTTTGGTAACAGTGAGTAGAAAATTGAAACAGTTTCTTTGAATCTCATCTAACTTCTTAAAGTTCAAATTGCTGTTCACTTGTAGTAAATTCGAAGTTCTTATCTTCCGAAACCTTTTGTCATTTAATTGCCTTAGGGAAAGTAAAAAAATAAGAGATAAAATCTTTACTTGAAATAGCGAAATATATCTAGATCATGCATTGGACTAAATAAAAACATAGGCTTTTATTACAAGAAAAGGTTAAATTGTATATATTTTATTTCTTATCTTAAAAATTAATACTATTTTTCTTTTTATCTGAAAACCCACGAAAACAATACAGCGAGATGGAATTTACTCATTTTGAAAAAAAAAACACTGTTAGTTTGGGAAACACTGAGATTTTATATTTTTAAATAAATACATAAAAGAAATTTCCAACAACATTTTCAGGAATAACTTACCAAATATTGTAAAAGCAATTTCTAAAAGTCTAGTAAATTTCCACCCGCGACATTTAGGACTTTGGTTTCACACAGATTAATGCTACTAAAATCTGATGAATTTCATCAAACTGAAACAGAATATAAAGCTACGCATTTTTAAATATATGTCAAGGATTGCAGTGCCTTATCATTTTTTACATATTTGTTGTCCCTTTTTTTGTAAATTGATTTAGGTTTTTAAATATAGTATTAGATTGTACTAAATACAATGGTTTTTGTTGTATTTATATATATTTATTTTTTTCATGATGTATTAGCAAGGTATAATCAATATTTACCTTGAGGTAATTTCAATATATTTTTGCAACTGTTTACTGAGAGTATGTTGAAAGTTTCAATGATTAATAATTGCGGATATTTAGTACGTAAGGCATGTCAACTACGCCTTCATGATGAAAGCAAAGGGGCAGAAAAGCTTTTAATATTTAAACAATCTTGTTCAATTGACTTCACAGACTCATATATAGATTTTTTACGATACAGGAATAAATATGCTTCTGAGACCTTACACTGTTAAAATTAATGGTGACATATTGCACCTTTTAAGGGTAAAAGGCTTGTCTTACTGGTGACACCCCTAAGGAGCCAAAATAGCACCTTTAATTAGGGTGAAAAGATGGCACACTTAATCCAGAGTGCCCAATGATAAAAAATTAGAAAATATACTAACCAACTTTCGGCCCTCGATGGATTCGAACTCAGAACGTCTGATTACAAGCTCAGCGCGCTATCCACTCGGCCATCAAGCTCACCTTCAAAGTCTCCCTGAAATGTTCATATGTCCTGAAATTCAAAGGTTGCTTTATATAAAAAAGCTCGCCAAAAGTTAGCCATCCGAAGTTCTAAACAAAATTAGGATAACGTATAGCGGTGATAGTCATCGTAGGAAAAAATTGCTGTGTTGATCCACCAATGACAGCGAGTTGAAGTGCAAGGATACACGTTATAGAGTATGCGCAAATGACTAAGGGGTGAAAATCATCCAACGGTATACATTGCGCGGAACCCTAATTAGCGTGAAACACCCAATGGCACACCAAACACATTTTCAAGCCCGCTGGTGCCAAGTGATTTAACCTTTTCACCCCTGGGCGTCAAATGCAACCTGTTCGTCACCTTTATTTTTAACAGTGTATGAAAAAGAAAAAATGCCCTTCATTAACCCCTTTTGTATGTATTTCTTAAAATTTTAATTTCTCTTACACAATTTTCATGGATTATCTTATAAATTATCGAAAACTATTTTTAAGTAAAGAGTTCACATTTTTACAGTTATACTTTTCTTCTTGCAATGATCTAAAAATAAAACTAAGTTCAGTAAAAGTTGTATTAATGAAATTCTTTTAATAAGATTGAGTAAAAAATTGAATCAGTTTCTTTGATTCCCATCTAACGTCTTAAAGTTAAAACAGCTGTTTACTTGCAGCAATTTTGATGTTCTTATCTTCTCAATCCTTCTGTTATTTAATTGCCTTAGGGAAAGAAAAAAAATAAGAGATAAAATTTTTACTTAAAATAGAGAAATATATTGAGTTCGATCACAGCGCTTAATTTAAATAAAAAATCTGATTTTATTAAAAGAAAAATATTTTTCTTTCTAATAATTTTTTTTTTAAATGGAAATCCATGAAAACAATACAGCCAGATGAATTTTACTCTTTTTTTAAAGAAACACTTTTAGTTTGAGAAACACTGTAAATTTATATGTTGGAAATATATATATATACAACAAAATAGTGCCCGAATAATTGAACAAATTTTATTCTAATGATTTTTAAAAAAAGCTGATAAATCTTCATTAGTGACTTTTAGGACGCTTGATTCATATACAAATGCGAATAAAACCTGATCTGCTTCATCAAAGTTTTACAGAAACTAAAACCACGTATTCTTAAATGTATGTGAGGGATTAAAGTGTCTTGCTATTTTTTTACAGAGTTAATATCACTTTTTTTTTGCAAATTGGTTCAAGTTTTGATATGTACTGTTAGATTGTGGTAAATACAATGCATCTTTTATTGGCGTATTTACACATATACTTCTTTTTTCATGATGTATTACCAATGTTCCATTTTTATACATTTTTGCAATTGTTTAATGAAATAAGGTTGAAAGTTTTCAATGATTAATTATTGACGGATATTAACAGTTTTAATAAGACAATAAAATTTTTATTTTTTTAATATTCAAAGTCTATAGACGTGTTAAACATGGACGAATGAGATCGGCGAAACTCAATTGTAATAAGGATATAAGAAGATATAAAGGAGGGCAGATATTTCTTGCTTTTTCTCAGTAATTTTTCTAACAATAACGTCAAATAACCTTCATTTTCAAAGCATTAGGGTAGAAAACGTTTTATTATTTAAAAAAAATTTGCTGAATTAGCTTCACATATTCCAAGGTTTTCTTTCTTTTACGATACAAGAATATAAAGATGCTTCTGAGACATTTAAAAAAAAAATTATTCTTCATTCATCCTTTTGTACCTTTTTCTTAAAATTTTATTTTTGCTTAGATAATTTTTAAGCATTATCGTATAAATTAATGATAACTATTTTTAAATAAAGAATTTACATTTCTTCAATTATTCCATTCTTATTGCAATGATCTAAAAATAAAAGTCAGTTCATTAAAAGTTGTATTGATGAAATTCTTTTCGTAACAATGAGTAGAAAAATTGAAACAGTTTCTTTGATTCTCATCTAACTTCATAAAGTTCAAATAGCTGTTTACTTGTAATAATTTTGAAGTTCTTATCTCCTGAATCCTTCTGTCATTTAATTGCCTTAGGGAAAGTAAAAAAAATAAGAGATAAAATCCTTATTTGAAATAGAAAAACATATCTTCTTGATCACCAAGTGCGCTTTAATTAAATAAAAACTCTGACTTTTATTAAAAGGAAAACTAACTAATAAGTATTTTTATTTTAATATTAAATTATATTTTACTTTTATGTGATAACTCATTAAAACAATACAGCTAGATTATATTTACTCGTTTTGAAAAAACGCAATTAATTTGAAAAACTTTGCGAATTTATATGCCTACACACACACACACACACACACACACACATATATATATATATATATATATATATATATATATATATATATATATATATATATATATATATATATATATATATATATATATATATATATATGAGCAACATATATCTAGCTTGTGTGCGTGGCATTAAAGCCTGTTTATAAGTCACCCTCAACATATATGGACGCGATAGCACAAGGAAATTTAGCAACTGGGGAAAAATAATATCGGGAGCTTCACAGAATGAGCGTACGAAACGGAGCCAGCTGGATTCGAACCCACAGTCTCACACGCTTGCAGCTGATTAGCATCATGGTGCCTTAACCACTCGACCACGAATATCTAAAATAAATTTCCAACAAAATAGTGCACGAATAGTTGACCAAATGTTGAAGGAAAGATTTTTAAAAATCTAGTAGATTTTCATTAGCGAGTTTTAGAACGTTGGGATCTTATATTGATGATGTAAAACCTGATGTGTTTCATCAAACTGCTACAGAACATAATATTATGCATTTTTAATTATATGCCGAGAATTACAGTCTCTTACCATATTTTTACAGAGTTGTTGTCATCTTTTTTGCAAATTGATACAAGTTTTTATATATACAGGTAGATTGTGGGCAAATACAATGCATTTTTTTATCGGTGTATTTACATGTATATATTTGTTTCGTGATATATTAGCAGTGTTCAATTTCCGTATATTTTTGCACTTGTTTAGAGAGAGAAAGTTCAAAGCCTTCGATGATTAACAATCGATGGATATTGGCGGTTTTAAAAAGGCATGAACATTTTTTTTAATAGTCAAAGGTTATTTTAATAAATATATAGACTTGTTAAACATGGTCGCCCCATTTCATGAGTAGGATAGGAGTTATAAAGATGGGCAGATATTTCCTACTTCCTCACAGTAATTTATCCAGCAATAACGTCAAGTACACTTTCATTATGAAAGTAATCGAGCAGAAAACTTTTTATTATTTAAACAATCTTGCTCAAATGGCTTCACATACTCCGAGTTCTTTTTAAGGTACAAGAGTAAAATGTTTCTGATATCTTCTTAGACCTTACAAGAAGGAAAAAACCCGTCTTTCACGATTTTGTACCTATTTCTTATAACTTGGCTTGTATAATTTTCAAGAATTATCTTATAAATTAACGAAAACTATATTTAAGTAAACAATCCACATCTGTTCAATTATTCCATTCTAATTGCAATGATCTAAAAATAAAATATCAGTTCACTAAAAGTTGTATTAATGGAATTCTTTCGGTAACAGTGAGTAGAAAATTGAAACAGTTTCCTTGATTCTCATCTAACGTCTTTAAGTTCAAAAAGCTGTTCACTTGTAGTAAATTCGATGTTCTTATCTTTTCAATCCTTCTGTCATTTAATTGCCTTAGGGAGAATAAAAAATAACAGATAAAATCTTTATTTAAAATAGAGAAACATAACTAGTTCATTCACAGCGCTTTAATTTTAAAAAATGTCTTTTATTAAAAAGAAGTAACTAATATAGATGCATTTTTACTTTAATATTTAATTATATTTTCATTTTACATTCAGATGCAAAAAAATAACATAACTAGATTATTTTTACTCAGTCTAACGAAAATATTGATAGATAAATTTATATATTTGCCCATTTTATGCAAATATTTAGATAACTTTAATGAAATAATATGCAATTATTAGATCAAATTTTGAAAAAATAATTTTTAAATTATAATGAATTTACAATGGAAACTATTAGGGTGTTGGTGTTTGATTTTAATGCTATTAAAGTCAGATATGTATAATCAAAGGGCTTAATCAGAATCAACGAATATAAAACTATAAATTTTCAAAAAATAATTATTTACACGGTATAAAAACGCATTCTCAAATACACTATCTGTCCATTAATGACCGGGCACTTACGATTTTAGATGTTTTGTTAAATATCTAGAAAAACACACGAAGAATTATCCTGAAATGTCAGGTGTGTGAACAACATAGTACAGGTCGTATATTTTTCATGAAGATTTTTCTCGAAATTTTATAGAGCGCCATACTAATTCCAAAAGCACGAAGGCCTTAGTATAACCATGTTAAAACTAATGTAGAAAAGCGTACAAACTGTAGATTTTGATTAAATGGCTTATTGTAATTAACTCTGTTCATTTATATGAGGATAGCATACATACTCGTAGAAAAATTAAGGTTTTTACAAAAACAGCCCCAAAATTTGTCAAATTTTTTGCTTCAAAGTTCATACAATAATAAAAAAAAATGTTCTTAAAAAATGGCAAACAACATTGTACATAGTATCTTGTAATTCGAATTATATGATAATAAAAATTGCACTATAATTAAGTGGGTTTACTAAATAATGTTTTACTGCGCATGCGTGAAATCAATCAAACTTAATTTGCATAATGTGTTAGTTAAATATATAGAGCAACTTTTCTGAATGTCTCAAAAACATAGCTTTTTAATTCTGAAAATTATCGTCAACAAAATAAGCTCAATATCCATTAATTCCAAAATGAAGCAGAAATATGACGGCTCTATTCATATAGCCATTGATTAGTGTCTATTAAGCATGCACAATATTGTACGTATTTGGATATAGCTCCTCATCTTTTTGGGTGCACTATAATTAAGTGGGTTTACTAAATAATGTTTTACTGCGCATGCGTGAAATCAATCAAACTTAATTTGCATAATGTTAAATATAAAGAGCAACTTTTCTGAATGTCAGAATGGAAACTCAAAATCCATTAATTCCAAAATGAAGCAGAAATATGACGGCTCTATTCATATAGCCATTAATTAGTGTCTATTGAGCATGCACAATATTGTACGTATTTGGATATAGCTCCTCATCTTTTTGGGAATAATGGATTTTGAGCTTATTCTGTTGAAGAAAATTTTTAGAAGTTTTAAGTTACGTTTATCAATTTTTTACAGAAGTTACTCCGTACATTTAGCCAACGCTTTATGTAAATTATATTTCAATTGCGTTAACGCATGCGCAGTGTAACATTACATAGTAAACCTGCTCATGTTTCATACAGTTTTTATTATTTTTCTATTCTTATTGCTGGGAATTATGTTCAATGTTGTTTGTCATATTTTCTGAAAATAATACATATTTTCCATATTAAGAACTCTAATGCAAAAATCTTGATAAAATATCGCGCTATTTTTATAAAAAAACTTTAATTTCTCTACAAGAATTTATTCAATTCTCGTTAAATTAACACAATTTACTACAAAAAGACACATAATCACAATCTCCAGTTTGAACGCTTTCCCAATATTAATTTTGACAAGGTTATCTAAAAGATCTTCGTTATTTTTCAATTTGTTAACGGTCTCCCCTATGTGATTTCGGAAAAAAATCTTCACGTTGAAATATATGACCAGTTCTATTGCGTTTACACACCTGAAATTTCGTAATAATTCCTCATGTTTTTTTTCTAGATATTTAACAAAATTTCTAAAAATCACAAGTGTCCGGTCATTACTGGCCATGTATTGTATCTCGAACATTACCATTTTTTAAAGTTTTACCATTTATTCCTAGACTATTTTTATCCTTATCTGTATAGAGTGAGAACTATAGAGCGGAGAAACTGAAATGGCCAGTTTATTACTATTACTCCATTTGTCCAGGTTTCCACTATTCTGATATACAATTTTAATAAACAATCATTTTCGAACAATGTAAACAGCAAGTCATTTTCCTCTATAGCCATTTTGTCCGGAATGTAGTCATTAAAAAACTGTGGTCTAGCACCTAATGAACACAGCTTAACGTTTTCAAACACATATTATTTTAAGAGTTATCTGACACTGATCGAACAGCGTAAGATCAAACTGTTATAACATTGCATATTATTTGCATTAATTATGAAATTGTACAACTTATTTAAATTAAATAAGGGAGGAAAATGATTAAATGAGTTCAGAACTAGCAAAAAGCATTCCCCCCCCCCCTTCGCATATATTTAAAAACATTTAATATTATTGTGCCAATTCCTGCGTGGCAGAAACGTTATGCAGCGTAAAACGCCCAAATGGGTCTTTGCCCTCACTGGGAACTTCATACGTTATTCTCAGATTACGAAATTAAAGAAACATTTTGTATAAGGTTTATGGTATTTTCCGAATCGTGTGTAACTTGAGATTGTTAATTACAGGTATGTTCACGATTATATTTTTGTTTCACAGATTTATCCCTTAGGGGTGAAAATAGCACGGGGATATGCAGTATGTATACATGCCGCATAAAGTGCTCAGAATCCTTTATCATTCCCACCAGTCATTTTTTATAGTCATTTTCGTCTTATTTAAGAGCCCACACCACTTTGTGGAAAAGACCCGGATGTTAATGTTAAGTCTATTGGGGCGTTCTTTTCAAATATCTCGCTCAAATTTTAATATTTTGACGTGATTTTTTGCATAGGATAGCTCAGGACAATCTACAACCCTGCTAGTTTTTATTTTTCCAATTTTGATTTCAGATTTAAAATAAAATACTCTGACTTTCGAAATCGGTTTGATTTGTTTCTGAAATTGAAATTATCATAATATAAAAGGTATAAAACCAAAATTGAAAAGATAAATACTAGCCCGGTTGTAGATTGTCGTCAGCTACAAAAAAATCATATAAAAATATTAAAATTTGAGCGAGATATTTGAAAAGAACGCCCCCATAGACCTAACATTATCATCCGGGTCTTCTTCATTTAGTAGTGTGGGCTTTTAAGCAGGACATTTTTGTGATCAAATTAGGCAAAAGTTTCTATTTTGAAAAGGTCTGTGACAAAATGTTTAAAATTCTGTAAAAGTCGATCGTCGCAAAAAATTAAAAAGCATATTTTTTTTCTTTCAGTGTTAGACATTGAGAATATTCGGTATTCCACCTTTGAAATATTTAACACATTTATACAAAAAGACTACGCAGTCTGTCTCTAGCATAGATTCCTAGAAAACTGGGAGATACTTTTTTCTCTACAAATTGATACATTTTTAGGTTGTAAGATTTTTAACAGAACACAGAATAAAAAAAAGTCACCAGATGAACAGTCCTTAGACATTTCTTTTGAAACGTAGATTTAGTGTTTAGATTCCATATACAGTTCTGTAAGAATTTGAATATATTTATAGTGGGGCAAACAATAATACAGTATTTCGTATTTCTAAAGAATAAATACAACGTTCAGAATTGAAGTGGCTCAAGTCCACTCTTCAACAAAACTCTGTTGATTGTTTAATGAACTGTTTATGTTTATGTATTTTTATGTTCTAGCTTATCAGCCCATATTTAGATCAAATTATTAGTTGTAATGGTTCCCGATGAACAGCAGTAGTAAATTTTAGACAAATGCGAAATTTACAATCAGGGAAAACATTTAATGGGGTACGAAAGCCAAAAAATTTTTATAAAAAAATACTTTTACTGCATTAAAACTTTCATTGTTTTATTCTGCTCAAAATGACGTTTACGTCATGGTTCTATCTCAATTAGAATAGGAAATATTAAATTTTCTGTTTTTGTTTGTCTGGCTTTCATGCAACGATTGTTATGAAACGACTTCTTTTGCAAATACATTTTTCTTAATGTTGGATTTTTTTCACCATTTCTGCTACCTGAATTATTATAACTCAAGATCCGTTTCAAGTAAATGATTCAAACTTATAATATGTCTTCTGCAATTATTTTACTTTAACTTTGATTCAGAAAATTTGAACAAAATGTTAACTTTTAACAATATGGCTTTTTAAAAAGAAAGTTACATCATTTTAAAAAATATATTAATTTTAAAAATTTAATTTTTATTTACATGAATATTTTTAAAAATGCTGAATCAAAATTAAAGCTAATATATATTCCCAGTTTATTTATATGAAAAAATTTTAAATTCTACAAATAATATTCCAAGTTATAACGATCTGAAATTACCCCACTTTTTTAATAAATTTATATTTTTAAATAAAAAAATTATAAGTTTTATCATATGATTTTGTTTGCCTCTTATCAGCGCGTATTTGGATCCAGTTCATGATTGTGATTGTTACCGATAAACAGTAGTAGTAAATTATAGTCAAATGTTAAATTTACAATGAAGGAGAAACTTGAACTCAATATATCTCGAAAGCAAGAGAAACTGACTTGATTCACTTCAGTCCTGGACGCCTGAAATGTGGGTTTTCAAAATCTTGTTTTCTTTTCACTTTAAACATTCAAATTTTTGGAAGTCTAAAACAAGTTTTTTTGCAAATGCAAATATCTTGTCCTCGGATATTTTCAGTATTTTATCTGAAATAAACAAATGTATGAAATTTTGTTGGGTTTATATTGCTTCAGGATTTACAAGTTTAGTGTTTTGAAATCATATGCAAATTATTTACTTGCTGTTCTAACTCGATAATGATAATTTTTTAGAGTCTGTGACAGGAATCATTAAAATATTTGAAATTTTAATAATTCTGAATTTGGTAGTTTTGTTACAAATACAATATATCTAACCGAAATTTAATACGTGCAGTATTATATAGAAACTGAAATGGAATGGAAATTAACATGTTTGTTATAAAAATATTTATTATAGCAGTGTAAATTACTATGGCTGTAAATTTAATAACGGGTTGAAAAAATATTTACAAAGTTACTTGTAAAAAAAAAATTCTAAAAGAAAGAAAAGAAAAGAAAGATAGAAAGTTATATGAAAGCTACTTTTTTCTCTCACTTTAAAAGTTATAGTATTTTTGAAGCTAACTTAGTTTAGATCCTGAAATGTTAAAACCTTAATTGATTAATTCCTTTCCGTTCAATAAATTTAAAATAGTGGATTTACACCACCAATATTTAAATAAAATATTCGTAAAATATAGTCTAAACATTTCCTCTTTTCAATAGTCCGAAAAGCTTTAAGTATCAAAAAGGTTTAAGTGTCAAATGGTGTCAAAAAGAATGATGCAATAAGCAAATTCGTCAAACCAGTTAAGGTGTTAAAGCAAAAAAGCATTTACCGATAAAGTTATTTTTTACAATAGTTAAAATGTAGGATATAGCCATCAATTTGGAGTAATTTATTATTCTCTCAAAAGACAATTACAATTAACGAATGATTCAGCAACGACAAGTTATCTTAAAAATGTGTAAGAATGAAGAAAACAGTTTATTACAAGCGAAAAAGGGGCAAAAAATTTTGAAAATTATAAATTAACATTTAGAAATCTAACATTTATACATCAATGTCGCCGCTGATTTTCAGTTATTGTCCGCCCAATTCACGAAAAAATTGACATGAGGATGAAAATTTAAATTTCTTTAAATATGATTGAAATTTTGCATATTAACTGTTAAGAGTGTACTATTTCATATTTTATCAAAAAAGAATTAAATTTTTGTCATTAACATACTTATTTTAATTAATAAAGTGACACTATGACTTTGTAAAATAGACTGCGGCAAAAATCTTTACATTTCATGGTCTCGTACAGCTGGACAAACATTCTGAAAATCTCCAAACTTGGGTATATATGATCTGGCAGCTATTATTGAGAGTTTTTGTCTGCAGAGAAGTGTTCACTAATCTTCATTACAAAAGGTAAGCATATTTAATTACTCTTAATTATTGTGTCACACCCGCAACAAAAAGTTACATTTATATCTCTGCAGAAAAATATTTTTGATTTAAAGTTATGAAACTTTATATTCAAAAATAGTTTATTAAGATACTTTGAATTACAGACACAAAAGAAATTAATTAACATTTTAATTATAATTATTGAGCGTTGCGGGCGTGACATGTCCCTGTTGCGGGTGTGACATTTAATTAAAGTCACACCCGCAACGTCTTTTAAAATTGATTACAAATGCATATTTGAACAAATTATATGTAAATTTATAAAAGAATAATATGCTGGAAAACATGTACTTGGCAGCTTTAACTATACCCTTTGATTTAATAGAAGGAATTCCAGTTAATAAATAAAAATTTGCATCATCTGAGCATGTGACACTGTGTGCAGTTGATTTATTCAGTTTGGATTGATAAAATTGTTGCTTTACTGCAAGAAAATAATTTTATTAGTGATATATGATTAAGAAATTAATTTAAAAATTAAGATTTTTATAGAAATTAAAAAAAGAAAATTACGAAACAATATTTTAGCAATTTTCTTTAAATTTGTTAATTTTGTTTTGTTTTTTATATACATTTTTTTTATTTTGTTATTTGAAAGTATTTATCTAATATATGTTTTTTTAAATTTTAAAAATAAGTAAATCAATATTAGGCGAAGATTTTTTTTTCTCTTTTAATTCAAATTAAATAAAAAATAGAAGTAAGAATAATGGTAACTGTTAAAATATTTATTAAGTTAGTATAAAATGTATGTAGTCAATTTGAAATTAACCAAAATTTAACATAATTAACTTTATGTAAGATTACAAATATTAAGGGATAACTATTAAAAATTTGTTAAGCTTATATTTTTCGACTGGAAGTGCTATATTTATTCAGTTTACACATTGATTTCTTCTCTTTTGCAGAGAATGAAGAGTACAGAAAGATCACGATATCACTGAAAAAAGATTAAGGAAGACCCTTTTAAATATGAAGCATATCTACAACAAGAGAAGGAAAGAGACAAAGCAAGGAGAGAAAAGAAGAGACTATTTTAAAAAATCATGGTAAAGGATGGCAATCCTTTTGCATTTCATCTCATGGTAAAGGAGTTGTCGATGGGGTTGGTGCAGTTGCCAAGAAAATGGTAACACTAGCAACGCTCTGTAAGTATAAATTCAGCTTCAGATTTTGCCATGTGCGTAGAAAAAGTCCTAAAAATATAAAAGAACTTTGCTGAATGTGAAATTTCAGAAGATATTGTGAAAATACTTCATGAATGCTGGCACCAAGCACAATTGGAGCTCAACATTCAATCTATACATCATGTTGTTTTTATTGACGTAGGAACAATTAATGTAGCAATAACTTCAGAAACTGATCACAAGAGAATTTGTTTGTTACCATATTTTGTCAAAAATATAATATCCAATGATAAGAGAGCAGTTGGCGATTTTGTAGAAGTTGTTTTATTCTCCACATAAAAAAAGTGAAATTTTGATGGACAAATAAGACAAATGAATGGGGATATTATAGAATAAGAGTATCGGAATAAAAATCAAGAAAATGTGTATATTTGGCTCAGTCAGTTAGATGTATCCATACTTTGACAAGGGTATAATATCCAACGATGAATGTGCAGTTGGAGATTTTGTAGAAGTTTTTTTATTCTCGACATTACAAAAGTGAAAACTTTGATGGACAAATACGACAAATGGATAGTGACGATATAGAATTAGAATGTTTAAAAAAATTTTAAGAAAACGTACATATTTGGCCCAGTCAGTCAGATGCATCCTAGAAAAAAAAAGAGCATTTTTGTAAAAAAAGCTATCACCACCAGAAATTATAAATTCAAGATTGGAAATGATTTTTTTTTTCCTCTCAAGATATTATAATTGTAATATTGATTAATTCTTTAATTAAAAAAATCTGCCTTGAAAATTTTTGTGTATGTCATTATTTTATTGGCTATACAAGTCACACCCGCAACGAAAATTTTGAATATTTTCCACAAAAGCAAGAATTGAGTAAGTAATTTAATTTTTTCACAGAATAATTATTTAAGTATTACTGTCTAATATATAAAAATATTAATTAATTCAGTTGTCATAATTCACAGAGTTTCGAATTTTTGCACTGAAAGATGAAAATGCATGTCCTTTTTATGTCACACCCGCAACAGGCTGAAATTATTTTTTTTTTTTATAAATAAATGATACATCGGACAATTTTCAGATTTGGATACATGTATACGTAAGTGGTCTACATTGAAATTCATACAAATTGAAACCAATGCTCAAAAATTTTTTTGCTGGTGACTAAATTAAGTTGTGTAAATGTCACACCCGCAACTTTGGATTGGGCGTGTCATATTTCACTTCAATAACTTGCAAACAAATAAAAACTGCGAATTTCCCCCCCACTTCCGTGATTTATCAGTACAACACATTTATATGTACAGTAGACTCCCTCAAATCCGCACAGCTTGGAACCAGAGGTTGTGCGGATTTTAGAATTTTGCGGATTTCTGGTCATTGCTTTGTTTACATTTTTTAAACAGTAATTTGAGTGCAATTAACAGTGCGATCGGAACTATAATGAATGCTTACAATATAATAAAAAATTAAAATAAGTAATAAACTAAAATAATAAAAATTTAGATAGTTTTTTAAATGATTAAAGTATTAACAGCAAAGGTCAAGTTATTAATCAATAGTGTAGGATTAAATATTCATTATAAAGATTAAATGTATTTTTCCAAAATTATTCAACACAACTTGCCTCATAGAAGTACATTACTAATTCACATCAAAATCATAAAATAAGGATTTTTTTTTTAAAGTTTAGCCAGGCTTAATAACCAATAAATCTTGATTAATACATAAATTTGTTTGGTAAGAAGGTTGTAATTAAAAGTGATATCAGCAATATCTTGAATTTTTTCCAAAAAAATTTATTCTTCCTTCATGAAAAAAAAACATGAATAGAGTATTATTAAGAAAATTACAAATTAAAAAATATATGGAATTGATACAAAACTAAAAAACGCAAATTTTGTCCCAATATCCAAACTGAAATTTTCATTGTTTACATTCATAAAATATGTGCGGATTTTAGAGAGTTGCGGATTTCTGGTTTGCGGATTTGAGGGAGTCTACTGTATATGTAAAACATTGCTCTATATCACTTCAATCAATATTGCCTAATGCTTAATATACAATTTACCAAGAAAATCAATCATAGATCGTTTGTTTAGCAGTCGTGGGTGGCACACGATTGTAAGGGGAAAAAATGAACCCCTTGGAAAATTTTCCGTTCAATCAAACTTTCAAGACATCCTTTTAAAACAAATTTACATAATTATGCGTGTTTCACATGACTGTAATTCAACATAAATTCCACGAATACTTAAATCTACCAAATGACAGGGTTTTGTTTAACACTTGAAAAAATGTAGAATTATGCTTCTCAAGTCACAGTAATGTCACTATATATCAAAATGTGCTCGAATACAGGATTTTAGAACAACTGTAGCGTTGCCAAATAATTTGTAGAAAGGGGAAATAAACAATACAAAATTTAAAAAAAAGTAGTCGATCTGATGAATATGTTACGTAATCAGGCTCTATTGCGTCAGTCGAAGGGAGTTGTGGGTAATTGAATGGCTTTTTTTACAACCCCCACTTTAAATAAAAAAGATTAGAAACAATTGTAAACGAAAATAATTAATGGGGTCTGAGGGAAATTTTTACTTTTAACAGATAATTATTATTATTATTATTATTATTATTATTTTGAAATAAAAAAATGCGTAGATTAAAGAAATGGAATTAAAATATAGCAAATGTGTTAAAATATTATTAAAAAATAGGTAAAAATTTAGATATTATAAATTTTTGAAACTAATTAATTGTGATTTTTATTTAATTATCACATATATATGTGTGTGTGTCTCCTGTCTTTTTAAAATTTAGAGCAAATTAGTTACATGCCAGAGTGTTCAAAAATTGAATAAGCGCAAATAAAACAATACTTATTTTAATAAAATTTTGTTTAAAGTGATTCTAACTAAAGTCCTTTTCACTGGTCAATCTTCCAGTATTTTTTGGAATGAATCGAATCATATTATTTTGCACGAAACTGGAGAATGTTTCTCCCTAAAATTCTATCTTGTTTTTTTACGATCATTATTGATTTTGATTATGATTATTATTTTTATTTGATGATCTATATTTATTATTTCTAATATTTTTATTATAGTTATTATTTTAGTGTTATTATTGGTATGACTAATATATTTTAGCTATGCTCGTTACGCTTTGATTGTTGGCCATCATTTAAACGAATCGAAATAAAGTAAGTCTCAGCAAAAGAAAAAAAAAAACTTTACACTTGCGCTTTTAGATGTTTTGTTAAATATATAAAAATATACACGAGGAATGACTCTGATACTCCAGATGTATAAACAAAATAGTATCGGTAATATATATTCGCGAAGATTTTCCCCCAAAATCCAATAGGGGATCGTCAAGAAATTGAAAAATAACGAATATCTTTTGAATAATCCTCTCAAAACTAATGAAGCAAAAGCGTTCAAACTGGAGATTATGGTTAAATGGCTTATGGTAATAAACTGTGTTCATTTTTATGTGAATAGCATGTATACTCGTAGAGCAATTAAGGTTTTTTATAAAATCGGTACCAAATTTTGCAAAGTTTTTTGCTTATAATTTGCATAGTTCTTAATATAAAACAATATTTTTTTTTAGAAAATATGAGAAACAACATTGTACATAACACCCTGTAATCAAAATTAAAATATATTAATAGTTGTGAGAAAAATGAGCAGATTTACTAAATAAATTTTTAGTGTGCATGCATCAACTCTATTAAAATTTCCTTTGCATATTGCGTTAACAAAATGTGAATAGCATGTATACTCGTAGAGCAATTAAGGTTTTTATAAAATCGGTACCAAATTTTGCAAAGTTTTTTGCTTATAATTTGCATAGTTCTTAATATAAAACAATATTTTTTTAGAAAATATGAGAAACAACATTGTACATAACACCCTGTAATCAAAATTAAAATATATTAATAGTTGTGAGAAAAGTGATCAGATTTACTAAATAAATTTTTAGTGTGCATACATCAACTCTATTAAAATTTCCTTTGCATATTGCGTTAACAAAATGTGAATAGCATGTATACTTGTAGAACAATTAAGGTTTTTATAAAATCGGTACCAAATTTTGCAAAGTTTTTTGCTTATAATATGCATAGTTCTTAATATAAAACAATATTTTTTTAGAAAATATGAGAAACAACATTGTACATAACACCCTGTAATCAAAATTAAAATATATTAATAGTTGTGAGAAAAATGAGCAGATTTACAAAATAAATTTTTAGTGTGCATGCATCAAATCTATTAAAATTTCCTTTGCATATTGCGTTAACAAAATGTATAGAGCAATTGTCAAAATCATAGACAATACAACATTGATTTATAATACCGTATCTTTTAATAATTCAAACAAACAAATTAAATGTTTGGTGGTCTGAAATTGAAAAAATGAAAATAAAAGCTTATTGGGAAACAGAAGCTTTTATAATCAGAAAAGCAGATACTTATGTTAATTAAATTTAATTTAAACTGGTTTAAAACAAAAGTTCTTTTCGTAGCCGAAATTTCTAGTTCTTCATTAAGTGAAATAGAGACGGATTATTTTGAAGCTAATTCAAGAATTGCCTCATTTTTATTTCTTGAAATACAATTTTCCAAAGCACCTTAATTAACTTATCTGCTTAAAATAAATTATCTAACTCTGAGAAAGATCCAGACATTTTTTTCTTCATTGTAATATCATTATTGAGCGTTTTTATTAAAGCAGTTCACATTTTTAGTAAACACGCTTCCCGTACCTTATTAGGAAATATATATAAAAAAAATATATCGCTTATCTGAAAAATTTAACATTAAAAATTATCATGAACAATTAGTAGCTTTCATTACAAAAAGTAAAAAGCTACCTATTGCAGCCGTCTGGAGGAAAACACTTCCGGAAAATTTTGATGTATTTTCACCGATCATGACCCTCAGATCCCAAAACCACCCTCCGTTCAAATGTTGACATATATATATATATATATATATATATCTGATTTTTGTCATGCTGTAACTATCGTATTTATTAAACGATTTGAATGAAACTTGGTATGCGCATAGTACATGCAAATGTTTACACCGAGTTCGTTGGCCAGCAACATCTGCCATCTTGTTTCAAAATGGCAGCCATTTAATTTTTTTAATTCAAAATTTAAAGTTAAATGCAAAAAAGTAAAAGTTGAAAAATATTTTTATTTTTTATGTTAAAAATTAAAACAACAATTCCAGAAAACTTTTTATTTTGTCTATATCTTAAAAAATGATTGAGTTATATCACTTTGAATTTCTCTTATGGCTTACATTTTGAAACGATCATATTTTTGTCGTGTTATAACATGCGTATGTATGAATCGATTTGGAAGTAACTTGGTATGTACATAGTACATAATAAGGTCTGAACCGAGTTCGTTAGCGAGTTCCATACGCCGTTTTGTTTCAAAATGGCAGCAATTTACATTTTTTAAATTTAAAATTTAAAATTAGGTACAAAAAAGTTAGAAATTGAAAAAGATTTCTCTTTTATGCACTTAACCTTGATACAAAGATTCCAGAGAATTTTTTGTTTCGTCTGTATCTTAAAAAATAGCTGAGTTATAGCAATTTTAATTTCTAGTGTAGCTCAAATTTGAAATGATCTGATTTTGACACGTGATAACACACTTATTTATAAATCTATTTGGATGAAACTTGGTTCGTACATAGTGCATACCGATGTCTAGACGGAGTTCGTTGGCCAGTTCCATCCGCCATCTTGTTTCAAAACTGCGGAATATTAAATTATTTTTAAAAAATTTAATTTTTAAAATTAGTTGCTAAAAATAAGAATTTGAAAAAGATTTTTTCTGTGTAAGTTTGACCTTGATACAAAGATTCCAGAGCATTTTTCATCTATATCTTGAAAAATATCTAAGTTATAGCACTTTCAATTTCCAGTGTGGTTAACATTTTGAAACGGTCTGAAATTTGTCACGCGATAATACGCATATTTATAAACTGATTTGGATATAACTCCGTGTATACATAATACATACCAATGTCTTGACCGAGTTCACAGGCCAACTTCATCCAAAATTTTGTTTCAAAAGAGCGGCCATATAAGTTTGTCAAAAATCTTTTAAATGTATAATAATGTACAAACAAAAATTAGAAACTGAAAAAAAGATTATTTCTAAAGTATTTATCTTAATAATAAATTCCGGAGTATTTTTTGCTTTATTTTTACCTTAAAAAACGCTTGAGATATAGCAGTTTGAATTTCTAATGTGGGTGACATTTTTTAAAAAATCAGTTTGCCCGTGACAGCAATACATTAATCGATTTCAATGTGAGCGTGCATGTGCACAAGAATTAAGATTTCGACCAAACTCATTGGTTTGTTTTATCCATATGTTGCTTTAAAATGGCATACACTTCATGATATTGTGGAATTTGGTGACTTTATAAATCGCTTAAAATAAAACCAAGTTGAATAAAGAAGACTAATTTCTAAAAATTGCTATTAATATTCAGTGTTGTCAAAAACCAGTGTTAAATCTTATGTAATCGGGTTCCATTAATTTGAGCTTCGTACTTTGGAATAATATAACTTAAAATAAATAAATAAGTATATAGGTATATGAAAGCCACCTCTTCCTCCCGGTACTGCTGGAAGGACATTTTTCAGAAAATAGCCTGTATGATAAAAAATGTATACCTATATATATTTTTAGCAGATTCTAAAAGCAAGAGATAACTGCACACTGTTAAAAATATCCCTGTAAAATTTCGGGCAGAGTATGGGCAAAATGTAATATTCAGAATCTTAGAAACGTGTAAACATTTGATTAGCATTTAAAAGTTAAAAGTATATAATTTAATAAAATTTTAATTGAACTTGTTCAAGAAAAATCATTTTCACAGGTAAAATTTCTATTAAATTTTAAAATGAATTGAAACGAATTATTTTGGACAGAATTAAAGATTTTTTTTAAAAATTATTATTCTTTAAAATGCGATAGGTATACATATATTATGATATGGTATACATATATTATATCTATAGGAATACATTAGTTTACACGGTTTTTATGACCCAGCCGAAAGTTGTTAATTTATTGTTTATTTAGATAGAGTTATCCAGAAAAAATAATAAAAAATTCTGCCACGTCTGGTTTACGAAATATTTATTTACTTAACTGGATTACATAATTTTGGTATTAAAAAATCAAAAATGGCTAATTTTTATAGTCATCAACTTTTTATAGTCATTTGGATCAGTTTCTCTTATAATGGACCAACAGTATTCTCCCAGCATGTTTTCATTCCAAAATCCGTGATGTCGCTCTTCAAAAACCTTTAAATCTTGGTGAAAACGTTCCCCTTGTTCGTCACTCATACTTCCTAAGTTTTCAGAGAAAAACTCAGATGCGAATGCAGGAAATGAATCCTTAATGACATGTTTACTCTCATTTGTTGAAAATTTTTCAATAAATCGGGCACAATTTCTTTGTAATTTTCACTTTTTTATTTCCCAAAAATTCTTCGACAACCATTTTGAATGACTTCCAAGCAGATTTTTCATTAACAAATAAAAGGCTTTCAAACTGAGAGTCTTTCATAATTTTAAGGATCGGTGGGCCAACAAATATCCCTTCTTTCAGTTTTGCCTCTGTAATGCTTGGGAAGATTTTTTGTAAATACTGGAAAGCATCACTGTTCTTGTCAAGCACCTTCCCAAAGTGTTTCATGAGTCCCAATTTGATGTGTAAAGGGGGTAGAGTATTCTTATTTAGATCTACATATAGCTCGTGTTTGATGTTCATTTTTTCCGGAATATTCTCGTTGCGAATAGGCTATTCTTTTCTTTCATAATGACGTTGTTTTGCTCGGCTGTCCCACAAAGAAAAGAAACAAGAGTATTTTGTGTAATCACCCTGCATTTCCAATAACAGACCGATGACTTTGAGGTCGCCGCACATTTTCCATTGGTGTTCTTTATACTTTATTTAATTAATTAAAGTACATATCGTTTCATAGCTTTTTTTACAATTCACTACGTGTCGTATTGGTGTAGACGTCTTCTTATTTCCATTATATAATAAAACATTTTTTAGACTGTATTTCGAAGAGTCTACGAATAAGCGCCACTCTGTTTTATCATAGTTTTGATTCATCTCTTCAAAAAATCCCGGGATGTCAGTACGATAAGAATAGTCACCTTCTTTTCTGAAAAATTCGAAGTAAACTTTGCTTCTGTTCTAGACAACGTAACTTTTGTATTTGGCGTTAATAAGTTCCACTGATGTAGGCAAGAACCAAGAAGCTCCGCTTTAGATTTTGATAATTGTAAATCTATTATAATATCATTTAATTCGGCTTGGTTAAATAAATGTGGAATCTTTTCTTTAAGAGAGATCTCTTCAGAATTCATTGTTATCTCTTAGTATATTTACACTCGAATTATCGGGACAAACTGGACGTGTTACATCTTTCGAGTGTAAAACGGGCTTAGTAACGGATGGATTTTTGGCATATATAATACTCGCCTTATTTTTGTATTATATCCGACTGTCTTCGTAACACAAATGTAACAATCATTTTCACAATTACTAGGTGCTCTCCATAGCATTGGTGAGCCAAATGGAAGGTGTATGTTTTCTCCTAATGACCACGATGAAATGTAAACGATTCTACAGCTTTGGCAAAACCACATGAGGTACCCACATTTTATCTTGTTTTGCAGCAGGAAATCCAAAATAATGAAGATATGCACATTTTAACAAATCTACAATTGGTCTTTTTTTTTTTTTTTTTGAAAATATAAACTGTTTACAAACATAGCAAAAACAATCAGAACTTTGTTTGCACTTTCTACTTGACATTTTAATTCAATCCGAAAAATATATATATTTGTTCTTTGAAGCGAACGAATGAACATTAAACAGTCGTCACGACGTTGGGTAGTTAAAAAAACTATTGACTGCAGAAAGAAAATTGTGACGTGATAGAATATTTCTGCTGCCACGTTTAAGGAAGGTAGACTAATTCATTTATATACGTTTCTTTCGGGGTATAAAAAAAAGTTGAAATTTGTAAATTAGTGTTATTATTGATCATAATTGCAATTATTATTTTTATTTGATGATTTATGCTTATTATTTCTCATGTTTTTATTATAATTAATGTGTTATTATTGTTATTTTATAATTGGTGTTATTATTATATTTTAACTATGCTGATTACGGTTTGGTTGTTAGTCATTATTTAACGAATCGAAATAAAAACATTGTTCTTTTTACACCCCCTATCTTTTACAGATTCAAGCAAACAAGTTAAATCTTGCAGTTTTGAAACTGAAAAAGTTAAAATAAAAGATCATTAGAAAACAGAAGATTTCATAAACAGAAATGCTGAAACTTATTTTAATTAAATTTAATTTAAACTGGTTCAAACAAAAGCTGAAATTTCTAGTCATTCTTTAAGCGAATAGAAATGGATTATTTTAGAGATAATTCAAGAATTTCCTTATTTTTATTTCTTGAAATCCGATTTTGCGAAATATCTTAATTAACTTATATCCTTAAAGTAAATTATCAAACTGTGAGGAAGATACAGCTATTATTTTTCCTCTGTACTATCATTATTGAGCGTTTTTATTAAAGCATAACTGTTTAAGAGTAAACAAGCATCCGTTATTTTCAATGCAAAATATAAACTAAAATTTTGCTTATTTGAAAAAATTAATGTTGACAAGTATGATTATTATTATTACAAATGCTATTTTAGTACCCAAAAAGTATACTAAAATATTCAAAATTATTGAATTGAACCAAAATTAAAATAAAAGTACCTAAATTGAACATTCTAGCATCAATATACACTATAAACAATACCGACATCCCTTTAAAATCTAACCATCAAACATTAAAAATGAAAATGATACAGCTTAAATATTAAAAATGATATAACTTAAACCATAAAAACTGGAAAATTAAAACCACTGGAGACAGCTGAAACGACTTCACTTAAGACTTCTGACGTGTACGGAGAGGTTAAGCCGATTTTGAGTTCCCAACACTTCTTATCATCTGTCAAAACCTAATGGAAAAAGAAAAAAAAAACTGGAACTGGTGAAAGCATAAATTGAAAAAATTCAAAACTCGGTTTATTTATTTATTTATTTATTTTTGTACAACATACATCTGATTTGTGTGCTTGATATGAAGCCTGCTTATAAGCCATTGTCAATATACAAGGAGGAGATAGCACAAGGAAATTTTAGATTACAAGAAAATTACAACTGGGAGCTGCACACAAAGAGTGCGTGCAATGGGGCCAGTGGGATTCGAACCCACAACTTTCTACGCTCAAACTTGATCAAACGTGCATGTCTTTTCAGAACAATCAAACTGACAGTTTAATCATCCCTGTGTTTCAACCAATCCACAATAGCAGTGCGAAAATTCTTGTATTTTATGAATTTATGCAGTAAATAATTTTAAATTTTCGAAGGATAAACTTAGTGCAGAGCCAGATAATGTCAAATACAAAATTCATCAATATTTTCCTCTGTATTTGAACTTAACCTCTCTCTCTCTCTCTCTCTCTCTCTCTCTCTCTATATATATATATATATATATATATATATATATATATATATATATATATATATATATATATATATATATATATACATATATATTGATATAACATTTTAATAAAACATTTATTACAAAACTCACAAATATTGCTTAAAGTGTATTGTCCAGGCCTGGGTTGGTTGGTTGATTTTTGTCGTCCGATTATCTACGCTAAGGATATAGGACCGGGGGGAGTGCCCTCCGTGGGGGTCTTTCTAAGGCAACCTAACCCGTATTTACGCAAGGTTCGAAGAAAACCACGGAAAACTCCAAACGGTTAGGCCGACAGCCGCGATTGGGTTCGAACCCAGCACCTGCCGTCTACCAGTTGAGAGGTCCGAACCTCTCGGCCACTGGTGGGGCGTCCAGGCCTGGGACTGAACACTAGTTTCCCTGATAAAAATTTAGGTGGGCATATATCTGACCAATATCGTTATATTAATGCATAATGGAGGTCGGTTGCTGTGGTTAACGTATAAACTTTATCTTTTTTTGATTGCAATCAACAATATTTAAAAGTAATCGTAAAAGTAATTTATTTAAAAGTAATCGTTCTCGGATAGAAATTGCAATTATATAGCACAAGTAAAAATGTTTCATGTTAAAGACGTGTTCTTTAATAGCTTTCTTATGTGGCTCAATTTGAACTAATAAACTTGATGAATCTTCAAAAGAATTATTGTTTGTATCCACACAAATGTTTGTTTTCAGAAGATTGCCAAAAATTACATTACTTCATAAACTTCAATTTTAAAACAAAATATGCAGCAAAATAACATAAATCGTCCTTCAAATTTTATTATTTTGTATATTTTTAAGAATAATCCGCAAAATTTAAATGATAATTGCTTGAATCGATGTTTCTCCAAATGTTATGCAAATGCTACCCCAACTTAGAAAACATTTTTGTTAAATCTCAACCAAGCTAGCACATAAGCCTACATTAGGCATTGATCTACGCTAATTACAAAAAGTATTCCGTACTTACCAAGATCCAAATATATATATATATATGTTTACGGCTTTGCAAACAAAAGTTGTAGGACAATATTCTTACCGTCTCCACCCATTTTTGTTTGATTGGTCCTGCGGCGGCGAAAGCCTGGTGAATTATTAGTGCTACCACTTATTTGTTAAATTCAGAAGTTTCACAGTGTGCGATTTTAAAAAGTCCAAAAATCGACTTGCTGTAATTTAACATTTAAACATTTCAAATAACACCTAACACATTGGAGGGAAAAAAGGTAAAGTGTTAGAAACCTAACTCTATAACAACCATTAAAAATTGTTTAAAAAACCAAATATTCTTTTTATGTTTTTAGATAGACGATCGATGCATTGTCATCGATATTTTTACCTGAAAACACATTTATTTTGCAAATATTTTTTATGATAGAATGGAATCATTACAGCAATGTAGATACTTTGTCCTTTATAGTTACAATAGTTAATTAGCAATATTTTAAGCCAATATAATTATTATTAGAAAATTTAATAGCATTTGATGAATTTAAAAAACCTGCCAAAATTTTTGTCCACACCGCCGGTCTATTGCAATACACACACACATATATATATATATATATATATATATATATATATTATATTATATATATATATATATATATAATTTTTTATTATTTATGCATATAGATTTAAAAAAATAAATTTCAGCTGCAACTATTTGCAACTCTTGAAGATAAGTATTTGTAATTTTTTTCAGATACGGATTTTATGTAATTTTGCAGTATGTGTGGTTATAAGATAAATATATCTGCATTATGCATTATAAATCATTACATTAAATTCTCAGTAAAACTATTGAGTGGTTGAAATTCACCCTAAATTTTAACATTCATACTTTCTTACAAATAATAAAAGAATAGCAAACGACAATAAATGACAGTGATTCACATTATGATAACACTAGTATTCATAGCAGTATGTATTTAATTGATTATATTTTTTAATGCAAGAAAACTCTTATTGTTGAAAATAAATATATACTATATTTTAAAAAATATACACCGAATACAATAACACTATGCAAATGTCAATGTATCATGATGATATTTCTTTATGATTATGAGGATGGAATGAAAATGACATAAATTGTGCGATAAAATAGGTAAAGATACATTTTTCCATAATACATAACCATTTTATCTCTGGTAAGATCATCTTAACATTTAATATTGGTAATTTTCATAAATTGAGTGATGATCACCTAGATTCGCAAAATCATACGCTATGCGTTTGTCGGTAACTCAAATGGTGTAAAAAAACAATTCAGTTTTTATCTTTATTCCCTTTTGGGTCAAAATTACCCTAATGGACCAAATTTTCCTTAATGGGCTAAATTTACCCCAGTTGACGGTATATAAACGATTACCTCAAGCAATGTGTAATTGATATTTTATATTTCTTTTATTTTTTCTGTTACTTTATTTCAAAATAATTTCTGCTTTATTCAAAATTATTCATATTCATCTTATTTTTAAGTAAAAAATTGATACAAAGAATAAAAGTAAAAGTAAAAATCTAATCTGTGATTTATTGCTGTTACATCTTTAATTGTATACATATGAGGTTTGTATTTTACCCATGTATTTATGTAACACAAAAAGTGTATGCAAAAAATAAATGCAATTCATGTCCTACAAAATCCCATGCGAATTTATTTTAATTGAATATTTTGATTTAATAAAAGATATAGTTGTTATAATACAGCTAGTGAAATCACGTGAAAACACAGAATATGCTTAAGTCTAACAACTTAAATGTCAAGGTTATCTTTTACTAAAAAAAGATTAGTTAAGTAAGAAATGTGAACTTTGCACAATTAAATTTTATGTGGCACCAGTCATGACTATTGATTAGAATTGTCTTGCAAAGACATATTCACTGGTTTACAACACTTTACTGGGGTGCAACCAAGAAAACCATACATTGTTCATCAATTATTATAAACTTGTTATTTTCTTTCTTAAAGATCTGTCATATACAGGGTGATTCCAAATTTTTTTTACAATAAAAGAGGGGTGATAGTACACATCAAGACAAACAATATTAAATAGGAGAACAAGGGTCCAAAACGTTTTCCTGAGGAAATAGCCGCCATTAAAGTTTAGGGACCAAAATTTCAAATAAACATAAAAAACTGAAAAATCGGTCGAATGATTTGCGGTTTTCAATAAAGTTATTATTTATGTCGGCATTTTCTTGAAATTAAATTATAAAGATAAATTTCAAAAAATGACGATAGAGGGCGCTTTAGACTTTGGAGTAACAAACAACTATTTTTTGCCGGTATTTTTTGCATCTCTATAAATGTTTTCGTAAGCTTAGACTCAAGCTTAAATTTTGAGCTCAAAATCTGTAGTTGGGAGTGGTTAAGTAATACAAACTGAGCTGTGTTCAGAGGGTTCAAATTTCAAATGATTATAAAAAAACGGAAAAAATGGTCGATTGATTTGCGGTTTTCACTAAAACTATTCTTTATTTAGGTATTTACATGAAAATAAATTATAAAGATAAATTTCAAAAAATGCTGATAGAGGGCGCTTTAGACTTTGGAGTAACGAAAAACTCTTTTTTGGCGTTATTTTTTGCATCTTATTAAATGCTTTCGTAAGCTTAGACTTGAACTTAAATTTTGAGCTCAAAATCTGAATAGCTGGGAGTGGTTAAGTAGACAAACTTAGCTGTGTTCAGAGGGTTCAAATTTCAAATAATTGTAAAAAACGGAAAAAAATTTTCGATTCGTTTGCGGTTTTTTCTAAAACTAATTTTTAAATCAGCAGTTTTCTTGATCAATCAGTGTTTTCTTGAAAATAATTTTTAAAGATAAATTTCACAAAATGCCGATAGAGGGCGCCTTAGACTTTGGAGTAGCGTACAACTATTTTTAACTGTTATTTTTTTAATCTCATTAAATGCTTTCAAATGCATAGACTTAAATTTTGGGCTGAAATTCTGAATCGTTGGGAGTGTTTAAGTAGCGAAATATTGAATTGTGTTCGAGGAGAAAAGAATGTTAAAATTCAACTCCTGAACAAACTTCAGTTTGCTCTTCTTAACTCCTCATAACGATTCAGAATTTGAGCTCAAAATTTAAGTTTAAATCTAAGCTTTCGAGAACATTTAAAATGCTTTTGCAAGCATTTAATTAGATCCAAAAAATAATGGTTAAAATGAATTGTTGGTTACTCTGAAGTTTAAGGCCCCCTCTGACGGAATTTTTTGAGATTTATCTTTAAAAATTATTTTCAAGAAGATACTGACTTAAAGAATAGTTTTATTTTAAACCGCAAACGAATCGACCAATTTTTCCATTTTCTATAATTACTTTAAATTTGAACCTCCCCCTCCCCCTTGAACACAGTTCAGTTTGTGCTACTTAACCACTCCCTACTATTCAGATTTTGAGCTCAAAATTTAAGTTTAAGTCTAAGCTTCCGAAATCATTTAAAGAGATGCAAACAATAATGGCAAAAAATAGTTGTTCGTTACTCCAAAGTCTAAACGCCCTCTATAGGCATTTTTTGAAATTTATCTTTATAATTTATTTTCACGAAAATACCTAATTAAAGAATAGTTTTAGTGAAAACCGCAAATCAATCGACCAATTCTTCCGTTTTTTTTTTTAATCATCTGAAATTTGAACTCTCTGAACACAGCTCAGTTTGTGTTACTTAACCACTCCCAACTACAGATTTTGAGCTCAAAATTTAAGTTTGAGTGTAAACTTACGAAAACATTTAATGAGATACAAAACATACCGGCAAAAAATAGTTGTTCGTTACTCCAAAGTCTAAAGCGCCCTCTATCGGCTTTTTTTAAAAATATTTCTTTATAATTTAATTTCAAGAAAATGCCGACATAAAGAATAATTTTAGTGAAAGCCGCAAATCAATCGACCGATTTTTCCGTTTTTTATGTTTATTTGAAATTTTGGTCCCTAAATTTTAATGTCGGCTATCTCCTAATTAAAACGTTTTGGACCCTTGGTCTCCTATTTAATATTGTTTGTCTTGATGTGTACTATCACCCCTCTTTTATTGAAAAAAAATTTGGAATCACCCTGTATAACTATATCAACTTTCTTTCAAATTTGGACTCCCCTCAGCTAACGATATCAGACGTTATTATTTCTCGACATCTCATCTTCTAATAATATCGTTATCAGTATTTAAAAACACCTTTCTTTAACAATTTTGTTCTTTCTTTTCCTTTCTTTTCTTTATATGTCGGCATTTGGAATGAAGTACAAATACAGTTATACATTTCTTATTAACATACTTTATTGATTTAAATAAAAAGAATAAGGCGATAAAATATTTCTAATATGTATGAAATAACTACATATCAGTTGACAGTTGTATGTTGGCATTTTTATGATATACTTGATATGTAAAATATTTAATAATATCTTTTTACTACATAATAAATTCAACAGTAAAATTTTTTTATGTAATTTGTGTCCTTCACGGTGTAAGTAGAATTGTTCATAAACAAAATAATATAATAAATTTTTTTATTATATTTTATAACTATGCATGGCAAATATCCTTTGAAATCTAGTTATTGTATGTACATATGGTAGAACAAATAGGAATGGTGAATATGCTGATGATCCATATTTTGTAATAAAATGAGTTATAAATATTTTATAATTTTAATAATAACTTGTTATTAAAAAATAACAATAAAAATAGATAACAGACAGTAAAAAAGATAAAATTATATTGATGGAAAGAAAAGGATAACAAAGTTAAAAGAAAACATTGGCGGGATGTAGTACAACAATAACGATATAAAAACATAAAGTACCCCTCTCGGTAGATATATATTACAATATTGAGTACCAGATCCCCTCCTTCCACCATTAAAGTCATAAAGTTACATGTGTACAGCTACTTATTAGTCATCTATCATCTCACTTTGTCATGTCGATAAAAAAAAGTGTGTGCTTCTGTCTGCAGATAATTCCCCATATTCACAAATAAACATTTCAGTACACTAATTTTTAAAGAATTTTTTTCGCGTATATCAAGAATATTTTTAAATGATCACATTCTAGCCAAACACAGAGTCAAATACATCATTTAAATGGTTTTGAATGCAGTTTAAACATGCTAGACTGCCGCCATTAAATTATTCTTATTTAGTTTGATAAATACATGAAATTCACTTAATTACTTTCCATTTTCCACTTTTTCCTAATACACATAATGCTTCAAAATTAACTTTTTGCATTTTTTTCTTATTGTCATATTTTAAAAGCATTAAAAAAATTAAAAAGTTGTTTTCTAAAAGTATTGGAAAATGCTAATACATGCTAAAATATTTTATACCCCAAATAAGTTTCAAGCTCCGTCAGCCAATATTTTATACAAGATATGATGCATATTATTTTCATTATTTATCAGTATACTTATAGATATATTTTTGCAAGTTAAAGATTTTAATTTTCAAAAATATATTGATGGAACTATAGGAATTTCTTTAGAAGTATAAATCGAAAGAATTTCTTTTAATTTTGGGCAAACTTGTGAACATTCTCATATTTTAAATATATCTGTAAAAGTGATAAATAGATACACATGTTTACCTGTATATAATTATGAATATTTTAATTATTTAATTCTAACAGTTAGAAAAGAAAAGAACAGAACTATCGCTATTATTTCTTATGTTATATATATTATGGTATTTTTATAAAGAATAATTCTAATTTTTTTAATTATTTACTAATACTTTTAACCCCGTACCGAATACGTTAGAAAATATAGCAATTTAGAAATTAAAAAAAAACTAAGCAAAATGTTTAATTAAAAGTGTAAACATAAAGTGGATTAGTTCGTATACAGCCATATTTTGCAGTCTGTAATTATTTTTAAACAAATCATAATTGTATTACCTTTGTTATTTATTAGTCATACTTTTACTAATATGTTATCTGTATCCCAAACTTCATTTTGTATCATAAAGAGATAGATTAAAATGCGTAAAGAATGTTCTATTAAAATTTTGAAAATATTTTAAAAAGTCGATTTATTTTTGGGTGAAGTAATCTTGTACGAACCCTCGCGAATATTTTAATAAAATATGTATAGCGTTTCAAGATTAAATTTAATTAATAGGTAGTAACGTTAGTTTAATTAACATATACATTAGGGTGGAGCGAAAAAAATTATTTTTTAAAAATCAAAAACGAGTAGGTGCCAAAAGTTGCCTTTATACTAGTACATCAAGTGTGTGAAATTTTACCACTGAAAAAAAAAATGCCTTGAGTCTGCGCTTTTGCTCCAAAAATCGATAATTTTGGGTAAAATTTGTCATTTTTTCACATTTTTTCAAAAAAAATTGAAAAATTTCTACAGAGCTGGTTACTATTTAAAAGTGTTACTTAAACCTTTATATTTATCTGCTAAACATATTTAAACTATAAAACAATATCTGTAGTCTGTATAATTGGAGCAAATCTGACAACTTTTGGTAAAAAGCAGCGTTACCTCTTTCTGTTGGAGTATACAACGAATTTGTTGTGTTGAATGCATTTTTTAATTATCTGCTTTCAAAACTATTCTGTATATAACTCGTAGATGTGGCTGCATTTCATATCCCACCCCTCTCAGCCATCCAACAATCTAGGCCCAGTGTTTTATTTATGTATTGAATTGTTATTTTTTCCCGAAGAAGGGCATAAGTTTTCTATGTATCGAAATAGTTTACCTCTTCTTTGTTTTCACTGACATTGGATGCTACTGGTGTGACCTGCTGCACGTATATTTTTATACCTTGTATAACAGAAGAGCAAGCTGAGTAATGTATCAGGTATGTTGTTAATTGAACCTATTCAGCACACTGTAAAAAAAATCATTGAAGGTACTAAACATTTTCTAGAAAACTGGGATTCCAAGAATTTTTCATGTAACGATAACAGGAAAATTTCATGTAATGGATTCTGAAACTTGAATTTTTGCTCTTACCGTTACAGTAAAAGTTCTTGGAAACCCAATTTCCAAGAAAAAGTTTAGTAGCTTTGCAGATTTTTTTTTACAGTGCAGTCCATTATCTTCATTAATTTTTCATACAATTAATACATTATGATTGATTGAAAAAATGTTGTGGTAAAAGAACTCCCAATTACATTATATAAATAATGATATGCCTAAAAATTGATTTATGAATTCAATTTATAGTATGTCATCATTTACTGTACTTATTACATTGAATATATTTTGAGAAGCTAGCAGTTTAATATTATGACGATCGTCACAGAGGATTGCAAACAAAATTTGCGTGTAAAGCAACAATATTTCGAAATAAGTTTTAGTATTTGTTTTATGTCGTTTCCTGTGTTGTTTCGTAGTCGAGTAATTACTACTAAGTTTTTAGACTTATTCTTTAGATGTGTATTACATTTGGTATAAAATATCCTGCGGTATAAACTTGCACTCTTAAAACGAAAGAGCTGATTTGGCTTCTCATGAAAGAGCTGCAATTTTTTCGATCATAAAAGAGTTGTTTTTCAAACGATTAAATCTTCTTGATCTAAATTGGTTATTTAAATAGCTCAACTTCATTTAAATTGGTTAAAACTAGAGTTATTTCAACTATTTATTGAGAAGCTGCCTTTCAACATTGAGATGAGTGGATTTCAGCTCAACTTGAGCTATTTTGTGGCTGACTTTTTAAGAGAGTGGATTATATATTTAGTAAGTGAACTTATAGACTCTGATTACCAACTTGTGCTTATATAAAGAGGAAAATTTTATTCGCTTTATGAGCTGTCTTTTGTGTGAGATGTTTTCTAAATCCATAGTTTCCATCTCTTTTGAGAAACAGCTTTCCTTATGAATTAGCTTTGCAATCTCCGACAGAAATTTCTAGTCTGTTCTGAGTATCTTTTACTTAATTTGGCAAAATATTTTTTCGAAATTATTCTCTATTTTATAAAAAAATTGCAATAGGAAATGACCATTGTAAAAAAAAAAATCTGCAAAGGTACTAAACTTTTTTCTTGGAAACTGGGATTCCAAGAACTTTTCCTGTAACGTTAACAGCAAAAATTCAAGTTTTAGAATCGATTATATGAATTTTTCCTGTTATCGTTACATGAAAAGTTCTTGGAATCCCAGTTTCCTAGAAAATGTTTAGTACCTTCACAGATTTTTTTTTTTTTTTTTTTTTTTTTTTTTTTTTTTACAGTGAAGAATACTTGACAAAGATTTGCCTATTGATTCAATGAATCCATGTTGATTAGAACATTTTATATCGACCTCTCTAATAATTGATTCAGAGGAAATTTACTGGAGTTGAAGTAGTATATGATTCATTATTATGCACAATTCTAAGCTTACTTCATGCAAAAAGGCTCACAGCTACAAAAAGAATTCTCCTAATTTTAAATGAGTACTTATAGTCGATTAGACTCTGTACATTCCCTCAAAAAGTACTATGCATTATAAGTTTACGCCTATCACAGTTCACCATCAAATGTGGTTCACTTATAAAAAGGGGATCTAAAAGTTAATGGGGAATTACCTGGCTACGAAAATACTTAGAAAACGGCATAAAACAAATGCAAAAAAAGTTATTTACAACAACGGTTTCTCTGCACATGCAGAATAAATTCTCATTGCAATTCCCTCTGACGATCATTATCACATTAAATAGCTCGCTTCTCAACATATAAAAAATGCAACAGTAGAATAAATGATGGCATACTTATAGTTGAAATATCTTAAATCATCTTTGAAGTAGATCATTACGTAAAAAAATATAAATGACTGAAAAAAATGTTATGGTAACAGAACTTCCAATCACTTTCATCAACTGGTTATAAAGTTTGATAAAGATAATAGATGGCCGAATAGATCCCTTTAATAATATTCCCGTGCGTTACTCTTCTTGTCATTTTTTTGTATAAGCTGTAAAAATATACATTGAGAGAATCACAGCAGCATGTGGATACAAAGAACAGATAAACTAGGTGGATGCATCGAAAACATGCAAAATTTTGATAAAGAAAATCAGAAATCAATATATATATAAAACACTGTACTAAGATGATCGAATAGTTGGGACGGGTGGTACACTGTAAAAAAAAAAATCTGCAAAGGTACTAAACTTTTTCTTGGAAACTAGGATTCCAAGAACTTTTCCTGTAACGGTAACAGCAAAAATTCAAGTTTCAGAATCGATTACATGAATTTTTCCTGTTATCGTTACATGAAAAATTCTTGGAATCCCAGTTTCCTTGAAAATGTTTAGTACCTTCACAGATTTTTCTACAATGTATATGAAACATAGCCACCTCCACCACGTATGTCCAAGGTAGTTTTGAAAACAAGAGCTGTATTAAAAACAACATTTCATTGTATGTCTCAATAGACTGGTAATGCCGTTTTCTTACCAAAAGTGTTTGATTTGCTCCAGCTATACGGAATAAAGATATTGTTTTATACACTGTAAAAAAAATCTGTGAAGATACTAAACATTTTCTAGGAAACTGGGATTCCAAGAATTTTTCATGTAACGATGACAGGAAAATTTCATGTAATCGATTCTGAAACTTGAATTTTTGCTGTTACCGTTACAGCAAAAGTTCTTGGAATCCCAATTTCCAAGAAAAAGTTTAGTATCTTTGCAGATTTTTTTTACATTGTAGTTTAAATATGTTAGGGAGATAAACATAAAGGTTTAAGTAACACTTTTAAATAATAACCAGCTCTGCAGGAATTTTTTAATTTTTTTTTTAATGTCAAAAAATGAGAAATTTTACCCAAAATTCCGATTTTTGGAGCAAAAGCGCAGACTCAAGCCATTTTTTTTCAGCGGTAAAATTTCACACACTTGATGTATTAGTATAAAGGCAACTTTTGGCACCTGCCCGTTTTTGATTTTTTAAAAATAATTTTTTTCGCTCCACCCTAATATACATATCTAAGTCACAAACAAAAGAAAAAAAGACTTGTAATTGTTGAAAACACAAAAAAATTGTAAAAAAAAATATTTATGCATTGCTTATACAAAAATTAATATTAAAACTGTACTAATTCCCTTAGTTTTCTAATTATGTAAAGGGTAAGACCGCTTATTTAATGGATCAGACCGTTTTTCATCAAATAAGCATATGGCCTATGAAAATTGTAAGGTAAACACTCAAATTACAATTTTTTGACGTCAAATTGCAATAAATTTGCAGTATTTTTGAGAGTATACATTTAATACTACCACAAAAGTTCACACAATAGACAATAGTCACATGTGGCAAGAAAAAATTTCAATTTCATCTCATATTAGTACCGATTGACTCCATATGGTAGGGATAAACGAAATTCAGAACGTTATGCCAAATTACCAAAACCTTTATGGACATAGCAGTTTTTCAACAAAGAAACATAAACATAAATAACTTATTTTATACTTTTCTATAATTTGATTTTAAATTATTTCATTCCGAGTTTAGCATTTAAAGGAATATTCACAGTAATATTACAGCTGTAGAGTTTAGATAAAATATTCATAACTAAAGAATGAAAACATTACAAATAATACGAAATTGTGCGATTATAACTGAAAATTTATAAATTTATTTCCACTTACTCTTCAAATAAATAATAACATAATAATAAATTAACTATAACTCTTTAATTGTAAATAAAGTGATATGTCTTGTATATTGTCTCTTATCTAAAATGTAAAAGGATACTTTAAAAAAACATTTCTTAATTAATTTTTATTTTATTATTTTAAGTAACATTTATTTAATTCTTCTTATAGTTTTTAAATATCGTACGTATTTAATATTATATAATTTTTTCAAGAGTATTTTTTTTTATTAAAAATCAGTATTTCCAAATAATAAAGAAATATGTTTTAGTCGTAAACCAAACTTAAAACAAAACATAACCTTTTAAAGTATTTTTGTTATAATTTATTTAAATAAAACGAAAGCCGAAAAACATTTTAAAATAGATTTTTTAATAATATGGCTTTTAAATGTTAATTTACCGAAATCACAAAGGCCTTAAGAAAAAAAGAAAGTTTTTAAAAGAAAATGTATTATTTTTTCGTAAAAAGAAAATATTTTTATTAAGCGAATAGATTCCTTTAAAAAGGAATCTAGAGCAATTAAAAAATCTTGTCCAATTGAAGAGTAATATTTAAATGTCTCCAGAGCAATTATTATGAAAATATAATTTGTCATACAACACAAAAATCTTTTTCAATTGAAAAATTCAATTTAAATGTCTCAAACGAAAATTGTACCAGAATATAAAACGTGACAATATAGATAATTTCATAATATAACTTTCAAATAGTTTATTTTAAATAAGCATTTTAGTGGAAGTGAATAGAACAAACTTAAATTTTTTCACTAAGATTTTATATTATATTTTAAAATTTATATAAATAGCTTTATTTTTGGCCAGAAATTTCTTAAAATTTACAAAATAAATCTCTCTATTTTTCCGAAAATACATTAATTATAGGTTAAGGACAAAAAAAAATTTAAAAATACAATTTCTCTTTGAAGTTTTTTTTTAAATATAATATCTCATTTGGAAAAATTCTTAGGAAATAAATATACATAAACTTATTTTATTTATATTTTTATCTTTTTTAAATGCACACTGTTAAAGCTTTTCACTGCAGAATTTATTAAAATGTGTTGTTAAATAATTAATTTTAAAGACTTTAAAATGTAAATAAACATAAGGTTTTTTCTTTTAAAACTTATATTATTTTTCATATAAAAACATAACAGAATTTGTAAGAAGAATCAAAAATCAAGGCATAAAATAATTTACAACAATATTTAAAATAAAAGAAAGACTTAACAAATATCATTATCATGAATATAAACAATGCAAGATGCCCAATTGTGACATCATTTTCACCGAACACGAAAACGAAACTGAATTATAGGTCGATTTCTAATTATACAAAATCCATTTCAACAGCAAAATACAACAGAACTTTTTATTAGAATCTTCTTTAAAGTTGAGTAAACTGATGAAGTAAATTTCTAAAATTAACTAACCTTATTTTTTAATTCTATAGAATTTTAAAATTGAAAGAAATTTGAATTAAATTGAATATTTTAAAATAAGCTGCGCTGTAATGTTTGTAAATTTTAAAATGTCTAAAAAAGTTCATTTAAAAGCAGAAGTTTTCAATAGCAGAATAGTGCAAATCTATTTTGATTGCATTTTAAATAAATCGAATCAAGCAAAATATTTTTTCCCCGCTAAAATTTTAATTTAGTTTTTGAAAGACTTTAAATTAGCTATTTTAAACAAAACAGTACTAATTTTATTTTTATTTAACCGAAAAACGATTTTTCAAAATACCTTAATAAATTAATCAGTTTTAAAGAAAATTTGTTAATTTCCTGTAAAAAGAAATGTTTTTATTAAACTAGCAAATTCCTTTAAAAATAAATTGTTAGAGCAATTAAAATGTCTTGTATATTTAAAAAGTAATATTTTAAAGTCTTAAGAGAAATTATTGTGAAAATATAATTTGTCAGATCACACAAAGTATCTTGTTAAATTGGAAGATTTAATTTAAATATCTTAAACGAAATTTTAATCAGAATATAAACCGTGCCAAAAATAGATAGTTTTAAAATAAAATTTTTAGATGTTTTATTTTAAATTTTAATTATATTGAAAATGAAGAGTTATTTTTGTCGCTAAGATTTTATATCATATTTTTTAAATTTTTCTAAATAGCTTTTTTTTATCAGAAATTTCAAAAAATTTACAACCGAATTCTTTCTTTTTTCCCCCAAAATACCTTAATTAGGTATGGACCAAAAGATAAAACAGATAAAATGACTCTATTTGAAATGTTTTTGTTAAAATATAATATTTCATTTAGAGAGAATTTTTCTTATATTTCATAAGTAAATAAATTATCTTAGACGTTATTTTATTTTTTCTATTTTAAATATATATTGTTAAAGGTTTTCAGTGCAGTATTTATTAAATTTTGAATAAACTGAATTATTTGATAGATAAATAATTTCAAGGATTTGTTAAATAAATAATTTTTTAAAAATACAAGGAGTAAATATAATTTTTTTATTTCTTAAACTTGTAGTGGTACTTCTAGGTTATCCCATCGACCAATTTCGCCAAATTATACAAATCGCCAAACTAATAGCCAAACTATACATGTTGACATAATTTTTATTTTAAATAACGAAAAAACAAATAATTAGAAGAATATTAATAAAAATATTAATAAAAAATGGAAAAAAAATCTCTTAATGATATTTTAAACACGTTAATCGCATTTAATGTCATTGAATGTGACATTCACGATCATCAATTATTGGCATTTAATCTTATAGTTTGGCGATAATTTTTCGACGGGATAATTTAGAAGTACCCTTGTAGTATTTTCCATCTAAAAGCATAACAGAATTTGTAAGATGAAGCAAAAAACAAAAAATAGAACTTTAGAAAAATATTTTGTTTTTATTCTCATAAAGAGAAACGATGCACGATCACATCTTCTTGTGACAATGTTAAATAGATAATTTTAAGGACTTTACAACGGAAGGTAAAGATTATATTTTTTACTACTAAAACTTGTAGTATTCTTCAGCTAAAAGTGTAATAGAACTTATAAGAAGAAAACAAATTCAAGGAATAGAATAATTTACAACAACAATCGAAATATAAGAAAAACCTAACTTATAACATAAACCTAATTTATAACATATTCTTATACATATATAAGATGGAAGATAATATCTGCCTGTTCCATCTAAAGGTATAACAGAACTTGTAAGGAGAAACAAAAATCAAGGAATGTAATAATTTACAAAACTAATAAAAATAATATAAGAAAGATTTAATAAGTTAAAATCATTTTGTTTTATTTTCATAAATGTAAAAGATGCGAGATCATATCTCTCTGTGACAATGTTAAATGCATAATTTTAAGGACTTTAAAACGTAAGTGTAACGATAAGATTTTTATTTCTAAAGCTTGTAGTTATTTCCATATACAAGCGTAACAGAGTTTGTCATATAAAGAAAAAATTACAATAATTTACAATAATATTCAAAATATAAGACAGACTTATCAATTTATAATGTATATCTTTTTAATTCTCAAAAATATAAATGATGCAAGATCAAATCTACCAGTGGCAATGTAAGTAGTAGTTTGTCAAAACCAAAGCGATAGTTCAATTGCAAAGTTCATACTAATATGTTATACAGCACTTAAAATTACGAGAGAAAAAAAATTTATTTTTTTACTGCAATCACACACTGTAAAAAAAATCTGTGAAGGTACTAAAAATTTTCTAGGAAACTGGGATTCCAAGAACTTTTCATGTAAAGATAACAGGAAAAATCCATGTAATCGATTCTAAAACTTGAATTTTTGCTGTTACCGTTACAGGAAAAGTTCTTGGAATCCCAGTTTTCTAGAAAAGGTTTAGTACCTTTGCAGATTTTTTTTTACAGTGCACTGTTTATGTCACAAAATATTTTCCTTTTCTAAGTATTTTGAGGAATTAAAATCTATGCTCACAACTTTCATTAATTCAATTATTTTATCTATATAAAACTATAATTTTCATTCTCATACTTTTATAATTTAATGCAAACAAGTTATGTTGATTTTTTTTAATTTAGAAATCTAAAAGGGAATAAAATTAATTAATTAATTACTAACTCTGTCAATATATTCAAGTCGATAAACGTTTTTATGTAAAGAATCTGAATATTATTTATAATAATTATGAATGCATTATGAATTATTTATAATAATTTTGCAGAAAACAAACTTTGTGTTAATGAATTTTTCTAATTCCATGATTTGTCTACACTAAACTTGTTCTTTTGTATGTCCTATCTTTTTAAAAATTCAACTGAAACATGCTAAACTGTAATGTTTGAAATTTTAAAAAGGGATAAAAAGCTCATTAGTAAACAAAAGCTGTCATCAGCAGAATGGAACAAATTCATTATAATTACATTTTGTTTAAACAAAATCGAGCAAAGATTCTTTTGGCAGGTGTAATTTAATGTCATTTTTGAATGAATTCCAAATGAATAAATTTGAACAGAATGTTATTTTTTTAACTAATCGAAAAATTCTTTTTCAAAAAGACCTTTATTAACTGATCGTTTTAAATTAAAATATAAAAACACTACAATTAGTTATAAGGGTAATAAATGTTTTTATTAAAAGATTCTTTTTTCAATAAGAAAATAATTTTGGTTTATTTCATAAAGAAATTAATTTTTATAACAATTAAAAGATGTATTCCAGTCGAAATAATTGTAATTCAATCTCTCTAAAGTAATATTTAATAATAATAATAATAATAAGTCATTATAAATGAAAATTCACAATTTTGGAGCTTTACCACTTGAGTTATTATTATTATTATTATTTGTGTGTGTGTGTGTGTGTATGGCTTTGAAATTTAAAATAGTATGCTGTAGTCTGCAATTTAAAATATATATATATACCTAGCAAACAGTATATAAGTATAATACAGTAAAACCTCCATAACGGACACTCCCGAATAGCGGACACCTCTATTTAACGGACAATTTTCCTATCCCCACTCCCAAAACCTGAAGTTTTGTATGTTTAACCTCTGAATAAAGGACATTCCGAATAGCGGACACTATTTTCAGCGATAAAAAATGAAAATGGTATTTTTTAAAGAGAAAAAAAAATGTTAAAAGGAGTAAAAAGGCCTTTAAATTTATCAGGACATTGTATCATAAATTTTGTGATCATAGATAAATGTAGATCGTAAGCTGGGGAAAATCCCCATCCCTCCACGTTCAAAGTTGAATTCAGGGGGGTTGCCCGGGAGGGACATCTCCTAGAGCTTTCACTTGTCTCCCCGGAAAAGTTTGAGATTTTAATATTTTAATGGTCCAAAAGTGCAATTCTCCCCTCTCCGCCGGAACTCTATAATGTCCAATAACGTCACATTGAAAAACAAATTACATGTAATCACAAGCAAAAAATAAACTTTTGTAACAGATTTTTTTCATAAGAATGTAATAAACAGTGGATAAAGATGCACACAATTTTATTTCAGTTTTATTTCTTATTTTCTTTTAATTTCTAATTAATCATATAATAGAGGTTTTAGGACATATAAAAGTCAATTAATGAATTTTAAGCATTTCTTAGTGATTTTTGAATCTTTGAGGTTTTCCCAATAGCGGACGCCTCCGAATAGCGGACAATTTCTGCGTTCCCGAGGTGTCCGTTATTTAGAGGTTTTACTGTATTTATAAATACATATTTTTATGAGTAAGATGAAAATAATTAATCATAAATAATGACTTCAGAACGTAGCCTAGTGTAGAAAGTAACTATAGGGAAAATTGTTTGGATATTTGGGCGAATATTTAAAAAGTAAAATCACTGCTATGTATTATCTTTCCATTTATTTTCAAATCAATTAATAAATTATAATAAAACTTTCCAAAATAATAGAAATAAACGAAAACTGTTTTACCGAATTTCACCAGTTAATTAAATTAATCAGTAGTTTATTTGATTAAATTGAAATGATCGTAACACCAAATATGTTCTCTTTCTTTTATACCTTTGTTAAACTTTAATAGGAAATAAATTAAATTATAATACTTAAAAAAATTTAACAGTAAAAATAAAACCAAATTTGCAAACAGAATCTGTCGTAAAAAAAAGATAAAATTACTGTACATTTGTACATAAATACATTGTACAAAATTTTGTGCACTTCGTTTAAACTTATCAGAACAAACGTTCTTTCATCTTAAGAAATCTAAATTTATCCAGACTAACTCAAAGAATGGCTTTATGCGGATGAATGAGTTTGAACAGAAGTGCAATCGTTTTAACTTAATTTTATTCTTTATTTAGCGAAATCTGATTTCTCATAAAGTACTTAGTTAAAACATCCTCTTAAATGAAAAAGTAAAACACTATAATTATCTATATTCATAGGTATTTTCATTAAATTATTATTTTAATTTAGAAAACATTTTTCAGTTATTTCATAAAGGAATAAATTATAAAAATAAAAATGAACTGACAATTTTAAAATTTTTGTATTTTATACTTAACTCTTTTTTTTAGTGTAAAGTGTTGTAAAATAAAAAATCAAATTCAAAGTATAAGAGGTATGTATGTACAAGTTATCGATAAAAATAGGTTCTAGTTCAATGGCATATTATAACAGTTTAATTTACACTATTTACAGCAAATTGTACTTCAGATTGAAGCGATACAAACCGATTTTTCTTACAAACGTTTATCATGTGTACCTTAAGTTATATAGTGCAATTCCAAAATAAAATACAATTTTTCCCACACATAGAATGATTGCCTAATGGGGACCAAACATAGTAGTAAACCAATTCTGTAGAGCATAACGTTTCAACCGGTCGCTTTTATTAATGTAAAAATTGCAGTATTCAGAAAGAACTGGGGCCGCTAGAAATGCGATATGTTTGATATATACAAAAGTCTCACGCATTTTCAAATCGATTAATATTTTCTTTGAAAATCTTCGAAATGAACAAAAATCAGATTTATCATTGACACTTATTAACACATTGGTAAAAGTAAAATGTAAAAGAGTTACCATTATTTTATTTTTTCTGTAGAATTTTTATTACGAGGTAACATTCTATTTAGAAAACTATTTTTCTTCATTCATACAAGAACAAATTGCTATATAAATATTTTGCTCAATTAATTCAGTTAAAAACCCCCTCTTTAAAATTATTTTTTGAAAAATCTATTCTGTTTGCCGCAAAATGAGAAAATGAATGTAATTAGTAAGTTTCTCTACAGCAACTCCTGCTAGTTCTATGCATTTCCAAATAAAAATAAATTATAATTTATGTTAATAAGTTTCTCTTTCTGATTTAGAAACAGTCTTAACCTAAAAATAGAAACCTTAAAATCTTTAATTATAATTTGCACAACATCAACGAGATTAATTTTTCTTGATGCGTTTTGAATAGTTTTTATATAGATAGTTGATAAAGATTTTTATATAGATAAGTTTATAAAGATAGAGCTCAGCTAGACAATTACAGTGATATATTTACACCTCATAAAATGCCAAAAAGTGAACTTTTACTGGTATTGAGCGTGCGGCTTCAACTGATATCTGGTGAAAGTAGTTTATTAAAATGAAAATACTGCAGTTAAAATCAAATCTAAATCTACAAATAATAGACATTTTTATTTATAATATGAAATGCGAACTTTAAATTTTTAATTATCAAATGTGTAACGCAGTTTTATGTTATGAATATTTTCCTTTTGAAATTTGCGTAATAAATAAATGCTTTTCATTAATGTTTCACTAAACACAGCTGCATTTTTTTAATTATTCACTGTCTTTTTTCTTTTAAAGTAAACAAGTTTAATTATGACGTTAAAAATTTAAAGCATGTGAAAAGTTAAGCAAATAACAAAAAATATCATTAGTAGAAAGGCCAAAATAAACCTGTTTTATTTAACTTCATATAAACATAGGCGAAAGAAAGTTCCCTTTTCAACTAAAACTTACAGTCATTCTTTGAATGAATTCAAGCGAATTCATTTGGTCAGAAGTGTAGCAATTTTTTTTTTGTATTAATTTGAATCACATTTGTAAAGGAGCTTAATTACTTTGTTTAAAGAAAAAGATAAAAGTGTTCATATTAATGCTATTCATAAAATATTTTTATTAAATGACAAACATAAGTTAATGAAGACATTTTCTTCCTTAAGAATAATTTTTATAGTAATCCAAAAACATCGTAACCTCATGGAGACATTATGATTACCTCAACATAGATGTGATATCAAGTGACTTGGATGGGAAGTTCTTATGTCAGTTTTTATGTATCTTTTTGAAGTGGACTGCATATTTTTTTCCGGTTGTAGGTGACAAATATATGGTATTTGTACCGATTCTGCTCTGAGTGAGATAATCCAATTTTATACAAATATGAATGGACTGGGTCAGGTCGGTCGTACTTCTTTCATTTTCCAGTTGGGATTCGAATTTCTCTCCGTCATGGGATTCAATTAAATCGAGTAGGATGTATATTTAAACAAGTCTCAATTTAACGATCACAAAGATAATGTTAAATCAAGGTTATAGCTTAATAAGAATACATACTAAATAAAGTTTTATGTTATGGAAACAATCTGTTGATTAAAAATAACTGCATATAAAAATAGCTATTCGTTTAACAAGGTGGAACCCGTCGAATTTTGACGAAAGTAAATGTTTAAGAAGGAGATTAATTTATAATAATCTTACAAAATTAGCTACAATAAAAAATGCATCTTACAATGGTCAGTCTAACTCTCAAACAAATATTATTTAAAAGCTAAAATTAAGAAAAAAATACTATTTATATAAAAATCAGTTGTCAAAATTATTAAAATTAAACTTTAAACGCATGTGTAAAAATATAATAATAAAGCAAAATATAATAAAGATCAGTTATTAAGATGAAGTATGAAGTTATCAATTGAGGCTCTTATATTTGGTATAAATGCGTAGGAAAAAAAAACATTTGAAATTGACACGATTTTAGAATTTCACGTGAAATCTAAACCCGTCATAAAATTTTCATCTTCTCAATTTACATGCGCACAATTCAATTTTTATCCATTTTAAGAGAAAGCGGCGTATTTCTGTTGCTACAATTACAAAATTCGCACTAAAACCTACAAAAAATTTATGTAAAGAACAAATTGAGATACAGCTTTCAAACAAATTGCATTTAAAAGTACAAATTTTTCTTTATTCGATGGAAGAAAAATTGAAAATGTATAATGTTTAGAAGTATAAAATTATAAAATTTCAGTACCGAAAATTGCAAAACCGAATTCAATATGAAAGTGTTGCCATTCGCAAAATGACGTATGCGTTACGCACAGATACGTTTGGCTTTTATAATATAGATATAATTCTTGCGTGTAACTTAATAAAAAGCACGATTTTAACCTTTTTAAAACAAACCACATTAATGTATCCTTTTAAGCATTGGTTACGTCGAGAATGAACTAACATATTTTTATAACTGGCATAAAGTTAGAACATTTTTTTTATTCTGATGGTTTAAATAAGTAAAGATAATAAGCTGCAAAATGTACAATTTTCGTGTTCGAACCGAGCACATCCCAACACGTGCAGGACTCTAATTCTGTCTAATTACATGGCAATAATGACATAGTAATAACATATATTTTCAAAATAAAATTGTACATGAAAAATTGAGAGATTTAGCATACCATGCAGGTGTTATAACGGACAGGTTTTTGAAGGATATGAAAATTGGGACTGCTTGTTAAAATCGGAACACCTGGAGATACTACATCTGAGACACAATTCTAAGCACCGACATCTCTGCTGTTTTCAGTTTAGCTGATAAGCAGTCGTTCCACATTTTAATTTTCTTTATCCCTAAAGAATTTGATCAAAACAAATCCCCATTTTTTAATGAACTATGTTAAAATTATTTGAAAGCATTAGTAATTAATAGCATCACATACATCTATTAATTTCTACATACACAATACAAAATGATTAATTGTAATGTATAATTAATATCAGCGTCATGGATTTTAATTTACTTGAATCCAAACCTATATCTACTACCTATCTCTACAGATAATAAAAATAGTGCTAACAAATTTGAGTAACATTTCATTTATCAATCAAAACTTGATTATTTATTCCCTATGTTTTACAATTTCAAGAAAATATGTGAAAACTGTAATGTTCGGGAACTTTAAAAAGTTTAAATAAATATTCATTAGCAAATAAAAGTTTTAATTGGGAGAAAAGGGAGAGGTTATATTAATTAAATTTTAAATTTATAGTGAATCAAACAGAAGTTCTCTCCGCAGTCAAAATTTAAAATCGTGCTTTGAAAGCTTTTAAATGGATTTGTTTGACAGTGTTGAATGTTTGTTTATTTAACTAATTGTTATCAGATTGTTTAAAAGAAATTAACCTCTTCAGACTCAAAAGTAATATAACTCTGTGAACACACATTCATTGATTCTTCAAAATCTAAAAGAACCCCTAGATGAAAGAAAGGGCCCTTTGTCTGAAATTTATACTTTAGAAATTTATATTCAGGAACACGGAATTAAAGTTACTAAAATTCATAAAATATCAATTTAATTATCCATAACCTAACAATATATACATAAGACTTAAGATAATGGATTACTCTTAGATGCTCTGTAATTTAATAGATTTTTTTACCTGTGTACTTTTAAATACCCAGCCGAGTTTGAAAAAGTTCCGTATTCTGTGCATCTTGAACTGTTGCTATATATGTATAAAAATAGAAATAACAAAAGGTCATTAATTTTTTATCAAATTTTTCATTAAAAAATTATACAACTATCTAAAATTTTACATTATAAGACAAACATGTTATCTCTTATAGTTGACGCAAAAAATACTAAGATTCAGGTACTGTGTTAAATTCTAATTAATAGAAATATCCACCATCATTAGATTAATTCATTTAATTAATGAATTAAAATAGCAATTTTTCAAAATTTTATGATTTGCGTGCAAGTAAAATTGCTGTAAACATGCAAAATAAAAATGCTGTAAACATTTTGCTGTAAACATGCAAACTTTCAAGACTTTATCTTAACGTAAAGCGTGGAGAATCTGCGCACATTTAAAAGAGTAATAATAAAGAAATTAAGTATTATTTTTTTGAAAAACGATTCATCAATGTATTTGAATTCATTTGTTTTTTTATGCATTTTATTGTTGTTTTGTGTTATGATGTAATTAAATAGAACAGCAGTAAAAAGAGTAAGAAAATTTTTTTGTGAATTATCTACTTACAGGGTTGGTAACATTGCGCATATGGATAAGAGAGATTGCGCACATGAGTACAAGAGATTGTCATTAACATTAACAGTTACATTATTAACGATTATAATTACACTTAAATGACAGTGCTGTGAGATTCTAAAGGATAAGTGTTATTGTACAATGAGTGATATTATTTCCACATAATGTTAAAAAAAGAAAGAAAAGCAATAATTTTAACAACAGTTAAAAAATTTCAGTTTAAGAATCAATCATCAGTTCAATTAAAATATCAGAAAATGCAAGTCTTGCAAGTTACAAAATAACCTTGTACTATTTGATATGTTTAACTTGAAAATAACTTCATTTTCATTTTAACAGTTTCAATGATTTTGTTTGCTTACTGAAATTATCGTCGTCCACAATCCCTCTACATACGTTATAATACGTGCATCTTTCATATAATCACTTGCCACAGAATATACATTGAATCTAGTCACTTGTTAAAGTTTTCTCCAAATACATTACAAGACATGCAATGCACTCATCTTCGATGACCTTCGTTTTTTTCCTCAAGTTTATTTATATCCCACTTTTTCTGAAAGCTTGATTGTTTCTGTAGTGGTATTCTTATTCTTTTTACCACGCTTTTATTAACTTCACCTGTATGTTTGTGAGTTTGTGAGTTTGTAACTCTCCTTATTTTATCTATGTTCACCGATTACTCCGAAACCGTGCAACCGATTAACTTGGTTTTGGTGTTAAATGAAATACGATACTCTCGAATTGGTACCACTTCAGTTTCATCGAAATTGGTTCAGTACTTTTTTAGTAATTAGGCAAAAACTAATAAAATTAGTGATTTTTCGCTAATTAAAAGTGTTGAATACGTTCACTGAATGGAGTGTAGACAGCATGGCCGAGCGGTCTAAGGCGCCGGATTGAAGCTCTGTTTTTCGAAAGAGATTGTGGGTTCGAACCCTACTTCTGACATTATTTACATCTATGTAAAATTTAAAAAGAAATTCCGTATTACAATTTTTATTTTTAACCGGCTTCAGAAAAGGAAGAGGAAGTTCGACGCGTATGTATTTTTTTCTATGTGTGCTCACCAATTACTCTGAAACTATCCAACCGATTAATTTGGTTTTTGTATTAAATATAAATATAGTTTAAAAAAACTAAAAACCACGCTTTTAAAGTAATCAAACTAAAAAGTGAAAAATAAATATAGTTTAAAAAACTAAAAAACACGCTTTTTAAGTATGTCAAACTGAAAAGTGAAAAATAATTCGTACTATAAGCTGAAAACGAAAATAGATGAAAAATACTATATTACTATAAAATCATTGTTATTATAGAAATCAATTAATAAGCAATAAATAAAATTATCGTGGAAAAAAAGCGTGGAGTGCTTCTTAAGAACTGATAGATGGAGCATGGTAGATGGAGCAGCCTACGCTTTTCTTCCACGATAATTTTATTTATTGCTTATTAATTGATTTCTATAACAACAATGATTTTATAGTAATATAGTATTTTTCATCTATTTTCGTTTTCAGCTTATAGTACGAATTATTTATGTGTACTTTTTTGATCAGTAACATTTGTTGTATTCTGTTTACTTTTTGATTTCGATGGCATTAAACAATTTCTGAATGAGGGATCTTCCACAACACTTTTTAGGTGCATTTCTAAGTGCAATATTAAGCTCCCCAGAAGTTGATAGTTGATAAATGTATGTAGCTGCTGCAATAGGATGCGATGATAGTTCTAGAATAGGAGAAATTTGAGTATGAATGTTTGTAACGAACACATTTGTGGGATTGGTGATAGGTGGATTATGCTGGTATCTCAATGGTTTCAGGCCCAGTAACGATTGATAGTACTGCAAGAGAAGGTTTTCTTTCCCAGTTTCACTCCCAAAGTACCTGGTTAATTAAAAAAACGTAGTTTATCCCCCCAAAAAACCCGGTTTACTCCCAAGTTTAAACCGGGTTTATTCTAGTCTTTGTAACTCTAATGACTTATGCCTTTATCACAGCCTAAAAAATATCCGTTTTCTGGAATCGCTTTAAAATATAATTGCTAAATTCCAGTTGCAGAAAATTCAAGCACTTACTTCAAACACTCACAAAAGAAAATAGCAATGCTTTATTGAAGACGTCTTGAACAATCAATATGCATATCCATGTAGCTGCACTAATACTGCTGCCTCTCTACCTGGAGTCATAGTGCGAGCATTCTACTTTTTCTTGTCGAATCGCATCGTGTGGGATCTCTCCCTAATAGCATGCATGGTCACAGTGACGTCACTGTTAGTCACTTTGGTCACATCACATCTCTGACCAAAATGCCACCACTCAGTGACGTCACTTTGTGACTGAGATGTGACTTTCTTAAAAATCTTTAGAAATTTATAAATATCATTCGAAACATGTTTTTTAAAGTAAATAACATGTTTATGTTATTTACTTAAAAAAAAACATGTTTCTGGCAATTTAAATATCGTCACTTTTGTTACAGTTTCGTCACAATATTAATATCAAATAAGTCACAAATGACACATTTTTCACAAATTTGTCACATTGTGACCACTTTGTGAAACGTCACAAAAGAGCTCTGAAACGGCCATAACGACTTCCCAATTTAGTCACTGTGACTTCACATTGACGTCACGTGACGTCACATCGACAGTCCATGGTCACAAAGTCACAATGTGACTTCACAACGACGTTGCAGTGACGTCACCATGCTTTACGGGCTCTTACAGCGCAATTGTTCCTGGTTTTACCTTATACACTTTTCGAGTTCGGGGTATGTGAATGACAGATTTAAGAATGAGAAGAAATTTGGATTTTGCCAGATCATTGAAAACCTCAAAATTAAATTATTAGAGTATGCGATTTTTCTTCGTGGAATCTCCGATCAATTAGCGTGCATGTGCTATAAATATGTGCCTAAAACCAATTTTAAACATGTTATTGCGATTGCGTGAATAACCTAATTTAAATGTAAATTATCGCTAATTCATAGAATTTATGACTGCAAAAACCACAACTTAATCTGGAAATAAAAATATGTTGAAAATGACTGAAATATATACGTCATTTGAAAGAAATTAATTAAATAAGAATATTTAATAATAATAATGATTAGAATATTTCTTCATCTTCTTAAGAAGTTTCCTCTAAACAATAAGTTTCCTCAATCTAAAAATAGTGCTAAGAGATCCTTTCCATCTTCTTCTGTCTACAGTGATTTCATCAGTTAAATTACATAGTTTGGTTGTCTCTCGAATAAAACTTTCCTAGGTCATCCTCGGTCTACCTCTTACCTTTGTCTTCCGGACTCCATTTAAAAAGATATTAAAAGATATTAGGAAGATGTTTCTGTTTCATACTGTGAATATGCTCATTCAAGTTCAACAAATTTAGAAGTTTCTGAAACACATAAGCTTCTCGTTTAATGTAAATAACAATAACAATAATGACAATAACAATAATAATAATAATAATAATAATTCATAATAATAATAATAATAATAATAATAATAACAATAATAATAAATTAGTTGAAATATACGAATTACTTTTATTAGAAATACAGTCGAGTCTCTCTATGAAAAATTCCATATATCTAATTTATCTATATAACGAATTTTTAGTAGTAACGGTCCCCTTTTCGCATGATTACATTAAAAACAGTCTCTATATAGCGAAATATCTATATCCATATATGGAATTTTTTTCATAAATTGTTCTTAATTTATTCAGTTTTAAAAAGCTTCAAAATCATATGGAATAAATTTTCCATCACTTATTTTTTATCGTCAGTGCTGAGTTTTTTTTTACATTACTTCTCTCCTTGTTATTTAAACCCAACGAATTCATCCCACCTCCCACACACCTTTCCACATCCTTCTCAAAACAGAGTCAATTGGATTGATACACATGTATCAGTGTCAATCAATGAGAGGCACATAAGAGAGGTCTTCAAATGGAGGAAAATGTTAACTACAATTTTTCATTCCTTGCTAAAATTTGAGCATTTTTTTTTAGAACGTAACAATTTTAAAATCAAAACGACAAAAATTACAGATTTCTTCGTCTGAAATTAATGCAAGTCTTACTTATTTGATTTTCATTAAGCTTTCAAATAAATGTCTGTTCTCTTTTATGAAACAGCTTAAATAATTAAGAAATAATATGTTAGGTTAATATTTCCTTTTAAACATTTCAAATTCTTAATTCAAAAGATCAAAAATAATATTTGTTCAAATTTCACACATTAAATACGACTTTTAAGATCATTCTCTATACATCGAACTTCTCTATGTAACGAATTTTTTACTGGAACGGTGGATTTCGTTATATAGTGAGTCAACTGTATTACCTTTTTAATTCATAAATGGTTTATTGTAAATGTAAGACATTGAAAAATTACTTGTTTTAAAATTTACTTATTCTTAATAATCTAATTTAACCCTCCGGAAGGCAAATTAATTATATAAATAAATTCATATTAATTATATAATTAAATTCATAAAATGGTTAAAAATTGACAGAACTTCAGTATAAACTGTTTAAAAAGTTGCATTTGAAATATATTAAAACATTGCTGTTTATAAATATTTTAATATTCGCAAGGTTTAATTTTTTTTTCAAAATGCACATATATATAATTTTAAATTATTGGTTTTGATAAATTGATTTTTACCCCTAGAAGCGAGGAAGAAAAGTTTATAGGAAACATTTTCTACAACTATTGGAAAATGCTAATAAGAGCGAAAATATTTTACATGTCGAAAAACTTTTAAGATCTGTCATCCATTATTCTGCAACATGTGTTAGATATATATTTTTTATTAGTTATCAATATTTCTTGGAGGTATTTTTTATAAGTTCTAGATCTAAATGTAATAAAACAAATAATAAAAATACAGGAATATCCAAAATTATAAAAATTTGGAAAGATTTTGAATTTAATTCTGCTTCGAATTTTTCTTGTGCTGCTTTGGCAAAAAGAATTGAGTAGCGTCATATATTTTTTGTAGATCTTTTAGAAGTAATTGATATTAGTTTTTGTTTTAGAAATCTCTTAAAAAATTTTCAGAAGAATGCAAATTAATAAGAAAAAGTAATGGAAATATAGGAAACTCTAAACTAATTTATATGACGAAAACATTTTAATTTCACTGTCAATCTTAATTAAAACTCATATTATTTTATTTTATTTCTCCTATTTATTTTAAATTGGTATTTGTAATATATGTTTTAAATATCAGTAAAATACGAATTTCAATTTATTTTTAATTTATTGATATGTTATATGTTCAAATTCACAAAATAAAAAGAAACAATATAAATTAGGGAAAACATTGTATTTCCAGCTACCATCAATTCCGAACATTAATATCTTTTTTTAGCATTTATTGCAGCTTTTTGATGAACTACCCTATTACATTATAATTATCTGTAACAAAGTTTTTGCGCCCTCTAGGTACTTTAAAACTGCCAACTATATTTACTCCCACTGCAAGTTACTTTACACAGTAAAAAAAAAATCTGTGAAGGTACTAAACATTTTCTAGGAAACTGGGATTCCAAGAACTTTTCATGTAACGATAACAGAAAAAAATTATGTAATCGAATCTGAAACTTGAATTTTTGCTGTTACCGTTACAGGAAAAGTTCTTGGAATCCCAGTTTCCTAGAAAAGGTTTAGTACCTTTGCAGATTTTTTTTACAGTGTAGTTCTGGGGACCCAGATCCTAAGTTTTTTTCAAAGAAAATCGTTGGGAACGTTACAGAAATCAATAAGGTCTTCGAAACTAGGTTTATTTAAAAGATTTTCAAATGCTATAAAATACACAAACTTGAATGTTGTTTACGGCTATTATAACGAGCCAAGGGCAACGCCGGTCGGGTCAGCAAGTATTTTAGTAAATTTTGATTTTATAGTGGACGCGAAGAAAGGCAAATCTTTATTTAGTAAGAAACTAGTTTGTAAATTCTAAAATAAATTAATCATTTAAACATTTTACAAACAGACATATTCAATCCCTGGTAAGGTTAATATAACTTATGTTCTGTAATTCCTGAATATCTATTTTTTATTATTGTTATTATTATTATTATTATCATTATTACTATTGTTATTATTATTGAAATATTGGAAAAATGATTTATGAAAGATCATAAAAATATCTCTTTCCTGTGACATTTTATGTATTAAACGTCCTATACTTTTGTGAAACAGCTCATACCGACATTGTACTTTTTACATATATTAATATATATTGCCATAAATTAATGTGTATAGTTGTAAAGATCATACAGACATTAATAATTAAGAATCGTGATTGTTGGCACCAGCCAAACGATGAACTTTGGCCAAATGTTTGACTGTCGACAAGACAGAACATTTTTGGAACTGAAAAAGAGCAAGTGGCGGTAGCGAGACGGTGGTATTGCATGCTCAGTAGAGATTCAATGCGTCTCGCTCGGAATTGTGTAGCAAAAATGCGATTGTTATATTTTATGAATTAGTGTAGCAACGTAAATACCGTACATGTTTTATGTTAATATGATGTGTGCGTAATGTAAAATTATTGTAGTCTAATCCCGAGTATTTCTTATTTATCTTGCTATTCTCGCCTTCACATGATTTAAAGAACAACAGAAACTTTTTCAGGATTCTATTATGCCAACAACTATATTCATTTTCAATTTCTACTTCAGTCAATTAATTGGGAAAAAACTAACGAATTTTGATCTTGATATTTAAAAAATTAATATATGTCGTTATTCTTATAAATCAGCTGCTTGCGAATGACTGCTTTAAAATTAATATACTTTAAATGAACACATATAAAAGATATTTTAATTAAAAAAATAAATAGAAAAAAATCGGTATTACTCAAAAAAAAATTTCAAATAAAATATAATATTGATATTTTACCTCTATCAATCTACGCAAAAATAATTCTTTTTTTTATTCCCTAATAATATTAAAGTATTAAAACCGAGGAAAAATGAATTAAAGACGAAATCCTTCGAAAATTAATGTCGAAATTAAAGTTTTTTGAAGAAATTGATCAAGCCATGCCCATCTGAAGCAAACACATTTCCTTCAAGGCGGTTCCATGCTGTACAGCTACAGATAAGTGCACGTGCCTTCATCTCGCAGCGATCGATTGCTGGTTCGAATCGCTCCTCGACAGCTTTTACTTTTTCTCAATTTACTTCAATTGACGGACATTTTACATCTTGTTATGAAGGGAAAAAATCAAATATTCGCGTCTTCCAAAAATATACAGCAGCACAGCTGCCAGGAGAATTTCCGTGAGTAGAAGATAGTTACTTTGAGAGAGTTTAATGAAGTTCTTAGTGTTGCAGCTTATGAATGGGTAAAACAATTTTTAAATAATATAAAGCAGTTCTTAAAAAATGTCTCAGCTTAAATGGTGTATTCAATAGTTCAATTCAGGCTATTTACAAAAAATCACGCATTAAACTGTATCGAAACTAACCTAGTTTTTCTTTCAAATGTTCAATATGCACCCTTTTATTTGTACGCCGGGCATCTAAGGAAAAGTTTAATTCTTCACGCACTTCTGTTAGCAAACTCGGAGTTAAAGAAAGAAATAGCCTTTTCCAATTCACTGTCTCAACACTGGTATATCATTAAGTTGCAGTGGAACATGCACACAATCTTTTATAAAATCCCAAAGGGTTTTTTCTGGTGGCGTATGCCTTTAATATTCCAGTCAAATAAGGAGGGGAAAAAGGTAAATCTCGGAATGAAAGATAGCAAGCTGAAAATTTGCAAAAACATTTATTTTGGCATTCCAAAACTTACCTGAAAAGTCTCATAAAATTTCATGTACGCGTCGTCAGATACTTAAGGTCAAAGGTCTCGAAATTCAGTTTTATGCTTATATCTCGAGAACCATTTTCTTGAAAAAAACTCAATTACAAAATTAAAGTGAATAAAATTTCCTATAAAATATTTGCATTAACTTTTATTTTCTGATAAACAGTTATCGCGCTAGAGCGCGCTAAAGAAAGGCAAATTTTTGACCTTCTGGCCAAAACAAGAAACAAATCCTTGACCATACTCGATTTCTCAGAAACTATTCATTTTATCGAAAAAAAACAGTTGCAAAATTCAAGTAGACTACTTTTTATAAAATTTAAGAAAGTATTTTAATTTTATAACAAAATGTTTAGACGCTAGATTACGTTGGGAAAAAAGTTTTTAAGCTATTGCATAGCTTTTATCACGGGCTTTGAGCGCGGCGACCGAATCCAAAAATTCCGTAACGCGAAAAATCCTAACACATCCGTAACGAAAAAACCTAACACTCGGCTAACGTCGTTTCAGCTCGGCAGACTTCGGCATGGTATCCTTCGGTAGACTTCGGCAGACATTGACGCGGTATTTTTCAGATATCTAGAGGATATCAAATCTCAAACTTATGTTTCTTATTTCAGTAACCATAAATCTATAGTTTCAATGATAAAAATTCCTGATAGAATGTGTGTAGAAAAAAATCGTCTTAAGATAAAACAAGGTAGGATATAGGATAATGTAGCTTTTGGTGATTGGAGACCCGCCCAATGGTGAGGATCGAAAAATTTAAAATGCTTATAACTCGCGATCTAATTTTCGTAGCGCGGCCAAATTTTGTTTGGTAATTTATTATGAGACAGTGTTAATTTTTGGAGACAAGAAACCCCCCACGGTGAGGGTCGAAAAATTTAAAATGCTTATAACTCGCGATCTAATTTTCGTAGCGCGGCCATATTTTGTTTGGTAATTTATTTTGAGACAGTTTTAATTTTTGGTGACAGGAGACCCCCCCGGTGAGGGTCGAAAAAATTTAAATGCTTATAACTCGTAATCTAATTTTCTTATCGCGGCAAAATTTTGTTTGGTAATTTATTATGAGAGAGTGTTAACTTTTGGTGACAGGAGACCCCCAACGGTGAGGGTCGAAAAATTTAAAATGCTTATAACTCGCGATCAATTTTCGTAGCACGGCCAAATTTCGATTGGAAATTTATCAAGACACACTGTTACTTTTGGTGACTGGTGACCTCTCACCTTGAGGGTCGAAAAATTTAAAATGCTTATAACTCGTGATCTAATTTTCGTAGCGCGGCCATATTTTGTTTGGTAATTTATTATGAGACAGTTTTAATTTTTGGTGACAGGAACCCCCCCCCCACGGTAAGGGTCGAAATATTGAAAATGCTTATAACTCGCAATCTAATTTTCGTATCACGGCCAAATTTTGTTCGGTAATTTATTATGAGAAATTGTTAATTTTTGATGACAGGAGACCCCCAACGGTGAGGGTCGAAAAATTTAAAATGCTTATAACTCGCGATCTTATTTTCGTAGTGCGGCCAAATTTTGTTTGGTAATTTATTATGAGACAGTGTTACTGTTGGTGACAGGACCACCCCCCACGGTGAGGGTCAAAAAATTTAAAATGCTTATAACTCGCGATCTAATTTTCGTATCGCGGCCAAATTTTGTTTGGTAATTTATTATGGGACAGTGTTAATTTTTGGTGACAGGAGAGCCCCCACGGTGAGGGTCGAAAAATTTAAAAAGCTTATAACTGGCGATCTAATTTTCGTAGCGCGGCTATATTTTGTTTGGTAATTTATTTTGAGACAGTTTTAATTTTTGGTGACAGGAGATCCCCCATGGTGAGGATTGAAAATTTTAAATGCTTATAACTCGTAATCTAATTTTCGTATCGCGGCCAAATTTTGATTGGTAATTTATTATGAGACACTGTTACTTTTGGTGACTGGTGACCTCCCAACTTGAGGGTCGAAAAATTTAAAATGCTTATAACTCGTGATCTAATTTTCGTATCGCGGCCAAATTTTGTTTGGTAATTTATTATGAGAGAGTGTTAATTTTTGGTGACAGGAGACCCCCCACGGTGAGGGTCGAAAAATTTAAAATGCTTATAACTCGCGATCAATTTTCGTAGTGCGGCCAAATTTTGTTTGGTAATTTATTATGAGACAGTGTTACTTTTGGTGACAGGAGACCCCCCACGATGAGGGTCAGTAAATTTAAAATGCTTATAACTAGCGATCAATTTTCGTAGCACTGCCAAATTTTGTTTGGTAATTTATAATTAGACAGTGTTAATTTTTGGTGACAGGAGATCCCCATGGTGAGGGTTGAAAATTTTAAAATGTTTATAACTCGCAGTCTAATTTTCGTAGCGCTGCCAAATTTTGTTTGGTAATTTATTATGAGACAGTGTTAATTTTTGGTGACAGGAAATCCCCCATGGTGAGGATTGAAAATTTTAAAATGTTTATAACTCGCGGTCTACTTTTCGTAGTGCGGCCAAAATTTGTTTGGTAATTTATTATGTGACAGTGTTACTTTTGGTTACAGGAGATCCCCCCAACCCACGGTGAGGGTCGAAAAATTTAAAATGCTTACAACACGCGATCTAATTTTTGTAGGACAGCCAAATTTTGTTTGGTAATTTATTATGAGACTGTGTTACTTTTGGTGACAGGAGACCCCTCCCCCATGGTGAAGGTCGAAAAATTTAAAATGCTTATAACTCGCGATCTAATTTTCGTAACGCAGCCAAATTTTGTTTGGTAATTTATAATGAGACAATGTTAATTTTAGTGACAGGAGATCCCCCATGGTGAGGGTCGAAAAATTTAAAATGCTTATAACTCGCGATCTAATTTTCGTAGCGCGGCCAAATTTTGTTTGATAATTTATTATGAGACAGTGTTACTTTTGGTGACAGGAGACCCCCCCCCCGCCCCCACGGTGAAGGTCGCAAAATTTAAAATGCTTATAACTCGCGATCTAATTTTCGTAGCGCGGCCAAATTTCGTTTGGTAATTTTTAATGAGACAATGTTAATTTTTGGTGACAGGAGACCCCCACGGTGAGGATCGGCAAATTTATAATGCTTATAACTCGCGATCTAATTTTCGTAGTGCGGCCAAATTTTGTTTGGTTATTTATTATGGTATTGCATAGCTTTTATCGCGGACTTTGAGCGCGACGAAGGAATCTAGAAATTCCGTAACGAGAAAAAAAACCTAACACTCCGGCTAACGTCGCTTCAGTTTGGCAGACTTCGGCATGGTATCCTTCCGCAAACACTAAAGCGGTATTTTTCAGATATTTTGAGAATATCAAGTCTCAATTTTATGTTTTTTATTTCAGCTACCATAAACGTATAGTTTCAATGATAAAAATTCCTGATTAACCTACATGTATTGTAATATAATAAAAATATTTTTAACGATATTAATTTCTTATTTATTCAATAAAAGAAAAAAAATGTTTTGTTATCGGTCATCACGCTCAAAAAGTATAACTTGAATTAATATCAAAGACAAAAAAACTGCATAAATAAAAAGTAAATAAATAATTATGATTGCATAAGTTGATAAAAAATGCTATGCAATAGCTTTACCGCGGCAGTCCCCGAGTGTCACACGTCTTTTTTTTTTTTTTTACATTTGATCCAAAGCGAGAGAAGAGTCCTTTTCTACTTTCAATTTTTTTTAAACTATACGTCTATATACTACTACATCGAACAATCCCTGTTACAAAACTAAAGTGGATTTTATTTTCTAAATGTTACAAAAATACCTTTAATTTTCTGACCAAAGGGTCAGGCCGTAGACAGTGCTGAAAAGGGCAGGTTTTTGGTCTCCTGTTGAAAATGAGAGAAACATCTTCTCAATATTGTTTTCTGTGCCTCAAATGATCTTGGAAAAAATTAAAGAGATTGTAGACTGTAAAATTCTTTACAAGTCATCAAACAACAGTTGATTGAAACTCAAGATGTAATATATTTATCCAAAAAAATTAAATTCCTTTCGATTTTAGCAAAACTTCAGCCTAGAAATAACGAAGTTCTTTCAGTATTTAACATTTTGAGTATGTGGGCCTGCAAGCGAGTCAATAACAAAGCAGTACCACGCGCATGCAGTTATCTAAACTGTTTCATTTACTCTTCATTTATGACCTGGAACAAGCATTGAAAATCCTTTACAATTGATATGATAAAAAATTATAACTGTAAATTTTTTTGGGGACACGCTGTTTTTAATTTAATTTAATTTAATTTTGTATGTACCATAGATACAAAGTTTGGCAGCATTTATTAAGATTACCAAGAAATACATCAACCGGCGTAAAAGAAAAAAAACATATATGTCATAAGCTATATATACAATTAAATATTTTTATTATCTCAAAATTATTTAGATTACATTATCTAACGGATATTTTAAGCTATTAAAATGCTCCATTAACTTGCTGTGCTGCTCAAGTTCTAAAAGTAATTAATGCCTTATCATCTGTAACAAACGACAAAGAACGTGGCGCAAATTATTATCCTGCAAATGGTTTTAGTATAGATGGAGGTTATATTTAGTTTTACTAAAGTAAAGCAATATTGTAAAATTTAAATTAAGTTCTTCTAAAATTTAATTCCTGACATACTGAAATAAAAATTTTCAACATAAAAGGTAATTACGGCAGATTTAAAATTGTGTTCGTCGTTCTTAATAACTGAATAAATGAAACAGAATCTTGTATAAAATGGAATGATAATTGTTAATGAAAATGGTAAATATATTAAACATTTTCGTTGGTTATTTTTATTTTAAATTATATTTTGGGGGAATTGTTTTATAACTTTGAAAAAAACTGTTTATTTATCTGCGCTTTTATACAGATCATAGAAGGCGGCAGCCTTCAAGTGACGCAGCTTTAAACCTACCATCGTCATAAGGGTAGATGCGGAACTTCATATATACAGCTAACTCAACTTCAAAGGAAATCGGAAAAGCCGCCTTCTAATAACTCAGCAAATATTGGTCAGAATGGTCCAATTTTTTTAATATAGTCTTATATTCCCAGTCTAATCCTATCCTATAATTTTTACATTTCTACGTGCCGTATATTTTTAGATCTCGATAACCATTTTTAAACTGAAAACGATGGTGTTTGTTCCTGATAATGAGATCTAGAAAACGGGCTGGGAGATTTTATTAAAACTTATATATAATATGAATCTCTTTAAGATAGAGGGAATAAGACTTGCCTTGTTTCTAGGAAAACTCTTGTTTGTTATATATTGATCTTGGAAAATTGGACTATATTAGCTCGGGGATTACATGTTATTCTATGGGTTAGCAGACGGAGACACTGCAAAAAGGCAAATGTAGTAATGGTCACAGTTAAAACACCCGCATCGAAGCAATAAATGTTTTTGAAACTACAAAAACATCTTATCATGCGCTTTAAAACATTCAATAAATATATACTAAATCAAATTTCTATTTATTTTGCCTTTATTTTTCGTAAGAAGAAAATATTACGTTTCTTACATTGGATATTTTTGCATTTTGTGGAAAAAATATTTTGAATCCTTTTTTAAAATAGGAAAATATTTTTTAATTATACATATTCAATATACTTTTCACTTATGATTTTCTTTTAAAGTTTACAAACAAAAATTATTTTTAATAAATTTGCTTTAGAATTCCATGTATTCATACGCCGTTTAGATAGTTTTGTTTTGAATCGTAATCGAATTCGCTGGCGGTAAGCTTTGTACTTGGCACTTGTTGTTTTTAGCATGTATGTTGTGTAATTTGCGAAATAATGGTTATAATGGTAATATAGGTATTGTGTTATTTGGAGAAACTGAAAGGCCCCCTTTTTTGGATAAAATAATATGGTGAATCCAAGTACACGAATCAAAACAAATTGATTCGTGCTGTATGTTGGCATGAAATATTCAATTTCAGGAGACGAACGTGAAGCTAAACCATCTATAATGAAAAAGAAAGGTAAATAAATATTTTTTGGCACTCATTATTAAAGTATTATTTAAAAAGTATAAGTGATGTATACATTAGTTAGCATGTTGATTTGATTTCAAACCAACATAAACTATCACAGAATGTGTAAACTATTGCTAAATTTTCGTAAAAAAACAATATTTATAATTGACCAACAGTTTAACCAAGTGCTTGTGAATTCTAAAATTCTCAAAATAGATTGTTTTTAAGTTTATAGATGTCCTTATTATATGAATTAATTAACAATAATTATATGAATTAATTAACAATACTAAGTTTTAAAGTGTTGTAAAAATTGTGCTTTTTTATTTCATTTATTAATTTCTGTTTAATAACCCAGGATGTTAATTTTTAGATTAAAATTGCTTGAATATGTTATTCAAAATGCATTTATTACTTTTTCTTATGCATTTTTGTCGCTATTAATTTTCATTTTGAAACTGTGCCTTTTTAGCTTAGCTTAATGGCCAGTAAATCCAGGTTTTAAACAATTTTTAAAATAAGTAAGTGCACTTATTATTGGAAATTGTGAACAAACTAGTATTTATCAACAAATTACAGCAGTATTTTGATAATTCAAAAGAAAGTAATGAAGTTAATTTGTTCTTACATGCATTAGTGACTGTGGCTATAAGGATTTCAGAGATTTAAAAACAAATTAGTTGCACTCATTGTTTTTTTTCTTCATGTACACACAGTGCTTGTACAACATGCATTAGTGATTGCATTTTTAATTAATTTTGTGTATTTTACGGATTGTTGCACAGCAATTTTGCTGCAGCCTGAGTGTTTTGTTTTTGTTTTGTTTTCATGTGCTCTAAGTGCTATACATGCAGTAGTTGGACTGCTTTAACGAGTTTTATTTTAGCGAGTGAGAGTTTTAGGCCCTTTTTTTCTAATATAAACGTTATTGTTTTAATGTTTTTGTTTCACAATATTGTCACTGGATTTTTTTAGTTCAGGTATCACTCATTTCTTCCAGATATTGGGAATCTGCATGTTACCGCATAGTTTGCTGCATCTGTTAATTTTTGTTGTTTGTTTTCATATGGGCATAGTGCTCATACATTTGTTATTGACTGCGGCTTTGAGAAATTTCATGTGTTTTAGAGACCATTGCATAAGTTTGCTGCATCCAGTAATTTGACATGCACCCAGCTCTCATTATCCATTAGTGACTGTAGCTTTAACATGTTTCATGCATCCTATTATTTCATTAATAATTTCGAAATTCCATGTTTATATTTTAAAATGTTATTTAGCAGTTGCCACGGAGGTACTATAGCGCATCATTGTAGTCTGCATTAGATGCTGTTCAAAATAGAATTTTTTCTTTCTTTTTTTTCTTCCTAAGAGTCTGATGATTTAAATCCAAGCGTGAAAATTTTTTTCTCAGATCACAAACCAAATGCAAAAGTATTGTAATAGTTAATATTACGTTATAGAAATCAAAATCAATAATCAAAATATAAAAGCATTAGCTTTACAGCTTAGAACATAGCGTTATTAATAAACTGCAGGGGTGGGGAAATACATCATATTGCTCGCCATTGGCGAGTGGATTTTCTGGCAAGGCGAGTGCATTTTTAATTTTTGAAAAACAGGCGGCAGACATGTCTAAGACATTTTTTAATCTAGATATTTTAACTAACCAAATTATTACAGTGTAAATATGGTATTAAGTTCTATCTTATATTAAGCTTACCTCTATGGTATGTATTTCTTAATATAGAAAAAGAGAATTACGAAAGTGCATTGTAGTAATAGTAATTACGTGTATAACCGAGTCTGATTTTTTTCTAACTATTTTCAACTGTATGTGTGTTGCATCTGGCTGGCTAGTGAAATAAATCCTTGGCTGGTAAGATTTTTGAAAAATTCCCCACCCCTGATAAACTGCATTTATAAATTGGACATCTAAAATGGAAAATCTTAATATATTTTTATAATGTTAGAATTTACAAGCACTAAAAGTTGGGTAAGCAAATAATTCTTAACCAAATATTAATGATAACATTGGTTTAAAAAAAAATAACTTATACTTCTATGCTTTAATAATGAGTTTCATAAAATATAAATTTACCCCCTTTTTTTTCTATAAATGTTTTAATTTCATATTCATTGTCTCGAAATTGAAGTACTTCTTTCTAACATTCTTTTACAAAAATGTTTGATAATTAACGCTTTTTTTATTTAAAAAAAAAAAAAAAAAAAGGCCTTCTTTTTACTAATGAACACAAAATCCTCAAATAACTTTGAATCCATTATTTAAATAAATTGCATAACATACCTAAGAAGAAAACATGTTTAAGATTAAATTTAATACAAGAAATTAAAAATTTTTAATTCAAATAATGTAAAGTTACTAACACACTAACAAATAAATATTTTAAAATACTAACAGCTAATAATGGGCGATAAATAATTACATTTTTTAGTTTTGTCATTTCTAAAATGTAATTGTTTAAATTCTATTTGAGTTGAACCTCATCCAAACCCTAAGAAATATTCTATCGAACCTTAATTCAATCTGAAAAAAAAAAAAAATCTGACAATACACACTGACAAGCATAGTTGTATAATATAGACGCACACCATGTGCAGAAAATTTTATGAAGAAACAATTTTTATTTATTTATTTCGACAAAGAATTGCATTAAAAAAAAAGTGTATCTCAACAAAGAATCATGTAAAAAACCCCATCATTTCGAGAAAATACCACACGAAAAACATGAATTTCGTCCAAAGACCGCAAAAAAAAAAAAAAAAAAAAAAAAACGTTAATTCAATCCATGAATTGCATAAAAAATACAAATTCCATGAATCGCTAAAAAAAAGAAAGCAAATTGCATAAAAAATGGGAATTATGTCCGCAAATTGCTTAAAATGTGAATTACGTCCATGAATCATGTAAAAAAACGAGAATTAGATTCATAAATTGTATGAAAAACGCAAATTACGTCTATGAATCGTGTAGTAAAACATGAATTATGTTCATAAATTGCTCAAAAAACACGAATTTTGGTGGCAGAAATCTGAAACGGAAATTACCTCTATAAAACGCATAAAAATAGCGACTTGCATTCATGAATTGCATAAAAAATGCAAATTACATCCATGAATTGCATAAAAACGTGAATTACATTCATAAATCACTCAAAAAATGCGAATCACTTCCATGAATTGTGCAAAAAAACACGAATAACGTTCAAAAATTGCAAAAAATGCGAATTATGTCCAAGAATTGGTAAAAAAAAGCGAATTACATTCATAAATCCTATAAAAACACAAATAACGTCAATAAATTGATCAAAAAATACAAATTTTGTCGATAGAAAGCTCAAAAGATGCAAATTATGTCTATGAATCGCATAAGTATAGCAAATTACGTCCATAAATCATGTAAAATGTAAATTACATTGATTAATCGCATAAAAATTGCAAATTATGTCCATGAATCGCTCAAAAAAAGCGAATTGCATAAAAAACATGAATTGGGTTCACAAATCGCTCAAAACGTGAATTATGTCCATGAATTGTTTAAAAAAGTGAGAATTCCGTTCAGAAATTGTATGAAAAACACAAATTATGTCTTAGAATCGTGTAGTAAAACGGGAATTATGTTCATAAATCGCTCAAAAAACACAAATTTTGGCAACAGAAAGCTGAAACGCAAATTACGTTCATAAATCACTCAAAAAATGCAACTCGCTTCCATGAATCGTGCAAAAAAATACTAATAACATTCATAAATTACAAAAAATGCGAATTAGGTCCAGCAATTGGTAAAAAAAGCGAATTACATTCATAAATCCTATAAAAACACAAATAACGTCAATAAATCGATCAAAAAACGCAAATTTCGTCGAGAGAAAGCTTAAATGAAAATTATGTCTACAAATCGCATAGATATAGCAAATTACACCCATAAATCATGTAAAATGTAAATTACATTCATTAATCGCAAATTATGTCCATGAATCTCATAAAAAACGCGAATTGGGTCCACAAATCGCTCAATACTTGAATTACGTCCATGAATTGTTTAAAAAACTGAGAATTACGTTCAGAAATTGTATGAAAAACACAAATTATGCCTATGAATTGTGTAGTAAAATGGGAATTGTGTTCATAAATCACTCAAAAAACACGAATTTTGGCAGCAGAAAGCTGAAACCCAAATTACGTCTATAAATCGCATAAAAATAGCGAAGAGTGTTTTGCATTCATGAATCGCTCAAAAAACACAAATTACGTCCATGAAACGCATAAAAACGTGAATTACATTCATAAATCACTCAAAAAATGCTAATCACTTCCATGAATCATGCAAAAAAACACTAAGAACGTTCATAAATTACAAAAAATGCGAATTACATCCAAGAATTGGTAAAAAAAGCAAATTACATTCATAAATCCTATAAAAACACAAATAACGTCAATAAATCGATCAAAAAACGCAAATTTCGTCGATAGAAAGCTCAAAAGATGCAAATTATGTCTATGAATCGCATAAGTATAGCAAATTATGTCCATAAATCATGTAAATTGTAAATTACATTCATTAATCGCATAAAAATCATGAAATATGTCCATGAATCGCTCAAAAAAAAAGCAAATTGCATAAAAACATGAATTGGGTCCACAAATCGCTCAAAACGTGAATTACGTCCATGAATTAAAAAAGTGAGAATTACGTTCAGAAATTGTATGAAAAACACAAATTATGTCTATGAATCGTGTAGTAAAACGGGAATTATGTTCATAAATCGCTCAAAAAACACGAATTTTAGCAGCAGAAAGCTAAAACGCAAATTACGTTCATAAATCACTCAAAAAAAGCAAATCATTCCATGAATCGTGCAAAAAAATACTAATAACATTCATAAATTACAAAAAATGCAAATTAGGTCCAACAATTGGTAAAAAAAGCGAATTACATTCATAAATCCTATAAAAACACAAATAACGTCAATGAATCGATCAAAAAATGCAAATTTCGTCGACAGAAAGCTCAAAAAATGCTAATTATGTCTACGAATCTCATAAATATAGCAAATTACATCCATAAATCATGTAAAATGTAAATTACATTCATTAATTGCATAAAAATCGCGAATTATGTCCATGAATCGCTCAAAAAAAGCGAATTGCATAAAAAATGTGAATTATATCCACAAAACGTGAATTACATCCATGAATTGTCTAAAAAAGTGAGAATTATGTTCATAAATTGTATGAAAAATGCAAATTACGTCTATTATTTGTGTAGTAAAATGGGAATTATGTTCATAAATCGCTCAAAAAATACGAATTTTAGCAGGAGAAAGCTAAAATGCAAATCACGTCTATAAATCGCATAAAAATAGGGAACAGCATTTTGCATTCATGATTTGCATAAAAAACGCGAATTACATCCATGAATCGCTCAAAAAATGCAAATTACATCCATGAATTGCATAAAAATGTGAATTATGTTCATAAATCACTCAAAAATTGTGAATCACTTCCATGCATCGTGCAAAAAAACACGAATAACATTCATAAATTGCAAAAAGTTGTGTAAAAGTGTTACGTCCAAGAGTTGTGTGAAAAAAGCGAATTACATTCATAAATCCTATAAAAACACAAATAACGTCAATAAATTGATCATAAAACACAAATTTCGTCGACAGAAAGCAGAAAAAAACATAAATTATGTCTATGAATTGCATAAAAATAGCAAATTACGTCCATAAATCATGTAAAATGTAAATTACACTCATTAATCACATAAAAATTGCGAATTATGTCCATAAATTGCTCAAAAATGCAAATTACATTCATAAATCGCATAAAAAACACTAATGATGACCATGAATTGCGCAAAAAATGCGAATTACACCCAACATTAAATTAATTTGCGGAAAGTTTTTGGTTTTATACAAGTCTGCCAACAAGAACCTACAAGTTATCCTGAAACCCATTCTAAACCAACAAAAATTTAATGGAAAGATAAATTTGTCCAAGATAGACAAAATAATTTCCATTGACATACATTGACCAGAATCGAAAACTTCCTATTGAAATCTATCCTATACACTCCAAAACCAGAAAGAAAAAAATCCCTCCAAGAGTAACTCAATCTATCTGCTGCAAAATAAAATACATTGAAATGCAACTGAACAAGAACCTGAAAATTACATTTGAAATCAAACCGAAACAAGATTCAACCCCCCCCCCCAAAAAAAAAAAAAAAAAATCCAACCATATCTCGATTTGGGAAAGAAAACTTAATTTCCATAGATACGCGTGGTCAGAAATCTGGAAATTCCAATTAGTCTATGGGTTAGCAAACCTTAATTCAATCTGAAAAAAAAAAAAAAAAAATCTGACAAGCAGAGTTGTATAATATAGACGCACACCATGTGCAGAAAATTTTATGAAGAAACAATTTTTATTTATTTATTTCGACAAATTGCGTAAATAAAAAGTATCTCAACAAAGAATCATGTAAAAAAACCCAACATTTCGACAAAATACCACGTGAATTTCGTCCAAAGACCACAATAAAAACATTAATTAAATCCATGAATCGCATAAAAAATACAAATTCCAGGCATGAATCGCATAAAAAATGTGAATTAAATGCATGAATCGCATAAAAAATGTGAACTACATCCATGAATCGCTAAAAAAAAAAAAAAAGCAAATTGCATAAAAAATGGGAATTACGTCCACAAATTGTTTAAAATGTGAATTACGTCCATGAATCATGTAAAAAAGCAAGCATTATATTCATAAATTGTATGAAAAACGCAAATTACGTCTATGAATCGTGTAGTAAAACATGAATTATGTTCATAAATTGCTCAAAAAACACGAATTTTGGCAGCAGAAATCTGAAACGGAAATTACCTCTATAAAACGCATAAAAATACCGAATTGCATAAAAAATGTGAATTACATTCATGAATCGCTCAAAAAACGCAAATTACATCTATGAATTGCATAAAAACGTGAATTACGTTCATAAATCACTCAAAAAATGCGAATCACTTCCATGAATTGTGCAAAAAACACGAATAATGTTCATAAATTGCAAAAAATGCAAATTACGTCCCAGAATTGGTAAAAAAAAGCGAATTACATTCATAAATCCTATAAAAACACAAATAATGTCAATAAATCGATCAAAAAACACAAATAGAAAGCTCAAAAGATGCAAATTAGGTCTATGAATCGCATAAGTATAGCAAATTACGTCCATAAATCATGTAAAATATAAATTACATTCATTAATCGCATAAAAATCTCGAATTATGTCCATGAATCACTCAAAAAAGGCGAATTTCATAAAAAACATAAATTGGGTCCACAAATTGCTCAAAACGGGAATTACGTCCATGAATTGTTTAAAAAAGTGAGAATTACGTTCAGAAATTGTATGAAAAACACAAATTATGTCTATGAATCATGTAGTAAATCGGGAATTATGTTCATAAATCGCTCAAAAAACACGAATTTTCGCAGCAGAAAGCTGAAACGCAATTTACGTTCATAAATCACTCATAAAATGCAAATCACTTCCATGAATCATGCAAAAAAATACTAATAACATTCATAAATTAAAAAAAATGCGAATTAAGTCCAACAATTGGTAAAAAAAGCGAATTACATTCATAAATCCTATAAAAACACAAATAACATCAATAAATCGATCAAAAACACAAATTTCGTTGACAGAAAGCTCAAAAAATGCAAATTATGTCTACGAATTGCATAAATATAGCAAATTACATCCATGGATCATGTAAAATGTAAATTACATTCATTAATCGCATAAAAATCGTGAATTATGTCCATGAATCGCATAGAAAATGCGAATTGGGTCCACAAATCGTCAAAACGTGAATTACGTCCATGAATTGTTTAAAAAAGTGAGAATTACGTTCAGAAATTGTATGAGAAACACAAATTATGTCTATGAATCGTGTAGTAAAACGGAAATTATGTTCATAAATCGCTCAAAAAACACTAATTTTGGCAGCAGAAAGCTGAAACGCAAATTACGTCTATAAATCGCATAAAAATAGCAAATAGTGTTATGCATTCATGAATTGCATAAAAAACGCAAATTACATTCATGAATCGCTCAAAAAACACAAATTACGTCCATGAAACGCATAAAAACGTGAATTACATTCATAAATCACTCAAAAAATGCAAATCACTTCCATGAATCATGCAAAAAAACACTAATAACGTTCATAAATTACAAAAAATGCAAATTACGTCCAAGAATTGGTAAAAAAAGCAAATTACATTCATAAATCCTATAAAAACATAAATAACGTCAATAAATCAATTAAAAAAACACAAATTTCATCAACAGAAAGCTGAAAAAACGCAAATTATGTCTATGAATTGCATAAAAATAGCAAATTACGTCCATAAATCATGTAAAATGTAAATTACATTCATTAATCGCATAAAAATTGCGAATTATGTCCATAAATTGCTCAAAAATGCAAATTACATTCATAAATCGCATAAAAAACACGAATGATGACCATGAATTGTGCAAAAAATGCGAATTACACCCAACATTAAATTAATTTGCAGAAAGTTTTTGGTTTTATACAAGTGTGCCAACAAGAACCTACAAGTTATCCTGAAAACCATTCTAAACCAACAAAAATTTAATGGAAAGATAAATTTGTCCAAGAAAGACAAAATAATTTCCATTGACATACACTGACCAGAATCGAAAAATTCCTATTGAAATCTATCCTATACAATCCAAAACCAGATAGAAAAAAATCCCTCCAAGAGTAACTCAATCTATCTGCTGCAAAATAAAATACATTGAAATGCGACTGAACAAGAACCTGAAAATTACATTTGAAGTCAAACCGAAACCATATTCAACCCCCCCCCCCCCAAAAAAAAAAAAAAATATCCGACCATATCTCGATTTGGGAAAGAAAACTTAATTTCCATAGATATGCATGATCAGAAATCTGGAAATTCCAATTAGTCTATCTTAAACCTAATCTGAACCTGAAAAAGGAAATTCCATATAACCGGAGCCCAGTATCTATACAGGACAAAATATTTTCCATTAAAGCGGAACCTGAACAGAACTTGAAAATTCCATTTGAATTGAACCTGATTGAAACCTGAAAAAAATTTCCATCGAACCTTAACCTAATCCGAAAAAGAGAAAATTATTTCTGCCGATACACATTGACAAGAGTCTGAAAGTTAACATGAAACCTAATCCAAACCCGAAAAGGAAAAAACAATGGAAACACAAGTCTGTCCAAGAAAGACCAAATAATTTCTGTCCACATACACTGACAAGAATTTCAATTGAAATCTATCCTAAACCCAGTTCAAACACTACCCCCCCCCCCAAAAAAAAAAAAAAAAATCCAATTGTAACCCAATTTATCTGCGACAAAATAATATACTTGAAATGCAACTCAACAAGAACCTGAAAATTCCATTTGAAGTCAATCTGAAGCCAGATTCAATCCCCCCCCCAAAAAAAAATATTTAATCAAATCAAGATTTTAGAAAAAAAAGGAACAATTTATGTCGATATGTATTGACCAGATCATGGAAATTCCAATAGAAGTCTATCTCAAACCCGATCCGAATAACCTGAAACTCAATCCAATCCCCCCCCCCGAAAAAAAAGTAAAATAAAAAAATTAGGAAATAAAAATCTGTTCAAGAAAGACAAAATAATTTCCGTCCCCATCCACTGACCAGAATTGAAAACTAGTACTTGAAATGCAACTCAGCAAGAACCTGAAAATTCCAATTCAAGTCAAACTGAATCAAGATTCAAACCCGAAAAAAGAAAAAAAAAAAAAAAAAAAAAAAAAAAACAATTATCTAACCAAATCAAGATTTTTAGAAAAAAAAATTATGTAAATAGGTACAGACTAGAGCATGGAAATTTTAATAAAATCTTAAACCCGATACAAACTCCCCCCCCCCCCCTTACATAACTAACAAGAAGCCTTGATGACCCCACAAAACATAACTAACAGGAACGAAGAGTCATGCATACTGCATCGATTATGATGCATTTTCTGACTCATTCTGAATATTGTAAACTTATTGTCATTCATGTACAATAATTTTACCATTCTGTGCAAAAAAACAAAGCATAATTAACGAGAGTAAAAAATTTTCCATTAAACATGTTTATATACTTTCCATTTTATTCTGAATGCTTTAAACCTATCAGTTTCATCTTTGTGCAGTAATCTTCGCATCCAAATCTCCCCCCCCCTGTTAGTTTATATATGTTTTGTGCAAACAGCAAAACATAAATAAACTAACAAGAATGAAAAGTTACACATACAGTATAGATTATGAAACACTTTCCAACACATTTTCATTATTGTAAGCCTATCATTTTAATCCATTTGCAGTAATTTTACCACTCTATATAAAGAACAAATCATAATTAACAAGAAAGAAAAACCTGTGTGCAACATAGATTATGAAACACTTTCCAGCATATTCTGAATATTGTAACGGATATAGTCTTAATCAATCTGCAATATTACCAACCTATACAAAGGTTGAAACATAATTAACAAGAATCATGCACGCAGCATAGATTATGAAATACTTTCCAGCACATTCTGAATATTGTATTCCTGATCATTTTAATCCATCTGCAGTATATGTATCATCATGTGTAAAGAATAAACATAGTTAACTAGAATGAGAAATGATACATACAGCATAGATTATGAAATCCTTTCTTAGAAATACAGTGCTGAATGTACATTACTTTCTTATCTTATACTAACGTACTTTACTACAGAGTTGTTTTTAACGAAATCAAGTAGCACAGCATATATTAATAATAAAATATGAAATATCTTTTTTTAAGTGGGTGGGGGGGGGGGGTAATTAAAGGTGATCAGAAATCATGAATATGAATTCTTTGCATTAGTCTTTAATTTTTTGTTTTTATCTTTTTATTATTAACCTAAAAAAAGCACTGATATCAGTACAAAAAACCCTGAACGGGTTAATAGCTTGTGACGCAGCACTTTATCTTATATATCTAAGAATTTTAAATTTGGGACTTAAAACTAATGATATCAAAATTTATGTGACGCTATGCTATTAATTAATATATACATATATTAAAATTTAATTCATTAAGGTTTTATCAATTACATCTTTCATAAATTCAAAATATGAATCTTAAAATATATGATATCAAAATTTAAGTGACGCCTTGACGAGGCTTTAAACAATGTTTTAAAATTCCATTTATTTATTTATTGTCTAAATACATTTTCATATCTAAACAATACTTTTCATTTTCCAATACACTGTTAAATACATCACTTTCACTGAATATATATAATGCACTGAAATGTATTTATTTGAATAAATAGATTTATCTTTTGGGCTACGCATTCCAAAATCAAAAATAACGTTTGAATAAATATTTTTTGCGTCATTGTATCCAAAGTAAGTTAAATAGATGCAAATAGATACAATGACGCAAAAAATATGTATTCAAATGTTATTTTTGATTTTGGATAGCGTAGCCCAAAAGATAAATCTATTTATTCAAATAAATACATTTCAGTGCATTATATATATTCAGTGAAAGTGATGTATTTAACAGTGTATTGGAAAATGAAAAGTATTGTTTAGATATGAAAATGTATTTAGACAATAAATAAATAAATGGAATTTTAAAACATTGTTTAAAGCCTCGTCAAGGCGTCACTTAAATTTTGATATCATATCTTTTAAGATTCATATTTTGAATTTATGAAAGATGTAATTGATAAAACCTTAATTAAATTTTAATATATGTATATATTAATTAATAGCATAGTGTCACATAAATTTTGATATCATTAGTTTTAAGCCCCAAATTTAAAATTCTTAGATATATAAGATAAAGTGCTGCGTCACAAGCTTTTAACCCGTTCAGGGTTTTTTGTACTGCTATTTTTTAGAAGAATATTATTAAATTAGTTTTAAAAAAAATGAAGTGAGGAAAAAAAAGTAATATTTATTTTACGACATTTTGTAAGATTTTGTCAATTAGAAAATGTCATGATTGTATTATGGATTCAAATAATATTTCTACGAATGTTGAATAACACCTGTTAAAATATTTCGATTCATGGTTTGTTATTTGTAGATTGAAAGATTTAATCATTTTTAACACATTGAAGATTTTTTTACGCTATTTATATTCAAAAGCTTAGAGTAAAATAAAACAAAATCTTTAAAAATACGTTATTTGGCAAGAATGTCAAATGGGTAGAAGTAATGTTAATATGCCTTTGTATGATGGTTTATTTTTCAAGTAAAACAATAATGTTACACTGTTAAAAGATTTGCTTGCTTCAACCAATATTTAGAGCTGCAGTAGCTGCAACAATAACGTGTGAAATTTTCATCATTGTGATAATATATGTGTGGTGATGTGTTAAATCTGGCAGCAAGTACTCAATCGAATGCATTATGATTCCGTTTTAAGGTGCTTGAAATTATTTCAATGTACCCCGACACCTTGCCAGTTGTTGATGCAAGTCGTGACGTGGTCAATAGACAATGAAATAATTTCAACTCGGAGTTTCTCCATGAAATAATAAGACATCTGCGTAGCATTTTGTCTTTTAATAACAACATATTAGCTGGAACAGTTCCCCCTTTAATTAAAGCTCAGATTTTGCTGTGTCAAATTAAAATGGCTATTAGAAAAAATTTAAAAGGAAAAAGGATGGCATCCTACGGAATCTCCAGACTGCGTAAGATCTAAACAGGTTGAAAATCGCACAAATTATCCGTTTCCATCGAATGCTGCTGCTTTTTGATCAAACTTGCAATAATTTTGGACGTAGCGGGCTTATGATCGGTTATAAACTAAGCATCACTGGAAAAGGTGTAATGAGATTATTTCTGCAAAGAATCCTGTCAGAAACGCGTTATGAGCTAAAAATATGAACAGCAAACAAATATCAGAAGGCTTGAAAGATCTTGCAATAAAAATAAGTAAAAAGAAAAAGAAAAGGAATGGCTGAGAGATTGCAATGAGATTTTTTTTCTGTATAATTTTATCTATTATCACAAAAAAATCACCTTTAAATACCACAAATTTACCTCGTTTAAGCAGTGATCTCATTTTTGCACATCGTAAAAAGGGGGAAAAATTAACTTAATTTAATAAGTAAACTATTATAGTCTTCAAATTACTCATTTTATCTGGGTTCTTATTTTAACCGCGTTTTACTCAATGTAAAAATAAAAACGTAAATTTTTCTATAAGCTTAAAATGTACTTTATATTTTATCTGTTGAAAAAATATTCAATGTAAATTGCAAATGTGAAAAAAAATAGATTAATGAATCTGACTTTCAATTAATTTTCAGAAATTGACAAATTTAAATTTGTAGAAGGTCTTTCTAAGTAAAATTGGTAAATTAGGAAAATTCCCCTTTCTTTAAAGTAACAAAGTCTGAATAACTGCATAACGGTACGTTTAAAATAGTCTTAAATACATAAAGGAAAAAACATATGCTTTTTGCCAATTTTTTATATAATTTAAAGGATTATTTCATATCTGAAATTAAAGATGATATAAAAATTGCTATAGCTTTTTTAAATAAAAAATTTGTTAATAGGAATGAAGATCGTGTAAAGAAAATCAAAAACAATAATGATTTAATAATTTCTAAAAATACAATTGAAGTTAAGCAATTCAGAAAGCATTTTGAAAATACTTCAGTTTTTATATGTAATTGATTTTTTATAATGTTACTTCTCAGGTAATTCTCCAAAAAACCGACAATCTTTGGATAATTTTGTTTAAAATCAAATGCATATGGTTTTTTTTTTTCGTACACCCTCTTTCTTGCTGTGTCTCACACATTCAAATTTCTAATTTGTCTATATTTAATTTGCTTATCTAATTCACAATACCTTACCGCCGCAGAATAACTCGTGCAAAACAAGACAATGTAATTTTCCGTAATGTTCTTGTTGCCGTATTTTTTTAAATTTAATTGACGGACTTTGATGTGCTTTAAATTTTAAAATGCGTAACTTTTTAAAACTTATTTCTAACAGGCAAAACATTATATCGCGATTCATTTTTTGAGATTTTCTGTATGTGCATGTAATATCACAAACCTATACTTAATGCCAAATGTAATAGTTTATATAATTACTCTATATGTTAACGAGAAATATGTATACAAATATGTGAGCCAATTGCATGGATATGTGGGGTACGTATGTGAATGTGTATGCATGTGAATATGTGTATGATTATGTGTGCCGCATCGTATAAAGAAATGGGGTATGTATGTGGATGGGAATACGTTTCCGTATTTCGATGCACATACGTAAGTAGATGTGAAAAAGTGTGTATGTGCTGCATATGCACAAGCATAAGTGGATAGAAATATGCACGCGTATACTGATACGCATACATGTGTGTATGTGCATTGGTATGTATGTGTGCATGTGCGTGCATGGATATGTGAATGGGCTTCAAGATACATGTACATAATTATCCCTTGTTGATTAAAACTGATGAAAAAAAAGATAAAATACTCATTTTTTGAACATTATACAGCCCATTTTCCATTTTTTAAAAATACATGTAAGATTTTGAAAATAAAAAGGAATTTAGTTGGTACAAAAAAGGACCATACTTTTTTATGTTTGATATATCGGGGAAAATTGCTGAGATTAACTTTTATTATTTATCCAGAGGAGTAGAATCATAATCTAATAATATCGAGTGCGATCAGCTTTCTTTTCAAGCGATGTGTGATTTACTGTTTCTTTATATCTTCTAGACTCATTCATCTCTTTTCTCAGAAATCTTATCTTTTTTAATTATATTTTTTAGCAATTACGATATCATACAGTTTCATTATCTAATTCAGATATTTGTACTTAATTTTTGGTTATAAAAGAGAAAGTCGTAATGTACTTTTGATTAAATAGAATGTGTTTTTCACCCGTATAATCTAAATTTTGTGATAATTAACAAAAAAATTATTAGATTAATTTTTGTCTTCGTGTTGCATGATCCCTCAACTTTTAACTAAGCTTACAAGATTTCTAATAAGAATCAATTTAACTTGTGATTACACAAAAAATAGATTTTGATATTCTTTTATCCAATTTTATTTCGTTGCTTACATATAACGACAGAATTTTGTAATCAACAATTAAGTTATCCCTGATTTTCTAGATTCATTTCCAAAAGAATGCAAAGAGGCATGTTTTTCAGGATAATACTACGTTCTAATATTTTTAGAATATAATTATGAATTATAAATTTAAAGCCTTTTTCCGTTATATTGGTAAAAAAATCATAAATTTTATAGACACACTGTATTATGCTAATATATTTTTATTTGATACATGGATTTCATCAGTGAAATAAGTATTTTTTATTCATACAGAAAGAGGATCTAAACTCTTTAGCGCATGTAAAACGCACTCAGATCGTCGTTTGCAGATGATCCTATTCGGATGTTTTGAGCAGTCAGATATTGCTATAAAATTACAATTTCGATAAATTCGATAAGGTGATGGCTTCTTTAGCCGCCAATACCATAAAACTACTTGATGATGTACCGTATTCCCCCGCATTAACCAACATGCCGCTAAATTTGAGGAACCAGATGAATGACATTTCCGTCATGAAAGAAGATAGAATGGAATGAGTGTCATTACCTATATTCATTAGTAGCGATTGGTATTAAGAAGAACGAGTACAATATGGAGTTTATCTATACCTTTTAATTATTTAATTTACCTTTTTTACTGTTTAAAGAGATTAAAAACGTATTTCAAGTACCTCATGCTATTCCACACAAAACTCTTCCTCCAGCATCCATCCGTTATTTGTAATGTAGAAATTGCTTTTTTATAAATTATTACATGAATAGAAATATTCTTACTACATATAAAATAAGAAAAATATAATAATTATCAAAATATGTAAAGAGAGAAATAGATGCTTGCAATATATCAAAAAAGTAATATTAAATGCAGTTTAAAAAACTGAAATTCAGAGTTTTATTTAGAATGAAAGATTTAAAAATTCGATGTATTCTCTTTTTTATCATTCATTATTTACTATACTGAGTTTTTTCGCCTGTTAGACCGAAAGACTGATCTTTGACATCTGAATTTGAAAGAGAATTCTTTAAAATAAGTTTTTTCAAGCTGCTCTGTGGGAAAAGATTTTAGGGAAACACAAAAGAATCAGCTACCCATTCTTTATTTAACGAAACCTCATGTTTACTTGCATGCCGATAACTACGAATTTTTCCGGCATGCTGCTGTACCTCAAAATTTTCTCGCATGCCCTATAATGCGGGGAAATACAGTTTATTGTAAGATGCTTTACCATTCACTTTTTTAACAAAAAGAACTATTGCAGAACTTTAACATAATGCATATAACTCTATGCTTGAACCGACAATTTAATTACAATTGTTTAAAAATACTAGTTTAAAAAACAAAATAAAATCCTCTTTCTATAAGTAAGTTGTGTGTTGTTTACATACCGAAAAGCATCCTAAAATAAATTTATAAAAAGAAACTATTTAATTAAGATACATCGTAATTAAGCAAAAGTTTCAGTTTCCTGCTAATGACCTCTTACGTATGCTAATGAGGACAAATCTTTCATGTTAGGATCCGATCTTTTGTTGCGAACTTTACAAACTTATTTCTTTCAAATTTTGAGGTAATTAGAACTAATGAATTCTACACTGAACTGTATTAAATGAAACAGTTTATGATTTTATGTTCAATCCTAAAAGTGGAGATAAAAACGTATTTAATTATTAATTTCCAAAGTAAAAATCTTAATGTAAATCTTATCAATATTTATAATTCCGAAAAAGATTTAAAATAATTGCAGTGTATGTGACAATATTATATATATCACTTTTTTTAGTTTTCATATTAATGATTATTTCTGTTATGGTTAGTATTTAAAGCCAATATAGGAAAGAAATCCCATTTTTAAATTAAAAAAAAACTAAATACCTCAAAATGTGCTACATTGGTATTTTCTTTTTTCTTTTTCATACTTAAATGTTTTCGTTACCTCATACTCACATTTTTCCGCAGGGAGCAGGTGGTAAAATATTGGTTTCATGGCAAAAACAAATACGGGCTTCACATAAAAAAATCTTCAGAGAAAGCTAATAAAATAAGAAGTAAGGGGAGATTTCTAAGGTACACTGTATGTTGATTTTATCTGTCGGGATATTTACACTGGTTGTTCAGTAGATCGTGCTTTGATTTCGCTTATGCAACTGGGATTCGGAAGTGAAAAAAAATCTCAGAAAGTTTTTCTATTGAAAGATTCTTTCTTCACACATTTCATTTTAAAGATACATTTTATTAATCAGAATATAAAAGATAATACAATGTTTCAGATTTTATTTAATGATTTTAAAATTTTAAGATCATTTCTGAAATGATTTTAAAATCATTTCAGCAAAAAACGAACATAGAAAAAATGAAAAATGATTTTTCATTTAAATTTATTTAGAAATAATACTTATAGTATCTAAAAAAATAATTGTTTCGTTTCTTCATAAAAATAATGTTTTCACTATACATAATTTTAGTTTATGTAATCTAATACTCTGAATTCTTTCACTGAATTTTATTGCTACAGTAATAATAGAGAATTCTAGTAAATTTTTTGTATGTTACATGTTTTAAACAAAAAGTGAAAACAGTTTATATTAGAATGTATAATGAGTAATCAATTTAAAATATGATATACAAAACAAATCTATAATTGAAAAATTCTGAAACAACTTGTAATCGAATCCATAAACTGTTTTCACTATACATAATGCCAGTATTTTTATTTTAATACAAATATTTTTTATACTCAATTTGATTACAACAATAAGTATAGGAAATTCGGTAAATTTTTTGTATGCTACATATTTTAGACAAAGGGTGGCAAATTAATGATTATTATTAAAGTTCCAAAGACTAAAAAATTTTAATTTTAAACCTGGGTATAAACTTTTTTTGCAACTCTAGTTCTTGTGCGAGGTTTCTAGAACTTCTGTACATTGTAATAAAATATAAATGTTTCTTAACATACTAAAATTTAGATTACAATGAACGAAAATATACAGTAATTACTTGAAAAATACCAAATATTTCAAAAATTTCCCTTTCTCTTTCGAAGACCAATATATTGTATAGGGGAGACGAGGTCAAGATGACTAGGTTAACAATTTTTGTTGTTTATTAATTTATTTTAAATATAGTAAAATTAATTTTGCATGAACTGTTAGAGAATTACTTTGTAGTAATAAATATATTGCCATTTAATTTTTCAAAAAGTAAATAAATAAATAAATAAAGGGAAATTTTATTTTTTCTTAATATTAACAAATCGCCATAGATGTCTTTGGCCTTGGGGCACGATGACAACATTGAAAATGATTGGGCATATTTTATCTTTTGAATATGTTACATGTTTTAACAAATAAAAATTGCGTTTTTATATCTAACAAAGTGTCAAACTGAGTATAATGCATTGTAACGTAATGTTGAAATTTTCAGTTGTACAGCTGAGAATATTCACAAATAAAATACCATTTTCATAATAGGAACATTCCTCAAGCCACGACTCTTGGAATTTACAGCACTGGATTCATTCTTCTGTTGGTTAATCACAATATTCTTCCTTACAACCAGGACATCTGAAAACATCATCCACTGAAGTGCAAGATGACAAGCTTGTCATCTTGCCCCGGACTGCCTGTTCAAAAAAATTCATTTTCATTGCCATGAAGGAAGGCGATTAATTGGCATTTATTCATGGTAATAGGCAATATTTAAACTACGTTACTCATAAATATTAAAGAGAAACAATATATCTTATATTTATCTGTAGTGGAACTTATTTACACATGCATAAAATTTAAAAAGTGGCAGCAGTAAACAGTCAAAGTTTCACAATTAACACAAAAATGACTATTTCATCGTCTCTATACTATTGTTTAAAAACGGCTAATAAGAGAGCCAGTAGTGTCCAGTCGATGTTGCCATCTAGTTGAAAACGGAAAAATTAAGTAATTCGGCATCTTTCCCCGGTCTCCCCTATGTATATGAGCACACACGTCTAAATCTTTTCCGGACAAGCGACGAATTGATTTAATTATAAATCTGTAACTGAGAATTGTGGCACGTAATGGACACAATATTAGAATTTTATTAGGTATTTCCCCGTAAAAATAAACAAGCCATCTTGAAAATCAATAATTTTATTAAATAAGGAGTAAGTGAAAGCGACTGCTTATATTTTGGACTCATATTTTAGCCTTATTACGTCCTAACATCAGGATGAAAATGTAGATGAAAAAAAAAAGATGATAAAAAAATTATATCAAAAGATGACAAAAAAAAAAAAAAAAAAAAAAAAAAAAAACGCAACCAGGTGGCGTGAATCTTTAAGCAGCTCAAAAAATTATATATCTTCTCTCCAAGGCAGAGTAATTTGGTTTTAAACTAGAATAGCTTACGAGAATAAACTTCAGGTCGACAAACGAAATTCGGAGATAGCGTTCACCACAATTAAAAAGCCAATCTGAGAGCGAGAGGGCGTGGGGAAAAATAGTTCGCACTTTGTTTGACGGAGTGATTTTCATGCAATGCGACAAGTTTGCCGCTCGCAAAGAGTTTTGGAACAACAAAAAATATTTTTGAATAGAAATAAAAGATATTGAGAAATGTCAGATGTCTCCAATTAAAAGAATACAATAAATAAATAGGTTTTAGGAAAAGTGGTGGTTTTAACAGATTACGGTTTTTTATAATACGAAATAAAACAATGCTAAGGTAAAACAATGCGCATGGGATTAAAATATAATTGATATGTTAAGCTTTATTAGAAGATAGAAGAAAAAAATAGATATTATACGAATTTGGAATAAATTAATTAAGGTAAAATGACAAAACATTTTCAATTCTACATATGTAATCAATATATTGTTTATATGTAAAACGAAGGAACAAATATATTTTGGAGGTTTAAAAGGGTACGCTTTTAAATAAATTAAACAAACATTCTTTTTCTACGACTGATTTATGGACTATATTCCCAGTAGATTTGCAGCGTAGGTTAAGGAAGGATAAAATTGACACTTTAAGATTTGATGAAGTTATTATCATACTTTTTATTCGGCAAAGTTCTAGTAGAAAAATACAAATACAAAAAGTAACTAAATTAACTGTAATTTCCATTTCAGTTTTATCTGTCTCCCACCACTGACCACGAGATTATCACTCAAAACTGGTAGACGGTAGGTGCGGATTCGAACCCAATAGCTATTGTCGGACTAACCGTTCGGAACCTTCCGTTGTTTCCTGCGAATTTTGGATTTCCTTGCGTGAGTATGGATCAGGTCCACTTAAAAAGACACCCACTGAGAGGGCCCACTTAGGGCCTATATCCCTTGTGATGATAATTGGCCGTCATAAATACAAACAATCCATTATATCTTTTGTTTAAAATTATTTTAATATTTTTATGTTACATTGAAAGAAAAATTTGAAAATGTCCATTTCGCCATACTAGCCTAGTTAAAGTAGACATCCCAGATAAATGAATAAATTATATAGATTCAGGATGTATATTTATCAATATAAACTAAAATTAATACACATTAAGAAAAATTTCTAAGTTTTTTAATATATTTAGTATTAAGTTGTTAAATAAAGTAGACAGTAAAGAATATAATTATGACGAAATACCGAGGAATAAAAGTTCCGTCAGAAGATGAGCAGACTGAAATAACCAAGACTGAATCATAGATGATCGGCCATCATAAATCACACACCACACCCCATGCTTATGACGAGTGTTTTATTTATTTATTTATTTTTTACTTTAATGTAAAAAGTAACACTAATTTTATTAAAATTAAGTATGAGTTCAGACAAAATGACTTTCTCATTATACAAATTTCATGTAATTAACTTTTTTTAGATATTAAAAAAAACAATTTTCGTTAAAAAATATTTTTGATTAATCTTTTTTATAGTAATTTTTGCATAAATCCTCTGATATTATAGAATTTTCTCAAACAGTATTCGAAACATACCTTAACTTTCAAATAAAAAAATTTCTACTACTGTTATATCTGCAGATTTCAACCATCATGTGAAGAGCATCTTCAAAATTTAGGCATGCATGCATTTCTTGCCCTATAGCTTGCATTTACATCTTGAGTACGCAATGAATAATAATTCTAAACAGTGAAATTGATATCAATAACTAAAGCATGTCTCATTTTAACCGATACAGCTAAAAAACTATTTGGCAACATAGAAAATTTAATTAAAGAAACGTGACTTATGGAATAGAAATACTTTTGTTCCGGCCAAATTTTTTCACATAAAACGAAATCGAACTTCCGGTCTATTTCTCATTGTAAAAAGATCATATATGCACCAAATTCACATTTTTTATTATATTCCTTTTTAAAGTTCAGTGATGTATCAAGTAGTTTTTTTTTTATTAATTAACCTATTTTTTAATTCTATTGCATTTTAAAATTAAAAGAGAACAAATTGCATTGTAATGTTCGTAAATTTAAAAACGTGTAAAAAAGCATATTAAGCAGCATAAACTATCAATAGCAAAGCGTTGCAGATCTATTCTAATTACATTTTATATCAACGAAATCAAACAAATGCATTTTATCACAGCTAAAATTTTAATTCCTTCTGCGAATGATTCTAAATAAACTTTTTTTCGACATAATGGTTGTACTTTTATTTTAATTTACCAAAATCCTATTTTTCAAAATATCTTAATAAACTCGTTGGTTTAAAATAAAATGCATTATTTTTTCGTAAAGAGAACTATTTTTATTAAACAAGTAGATTCCTTTAAAATAAATTTCTAGAGCAATTTAAATTTCTTGTCCTATTGAAAAGTAATATTTAAAAATCTTCAGAGATATTATTATGAAAATATAATTTGTCGGATCACACCAAAAAACTTTTTAAATTTAAAGTTTAATTTAAATGTCGCAAACGAAAATTTTATCAGAATATAAAACGAGACAAAATAGATAAATTAAAAATATAACTTCAAAATAATTTATTTTAAATAGACATCTTATTGAAAATGAATAAAAGAAGCGGTTCTTTTTTTTCTGCTAATATATATTATCATATTGTTTAATTTTTCTAAATATCTTTGTTTTGGGGCTGAAATTACGCAGCACTTAATAAAAAATCTCTTTCACTTTTGGAAAATACCTCAATTAACTCATAGGTATGTACAAAAAGTTAATATATATATGTGACGATTTAAAGTTAGGGGGGCAGAAACATCATCGCCAGGTTTTCCTTTCTCCGCACAGAAGTCATGACCAGCGAGAAAAAAATAAAATAAATAAATGTAGAAGATCAAAATAAACACTCCTTGGCTGCTGCAAGTTCATTGTATTAAACGGTAGCTATAATATAAGGAAAAGCTCCTGTTGCAGACGATATTTTACCGAAACATCCGAAAAAATTCCATGCTTTACTACATCAAGTCGTACTCACTCATGCAAGAGCGCACCCGAGAATCCTTCTTCTCATCTCTCCCACCACTTCTCGAGCTTCCTCTTTTAAATCTAAAAAAAAAAAAAAAAAAAAATCTAGAATATTCTGTAACCTCAAACCATCATTCTTTTATGTAAACAGAATTCTTGTCCAGCTACGAGACTATTTTCCACAGACGATAATTTTATTTAAAAAAAATATTATTTAACCAATTTATAATCGACTCAGAATTTCTTAGGCAAACGATTTTTATAGATGATTAATTTTAGGAGAAAAAGAAAAGAAATGAATTTATTGATATGCACACTATCAAAGGTTGACGGAGGAAAAATAAATAAATAGATAAAATAAAATAATGATATTTTTTGAAAGATATGGTTTTGGAATAAATTTAAAAGACTTTCTTAAAAAGGGTTGATAAAAACATAGAAGGAATGAGTTTTACTTGGAATATTAAGAAATAAAGTTTACTTAAGAATATTTTTAATTTAGAGCCATCTTTTTAAATTTACGCATGCTGGAATAATGTTTTTTAAGGCAAATTAGGAATTTATATCGTCTGCATAAAGATTAACAGATTAGATCTAGATTAGATTAGATTAATAATTTTGAGTAAATACGGAATATTATTATAAGAAAATTAAGATAGTATAAAGGTTAGTTTTGGCAAAAAAAAATTAAAATTTGTAATATATATATATATATATATATATATATATATATATATATATATTAAAGTATAATATTTCATTTAGAAAGAGATTTTGCCCTATTTCATTAAGGAACAAATTCTCAAAAACCTTATTTTTTTATACTTTAAATTTTTAGTGTGAAAGATTTTCAGTGCTCTATTTATTAAAATTAAAATCACTGTTAAATAAATAAATAAACTTTATTAAAATTTAAGGAAAAAAGAAATATTTTTACTTTTAAAACTTAGGTTATCTAAAAGTGTAACTGAACTTATAGTATAAAAATAAACTCAAGGAATAGAATAAGTTTTAACAATAGTCAAAACACAAGAAAGACTTAACAAATTGTAATACTTTTTTTATTCTCTTAAATAGAAAAGGTGCAACATCATATCTATCTTTGACAATGTTAAGTAAATAATTTTAAGGACTTTAAAACATAAGAGTAAAAATTAAATTTTTACTTCTAAAATTTGTTGTACTTTCTATCTAAAAGTATAACAGAATTTGAAAAATGAAATAAAAATCAAGGAATAGAATTATTACAACAATAAACAAAATATCAGAAATACTTAACAACTTATAGTATACTTTTTTATTCTCGTAAATAGGAACTATGAATGATCATATCTGCCTGTAACAATACAGATAATATTTTTAATAAAAATTTTAATTTTACTTAACCCGTCAGTAGTCGCGTGTCGGTCTTTTCGCCGCCCGTATAACTTATCTTCTCTTAACTTATATCACATTAGAAATACAGCAGAGATCTACCATGTAGCTGACTTTGAAGCTTTCTGGACCACCTTAGTGAAGTAACAGGACACCTCTGTTTTTCTTTCAGGTACATTTTTAGAAACAAAGTTGAAATCTTCGAAAAAGTCTGCGTAAAAATTACTAATGTGAGCTCATTTTTACTTTTTCCAATTACTCCAGATCTCATGAATAAAATGCACAATTTACGAAAACTGCAAATTTATATCTTCGTTGTAATGTTATTTTTGTATATTAGGTGAAAAATATTTCTTATTTTACATATTTGGTATGCGGGGGGCCAGCGGCGAAAAGACCGAGCGCGACTAATGACGTTGTGAAAAAAGTCGCGACTACTCGCGGGTTAAGAAAGGTGTTATAATAAAAATAAAAGACATTGACATGATTCGGAACCGTCAAATAAGTTTCATAATCATAATATAAATAAAATAAAATTTCAAAATATTTCACGGTCAATACAAATGACACGCGACAATGAGATATAAATAACAAAAAGTACAAAAACACGCGCTCTATTGTAAAAAATTAAATTAAAATATAGACCATGATCTAAAATATAAATAAAAATAAAATTTCAAAATAATTCACGGTCAATACAAATGACACGCGACAATGAGATATAAAAAACCCAAAAAACGCGCTCGATTGTAAAAAAATTAATTTAAACATAGACCATGATCTAAAATTTTTTCCCACATGGTTCATCCCATTCAAGCTCTCACGAGGAATTTATTCATTAATTCTAACCATAATTTAGGAATAATAAAAGAAACGGTATCATTGCAAACCAAATTTTTATGCGTATAAATTTCAAAGGACTCTCTTATAATAGATTTACGACTACAATTTGATATGAAACATAATTTACTTTCACTAAACAATATTTTTATCTCCTCATTTAAATATGTTCTTGATAAGGCAGTGTTAGTACGTCCAAATTTAATATCAGATTCTGATATTAAATTTGGTCTCATTGTCGCGTCATGTTTGGTCATTAAAATTTATTTTGAAATTTTATTTTTATTTATATTTTAGATCATGGTCTATATTTTAATTTAATTTTTTACAATAGAGCGCGTGTTTTTTGTGCTTTTTGTTATTTATATCTCATTGTCGCGTGTCATTTGTATTGACCGTGAAATATTTTGAAATTTTATTTTATTTATATTATGATTATGGAACTTATTTGACGATTCCGAAACATGTCAATGTCTTTTATTTTTATTATAACACTTTTCTTAAGTAAAATTAAAATTTTTATCAAAATGTTTATATAAAAGGTGAATGTTTTAAAATCTGGTGATTTAAAAAAATCAATTGGATTTAATTAACTTTTTATAATAAAGATAATAGTTTATTAAAAGCAAAAGCCACTGTTCATATGGAAAGTTCTCACTCATTTGTTATACAGCACTTAAAATTGCAAGAGATAAAAAATTATTTTTATTTATTTACTCCAATCACATTTTTTATATCCTATATATTTTCATTTTCTAAAATTTTAGAGGAATTATTCGCTATACAAACAAATTGCATTGAATTCCTTATTTTATTTATATAAAACTTTTATTTTCATTTTCATACATTTTATAATTTAATGCAAACAAGTTACGTTGCAAAATTTTAAAATTAAGCAAAATAAAATAACTCCCAAGGAATAAAATAAATAAATAAATTATAAACTTTGTCACAATATGCAAGTCACTGAGCATTTTTCTATTTTTGCAGTAAACAAAGATTGTGCTAGCGAATTTTTCTTATTCCATGATTTATGTACACAAAATTTGTACTTTTTGTGCTTTATCTTTTTAAAAATTTAAACGAAACATGTTACATTGTAATGTTCGAAATTTTAAAAAAGGATAAGAAGCTCATTAGTAAACAAAAGCTGTCATCATCAGAATAGAAGAAACTCATTATAATTACATTTTATTTAAACTAAATAGAGCAAATGTTCTTTTAGCAGATGAAATTTAATGTCATTCTTCGAATGAATCCAAGTGAATAATTTTGGATAGAACAGTATTGTATATATTTTTTAAATTATTTGTGTATTTGAAAAAACACTTTATTAACTCATGGACTTAAATTAAAATCTAAAAGAACTACTTTTAGTTAAACGGGTAATAAATGTTTTTAATAAACGATTACTTTTAAATTTGAAAACAATTTTAGTTTATTTCACAAACAAATTATTTTTTATAACACTTAAAAATGTATTTCATTCGAAATAATTGCAATTCAAAATCCCTAGTGTAATATTTAAAAAATATAAATCATTAAAAAAGAAAATACCCGATTTTGAAATTTAACCGCTTAAATTATTATTAGTATAATTATTATTATTCGTATGTGTGTGTATAGCTTTGCAATGTAAAGCAGTGTGCCATAGTCTGTAAATTAAAAAAATATCTACTTAACAGTATATTATGTATAACATTTCTAAATACATATTTTGATAAGTAACATTAAAATAATTTATCATAAATAAAGACTTCAGAACGTAGCCTGGTGTAGGAAGTAACTCTAAAGAAAATTGTTTGGATATTTGGGCGAATATTTAAAAGGAAAAACCACTATTATTGTCCACTTACTTATTCCACTTATTTTCAAATCAATTAATAAATTGTAATAAAACTTTTCAAAATCATAGAAATGAACAAAAACTGTGCTACCGAACTTCATCTATTAACTAAATTAATCAGTTGTTTATTTGATTAAATCGAAATGATCGTAAAACCAAATATGTTACCTTTCTTTTATATATTTGTTAAACTTTAATAGGAAATAAATTAAATTGTAATGTTTAAAACGTTTGAACAGAAAAAGTAAAATCACATTTGCCAACAATTAAACCACTGTAAAAAATGTCAGATGTGTCTGAATATATAAAAATGTACTGTAATGAAAAACGAAAACATGCAGTGACCGCTTCTAACTCACCTAAGGTTTCGAAAAACGTTGCTTTACCTTTAAAAATCCCAGAAAGCTATTTGTTTTCGAAATTTAAAGAAGAATTTATAAAAATTAATTTTTATTAGCTGCCCGTCTATTTCGGAAACGTTTCTAAGTAGCTTTTACAATACAATAATCACTTTTCTCAAATCAAAATATCTCTTTTTCGGATGCTACCAATTCATACGAAAATATTTTGATATTCAGAGAGCACGTTTAATAAACAAACATACAATATTAACAGTATTATCATTAATATGAAAATTGACATTATTTTGCTACAATTGCATGCACAAAATCAGTTATGCACCTAAAAATGTTTACTTGAGAATTGATAGATTCCGAAAAAGTGATATTTTTATTTTAGAAAAGTGATTATTGTACTGTAAAAGCTACTTAAAAACGTTTCCGAAATAGACGGGCAGCTAATAAAAATTAATTTTTATAAATTCTTCCTTAAATTTGTAAAACAAATAATTTTCTGGGATTTTTAAAGGTAAAGGAACGTTTTTTGAAACTTTAGATGTGTTAGAAGAGGTCACTGTATATTTTCGTTTTTGATTACAGTACATTTTACATATTCAGAAACATCTGACATTTTTTATAGTGTACATTCTAGCATAAAGGTAGAACATTTTTTATTCGGATGGTTTGAATACGTAAACGATCATAAGCTGCGAAATGTTTCTTAAAAGAAAAAAAACCCCTATAATTTTTGAATAAATAGGAGATAAATTTCAAGATAAAAGATAGAATTGGTGTTATAGATATAATATAGATTACTTTTCATAATTGAATTTAAACATGATTTATTTCCTTTCCTTCCGTGTTCGGGTCGAGGATGTTTGGGTTTCAAAACTTGTTGCAGGTCATTTTTATTTTTATTTTTATTTTTATTTTTATTTTTATTTTTATTTTTATTTTTATTTTTATTTTATTTTTTTGCCGATTATGGATAGGATTTCGTATTGGTCTCAAAAGATAATTTTCGTGTATGAGTCGAGCACATCCCAATCCGTGCAGGATTCTAATGCTGTCTAATAACATGGTAATAATGGTATAGTAATAATATACTTTTTGAAAATAAAATTGCATTATAAAAAAATTTTAGCATTCTATGCATTGTTTATAAAATATAAGTTTTGATGGATACGAAATCGCCACTTCCCGTGTAAATCCGAACACCTCCTACACTACTTCTAAGACACAATTCTAAGCAGCCGAGGATATTTGGGTTTCTAAACTTGTTCTAGATTACCTTTTTTCGCTCATGTGCAGGACTCTAATGCTGTCTAATAACCTGGTAATAATGGTATAGTAATAACATATAATTTTAAAATAAAATTGCATCATGAAAAATTGAGAGATTTAGCATACCGTGCAGTGGTTAAAAGGGAAGGTTTTGAAGGATATGAAAATCGGAATACCTGGCAACACTACTTCAAATACAAAATTCTACGCAGCTGACACTTCTGCAGTATTCGGTTTAGCTGATAAGCAGTCATTCCAAATTTTAATTTTCTTTATTCTTAATGAATTTGATAAAAAATATCTCAGCTTTTTATGAACTTTGATAAAATTATTTGGAAGCATCAGTATTTTATAGCATTGTATATATCTGTTAATTTCAACGCATACAATAAAAAATAATTTATTGTTATGTCCAATTAATGTAAACGTCACAGATTTTAATTTTTCTGAATATTTACCTATCTCTACCAATAATAAAAATAGTGCTGACGAATTTAATTGACATTTCTTTTATCAAGCAAAACTTGATATTTTATTCCCTATGCTTTGCAATTTCAAGTAAATGTGTGATAACTGTGGTGATGGGGAACTTTTAAAAATTTAAATAAATGCTCATTAACAAACAAAAGTTTGACTTGGGAGAAAGAGGAAAACTTAATTTAATTAAATTTTACCTAAAGTGAATCAAACAGAAGTTCTTTTGGCCGCCGAAATTTAATGTCGTGTTTTAAAAACTTTTAAATAGAGAGAGAGTATTGTTTGAGAGAATTGAATTGTTTGTTTATTTAATTAATTGTTATCAGATTATGTAAAAGAAATTAACCTCTTTAGACTCAAAGGTAAAGTAACGCTGCAGACAAACATTCATTGATTCTGAAAAAAATAAAAATAAAAATAAAACAGGTGAGAGAAAGAGCCCTTTAACTGAAATTGATACTTTAGAAATCTGGTAATTTGGTTTCAGAAACACCAAAGTAAACTTACTAAAGTCCATCAAAAATCAATTTAATGATCCATAACCTAACCTATTTACATAAGACTTAAAATAAAGGATCACCGATAGATTCTGTGTAAAATTAACAGAAAAAAAATAATAGTGTACTTTTGAATACCCAGCAGAATTCGAAAAAGTTCTGTATTAACTGTACATCGTGCACTGTAGAAATAAAAAAAAACTATAAAATTAGAAATTACAAAAAAACGTTTATTTTTTATTCAATTTTTCTTTTTTTTAAATTTACAAAACTATCTAAAAAATTCATTATCAGACAAAAACATTATTTTCTAGGTCTAGTTGACTCAAAAAATACTGAAATTCAGGTATTGTATTAAATTGTAATTGATATAAAAATCGGACGTCGTTACATTAATTCATTTAATTAATGAATTAAAATAGTAATTTTCAAAGTTTTATGATTTGCGTCTGAGCAGAAATATTAAGCTGTAAGCATGAAAACATTAAAGAGTTTAACCTACGGTAAAGCGAGGAGAGTCTGCGCACATTTCAAAAGAATAATAATAAACAAATTAAGTATTATTTTTTGGAAAAGCTATCCATAAATTTACTTAAATTCATTTGTTATTTATACATCTTGTTGTTATTTTTTGTTATGCTGTAATTAAATAAAAAATCAGTGATAATAAAAGAAAACTGTTTAGTGAAATATCTACTTGCAGAGTTACTAAGATTGCGCGTGAGATTGCGTACATGAGTGTAAGAGATTGTCATTAACATTAACAATTACGCTATTAACAATAATAATTACACATGTCATTGTTGTAAGATTTTAAAACAAAAATGTCATTCTACTAGGAGTGATTATTTCAGGATTTTTTTAAGAAAAAAAAAGAAAAGCAATAATTTTAACAATAGTTAAAGAACTTTAATTTAAGAAATAGATTAAATATCAGAAAAAGCAAGTCCTTCAAGATTACAAAATAACTTTAATCTATTTGATAATATTTTTAACTTGAAAATTAGTTCATTTTTATTTCAGCAGTTTCAATGATTTTGTTTATTAAAGAAATTTTTTCCTCGGCAACCATTCCACAAATGTTATAAATCGTGCAGCTTTCATATAACCACTTGCCACAAAATGTACAAAAAATCTAGTTTTCTCAAGTACAGTTCAAGACATGCAATGCACTCATACTCGATGACCTTCGGTTTTTTTCAAGTTTATTTATCTCAATTTTCCAGAAAAGGTGCTTTTTTCTGTAGTGCCAGTTTTACTAAGTTTTTTTCATGTGTATTTTGTTGGTCATTTTTGTTGGCATTATTTTCTAATTCAATGTAAAACCTTTTAAACTTTTAAAACCAATAAAAAAGAATATATACAGTCAAGTATAATCATCTTAGATGATATGAGAATAGTACTATTACTACTACTACTACTAAACTAATAATAATAATAATAAACTGTTTAAAATATACGAATTACTTTTATTAGAAATTTTACCTTTTAATTCACAAATGGTATATTGTAAATGTAAGACATAGAAAATTTACTTGTTTTAGAATCTACTTGTTTTTAATAATCCATTTATATATATATATATAGTTTTAAATTATTTGTTTTTGATGTATTGATTTTCCCCCCTTAGAAGCGAGGAAGAAAAGTTTTGAGGAAACGTTTTCTACAACTATTGGAAAATGCTAATAAGGGCCAAATTATTTTACATGTCGAAAAACTTTCAAGATCTGTCATCTATTATTCGCAACATGTGATATATATATTTTTTATTAGTTATCAATATTTGTTGAAGGTATTTTTTATAAGTTCTAGATCCAAATGTATTAAAATAAATAATAATTTACAGGAATTTCCAAAATTATAGAAATTCAGAAAGTGTAATTTAATTCTGCTTCGAATATTTCTTGCGCTGCTTTGGCAAAAAGTATTGGTACAATCATATTTTTTATGGATCTTTTAGAGGTAATTGATAAAAAAATTTATTTTATTAATTTCTTGAAAGAATTTTTCAGAAGAATTCAAATTAATAAGAAAAATAATGGAAATATAGGAAAATCTAAACTGATCTGAATGACGAAAACACATTTCAATTTCTTTGTCAATCTTAATGAAAATTAGTGTATTTTTCTATTAGTGTTATGTTTGTACTATATCTTTACGATAATAGTCAGATTCGAATTTTAATTTGCTTTTATTTCTTGATGTTTTCTATGCATTATACTTCCGAAATCTACGAAAAGGAAGAAAGATAAATTTTAAAAAAATGTTCCATTCTCAATTTTTGTGGTACCAAATGAGTTTTCAGATTCACATGTAACTAAATATTGCAAGATAGTGTAAAAAATAATCTCAAAATAAAGGGTATTTGGTAACTTTCGATGAACTTTAAAGATTTAAATTTCTTATTAATGTACTTATTATAGGCACACATCATTATAGTTAATGCTTAAAGAAGGGATTTTGGCAAGAAAAATATTATTTTGTCGGTAAAAAGTTGATAATTTCATTTTCTTATGATATGCAGCCATAGATTGAGTTATAGTTAAACTTTTATTTTCCCCTGCGGTTTCTACTTCAGCCAATTAATCGGAATAAAAACGCATTAACTTTGCTAATGACATTTAAAAAATAATATATTTCGTTATGCTGTTAAATCAGCTGCTTGCAATTCACTTATTTGCAGGATGGAAATTTCTGGACATTGTGCACAACTCCGTCGATGTAAAACAGAACTAGAAAAAAATATAGAAAAGTACAAAAAAATGGTATCATAGCACTCCCTCTTAGGGGAATAACATTATATAATAATGTGTTGTGCTGGTCATATGTGAGAAATTTGCTGCATTTTATGCATAATTTCATACTTTTTTTGACGTTACATTAATAGTACAAAACTCTGTATTACAGCACCATCTTCCGACGGAATATTTCCAAATTAAGGTAGGATTTGCTTATTATAGCTAAAATGTGTATATGAAATTATGTAATTTTGGCTTTTATGTCTGAATTTTTTTTATTTTAGTATATACATATATTTTTATTTCTTATATGAAAAAACATTCCATTGCATCACTGTATAACAATATTAAAGAGATAAATAAGTTTGGACTATTTTTAAGGTGCAAACAAACCACAAGATCTCTTACCATCCCTTATGCCTGATGCTGAATTTTAAGTTTGTAGCTGTTTGTATCAAACTCATACAATAAAAGTAATTCGCTATATATTTTTTTTTAATTGTGACTATTGTCTTATATAAATATGTAGCAAAAAACTAACTTGCACACATTTTCTCAGTTGTTATTATTATTTTTTTTTAATTCGTCTCTAGATTTTAGATTTCGTATTGTCCCTCTTGCTAAAGTTATGTCAAAAATAATTTTAGATGCACCTACAGAATTTTTTTTCAAATTAATTCTCATGCAGAACTAAGCTAGAGCAAGAATAGCTAAAATTATTTGAGAGGAATTTATTAATAGTCTTACCGTCCCCAAAATCTTTTCCTGCACAGTTTGTAGTAAATTGTTAGTTTTTAAAATTTAATCGAATGTAAATAATTGTTGCAAAAACTCACTTGAACATTGGGACGATCATTTAGTTTTAAAATGATTTGGATTATTCTAGATGGTAATTTGTCTTACCGCCTTTTTTCGTCTTTTTCCTATATATCGTCCTATTTTCTTTATAGTTCATGCATTAACATTCCTTTAAAACAATGCTATACTCAAATTTTGTACTAAAAGTACTGCATTGTCATTATATCTTATTTAAAAGTTCCACGAATACTTTGCAAATTCATTGCAAATAAAAATTTAGAAAAAAATAAAAAGTTAGAAAAAAATGTTAAACAGGTGGTAAGATAAATAACATGCAAATTTAACTTAAGCTTTAGTTTTAAAAAGCCTTGCTGGGGGCCATTTTTTCTTTATTTTGAATCATTAAAGAATTCGTCTATAGCAGATTAAAATGTTTTATTATTAAGGTTTATTTCACCAGATTTTTATTCCTGGAAGTTTAAATTTTATAATAATGCGTCATATGGACAAAATAAGCCTATATTTAAAAACGTTATTTTTTATATAAATATAGCAATTAGATATTTTATTTTTTATATATTATTTCCTTGCAGGATACATTAATATAATGTATAACATATATTATATTCATGCATAATTTCACAAATGAACGTGATGATTTCATGATTTATGAACAATTCATGCAACTTCAATACTTTAATTGCATTTTTCAACTTTCTTATCTAATTTATCCGAATTAATTAGATAAAAGAATATATAAGAATATAGATATAAAAGAAAAGTAATATATTATAATAAAATAGAACAGTAAATCTTCTGAAAAATCTATGTCATTACACTTTGCAGATATCACGAACTGATACATTTCTTTTTATGTCCAAATTACCGAAGGCAAAAGTTTAAAGTGGGAAGGCTTTTTAATATAGACGAATTTCTTTTGAAACATTAGATTTTTACATTTAAATACACTGTCAGAAAATTTTTGCCGATATGTATAAAATTTTCCTCATTTTTAATAAATTGTTTCCTTCTAATAGAAAACCTGTCTTATCTGTGTATTCTCCCCAAAAGTCTAAAAAATAGTGAGGGATTCTGTACATTCCTAACACGTATGCGTATTGGGTCGATTAATAATAAATCCAATTATATATATTAAATGATGTAATAAAAATTCTTTAAATTAAGATTTCAAATTTTAAAGACTAAAAAGTTTCTTTATTTAAAAATAAATCACAAATACTTTTCCCATTCATTCAAATGCACTCAAATTTATTTTTTAAACTTGAATAAGTATATTAGTGTAAAATTAAGTTGAGTTTATAAAGTTATTTATAAATAAATATTCCCATTTAAAATATATACTTTAAAAGAACACAATTAAAAGATATTTTAATTTAAAATAATTAAATAAAAAAATCGGTATTGCTCAAAAATTCTTATGGAATAGAGATATAATTTTCATATTTTACCTCTAGCAATCTACGTAAAAATATTTAAAGTCCTGTCTTTTTATCCTGTATTAATACTTAAGTGCCAAATTTCAGGAACAATCTCATTAAAGACGAAATCTTCCCGAAATAAACATCATGTTTAAGACCTTTTTTAAGAAATTGATGAAGCCATAACCATATTAAACAAACACATTTCTTTCAAAGCACTTCCATGCTGTACAAATATTTCTCAATGCAAGTGCACTCATCTCGAAAACATATGATAGCTGGTTCGAATTCAGCGTCAGCCTCTTTTTTCTTTTTCTCAAGTTAGTTCAATTGATGGATATTTTACCGCTTGTAAAGGAGGGAAAAAATTAAATATTTGCGAATTCCAAAAATATATTGGCAACACTACTGATAGTAAAATTTCCGAGAATCGAAGAAAGCCTTTTTGAGAATGTATACTGATGTTATTGATGTTACAGCTTATAAATATGTAAATATGTAAATATTCCCTTCTTTAAATAATGCAAATTATTCTTTTAAAAAAGACTCGGTTAAAATGGTATATCCTGGTTGCTTAATTTAGCTTATTTACAAAAAAATACTCATACAGTTGAAGACAAACTAATCTAGTTTTTCAATCAAATGTTCAATATGCGCCCCTGCAGTGGGACATGCACACAATCTTTTATTACATCACAAAGGTCTTTTTTCCGATAGCGTATGCTCTTAAAACTTCAGCCAAGAAAAAACGTTGTACACACAGGATTCAACATTTTGCGTATATGGCCAGGAAAGCGAGACATTAACAAATCAATATACGGCATGCAGTTATCTAAAACTGTTTCAGTTACTCTTTATTAATGACTTGTAACAAACACTCAAAATCGTTTACAATTGATACTATTAAAATTTATAACTGTAACATCGTTTTATGGACACCCTGTATTTTATTTTATTTTATTTTATTATATTTTGTACGTACCATAGATACGAAGTTTTGTAACATTTATTAAGATTATTAATAAATACATCCACCTGCGTAAAAGAAAAAAAAATATCATCTATTTTATAAGCTGAATATAAAGTTAAACTTTTTTATTATTTCAAAATTATTTAGATTAAATTATCCAACAAATATTTCAAGCTATTAAAGTACTCCGTTACTTTGCAGTGCTGCTCAAGTTTAAAAAGTAATTAATGCCTTTTCATCTATAACAAACAACAAAGAACGTAGCGCGAATTATTATCCTGAAAATGATTCTAGTGTAGTTCGAGATTACATTTAATTTTACTAAAGTAAATCAATATTCTAAATTTAAATTAAGTTCGAGTAAGTAAGCTTCTAAAATTTAATTCCTGATATACTCAAATAAAAACTTTTAAACATAGGAAGTAATTACAACTGCAGGTTTAAAATTGTGTTCGTCGTTCTTAATAATTCAATAAATGAAATAGAATCTTATATAAACTGTAATGTTAAATGTTAATGAAAATGGTAAATAACATTAAAGAACGTCATTGGTTATTTTATTTAAAAAATTGTTTTTGAGCATTGTTTTTTAACTTTGAAAAACTGTTTATTATGATTTTATATAGATATTTTTATTTTTTTATTATGCACTTAAATGTAACAATTTGTTGAAAATGGCATATTTTTGTGCTCCTAAATACAGCATTAAAAAAAAAGGCTTGAATTACAAACGCAAATTTAGAACGATTTTATTAAAATTTTCTTCCAAGAAAAATGAAGTGAGGAAAAAAATAGTAATTTTTATTTTAGTATATGTTGTTAGTTTATGTCTATTAGAAAAGTCATGATTGTAATCTGCATTCTAATAATATTTCTACCGCTATTAAATACTACCTCAAATATATCGATTTATGATTTTTTTATTTGTAGTATTTATTTGTAGCATTAACCATTTTAAACAGATTGAAGACTTTTTACGCTTATTACACTGTAAAAACAAAATATACAAACTGGGTTGAAAGATTTTTGGGTACAGAATTGTTCCAATTTGGAAAGTTCAGTTTGTAGAACAAAATCGTTTTAAATAAGTCTGATTTTTAATGACATTAAAACAATTAAAATATCTTAGATAGTATATATATTATACCTCAGAAATTTTGATTAATTTAATGTTAATAAAGATCTGCTCTGTTTTGAACCGTTTTGGGTTATTAGGTAGATTTCGTAAGAAATACTACCTATTGCAATCGCACCAGTTTATCTATCTATCTATCTATATATATATATATCTCACTTTTTTATGGACACGATAACTTCTATAATTTTTCACCAATCTCCACCAAATTGGTACATAAAATCAATGGGGATAAAATCTTGGCTGAGGTCGTTAATGGGCAAAATTGGACCAAGGGGGTCGGAATAGGGGGCGTTTTTGTGAAAACCAAAAAAACGGCATAACTTCTTAATTAAAGTAGATATCGAATCGGTTTAAAGTTTATATTACTTCTTAAAAATGGGCCAAAAGTATATACATGACAGATTTTTGATAAATTTAGAAGTGGGCTCAAGGGGCGAAAAAAACAAGGATTTTGAGAGAAAAAAATTCATAACTTCGTCAATTTTCAAGATATCAAGTCTAACTAAATTTTTTATAAATGTTCTTAAAATTATCTAAAACTTTTGTATTTACAAGTTTTTGATAGGACCAACTTTTACCGATGAAAAAAATTATAAACGAAAAGAAAAAGGGCGCTGAAAAAAGAGAAAAATCCATAACTCCGTCAATTTATAAGATATCAAATCTGATTAAATTTATTTTACATCTTCTCAAAAATATCTACAACTTTTATATTGACAAGTTTTTCATAGGACCAATTCGTATAGCAAAAAGAAATTAAACAAAAATAGGAGTTGGAGAAAAAAAACCTCAAATCCAAAAGGCTTATATTCTGACTCATTTTTAAATTCATTTTTTATTTTAAACGCATCCAAATGGTAGATCCTCTTATTTAGAAACGGTGTAAAGTGACGCATTGGTCAATTTTCAGATAAAGACAGAATATATTTCAAAAAAGGCTACCAAAAAGGGTATTTTTAACAGAATTTCCGAAAGTCATCGGGACTGAAAATTGAAGGAAGTATTCAAATAAGAAATTTTCGTTTTTTTTTTACTCCTTTTTAAATCCATTTTTGTTCTCAAACGCATCCAATTTACAGATCCTCTTATTTAGGAACTATATATTGTGATGCATTGGTCAGTTTTTTGATAAAGACGGAATATATTTCAAAAAAGGCTACCAAAAAGGGTATTTTGAACAGAATTTTCAGAAATCATCGTGACTGAAAATTTAAGGAAGTGTTCAAAGAAGAAATTGCGTCTTTTTCTGACTCGTTTTTAAATCCATTTTTGCTTTCAAATGCATCCAATTTACCGATCCTGTTATTTAGGAACTATATAATGTGATGCATTGGTCAGTTTTCTGATAAAGACAGAATATATTTCAAAAAAGGATACCAAAAAGGGTATTTTGAACAGAATTTCTGAAAGTCATCGGGACTGAAAATTAAAGGAAGTATTCAAATAAGAAATTTTCGTTTTTTCTGACTCGTTTTTAAATCCATTTTTGTTCTCAAACGCATCCAATTTACAGATCCTCTTATTTAGGAACTATATAATGTGATGCATTGGTCAGTTTTTTGATAAAGACGGAATATATTTCAAAAAAGGCTACCAAAAAAGGTATTTTGAACAGAATTTTCAGAAATCATCGTGACATAAAATTTAAGGAAGTGTTCAAAGAAGAAATTGCGTTTTTTTCTGACTCGTTTTTAAATCCATTTTTGCTCTCAAATGCATCCAATTTACAGATCTTCTTATTTAGGAACTATATAATGTGATGCATTGATCGGTTTTTTAATAAGGACAGAATATATTTTGAAAAAGGCTACCAAAAAGGGTATTTTGAACAGAATTTTCCGAAGACTTCGAGATTTGAAAATTTAAAATTTTCACATAGCAAATTGCGTTTTTTATGACTTATTTTAAAATCCATTTTCGCTCTCAAATGCATCCAATTTACAGATCCTCTTATTTAGGAACTATATACTGTGACGCATTGGCCAGTTTTTTGATAAAGATAGAATATTCAATTAGGAAACACTAGACACTGTCTAGCGTTTCCTAATTGAATATTTTAAATTCAGACGTTAAAATGTTTATATATCTTAGAAGATAGAATATATTTTTAAAAATGCTGTCAAAGTGAGTGTTTCGCACAAAATTTTCCGAAGCAATCATGATTAAAGAATTAAGGATGTATTCAAACAACAAATCGGTTATTTTATGACTCATTTTTAAATTCAATATTTTTCTCAAATGCTTTCAACAGACAGTTTTTTGTTATTTAGGAAGTGTATAATGTACTGTTTTGGTCGATTTTTTAATAAATTTAGAATCTATTTCAAAATATGTTGTCATAATGGGCTTTTGAGCTGAATTTTTCTTAAGATGATTCTGATAAAACCAGTTTTTTCAGAAAAATGAAATTAAAAATTTTTCATAAACGGCCAAATGAAGTTATTAAACTGGGTTTATCTCTAATCATATACTTTTTTTTGTTGAAATGAGCACTCTTCGAAATCTACGTCCGCCTATAGGCCCAGCCGACAGGGATTTTCTATTTTGTGAACAATACTCTACCATTTTGGAATCCTTACTGTACCATTTTAGGAAAATTACTATACCCAGAAAACTTTCAACCCACTTTGGGTCTTCAATGTTTACTGTGTACATTCACACTTTGAGTAAAATGCAATAAATTTTATAAAAATGCGTCATTTGACATTGGTAGAAGTAGTATAAATATGCCTTTAAATGATTTTCTATTTTTCAAATAAAACAATAATACTATACTTTTAAGAATGTACTTGATTCAACCAATATTTCGTGCTGTAGTAGCTACAACAATAACGTAGTAAAATTTTCAACTTTATACTAATATGTATGTGGTGATGTAGTAATTCTGACATAACACTTATTCGAATGCATTATGATTCCGTTTAAAGATTCATGAATTCATTTCAATGTAACAGATACCTTGCCGGTTGTGTATCGCAAGTCTTGACGCGATCAATAGGCAATAAAATAATTTCAAGTCTTTGTTTCGCTATGAAATTATAAAGCATCTGCGTAGCGTTTAATCTTTTAATAACAACATATTAGCTTGAACCGTACCCACTTTGATTTGTAGCTCCGTTATTGCTGTGACAAAAGAAAGTAGCTATTAGAAGAAATTTAAAAGGAAAAAAGAACGAATCTTACGAAACTTCCAGGCAGCGTAAGATCTTAATGAGTTGAAAATCACACAAATTCTCCGGTTCCATCAAATGCTGCTTCTATTTGATCAAACTCACAAGAATTCATGATTTTGAGCTCTTCTGATTGGTAAGGAACAAGAACGTCATGCGAAAAGATGTAATAAAAATAATTCTAGAAAGTATCCTGTCAGAAATTCGTAATGAGCTAAAAATATGAAGCTTAAACAAATGTTCTTGGGCTCAAATGGTCTAGGAATGAAAATAAGTAAAAAGAAATAAAATGGCTCTTTTAAAAACATTCGATAATTTCACAAAATAATAGAAAGCTGTAAAAAAATGAGACCATTTAGGAATGAACTAAAAACTTTATGTTTAAGTAAATTGAATAAAATAATAATTAATTTAAGAAAATTTCAATAGAATTAATGAAAGATATTATTAAATAATAGTAAATTGGCGAATATGTCGGTAATGAAACCTAAAAAGAAATTAAAAGAAGATATCGCCCAGGAAAAATTAATAATATAATACAAACACACACATATATATATATACATGTTATTATACAAGTACGATATAATTTTTTTATGTTTTTGTAAGACTGTAAGAGTGTTTGTATTATTATTCACATGAATTTATTTATAAAACCTATCATATATATGAAAGTTATTTTCATTCTTTATATTTTCTTAGGGTTGGGAGAAAGATTCATCGAAAGTTGAAATTCCGTCTCGTAAAATTAATAAATTATTATATTTTAACATGCATTTGTTGTGTAGAAATATTATCACTTAGAAAACAATGTTCCTTCAGATTTCTTTTTAACTTTTTTATATGTATAATTTTATCCATTTTCGCGAACTTTCAAATTTAAAAATTATATATTTCGGTCGTTTTAGCAACGATCCCATTTTTGTACATTGTAAAAACCGGAAAACTTTTATTATAATTTAAATGATAAACTATAATATTCTTGAAATTCCTCATTTTATCTCGGTCCTCATTTTAATGGAGTTTGACTGCATGTAAAAGTAAGAAAGTAAGTTGTTTTATAAGCTTAAAATGAACTTTATTTGTGGGAGAAAGATAGGCAATTTTAATTGTAAATGTGAATAAAAATAATGAACCTAACTTTCAATTAGCTTTCAAAAGTTGTCACATTTGTATTTGTATAACGTCCTTCTAAGAAAAATATGCGCATTAGGAAAAATTTTCTTTTGTTTAAATAGCAAATTTTAAATAACTGCATAATGGTTTGTTTAAAATGAACTGAAATACATAGCGTAAAACAATATGCTTTTTGCTAATTTTTCATGTTATGTAAAATATTATTTCATCTTTAAAAATAAAGATGATATAAAATTTACTATAGCTCTTTTAAATCACTAATTTGTGCATGTATATTACAAACCTATAGGATGCACATGTATGTGCATACGTGTATTGGTATGCATGTGTGTATGTGCATGGATATGTGAAAGAGTAATGCATGCATGCCTATAATTATCAAGTGCTGTTTAAAACTGATAAAAAAAAGATAAAATACTCATTTTTCGTACATTAAACAGCACATTTTCCCTTTTTTAATGATACATGTAAGATTTAAATGATAGAAAGGAATTTTGCCGACACAACCCCCCCCCCCATACTTTTTGAGGTTTGATTTATTGCTGAAAAAGTGCTGACATTAACTTTTATTATTTATCCTGAGGAGTACGGTCATAATCTAATAATATAGAGTGCGATCAGCTTTCTTTTCAAGATGATGAATGATTTACTATACGTTTTGATTTTCTAGAATTATTCATCTCTTTTAGCTGAATTCTTGCCTTTTTTAATTATATTTTTCGGTTATTACGATTTCATGATTTTCCATTATCTAACCTGAGGCATATCTTTGTATTCAATTTTGGAACAGATAAAAAGACCTAATAAACTTCTGATTAAATACAATATTTGTTTCAAACGGATAATCTAAACTTTGTGGTGTAATTAAAAAATGTATATAACTATACTAAAGTTTGTATTCGTTATTTATGGATCTGAATGTTTTAACTAGACTTACAAAATTTCTAATGAGAATCAATTTATCTTGTGATTACTTAGAAAGAAATAGATTTTATATTCTTTTATTCAACTTTATTTCACTGCATATACGTAAGGCTTTCATTAGGTCATCCCTGATTTTCTAGATTCATAAAAAAATGCAAACAGGCATATTTACGAGGAAAATGCTGCGTTCTAATATTTTTAGAACTTAATCATTAGTTATAAATTTAAAGCATTTTTCAGTTATCTTAGTAGAAAATCACACAACATTATACAAACTTATTACATGGGACATACTTTTACATAGACACTGTATTATGCTAATCGATTTTTATTCTATACATGGGTATCACAGTAAATTAATTAATTTTCTTTTCAGACAGAGTGGTGATCTGAATTCTTTATCGTACGTAAAACGAACTAAGGTCGTCGTTTGCAAATGATCCTATATTGATATTGTAAGCTTTCAAACATTACTCTAATATTACAATTTCAATAAAGTCGATGAGATGATGGTTTCTTTAGCCGCAGCCTTTCTAACTGATACCATAACGCTATTTGATGTTGTACCGAATTACACCGCAGTATCCCGAAAAATTTCACGGAGACATAATTTTTAAATAAGTCTTTTCCGGTTTGCGGTAAAAGCGAGGATTTTCAAGAACGGAAAGGAATAAGTTTCATTATCTATATCCAGTAGTAGCTATTAATGCTAAGCATGTGGATACTATATGGAGTTTGTCCCCATCTTCTAATTATTTAGTTTACCTATTTTATGGATTAAACAGGAAAAAACTGTTTCATGTGTTTCATACCATTCCCTCACAAATCTTTTTCACCAGTACTCAATCTACTAATAAATTATCTCTTAACTTATACTCATAACTATACTAATAACTTATCTCATAAAATATTATCTCATAAATAGAGAAATAGGTGCTTGTAATAGGTACAAAAAAGTAATTTTAAATGATACTTTAAAAAGTGAAATTCAAAGATTTATTTAAAGAGAAGGATTTAAAAATACGATATATGCTCTATTTTATAGTTCTTTATTACTATACTCTCAGTTTCTTCCTGTGTTAGACCGAAAGCCTGATCTTTTGCATCAGAATTTGGAATAGAATTCTTTTGAATAAGTTTTTTCAAGCTGTTCCTTGAAAAATGTTAAAAAACTAAAATCAATCAGCTGCCCTCCTTTATTATCGAAACCTCATGTTTACCAACATGCCTGTAAATACGAATTTTTCCGGCGTGATGGCGTATCTGAAAATTTTCAGCATGCCGGCAAATGCGGGGAAATACGGTACATTGTAAGAAGATATGCAATTCATTTTTAATGAAAAGAAATAGTGCTGAACTTTAATATAATGCATTTAACACTATGTTTAAAACTGACTATTTAATTATAAATATTTCAAAATAGATTAAAAAACAAAATAATATCCTCTTTCTTAAAATAAGCTGTGTGTTGTTTACATGCATAAAAGAATCTACAGCTGAATTTTAAAAAGAAACTCTATTTAATTAATTTCAGATACACCGTAATTAAGCAAAAGTTTCACTTTTCTGCTAATGACCTCTTATATATGCTAATGACGATAAATCTTTCTTGTTCGAATCCAATCTTTTGTTTCGAAATTTATAAACTTGTTCCTTTCAAACTTTGAGGTAATTAGGAGTAATAAATTTTACATTGAATTCTATTAAAAGAAACATTTTATGATTTTATATTCATTGCTAAAAGGGGAAATAAAAACGTACTTATTTATGTATTTACAAAGTAAAAGTATTAATAAATGTTATCAATATTTGTAATTCCAAAATATTATTTAAAATAATTATGTATATTATGTAATAATAATATGTTATGTATATTATGTAATAATAATATGTCCAATAGTTCATTTGTATTTTGAGTGATAATTTTGGAATGTTGGATTTCTATTAAATAAAATCTTTATGCAATATCAATATTTGGACAGACATGTAATTCGTTAGCACAAATGTAATTCAGCAGATAATTAAAATAGTACAACGTTATGATTTTTTATTAACCCTAAAACGCTATCTTTCGAAAAATTTACTCGAATAAAAATAAATCGTTTTCCAGACGAAATTTTGATAGGCATTTTTAAAAATAACTTTAAAATCCAATTAGAATAAAAGCATGCTAACTGAGATGGTTGTATAACTCTCGATCTTCAAGTAAGCAAGAAAGTATATATTTTATTGCTTTTGATTATTTTGGATTGCTTTTCAAAGCAATCATTACACTTATTATCGTAATTTTCACAAAAGTTTGCACTGAAATAAGCTAGAGAAAAATTGCGGATATTTCTGCACAAATTATACTGTCAAAATGCACAAGTTTTCCATTTTTCAAGAATCAGATTCAGTCCGGATTTTTTATATGTTCATATCGAATTTCAAGAATTCCCCTATAATTCGCTTTGTTGTTCGGGATCGGGACAAAATCGCTACGTTAAAACGATTAATCATCAATGGCGCAAGGAGATCTTCATTTATGTTGATCGCAATTTTTTTCTGGATACTGCTTTATCTGATTTTTGATCTTAGTTATGCGCTTTTAAAATATGTCTATTTACTAAAACATTTATCATATCATAAAACAGACAAAGAAGCCATTGGCGTGTTTTGCTACGAAATGACACATCTGTTTCAAAGTGTCTACGACTTCTTTTGTATAATTAAAAAATTCTATTATTTCCATGTTTTCTACTTTCTTGATTAATGTTTGGATTTCCACTAGCCAGTAAACAGACGAACAAAACACTTGTTTGTTTTGCATAAAAGAATAATAATAGACTTGTCACATGTTTAAAAAATTTCAGAATTTTTCCAAGCCGTTTACATTTATTGGTATGTTGTAAATTTTAATTTTAACTTCTAAATTTGACTTCATATTTTCATCTTCTTGGATTTGTTATAGAAAATGTGTTTTTTCCTTCAGCTTTATTTCCGAAAGAAAATTTAGCATTTTTATCGCTATCGCTGTCTATGAATCTTTATTATCTAATTCGTCCCTAGATGAAGAATTTACAAAATTATTTACCTCTTTTAATGTTTTCAGGATATGTTTAGGTCCCTCCCCCACATATTTTTGCCGAGAAAACGTTTTGTTATGTCATAGAAGTACATTAAAAAACTAAGTTATATTCTCAAATGTCAACGTTACTACTAGCCATTCGTCTGTGCGGGGGGGGGGAGGGAATTATTGTAACAATACCACAAGCACAAATATAGTGCTATTAAATAATATTTTATGTATAGTAGCCAAAGTCAAGTGAAAGTATTGTGTTTCACGATGTTTTTAAAAAGGAATATGTATTTATATACATATATATATATACATATAGTCCTTTTAAAAACTAACACAAATGATCATTTACGATAATGAATTTGAAATTAAAAATAAAGTTTTATCTTTTATAAAAAAATATCTAAAATTATAATATCAAGTTCGTAAAAGACTTTTGCAGTAAATCAATAAATATAGTAGTATAGTAAAATTTATTTTGATACATATATATTATGATTTCAAATTTTAAGTAATCCTGTGTGATGATAAAAATGGTTCTTTAAATTATATATCTTGTGAATATTTACCAAATAACTACAAAAATAGAACTCAAAGTACAAAAATAATATATACATAAATATTTGTAAACTTCCATCACAATTAAACCATTTAAATATGTAATATTGATTTTTTTTAAATGTAAAAATTAACCTGTAACAAATTGTATTACAACAAACAGAAAACAATTTTGTTTTGGAAACAAAATTGTTTTTTGTTTGTTCCAGTTTTAATTTTGTAAAAACAAAATTAAAATGGTAAAAATTAAAATTAAACAAGTTGGAAATTGCACGTGAATCGTACAAATGAGGTGCGTTCGTACGATAAGGAAGTTTTAAAATATTCAGATCTTGCTGATAGAGTAGAGCGTACTTTGAACACAGTACAGTGCTCGAAATCTTTGTGTTCTTGTAAATATGCAGGGAGTAAATTTTATTATACTTCATTAATGTATATCTTATTCATGAAACATGAAGTAGTTTAATATAATTAAAGCACGCCCCAAACAATGTTTCCACGTATAACATTATTTAGTGGAATACATTTGTGTAACCCTGTAATTTAATAATAAATATTCTTTGCATGACAGATTGTACAAAATGTATATTTTAGTACATACTTCATAAATTCAGGTCAATTCTATTATGTTCAAATGAGTGTAACACCATTAAAATGCATTTAAAACCTTTTTCCCCATTGACCGTAATGTAACGGAATACTTTTGATTGTCCCTGTAATTGATCTATGCATCCGATTTTCATAACATTTGAAATGACTCCACAAAATTATCTAATAATTATACGTTTTAGATTTCAAACGATTAAAATGCATTTGAAACTTTTTTCCTCATTGACCGTAATGTAACGGAATTCTTTTGATTGTCCCTGTAATTGATCGATCCATCCTATTTTCATAAAATTTGAAATGACTCGAGAAAATTATGTAATAATTATACGTTTTAAATTTCAAACGATTAAAATGCATTTGAAACCTTTTTCCCCATTGACTGTAATGCAACGGAATACTTTTGATTGCCCCTGTAATTCATCCATGCATCCGATTTTCATAACATTTGAAATGACTCGACAAAATTATGTAATAAATAAACGTTTTAAATTTCAAATGATTAAAATGCATTTGAAACTTTTTTCCCCATTGACCATAATGTAACGGAATGCTTTTGATTGTTCCTGTAATTGATGTATCCATCCGATTTTCATAAAATTTGAAATGACTCGATAAAATTATGTAATAATTATGTGTTTTAAATTTCAAACGATTCGGTTGGGTTGTTTTTGCGTTGTTATATGCGGACGGACAAACGGATAGACGGACAGACGGACGGACACACAGACGGACACAGACGGACAGACGGACGGACTGAGCAACAACAATAGGTGCTACGTATTTACATAATTACGAACGCACCTAAAAATTGAACATTTAATTTTTTTTAAAAAAATCTTAAAATTGTATGCAGAGAACCCATGTTGATTGCAATCAGTGCCACAAATAAAGTTCAGGCTTCAGTTTTATTTTATGGTCCAATTTCTACTGCCTTTGTATACCATACATAGTTTTTCTAAATATTAATAAAATATGTGATTTAAATATAACTTGGATAAAAGTGTTGTTTTCAGTGCTTTATATCGATTTTTTATGGCATACGTGAAGTGTATGAAGTTATACACATAAAATTAATCTATCGATGTTTATTACAAAACTTTTAAATTAATAAACACTGAATTATTTACTGAAGAACATTTATTTGGAATTTCTTTTAATTATTTAATAAATAATTGAAAAAATAGAAAAAGAAACTTAATTTATTGCCTTATTTCGGAATATTACTTTTGAAAAACGTACTATAACTTCAAACGTACAATAAGTTTATATAAATAGATAATCAAACATATGAATCAAACATACTCTAATCTTTGATATTTTCCAGAAAATGATAAAACAGCTTATCATCTTAATAATCAATGTTAATGCCGAAAATTTAGTCCATAAATATTTATCTACAAAATTTTTAGTATCTGTGTTTATGAAAAGCTTTAATATGATATTAATAAACCTATATTACAAGATTCCCAAGAAAAAATTTCAGATATTTTTACTTCAAAAATGAACTTCTGCGGTGGGGAACAGAATCGTGTTAGCTTGTTGATAAAAGTAATTATCTGTAAAATTTGTTCTTTGCTGATGATATTTTTAAAATTCTTGAATTAATTGCATTTATTAATAAAGTTTGATGTATTGATTAAAAAAGATTGCTGTCTATCAGTGCATCAGTAAAAAAACGTAAAAAGCGATAGTTTTAATTTTATGTTATAACTATAAAAGCAAGAAAAATGTCAACTTTACGAAGGGGCTGTGACAGCATCTGTCCAAGAATACATGCTAAGCCTGATTGATGCTATCCGAGCCCCCATGTAAAGTTTAAAGAAATCTGAAATAATTTTGAATAGTTAATTAAATTCAAAGATGTGAATACTAAGTGAAAATTAGACAAACGTAGTTAAGTTACGCCGCCCAGCACTACCGTAACACAAGTATTTTGTAAATTTATTTGAATAATTTTTTGCATGAATTATGTTTTTCTTTTCGTATTTTTTTATTTTATTACAAAGCTGGATTAATCTGGAGCAATTCAAAGCTGGAGATAATCCATACAGATTTTTTATACCATTATTTTGTTTAATTTTATTGTTTAGTTCTAGCTTAATAATTTTAAAATCTGAATCAAAACTTTGCAGACTGGTTTAGTTTGTAACATATAAAATATTAATTATCACATTATCTACAGAATTTTGATAAACATTAATAAATGGATTTCTCGTAAAAAATATTTTAGATTTATCTTTGTCTTTTATTAAGCCAATTTTCATAAGATAACGTGAAATGATTTTCTTGCAAACTACATTAATTTTACAATTAGAAGTTTTTTTTGTTGTTGTTGTTATTATATTTTGGATAAATCTAAAACACAAGACACTAGATATTTGATGAGTAGAAACAAACTAGAAAGTTATAAACGTTGTTGATACTGAACAACTAAGGCAGCAAATATAAAATATTCTGCCAAAAATATTAAAATTATAAAGTTTAAAACTTTTTAATGCAAATATAGGAAAGAAACATCTGAATAATTACAATTGGTTTTTCTAAATATAATCTTTGATTTGTGTAAACTTTAGGATATTTCGCATAAAGCTGTTTCTGACTTCGAATACTCCTACTTAATTTCTAGAAAAGTAAGCATATCATCTTCTCTTAATGATATTTTTAACAGAGGACACACGTTTACTGAATAATCGGTTTAAATGATTTACAAAACTTTGAATAATTGAACTTTACTAAAATCTTTTGTAATCGAAGCTAGTTTTTACAGACAAAAATGTTACTTTAAAATACTAGATTTCTTAGAAAGTACTTTATGATTAAGAAAAGATAAAATATAAATTAAAGACTTCAGAAATCCTAAACAAAAATATAGACCCAAAGAAAAATATGTAAAAATTAATCACCAGCTTTCGTAATAATGATTATTAGTAGGATGGTTTGTGATTAAAGCCAATATAAAAGAAAAATCCCGTTTAGAAAAAACTAGATATCTCAAAATACGATACAATGATATTTTCATTTACCTTTTTTATGCATAAATGTTTTAGTTACCTCATACTCACATTTTTTCGCAGGGAGCAGGTGGTAAAATATTGGTTTCATGGCAAAAACAAATACGGCCTTCACATAGAAAAAAAAATCTTCAGACAAAGCTAATAAAATAAGAAGTAAGGGAAGATTTCTAAGGTACACTGGATGTTGACTTTATCTATCGGGATATTTACACTGTTTTTTTAGTAGATCGTGCTTTGATTTCGCTTATGCAATTGGGATTCTCAAGTTTAAAAAATCTCACAAAGTTTTTCTATTGGAAGATTCTTTCTTTACACATGTCATTTTAAAGATACATTTTATTTTTTATCAGAATATAACATGTGATAGAATGTTTCAAATTGTATTTAAGGATTTTATAAATTTAAAATGATTTCTGTTAAAAAATGAATATCCAAAAAAAATATTCGAAAAAAATAATAATGACTTTTTCATTAAAATTACTTAGAAGCAATTCTTATAGTATCTGTAAAGCTAGATGTTTTATTTCTTCAAATAAAAGAATGTTTTCAGTATAATTAATTTGAATTTATGTAATACAATACTATGGGTAGTTTTTGTAATTTTTTCTATGCTACATGTTTTAAACAAAAAGTGGCAAACAGTTCTGAGAAAAAACTTATAATTAGTACTCAATTTAAAATATGATATATAAAACTTCCATATTATTGAAAATAACTGAAATCAGTTGTAATCAAAGCCATAAAATATTTTTGACTATACATATCTCGAGCTGATGTAATAAAATATAATTATTTTGTACTCAATTGTATTGCTACAATAAGTGTAAAAAATGCGCTTTTTTTGCTACAGGGGTTAGACAAAAGGCGGCAGAATAATGATCATTATTTAAAATGTGAAGACTATAAAAAATTGAAATTTAAACTTCGTCATAAACTTTTTTTTCAACTATAATTGTTATGAGAGGTTTTTAAAACTGCTGTACATTGTAATAAAAGATAAATATTTCTTAACATAAGAAAGTTTAGATTAACAATGAGTGAGAATATGCATTAATTACTTGAAAACTACATAATTTAAAAAAAATACCCTTTCTTTTTGAAAGATCAATAGATTGTATACGTATAAGTGAGATAATTCTGATCAAAAATAATATTTTGTTGGACTCCTGATTTAATTTCCCCAAAATGCGCAAATATTTCTTAATGCCGTAGAGTACCTTTTCCGGACAAGCGACGAATTGATCTAATTATAAATTTGTAATTGAGAGTCGTGGAACTTTGTGTATACAATATTAGAATATTATTAGGAATTTCCCAGTAAAAATAAACAAGCCATAATGAACATCAATAATTTTATTTAATGTGGAGTAGTTCAAAGCGGTTGCTTTAAGTTTGCATTCATATTTTAGCCTTATTACGTCCTAATATCAAAATGAAAATGTTGCGTAAAAGAAATGATATCAACAGATGATAACAAAGTGCAACCAAGTCATATGAATTCATTAAGCTTCTCAAAAAAGTTTATATCTTCTCTCCAAGGCAGAGTATTTTTGGTTTTAAACAAGGATAGCGTAGAAACAGTGATACGAGAATAAAGTTCAGAACGACTTACGGAATTTAGAGTTGGCGTTAACCGCGAGTAAACAGCCAATCAGAGTGTGAGAGAATTTGGGAAAAATAAAGAGTTCCCAGTTTGTCTGACGGAGTGATTTTCATGCAATGCGGCAGGTGTGCTGTTCGCAAACAATGTTGGGATATAAAAAAATACTTTTAAATTGAAATAAAATATATAAGAAAACTAATGTCAAATTTATCAAATTAAAAGAATAAAATAATTAAAAGTTTTGGAAAAAGTGGTGGTTTTGACAGATTAAAGTTTTTTATAATAAAAAATAACAGAATGCATTGATTAAAAACATGGAATTAAAATATAATTGACATGTTAAGATATTATTAGAAGATAGATAAGAAAAACAGATATTATAAAGATTTGGAATAAATTAATTAAGGTAAAATGAGAAAACACTTTCATTTCTACATATATAAACAAATTATTGTACATATATAAACCAAAGAAAGAAATATTTTTTGGAGGTTTAAACAGGTATTTAAATAAACAAAGTAAACAAACTTTCTTTTGCTGCCACTGATTTGTGGATTATATTCCGAGTAATTAAATAGCTTAGGTCAAGGAAGGATAAAGTGACCACTTTAAGGTTTGATGAATTTATTATGAAACTTTTTATTCAGAAAAGTTCTAGCAGAAAAATACAGATGCAAATAGTAACTGAAATAAATATACTTTCAATTTCTATTTCATATGGGCCCACCAGTGGCCGCGAAGTTCTGCTTTCAAAACTGGTAGGTGGTAGGTATTGCGTCGAACCCAATCACGGTCGTCGGCCTAACCGTTCGGAGTTTTCCATGGTTTTCTCTGAACCTTGGATTTCCTTGCAAAATTACGGGTCAGGTTCCCTTAGAAAGGCTCACACGGAGCCTCCTTTCCCCTTAGGGCCTATATCCCTCGTCATGATAATGGCCGGTCATAAATAGAAGAACGTAAAAACAATCCATTTTATTTTATTTTTAAATTTATTTTAAGATGGTTATGCTACATTGAAAGAAAAATTAGAAAATGCCCATTTCGCCCAACTACTCTAATCAAAGTAGTCAACATAGTGAAATGAAAGATTACATTGATTCAGGAAGTATATTTATCAACGTAATTTAAAACTGTACACATTAAGAATAAGTATTATGTTTTGTTTTATTTTAAGTATTATGTTGATAAATAAAATCGACAGTAAGGAATATCAGTATGACGAAAGATAGAGAAATAAAAGTGCCGCCAGCAGATGCGCAGACTGCAAATGCCAAGGGTGAATCAGAGATGATCGGCCGTCGTAAATCCCACACCACACCATATGTTTATAACAAAAACTTTTTACTGTTACTTTAATAATTTTATTAAAATTAAGTAAAACTTTAGACAGAATGACTTTCTCATAATAAAAATTTCATCTAATTAAAAAATATGTATAGTTTCAAAATAAAACAATTTTCGTAAAAAGGTAATTTTGATGAAACTTTTATAATGATTTTTTCAATGATCTTCTGATATAGTAGAATTTTTTCAAATAATATTCGAATTTTATCTGCGGTTTAAAATTAAAAATTTTCTATTACTGTTATGTCTGCAGATTTCAACGACCAAAAGATGAGCATCTTTAAAATTTAGTCATGCATGCATTTCTTGCTCTATAACTTGCATTCACATCTTGAGTAAGCTATGAATAATAATTATAAACAGTGAAGTGGTTGCAATAAATAAAGTGTTTTTCATTTTAGCTGATACAGCTAAGATTAAGATTTTTGAAAGATATTTTTGAAATACAGATAGTTTCGTTCAGGGCGATTTTTTTTTCAAAAACAACAACGGAAACGAATTTTTGGTGCATTTCTAATTTTGAAAAAAAAAAAAAAATATTTAAACAGAAAATTCACAGAATTTTTTATTATAATCTGTTTTAGAGTTGAGAGATAGATCAAGTAAATTTAAAATTTATTAACCTTTTGTTTTAATTTTATAGCATTTTAAAATTAAAAGAGAACAAATTGTATTCGAGTGTTCGTAAGTTTAAAAATGTTTTAAAAAGGTTCGTTAAGAACAGAGGCTGCCACAAGCGGAATAGTGCAAACCTATTTTAATTACATTTTACATCAACCGAATCAAATAATTGTAATTTTCAGAGTTAAAATTTTAATTCAGTCTTCGATTGATTTCAAATAAACTGTTTTAAAAAAACAGTAGTACATTTATTTTAATCTAACCAAAATACAATTTTTCAAAAGACCTTAATAAACTCATTTGTTTAAAAGAAAATGCAATGTTTTCTCGTAAAAAGAAATGTTTTTATTAAACGAGTATATTCCTTTATAAAATAAAATTGCTAGAACATATAAAATGTCTTCTCCAGTCCTATTGAAAATCCTATTGAAAAGTAATATTTAAAATTCTTCAGTGAAATTATTATCAAATTTTAATTTGTCATATCATGAATAAAAAATATATTGTTTAATAGAAAGGTTGAATTTAAATGGCTAAAAACATTTTTCTGATAATATAAAACGTGACAAAATAGACAATTCAAAAATATAACTTCCAAATGTTTTATTCTAAATATGCATTTTATTGAAAGAGAATAAAACAAGCGTTATTTTTCTCGCTAACATTTAATATCATATTTTTTAATTTATCTAATTAGCTTTATTTTGGTTGGAAATTTCATAGTATTTTGAAAAGTAATCTCTTTTACTTTTTGAAAATACCTTAATTAACCATAGATATGGACAAGAAGATTTAAAAAATATGATTACTCAATTTGTAATATGTTTATCAGAATATGATATTTCATTTAAAAAGAATATTTTTTGTATTTCATTAGAGAATTTTTTTCTTATTTTAAATGTATACTTTTAATGCTTTTCCTTGAAGTATTTATTAAATCTTAAAGTGTTGATATATAAATAATTTCAAGGAACTTAAAATGTAAGAGGTACATGTAATATTTTTACTTCTAAAACCTGTAGTATTTTCCATCTAAAAGTGTAACAGAGCTTGTAATGAGAAAGAAAAATCGATGAATGTAATAAGTTACAACAGAACTAAAAATATATAAGAAGGATTTAATAATTTATAATATTTTTGTTTTATTTTCATAAATATAAACGATGCGAGATCATATCTGTCTGTGACAATGTTAAATGAATAATTTTAAGGACTTTAAAACGTAAGTGTAAAGATAATATTTTTACTTCTAAAGTTTTTAGTAATTTCCAGATAAAAGCGTAACAGAGTTTGTAATAACAAGCAAAAATCAAGGAATAGAATAATTTGCAATAATATTCAAGCTATAAGATTGACTTATTAATTTATAATGTATATATTTTTATTTCTTATAAAAATAAATGATGCAACATCAAATCTACCAGTGACAATATAGGTAGTAGTTCATGAATAGCAAAAGCCACTGTTCAAATGAAAAGTTCTTATTAAGATATTATAAAACATTTAATATTACAGGATATAAAATGTTATTTTTAATTGATGATTGCAATCTAAATTTTTATATCACAAATATTTTTTTTCTCTAAATACTGCGGGGAATTAAAGTCTATGCGAGCAACTTTCATTATTTTCATTATTTTACCTGAATAAAACTTTTATTTTCATTCTCATACTTTTTATGATTTAATGCAAACAAGTTATGTTGTCAAATTTTTAAAATATAAAACTGTAAAAAAAAAAAATCACTGCGAATAGAAAAAATAAATTAATTACTAACTCTGTCAATACATTCAACTCACTATATATTTTCCTGTCTTTGCAGTAAACAAAGTTTGTGTTAAAAAAATTTTAAATTCCATGATTTATCTACACTATACTTGTTCTTTCGTATGTCCTATCTTTTAAAAAATTAAAATGAAGCATGTTAAATTACTCAAAAATTTAAAATAGGATAAAAAAGCTCATTAGTAAACAAAAGCTGTCAACAGCAGAATGGAACAAACTCATTATAATTACATTTTATTTAAACTAAATCGAGCAAATAATCTTTTGGCAGATGAAACTTAATGTCATTCTTTGAATGAAACCAAATGAATAAATTAGGATGAAACTTTATTTTCCCCCTTCTTTTAATTAATCAAAATCTTATTTTTCAAAAAGATCATTTTTAACGCATTGGCTTAAATTAAAATATAAAAGCATTACAATTAGTTATAAGGGTAATAAATGTTTTAATGAAAAGTTTACTTTTTCAATTAGAAAACAATTTTAATTTATTTCATAAAGAAAAATAATTCTTATAATAATAATAAAATGCTATTCTAGTTGAAATAATTGTAATTCAAACTGCCCATTGCAATATTTTTTAAATTGTGAATCATTAAAAAACAAACAAATTTCACGATTTTGAAATTTAATCGCATTAAATATATTTTTTAAATTCTTTTGTGTGTTTCTATTTTAAAGTAGTATGTTAAGTCTGTAATCGACCAATATCTACCAATCAAAATACCAAGCAGGGTGTTGTGGTGTTTTTTTCAGTCAAAAACAAACTTTTGCAATAAAGTAGGAATCAATGAGTATTTCTTTTAAGTTTTTCTTGATAATATCATCACATGCTACGTGATTCTTTTGAAGCATTTTCAGATATTTCACAAAAATAAGAAAAAATATAATTAATAAAATCCTGTCTGCAAATGATACCTAAACGGTAATTTTAGGTAGATATTTGTGGGCCTTTTTAAAGGTAAGCTTTTAACATCAACTATGGTAATTAGAAGACGTCACTATAAAATGCTATTACACAGGTTAAGGCATTTATTATACGACTTTGAGTACAGAAAAAAGGCATGAAAAGGCAATAATAGCTGAAATCCCGAAATCCATTCGCATTTTCGTGAATAAATGTAAGTTATATGGTACTTATTTCACACATAACACAGTAAATCAGCAAAGAAATTAAGATTGATATCATAGTTGAGTAAAAATCAACACTAAATAAAAACATAAATAAGAATCCAATTTTGTTTTAAAATAAATTAATAAATAAATAAAAGAATACGATAACGTTCTTCACTTTTTGTTTGTCCAAATGCAGCTGCTTTAATTTCCATCTTAAATTCCATTCGTTTTTGTCTAATCTCATCACTTAAATTACATAGTTTCATAGTCTCTCGAATAGTCCTTCAAAATCATCCTATTTTTGCCATATGGATTCTATTTAAAGATGATTATAGAAAGGTATTCCTCTTTCATTCTGCAAATATGCTCATTCCAGTCCCCCAAGTTGGGCGTTATTGTTACGTATTTGCATCTCGTTCAATGTAAAAATTTCTAAACTCCTTAAAGACTCAAGAAACAGAATATATACAGTTGAGTATAGCCATCTTCGATGGTATGGGCTATGGTATGGTATAGTAGTATACAGGGTGTTTCGCTACCAGACCGACAAACTTTGAGGGATGATCGTAGACATGAAAACAAACATTATTAAATAGGGAACCATGGGGCGAAAACGTTTTCTGTAGGAGCTAGGGGCCATTAAAGTTTAAGGTCCAAAATTCCAAACGGTGATAAAAAACGGAAAAAAGGGTCGGTTCGTTTGCGGTTTTCACTAAAATCATTCTTTATATCACGATTTTTTTAGAAAAAAATTTTAAAGGTTACGTTCAAAAATTGTCGATAGAGGGCGCTTTAGACTTTAGAGTAACGAACAACTACTTTTTACCGTTATTTTGTGCATGGGGTTAAAATTATTATAAAGTTTAGATTTTAACTTAAATTTTAAGACTCAAATTGGAAACATTGGGATCGGGTAATTAGCGAAAATTGAACTGTGAACAGAATGGGGGATTTTAAACGTTCATAAATATTGGACAAACAAATCGATTCTGTTGCGGTTTGCGTTTAAGTCATTCCATTGATAATTATTTTATTCAAAATGACGTACAGCATTAGTGTCCTCATTTTTTGATAGAGGGCGCTTCTGTTACATCTCCGACATTTCAATGGCATTACTCCTGGATGTTTTACTACCAGAGCAACATACTTCCAGGAAGTGTTAGCGATGCAAAGACGACTCGGAATTATATAGGAATGTATCTTTGGAAATGCCTTTTTTGCGAGTAACGGTTAAATGAAGCAAAGAAAAGAAAACAGAAACAGCAGAGAAAGAGCAACACGTTAATGTGACAGAAAACAGTCTATTTAAATGTTTTTTTACAAAAGGTGTTTGAAATTACGACCAGAAGTAGTCCGGCATGCTTGACAGCGGCATTGCGGCAATTCCTCACGCTTTGAAAGATTCCTGGCATCTCTGAGAGCTTTCTGACAGCTACAGAAATACCAGCTGCGAGGTCTTCAACTGGTGGTACAGGAGTCACATACTCCCAATTTTTCATTTGACCCCAGTAGAAGAAGTCGATACATGATAGGTCTGGCGATCTAGCAGGCCAATGAACCGGGCCACCGCGACCTATCCACCACTGTCCATATGTTACTTTGAAGTGTCGGCAAGCGTCATTGGTAAAATGTGAAGGATCCCTATCGTGCTGTTCATCGTTTAAATACTTCATTCTGCTACCTTTGGAACCGGTTCTCAAATGATCACTTCAAAGTGATCGTTGCTCAGGCGCATTACTATTTAGCGCCATCTACCACAAGGAAATCGCAGGGCCATCTACCGTCGCTGTCAAACTTGCCAAACTACTTCTGGTCGTAAATTTGAACACCATTTCTAGTAAAACCTTTAAATAAACTGTTTTCTGTCACATTAACGTGTCGCTCTTTCTCTGCTGTTTCGGTTGCTTTTTTATCTGCTTCCTTTAACCGTAACTTGCAAAAAAGGCATTTCCAACTTTAAATTCCTATGTGATTCCGAGTCTTCTTTGTATTCCTAACACTTCCTGGAAGTATGTTGGTCTGGTAGTAAAACACCCAGGAGTAATACCATTGAAATGTCAGAGATGTGTCGGAAGCGCCCTCTATCAAAAAATGAGGATACCAAAGCTGTACGTCATTTTGAATAAAATAATTACCAAGGGAATGTCTTACACGCAAACCGCAACAAAATCGATTTGTTTGTCCAATATTTATGAGCATTTAAAATCTCCCCCTCTGTTCACAGTTCAGTTTTCGCTAGTTACCCGATCCCAATGTTTCCGATTTTTCTCTTAAAATTTAAGTTAAAGTCTAAACTTTAGAATAATTTCAACCCCGTGCACAAAATAACGGTAAAAAGTAGTTGTTCGTTACTCTAAAGTCTAAAGCGCCCTCTATCGACAATTTTTGAACGTCACATTTAAAAAAAAATTTCTTAAAAATTCGTGATATAAAGAATGGTTTTAGCGAAAACCGCAAACGAATCGACCCTTTTTTCCGTTTTTTATCCCCGTTTGAAATTTTTGACCTTAAATTTTAATGGCCCCTAGCTCCTATAGAAGACGTTTGCGCCAAATGGTTTTTTATTTAATAATGTTTGTTTTCATGTCTACTATCATCCCTCAAAGTTTGTCGGTCTGGTAGCGAAACACCCTGTATATACTAATATGGCATAGTAATAATAATAATAATCATAATAATAATAATAATAATAATAATAAATTATTTGAAATATGCAAATCACTCACTTATCACTTTTATTAAAATATTTTTTTAAATTCATAAATGGTTTGTTGTAAATGTAAGGTATTAAAATTTATTTCTTTTAAAATATACTTGTTTTTAATATTTCATTTTAATCCTAAGTAAATTAATTATATTAGTAAATTAATGAAATGGTTAAAAATTGGCAGAATTTAAGAAGAAATTGGTAAAACATAGTATTTAAATTGTATCAAAACATTTCTGTTTATAAATATTTTAATATTTACAAAGTTTCAATTTTTTTTCCAGTGCACATAGGCATATAATTTAAAATTATTTGTTTTTGATTTATTGATTCACCCCTCCCCCCTAGAAGCGTAAGGAAGAAGAGTTTTGGGAAAATGTTTTCCACAACTATTGGAAAATGCTAATAAGGACAAAATATTTTACATGTCGAAAAACTTTTATGATCTATCATACATTATTTTGCAACATGTGTTAGATATATATTTTTTATTAGTTTTCAATATTTCTTGAAGGTATTTCTTAAAAGTTCTGGATCCAAATTTATTAAAAGAAATAATAAAATTTATGAATATCCAAAATTATACAAATTTGGAAAATATAATTTGATTCCGCAGCGAATTTTTCTTGTGCTGCTTGGGCAAAAAGTATTGAGTACCGTCATATTTTTTATAGACCTTTTGGAAATAATTGAGATAAGCTTTTACTTTACAAATTTATTGAGAGTATTTTTCAGAAGAATTCAAATTAATAAGAAATTTAAGGGAAATAGAGGAAACTCTAAATTGAATAGAATGAGGAAAGCATATTTTAATTTCGATGTCAATCTTAATTAAAATTTACGGATTATTTTAATAGATTGATGTTTGTAATATATCTTTTAAATAACAGTCAAATAGGAATTTTAATTATTATTAATTTCTTAGGTCCAAAATTACAAAAAAAAAAGAAACAAGATAAATTAAAACAATGTAAATTAGGGAAAACATTCCATTTTCGGATACCACCGATTCCGAAAATTAATACATTCTTTGGGGCTTTTTTTGCAGCTTTTTGAAGAACGATCCGATTACATTTCAATTTTTGTAACATAGTTTTAGAATCCTCTAGCTACTTTAAAACTAAAAACCATATTCCAGTTAAGATTCTATTCCCAAGGACCTGGTCCCTTTTCTTACCGCAGCTATAACCTTTTTCGAGCATTAATCTTCTTTCTGGCCAAAAATTTACATTTGCTCAGCACAGTCGTAAATGAAAATTCGTGTTATTTTAAATGTAAATTTAGTTAAAAGTTTACATCTTTTTATTAAATATCGCGTTAATGTTAATATTAATTTGTGAAAATTAAAAGAGTGAGCGCCTTCTAGTGCTTGAGGAAGCGTTGTTTTATTGGGTTATAAGGGTATCATTTCATGGGATTTGGTTCAATCAACTTAGATAATAATGAGGGTACTTTCTGCATCGTGGATCTTTCTATTAGACTTCAGCAAATAATATTTTTTAACATTATTGGTGCATTTGTTTTCGGGTATTATAAGCTTGATTGTTACTTTAGTTGTGGGGACCCAGATCCTAAGTTCGTTTCGAAAAGAATCGTTGGGAACGCTATGGAAATCAATAAGGTTTTATAAACGTTTCATTTAAAAGATTTTCAAAAGGTATAAAATAAACAAACTTGAGTGTTTTTATGGTTTTAATAACGTTCCCAGGGCAACGCTGGGCGGGTCAGCTGGTATTTTAGTAAGTTTTGTTTTTATAATGGACATAAAGAAAGGCAAAACTTTATTCAGTAAGAAATTAGTTTGTAGATTCTAGAATAAATCAATCTTTTAAACATTTTAGAAACAGAATTATTAAAATTATTAAAATTAAAAGAGTGAGCGCTATCAAGTGCTTGAGGAAGCGTTGTTTTATTGGGTTCTAAGGGTATTATTTCATGGGATTTGGTTCAATCAACTTAGATAATAATGAAGGTATTTTCTGCAAGTTTGAGGCGGTTGAGCAAAGTTGAGGCAAGTTGAGCAAATTTTATCAATCATTCCTTGGGTGGAAACCCAAGGAATGGTTGATAAAATTTTCATTCTGTAACTTCAGACTCTAATTTGTGTTATTATTTTCGAAATATTCTAAAAATGATTTATGCAAAATCGCAAAAGTGTCTGTTTCTTGTGGAATTTTTCATATTAAACGTCCTACACTTTTGTTAAATAGTACATATCATTATTGTGCACTTTACATATATTAATATATGAAGCCATAAACTAATATATATAGTTGTAAAGATCAGAAAGACTTTAACGTTTGGGATCCATGATTGTTGACACTCATCAAATGGTGAACTCTGGCCAAACATTGGACTCTCGTCAAGACAGCGCCTTTTTGGAACTGAAAAAGAACGAATAGCGGCAGAGAGACGGCAGTGTGGAATGTTCGACGGGGATTCTTTGTGTCTTACCCGGAATGCCGGAAATGTGTAGAAAAAATGCGATGCGCTATATTTTGTGAATTAATGTAGCATCGAAAATATCGTACATGTTCTATGTTAATGTGATGCGTGTATGAAGTAAAAATAATGGTGTCCAATCCTGAGTACTTCTTATTTATCTTGGTGTTCTTGTCTTCACATGATTTAAGGATAACAGAAATTTCTATTAAACTCTACTATACCAACATCGATTTTCATGTTCTGCTTCTACTTCAGTCGATCCATTGGAGAAAAAAAACTAATTAATTTTGATCTTGATATTAAAAAAATCAATATGTATCGTTATTTTGTTAAATCAGCTGTTTGTGAATGACCATTTAAGCATAATGTAAATTTCTTGACGCTGTACGAGTCGTCAATGTACAAAAGAACTAAGGAAAATATAGAAAAGTACAAAAGAAGTGCTATCATAGAGCCACCTATTAGAGGAATGACATCATATAACAATATGTCCTACTGGTCAAAGCTAAAACATCTGTATGATATTTGCTACAATTCTATGCATAATTTATTACTATTTTTCACGATACAATAGCGACACAGAAAACGCTACTTCTTCCGGTGGTATATTTCGAAATTGAAGTAGGATTTGCACGTTATAGCTAAAATGTGTATATGAGGCATTGTCATGTAATTTTGACTTTTTAGTCTCTGAATAATAACTTTTATTCTAATACATATTTTTTTCTTATATTGTAAAACATTCTTTTGCATGCCTGTATAACAAAAATAATGAAACAAACAAGTTTTAGACGATGTTTCGGGTCGGAATATACCACGATATGCCTTACTACCTCGTATTAGTGGTGCTGATCTTTTAATTTGATGCTGCTGTATGAAATTGATTCAATAAATGTAATTCTATGTAATTTTTTTCCAAAATTGTGACTATTTTTTATGTAAATATTTAACTAAAAAACCTGCACACATTTTACGTTTTTTTAAAATTTTTGTCCTTGGATTTAAATTTTCTTATTGTCTTTCTTAATTAAAAAAGATTTACAGAAAATTACTTCAAATGCAACCACAGATTGTTACAACTATTTTTTTTTCATGCAGAAGTAAGCTAGACAAAGAATATCTAAAATTATTTGACAGGAAACTTACTGCGTAATTGATATTAGCATTTCAGTATCAATTTAAAGCATCTTATCTTCATTGGTAGCCTTACTATCCCCAAGGTATATTCCTGCACATTTAGAGGCAAATTATTATTATTATTATTTTAATTTAATAGAATACAAATAACTGCTTCTAAAAACCAAGGGCAATATGGGGCTATTGCTTAGTTTTAACATGATTGACAAAACCCGATGGTAATTTTTCTTACTGTTCCATTCTTCCGTCACTTTTTTCTCCTTACCGCCACTTTTCTCCTTACCGTTCCTACATTAACATCCCTTTAAATCTATGTTATACTAAAATTTTGTACTAAAAGTCCTAAATTGTTATTATTTCACATTTAAATGTTCTTTGGGTGATATGCAAATCCATAATAAGTAAAATGTTAGAAGAAAATAAAAAGTTAGGGAGGTAAATTGTCTAGGAGACGGAAAAGCAAATTAAACACTCGAGTTTAACTTAAACTTTAGTTTCAAAAGTTGTCGCTGGGGACCATTTTTTTAAATTTAATACATTCTTGTATAAATTTAAAATTTATCATTAATAGGTTTAATTTCACCAAATTTTTATTTCTAAAAGTTAAAATTTTGTGAGCATTCCTCATAGGACAAAAATAAACCTGTATTTAAAAACATTTTATTATTATTATTATTATTATAGATAGATAGATGTTGAAAGTAGATATTTTATTTTAAATGTATTCCCATGCGGTATATTAAATGACTATAATGTATAACATAATTCTGTATTACTTTAATTGTGTTTTTCATATTAATTATCTAATTTATCGAAAAATAATATAGACCAAATGAAGTGAATAAGCAGAGTTGAATGTTGAGTAAATTTTGTGAAAAATCTTTGTGAATACACTTAACAGATTTAGCGGACTGATACATTTTTTTACATACATTACAAGCATTTAAAATGGTAAAAATTTTTAATGCAGACGAATTTCTTCTGAGAAATTAGATTTTTAAATATAAATACACAATCAGAAAAAATTGTCAATATACACTAAATCTTCCTCTTTTTTTTAGCAAATAATTTCTGTACTCTTAGAAAACCCATTTTATCGGTAAATTCTGTCTAAACGTCTAAAAATAAAAATAAAAAGAGATTCTGTTCATTCCTAGCATTCATGCATATTGAGTCTGTTAATAATAAATCTGAATATATTTTTTAAATATTTTCACCTAATATATTATAAATGAACGAATTTAAAGCATATTTTAACAAGTATTAAAAAATGCTGTGGTGAGCAACAAAAAAGGTTAATATGGTTTTTAAGTATAAAAAATGTTTGACAAGTGCTTCTAATTGAGCATGAGAGAAGACAAGGGGTCCCTTCTTGGCTGCAGCTCACTGTCAATGCTAAATTTGAAAAAATCATATTTGCGTTTTTTCCATATAAAAGAAATTAGTCACAATTTCGATAAAAATGTGTAGCGCAAAGATATGGCCAGAAAAAGCGCAGCGTAATTAAACATGAATGTAAGGCGAAATAGAACCACAAACCTTAGTTTTTGTAGCATATCATACTCATTCAGTGCCACCAAGCATGCCCGCAACATAGAATTGCACAGAAAACTGATTTGTATTGCAGTTGCAAAGCAGAGTCAACAGTGCAGTTTCTAGTGCAGAGTCAACAGCGCAGTTCACATGTAAATCAGGATTGAAAATTTTACTAAAAATAAAGACGGAAAGTTTTAAGAAAATTTGTTTTATATGGGAAAAACGCAAATATGACTTTTTCAAATTTGGCATTGACAGTGAGCTGCAGCCAAGAAGGGACTCCTTGTCCTCTCTCATGCTCAGTTAGAAGCGCTTCTCAAACACTATTTCATACTTAAAAAACACATTAACCTTTTTTTTTTTGTTGCTCACCAGAGCATTTTTTAATACTTGTCATTCAATTATTTGATAAAAAAATAAGAATTTTTATATCTTGAAAAACAAAATATTTGCTGCCAAAATTTTATTGTTGTATTAGAATAATTTAGAAAGTTATTGCATTGTCATATAACACGCATGATATCAGAAAGATAGAACAAGGAGTCGAACGAAAAAAAAGTTACAGTGCGCTCACAACTTTATTCAAAGAATTGATACTAAATGCTAAACGCTACCGCATTTGCTATGATTTTTTAAAAAAGTAAATGGAAAAAAATCGGTATTACCCCCCAAAAAATATCAAATAAAAATATAACATTCATATTTTACCTTTATCAATCTATGCAAAAATATTTGATTTTTTTAAATTCTATAATAACATTAAACTATTAAAACCCAGAAACAATGATATAAAGACGAAGTCTTCCAGAAATATTAAAGTCAAAATTAAAAGTTTTTTTTTTATATATATTCATCAAGCCATACCCATTTGAAGAAAACACATTTTCTTCAAGCCGGTTTCATGCCGTACAATTATAGCTCAGAGCTAGTATCTTCATTTCGTAGCGATGCGTTGGCCGGTTCCAGTCCAACCTCGACTGCTTTTACTTTTTCTCAATTTACTTCAATAGACGGATATTTTATCGCTTGTAATGGAGGGAAAAATATTCGTGACTTCCAAAAATATACTGGCAGCACCGCTGCCAGCAGAATTTCCGTGAATAGAAGAAAATATTTTAGGCTGTTTCATGATGTTACCGATGACACAGCTTATGACTGGGTAAAACAATTTTTTAAATAATGTAGCGTATTTATTAAGAAAATGTCCCAGTTAAAATGATGTTTTTAATAGTTTAATTTAGACAATTTTCAGTAAATCACGCATTAAACTGAAGGGAAACTAACCTAGTTTTCTTTCAAATGTTCAATATGCGCCACTTTTTTGTACGCTGCACAAATAAGAAACAGTTTAATTCTTCACGTACGTCTGTTAACAAACTCGGAGTTAAAGAAAGCAATAGCCTTTTTCAATTCTTTGTCTCAACACTGGTATATAGAAAAGTTGCAGTGGAACATACATACAATCTTTTGTAAAATGCCAAAGGATTTATTTTTCAGATAGCGTATGCTCTTAAATGTTCAGCCTATTAATAACGATGTACACTCAAGATTCAACATTTTGCGTATGTGGCCCTGCAAGCGAGTCTATAAGAAAGCAGTACACGCGCATGCGCCTTCATTTATGACCTGGAACGAACACTAACATTCGTTTACAATTGATTTTATTAAAATTTATAACTGTATTATTTTTTGCGGATATCCTGTATTTTATTTTATTTTATACGTACCATAAATACAATTTCAGTATTTATTAAGATTATCAATTATTACTTCAACCGGTGTAAAAATAAATAGCATCTATTCCGTAAGCTATATTCAGAGTTAAATATTTTCATTATCTCAAAATTATTTAGATTACATTATCCAATGAATATTTTAAGCTATTTAAAGTTCTCCTTTAACTTGCAGCGCTGCTCAAGTTCTAAAAGTAATTAATGCCTTTTCATCTGTAACAAACTAGAAAGAACATGGCGTAAATTATTACCCTGAAAATAGTTCTAGTATAGCTGGAGGTATATTTAATTTTACTAAAATAAAGCAATATTGTAAAATTTAAATTAAGTTCAAGTAAGCTTTTAAAATTTAATTCATGACATACTCAAATAAAAATTTTTAAACATAGGAAGTAATTACAACTGCAGGTTTAAAATTGTGTTCGTCGTTCTTAATAATTGAATAAAGGAAACAGAGCCTTGTATAAACAAAAAATGATAAATGCTATTGAAAATGGTACATATATTAAACCACATCCATTAGGTTTTTTTTATTTTAAATTTTTTTTATTGTTTTTTTAACTTTGAAAAAACTGTTTATTTAACTGCACTTTCATATAGATTTTTTAACTTACTTCATTTTTTTATATTATGGACATAAATGTAACAATTTGATGATAATGGCATATTTTTCTATTGTAAAATACAATATAAATAAAATGCTTGAATTACAAATGTAAATTTATAAGAATATTATTTAATTAGTGTTACAAGAAAAATGAAGTGAGAAAAAATAGTAATTTATATTTCAATACATATTGTAAGTTTATGTGTATTAGAAAATGTCATGATTGTATTATTCATCCTAATAATATTGCTACCTAAGATGTATAACACCTGTTAAAATATTTCGATTTATAGTTTTTTCATTTGTAATTTGTAGATTGAAAGAATTAACCATTTTTAACGCATTGGAAAATTTTTTATGCTGATTAAATTAAAAACTTTGAGTAAAATAAAATAAAATATTTCAAAAAGTGTCTTTTGTCATTGGTAGAAGTAGTGTTAATAGTCCCTTGAATGATGCTTTATTTTTCAAATAAAAAAATAATGTTACACTGCTAAAAAATGTGCTTGCTTGAACCAATATTTGGCGTTGTAGTAAAACGCAACAATAACGTGGTGAAAATTTCAACATCGTGCTAATATACACTGGTGTCGAAAAGTTAAGCATAATTGGTAATTAAGTAATTATTTTTAAGTAATGAAAGAAATATGAATCGGAATGTGCTGAAACTCCAGGTGTGTAAACAAAATAGTACCCGTCACATATTTTCGCGAAGAGTTTTCCCCGAAATCGAACAGGGGACCGTCAACGAATTGAAAAAGAATGAAGATCTTTTGGATAACCCTGTCAAAACTAATGTAGCAAAAGCGTTCAAACTGCATATTATGATTAAGTGGCTTATTGAAATGTACTGTGTTTATTTTTATAAGGATAGCATGTATACTCGTAGAGAAATTAAGGTTTTTATAAAAACAGTCCTAAGTTTTTCCAAGTTTTTGCTTATAATTTGCAGAGTTCTTGATATAAAATAATGTTATTTTCTGAAAATATGACAAACATCATTGTACACAATACCCTGTCATCAGAATTTAAAAATAATAAAAATTGTATGAAAAATGAGTATGTTTAGTAAATAATTTTTTATTGCGCATGCGTCAACGATATCAAAATGTCATTTGCATATTGTGTTAGCTAAATGTATAGAGCAACTTCTGCAAAAGTTTCAAAAACATAGCTTGAAAATTCTGAAAATGGGAGCCTATAGAATCAACTCAAAATCCTTTATTCCCTAAATGAAGCAAAAAGATGAGGGCTGTATCCATATTCCATTGTTTAGTGTCTACACAATATTGCACGTACAACTATATTTAGGTAAAACCCCTGATTTTTTTGCTTCCTTTAGGAATAACTGATTTTGAGTTGATTCTGTAGGCTCTCATTTTCAGAATTTTCAAGCTATGTTTTTGAAACTTTTACAGAAGTTGCTCTATACATTTAGCTAACACAATATGCAAATGACATTTTGATATGGTTGACGCATGTGCAATGAAAAATTATTTACTAAACATACTCATTTTTCATACAATTTTTATTATTATTAAATTCTGATGACAGGTTATTGTGTACAATGATGTTTGTCATATTTTCAGAAAAGAACATTATTTTATAATAAGAACTCTGCAAATTATAAGCAAAAACTTGGAAAAATTTAGGACTGTTTTTATAAAAACCTTAATTTCTCTACGAGTATACATGTTATCCTTGTAAAAATTAACACAGTACATTACAATAAGCCAATTAATCATAATGTGCAGTTTGACCGCTTTTGCTACATTAGTTTTGACAGGGTTATCCAAAAGATCTTTGTTCTTTTTCAATTTGTTGACGGTCCCCTGTTCGATTTCGGGGAAAACTCTTCGCGAAAATATGTGACGCGTACTATTTTGTTTACACACCTGGAGTTTCAGCACATTCATATTTCTTTCATTACTTAAAAATAATTACTTAATTACCAATTATGTTTAACTTTTGGACACCAGTGTATATGCAGTGCTGTGGTAAACCAGACTGAAAGCTCGCAATCGGCTGCATTATAATTCCGTATAAAGATGCATGAAGTCAATTCAATGTAACCAGATACCTTGCCGGTCGTTAATGCTAGTCGTGCCGTGGTGAATAGAATGTTTTCAACTGGGATTTCGTCCATCAAATAACAAAGCATCTGCGTAACGTTTAAACTTTTAATATCATCATATTAGGTGCAACAATTCTCAATTTAATTTGAGCTCAGTTTTTGCTGGGGCAAATCAAAGTGGTTATTGGAAGAAATTTAAAATTAAAAAAAGTGGCGTGGAGCAATTAAAATGTCTTTTCCTATTGAAAAGTAATATTTAAAATTCTTCAGAGAAATTATTATCAAACTTTAATTTGTCATATCATGAAAAAAAACCTTGTTTAACTTTCCGTCCGGCGCGCCGTTGTAAAAAGTACAACATTCACATTATTTTTTCTTTAAAACAAAATTTAAGCAGTAGTTTTTAATAACCATTTGTATTCGTTTATTGGATCTCTTTACCCAGTTCCTAAAAGTTATTTGTATTTCCGATTGCGCAATCAACTGTACCTGTTATTTTAATCTGTTAACAGTGCATGAAATGCGCAAGGTTTATCTGTAAACATCCTTCAAAAAAGCAAATTTTATGCATGATATGGGAAGCAATTAATATAGATGCAATATAGGACTAATTCTGTAAATCCGAAATTACTTAATTATTGCTCAATAATTCATTATTACTTTTCAGTCTTTGTGATTGTAGTAGTAAGTAGCTTTTTTTACATCTAAACTTCTGCTTAAGTATGTTATAACAAAATAAGTGTATTGCGGAATACTTTCACAAAATGCGATCAGAGACAACTTATATCATATTTGTAAGTTAAAATATTTGTAAAATTTAAATAATGCAGCAATAATTGATTTTTTTTTTTTTCCTGTTGTACAATTTACAACGCGCGCCCGCTCATGTGATGAAAATTTGCGCACCCGACGAAAGGTTAATAGAAAGATTTAATTTAAATGTCTCAAACAGCATTTTTAACCGACTTCCAAAAAGGAGAGGAGGTTATCAATTCAACGCGTATGTATATTTTTTTTTATGTATGTTCACCGATTACTCCGAAACTATCCAACCAATTAACTTGATTTTGGTGTTAAATGAGAGAGATTGCTCTCGAATTGGTACCACTTCCGTTTTATAGAAGGTTTCAGTACTTTTTTAGCAATTAGGCAAAAACTAATAAAATTAGTGATTTCTCGCAAATGAGTAGTAATATGGATGTCGAATAGATTTACCGATGCCAGGATGGCCGAGCGGTCTAAGGCGCTTCATTTAAGATCTGGTTTTTGAAAGGCAGCGTGGGTTCGAACCCCGCTCCTGACGTACGTGTAATCTTTTCTGTATTATAATTTTTAAATATATATTTAACAAGTTAAATACTAATTATGCTATAAGGAATATTTTGTATTTAACCGTTACCAGAGAGTATCAGAGATTTTTTTATTAACTCAATACTTTATCAGGGAAAGAGTACTCAAAAAGATAATAGACTTGCGAAAAGTAACATGACATTGAATAAGTTCTATGAAGTGAATGAAGTCCGGACAGTCCGGTCTAAGGCACCAGATTTAATCTCTGGTTTTAAAAGAGAGTTTCGGTTCGAACCTCACTCCTGACATATGTTTATAGTATACAAAAAAAAATTTTCCGTGTTATATATATTTTTTAAGTGACTTCAAAAAAGGAGAGGATGTTATCAATTCGGCGCGAATGTATTTTTTTTCTATGTATGTTCACCGATTACTCCGAAACTATCCAACCGATTAATTTGTTTTTTGTGTTAAATGAAAGAGGCTACTCTTCCATTGGTACTTCTTCCATTTCATTGAAATTGGTTCAGTACTTTTTTAGTAATTAAGAAAAAACTAATAAAATTAGTGATTTCTCGCAAACTAAAAGTAACATGGGCGATGACTAAGCTCGCCGAATGGAGTGCAGTCAGGTGGCTGAGCGGTGTAAACCGCAGATTTGATTTCTGGTTCTTGAAAGAGATCGTGGGTTCGAACCCCACTCCTGACATGCGTGTATGGTTTATAGTGATTTTTCCCGTATTATAATTTTTATTAACTGACTTCAAAAAATCGTTAACTTTTAACTAAAAAGAGAAAAATAAACTTTTCTACCAAAAAATTGAACTGACTTCAAAAGCTACTGCAAAGTGAAAAATAATTTTTTTACAGAATAGTATTAAGAAATTAAATTACGAGCGTAGTATTTATCATGCGTATTATTATATTTATGTAGATTAATTTGATTTTTTGAAGTCGGTGCCAGCCAAGCCAAGTTCAAAATTAAAATTAATTATCCAATGCAAATCGTAAAAAGAATAAAGTTAAATTTTTAACTAAATATTAAATCGTAAAAAAACTCGTAGATACTTGGATGCGTGTCTATTGGAAAATTACATGCAACTTGGCTTGGCTGGCACCGACTTCAAAAAATCAAAATAATCTACATAAATATAATAACACGCATGTTAAATACTACGCTCGTAATTTAATTTCTTAATACTATTCTGTAAAAAAATTATTTTTCACTTTGCAGTAGCTTTTGAAGTCGGTACAATTTTTGGTAGAAAAGTTTATTATGAGAGTATAAAACGTGACAAACTAGATAGTTTAAAATATAACTTCCAAATGTTTAAATCTAAATATGCATTTTATTGAAAGAGAATAAATCGAGCATTATTTTTGTCGCTAAAATTTAATATCATATATATTTTTTTAATTTATCTAAATAGCTTTATTTTGGGGCAAAAATTCCATAGTATTTGAAAAAATAATCAAATTTATTTTTTGAAAATACCTTAATTAACTCATAGGTCTGCCAAAAAGATTTTTAAAATATAATTACTCAATTTGTAGTATTATTATAGAAATATAATATTTTATTCGAAAAGAATATTTCCTCTATTTCATAAGAGAAAAAAATTCCATAGACATTTTTTCTTATTTTAAATGTAAACTGTTAATGCTTTTCATTGAAGTATTTATTTAATTTTAAAGCGTTGTTAAATAAATAATTTCAAGGAATTTAAAATGTAAGATGTAAAGATAATATTTTTACTTCTGAAATTTTTATTTTCCATCTAAAAGTGTAACAGAACTTGAATGGAGAAACAAAAATCAAGGAATATAATAATTTACAACACTACTAAAAATAATATAAAGAAATATTTTAAAATTTACAATTTTTTTTCATAAATATAAACAATGCAAGATCATATCTGTCTGTTACAATGTTAAATGAATAATTTTAAGGACTTTAAAATGTAAGTGTAAAGATAATATTTTTACTTCTAAAGCTTGTAGTAATTTCCGTATAAAAGCGTAACAGAGTTTGTAATATCAAGCAAAAATCAAGGAATAGAATAATTTACAATAATATTCAATATATAAGACAGACTTTTCAATTCATAATGTATATTTTTTAATTCTCATACATCTAAATGATGCAAGATCAAATCTACCAGTGGCAATATAGTTTATAGGTAGCGGCTCATCAAAAGCAAAAGCCACAGTTCAAATGAAAAGTTCTTAATAAAATGTTACAAAGCATTTAATATTACAAGGGATAACATGTTATTTTTAATTGTTGATTGCAATCTAAATTTTTATATCACAAATATTTTCTTTTTTTAAATACTTGGGGGATTTAAACTCTGTGCTAACGATTTTCATTAATTCCATTATTTTATCTGATTAAATCTTTTATTCTTAGTCTTATACTTTTTATGATTTAATGCAAACAAATTATGTTGTCTTTTTTTTTTTAATTTAAAACTGTAAAAATACTCACTACGAATAAAATAAAAAATTAATCATTAACTTTGTCAATACATTAAATTCATTGAACATTTTCCTGTCTTTGATGTAAACAAAGTTTGTGTTAACAAGATTTTTAAATAGCATAATTTATCTACTTTAAATCTGTTATTTTGTATGTACAATCTTTTTAAATATTTAAATAAAACATGTTAAATTGTACAAAATTTTAAAAAAGGATAAAAAGGTCATTAGTAAGAAAAAGCTGTCATCAGCAGAATGGAACAAACCCATTATAATTACATTTTGTTTAAACTAAATCGAGCAAAGGTTCTTTTGGCAGATGAAATTAAATGTCATTCTTTGAATGAATCCAAATAAATAAATTTGCACAGGACTGTAGTCTTCCTCCCCCCCTTTTTTTAGTTAATCGAATTCTGATTTTTTAAATATACCTTTATTAAAGCATTGGCTTAAATTAAAATATAAAAGCACTACAATTATAAGGGTAAGAAATGTTTTTATTTAACCATTACGTTTTTAATTAGAAAACAATTTTAGTTTATTTAATAAAAATTTCTTTCTTATAATAATTAAAAATTGCATTCCAGTTAAAAGGATTGTAAATTGAAAATCTATTCTGTATGCCGCAAAATGTCAAACTGACTGGGATTAGTAAATTTCTGAACAGCACAGTACAACATAGCTCTATGGAAATGTGATTAAATGTAACTCAACATGTGAGTAACATGTGAAATATCAAGACGTTATATCAATTTCAAGATATTTTGAACAATCAATGTGCATATTCATGTAGGCACTGCACTAATGTTATTGCATATCTACCTGGAGTCGCTGCGCACGCACTCCACTTTTTCATGTCGAATCTCATCGTGCGCAATCTCTCTTACAGCGCGATAGCTCCTGGTTTTACCTTGTACACTTCTGGAGTACGGGCTATGTGAATGACAGAGTAAAAATGAGATGAATTGGATTTCGCCAGATGATTGAAAACCTAAAAATTAAATTACCAGAGTAAGCGATTTTCCTTCGCGGAATCTATGAACAATTACCGTATATGTGTTATGTGTATGTGCCTAAAACTGATTTTAAACATGTTATTACGCATGCGTGAATAACATAATATAATTGTAAATTTTCTCTAATTCTTAAAATTTATGATTGCAAAAAATACAAATTAATCTGGTAATAAAAATATGATGAAAGTGACAGAAATATATATGCTATAGGAAAAAATATAATTAAACAAGAATATTTAATAATAATAATGATTTGAATATTTCTTTTTCTTAAGAAGTTTCCACTAAACAATGAGTTTCCTCAACCCATTAAAATAGTGCTTAGAGAACCTTTCCATGTTCTTCTGTCTATTGATCTCATCAGTTAAGTTACATAGTTTCATTGTATCCCGACTAAAATTTCCCCAAGTCATCCTCAGTCTACCCTGCTACTTTTCTCTTCTGGACTCTACTAAATTTAAAGAAAATATTAGGAATGTGTTCCTGTTTCATACTGTGAATATGCTCATTCCAGTTCACCAAAGTTGGGAGTTGTAGAAACGCATTTGCTTCTAGTTTAATGTAAAAACTTTTAAACTACTAAAAGACCAATGAAAAAGAATATATATAGTCGAGTATAACTAGTTTAGATGATATGAGCATAATAATAATAATAATAATAATAATAATAATAATAAATTACTTGAACTATACGAAATACTTTTAACAATATTACCTTTTTATTTTATGAATGGTTTGTTGTAAATGTAAGACACTGAATAGTTACGTTACTTGTTTTAATAATCCATTTTAACCCTCCCAAATTCAAATTAATTATATAATTAAATTGATAAAGTGGTTAAAAATTGACAGATTTTCAGTATAAATTGTTTAAAAAGTTGCATTTAAAATGTATTAAAATATTTTATAAATATTTTACATATTATAATTTACATTTTATAAATATTTTAATATTTGCAAAGTTTCAAATATTTTATTTTTTCAAAATGCATATATATATGTATATAGTTTTAAATTATTTGTTTCTGATGCATTGATTTTTCTCGTTAGAAGCGTAAGGAAGAAAAGTTTATACGAAACGTTTTCTACAACTATTGGAAAATGCTAATAAGAGCGAAAATATTTTACATGTCGAAAAACTTTTAAGATCTGTCATCCATTAATTTGCAACATGTGATAGATATATATTTTTTATTAGTTATCAATATTTCTTGGAGGTATTTTTTCTAAGTTATTGATCCAAATTTATTAAACAAACAATAAAAATATAGGAATTTCCCAAATTATACAAATTCGGAAAGTATTATTTAATTCTGCTGTGAATTTTTCTTGTGCTACATTGGCAAAAAGTATTGAGTACCGTCATATTTTTTATAGATCTTTTAGAGGTGATTGAGACAATTTTTTATTTTATTAATTTCTTGAAAGAATTTTCCAGAGGAATTCAAATTAATAAGAAAAATAAGGGAAATATAGGAAACTCTAAACTTATTTGAATAATGAAAAAATATTTTAATTTCGCTGTCAGTCTTAATTAAAATTACTGTATTATTCCAATAGCGTTTTGTTTGTAATATATCTTTAAGATAATAGGTAAATTCGAATTTTAATTTGCTTTTAATTTTTTTATGTTTTCTATGCATTATACTTTCGAATTCTCCGAAAAGAAAAAAAAAGATAAATTTTAAAAACTTTAAATTAAAAAAAAGCATTTTATTTCATTTTCAAATTATCTTGTATCAAATAAGTTTTCAGATTCACATGTAACTAAAGATTGAAAAAATAGCGTTGAAATAATTTGAAAATTAAGGGTATATAAAATATCATTTTGTTGTTAGAAAATGAGAATTTTCTTTTCTTACTATAATGAGCCATAGATTAATATATAGTCCAACATTTATTTTCCCCTACGCCTTCTACTTCAGCCAATTAATCGAAAAAAAAACTAATTAACTTTGATAATGATATTAAAAAAATAATCTATTTCGTCATTCGGTTAATTAGGTGCTTGCCCGACGTTGGGGGAGTCTTCGATGTACAACAGAAATAGGAAAAAAAATTACAGAGGAGTACAAAAAAATGCTAATATAGCTCTTCCTGTTAGGGGAATAACGTCGTATAACAATGTGTCCTACTGGTCTTATGTATGAAATTTGCTACATTTTATGCATAATTTCATACTCTTTTTGACGATACATTAATTGTACAAAACTCGCTATTACAGCTACTACTTTTTGAAGAAATTGATCACACTCATACCGATATGAAGAAAAACACATTTATTTCAAACGCTTTCATGTTGTACAAATATCTCAATGCTAGTGCGCTGATCTCGCAAACATATGATGGCTGGTTCGAATTCAGCGTCAGCCTCTTTTCCTTTTACTCGAGTTAGTTCAATTGATAGATAATTTACCTCTTGTATTGGTGGGTGAAAATGAAATATTTATGAATTCCAAAAATATACTGGCAGCACTACTGTTAGTAGAATATCCGAGAATCGAAGAAAGCCTTTTTGAGAGTGTATAATGATGTTCTGTGTGTCACATCTTATAAATAGGTAAAACACTTTTTTAAATCATACAAATTACTCTTTAAGAAAAAGGATTCGGTTAAAATGGTATTTTCTAGTAGTTTAATTTAGCCTATTTACAACAAATCACTCATGAAATTGAAGGCAACTAACCTAATTTTTTCTTCAAATGTTGAATATGCGCCTATTTATTTGTACGCCGCACACCTAAGAAAAAGTTCAAGTCTTCATATACTTCAATTAACAAATTCGGATTTAATGGGAGCAATAGATTTTTCCATTCTTTGTCTCAACACTGCTATATCATTAAGATTCGGTGGAAAATACACAAGTCTTTTGTAAAATTCCAAAAGATTTTGTTCCTATAGCGTATGCTGTTAATTCCCCAACCTTGAAATAATGATGTACACTCAGGATTCAAAGTTTTGCGTATGTGGTCCTGCAAGCGAGACAATAATAAAGCAATGCACGCGCATACGCTTAACTATAACTGTTTCAGTTACTCACACAATAATTACTGTCTCCGTTACATTTATGACCTGGAACCAGCACTAAAAATCGTTTACAATTGATATTATTAACATTTATAGCTGAAATAATTTTGATGGACACCCTGTATTTTATTGTATTTTATTTTATTTCGCACGTATTATAAATATTTGGTAGCATTTATTAAGATTTTCAATAAATATATTAACCGGTGTAAAAAAAAAAACATAGCATCTATTCCATAAGCTTTATAGAGAATTAAGTATTTTTATTATCTAAAAATTATTTAGATTACATTATCCAACGAATATTTTAAGCTATTAAAGTACTCCATTAACTTTCAGTGCTGCTCAATTTCTAAAAGTAATTAATGCCTTTCCGTATGTAACAAATGACAAAGAACGTGGCGCAAATTATTATCCTGAAAATGGTTCTAGTATAGCTGGAGGTAATATTTATTTTTATTTAAGTAAAGCAATATTGTAGAACTTAAATTAAGTTCAAGTAAGTTCATAAAATTTAATTCCTGACATACTGAATTAAAAATTTTTAAACATAGAAAGTAATTACAACTGCAGGTTTAAAATTGTGTTAGTCGTTCTTAATAATTGAATAAATGAAACAGAATCTTTTATAAACTGGAATGATAAATGTTAATGAAAATGGTAAATATATTAAACAACATCATTGGTTATTTTATTTTCAAAAATTCTTTTGGAGGATTTTTTTAACTTAGAAAAAACTGTTTATTTATTTGCGATTTCATATAGTGTGTTTTAAATTTACGTTATTCTTTATAATTATGCACATAAATGAAATAACTTGATGAAAATGACAAAAGTTTGTATTGTGAAATACAATAAAATAAAAAGCGTGAATTACAAATTCAAATTTAGAAGAGTATTATTAAATTAATTTTCTATAAAAAGTGAATTGGAAAAAAGCAATTTGTATTTTAATACCTTATTGTAAGCTTATGTCTGTTAAAAAATATCCTGATTTTATTCTGCATTCTAATAATATTTCTATCGGTACGCCTTTTAAAATATTTTGATTTATTGTTTTTCATTTATAATTTTTACATTGAAAGAATTAACCATTTTTAACACACATGAGACTTTTTTACGACTATTACATTCAGTAAACTTTAAATAAAATAAAATAAAATCTTCAAAAAATCGTTATTTGACACTGGTAGAAGTAGTGTTCATATGCCTTTGAAAGATTGTTTCTTTTTCAAATAAAACAGTAATGTTCTTGTATGAAACAATATTTGGCGCTGTAGTAGCTACTACTATAACGTGATGAAATTTTCAACATTGTGCTAATGTACCGGGTGATCCAAAAATCAGGAAGAACTTTAAAAACTAATAATTTGAAAACAAATCAAAATACAAAAATCCGGTTTGCACCAAACGAATGGAGAAGAAACTGGGTTTTGTGTGGCTATGAAAAAAAAAAAGATCTATTGGCATCCAAAATATGGCCCCGCGGATTTCTGAATTGCAAGTGCGATTGGCATTCCAAACAGTCCTTTTTATGTAAGATGGAGCACCACCTCATATTACTCTGCCTCTGTAACGTCTGCTACATTCAGTATTTGGGGGAGAATCACATTATCAGTTCTTACTTTAATCACGCATGGCCACCAGGATCTCCCGATGTGACACCCTAGAACTTTTGGCTGTGGGGATTATTGAAGTCAAAAGAGTACCGCGACCAACCGGCAACACTAGCAGCACTGAAAGATACCATCCGCGAAAATGTGTGTGCCATAACGCAAGAAATGCTACTCTATGTTGTGAACGGAGAGGGTGCTTCGTCTCACAACCGTACTTCTGAATGATGGACAACACATTACTGTAGTAGTAATTAACTGTAATTAAGCTGAATTGTAAGTTGTCAACATTTTTTCATTTGTAAGTCAGCTTTTGGTGCATTAAATCACTATAGTGCAATCTGTTGGTCGCCGACAAAACTATTTTTTTCGTTGTCACACAAAACCCAGTTTATTTTCCATCCGTTTCGTGCAAACCATATCTTTGTCTCTTGATTCGTTTTCAAATTATTCATTTTTAATGTTCGTCCTGACTTTTGGATCACTCTGTATATGCAGTGCTGTTATAAATCTGGCAATAAGCACTCAACCGTATGCATTGTGATTCTTTTTAAAGATGCGTGAACTCTTTTCAACGTACGCCGACACGTTGCCGGTCGTCAAAGCAATTCGTGACAGTAGGCAATAGAGTAATTTCAACAAAGTGTTCTTCCATGAAATAATAAAGGCATCTGCGTATAATCTTTTAATAGCAACATATTACCTGGAGCAGTTTCCACTTTAATTTTAACACTAGAACCGCGAGACTTTCGGTATACCTAGAACCGCGCAGCGGGTCAATTTGACCCGAGGTGGAAAAGGATATATAAATATTCCCAAATACTTAGTTTAGTTAATTAAAAGATTATATTTTCTTATACTAATCAATATTTCTAATTACCTACATTATATTTTGCGCATAAAGTCAGCAATATTTTTCTACATTTCAGAAAATGCTATTAATTAAAATTACATTTTAGTGAATATTATGAAAATATAATAAAAAAATATTGGACAGATATTTTAAACAAAAATAAACGTGAACTTAGTAAACGTCAATAAAAAAAATAGCTTATCTCATTCAAATAAGTTCAGATATAAAACCAGATGTAAAGAATAATTTAAAAAAATATAAATATTACAAGTTACTTGCTAGTTTTACTGATTTATCTAATCCAATTTATTGTATGCATTGCTTTAAACACATAGTTAAAGATTTTGCACATTTACCAGAAACGTGTGGGTACGTTATATTTTGAACAATTATCGTTAGTTTTATTTTCATTTTTTAAAATTGTGATAAAAAACTATTTTACGCTTTGTTTGTGTTTTTCAATATTTTTAGTGTTACTTCATGCCCAAATGACAAGTTTTTTTTATTTTTTAGAGTGGGGAGGGGCGAGAAGTAACAAACTGTTTTTGTACGTCTTTAACTAAGTCTTGTACGTCTTTACTAAGTAAACTAATAGATAATAAATGTATTCAAATAGAGGTATACTAACTAATTTTTCGGCTACAGATTTGCTTAAAACCCAAGCATTAACTGTAACAAAATACAAAATTTTGAAAAAAAATTATCAAAATTTTCAATTTTTACAAAATTAAATTTAGTTGCGTTGTAATAAACAAGAATACTTAGTACTTTTTACAATTAACTAAAATTGCAACATTTAGAGGTAGACTGCTAAGCAACAAAATATTTTTAGCCCTTTCTCCTTCGTAAACATTTACGCTGATGTCTAAATGTGTTAGAAGAATAGCCGCATGCAATTCCGATTTTGATATTTTTACAGAGACTTGTATTTCTCGTCTTGGGCATGTTACAATTTCTATAAAGCCAGTTTTTTTTATCAACAACTGCAAGCAATTAGAATGTGATACGATACTGAATTTATATGGTTTTGGTAGTCATATTCTGAGTGAACCTACTCTAAGCTTTTGAACGAAATAAGTGCTCATCTACGCTTATATTAGACTCTTTTATGCAGTTAGTGTTGCAGTTTTCTTGTCATCATCTTTATTTCCAGGCGTAATTGCGCAAATTATTGTGTATTTATTTTTCAGATTTTCATGAGTATAAAGTTCAAATTTTGTCACTTTTGTTAAAATTCTTAATTCTTCTTTTTTATATACGACTTTTTATCTGAAAAATATCACAAACTTTCATTCGATACTGATACATTTTCATGTATTAATCTAATAAAAAAGTCCAACAATGTTAAGAGTATAGGCAGAGACGTCGTTACTTTCATTTTCATTATTAGAATTTATTTTTCGTGATTTACAGGCAGATATTCATCCTCAATCATTTTCATTCTGAATGATTTTCAGATAATAGTTTCTAACATTTCAAAGCTATTTTAACAGTAATATTAAGACATCGGAAATCTTATCAATACTTTCAATAAATGCAGAACAAAAGCAAACTTCAATACTACTTCTAAATATTTGTTATAATTTTTCAAGGCAACCATCCATTCTTCACATCAAGCAAATAAGATCTTGATGGAAAATTTCCACGATCGCTCTTTCTAATTCTGCCTATTAGAGGAATCAGGAGTGAGGAAGACATACTTTCTCATTACTTCTAAGAAATGCATCTTCATTTTGTCATTTATGCATAAAACGTACTACGGGTCAAATTGACCCGTTCTTGGTATAAGTGGTTACACCTGAAAATAGCCCCACCAGTGATCGAGAGGTTCTGACCTCAAACTGGTAGACGGTAGGTGCTGGGTTCGAACCCAATCGCGACCGTCGGCCTAACCGTTCGGAGTTTTCCGTGTTTTTCTTCGAACCTTGCGTAAATACGGGTTAGGTTCCCTTAGAAAAACCCCCACGGAGGGCATCCCACCCCTTAGGGCCTATATCCCATAGTGTAGATAATTGGCCGACATACATACAACAACAACAACACCTGAAAATAATATTCATGTTATTTACTATTAAATATGGAAAGTTGTTAGTTACCTTAAAATATTAAAAGTCATAAAAAGAAATATTTTCTCAATAAATACTTTTCGCGCGACGAGAGATTAAACATCGATTTAGGTCAAATTGACCCGCTCCGCGGTTCTAGTGTTAAGCTCAATTTTTGCTGTGGCGAATCAAAGTGGCTATTGGAAGAAATTTAGAAGAAAAAAAAAACTTTAATATTACGGAACCTCCAAGCAGCGCAAGATCTTACCAAGTTTAAAATCGCATAAATTCTCCGTTTCAGTCGAATGATGCTGCTTTTTGGTCAAACTCATAATGATACAATTCATGAATCGCGCGTTTGAATCTTGTCAGAAACTTGTAATGTGTTAAAAATATGAAGAGTAAACAAATATCCCAATGAACGAGAGATCTTGGAATAAAAATAAGTAAAAAAAGATTCTTTAAAAACACTTGAATTCCCACAAAATATTAGAAATTATAGCTCCTTAAAAATATTTGAACTAAACAACAGAAATTGGTAAAAAATGATGAGATCATTTTGGAATAAGTTAAAAGCCTTATATTTAAGAATATTGAGTAAGATAATAATTAATTTAAGAGAATTTAATAGAACTGTGATATGATAATCATGAAATAGCTCATTTTATCCGGATCCTTCTTTTAACCGAGTTCGACTCTATGCGAAAGTAAAATGTTCTATAAGCTAAAAATGCACTTTATATTTTTATCTGTTGAAAAATAAATAGCAATGTAAATTGTAAATGTGAAAAAGTAAATTAATAAATCTAACAATCAATTTCTAAATGTTGACACATTTGAATTTGTATAAGGTCCTTCTAAGTGGTGAGTTTGGAAAATTTTCGTTTTGTTAAAACGAATTTTAAATAACTGCATAGCGGTACGTTTTAAACAAACTGAAATATATACAGGAAAAAATCTGCTTTTTACAAATTTTTCATGTTATTTAAAATACTATTTCATCTTTGAAAATAAAGATGATATGAAATTTACAGTAACATCTTTTAAATAAAAAATTTGTTAACAAGAATGAAGATCATGCAAATAAAATTGAAAACGATAGTTCTTTAAATTCCAAAAAATTAATTCAAACTAAGCAAATCATAAAGCATTTTGAAACTATGTGCTTTAGCTTTATTATTTAATTGATCTTTTCTAATGTTACTTCTGCAAATTTTAGAGATTTTTCTCCAGTAATTCTCCAATAAACCCGAAATCTTTGGGTACTTTTGTTTAAAATTAAGTGCAAATTTTAATTATCCGTACACCATATTTCTGGTTCTCTCGCGCATTCAAATATCTAATTATCTATATTTTGTTATCTTGCTTACCAAATTCACAATAGTCAATCCCCAGAGCATAACTCGTTCAAAATACGAGTATGTATTTTACCTAAATTTTCTTGTTGCCGTAAAAGGATTTTTTATTTCTTTTATTAATTTATTATTTTTTTATGAACTGATTTGGATGTGCTTTCAAATTTAAAATGTGTAATTTTTAAAAACTTATTTCTAACAGGTAAAACATTAAATAGCGATTCATTTTTCGAGATTTCCTGTAAGTGTATGTACATCATAAACCTATACTTATAGCCATACGTATAAGTTTAATAATTACTATCTATATAAACAAAAAATATGTAGTATACAAATGTGTACTTGAATTCTGTGGGTGTATGGGGGTGCGTATGTTAAGGTGTATGCATGTGCGTATGTGTATGATTATGTCTGTCTGCATTGTACAGGTATATGGGGTATGTATTTGGATGGGAATACGCGTGCGCATGAGGATGCATATGCACAATTCCCAGGCGTAAGCAGATGGAGGAAAGTTTGTATGTGATGCATATGCACATGCATAATTTGACGAGAATATGCGCGCTTATATGGATAAACATTCATGTGTGTTCATACGAATTGAATATTTCCAGCTGAGCGAAAAATTGCCCAGTCCGGGAATCGAATTTTTCGCTCAGCTGGAAATATTCAATTCGTATGATAAATTTACCAATCAGTTAGATTGTGTTAAAATAATAGTATATCTATGTATCCATAGCTCTATGGAGTTCCATTACCTGCGGCTTATTCTGCCGAGCTGTCTAAAATGACAGACCAGATGTTATGGTCAATAAGGTTATCTGAGCGAGAAATTCCAGCCGGTTATCGCCCGGTTAGCTTAACAGTTAAAGCATTGGCCTTGTAAGCCCAGTATCCGGGTTCGATTCCCGGACTGGGCAATTTTTCGCTCATTCAATTCGTGTGATAACTTTAACAATCAGTTAGATTGTGTTAAAATAATAGTATTCATGTGTGTATGTATATCGGTGTGTATGTGCATGGATATGTGATAGGGTAATACATGCATGCGTTTAATTATCAAGTGCCATTTAAAACGGATTAAAATAATAAGATAAAATACTTGATTTTCGAACATTATACAGCCCATTTTCTTTTTTTTAAGATCCATGTAAGATTTAAAAGATAGTCGACACAAATAATACCCATACTTTTTGAGGTTTGATTTATCGAGGAAAAATTGCTGACATTAACTTTTATTATTTATTCTAAGAAAGATAATCTAATAATATCGAGTGCGATCAGCTTTCTTTTCAAGATGATGAACGATTTACTATTTCTTTCGATCTTCCAGAATCATTCATTTCTTTTCGCTGAAGTCTTGTCATTTTTTAATTATCTTTTTTGGCTATTACGATTTCATACGTTTTCATTATCTAATCTATGGAAGATCTTTGTATTCGATTTTCGATAATAACAGATAAAAAGTCCTAATAAACTTCTGATTAAGTATAACATTTGTTTCAAACGTATAATCTAAACTTTATGAGTAATAAATATATTAATAGAAATATGCTATATAGATTTTGGTATTCTTTTATTCAATTTTTTTTTGTTGCCTATATATAAGGATAGCATTTTGGAATGAACATTAAGGTCATCTAGGATTTTATTGATTTATTTTTTAAAAATGCATATATGCATGTTTACACACGGACAATATTACGTTCTAATATTTTTAGGATTTAATTGTAAATTATAAATTTAAAGAATTTTTTTATATCTTGGAAACAAATAATTTAATACTGTTCAAACTTATACTTATTTTTATGGAGACACAATGTTATACTAATCGATTTTTATATTTTACATGATTTTCATCAGTAAAATAACTAGTTTTTTATTGATCCAGTGAGGGATCTGAAATCTTTAACGTATGTAAAATGCATTAAGGTAGTCATTTTCAGATAATCCTATTCTGGTGTTTTGAGGCAGCAAATATTTCTACACAGTTACAGTTTCGATAAATTCAATGAGGTAATGATTTCTAAAACCGCCAAATTTCCAAATGAAACCATAGCGGTATTTGATGTTGTAAGGTTCTCCTCCGCATTAACTGGCATGCCGCAAAGTTTGAGGGAGACAAAATTTTTAAATAGGTATTTTACGACATGCCGGAAAAAAAGAGGATTTTCACAACCGAGAAGAAATGAGTTTTGTTAGCTGTATTATGTAGTAGTGATTGGTATTATGGAGAAATATTAAAGTTTGTTCCTACATTTCTAATTATTTAATTTATCTAATTTACTTTATTAAAAATACCAATTATAGGCATTAGTTTTAGATCTTTTAAAAAAACTCGAAAATAATTACGCTGACTGAAGGTGTCCTAGAAAGGACGAAAACGTTATCAGTTTTAACTTTCGGATTATACAAACTTCTTTGTTTACTACACTTTTATTGTGATAGTGACAATGTATTTTATGATATATAAAATTATTTTCGAGTTTTTTTAAAAGATCTAAAACTAATGCCTATAATTAGTATTTTTAATAATGTAAATTATATATGAAGGCATTATACTTGTGATTGTGGTTATCTACAATTTCCTGAATATTTAATTTATCTTTTCTACAAATTAAATAAAATAAAAACCTATTTCATGTGCCTCGTACCATTACACATAAACTTTTTCCACAGTACCCATCCGATATTTATAGTGTAGTAATTATTTATCTCATAAATTATTACATAAACAGGAATATTCTTACTACACATAAAATAAAGAAAGTATAGTTATCATCATAATATATAGCGAGAGGAATGTGTGCTTGTAATATAACAACAAAGTAATTTTATATGATAATTTAAGATAGCGAAAGTGAGAGTTTTAGATAAAAAGATCTATAAATAACATATATGCTCCATTTTATCATTTATTAAGAATATGAAAAATATTGAATGAAAAATAAAAATTAAACAGCTGCCCACCCTCTATTAATGAAACCTTATGTTTTCCAGCATGCCGTTAAATACGAGTTTTTCCGAAATGCTGGTGCATATTGAATTTTTCCGACATGAGAGTTAATGCGGAGAAATACGGTATAGTGTATGAAGACTTACAATTCATCTTTTAACAAAAAGAAATAATGCAGAATTTTAATATAATGGATTTAACTTTATGTTTGAAACCGAATATTTAATTGATTTTTTTAAATAGTTTAAAAAAAATAAAACCCTCTTTTTAAAAGTAAGCTGTGTGTTGTTTACATACATTAAAGCAACCACAGCCGAATTTAAGAAAAGAAACTCTATTTAATTAATTTCAGATGCATCGTAATTAAGCAAAAGTTTCACTTTTCTGCTAATGACCTCTTATGTATGCTAATGAGGATAAATCTTTCTTGTTCGGATCCGATCTTTTGTTTCGAACTTTATAAACTTGTTCCTTTCAAACTTTGAGGTAATTAGGAGTAATGAATTTTACACTGAATTCTATTAAAAGAAACATTTTATGATTTTATATTCATTTATAAAAGTGGGGATAAAAACGTATTTATTTATTAATTTCCAAATTAAAACTACTAATATAAATGTTATCGATATTTATAATTGAAAAAAAAATTAAATTATAGTGTATATGTCAATATTATACATATATATGTATTACTTTTTTTAATTTTATGATTTTCAATAGTTTATTTGTGTTTTGGGTGATAATTTTTTGAATGTTATGTTACTTTTAAATAAAATATACATGTAATAACAATATTTTGACAGATTTGTAAGTTGTTAGCAGAAATGTAACACAGCACAGCCAAAAATGAAATCTCATTTTTTAAAAGTAAAATCTTGATCCTGAAGCCCATTAGGAAAAAAATATTAGATGCGTTAGAAACAGCGTAAACCTTTTTGAAATGTAAAATAACCAAATTTTAGGCTTCCTGGTATACACTGTTTTGCATTTTATATTTATTGTTAAAAAACATTATCAAGTAAAGAAAAGTTTTTTTCAGGAAAAAATCTCTATAGTTATGACTTATTTATTCAAATTTCTATACGATGAATGTGTCATAGTACCAGGCAAAATAAATATGTATAGATGCAATTCTTACAATATATCATCACCATATGCAACAAATAAAAGAAAAAACTAGTTGGATTTGCCAATCCCAAAACTTTCTTCTATGACATACGTGCATTTTAATATTTAAAAAATAAGTTACACATGTTAGTACTTTATTATTATTAATGTGGATCATGATATTTATTAAAATTAATAGTTTCCTCTTAAGCTGTTTATCATCAGATATTCACAAATACTCGGCTCAGTAGGACGCGAGTTCATGTTTGTACACGAGCCGACGGACAATATTCTATAGAGCTATTGGCATATTTTTTTCAAATTCAGGGAGGACCTGGTTGCCATAGCAAAAATAATGATAGACAAAAAATTTAATATAATTCTATGCATAGTTTCATATACATCTTGATGGTAAAATAATGAAAATGGCGCAGACATCGTGATTACAATTCCCCCGGCGATTTTTTTTTCAAATCTAGGGAAGATCTACTGACCATAGCCAAAAACTTACAAAAAAATTGCTTCCATCCCATGCTTAACCTCATACACTTTTAGGTGGTACAATATTGAAGATAGCACAAACATCTCTATTACAACGCCCCCTTCAGGCGGAATATTTCAAAATTAATGGAGGACCTGCTTGCTACAACCAAAAATATTCACAATAATATTGGTCAAATTCTATGTATATCTTCATATATTTTTTTATGGTAGAATGGCGACATACACACAGAGAGACAAACAGACAGACAGACATTTCGTAAACTGTCTGATATTAATGTAAATGTGATTGTAAATCACAATTTCTTCGAATCTCTAACTCCTAAAACATATAAATCTGTCGAGAACAAGGAGTCGAAAAAAATTCAGTTACAATGGATCTATTGAAGATCTATTGAAGGTAGAAGAAACTAAAAAAACATCGTTTTCTAAAAAGAACGAAAATAAAACTTCAAAGAAAAGTTATTTACAAAAGATGTCTGATGAAATCTGGAATTTCATCAGACAGTGACAAATAACACAAAAGTATATACACTGATATCATTTTGTCAGACGACGTGCTTCCTATGATAAAATAAATCTATGGAGAAGCTACTGTTAATTAGAGCTACATTCAAAGTATGTAAACAAATAAATTGTTTGCGACAAATATTGTTCTGTTTATTATGAATTTTCATACTTTATCGTCAAATTCTGGAAGGTCTGTAAAAATTAAAATTTTTTAAATGAGCATTTAATTAAAAAAAATCCTGAAATTGTATACAGAAAACAAATGTTGATTGTTACCATCAGTGCCAGAAATAAAGTTGAGGCCATAAAGTAGAGACCAGAAATAAAGTTGATACGAGGCTTCAGTTTTATTTTATGGTCCAATTTGACTGTCTTTATGTACCATACATAATTTTTCTAAATATTAATAATATCAGTAAATTCAAATATAGTTTGGATAAAAGTATTGTATTCATGTTTTATATCGATTTATTTCTTATGACTTGCATGAAACACATGTATACGTGCATGAAGTTATATACGGAAAATTAATGTATCGATGTTTATAAATAAAATTAATAAACATGAAAATATTTACTGAAGAGCATTTCTTTAGTAAATTTACTAAACATTGAAAAAAAACGAAAAAAAACTCGATTTATTGTCTTAATTTATTATATGAATATTATTTTTGAAAAACATACTATAACTTCAAACATACATTAAGTTTATATTAATAGATAATCAAACATATTTAATTATTCTAATGTTTGTTATTTTCCAGAAAATGATAAAACAGTTTATTATCTTGATAATCAATTTTAAAGCCGAAAGTTTAGGCCATTAAATATTTATCTACGTAATTTTTAGAATCTGTGTTCATGAAAATCGTTAATATGCTATTAATAAATCTGTACTACAAGCTTTCCAATAAAAAAAAATACATATATTTTTATTTAAAAAATGAACTTCAGCAGTATCGTGTGGAGCAGAATCGTGCTAGATTGTTGATAAAATTATATATAAAATTTGTTCTGTGAGGATTATGATATTTTTAAAATTCCTGAATTAATTGCATTTATTAATAAAGTTTGATGCATTTATTAATAAAGATTGCCGTCTATCAGTGCGTAAGTAAAAAAAAAAAAAAAAAAAAAAAAAAAAACGTAAAAAGCGATAGTTTTATTTTTATGTATAAACAAAAAAGCAAGTAAAATGCTAAAGAAATCTGAAATAATTTTGAATAGTTAATGAAATTCAAAGATGTGAATACTCAGTGAAATATAGACAAATATAGTTAATCTTATATATATGCGCCGCCCCGAACTACTGTAACACCAGTATTTTGTAGATTTACTTGAATAATTTTCTGCAACAATATATATATATATTTTTTTTTTTTGTAAATTGTTTATATCATTAGAAAGCTGGAATATATATATTTTAATAATCTAAACAGATTTTTAATAACATTATTTTGTAATTTTTTATTGTTTAGTTCTAGCGTAGTAATTTAAAAATCGGAATCAAAACTTTGCAGGTTGATTTACAGTTTGTAGCATATAAATATTAATTATCACATTTTCTACAGAATTTTGATAAACATTAATAAACGGATAGTTCGTAAAAATTCTTTTAGATTTATCTTTGTCTTTTATTAAGCCAATTTACATAAGAAAATGTGAAATGATTCATTTGCAAACCACATTAATATTACAATTAGAAGTTTTTTTATTATATTATTGATTAATCTAAAACAAAAGAACTGGATATTTGATGAATGAAAACAAAATAGAAAGCTATAAACATTGTTGATACTGATCAAGTGAGGCAGCAAATAAAAAATATTCTTCAAAAAATATTAAAATTATAAATTTTGAAACTTTTCAATGCAAATATAAGAACGAAACATCTGAATAACTACTATTGGCTTTTTAAAATATAATCTTTGATTTGTATAAACTTTCAGATACATCACATAAAGATGTTTCTGACTTCGAATATTCCTTCTTAATTTCTAGAAAAATAAGTATATCACGTTCTTTTAGTAATATTTTAAACATTTCTCAGAAGAAACATATACTGATTAATCCATTTAAGATATGATAAACAAGATATACTGAAATAATTTGTAATCGAAACGAGTTTTTGCAGACAAAAAAAAATGCTTTAAAATACTAGATTTCTTAGAAAGTACTATATTAGAACTTTTATGATTAAGAAAAGATAAAAATATAAATTAAAGACTTCAGAAATCCTAAAGAAAAATATAGACCTAGAGAAAAATATGTAAAATTAATTACCAATTTTCGTATTGATAAATATTAGTTTAATGTTTTGTGATTAAAGCCAATATAAAACAAAAATCCCGTTTAAAAAAACTAGGTATTTCAAAATACGATACATTGATATTTTCAGTTATCTTTTTTATGCATAAATGTTTTAGTTACCTCATACTCACATTTTTTCCGCAGGGAGCAGGTAGTAAAATATTGGTTCCATGGCAAAAACAAATACGGGCTTCACATAAAAAAAAATCTTCAGACAAAGCTAATAAAAATAGAAGTAAGGGAAGATTTCTAAAGTACACTGGATGTTGACTTTATCTGTCGGGATATTTGCACTGGTTTTTCAGTAGATCGTGCTTTGATTCGCTTATGCAACTGGGATTCTCAAGTTAAAAATATCTTACAAAGTTTTTCTATTGGAAGATTCTTTCTTTACACATTTCAGTTTAAATATACATTTTATTTTTATCAGAATATAAAATATGATAGAATGCTCCAGATTGTATTTAAGGATTTTATAAATTTAAAATTATTTCAGCTAAAAATGACCATAGAAAAATCAATAATAATTTTTCTTTTAAATTTAATTAGATGAAATAATACTTATAACACTTACAAAAATAAATGTTTTATTTCTTCACATAAAATAATATATTCAGTAAACAAAATTTGAGTTTATGTAATGAAATACAAAAATTTATGTTTCTTGTGGGTTCTTCTTAAATCGTGTCTCTTTTTTTCTTGATTGTCAAAATGTTTTTAAAATCTATTCTTAATTTAATATTTTATGTTTTAAATGGGATACACTTGAAAAAAAATTATAATTCATATAAAATTCAGTACAGAATTAAAAGCATTTAAGAACAACGAAAAAACAGCATGTTTAAGAAGCGTACACACAGAAAGACAAAAGTCAAATATGATATTTTCCCGAAGGCATTTTAGGCTATAATAATGTATCAAATGCCCAGGACAATATGATATATACAGGGTGAGTCTTAAATATCGAAACAATAGGCTATCTCCTTAAATATTGCACCATATTTCCAATTGCAGAGTTTCGTAAAAAAAGGGAGAATTTTCATATAAATTGTAACTCCATGGGGGGTCCATTTTAAAAATTACGAAAATTAATTTTTATACGGTCCACAGAGGATAAAACTTCCAATCCTTACCCATTCCTGGATTGAACAAAAAAAAATTCATCTCGATATCGATAAATCCCCGAAAGATATTAAAATCCAAAATTTTCCAAAATTCGTGACTTACACCACTTAAGCATACCTCTGAGCGCAGCGATATCAGTTCATTTGAAATACAATTTAGGGATCAATAATAAATTTACGCATTATTAAATGTCGATCAAAGACAATACTTTAACTTTTAGATATAAAATAAAAGCGTATATGTTTTTGCTTTAAACTTCCTTGAAATATGCTACATGTCTGCAATATCTCGAGCTTGGCGCCAGCCTCGTAACTGGCACGACCCATTGGCCGGACCGTCTTATTAAACACTTATTAAAATTGTTATTAAATTGAGTGATATTAATTAAACTCTCATTAAAAGTGTCTTAAAACTTATTGTCGCAGGCAATAAGTTTAGTAAAAATAGTAATAGCGATAATGACACTTCTGTTAATGGAATCATTGGAAATATATTTTAATAAATTACACAGAAATGTTTTCAAAAATCTACTTTTTACTATTCAGCTTCTAAATTTATGATGGTTTTAAATATATTTTTACTTTTTTCTATCTTTACAAGAAGAAAATATTGAATTCATGAAATTTTTGAATTCCAGTTTTTGACGGATTCACACGTTTTAGGCCTCAGCGTTACCTAAAAAACATGTCTGTGTGTGAGTCACTACTCCTGTATCTCTGTATATGAGATAAATTTTGTGAGCGCTCTATCTCAAGAACTAATCCATGGAACTTAATAAAAATTTATATTTACTTACTTCTTGATATAAATTGGTGCTGATTAGTTTTTGGGGTCAGTCGCTTAACAGGTGGCCCTACAGTACTAGCTGTATCTCCAGAACTATACGCCTAGTGTCGCCCATAATTAGAGGTACCTTTTACGCATCGTGGAATAACAATTTTAACAAGAAAAATATGAAGTTGACAGGGCCAAAACAATGAAAAAAATTGAAATTGACGTGATAAAAAATGAGGTTTAAATTAACTGACGTATTTAAACAGTAATTAAAGAAGGTGAGAATGACAAAACTTAAACAAAATCTGAAATCGAACTATAAAGGACGGAGTTAATCACTTAGAAACTTTTAAAAATCATTTAAACGTTAGGAGTCCATCTTTGTTTAAAATTAAATGCACAGTTCTGCTTCAGTATTTCTCATTTTTAAACTCACATACGTCAATAATCGTCGTTTACGGTAACAGTTCAGCGAGTTTAATAGTTTTTTAACATCTCAAAAAAATGTCCAACTTGCCGAAAGAAGTTTTCATCTCAGAAAATTTACTTTTGGGTCAATCCATTTCAAGCGGTCCAGAAAATATAAAAATGGTCGCTCGACCATTTTTAAAAAATCTGAAATTTTTTGTACAACAACCCTAACATGAAGTTCAAAATGACCGTTATTTTAATTTTACTATTTACTATGTACATAACACTAGTACACAATACTATCAAAGCCCAGAATTTCAGATTTTTATCTCGTGCTCCACTAGAGATATCAAAGCCTAAAAAGTGTGATTTTTGAAATTTTCGACGAATTTCGGAATTTTTTCGCAAAGAGAAATCAGCTCCCAGATCTGGGACTTGATGCATGAGTACACGCACTTTTGACCTATTTGTAGAAAAAATTGTGTAAGGTTGACAGTCTTGTTGAACAATTACATAGTAGGTTATAATAGTTTGGCAGTATTGCTTTCACATATTGCCCATGTCATATCTGAGCTTGTAATCAAATCTCCTTCTTGAAATTTTTTGAACCTAACACTAGTACACAATAATATCAAAGGCCAGAATTTCAGATTTTTATCTCGTGCCCCACCAGAGATATCAAAGCCTAAAAAGTGTGATTTTTGAAATGTTTGACGAATTTCGGAATTTTTTTCGCAAAGAGAAATCAACTCCCAGATTTGGGACTTGGCGTATGAGTATACGCGCTTTTGACCTATTTGTAGAAAAAATTGCGTAAGGTTGACAGTTTCCCTTGCATGAAAATTAGATTTTGGAAAAAATCTTAAATTTTGTGCTAAAATTTCACTTGTAATTTTTTTTTTCAAAATTTTTCTACTACTGTATATTTAGCCTATTTTATTCTGAACAAAATGCTGCAAACCCCATTTCAATTGGGAAAATAAAAGACGAGATATTTATAATTTTGTGTATCCTAGTATCTAATAAATTGCTGAAGACGATGAAACAAAGATGGCTGCCATGCACAAACGAAAAATAGTAAAATTAAGTAAAAGAAACGGTCATTTTGAACTTCCATCATGTTAGAGTTGTTGTACAAACAATTTCAGATTTTTTAAAAATAGTCGAGCGACCAGTGCTGGACCACTTGAAATTGACCCTTTTAAAAACATGATTTGTATATAAAAAATTGCATCTTTTTTTATATTGCTATTTTATATACTTTTATTTTAAAAAATAAACAAATATTACTTAAAATGCTGAATCGAAATTTAAAATTAGACATTTTCATTTAATCAAATAAAAAAAAAAATTCAATTCGACAAATAATATTTTGAGTTATAACAATTTTAATTTACTCTAAATATTTTGAATTTTTTTTATTAAGAAGTCTTATGATGTTATAATGCTTACAAATTATATAGTTAACATCACAAAACATTCAAAATTCTTATTCTATAAATAAATAAATAAAATAAATGTTTCCTGAACACATTACAGCAACATTGTTTCTTCAATAACACGCATTTCAATTTGTGTCTGATCCCTTGAAACCTCACGATTTATTAAAATTGTCATAACTCTCTGAGTTTTGAAGATATCGAGATGAAATTTTTTTCTTCAATTCAGAAATGGATAAGGAAATTTTTTCTAATTGGAAGTTTTATCCTCTGGGGGTCTTATTAAAATTTAATTTTCGTATGTTTTAAAATAGACCCCCCATGGAATTGCAACTTATCTTATCAAAAAATTAATCATTTTTTATGAAACTTTGCAATTGAAAGTATGAGTCTAGGGGCAATATTTCTGGAGCTAGCCTATTGTTTCGATATTTATGACTCACCCTGTAGATAAACAGAACAGTCTGTTCCAAGTTACTTTCGATTGTGTCCTTTACCCTTTGAAACTCTAAAAAAATAAACTTTTAAAGATTAAAGAAGGTAATTTAAAAACAAGTGGGTAAGTGTGTTCGCAGATCGCGCAGGCGGTTTCTTTCTAAACAACATATACTTTAATTAATAAATCTAAATTATTAATTTGTGATTAATAAATTCTTAAATAAATTGTCGCACACACAAATTTAATTTTAAAATAATTATAAAAGAAAGTTAGTTATTTTAATCAAACTTAAAATATTCAAATCAAATTATTTAAACAAAATCTAAATTTCCAAACTTTTCGAAAATCTAAAAAAAAAAAAAATAGAGGAGATATAAATGCAATTTTAAATTTCTTAAAGCGAAAGAATTATCTAAACAAAATTTAAAATGATGAATCATTATATAATCGCAGTAGTTTTTAAAATAGAAAGACAATTGAATTAAAAAATATTATAAATGTTAGATGAACGAATCCCTAATTATATAAACACATTGGCGGGAAATTTCTTTTGAATAAATCCATTTTAATATGAAAATTTAAACATACAGCGCCGGTATTCAAACTAACAATCTCCTGTTTACTAGCGATACGAGCTTTCTGTAACCCAAGCCCAATGTCATAGTTGCCTGTCGTGTTGCTAGAATTTGAAATGTGCAATTTAATTAAAGAAATAAATTCTTTAAATTGTTTAAAAATATTAATATTTTCGTTATAATTACTTTTAGCAAAAGACAGAACGCTAAACGATCTTTGCTTTGATCATTACAGCAGGAAGGGAATCGTTGATATCGTCAGCGATCTCGTGACAAAATCTCTAGATAGGGTGGCTCGCCGGGAAAATCGAGCTCTCGTCTGTCTTGTCCCGAAGAATTCTCGAAAGCATGATGATTTCCATATCGCTCCAACGCAACACACTATTAGAGGAGTCCGAGGCCACTTGTGGGCGCAATTCGGACGAAGCGACTATACAATGTTTTTCAGGGTTTTCCTTGTACGTAACGAGAATTCGAGTCGCTTTCTCGGAAGTCCTCCCTGAAGGCTGGGTCCGCTGATCAGCGGTGTGCTCAGGCAGCTTTTGCTACGTCGCCTGCTCATTTGTTCCCCTCGGTGTCAGCCTTGTGGAGCGCGGGCGGTGTCGTTTCGATGGCTGCGGTTGGCGAGTCGCCGGGCCGCGACGCTTAGGTCGTATGCCCGGTGCTCCTGCATGTTGTTCCTGGCCGGCAGCTGTGCTATCGCGGGGGCCGGGCGTCACTTGGTTCCTCTTCATTGGGGGTCTCGTGACCTCCCTGTTTGGACCGCATAGAGCCTCTTGGCTCTGGATCGGGAAACTCATAGTTTTACCAAAAGACATTTAATATAACAACATTTCATTTTAAACACTCGAAACTTTATTTCATTCCACTTCAAAGGAAATTATTTGCTTATATAGTATTTCTCTAAAAAGAAAATAGTTTTTGATGATTATGAAATTTAACAAAAGTATATTTAATATTTTTTCATTTTACGTCTGCATAAAAAGACATATTTCGTTGCTATCAATTATTAAAAAATCGCGATCTAATTTAATTTTAATACGTACACCTACTTCAGGTATAAAACTAGCGAACATTTTGTAGTGCCATATCTTGTGAATTAACTCACTTTTTGCGTAAAACTAACAAATTTGCGAAAGTCGGATAAAACCGGGAACCTAATGTTTTTCTTATTATTATTGTGCACTATGTGAACAAAACAGTCAAAATATGTATTAAAACGATAAACTGATTTCTGGGAAAGAAAAAAAAAGTATTCATTCAGTCGCGAACAATAGCAGTTTAGATCATATTAACACTTTTTTTAGAAGTGTAAATTTTTTTAGAAGTGTACGCTCAGAAGTTTGCAGAAGTGTACAAGTGTTCGACCTAGTCGGGCAAAACTATGAACTTGGAAAAAATAATTAAAAGCACATTGTAACTTTGCAATAATAATATTTATGAAAGGAAAATTTGCAGAAATTGACACATTATACTTATAGAATGTAAATCTACATTAAATCTACATAAAATAACAATTATTTAAGTTCTGTTTTAAGATTTTAAATTGTTAGGCACAAAATGAAAATTCGATCTTGTTTATCTGCATTGATGGGCGCTTCATGTGACTACCCTCTGCAGTGAAGGCACGGTGGCCAACTCTCCTTAGATTTAGATTGTTCATATAAGCCATTGCAAAAGATGCATGTTTCACTTTTATCCTTCTTCTCTTTTGATGTCAAGAGATATTTCTTCTATGGCGACTTTTTTTAACCTCAGTTTTATTTTTACACTTTGTATGTCATCTTAACAAGTTTTCCCTTCATGGCTAAGTTCTTCTTGTTTGATTTCTAATTTGTGGAGGGTTGAAGTAAGAATAGCTATTTCCCTCACCACTTTTGGAATTCCCAATGTCCCTGGAATAGGCTTTATATCCTGTGGTGAGACTTCAAAAGGTCACATGATATCTCTGTCCAGACCTTGCGAAAGCGTAGAAGGGTACACGGGAACCAAAAAGTCGAAATCGTCTCTTCTACAGGAGCTGGAGCCTTTGAATTCGGCGTTGATTTCTTCTCTATAGACCGTTTCTCTTTCTCGGACTGAGGCTAATAAATTTCTTCTTCCAGGTCTATATCAGGATCATGTTTTTGTTTAGGCAATTTTTAAGATTCAGGCAAAGAATTCTTTTCCATTTCCATGGGCCTTTCGCTTGATGGAAATCGATGATTTGCTCGATAATTCCTCAACTCAATAAAATCTCTTCTTTTTTTTCAATTTAGTTTGAAATATAAATGACTAAAAACAATTTTCCATGTAACAACTTAAATAAAAAAATATTTTTTGCATAACTTTTAAATATTTATAGGTCGTCAAACAATACAAGTTAAATCTGTTTCAATCACGCAAATAAATGAGCTGTCCTAAACCGAGAACTTCCCGGTTTTGTCCGACCACGCCATTTTGATGAAGTATTACTCTAGCATTCTTCAGACAACTTATAGACACCAATACAAAATGTTAAAATAATAAGCAAACACTAGGCTATCATACATTATACTTATCTAAATTATATCCTTAGGTATTTAGGGCTGGTAACGTAACATTGCAGACGTCGAATTTTTAACTTTTTCAAGCAAAACTTATAAAAAAAGCATTAATGCAAAATTAGTTGGTTCACACGACTTTTGCTTACTAGGAGCTGACATGTAACTCACCTAGAAGTGATTTTAAAAGTTTCCGCTAGGTATCTCCACAAATAAAGACATGAAGCCTGGTTCCCTGTTTTATCCACCTACCCGGTTTTATCCAACTTTCTCCTAAGTCGAATTATAAAAAAAGTATGAAAAAATATGTAATATATTTTAACAGAAGCATTTCACCGGTTCTCTAACTTTTATGTATTGTGCTATAAAATACAGGAGGTCTCGATGTTATGATCGAGTAATATCAAAAGGGTCTCCCTTGTATGTGTACTCAGCGATGTAATAAAAAATATAATAACATTTTTTATAAAATACGATGTTGAATTAAATGGCTTTTTATGTCATGTAGAAAAGTAATTTAAACATTTTTTATTTTATTGTACTATATCTTTAAAATTAATCGTTTAATAGTTAGCTGTTGATAATGGGAAAAGGTGGTATATGCCATCTGCACAAACATATTTAAAAATATATTTTAAAACATATATGCCAAAAAATTTACTTAATTTTTCTAAACATTTTTTTTAAATTATTTCCATAAAGTGAATATCTAACGAAAACAACTATTATTATTTTAATGACAGAAAACATTATGCATATATATATTTACATAAAAAAATACTCATGTTTCAAAAATGTTGTAACAAAGTCATTTTTTCTTGACATGTTTTTCCATACTTTAAAAAATGGTTTAAAAATATATTGATAAACATACATTTTCAAAAGAAGAAGCTGTTATTCTGAACATTTCGACACATAAATTGCTTTTCGACATGTAAATGATTTTTATATATATATTTTTGTTGTTACATATATCTAAATTCACTAAGGAGCGTATAATTTATCAAAACTTTGTTTTAATTTTTAAAAATGAGTTTTGTTTTTTGGTAATTTACATTTAAAAAAAAGATATAATTATTTGAAGCATGAATTTTTTCTCGTCATTTTTTGAGGATTTAATAAAAAATTACTCATTTAAAATTTAATTAATTTTTTGTGTTTTTCTAACATACGTATTTCGTAGTAAAAGTTTCTTTTATTATTACAGTAAATTAAAGAGGCCACTCAATTAAGAAGAATTTATAGGTAAATTTCTTTATAAACGGTATATCATACGTATTTTTTATAACGTTTTTGTTAAACTTTTTGAAGAGCAGGATGTATTGTTAATAGACATTTTTTTCCATATTGTCACTTGACACCGCATTAATAAAGTTTTAAAAAACAATAAAAATAATTTAATAAAATATTCTTTTTAATGCATATTTAGATAGGATATCTTTAAATAATTTAATCTTAAATTCTGGTGTCATTCATGAACATCAACATAAACATTTGTACAATTCACAGTAACCTCAATCATAAAGCTGGAAAAAATTTCCAGCAAACAATTGGAGTATTAGCATGGGGAGCAGTTTGCCTGACACCAGGTGGATAAATTATTATATATTTCTTGACAGCACGAATCTTTTTTGCTGGGATGAATAATATTCCAGATAGTGGCATTGTAGCTACAAATAAAGACAGTTTGATAAATTGGCAATTCGATAGATCGTCCTCCTCGTGATCGATCATCATCTGCTTATTATTTTGATTCTATTTCGTGATCTCAATACTCACATTAAACATCAGTCTCTAGACCACCTTTCTATTTGTTTGGTCATGTAGGTTTTTCACACCAGGTTGCTGGATATATCACATTGGATTGGCTAAAATATAAATGAAAAAATCATATAAAAATGATAAAAATGAAATGATGAAAGCATTTTTCTAAATATCAGATTGTGTGTATACTTATTTTTATATAGTTTAGTGCATATACTGTTTTCCCCAAGTATTTTTTCACGACTAGTCATGGCTAGTCTTAAATACCATACAAGAATTTATCTGAACAACCTAAAAAAAGGAAGTTACACAAAGACTCACTGTGAGAACATATCTAAATATTTTTGAAACTATCCGCTACTATGACAGAAATACTAGATCTCTGTCATTTTATTCCAAAACATCCGAATCGAACGCTCTTCTGAAGGAAATGAATATGATACATGGATCAGGTACGCAAAGGATTATTTTTATCATATGGCAACATACAAATAACATAATCAATAGATTCTGAACGTAGATTCATAGCCCTGACACTAAAATTAAATTTACACTGTAATTGGAATCGAGAGGCATTCCACATTATTTTGATGTATTATTTATCAAAACCCACCAAGAAATAGTACGCACTGTTTACTGAAAACCCATAGCCAATCATTCCACTTTGCTTCTTAACGTTCAAGCACACATTTCCCAACAAAATTTCAGCATGTAGAAATTATATTAAAAGAACTTTCTCAGTCTTTATCTCGGAGCAGTTAAACAATGAAATAAATAAAAAAAATGACATTGCAAGACGCCTTGTCTATTAAAGAAAGTAAAATAAATAAATTAACTAAGGGCATGGCGAACCAAAAAAAATCATTTAAATGTACAAAATTTTAAGATATCTTCTTTGCAAAATTTCTCGTTTTGTACGAAAGTTTCCAATATAAGCTCAATAAAGTACAATGACTACAAAGTTATAAAACTTCCATAAATAAAAAAAAAACATAGTATGTAAGAAAATAGAAATAAAACCAAATCATAATATAGTAATAATAAAAAATAAAATAATTTTAAAACTTAAAACAAGGATCAAACAACACATAACAGGCATTAAATACAACAAGAGAATTTCAGATATAGCCAGAATATATAACAAAAAACCTTAAAAAATAATTAAAAAAATTAGTTGAATAATTTATACATGAAGATAGTATTTGCTAAGCATAGAATCAATGGAGATCTTATGCAAGAAGTAATATTCGTTGATTCAGCCTCCATGGATGTTCGAGAAAACTGAAAAAAAGATGCACTGCAAAATAATGAAACAATCATATAACGTTCATAGATATCAATTTTCAATATCATAGTTAATTTCATAATACTTGAAATCGCGTGGTCTTTTTTTACCAGTTTTGTTTCAAATTAAAATTTGTTTTGCAAAAATATTTGTATCATTTTAGTTCTTAAGAATGTGACTATCAGAATATTCAAACACGTCGAATTTGGATTATTAAAGGTATTTTTCACTTTTTTAAAGAATTTTTATAATTTCTAAACAATTAATTTGATATTTTCAAGCGATGTCTTATCTGAAGTTTTATAACCAGAAAGTAATTTAGTCACAAAAATGGATTTCATTTATTTTAAATTTTACTTTATGATCCATACATTATGTAAAAAGTTACGTGCAAGATGGACATTTTTGGAAATAATATATTATAATTAGAAAAAATCTTTTTAGGAAAATATCTATTTTTATGGTTTAGTTAAGTTTTAATAGAAAGAATAATATATGAATGATTGCACAAGTTAATCACCAACATCTGAACTATATTAGAAGAACACTATTTTACAGAAATGACCAGTTAGTTTTATTTGCACTGGGGGTTGAATGTAATTTTGTCTATAAGTTATTTTATTAAAATTCATAAAATAGCAAAATGTGTAACACATGTATTTCTTAGTGTTCTAATAAAAGGCGTTTTTCATATCATAATCACTAACTCAAACATGATTCTAAAAATCAGAAGAAATCGATATGTAGCAATAAAAAACATAACAGACCTTTTCATGTGAACAAGCATATTTAATACGCATATTTGATAAAATTAGATTCTGATATATATTTTTTAAATGTCACGTTTAACTTGAGCATCACAGTATGCTACATGCCCGTGTACTGAAAACAAAATTAATTTATTATATTTAAAGATAGAAAATAATCATAGAAAGAAAAATAATTCTTACATTATTTGATATTCGTGTTAAGTATTCTTTTTTCTTATTTCTGAGAAATAAAAACTTGTTTTATTAATTTTTTAAAAAAAAGAATATTATTACTTTTTTATAGTAAAAATGTCATGTTCAGCGTAAACAAAACAGCATTACATGCCTGGGAATTATAAACAAAATTAGTTTAGTACATTGCTAAGTAGAAAATAAATAAAGAAAAGGATAAAAATAAATTCTTCAGTATTTGCTATTCGTGTTAAGTATCCTTTTATCACATTTCTCAGAAATAAACACTACACATATTTATTTTCAGAAAGTTAAAAAAATTAACATAATACTGTTACTCGTTTATAGTAAAAATGACATGCTTAACGTAAATAATACAGCCTGCTACATACTTGAGTATTACACTCAAAGTTAGTTTATCATATTTAAAAATAGAAATAAAAAAAGAAAGAGATAAAAATTAATTCCATATTATTTGATATTCGTGTTAAATGTCCTTTTTCATATTTCTGAAATGTAAAGACATGTTTTATTACTTTTCATTAAGTTACGAAGAAAAATTTAAAACATATTTCTGTGTGTAGTAAAAATGCTATGTTTACCGTAAACAGTATCACTTGTTACTAGTCTATATAATATACTTAAGTTTACTTAGTTTGCTGTATTCAAAAATATCAAATAAACAAAATTAGGGATAAAAATAATGAATTGTTGTTCATGTTAAATATGCTTTTTCATATTTATCAGAAATAAAGACTTCTTATATTAATAATCAATAAAATAAAAAAAAATAATCTAAACACTGTTACTTGTTTATAGCATAAATGTCATAATGTAAACATTGCAGCATGCTCTATGGCTGTATATTATGTTATATGCCATTATTCTTCCCGATTTGATTTCTACGGAAAATACACATTCTTGATTTATCCTCACTTAGAGCTGCGTAAATAATTAAGTGCCTTAATTATACTGTCAGACTGAAGAACGACTGTTCCAAATAAATGAAACAGCAGCCTGAACGATTGAAAGAATATTGGGACGGATATCAGAAAATGTTTCAGCTTCGTTTTTTTTCTTTGATATATCATGAAGTATGACAGACCTATTAATACTGTTTCTGTCCAAATTCTTAACAATTGTTTGAATTGTTTATATTTGTTATCAAAATTAAATGTTTCTTTTTTTATTTCCAATTAATAAAGTGCTTTTCTCTTTCTTTTAATAAAAATAATAAAAAAAATAAGCTATGTACTGTTACATCTTGTACACTGTAAAAAATAATAAAAATAAATAAATTAATAAATAAAAATCCACAATTCTACAGATATAAATTTACAGAATTCTCATGTTACTAATTTGTTTTGTACATTGTACAAAAAAAAGATGTATATCTACAAAGCTACAAAAATCTGTACACTTATAAAAGAATCTACCAAAATTACAGAACTCTTCGTAAATTTTATCTGTAACGTAGGTTGCGGTTACATATATAATTCTAGACATCCCAGCTTCCTAAAAAATTTGTAACCTTACATATTTTTTTTAATTTACCATGGAAATTTATATCTATTACATATACTTTTTTACTTAATTACATGCCTTAATCATACTATCAGACTGAAGAACGACTGTTCCAAATAAATGAAACAGCAGCCTTATCGATTGAAAGAATAACGGGAAGGATATCAGAAAATGATTCAACTTCTTTTTTTTTTTTTTTTTTTTTTTTTTTTTTTTTTTTTTTTTTTTTAATTATATCATAAAATATGACAGACCTACTAATACCGTTTCTGTTCAAATTCTTAACACTTGTTTGAATTTATTATATTTGATATTAGTATTAAATGTTTCTCTTTTTTTCTCATACCATAATATATGGCAAGTACCTTTTTTTTCATATTTCTGAGAAATAGACTTTTTTTTTTCATAAAGATAAAAAAAAATCTCAATACTGTCATTTGACTATAGTAAAAATGTCATGTTTAACTTAAGCAACACAACATTCTAGAAACCTGTGTAATACAAACAAAGGTAGTTATTTACTTTAAAAGTATCGAATAAACAAAACAAAAAAAAAAAACGGAATATAGACAAACTCTACATTATTTAATATTCATATTAAAAAGGTTTTTTTTAAATTCTTAACAAAATAAACACACCTTGTATTAATTATCAATAAAATTAATAAAAAAATAATCTAAACACTGTTATTTGTTTATAATAAAAGTGTCGTGTTTAATGTAAACATTACAGCATGCTACATGTCTATGTATTATATAGTATGTCATTATTCTTCTCGATTTGATTTCTTTGGAAAATGCACATTCCTGATTTATCCTCACTCAGAACTGAGTAAAGTATTTTCGTGCCTTAATCATACTGTCAGACTGAAGAACGACTGTTCCAAATAAATGAAATGGCAACCGAAACGATTGAAAGAATAATGGGACTGATATCAGAAAATGTTTCAGCTTTGTCTTTTTTTTTCTTTGTTATATCATGAAATATGACAGATCTATTAATACTGTTTGTGTTCAAATTCTTAACACTTGTTTGAATTGATTATATTTGATATTAGTATTAAATATTTCTTTTAATGTCTAATAAATAAAGTTGTTTACTCTTAATTGTAATGAAAATAATAAAAAATAACCTAAATAATGTTATTTCGTGTACACTGAAAATAATAACAATAATAATAATTAATAAATTAATTAATTAATAAAAATCCGTAATTCTATGGATATAAAATAATTCTGATGTTTACTATTTTTTTTTTTTTTTTTTTTTTTTTTTTTTTTTTTTTTTTTTTTTACATTGTGCAAAAAAAAAAAAAAAAAAAAAAAAAAAAATGTAAATATACAAAGTTAAATAAATCTGTAGCTTTATAAAAGTATCTAACAAAATTACAGAACTCTTACTAAATTTTACCTGTAACGTAGGTTGGGGTTACATAAAAAATTCTAGACATCCCAGTTTCCTAAAAAAAGCTGTGTAATATTACATCTTTTATTTAATTTACCGTGGAAATACCGTGGAATATCTGTTACATATACTTTCTCTTACTTAATTACGTGTCTTAATCATACTGTCAGACTGAAGAACGACTGTTCCAAATAAATGAAACAGTAGCCTAAACGATCGAAAGAATAACGGGACGGATATCAGAAAATGTTTCAGCTTCGTTTTGTTTTTCTTTGTTATATCATGAAATAAGACAGACCTATTAATACTGTTTCTGTTCAAATTCTTAGCATTTGCTTGAATTGATTATACTTTAAATTAGTATTAAATATTTCTTTTTTCATTTCTAATAAAAAGAGTAATTTTTCCTAAATTTTATTAAAAATAATTAAAAAAACTTAACATCCTTACTTCATTTACACTGTAAAATAAATAAGTAAATAAAAATCTGTAATTCTATAGATATAAAGTTACGGAAATGTGTATGCGTACTAAAATTTTATTTGTACATTTTACAAACAAATATGCAAATCTACAAAAGTAGTTTTTGTAAAGCTACAAAAATCTCTAGCTTTACGAAATAATCTATTAAACTTCCAGTATCCCTACAAAAATCTTATCCGTAACACGGGTTGCCGTTACATACATAAATCTAGGCATCCCAGTTAACAAAAAAAAAAAAAAAAAAAAAAAAGACTAGTAGCCTTACAGATATTTTAATTTACAGAACAAATCTGTATCAGTTTTATGATTTTTTTTTCTTATTTATGTTACATAAAAAGTTCTAGGAATCCCTGTTTCTTAGAAAAACTTTTCTAATTTTACAGATTTATTTTTTTATTTATTTATTACAGTGTAGTAAAAATGTCATACCAATGCAGCATGCTACATGGTTGTGTGTTATATTATTTATTCTTATTTGATTCGAATAGATTTTAAGAAAAAAAATCATATTTCAGATTTATTAACACGATGATCTTATAAAAGTAATTACCTGCTTAATCAGATTAAAGAACGACTGTAACAAATACATGAAAAAGCAGCCTAAGCGATTGAAAGAATAATGGGACGGATATCAGAACCTTCAACTTCGTCTTTTACTTTTTTATATTATTAAATATGACAGATCTATTTATACTGTTTCTGTTCAAATTCCTAACACTTACTTGAAATTATTGTATTTTATATAAGTATAAAAATAAGTATAAAGTTATTTAAATAGTATTCTTACTATATTTAAAAGTATCAAACACACAAAGAAAAGGATAAAAATAAATTCTACATGAATTAATATTCATGTTAAATATGTTTTTTTTCATATTTATCCAAAATAAACACTCCTTATATTATTTTTCAATAAAATAAATAAAAAAAAATTATCTATACACTGTCCTTTTTTGTATAGAAAAAAGCCATGTTTAATGTAATCATTACAGCATGCAACATATCAATGCATGTCATTATTCTTCTCGATTTGATTTCATTGGAAAATACACATTCCTGATTTATCCTCACTTACAATTGAGTAAAGTAAAGTAATTACGTGCCTTAATCATACTGTCAGACTGAAGAACGACTGTCCCAAATAAATGAAACCTAAACGATCGAAAGAATAATGGGACGGATATCAGAAAATGTTTCAGCTTCGTTTTTTTTTCTTTGTTATATCATGAAATATGACAGATATATTAATACTCTTTCTGTTCAAATTCTTGACACTTGTTTGAATTGATTATATTTGATATTAGTATTGAAAGTTTCTTTTTTATTTCTAATAAATTAAGGCATTTTCTCATAACTTTAATGAAAGTAATAATAATAATAATAATAACTATATATCCTTACTTCGTACACACTGTAAAATAAATAAATAAATAAAATTCTGTAATTATATAGATATAAAGCTACGGAAATGTGAATGCGTACAACAATTTTATTAGTACATTGTACAACGAAAATGTAAATATACAAAAGTAGTTTTTTGTAAAGCTACAGAAATCTGTAACTTTACAAAATAATCTATTAAACTTCCAGTATCGTTACTAAAATTTTATCCGTAACGCAAGTCGCGGTTACATACATAAATCTAGGCATCCCAGTTTCCTAAAAAACGCACAGTAACCTTATAGATTTTTTAATTTACAGAACAAATCTGTATAAGTTACATGAATTTTTCTTATTGACGTTACATTAAAAAGAGCTAGGAATTCCTGTTTCCTACAAAAACTTTTATTAATTTTGCAGATTTTTTTTTTTATAGTGTAGTAAAAATGTCATATTTTACTTAATCAATGCAGCATGCTACATGGTTGTGTATTATATAATATATGCTTATTTGATTCAATTTAAATTTAAGGAAAATACACATTCCTGATTTACTAACCCTTTGAGCTTATAAAAATAATTACCTTCTTAATCAGATTAAAGAGCGACTGCAACAAATAAATGAAACAGCAGTCTAAGCGATTGAAAGAATAATGGGACGAATATCAGAAAACGTTTCAGCTTCGTTTTCTTCTTTGTTATATCATGAAATAAGACAGACCTATTAATACTGTTTCTGTTAAAATTCTTAACACTAGTTTGAATTGATTATATTTGATATTAGTATCAAATGAGTTTTTTTTATATCATAATATATGACAGGTCTATTAATATTATTTCTCTTCAAGTTATTGATACTTGTTTGAATTGTTATATTAATTATATATCTTATATTAATTGATTAAAGCACATAATTACTTTACTCTGTTCTAAGGGAGGATAAATAAGAAATGTGAATTTTCCAAAGAAATTAAATCGAGAATAATAATGACACACATCATAATATATAGACATGTAGAATGCTATTATGTATGCATTAAACACAAAATTTTTGCCATAAACAAATAACAGTGTTTAGATTACTTTTTTTATTTTATTGATAACTAATATAAGAAGTGTTTTTTTTTCTTTTTTATATCGTAAAATATGAGAGACCTATTAATACTGTTTCTGATCAAATTCCTTACACTTGTTTGAATTTATTGTATTTGATATTAATATTAAATGTTACTTTTTCCTTATATCATAATACATGGCAGGACTATTAATATTATTTCTCTTCAAATTATAGATACTTGTTTGAATTTATTATATTTGGAATGAATATTAAACACTTCTTATATTAATTATCAGAAAAGTAAAAAAAAAAAAATGAATATAATACTGTTTGTTATTTATATTTAAAAATATCACGTTCAACGTAAACAATACAACAGGCTTCATGACTGTGAATTATACTCAAAGTTAGTTTATCATGTTTAAATGTAGAAAATAAAGAAAGAAAGAGATAAAAACAAATTTTACATTATTTGATATTCCTACCAAATTTTATTTTTCGTATTTCCAGAGATAAACACTTGTTATATTAATTTTCATAAAAGAATAAAATTAACCGAATACTTTTACTTGTTTATAATAAAAATGTCAAATTCAACGTAAACAAAACAACATGCTATAAACCTATATACTATAAACAAAATTCGTTTATTTTATTTAAACTGTCGAATAAACTAAAAAATGATAAAAACAAATTCTACGTAATTTGATATTCAGGTTAAATATTTTTGTTTTTATATTTATCAGGAATAAACACCTCTTTTATTAATTTTCAATAAAATAAATGTAATATTAATCTAAACCCTGTTATTTGTTTATAGCAAAAATACCATGTGTAATGCAAACATTACAGCATGCTACATGTCTGTGTACTAAGCATGTCATTGTTCTTCTCGATTTGATTTCTTTGGGAAATACACATTCCTGATTTATCCTCACTTAGAACTGAGTAAAGTAATTACGTGCCTTAATCATACTGTCAGACTGAAGAACGACTGTCCCAAATAAATGAAACGGCAGCCTAAACTATTGGAAGAATAATGGGACGGATATAAAAAAATGTTTCAGCTTGGTCTTTTTTCTTTGTTGTATTATGAAATATGAAAGACCTATTAATAATTTTTCTGTTCAAATTCTTAACACTTGTTTGAATTGGTTATATTTGATATTAGTATTAAATGTTTCTTTTTTTCTTATATCATTATGACAGGTCAATTAATATTATTTCTCCTCAAATTATTGATACTTGTTTGAATTCATTATATTTGAAATAGGTAATAATGTTTCCTTTTTAATGCTAATATATAAAGCCATTTTCTCTTAATTTTAATGATAGTTATAAAAATAGCAAAATTTCGTTCGTTCGTCTGCACTGTAGAAAAAAATGTGTAATTTTAAAGTTATTTAAATTGTATGCTTACCAAAATTTTACCGTTGCACTGTACAAAAAAGATGTAAATATATAAAACTATTTTTGTAGCTTATATTTAAGCAACAGATTTCGGCAGCTTTAGAAAAGAATCTATTAAAAACACAGTACTCTTACTAAAGTTTTATCTGAAACACGGAATGCGGTTACATAATTAATTCCAAGCATCCCATTTTTTTAATTGATTAGTAACTTGATAGATTTTTTAATTTAACTTACAAACTTGTATGTGTTACATGATACAAGTTTGTTGTTTCTTATTGCCGTTACATAAAAACTGCTAAGAATTTCCATTTCCTTAAAAAACTTTAGTAATTTTACGGATTTTTTTTAGTTACTACTTGGTTATCCCGTGGACCAAAATACTACCGCTAAAATATAAGAATAAATACCAATACACATTCAATGACATTAAATGCAATACACGCGTATAAAACGTCATTCAACGATTTTTATTGCGATTTTTCATTTAAATTTTTATTGATATTCTATTAATTATTAATTCTTTGTTGACTAAAATAAAGTTTATGACAATATTTATAATCTGTTATTAGTTTGGCGATTTGTATAATTTCGCGAAATTGGTAGACGTGATGCCCAATTAGTACCTTTCTCGATACTTACATATTGGTACATAAATTACAATGCCACCACAGCAGAATTTGTGCTAATGCGCCAAAAAAGAGCAATCTTGTTATTTGCACGCGCACGCAGTTGTGTATTGGATTCCTTGCTCCCTCGATTTTTTTTTGGCTTTTTTTTGGACGCCTTTTTTTGTGCGCGTGCGAACAGCAAGATTGCTCTTCATTGGCGTATTAGCCCAACTTCTGCTGCGGTGGCATTAATACGTAAGTACCCATTTTTCTTTAACAGTTTAGTAAATATGTCATATTTTACTTATGGTCACAACGTGCTACATGGTTGTGTATTATGTAGTATATTCTTATTCGAATAGATTTTATTTTTATGGAAAAATAACATTCCTGATTTATTAACACTTTGAGCTTTTAAAAGTAATTACCTTGCTTTAATTCGATTGGCGAAAGATTGTGACAAATAAGTAAAACTGCAGCCAAAAGGATTGAAAGAATATATGAATAGATATCAGAAAATGTTTCAGCTCTTTTTTCTTTGTATGTCATAATCAGATCAATTAGTATTGTTTCTCTTCGAACTTATAACACTTGCTTGAATTTATTAAAAGTGATATTAGTATTAATATTTTTTTTTACTTTCTAATAAATAAATCCATTTAATATTAATTTTAATAAAATTAATAAAAATAATAGAAATACTCTTATTTCTTTACAGAAAAATGTCACATTTAATGTAAGTAAAATACAACATGCTATTTGCTTTTTTGTTATGTTGTATATTCTTATTCGATCCGGTTTGATATTTTATCCAAAAAACACATTTTTCATTTATTCGTGTTTTGAACTTATTAAACTAATTATTTTAATTGATCAGATTGAAGAACGACTGTAGCAAATAAATCAAACTATTGTAGTAGTGATGGAACGCTTTGCTTTCCTTTTGTTTCTTTCTTACGACATGATATTTGGCAGTTCCATAGACATTGTTTCTCTTCAAATTCCTAACACTGGTTTTATTCTACATATTTTAAAATTTCTATTAGAAACATATATTCATGATTTATTCTCACTTAAAGCTGACTAAATTAATTAAGTTCCTTAATCATGATGTCAGTTTGGAGAACGGCAGTACCAAATATATGAAACTGCATCCAAAGAGATTGAAAGAATAGCGGAGTGGATATCGAAAATGGTTTCAGATTCGTATTTTTATTTCTTTTATCATAACTTATCACAGCTCTATTAATATTATTTCGTTTCAAATTCGTAACATTTATTTTATTCTATAGTATACATTTTAAGATTTCTATGAAGAATATACATACTCGATTTACCTTCATTTAAAATTGAGAACATTAAGTTCCTTAATCATGTTGTCAGATTAAAGAACGATAGTACTAAAAAAAAAAAACTACAACAGAAGAGATTGAAAGAATAACGGAGTAGATATCTAAAATGGTTTCAGATTTGTTTTTTTTTTTATTTCTTTTGTTATAACTTATCACAGCTCTATTAATATTATTTCGCTTCAAATCCGTAACATTTATTTTATTCTATGGTATACGTTTTAAGATTTCTATGAAGAATATACATACTTGATTTACCTTCTGTTAAATTTGAGAAAATTAATTAAGTTCCTTAATTATGTTGTCAGATTAAAGAACGATAGTACCGAAAAAAAAAACTACAACCGAAAAGAAATATTGGAACGGATATTGAAAAATGTTTCAGCTTCTTTTTTTTCTTTGTTGTGTCACAATTAATGACAACTTCATTAATATTGCTTCTCTTCAAATTCGTTACACTTGTTCAATTTTAATATATTTTAAGATCTCTATGAGAAACATACATTCCTGATTTACCTTCACTTAAAACTGACTAAATTAATTAAGTTCCTTTATTATGTTGTCAGGATGAAGAACAATAGTATAAAATAAATGAAATTACAACCAAAAATATTGAAAAAATATTGTAACGGATATTGAAAAATGTTTGACTTTCTTTTTTTTTCTTTGTTTTATCGTATGACAACTTGGTTTGATTTTTATGGAAAAAACACATTTGTGATTTATTCGTATTTTGAATATATTAAACTAATTACTTGGCTTAATCAGATTGAAGAAGGACTGTATCAAATAAATCATAAAACCATTGCAATAGTAATGGAATGGGCACAAGAAAATGCTTTGGTTTCCTTTTGTTTCTTTCTTACGACATGATATTTGGCAGTTCCATATATAAAGTTTCTCTTCAAATTCCTAACACTGGTTTTATTGTACATATTTTAAGATTCCTATGAGAAACATACATTCCTCATTTACATTCACTTAAAGCTGACTCAATTAATTAGGTTCCTTAATCATGTTGTTAGGTTTAAGAGGGTAAGTCTTGCAATCGTTTTGAAAAACGAAAAAAAAAATGTTGACGGTTTTACACGTTTTAGATACTGGAGATTCAGAAAAACTTATTTTTAGAAATAAAACTGCCGTCCGTCTGTCTGTCTGTAAACGCTCTATCTCACGAACAAATGGAGATAGAGACTTAAAATTTTTTATGTAAGTAAGAATAGGACGAAGCCTATTTAATATCAGTAACCTCGATTATCCGGAACTTTTTTTTTCGGACTCTCGAAAAATTCGTTCTGATGTAATGTATATAAAAAACCTCTATCGATTTTTTTTTTCTAATCGGAGGCGATAAATATGATATAAGTTTCTCGCTAAAGAAGTATCAAATGATAAAAAATGGTCAAAAGTGACCAAAATTCTTTGTTTTTTAATTTTAAGGGTCTCTCTTCTCCTGCCCCCTCTGTTTCCGTACCCAATGCCTCCTTAAGGCCTCACATTTATCCTCATATTCCTGTAATCGAAAAAAAACTGTATTCTGTAATTTCTTAAAGTTGTCTTTCTTGTTCTATTATGTATATACTAGATGTGAATAGTAGTCGGTACGAAATTTATGTACACATACAATAGTTACGAATTTCAGTTTTAGTCACTTCAGTATAATTTGCGAAAAATTTTAAGATAGAAGGGTGCCTCCTAATAATGTTTGCTCCAGGCCCCCTACTGTCTAAGTCGGGCCCTGAAGGTGGGGAGATGGGGGGATAATTATTTTCATCGAAATGGATTCTGCTTAGAAATCTGATTTCGTCTTTCTAATAAAAAATATACTTGTCAGTAATATGTAACGTAGACGAGTTTATTACCTTCAAATATCGTTAAATCATATGTTAGCATTTGAAGAAATGAATTAGAAGTTGACTTATAATATTATAGTCGCTTTTACCCAAACAGTGGTGTAAAACCGGATTTTTTGCATGTGTCTGAAAAAAGCTATTTTTCATATAATCAGTTATATTTCCTACTGAGAAGAATACTTTTTATTATATCCAAAGATACATTTAATATTAAAAACAATGTTCAATTTTTTTTTCTCATTTGACTGCATTTGGGAATAACAAACATTCATGATACAAGATTTTGTCCCACCTTCCCTTATAAATACTCTAAAAATTATTGAACACGATTTAATGTCAATCGAAAGCTGTGGCCAGAATAACAGTTATAATTATTTTAAAAATATAAACCCGATATTTTGAAAGTTCATTGTTTTTATTTGAAAATTTATTGCATGATTAAGAAACAATAAATAAAATATCATGTAGACTGGGAAGTGGCTATACAGATAATCACCTCATCGAGTTCACGGCTGAACGTCCAGAATTAGCTAAAACTTGATTCGCAATCGGTCCACCAACGGGGCCGTAGCTATGGGGGTGCTGGTGTTACCGGCGGCTCAGCCTCCCTCCCCCCTAAATTGAGCCTCCCCTGGAAAAGATTCCAAGCTCACTAAATGAATTTATGTTCCGAAAATTCAAAGGAAATTCTGTTCAAAAATCTAATTTAGTTTTGAGACCCTTTCACAGTTTTGCAGAATTACTAAATTGTATCTAAAATAAGTGTTTCAACACTCCCTCATCCTATTTGCACATAGGAAGCTAACATGATGTTTAATTTTGAACTAGTTTTTTTTTATGTCATAACTTATGACAGTTCTATGAATATTATTTCGAATCAAATTCGTAACATTTATTTGATTTTATTGTATATATTTTAAGATTTCTATGAGATACATACATTCTTGATTTACCAACACTTAAAACTAAGAAAATTAATTAAGTTCCTTACTCATGCTGTCAGGTTGAAAAACGATAGCTCCCCCCCCCCCCTCTCCAAAAAAAAAAAAAAAAAAAAAAAACACTACAACCGAAAAGATTGAAAAAATATTGGAACGGATGTCGAAAAATGTTTCAGCTTCTTTTTGCTCTTTGTTATATCATAATGTATGACAACTCTATTAACAGTGCTTCTTTTCAAATTCCTAACACTTGATAGATTTTATTGTATATATTTCAAGATTGGTATGAAGAACATACATGCCGGATTTACCTTTAGTTAAAATTGTGAACATTAATTAAGTTCCTGAATCTTGTTGTCAGGATGAAAAACGATAATACCCCCCCCCCCAAAAAAAAAAAAAAATCAACCGAAACGGTTGAAAAAAATATTGGAAAGGATATCGAAAAATGTTTCAGCTTCTTTTTGTTCTTTTTTATGCCATAATGTATGACAACTCCATTAACACTGCTTCTTTTCCAATTCCTAACACTTGATTGAATTTATTGTATATATTTTAAAATTTCTATAAGGAACATACATTCCTGTTGTACCTTCACATAAAACTGACTAAGTTAATTTAGTTAGTTTATCATGCTGTCAGACTGTAAAATCACAGTACCACATAAATGAAATTACAACCGAAAAGATGGAAAAAATATTGGAAGAGATATTAGATTATGTTTCAGCTTATTTTTGTTCGTTGTTATATTATAATGTATGACAACTCTATTAACATGACTTTTTTTCAAATTCCTAACACTTGAATAACTTTATTGTGTATATTTTAATATTTCTATGAGAAACATACATTCCCGATTTTCCATCACTTAAAAATGACTAAATTAATTAAGCTGCTTTATCATGTTGTCAGATTGAAGAACAATTGTACAACATAAATGAAATTACAACCAAAAAGATTGAAAAAATACTGGAACGGATATTGAAAAAGATTTCAGCTTCTTTTATTTATTTCTGTTGTTATAACGTATGACAACTCTATTAATATTGCTTTTCTTCAAATTTGTTGTATATATTTTAAGATTTCTGTGGGAAACATACATTCCTGATTTACTCTCACTTAAAGCTGATTAAATTAATTAAGTTCCTTAATCCTGCTGTCAGGTTGAAGAAAAATACTACTACATAAATGAAATTACAACCAACAAAAACAAGTTTGATTTTTTTCTTTTCTTTCTTTGTTTATTTATTTATTTATTTATTTATTTGGTAAGACCAGTTTGATTTTGTTGTATATTGTTTTGTAAAAGATACTAGAATCTCTATTAATCTAAACCTCTTACCTCGGAAGCAGGTTCTCTACATTTTTATTTGGTATATCTTGTCTTAATTCTAAATATTATTTTTCAGAAAACATCCAATTTCACGAAACAATAACATCTAATGACAAAACGAACATAAATATTACATGAATTCTCTTTCTTTTCTTTACATCTCGATTCAAAAATGCATACAATCGTACATCTCACTTCAAGGAAAATCATAGAACAACAACAACAAAAAAAATCAATAAGTAAATAAGTAACTCAAAATAGAATACAAAAAGGTCCTATTAGTTCACACAGCTTACAAAATGTTTGTGCGCCAAGGAGTTTCACAGTTGAGAGACTAAAACCACAATATATATATTTTATGATGTCTGTGAGAAACATACAGTCCTGATTTATCTTTCATTTAAAGCTGATTAAATTATGTTATTTAATCATGTTGTCATGTTGAAGAACGACAGAACCGAATAAATGAAACAGCTTCGAAAAAGATTGAAAGATTAATAGAACGGATATCGAAAAATGTTTCTGCTTCGTTCTTTTATTTCTTATATCATAACGTATGACAGCTCTATTAATATTATTTATCTTCAAATTCTTAACACTTGTTTGATTTTTTTTTTACATATTATGGCTATTTTATTCTTAATTTGCGTGCATAAATGAAATTCACTACTATAGAATATTATTGAATGTCCATAATTCAATAATTGTTATGAAAGTTAATTTAGTTGAAAATTAACTTGCAGGTAATTTTTGCAAATCTATAATTCACGGTAAAATGCGTATAGAATTCTGGTAATTATACTAAAAGTATATGTACATTTTATATAAAAATTTAGATAACTAGAGAAAAAATATAGATATCAACCGTCTTCTAATAATGTATACTATTAAATTATGTCCATAAATTTTCTTTCAGAGATTTCTGTAAACACAACCATTGTTCAAATTTTCATTTTTCAAACGGCAACATACATTCTTAATAATTTATTTTAGTTCGTTGGATTAAAACAAACTAAAAGTAAATGATTTATGCACGATGCACTTTCTGTAAAATATTCATAAAGTTATAAAAGAAATTATGTTAAAGGAACATAGAAATACTTAGAAAAATAGAAAAAGATGAGGAAAGATATAATTGTAAGAAAGGTACAGTTATTAAAAAAATAGCATATTCTAAATTTAAACAAAAAAAATTCTTAACATGACATAAACTATTAGAAAGTAACTGAATTAATATTTTATTAACTTTTTCAACTTTACAATTTTTATATTTTTTAATGCAATTGGAAGCAAGATATGCTATCTTTAAACAGTCTAAAGTTGAAATGTGTCTATATCTCAAAAGATATTTAATGGAATGTACCGTAAATGTATGTAACCATACTTTTGACAATGTTGAAAATTTTAACGAAAAAATCCAATAACATTAGTCAGAAATTATGATGTTCTTAAGATATATTTATTTAAATTTTTGTTGATTGCGTCTTTGATTTTTGATATCAATATTTGCTGCAGAATTAGTAGAGATTATTAGATTCTTTTACAGAATTATAGATATGGGGCAATTTGAATGTAAGGTGGGGATCAACGGAAGTCCTTTAACTGATATAAAATGTCTTAAACAGCCCATATTCTAAAATTTGCTCTGGAATACAAGTTAAAAAACTCTCAATAATTTAAAATGTGTTTCAATAAACAGGTTTCCTCAAAACTTCTACTCTAATTAATTTTTCGATCCAAAAAATATTATCCATCCATTATAAGAGAAACAATAGAGATTCTAATACATAAAAGTTCCATATGTAGCAATACAAAATCATTCAACCTACCAGAACTGTGGTTAGTTTCTAAATAGTTTCAAAAATAGAAATAAAATACTGAATAAAAAAAAATAGCATGAATCACATGAAATCTAATTCATAACATTTTAGTTCAATGCACCGTAGACCGAACAACTTTGGAGTATCATTTTTAATTATTTTGAAAATGACTCGTAGTGAGTTGAAACATGTCCATACTTAAATAAATTTTTAAAATCTGTAGAAATTTTAAAATCTTTCTTATACCTTTTTAGCAATTAAAACGAATGTATTAACATAAGATATTGTTTTGTAGTCTATTGATGCTATTTTTTGTAACATAGAAATCATATATCTGAGAGATTTTCCTGACGTATACGCATATACATGTCGATTCTTCATTTTAACTGTATTATTTCTATTTTGTTTTTAAATTTCCATTATTTAACCATCATTAATTACCTTTCAATGTTTAATATATAACCTACATTTTATTTGTGAAAATTGATGGTTCCTTCCAGTAGATTTACTCTGGTCATTTTAAACTGACAATTGATTTGTCCTACGAAAATTCATTTTCTTGGGGATCTTGGATTAGAATATATATGTATATATATATATATATATATATATATATATATATATATAATACGTATCTCTTATCTCAGTTCTAGCATTTATTCTAATATTTGATATATAATCAGACGTGAGTAAAATATGAAACAAAGGTAGTTGAATTTATTTAATTTTTTTACTGCAATCGGAAAAATATTTAAAAATTATTAACGTGAAAAAATCAAAATGTTGAATAAGTTTTTACAGTAAAATATTCCCGTAAGGATGAAAATAGAGTTCATTATATTTTTTTTAGACCGGCAACTTAATTTAAAACTTCATTTACTTTAATTTTATGTTTGATTTTACAACTATCCTAATTATACATACAGTTTAAAAAAAATTAAATTAAACTTTCAATTAATTTAAAGATTTTTTCCATATTTTTGAATTTTCATAATTTCATTTTTTTAATTAAACTGTTCTATTAATTTATAAAGATACAATTATTATTAGTTTCAATTTAATTTTGAATCAATTATGCTTAGTAAAAAATACAGTACATATTTTAGTTTTTGTTTTTATAGCTTGTGTCATATTTGAAAGAAAAAAAATCAGTCGGATTAATATCTTCTGGAATAAGCATATGTTGGTTTTCGAGAAATTATGTTATATAACAAGATAATTATTTACGAAATAAATTGTATCGTATGATAAAAAATATTTGAAAGAATTTTCAGTCTAATATACATATTTAGAATGACTTTTTAATGTAAGGACTAAAATTTTACTTCTTGCATTGATTAACGTTTAAATGTTTTTAAATTTTTATATCCAGTTTTTCATTTATTAACGGTAGAGAAAAAAAGTTAACAGTTTTTTTTTCCAGTCACTAAGATGACTAATTATGAATTTGTAATTTTGATTTGTGTTGCATTTTTTATCGCAAAAAGTCATTGAAGTAATAACGAAATTTAATGTCATCAAAATTAAATTTTGGAATTTTACATTTTCTTATCTTCAACGAATATTTTATCATGAATGGAGTTAATTAAATGAAAAGAATGCTTTTAAACACAAATTAGCTATCGACATAATATGCTAAAGGTATGTTATATGAAATCAATATTTTCTTTTACTTAAAATTACGAGTTTGTGATTCTTATTAGTTTTACGCCAGAAAAATATTTGGATCTCATAGAAATATCTTAAAGTAACTAAATTAAAAAATTTCTTTTTCTCTATTGAAAGTTTTTTTAAAATGATGTATAATACAAAATTACCTTAGAGTAATAAAATTCAAATTACAATGAAAATTGCCTTCAAATTTTAAAACAATCATGTTGTGTGAACGAAATCGTTATAAGCTAACTCTTGCGTTTCTGTGTTTAAATGACCATTAAAATATATATAACAGCGCAGTCTATTAATGCATTACGGAAAGTAAAATTTCATCTTTTGCGTATTGAAAATAAATTGAATCTGAATGTGTAAAGTACTATTGTGCTAGCTAAAACTTAAAATCTTGCTGTATTTTTTATTTGATACACAGTACACAATTTTTGGAACATAGAAATATATATATATAAATATTTACGTACTAATGTAGACAATTTTAATTGCCAATTTAAATCGAAATTTACTAAACTACTTTTGTCTAAAACTATTCCACAAAAAGCACATGTAGTTTAACGGTCATTCTCAACATAATGTAAAGTCTGTTACCTCACGGTTTTTTAATTACGTATTAACTCGTGTATAAGGCGCACTTTTTTCCAAAAAAATAGGGCAAAACTCCTACGTGCGCCTTATAAAAGGAATAATTTTTTACTGTTGGATGCAGTCGAACGATATGCATATGAAACAAGAAATTATTCAAAGAAGATATTAAAATTCATGAAATGTTACTTAACCCTTTGACGGTTAAAACACTTCTATTCATAAAATACTAAAATGATTGAATGACACCGGAATTTAAAAACAAATTTATTTCATAATATATAAATGTTTTTTTTTACGTTCTTTGTAAAATTAAAATTTTCATTTAAAAATTCCGGTGTCAGTATGGCATTTCGCAATTCAAATTAAGTGGTATTCTGGGCGCTTATAACCCCGAAAGGGTTAATTGAAGTATTACTGCATATTTATTTAATTCCTTGCCGTTTTTTATACAACAGAGCTTATGACATTATCTAAACGCTAATTAGCAATTCTCTTTACCGTAACTCATTCCAATTTTCCGTCATTCTCTTACAACCCAAAGTCTAAAAATGCATTTTCGTCTTATTTTCTAGCCTGGTGTGATTTTTGTTTCGACATTTTTTTTACTGAAATTCATTTGGTCATCTTCATTAGCGTATCAAATTTATGGTGCGCGTTATACACGAGATTTTAAGAAATCGCCATTTTTACTTGTAAAGTAGGGGTGCGCCTTATACACGCGTGTGCCCTATACACGAGTAAATACGGTATTATCATCTTTTCACTATTCTACTTTTATATTTTATTCAACTAAGAAAAAACATGCAATTTCTTTAAAGTTTAATAATTTACACGAATGTATAGTGTAATTACTATAAAAAGTTCTTGTATAATTTCTATGTGATCAAAATCTTCATACTAAAATTGTCTCTCATTTTAATTTAATTTAAGTATTATTGATAAATATCAGGTTTTGAAATTTAGGGACATAAGTCACTACAAAGATAGAAATTATAAAAAAATCTGAAATGTAAGCCAATGGTGAAAATGTCCCTAATATCTTTCATTTAGAGAAATAAACTATACAGCTATTGAGTTCGGGATAGATTCCAAAAATCATTGAATGGAAATAACTCAAAATGTTTTAAAAGTATCATTGCAATAATTATACATAAACCAAATTATTTTAGTCCTGCAGAAAAATAGACTTGTTATGCCAAAATATACATTAAATTCTTATTCATTTTTTTCATATTAATGCTATAATTTTAATATTTAATATATATTAATGTGAAGATTTAAAATCGACTTTTAAAAATTACAAGAAATATCAGTTTTAGTCATTTTAAAATGCAACTGTAGTTATATCCTCTGTTACAGTACTGAATTTTATATTTTGAGCTAAGGAATTTTTAATTTTTCTGAAATAATACAATGCGTGTTTAAAAGTGTTTATTCTTGTAATGATACTATAATGCACAAAATCCCCCAAATAAAACTTTTTTTTTTTCAAAAATTTTCAATACTACTATATTATTTAACATCAAAATTTTAAGTTCGATCATTTTTCTTTATTAAAGGTTTCCATCTAATTGTTTTATTTAAATATGTGTTTAATCCTTAACAATATTTTAAACGAAAATTGCTGACAACAAACAATAACTACAACTTTTACAAACAACTTTTGAAATTTCTAGGTTTTCTTGGCTCTAATGTTAAAAATGCATAAATTTTTCTAGTAATAGGTTGAGTGATTCATAAACATTGAACCAAATCAGCATACTTCAATTAAAAATTCTACAAGTAGAAAAAAGCTTTGCTCATTAAAATGAAAATTGTGCATTCAAGTTCTCTTTAACAAACGATCATGTCTTTTCTTTAATGATTTCGACTTATGATGTTTCAAGAATAAATTATTCAATGTGACTCAGTAAAACATAGTTAAAAGACACAGATGATCATTAGAACTTTTTGAAAGAATTAATTTCCTTTTCGTTTGGACTAGTAGTGTGTTCATTAACAATTTCCTATTTTCTCTGTTCGTTAAAATTTTTATATGTTTAAACTATTCATGTTTTACTTTGAATATAACGATTTTTTAAGGTATGTAAGTGTAAGTAATGTTTTCATATAGAAATTAAAATACATAACAAGTAAAAATATTTTTTGAAAATATGGATAAAAAAAGCTCTATTCAAAGTTCTTTTAAGATTTATTCAAATCATAGAATGATTGGTTTTGATTTGATTTTAATTTATTTCACGTATCAAAAGTTTTCTTTTATGCACCTAAAAAAAGGAAGGCAACAATGTATAGCAATAAGCTCCGTTCGATAGTAACTTTTTTCAACTTGTCAACTTCTAAAAAATTACTAACTTTTTTTATTGGATCATTGAAAGAAATAATTCAAATTATGTTAAATTTATTTAAGAATATTTTCTCATAGAAAGATTCTGTTGATCGAAATTTTAAATGTCGATCGAAATAAAACTTAATAATAATACTTAATTTTAAATTAAACTTAATTATGCTTAAAAGATATATTTTGAAAATATTTTGAATCTTTAGTCATAAAAAAAAAAAAAAAAAAAATATTGTATCTAAGATCAGAATAGAGCTAAGAATATCCATCTATTATTCAACTCACCATTTACATAACTTTATGCATTTAAAAGTAATAACACACGATTTGTCAAATCAGAACAAGAAACAAATAAATACTAATCTATTATTTTTATCTATTACCACGCTGAGTCCCATGGTGATTGTGACTGAACTTTCCGTTTAAGTTGCGGCACTCATCGATAACTGACTGTGTAAAATATGATATAAAAGTTAAAAATTTGTATTGTTTTAAATAATTATTAAGAAAGTATAACCCTGTAATAAGAAAACGTTAAGTAATTTTTAAATATATTTTCAGTAATTATTTACAACTATATATTTTTATATCATTTTTTAGGCTGTCAGTCATCAGTGACTGACGAGGTCGAAGAAATCAGAATAACATCAATTTAATATCAGAAAGTTCAGCGTCAGATACTGGCAATATTTATTGTTATTTTTATTTAATAGAATACAAAATATAACAGCATTTTAAAAAATTACTGATTTTTAATACATTGTTTAATATTAATATCCGAAGATAAAACAAGATTTTTTACTAGATAGTTCAAGAAAAACAAAGAAATTTAAAATTTTTGAGATTCAAGTTTATAATTTAGAACATTTAAACATAATTTAGTAATAGATTATGAAAAAATCTGAATTATTTATATATTTTACCTAGCACATTTACATTTATACACAAAACGTGTCAGTTATAATAAAAAATATGTTCTAAAGAAATTCATTATGTATTTTTAAAAAATCGTTTCAACATGCTTTCAAGTGTTTTTTTTATTGATATTTTCGAATGAAAAAATTCTTGTTCTACTATCTGAAAAACATAAGTACATAGAAAGGAAGAATAGATTCGATATTGAAAAATATCAAGTTTATAAATCTTTTATCCTAAGAATTGAAGATTTCTATAAAAATTATGTATTTAGTTTTTTAATAGTTTATCTGTCTATCATAATCATATCTAACATAGGTATGTTATGTGTACAATAAAAAAACTAACACTGTATATTATTTACCTATAATCAAGAAATTGTACTCCTTGCTTTAAATAAAAAAGAAATTATTTCGAAATGCAATATCAGAACTTTCTTCTATTTCTATCCACATTAATATTTCAAAAAATGGTAACGCATGTTAATAGTTCAATAGTATTACTTCAATACTATACTAAAACTTTAATTTTCAACTTAAATTTTATTTCAATCAATCATTCAAAGTAAAATTGAGTTAACATAAAGATGATATTTATAAAAATAGCTCTTCCTTATTCTGATGTTCTTAGTTTTTTGCAAATAATTCGCATATGAGAACGGCAAATTTCTGTTACTGTACAGGCACGGAAGGATAATAGAACTATGCAAAATCGGGCAAAATATATTTAAATTACTATCAAAATCCCCTTTTCCAAAGAAATATCTCCAAATTCAATAAGGATTTTCAGGCCGTATACCAAAACATTTGATTCTATGCATAACTTTACACCTTTTTCAATCACATAATAAAAAACATTACACAAAAATCGCTATTACTGTCACCTCTTACACCGAAATATTTTCAAATGCAAATTGAAACAATTTGTCATAGCCAAAAATTATACACAGGAAATTTGGTTAAATTCTATTCATAAATTTATACAGTTTCCGATGCTACAATACTGAAAATGGCACAGACATTCCTCTTAAAATGCAACTTCTGGCATTTTTTTCCAATTCAGGGAGAACCTGTTTATCATAGACAAAAAAAACATTCAAACAATTTTATTTAACTCTACGCTTAACTTTATAACCTTTTCGATGATGTAATAATGAAAATAGCGTAAAAAAAAACCACTATTACAACGACCTCTTCTGACAGTTTTTTTTTTTTTTTTTTTTTTTTTTTTTTTTTTTCATTCCAGGGTGGATTGGCATATTATAGCCAAAAACATGCATAAAAATTTGGCTCTATTCTTCGCAGAACTTAGAAAACTTTTCGATGTTACAATAAGGAAAATGACACAGACATCCGAATTACAATGCCCCTTTCCTGCGGATTTTTTTAAAACTCAGGGAGTATCTACTGGCCGAAATAAAAAGAGATACACAAAATATTTGATTCAATTCTATGCACAGCTTCATACACTTTACGACGGTACATTTCCTACACACGACTGAAAAACATCTTGTACAAACTATTTTTTTGAAGGGGGTGGATCTTTAACCTCTAAAATGTGTAAATTCGAAATAAGAAGTCGAAAAAGAAAAATCGGATTACCATACTTTCTACTATTGAAGAAAGAAATATTAAAGGTTAATATTTTAGCGTTCTGGATTTTATTTATTAAATAACTGGTATTAAGGATACAAACACAATACAATTGATCATAATAATAATTACGAAATCAGAAATTTTATTTCTCTCTCTCTCTATATATATATACATATATATAGATACAGAGAGTACAAGAGTTAGCCAGTCAGAGAAGAATGCTTTGAATTTGTAGCGATTCCAAAACATTCCCGTATCTAATATAATGTTAGTCCACAAAATTCACTTTTACATCACCAAAATTAAATGGCAATGTATGAATATCATGATAATTCTCAAGCTATGAGATTCTATGCGTTAGTTATTTAGATATGACTATTGAAAATCGTGTGAATCACACAAATGCTTATTAGCACCACCTATTCATCGATTAACACCAAAACATAATCAGCAACAATTTGTGTCAATGTCTAACGGAATTTTAAGTCAGATGAAAATACGTTAGGTCTTGAGATAGAGTTATTCTGGATATCGTGAACAATACATCATAGCAGTGCCATCTGTTGAGCAATTTACACCAACACGTAAAATACGTCAGTTCGTGACAAGGCATAACTGAATCTGAAGTCTGATGGAATTCCGTGCATTAATTCTACAAAAAAGAGATATTTGCGAAAATCGTAAAAAAAAAAGAAGTATTACAGCGCTAAATGTAGGTCGGTTTACATTAAAATGTAAAAAATGTCAATGTCAATTCAAGTCAAGGACTAACTGTATGTGAAATTTGATAAAATTCCGTGCGTTAAATCTGGAGATTGGGTGTTGCGCTAATTCTGAAAAAAGCTGCATTCAGCGCTACTTGTAAAAAGATTTACACAAAACTTATATCAAGAACTAACTAAATATTAATTTTTATTTAATTCCGCGCAATTGTTTTTGAGATAGAGCACCCACATTTTTTTTTCATACAGACACACACACTGACAGACAGAATCACATGCAGACATTTTGTAAAAGAATGTTTTTCGTAATCTCTGACCTTTAAACATGCAAATCCGCTAAAACCGGAATTCGAAAATTTTCACGAATTTTGTTCTTGTAAAGATAGAAGAAAGTAAAAATATAGAAAGAAAAAAATAAATAAGTAGAAAAGTCGATAGCTTAATCATCTCATTCTCTGTGTTTAATGCATTTAAATACTGATATAAGCGTGAAAATATATCATAAAACATAAAACTTGTTTTATATGTATAGATAAAATAACTGGTTTTAATTTTCTAGGAAGTATTATTAAAGAAACAAAACTACAAATAAAGGAAAGAAAAATTAATAAATAATTTTAAAAGAGTTTCTGATTGGAATAAACTTTACTAACAAGTTATTACAATGTTTCGATAAATTTCAATTTCATTTTCGTAGAAACAATAAGGAAAAAGTAAAATATATTTTAATATTAAAAAAAATTATTTCGGTTAAAAAGGAATTTTTAATATATTATTCATTGTAATATATTATTTTTTGAGATTCCTGCATCCCATGTAATTTTTTTTAATATTACTTACTCACAAATACAGACTTTGCACTGAGTTTCAAAATACAATTGAAAAGAAACAGTAAAATAATTTATCATAAAAAATGAAATATCGCATTCTACCTTTTATCATACTTTTAGTATAAAAGACGAAAGCATGTGACAATGATTTTCCCACATTTATATTCAGCGCATGTATATATACTTTTGAATTTATATTATTTTTCGATGCGTTAAAAAATTAAACTATAAAGGTTTTTTTTTTTTTTTTTTTTTTTTTTTTTTTTTGTAATGTAATAAATATGGGGCTTCTAATATTTAAAATTTGAAAGTAAGTTCTCAACACATTTGACCATATTTGTTTTGTTGTTGATTAATTATATCTCGGAAAAATTAAATTTAATACAGGGTACTAAGAAAATAAAATCTCAAATTCAATGGTATGTTAAAATTGTTTAATTTAGACTATTTAAAACTGTATCAGAAGCAATAACCTCTCAGTTATGGGTCAAAATCAATAGGACTGTCGAAAGTCAGACACATCCAGACAAATATGCAGAAAGTCGAAATATACAGTTTTAAGTTTTTAACTGTAGTGACAAAAGTTTTTGTGGTAGAGATTTCATTTCTACTTATATATATATCTGTGGCTTCCAGTAGTAACCAGGTAAGGTACATATAATGAAGATTCCATTATATATAGTTTTTGCTCAAAATTCACTCCGTTGCATTTCAGTTAATCTTTATAAATTAAGAATTAGGTATTCATTGCGCTCTTTTCCCACTGTATAATATTTTATTACGTATGCAAATGCTTTCATTAATTATTTTCTCTTACATGGATTTTTCTGAAGTAATGACTAGCAGAAATTAAATAAAGAAAAACAATTCCTTTCATTCTGCGCCTCTCCTAGTTCCGTTGAGAGCTATCTCTGCGATTTCAACAACGAAAATAAAATCTAATCTTTGTACAGCTGACGACGATATTTTTTCTCTTCAAAAACACATTTTGTTCTGCAAATTATTTCGTGGGTGCATCTCAACGATTCATCTAGTTTAGGGTACAAAATATGAATGCATGCAGATGTTTTCATCGTTCCGTTGAGAGTTTCTTCGATTCTCATGAAATTACTCTGTTAACCCTTTTGTGCCTGCTCCCATAATTTACATACTATCGTTTGGCTTTGTTACTTAACAACGTGCTCTGTCTCTCTTTGCATAATTATCGCCAAGGTCGGCTATTATACAAAGGGCTTTGGCGAAAAACGCAAGCCAAATCCCTATCCAACATCTACACTAATTGTAATGCGACTTGGATTTTATCTCTCGTTCAGAAAAGACCTTGTCACCATGTAACTCTCAAAAAACCGGGTTTCTAAGGGTCACTACCTGAGAAGTCTACTTCTGTGCTCATTCCTGCATCTCTCAATAAAAAACCAAGAAGAGACATTTCTGGTGTTTTTCATTACTTCCGCGGGCCTGTGTTACTGCTATACAATCTTGGGATTATAGCGTAACTTAAATTCTTTCTTATAAAAAGGTGTTCATGTCAGCTGCCACTAAAACGACACCCACATTTTTAATATTTTGAGTAATTAACGTTGAAAGTTTTCAAATGTATTTTTATCATTACTTTTATAAACTAGATTAGAAATTAATAATTTTCACGACATTCAATTATGATATAAGAACTTCTTTTTTTTCCAAAATAAATATACAAAAATGACGTTTATTGATTGAGAACCATTTTTTTTTAATCTTTAAGTGAAAGTTTATAGTCGCCCTATAACGGGAAGTATTCTATTTTCAATTTTCAGTACTACGGCAGATGAAAGTACTCTTTTAAAGTAACATTTTCCCAAATTATCTCAATTTGTTTCAAAAATGTACCTTACCTGGTTATTATCGGTAGCCACACACATATATATATATATATTACTCTCTGCTGTGAGTCCAGTTTCATTGTGCATTGAAAAATTATAAAAGGTGAAAACGATTTATAATTTTTGAATAAAAAAAATAATGTCTGCTCCACCCATACATTTCTATCTATCTTTATAAAAACATGATGAAAAGCATAACACAATATGTAATTTGCTTTTTTATGATGGATGTGTTCATCTTTGAATTTCAAGTATATTTTGACACCTGAAATAATATGTTTATACAAGTGTAAGTAATAAATTTTTAGTATCATACAATAGGCTATACGGATTACAGAATATAATATATGAACGTATACTGTATTCAGGGTGTAAACATAGAAACAAGAGTGAATGTTTTCACTTCTACTAGATTGGTTTGTGGACGGGATAAATTGCTTTCGGCTAGGAGAAGACAAAAGGAATTGTTACTTTGATATTTTATACAATTACAATGTAAATACAATGTAAGAAAATAAGCGCCCCCTCCACCCCAAAAAGACAATAGAATAATTAAAAATTAAAAAAGCATATAGCAGTTACAATATGAATATAATTTTACAGAAATTACATTTTTTCATGCTTTAAAACTACATTTAAAAGTTAATTATTTAAAAACTGCACAGATTCATGGTTGTAATGTTGTTTACAACATAGTAAAATTTGTATTAAAAGATATACAAATTTGTTCAGTAACCGATTAGTAATTTTATAAATCATTAAAAAGTTTTATAAACACTAACACACTTATAAATCTTCTAATTTTATGTTGGATCGTATAGATTAATTCAATGTAATTATAATGGCAATATCTTTTCGTAATGGAATTATTCATGTAATTTGTCAATATTATTATGGATGACATTACTTGTACGAATAATGAACAAGTGTGCAAAAGTAAGTCCCATGAGAAATTTTATTAAAATTTTTCTTCAAAGATAGAAAACCAATGATTATCAACGCACAAATAATGTATAAAAAGGTATCAAGCAGCTGTTTCGAATCTACTATGGAGATTCTTCATCAGGCAAAACTGAGCAAAGAGATACAGACAGAGAAGCGCTGGCTTGTGTTACCACTACTGGAAGGAGCCCGCCAAAAGAAAAGCAACCAATGAGAAGAAAGCAGCAGAAACAACTGGGTGGACAAGTAGAGACACCTACCGGAGGACGAACAAGACAAAAACTAAAAAACGTGGGAAAAAAAAAGCTTTGAATTAAAGATTTCCAAATGCTTGAAAAATAAGAATTAAATGATAAGTCATTTACTAAGGAATGTCAATTTTTAATGATGTGGTAAGCTTCCTGAAAATTTAGATCAAGAATATAAGGATAATTATGGATAATGGGGGCTGAAGAAGAGTTCAACTTATGTTGTGAAGTTGCTATTTAAATTTTCCTTCAATATCATGATAATCAGGCAAGAAAAAAAATTCTGCTAACAACATTCAGAGATAATTTCTTTCTTTTCAAAGCCACATAAATATCTAAAAACAAATTTATAATTATTAAAAAGTACTTACAAAAATATACTACAATAAAATAATCTTATCTGTACACGAACAACAGTTACTAAATATGCTTTATTTTTCACAAAAGAAATTCCATCGCACAGTACATATATCCGAAGTATTAAACTGCATTCGAAAGAAAATTAGTTAAATATTATTGCAAATAAATTATTTATATTAAAAAAAAAACAAACAGATATGTTTCGTGATAATAATCAGTTGAATGATTAAACGATTAATTTATTAATTGATTGAATGAATAAACTCGGTTCCTCGATACGAGTTTATCCGAATAAGCTTTTCACCTCAGAGACTTACAGTTTGAATATAATTCTTTGCCTAACTAATATTAGGATGTGGCGATGGTAAGAAACACTCACCTCCAAAAATTCATAAAGATCTGCATTTGTCAGATTATTATTCAAAGTGTTAATGGATTTATTTGGATTTAATTTCAAAACCTCAATTGTAGAGAGTACGGAGAAAAAATAGAGGAAACAATTATTAAACAATATATGTAGAGTTGCAAAAAGTCGGTATATTCCCGGGTTTATTTCCAATAGACCAGGTTTATTCCCAGGTTTATTCCCAAAAAACCGAATTATTCCAAAAAATCCTGGGTTTTTTCCAGGTTTATTCCCGGGTTTAAACCGGGTTTTTTCTAACCTTTGCAACGCTAAATATACGTTTTAAAGCGTCATGTACCTACAACTGCAAATACCCAATACCACCAGAATCCAGTATTAAATTCACGCACGGCATTGCACTTCATATGGTTTAAATAAAATATATAAAAACTAGCTGCTACTTCCTACCATAAGTCGTTTTTTATAACTGGTAAAAATCGGGTGTTTCATCTATAAACATGCGCTTACAATTAAAAATCGCACAATTCATTTTGTAATGATCCGAGCTTTGCATCTTGTTAGTAATATTGTATGCGACACCTTTAGGTATTACTTCCTTTCAAAACAAGACCCTATAACTTACAATAAATCTTTTGATTTTTTATGCATTCTGAAAAAAAATCATGAAAACACATGACAATTACAGGCTGTAATTAAGGAACAACCTTGTGATTGGAAGAAATAAAATGAAAAAATGTCAGTATTTTAGAATTTCTGAAGATTTTTATTTTTGCCTTCTGATATCTTTCATGTTTTTATCAAAAGCATATATGATTAAATTCCCTTTCTAATTTAAAAAAAATGTTTTGTGGAGCAAAGTTGTAGAAACAAACCCTGTAGCTTGGTAGATTCTATTAATTTGAAAGTGTGGTTATTAGGATGGATGTTCAAGTTAAATCGAAATGTTTCTATTTTTACGAAATATAAACGCCACGCAAATTAATTTAAACTATTAAATATTTTATTTCCTGAGGAAAATTTATGAAAAATAAAAGGTTTTTTAAGCTATTGCATAGCTTTTATCGCGGGCTTTGAGCGCGGCGACCGAATCCAAAAATTCCGTAACGAGAAAAATCCTAACACATCCGTAACGAAAAAAACCTAACACTCGGCTAACGTCGTTTGAGTTCGACAGACTTCGGCATGGTATCCTTCGGTAGACTTCGGCAGACATTAACGCGGTATTTTCCAGATATTTAGAGGATATCAAGTCTCAAACTTATATTTCTTATTTCAGTTACTTTAAATCTATAGTTTCAATAATAAAAATTCCTGATAGAATATGCATAGAAAAGAATCGTCTTAAGATAAAACAAGGTAGGATAATGTAGCTTTTGGTGAATTGAGACCCGCCCAATGGTGAGGATCGAAAAATTTAAAATGCTTATAACTCGCGATCTAATTTTCGTAGCGCGGCCAAATTTTGTTTGGTAATTTATTATGGGACAGTGTTCATTTTTGGTGACAGGAGACCCCCACGGTGAGAGTCGAAAAAGTTAAAATGCTTATAACTCGCGGTCTAATTTACGTAGTGCGGCGAAATTTTGTTTGGTAATTTATTATGAGACAGTGTTACTTTTGGTGACAGGTGACCCCCACGTTGAGGGTCGAAAAATTTAAAATGCTTATAAATCGCGATCTAATTTTCGTAGCGCAGCCAAATTTTGTTTGGTAATTTATTATGAGAGAGTGTTAATTTATGGTGACAGGTGACCCCCACGTTGAGGGTCGAAAAATTTAAAATGCTCATAACTCGCGATGTAATTTTCGTAGTGCGGCCAAATTTTGTTTGGTGATTTATTATGAGACAGTGTTAATTTTTGGTGACAGGAGACCCCAGCTCCCACGGTGGGGGCCGAAAAAGTTAAAACGCTTATAACTCGCGATCGAATTTTCGCAGCGCGGCCAAATTTTGTTTGGTAATTTATTATGAGACAGTGTTAAGTTTTGGTGACAGGAGACCCCCCCCCCACGGTGAGGGTCGAAAAATTTAAAATGCTTATAACTCGCGATATAATTTTCGTAGCGCGGCCATATTTTCTTTGGTACTTTATTATGAGACAGTTTTAATTTTTGGTGACAGGAGCCCCCCCCCCCCTACTGTGAGGATCGAAAAATTTAAAATGGTTATAACTCGCGATCAATTTTCGTAGCGCGGCCAAATTTTGTTTCGTAATTTATTATGAGAACATTTTGGTGACAGGTGACCCCCCACGTTGAGGGTCAAAAAATTTAAAACGCTTATAACTCGCGATCTACTTTGCGTATCGCGGCCAAATTTTGTTTGGTAATTTATTATGAGACAGTGTTACTTTTGGTGACAGGTGACCCCCACGTTGAGGGTCGAAAAATTTAAAATGCTTATAACTCGCGATCTAATTTTCGTAGCGCAGCCAAATTTTGTTTGGTAATTTATTATGAGACAGTGTTAATTTTTAGTGACAGGAGATCCCCCATGGTGACGGTCGAAAAATTTAAAGTGCTTATAACTCGCGACCTAATTTCCGTAGCGCGGCCAAATTTTGTTTCGTAATTTATTATGAGACTGTGTTACTTTTGGTGGCAGGTGATCCCCCACGTTGAGGGTCGAAAAACTTAAAATGCTTATAACTCCCGATCTACTTTTCGTATCGCGGCCAAATTTTTTTTGGTAATTTATTATGAGAGAGTGTTAATTTATGGTGACAGGTGACCCCCACGTTGAGGGTCGAAAAATTTAAAATGCTCATAACTCGCGATGTAATTTTCGTAGTGCGGCCAAATTTTGTTTGGTGATTTATTATGAGACAGTTTTAATTTTTGGTGACAGGAGACCCCAGCCCCCACGGTGGGGGCCGAAAAAGTTAAAACGCTTATAACTCGCGATCGAATTTTCGCAGCGCGACCAAATTTTGTTTGGTAATTTATTATGAGACAGTGTTAAGTTTTGGTTACAGGAGACCCCCCCCCCCCACGGTGAGGGTCGAAAAATTTAAAATGCTTATAACTCGCGATCTAATTTTCGTAGCGCGGCCATATTTTGTTTGGTACTTTATTATGAGACAGTTTTAATTTTTGGTGACAGGAGCCCCCCCCCACCCTACGGTGAGGATCGAAAAATTTTAAATGATTATAACTCGCGATCAATTTTCGTAAGGCGGCCAAATTTTTTGATAATTTATTATGAGACAGTGTTAATTTTTGGTGACAGGAGACCCCCCACGCTGAGGGCGAAAAATTTAAAATGCTTATAACTCGCGATCTAATTTTCGTAGTGCGGCCAAATTTTGTTTGGTAGTTTATTATGAGACAGTGTTAATTTTTGGTGACAGGAGACCCCCACGGTGAGGTTCGGAAAATTTAAAATGCTTATAACTCGCGATCTAATTTTCGTAGCGCGGCCAAATTTTGTTTGGTAATTTATTAAGGTATTGCATAGCTTTTATCGCGGGCTTTGAGCGCGGCGAAAGAATCTAGAAATTCCGTAACGAGGAAAAAAACCTAACTCTCCGGCTAACCCCGCTTTAGTTTGGCCACGGCCGAACTCAGTGTCCTCCTCTCCCTCTCCTTATACGGCCGTAACAAACACTCGAAAAGCCTTTGTTTTCGCGGAATCCTTTTTCACCCCGGAGAATCGTAGATGGCGCTTTTTAACGACTGAGTCAAAAGGTGGAATTTCCTTATCGTTTTGGACTGGACTATAGTATTTCGTTAAGCAAAACTTGAATGAATGTGCGATTTCCGATTTCTTTTTTAATACAAAATGGTTCATTGCTGTGTCCCATACTGCACTTCTGATAAAGCCAAAAAAAAAAAAAATACCAGGAATTTCTTTTCATGAATTTCCTTCAAATTTAGATTTAAGAAATAAATGGTTGAAAGCTGTATCAAGGGAAAGTTTTCATGTGAATGACAAATCGAATTTCAGTGATTTTTATTTAGTACCACCAAAAGCTAATCTGAAGTTCGCAAGCATTGCCGTCGTTAGCGGATATCTTGTGAGATTAATTAAAGAAAAATTTGAATGCGTATCCTATTTATCAAGCATTGAAACGGATAAATGTGATGCACCAATACCGCAGTTGATTACCAATCAGGATAGAGGTGAACTTTGTTACCAAAAGCCACAGTTTGTCAATTTGATTTCCATAATAATGGATTTTATGGAACAGATTGTACGGATTTTAAACGGAAACGGACTTATTGAAACAAGTTACGATTTAATTTTTCCAAGACTAATAAAAAGCCCTTTGTGGGAATGCAATTTAAATGACAAAAAAAAAAAAAAAAAAAAAAAAAAAAAAAAAAAAAAAAAAAAAAACGTTTTTTAATATGTGCAAATTTTTTGCCTATTATTTAAAAAAATATGGCAAATAACTTCACAAATGAGGCCAACTCATCGTATAAAAATTCTTTATCAAGAAAATTTTTAAAGTTTACTTAAATTTAATTTTATAATTCTTATTGTATATTTTATTGTAAAAATTATCACAATGTTTAAAGTATCATTAAAAAAATCTGGAAATCATTCGCAATGTAAATATATATATTTCAAATAATTAAAAATCGTGTAAATATCCAAGTTTAGAATATATATATATATGATTTTGATTGCCGGACAAGGGAGAAAAAATTTATATTTTATATAATAATTATAAAATACATTTTTATTTCCATCATACATTTTTATACAATGTCTTTCCAGAATTAAAATAGTTAATTTTACATGTGTTTTTTTTTTTTTTTTTTTTTTTTTTTTTTTTTTTTTTTTTTTTTTAAGATTAGCATTTATAATTGTTAAATTATTTGAAAAATTGTTTGCAATGTACAGATAATTAATATTTTCTAAATAATTAAGATACATATAAATACCCATGTTTTAGAAAAAAATCGATATGATATCATTGCCCAATATTGCCGAAAAAGTTTGCTTCATTTGTTTATGTTTTGAAACATGTAAATATATTTTTATTTTCATCGTGTACTTTATTGCCATGTCTGTCCAAAGTTAAAATATTTCATTTAATATGTAAGTGTGCTGTTTTTCTATACGGTTGTAACTTCAGAGCAGCACATATAATGGCTCAAATTTATTGAAAATTGTTTGCAATGTATATATATGTATATATCCATATTTTAAAAAATAATTAAGAATAGTATAAATTCCCATGTATTGAAAAAACTCGTTATTTTTTTCTTGCCGGATAGTGACAAAAAGATTTGCTTATATTATGAAACCATGTAGTTACATTTTTATTTTTATCATTTACTTTAATCCCATGACTATACGAGGTTAAAATAATTAATTTTACATGCAAGTTTGTGAATTTTTTTATATGCTTGTATATTTCAGGTCAACACATAGAATTTTTTTTTCTTAAATGTATTATATTTTTTATAATATGACTGTCCAGAATTCAAATATTTCATTTTATAATTTCTCTTAAAATAAAATATTTTTTTTTAAACATAATAGAAATCTATAATTATATATTAATATTTCCCAGTGCACTTCATCTTCTGTACCTCATATATTTAAAATTATAGTGTGAATTATCTGCAGTCAAATTTATGTATCTATATTTTTCATCCGAAGTACGGCATTAAATGTTCTAAAAAGTTATCCTTATTTCAAAGAGTTTTTTTTTTCTTTTGATAAAGTTCTGGTTAATTTTCTTGATATTTTGAAACGGTAAATATTATTTAAAAAAATGTTTTATTGTTTATTTTACGGTCAGAATTCTCAGTGTTTCAAGTAATCAAGAATTTAAATGTAAATAAAAGTAAAAACTTAATTATAATTTTTGTTTTCGATGTTATGGTAGAGTTGTTATGAAAAATATTTTTAATTGCATAAAGCATTGTATTTATTTATCCCTAAATCTTTCAGTTTTTTCTATCTATAGAAAAATAACGGCCATACAAAATATACATATATAATATATGTTTTTTATAACCCATATACAGCGAGGTTTTTCGTATTTTTATGTGTAAAAGTAACGTTCAGTAAGCATTATTTACAGTCAGTATCAAGCCACATAGCGGTGAATGATGATTCCAAAACTAAATGGTGATTGTTAAGGCCGTATAAGGAACGGAAAGCGCTCATGGAGTTTGGCCGTGGTTTGGCAGACTTCGGCACGGTATCCTTCGGTAGACTTTGGCAGACATTGAAGGGGTATTTTTCAGATATTTTGAGAATATCAAGTCTCAAACTTATGTTTTTTATTTCAGCTACCATAAACGTATAGTTTCAATGATAAAATTTCCTGATTAACCTAAATGTATTGTAAGATGATAAAAATATTTTAAACGATATTAACTTCTCATTTATTCAATAAAAAAAAAATTGTTATCGGTCATCACGCTCTGAAAGTGTACCTTGAATTAATATCAAAGTAAAAAAAACTGCATAAATAAAAAATAAATAATTATAATTGCATAAGTTGATAAAAAATGCTATGCAATAGCTTTACCGCGGCAGTTCCTGAGTGCCATATGTATTTTTTTTTATATATATACTTTTACTTTTTGTGAGACATTTCTTAAAATGCTAAACATGAAGAAAATATTATTTGTAAATTTATTGATGACCATATATTTCTCTTTTCATGAAATAAAAAAGATGAAATATGCGGTAGTAACTTTTTTTCCTTGATTTCGAAAGTTTTTGTGGCACCGATTTCACTTCGTTTTTTTTTAAATTTATTATTCTATATTTTCAGTCCAGTTTCATTGTGCATTCAAAAATCATGAATGTGGAAAGGATTTATAAGCTTTGAATAAAAAAAAAGGAAGTCGGTCACAGTCATATATTTCCATATATCGTAAAAAAATATGATGAAAAATAAAATACAAATATTTTTTATTACGATGATGAATGCCTTTATTTTTGAATTTGAAATATATTTCGAAATCTGTAGCAATGCGCTTATATAAGGTAAGTAATCAAATTTTAGTTTTGTGCTGTAGTTTATATGAATTTCAGAAAAATATACATGAAGAAATACTGTTTTCATTCTGTAAACATAGAAACAAGAGCGTCTTTGTTGACGCCTAACAGATTGGTGTATAGGTGAGATAAATCATTTTATTCTAAGGAGAATATTCCAACAATGACAATATTGTGGTATTGATGCATGATACAATTGCAATACAGAAACGCTATAAAATAAGCCCAATAATAAGAAATACAATAGAATACGCCTAACAATACAACAATATCCCCAACATTAATACAAATGGCTCAATAATGTTACATTAATACAAATGTTTTAAAATAAAACAATGTTAAAAATGTACTTGTCTACAAACAGTACATACTATTGTGTGTAATTTTACTAATAATTCAATATACCATATAATCATTCACATTAAAATGCATTCAGTAACTGTTTAGTGATCTTCGTGTGCAACAAGTTAAATAATTTAGTTTCATACATTATAGTTTATATGAAGAGTTTTTGAAAAGAAAATAGCAGCAAGTGTTAATTTAAGCTCTGTGGTATTATTGCTTTATAAAAAATGTATATATGTTTAGTGCAATATTCATAGTTTATTTTCTAGTGCATCATTTGTGTTTACGTTACTATTATTATGAAACAGATTTGTTCGTCTTTGTCAGGAATCACTTTAAATAAAATATTCAAAATTCCGTTACTGGGAGGTGGACGTTAACATTTTTTCATTATAAATGTATGAAGTTCTCCCATGAAGACTCCGATCAGTTCTATTAGTGTACTTATAAGACGAAGAATACTAAAAAAAAAAATAGTGGTGGGAATTGTTCCATGGGTGCCATAATTTGTACACCCCCGAAGATGACACAATCAATAAATAACAGAATTCAACGTATCGGTAATTAACATTATTTTAAAATTCTTTACTCGGATCATGCTAAATAGGTGTGAATTGTAATATTCCATTCAATCATATAGCATAATTTGAACATAAAGATTTTTTTAAATATTAATTATCGACACCTTGTGTTCTGTTCTTATTTGTTTGCGCGCTCGTATCTCAGAACAAAATTTACATGAGAGATGAGATAAAGGACAATCCTAAGAAATAAAAAGGAAAGCGCATAGGTTTGAAACATTCTGAGATTGCCATGATGGTTTTGGCACAGAAGCAAGGTGGACATATTGAATCCGACAGATGAAAATTTTGTGTGATTTATTTTATCACGTGCGTCTTTCGTTTGTGATGTCGCTAACATGCGTGGCACTTTATGATCATCAGTTTGTATGAAGAAAAATGTAATAATAAATTTAATTACAGACACCTCGTATTCTGTTCTTGATCGATTTCGCCATATTCAAGAATGTTAAAATCAAGGCGAAAATGGCCCAATTCCCACAGATAAATATTTAGTATTATTCGCCTAATAATAATAATAATAGTAATATAATTAATTGGAGAAAATACTAATACAATTTAAACGAATAATACTAATGAAATTATTTGTGAGAATTAGCCCATTGGCATCAAGAAGTTTAAAACATAGGTCATATTGGCTTTTTCTTATCTTAAACCAATCGCAGCGCCTTAGTATCTCCTAGCGGTTTTTGTTTGAACTAATATTTTTCCCCCAATGAATTTTCCATGGTCTGATATGTTTATCTTTCCAATATGAAGACGTTACATCCACAGATTCTCTCGCTTTACTCGCTTTAGGGATACTTTAATTTGAACTACCCTGTATATTCACTTTTAAAAGTTTGATTAAGTAGTTTTTATTTTCTGTGTTATATGCGGACAGACAGATAAGTGAAAGAGACGAGGGTTACAAGTGCTACGTATGTATGTAAATATGGCTTCACCTAATAATGGACATTACAATGACTCGTTCAAAGTTGATTAAAGTTCTTCTTAAATTTTAGATAAAAACTCTACTTAGATAATCAGGCCTTGTTATTAATTTATATTCATTAAATTTGGTTGAATGTACTAAAACCATTAATTTCAATGAAGATATATCTATTAAGCTTTGCGCATTTCGTATGTTTCTTATAATCTAAATAAGGCTATCTAAATAACTTCAAGAAAAGTTTAAACAAATAATAAATCGCAATTATGATGTATTAGTACAAACCATTATACGAAAATTCTTTATAGGTATGCACTTATTATGAATCATGAAATATTTATAGACATGTAAGCTAAAAAGCATATCTATGAAATGAATTTATGCAACTAATAACTTACTAGAAAAGTACATTTTTTAACTTTTTCTAGAACTTTTATTATTAATGATTTGTTCTTTAAAAGTTACACATACGGCTGCTTTCGTTTCTAAATTCTTTTTCCTTTCTATATAGATATCCGCTTTGTAGAAACTAGAACACGAATTCTTCAACTGAAAACATTAATAGAAAATAAAACATGTCAAAAGTTTGTGAAAAGAATTTAAAAAAATCTTTTTTCCAAGTTGGAATAAATTTTTCTTCGGGCTAAAACTTTTGACAGAAAAAAAGCAAATCGGCTATTTCAGAGATAAATAATTTATCTCATTGAACAATCCCTTTTAAATACAGTTTTATCTCCAAATAAATAGATTTTAGACTCTTTCTAAATAGTGTTTAGAAACGCTGCAGTTTTATGAGACAAAAAATTATCTTATACATATACGCTGAAAGAAAAAAAATTGTATTTCTAAATATGTAAATTTACAGAAATCTGCAGCTTAAATAAAATTTATCCGTACACTGTACAGAATAAATGTTATGGAAGACTGTAGCTTTACACAAAAAAATCTATCAGAATAATAGCAATCTTACTAAACTTTTATCTGAAACATGGGTTCTAGTAACATAAATGTTATAGGCATCCAAGTTTTCTAAAAAAAATCTTAATAGCGCTACAGATTTTTTGATTTACAGTGCAAATGTGTATCTGCTACATGAATCTATATTGTTGCCGTTACAAAAAATATTCTAGGAATCCAAATTTCCCAGGTAACTTTTAATAATTTCAATGGTAGACTTTTTTTTACAGTGTACATTTACATTTACCTATTAATTCATAAGATATATGATGACCCCAGAAGCCAAGGGGTATAAGTGACAAAATTGAAAAAAAATGAGTTAAGTGCACAGGGTATCTGGAAATATGCTTTTTTTCATTTCAGGTAAAGAAATATAGGTCATTTTCTTATTATTTGGGGAGTTGCAGATATAAACCACTTTTTTTCGAAAAACAAACAATATTGATTAATTATACATTTAAAGAAAATTGTACTCTATTTTTTGAACAGTTATTGAAATGAGAGTTCAAAGATTAGAATGCAACAAGCAGATGTTTCCTATTTCAATTTAGTCAATTGTTATTGATGTTCCAATATAACATCAATTTTCTTTAAACTCAATTTACTCCAAATCGACATTTTGTCACTCGTACTCCTTGGCTTCTGAGGTCGTCATATATATATTAAATAATGTATCATAATTAAATGTATTAAGTATGTATGTTCATTACTTTTTCTTCGTGATGCATGATTGAATAGTAACATGAAATAGAGTTACGTTTTTCAGCTTTCTTTGAGGGAATCTTTTAATTATTATGGTTCATTTATGTATAATGTTGTATAGTTACGTAAATGCAGGATTTGTTACTTGCATTTATTTTATTGATGGAAATTTCATTTATATTTTTCTGTTAGGTATTTATATATACATATTTCGCTTTTTATAATATTTTGCGCTTTAAAAACTAACGAACAGCAAGTAAAATTTTAACACCGCATATAAAATTAAGTATATACATAATTAAATTTTAAAACTAAGGAAAGTAGCGCCAAGTTTCAAGAAGTGTATACAAAAAATTGAAGTTAAAGATATAAAATTCCCTAGGAGATATTTTAAATATACGAATGCATCAAACACCCATAGACTTTGTATTAGTGATAATAAATAGTGCTAAAGTAAATATAACTTGTTTTAAATGTACAACTGACTGAAATGAGCAAAACCGATTGTTGTTTTCTTTAACCACTGTAGGAATATTTTCTAAAGTACGAGAAAGACTGACTGCGCTAAAATGGAATTTGCAAGATGTTCAAACGCTACCACGAGCAAAAAAAGTCACGGCATCCTACCTCTCTGCCATCTGCTGGTTACTGAGGGAGAGGATTCTCTACGTAACTGATATTATACTGTTAAAAATTTTGCTCTAGATTGAAACAAATTTTGGTGCTCAGTGTAGTAAATATATATGTTATTCAATAACTTTTTATACTAGATTGGAGGAGTCTCTGACTTATAAGTATTTCTTTAAGACTGTATAAACTTAAAATAAAGAGATAAGGAAAAAATTCGCTTACCTCATTTATGGTCCCCACAGATCACACAAGGCACGAATGAAGATAAATCCATTTCATTGCAACAGCGATGAGCTTGCTGCTATAAGAATACTAAAATATACTGTTAATAATGTATTGTGGATTATTTCAGCATTCATAACGAAGATAGATAATTTTTCTTTAGATTTAGTATTTTAATAGAATAAAAAACATTATAAAATATCTTGATTATTATAGTTTAAAACTGGAGAGAGAAAAAGGCATTGCTCCGTCTACATTTTTCAATTGAAACTGCGTAGTGAAATATAAAAAGTCAAAGGAAATCAAAGTTCAAAAACATCTACAGTTCTTTTAGAGTCCGAAAAGGGAAGAACAATGCAAAACCGCTGAGTGGAGAAATTAGGGCTTGGTACATATGAAATAAAATAAAAAGTCTTGATTAAAGTGTCTGAATTCTTGTTTCGTCGATTCGTATATCTAATACTCAGTAGCTGCCACCCCTTTTTGAACCACCATCTGGAACTTCCTATTTCAACCTCTATCCAACTATTGGAACGTCCTTCAACAGAGGCTCCAAATATTGGTTCAATGTTTCACCATTTTATAGTGGAAACGATTGAGCACCAAAATTTGGTTCAAACTAGGACAAGATTGTTAACAGTGTACGCGTAAATTGTACGCGACATCTACAGAGAATATCAAGTGTTCCCTGACGATCTCTATTTAAATACTGCTCATTGCGAACACGGTTTCATTTGGTTATTTGTATGATAACAAATACTTGTTACCATGTTCTGCGTTTTGCCTCATAAGCAAAAAACAAAGTATGTTTTCGAAAAACGCTTATAACCAAATTATACAGCACAACATGTATTTTGATATTTAAGATAAAGATGCTTATTTTTAATGTATAACTGCACTGTTAAAACTAATGGTGACACATTGCACCTTTTTAAGGGTGAAAGGCTTGTCTCACTGGTGACACCCCTAAAAGAGCCAAAATAGAACCTTTAATTAGGGTGGAAAGATTGCACCCTTAATCCAGAGAGCCCAATGATAAAAAATTAAAAAATATAGTAACCGACTTTCGGCCCTCTATGGATTCGAACGCAGAACGTCTGATTACAAGCTCAGCGCCCTATCCACTCGGCCATCAAGCTCACCTTCAAAGTCTCCCTGAAATGTTCATATGTCCTGAAATTCAAAGGTTGCAAAGGTATAAAAAAGCTCGCTAAAAGTTAACCATCCGAAGTTCTAAACATAATTGGAATAGCGTATAGCGGTTGTAGTCATCGTAGGAAAATATTGCTGTGTTGATCCACCAGTGAATGCGAGTTGAAGTGCAGATATGCACGTTACAGAGCATGCGCAAATGACTAAGGGGTGAAAATCTTCCAACGGTGTGCATTGCGCGGCACCCTAATCAGCGTGAAACACCCAATGGCACCCTTCAACAACACATTTTCAAGCCCGCTGGGGCCAAGTGATTTAACCTTTTCACCCCTGGGCGTCAAATGCAACCGGTTCGTCACCTTTATTTTTAACAGTGTAGCTGAAATAAACTAAAAGGAGATCTGTTTTCTTTTACCACTATCGCAATATTTTGTAGATGCATTTTATCTTGAATTTTATACGTTATATCTTCACCTCAAATCTTCATTCATTTATTTCCTTTATAAATATTTTGGTGCAGTAAATAACGAATATTGGAAATGGTTTCATAGATATTGAGATAAGCAATTTATAAAAAAAAACTTCAAAAAATTCGGCACAAAAATGTTTGAACATCTTTATCTAAAAATTGATAGGATTTACCTACAAAAAATAATATGGGATATAGATAAGGATATTTTTTATATCCTAAACTAGCGGACCCGACAGACGTTGTCCTGTCACCGACAGACGTCGTCCTTCCTGGCACCGACTCCTGAAAATCAAATAAATGTACGTAAATATAGTAATACGCACGATAAACACTACGCTCTTAATTTAACTTCTTATTACAATTATGTAAGGAAATTATTCTTCACTCTTCAGTATTTTTTGAAGTCGGTTCATTTTTTGATAGAAAAGTTTATTTTTTCTCTTTTTAGTTAAAAGTTAACGATTTTCTGAAGTCGGTTAATCAAAATTATCATACAGGAAATATTATTGTAAAGCATACGCGTTCGTCAGGAGCGGGATTCTAACAGGCGATCCCATTCTTCATGAAGCAGAGCTTAAATTTGCCGCCTTAGACCGCTCGGACTTTCCGTCCGCACGTAATTCGTCGAACTTATTCAACACTTTTAATCAGCAAAAAATCACTAACTATTAGTTTTTGCCTAATTACTAAAAAGTACTGAATCAATTTCGATGAAATGCGAATCTAAACCATTTTCGAGTCCACTGGAACACACACACAAAATTTCATTAAAATCGGTCCAGTCGTTTAGGAGGAGTTCAGTGACATACACACGCAAAGAAGATTTATATATATAAAGATTAGCATTGCAATTTAATTTTAATTTTGTAATTGTTTTGGCTGGCACTGACTCCAAAAAATCAAATAAATGTACATTAATATAATAATACGTACGAGAAATACTACACTCTTAATTTAATTTCTTATTACTGTTATATAAGGAAATTATTTTTCACTTTGCAGTAGTTTTTTAAGTCGGTTCAATTTTTGATAGAAAAGTTTATTTTTCTCTTTTTAGTTAAAAGTTAACGATTTTCTGAAGTTAGAAAATAATATTGCAAATCATACACATATGTCAGGAGTGGGGTTCGAACACACGATCTCTTTCTTTTGAGAACCAAAGTTTAAAGCGGGCGCATTGGACCGCCTGGCCATTCCGTCCGCACGGTGTTCAGCAAACTTATTCAACACTTTTAATTAGCGAAAAATCACTAACTATTAGTTTTTGCCTAATTACTAAAAAAGTACTTAATCAATTTCGATGAAATGTGAATCTAAACCATTCTCAAATCCACTGGAACACACTCAAAAAATTTCAATGAAATCGGTCCAGTCGTTTAGGAGGTGTTCAGTGAGAAACACACTCACAGAAGTTTTATACATATAAAGATTATCGCGTATTCATGAAAATAAGACAAAAAAGTGTAGCATTACTCAGTAACTTATGCCAAAAAGCATCCGATTTTATATATAAAATTAGAACTTGAAATTTTTTAAATGGAAGAAAATGCCTAGAATTTTTCGTACGTCATTAGCATCATTTAATGCATTTTACTTTTTTTTAAAGTGCTTTATAAAATAATAAGTAAAGGAAATTAACTAGCATAAATTTTTTTATGAATAACAAATAATAAACAAGATAAAATAAAATAACGTAAAAATTGAGAAAATGATGAATTTTTAGGAAAAAGTTAAAAGTATCTAGTTTTTAAAATTAATTGGAATGTTTAATTCATTCAAATAAATTAATTACAGCTTTTTAATACAATTTTCTACAATATTAATTAATGAAGACCCTGTATTGATAAAAAGTAAAAAATGGCATATGCAGAAGCGGAGTAATTACCTTTCCTTTTTCTTTGCTTTGAACTGTTGATAAATAGTTCAAATAACTCAATGTTAAGCTTGAAAATGAAAGTTTGTTAATTAAGGTTTTTTTTAATGAAAAATAAAAAATGTGTTAAATTAACATGCAGTTTCAATACAAGACACACTAGAATTTAACTTCGAACGACTGAAATATAATTTTTATGATTGAATAGAAACTACTGGAATATTTTTTATTAAATGATTTATGATATTTTCATATAAAGTATAATGTTGTATTTCATATTTTAATAAAAACATAAGATATTTGAATCCCCTTAATCTGGAAGAAAACATTACATAATAACATATTTTAAGAGTACTTTATGTAAAATTTTAACAATAATTGCTTAAAATGATATTTCAAAGTCTGTTAATTGAGGGTTTTTTAGACAAAAAATGTTTTAAATTAATATGCGCTTCAATACTAGAAACACGGGAATTTAAATTTGAACGAATATTTTTTTTGTTGTTGTTTGAATAATAAATATAAGTCTTTTCTTTAATTAAATGATTTATGATACTTTTAAGGTAAAGTATACTTTTGTATTCCCTTTACTTTTGTATACTTTTGTGTATTTTAAATGGAAATGTAAGGTATTTGAATTGATTTACTGTAAAATAAAACATTATGAAGTAATACTTCAGGATGGCAAGTTATCAGGGAAAAGTACAATAAAAAAATTCATAAATAACAGTACTTTGTTAAAGATAAATTTGTCTTATTTAATAGCTTTATAATTTTAAGAAAAATTATAAAAAAATATTGTTAGTTTCCTCTTTTTTGACTGTGCTTTTTACTGACCACTCGCCACCTTGTAATATCTTCACAGACTTTCAATATACGTTGATTTAAAATAATTAGTAAAATTGTATAGTTTCGATAAAACATTTTATTCTGCCCCTTTTTTTAACCGACTCAAAGAAATTTCCCATAATGCGTATGCAATAATCTTCATTTATAAATTTGAATTATGTACTTTTTTAAATGAAATAAGAGTAAAAATTACACTTAAATATTTATCCCACGCATCCAGTAAGATTTGTTTTGAACCAAAATCATTTGCGTTCTAGGTCAATACATACCAGAATCTCATTTTAAGGATGCATAGGATTCTTAATTCTTCAAAAATTCAAATTTTTAATATATACATATAGAAACAGATATAGATATAGATATAGATATAGATAATATTTTTTTAACTAAAACAAAATTAAAAACAATCTTAATAGTTGATAAATATGCATACCTTCAAAGAGCGAATTTTTAAGTCAATTTTCTCAAAATATATTTTTGTGTCATTCTGCGTAAATTAGTTTCAAAAAATCTTTTCGATGACTTTCCAAGGCATCAAAAACTATAACATGCGAATTTTAAATAGGTCTTAGTTTACCTGAAAGGTTACAGTAAATAATCTTATAGCATTTACAAGCGTAAAGTATTTAAAATTTTTAAGTACATTCGGTCAGCAGTCTCATAACCATCGTCTGGGAATATTTTTAATTAATATCGTCAAAATCACACAAATAATTTACTTTATTTGGAATGGGGAGTTTACGTGAGTGATTTAGCAACTATTGACAAGATATATATACAATATTTGTACTGCGATAGTTGATGTGGAATATCGATTCCGTATCTTTTAGATACCTATTTGTTCAATTTCAGATCTATATTATATATTAACATATTTTTGAAGGAAGGGGGGGGGGGAGAATTTTAAAGGCCCATTTTTGAGGGATTTTTTAGAAGGGAGTGAGGGTGAAAAGTGGTTTGGAGCTTATATGGCCAGATTTGTGGCAGTTTTTAAAACATGCACCCAGAAAAAATAATGATTAAAACTACAAAACATGTTTTGTTCAGTACATTTAGGTTATTTTAAACGAATTTTTAGTTAAAGTAAAAAATCGGTTTGTTGCTCAGACAAAAAAATATTGCTAACACTCTTATAAAATTTTAACAAAATTTCATTAATTTTATTTGAGTCTTACTAAATTCTTGTATTTTCAATTTGAAATTCCAATAAAATTTTGTTGTTTTTGCTAAATGTAATTGGTGTGCAATAGCCATAACTCTTTCGCGTAATTTTGTTTAATTGTATTACATAGCTATAAAAAATTGACATAATTTTTGGATAGTAAAAATATTTCAAATTGAGACGCATTGATGACGTGACTGTTACGTTATTATGCATTTCGGATGAAAATTGTGGACGGAAAAAAATCAACAATATTTTTTTGTTTATTCAATCAATATTTCTATTGACTTGTATTTAAACGAAAAGATTTGTTGGACCAAACTCATTTTGGTTCATTCAACGAAACTTTTTTTCTGAGTGTGGCCACATCACAATGACTTCGAGTGCAAACGACAATAGCCAAGTCTCATCCGCTATTACAAATTTAGCCCTGTAAGCTTCAAATCAGCCTTTCATCCAACTACCCCCTCTTTCCCCCGCCTGTCTAAAAATATGCTAATATATCAGCTGCGGTTCTGAAATTTAGAATATAGGTATCTAAGACATAGCTTCGATATTCCACATCTACCCTCGGAGTAAAAATATTTTACATACACTATGGACAATATTTTTTGAACCACCCACGGATAATATTTAGATTAGCTCGAAGTAGAAGTAGTAGTTCTTTATATTAAACTTGTATAGAAGTTTTTATAAGCTGTTAAATAACGAAAATATCTAACAATTGTTCCAATAATTTTAATATGTAACTTTTTTCACATACATCACTTCATTGGATGCTCATTAAATACAAGGAATAAGCGGGTTTTAAACATTTTCCTCTACATAAGCTTTAACCAAGAGGCTACTACTACTAATTTTTAGCTATGTGTTTAAAGCAAAATGAGCTATGTGAGCTAAGAGACTTATTGAATTTAATGAATTATCTGTTAGGTATAATCTTCTGCACAAGTTTAATCATACATTGTAAAAAATATGACTATTTTGCTGCATCGTCACTCCTCCGCTTTTATAGAAAACGACTACTTCAGGCTATCATGGAGCATTCTCATTGGCCAAAAGAGTGATATTCTGTAGAAGCGGGGGAGTGACGATGCAGCAAAATAGTCATATTTTTCACAGTGTAAGCACTATTACTTCTACTCCCAGCTGCATTAATAATTGTACAATTTCCATTCTAAATGAAATGAAGATTTGAATAAATAAAATAAAAATACAATTATTGAAAATATACTCTGACGATAGCTGCAAGATTGCAAAACGATTGGTAAACTTGTATAATCTTTATTATTAATAATTGTCGCATTTTAAAGTCCATAATTTGTAGTCTGTTATTGAATAAAAGTAGAATATCATTTTATGATTTTATTTTCATGACTTTTTAGGTTGTGTTTTTGTAGGCTCTAAAAGAGGACTAAAACTTCATATTTCTATATTGGAACAATAAATATATTTTTAGTATTGTTTTGCTAAAATTATAAAAATGTTATGAAAAAAGATTCCCTTTGTGTTTGAATAGAATAAAAATGTTATAAAATAACAAATTTTCCGGTTCAGTCTAAGCAAAAGTTTTCCAAGTATATCATGTATCAAAAAGTTTATTTTATAAGCTTTTTTAAATTATACGCGCAACCTGCAATTTGAATGCTTATCTCGCAAAATTAAGTTTTAATCAAAAAGCAATTTTTACAATATGATCAGGAAAAATATGAAAACCAGAGGCAACGTGTATTTATTATTTTCCATAAAAGTCCTGTTTTGTCAATGTGTTAATTTAAACATAGAAAATGACAAAAATTATACTCATTTTTATTTATTTATTTTACGATTTTTTAAAACTTCTAAATTCCCTTAAAAGAGATAATTACACAAAGAAATCACTAATTTTATGTTATAAATTTAATTAAATATCCTTACTTTATGAACTTTAGACAATCTTGTAAATGTCAGTTATCAGGATAGTACAATATACAAATATTACATTGAATTTTTGATTAATTTTTCAAATCCTCACATATTTATCGCCAGAATTTTGATGTATATCATTATGAAAAAGGTTTTAAAATGTTAAAATGTCCAGTACTTTACTGGAATTCCTGTTCTAATTGTGACATTCTTTATAGAACAATCTTTATAATCTCAGGTTTTACAAGAGCAATTTCTTTAGAAAAAGATAAATTCCATTATTCTTAAAGAAATCGTGTATGTGTGTTTTTTCTTTATACGATTAATGTACAGCTAAAGGTATTCTTATTGTTTTCATATTTGTAAATATTTATAAGCATATAATATTTTAACATAATTGTGTCAAAAAGATTACAAAGAATGATTTTCTGTCTAGAAAGGTATAGAAGAAAACACAATGAATAAGTTTCCGTCAGATATGGAAATACGATGCTTTATTTTTTTGTATGAAATGTAAAAAATGGATCATAAGAAAGAGGTGTTTTTTATAAAAGAGAAAAAGAAAATATCAGAAATATTTTATTTCAAGAACCTTTCAAAACGTCATTCTATTTTGAGCAATATTGATGAAAATTTGAACTGTTTTATAACACAACGCATGGAACATTCTATCGAATTTTATTTTCCTATTTGAAAAATTCTATGAAAGAATATTTCTGGTATTATAAGAGACAATTTTATTATTGCATGAAAATATATTTTATTTAAAACTGTTTAACACAGAAAACTAGATTTCATCTGTGCGTTTTGAAAGATGCGATTAGCAATGTACTAGTTTATTTTTTAAAAATGAAATAAATATATAAATTTTTAAGGAAACAATACCGGTAATAAACACAATATCAATAAGCGACATTTACGTTTGAACTAAATTTATAGTCTTTGAAACTCAGACTTTCATAGATTACTGATGCAAATCTTTATTGGTAATGCCTTTCAATAATGAATTTTCTGGGTAATTTTCTTGATGCAATATGATTTTAACCGAAACAATCAAGGCCTGCAGTTATGTTATAGCAATTTAATATAGATTTTAATAAAGATGGCTAACTTTTGTTTATTTGTACTTATCTATAAACATTTTATTGTACGTTTTAATATAACTAAAATCGAATTTCAAAAATATTTTGAAGTGTTCTTTTTGGATTTTGTGTTCCTTTTTTTGCATTTTTTATAGTCGTGCAGATTCCAGTACTAGAACTGCAGTATATTGTCATAATCAGTGTGAGAAACACTATGAAATACTGAAATCATACTAAGACAGGTTGCCGCACAATATAACAAAATGGCTCGATTCCACAAAGTTGGGCAAAAAATAAAAAATAAATAAAAAGACTTTATGATAAAAACACTACAACTCTACGATGTGCAATAGAACTAAGAAAAATCACTATTACACCATTCCTTTTAGGTGGATTGTTACCAAATTCCTGTGGGATTTGCCGAAAACGTACACATAAAATTTATTGCCGTGTTTTGCATAACTCGATCGTCGCATCGAATGTTCAATAATTAAAAACCCACAAAAAGATATTACATATCCCTCTTTATGTGAAATATTTCCAAATTCAAAATGATTCTTTTGGTCGTAGTCAAAAACATACATAAATATTTGGTTCAGCTCTTCGTATAATTTTATTCATTTTACAATGATACAAATCGGACAACCACTCATTTTGTATAAATATGTTTCTTGGGATCTTTGACTCCCGAAACATATAAATCCATCGAAAACTAGAGGTCTAATAAAACGTTGATTGCAATAATTACTTCCTTGGGAAAATGAACTAAAAACGTAGATGAACCTGTTCTATGCATTCCAAAGTTTATGAAGTGGAATCGGTTAATGGGATACAAATAATACATTTGCGGCAATACACTTAATATGTTTATGGAATTTTGCATAATTTTGGAATTTTCGAAGTTTTCTTGTTGCTAAAAGCTGATATTTTATTTTATTTTTTAATCACACAAGTTTGTGTTTTTATCATTTTGCATAAGACAATCAAATGCTATTCAAATTCTATTCGTGTTTTTTGTAGCGTTTTTATGTTTTGTTGATAGAAACGCAATTTGTTTACAAAGACATCGATTCAAAACAAATTCTAAATTGATCCATGAAATGGAGATTTTTTTTTCTTTGAAGAAAAGGAGGTGAGAAAAGTCATATCCGACACAATTTGCATGGATTCGATAAGACCAAAACAATGTTATTGCATCGTAAACACGTTATATTTGATTTTGCCGTCGGATTTTAATGAGACCCAATTTTACTATAAGTTCTTTTCTTTAACCTATTTGGGATAAAAATTTTCAAATCATACTTCACATTTGCATCAAGATAAAGTTTCCAAGTATCAAGTCATTTCGCTCTACATCAATTTCCATGAATGCACAGCATTCGTTCCACTTTGCGACTTTACGAACACTGTGTGAGAAATGAGAACTTATAATTTGTAAAAAATCGACCATTGTGAAAATTATTTAAAGCATTTTGTGAAGTGAACTTTAATTTCCCAGCTTAAAATAATCTTAAGATTATCTGAAGAAATCGACATTTTCTTCAGAAATTCTACAGAAATTTGAAGGAAGTTTTCAGGTTTAGCTTTATCTTAATATTTGCTGCAGAATTTTTAAAGATATTCTTAAAAATATCTGAATAATGGGCCAAATGCCGACGGATTTCCCCCTGATTTTTGGGCCAAATACCTATAGATTTTCTACAGATTTTTTTTAGTGGGGTTACTTATTAAGTGAACTCATTTATTTTGTATCTAAAGATGCATTTTTGTAAATGATTTTCCCCTCATTTCCAGATAATCTAGAATTACAAACATTACATTACATACCACATGTTTATTTCTAATAACAGTTTAATATTGTAAAATTCTTAGCATTTTATTAAAAACTACTGAATTAATTTCATGTTATTGTTCTTTAGACAGCCATAGATGTTAGTACACTGTAAAAAAAAAAAAAAAAAATTCTGAAATTTGACAGATGTAAAATCACAGAAATCTCTACTGCTTACTAAACTTTTATCTTTACAATGAAAAAAAAATGTAAATTTACAAATCTAGTTTTTGTAATGCGACATAAATCAGTAGTTAACAAAAGAATATACTTCTACGAAATTTACAGCAATCGTTTTAAAATTTTGTCTGGAACCCGGGTTGCTGTAACATAAAGTTCTTGGCATCACAGCTTAATAATAAAATTTGTAGCATTAATTTTTTTTTCAGTGCAAATGTCTATATGCTACGCAAAGTGTTTTAGGAATAACGATATGTTTGAGGCCAATACATAAAATATGTTAAAAATCCGATTTTTAAAAACATTCGTAATTGTACCGATTCTTTTTTACAGTGTTTCGCCAGATATTGTTTATGGTTACCACTGTATACGAGATACAAAAATACAAAGACCTATTAATATCATTACAGATAGCAATAATTAATGTATATTTAAAAAGTGAACAAATCATGCGAGTTGAGATGTCCTATTTTAAACATTAACACATATTTTTATATGTAGGTATCTCATTTAAAACACTATTTAAAAAAATCTGTAGTTCTACAGATGTAAAGTTGATGAAATATGTTTGCTTACTAACATTATATCAGTACACTGTACAAGAAAAGATCTAAATACACAAATCTAATTTTTGTAAGGCTACAGAAATCTGTAACATTACAAACATTACAAACGAATCTACAAAAATTACAGTTATTTTATTAAAATTTCATCTATAACCTGGGTTGTAGTTACATGAAAACTTTTAGGAATCCTAGTTTTCTAAAAATTCTTAGTAACTTTACAAATTATTTGATTTTTAGTGTAAATCTGCATCTGTTACATGAATGTTTGCTGTTGCCAATACATATAATGTTCTAGGAATCCTAGTTTTCTAGAAAAGTTTTAGTAGCTTTACAGATTTATTTTTACAATGTACCTGATAAAATGCGAAACAAATAAATTGTTGTTTGGTATAACATAAAAAAAAGACAATTCATATTAATTTTATTTCTTTGTATATTTTAATTATTTTTTCTCCTTTTTTTAATCATAGACAAGTAAATTTACAAATAAATATTTATATTTTAGGTAATTAGAAATTATCTCAATCGAATTTAAGAAAAAGAAAACATGCTTATTTTTTAACAAAAATGAAAGTCAAGATTGACGATCCAATTTATTCTTTTTCTACGTTTGCAAACAATCTCCAGAGGAAGCATTTATTAAGCTTTTTATAAACAACAATTAATTAAAAATTCCTTATTTTTGAAAATTTCGGAATAAAAAAACAGCTCTGTATAATATTGTATAATATAAAAAAGAAATTCAGAAATAAAAATTGCGTTCGTGTTTACTTGTACGTAAATGGTCTTTTTCGATATTTTGATGTTGAAAATGTCACTATTGATTTTTACTTTTCCCTTTTCTTTACATTTCCGAGAATTTGATATTTAAAAAAAGGAACCCTTATCTTTTTTTATGTCTCTACTTAAAAATTGATGAGGAAAATAATGTGTTGATGGTTTACATTAAGTGATGACTTACTATCTCCTTTGTGAAATGCTGATTGGTTTATTTTGTGTCGGCCGATTATCTACTCGAAGGACATAGGTTTAAGGGGGGTGCCTTTCGTGGGGGGTCTTTCTAAGAGAACCTTACCCGTATAAACAAGGTCCGAAGAAAACCACGAAAACTCCGAACGGTTAGGCCGACGACCGCAACTGGGTTCTAACCCAGCACCTGCCGTCAACCAAATGAGAGGTCAGAACCTCTCGGCCACTTGTGGGGCCTGTGAAATGCTGAAATTAAGTATGTATGTACTCACACCATTTTATATGTTTTTTCCCTTAATTTTGTCTCGAAATATAAAACCAGAGCTTGTTTGTCTACGATAGTTTTAAATCAGAAAAAATATAGATTAAAAACCATAAGCGTCCTTCGAAAAAAATTATCATATGCGTTTGTACATAAATTGGTTAATTGTTATGTATAAAACAAAGTCTCTACTAAATAAGTAAATTCTGGTAGGCTGAGTCTTTAGGCAAAGATGATTTTGAAATAAAGTATTGATTTCACTGAAAAATTCAAATCAAGATTAGAGATAAACACAGTTTATAAATTTTATCTGTTCGTTTTTGTCGAAATTTAATTACGTTTCTCTGTCGGAGCTGATTTTATCAATGGCTGATTTCTTAACTGAGATAATAACCATCTCAATGTTTTTGTTGAGTACATATATATATATATACTTAAATTTTTGAGGTGAGCTGTATTTGGGGTTCCTGAAATAAAAGAAAATGAAAAGTTATGAAGCAATGTTTCAAAAGTCGCTCTATGGCAACGAATACAGTAGGCAATATTTCTTATAAAATCTACAAGTGCTACTATCTAAAGCTATAATTATGTGAATAATGAGAAGTTTTACTTTATTTTCCATTTCAAGATCATATTATTCTTTAAAAGACAGAGTCTGAGTACAACAGATATAACTGAAATCATATCCAACATTATAGACATAAGTGACGATTTACGTATCAGACGTTTTATTCTATTAATTTATATATTTTGTCACGGCTGTGGCCATGTAGCATGCAGGCATTACAAAATAAATAATACCCGAGCATATGATGCCACTCATTATTCCGATTAAAATTATCCAGATCATCATCATCTATTTTCAAATTCTTTCATTCACAGAAAAAATTTTACTTAAATCGAACCGCAGTATTAAATGAACCTAACAAATGTAAATAAGAAAATATAGCTGAAAACAGAAGCAAATAAAGTAAAATAAAAGCAGAAAAATAAAAGTTTTCGAATTTTTAAATGGTAACCAGGACTGAACTACGTATTTTTCATATTAAATCAATCAAGCTGTCTTTTATGAGAAAAATTACTTAATCAAAAATTAACAATTATTAATTTCCTAAAAAATACTCGTAGTGTGATAAATATTTAACAGGAAGTTAATAAATTAAAAAGCATTCATTTAAAAGGAATCCTTTTATACTCATTCATATGTATGTATTTTATTTCTTTATTGAAAATGTACATCTGATTTGTGCACTTGACTTCTAGTGCCAGTTTGTACGTAATCGTCAATATACAAAGACGAGATAACACAAAGAAATTTATAACACCATAGAATTAGATGGATTAGTTTGTCGACAAAAGGCTAATCTTCTCGAGATATTGTGGCAAAGTTATCGATCGGTAAAATCGACTGTAAACGACATTTAAAATTATATAAATATGGCCATGGCCTTCAGGACTTTCAGAGGTCCGAGAGACCCCAGAAAATTATGTTTTCTGTGGACAGAATTATCAGGAGAAAAATAATGGATAATCCGCATGAAAATTCCGTTGCAATATACTGCGATTTACGGAATGAAAATACTGATGAAATAAATTGGTCTACCGTGTCACAATGATGACGTGATACAGAAATTTATGGAATTGTCGGTGTTAAAAAAATTTCAGAGGTAAAAAAAATACTGACGTACCCGACTGGCGTTTTCTAAGGAACACAAAGTCTGGTCAAGTGAAAACTGGACGAAAGTTCTTTTTTCCATCAATCGAATTTCAATTTTTTTAGAGTGATGGCAGACGCTACGTCCTATGACCTAACAACAAATGACATGATTTGACCTATGTTATTCCTACAATGAAGCATGGCGGAGGACACGTTATGCCATGGGGAGTATTTTCTTCAAAATGTGTCGGTCCGTTACTTAAAATCCACAGCCAGGTGAATGATACAATGTATAAGGATATATTTCAAGACCATTTTCTGCCTTATTAGAGAAAACAATTTGGACACAACTATTTTTCTTAACATGATATCGACAAAAATAATGTTTGCAAGCCTCGATAAGGAATGGTTTTCGCACAAAAAATTTCGTTTTTGGAAGGGTCAGCCCAAACGCCCAACATGAATCCAATAGAAAATCTTTGGAAAGAAGTTGGCAAAAGTCTATAAATATTCCAACTGAGCCGAATTTTCGCAAAAATTGTCAGAAATATGACAAAAAACGTACTATAGACGATCTTTAACCGCTGATTGTATGAATGTCACGTTGCTGCGCCGCAGTACTTATTACTAAAGCTAATAAAATAGTAATACGATAAAATACTAATTGTAAATGTTGTTGATCACTATAATTTTCTATTACAATGCCACTTTTTTACAGATTTGTGAAGGTGGACGGAAACTTTTGAGAACATACATTTTCCTTTATACTTAATTTTGTCAATTAAATTTATTGCTTTTGACACGTTATTCTATAAGTAAGTTCCTAACTATTATATCAATAAAATGTATAAGTATCACTTTGACATTCCTCTTTATATGGGTATACTTACAAATTAACTGGAAAATTTTTGCTGGCCGGAAACTTTTGACCGCCACTGTATATCATATTTTAAAGAAATTTAGAAAAAAAAGTATTTAGGAATTTCTTCTAACTCGCTTGGTGTAAAATGTATTATACAGAAGTAGACATCCCCTTTCTCCGATTTGTAAGAAATTTAATTTTATGCCCTCTAAAATTAGAAATAAACGGTTACAATGTGTTTCTTACAATAAATGCATTAATTAGTAATTGCAAATTACAAAACAAATCATCGCTAATAAGACTTTTAAAATGCAATAAAATGTATTGTTTGGAAAGATGACACTGGTGTGCAGAGACGAATCTCAATGAAAATCACCAATAGACCAATTTTAGGGATTGCTTAGTAGGTCTATCTTTGTATTTTTCTACACCTAAAGGTATAAGAAAATAGAACTCGGAGAAAGAAAGCACAATGGTAATCTTACCAGTCAACCATTAAAATCAGTTATGCAGGTATTTTGCAAAAAGATATTTTTTAACAGCATCGTTGCATCTTAATATGAAAATGGAGTTTTAACTAAACCTTGAATTTCAACAGTCAACTTGATCAGGTGATGATTTAAATAGGTGCCTCCTGGCCTATTGCAGTTAGGTCAGAATGCAGCTGCAAGCTTGCACAAATTGTAAAACCTTCATAAGTCTAGGTTTAAAAATATCAGACGAATAAAGTTAACTTATCCACCCACACACTTATAAATATAATCCTTTTTTCAGTTGTGACATTTATTTTATTTATTTCATTTATTTTATTTATTATTTATTATTTTTTTGCTGCAAAATTTGTCGTACTCAAGGCAGAAATAAAATATTTAATGTAGAATGTAGAATAAGCTTAATGAAAATGCTTTAATTTTAAACTATTATAAACCATTAAAACAATAACTGATTTGAATCAAAATAAGAAAGAACATACATTCATAACAAAATTTTTAGCTATTTACTTAGCTGCTGTTAATAGTCTCACAGACCGCTGTTTTATAGACACTGTTTAACCCTTTCATGGGCAAGACAATTTTCTCCAAAAGTATTCAAATAAATAATTTATACCGCAATTTACGAACAAATTTATTTAAAAAAAAATCAATATCTTTTTTCTTCACGTATATTATAAATTGTATTAAAAGATTACTGGTGCCGATTGGCAATTTGAGAGTTAAAATTTAGTTTTTGCAGACTGCAAGCGGCGCCACTGAAACGGTTAAATTGTTACTTTTAGTTTAACTATAGATTCTAGTGAACTGTGGTTCCATTTTTAATTTATTTTTATGTGTTATTAGCTTATGTATAGAGAAATTTAAGTATTGTAGCCCTGTTTATAAATTAAACACCGAGATCTATTTTAAGAAATAATGTTGCCTTTTATACATGTCTCCTTCGCGCTGTCTTAGAGACCACTCGTAGTAACTATGGGACAATTTGTGGCACAGTAATTAAATCAGAATTTATCTCACTAGTAATGCATATAGAATTGTAAATAAATAATGCAAGTGTAAAAAAAATAGAACATCATTTATAAGTTATGTAATGAATAATATTTTTATAGAACTGGATTGTGCAGTATCTTCATTTTATACGGAAAGTATACAGGGAATTTCTATCACGGTCTTCACTTCATGCAAACAGTATATAACCAGTTTTTAGCACACAACAATTAAATTAGCCTTTTGTTCTATGCTAAAATGCTCATCGACTGCTAAAACATCCATTTTTTATTCGTTGAAACCGTTCTACAAATCGTAAACATTTTAAGTCTGTGCCTTCATTTTTGCCATTTGTTAAAGATTAAAAAAATTCTTTGATGCGAATGAATTAAAGTTAACTTTTTCTTTTAAGAACACTAGCTGACCCGCCCGGCGTTGCCCGGGTCCGTATTAGCAATATTAAACGAACTTGAAATTTGTATGATTTTATCAATAACTGGAAGCATGCAGAAATGCATTGTCTGAAATACGTCGCAGCTGACTTTGTGAAAAATCAGTTTTAAAAACAACAACTAATATTAAACTCTAAAAATACTTAAAATGAGCAATGAGAAACACGGGAGGGAACATGTATCCAACGATTGCGTTAGTTTCGTGTTAAAGTGTTGATATTTTCTTAGCAGACGATTTTTTGTGATAAATACATTATCTGTTTTATATTTCTTCTTAATGATATTCCTCTTGACCGAGTTGGCGCATTGCCAAGATTTGCTTCCTCTGGACCGAGTTGGCGCATTGCCAAGATTTGCTTTCCCCTGTGCCTCAATTATCCTCGGAATTCCTTTTATTTATAGAGATTTGTAAAATCGATTATTATTATATTGACAGTTTTAATTGTAGTATTGATCGAAATCATCTGTTTCACTATTTTTTATTCAATTTCTTATATTGAAATGATACGTTGGCATATTACGTGGGCAATTATAATATATGATGCGCAATTTGTTTTCTCTGTTTTCGCCATTAAATTATATTTCAGTAATTAATTTGTATCTTATTTGTTTTTCAAAATATTTTTTTTTTTTGACAAGGAAAATAAAGTTTGAGTTTTTAAGATTCATGCACGCTTAAAACGAAAGCGTAGATTTGGCTTCTCAGGAAAGAGCTGTAATTTATTGAATCGTGAATGCGTTTTTTTTAAATGCTTTACTCATCTTGATTTAGTTTGCTTATTTATATAAATTGTATTGATTTAAATTGTTTAAAAACATCTCACTCACTTGAGTTGTTACAACTCTTTATGAGAAGTTGCCTTTCAAAACGTGAGATGAGCCAATTTCAGCTCATTTTGAGGGATTTTTTGGCTGACATTTTAAGAGAGTGTGCTTCAGGATTTTTATTTAAATGAAGCGTTGTTTCATTCCTTACAGTAAATTGCATACCTTTAAAAATGTATTCGCCAATTAATGAATGTTCATACAGGATTAGTGGTTTCGCATTTTCTATCTATATTTTTTTCGTGCAAAACTCTGATGAATAAAATGTCACATTTACGATTGCAAAACTAAAATGTCTAAAGATGCGTGATAATATTACATATTAAATAACTTAATAATAATACATACTTATATATTTCAACATATCATAAATGAGATAATTTAAAGAAAACCATCATTGCTTTATATTTCTCACTAAATGTTTATGATAGGAAAAATCTTTTTTTTTTATCAAATTCACCTAAAAAGTAAAGACAAAATACAAGAGAAAATTGGATGCGTAATTTCAGCAATAGACTCTTGCACTTTTTTGCCATCTAACAGCTACGTGTGTCCAATATGAGTCGATCTCTATTCGTTTTTTTCTAAAAACTATATTGTTTGATAATTTTACATTTTTACTTAGTTTCTTAACTGCCTTTTCATTTTGCTTTAAAGGTAAAACTAATGAATGGCAACTTCTGTACTGATATATTCTTAAAATAAATATTATTTTCATCTAAGTTTGCAAAATGCGTTCATGACAGTATATCTATTAGAAAAAATTCATACTTATGTAACATAAATCCTTTTTAATTAAATATTTTGCTGACGTGTATATCTGTCACTTGTCTTCTGTCTCATCACTTCAAGCACCACCCCTTTGATCCCTGTCTCCATAAATGGGGACCTCAGTTTTGTCCGAACATAACTAAAATTTCGATATCAAAATGATATTATTCGAAGCCTCAGATTTGGGCTGATTCAAATAAAGTAAAAATCCAGCTCTGAAAACAAATGGGAGAAGAAATAACTCAGTAATGGGTAATAATATTGAATTAATACATATACCGCATGAGCTGACAGCACAAAATCCTAAGGTTTCAAGCACAATAAACAAACCTCTATTTTATGGAAGAGTAGAAATAGGGGGGTGTAATGATCCATGTCTGCAAATGTGAAGTTGAACAGATGCCAAAAATTAATACCACTAGGTGTTGATTCTTAGGTTTATCATTTTGTTTTTCCGTCAAGCAAAGGTATGTGAACAAAGGTAAGCAAAGGTATGATAAAACATGGAGAACTGGGTGTAAGAAAATGCAATGATAAATGTACTTGTCAACCACTAGTAGTATTAATTTTTGATTTATGCACCACTTCACTTCTGAAAGACATTGGCTATTACGTTCCCCTATTTCTTCTCTTCGATTTTTTTTCTTGTACTTTTATATCTCAGACTTTTGTGCTGTCGACTCTTGGACTATCATTAGTGAAGATGTTAAAGAACATAAACTTGAGATGTATAGATTTCGGTTAGAGATTGATAAAGTAATGTTTTAAATTTTCTTTGATTAAAAAATAAAAATGGATATTTGTTCTATTATTTTAGCTTTGAGGATGAATAGGTTATAGAAGAAATTCCAAGATTTGTTCCTCTTTTGTTCTAAACTAGAATCAGATAAATAAATAAATGTGCTAAAAATCACAAAATAATAATAATAATAATAATAATAATAATAATAATAATAATAATAATAATAATAATAATATCTCAAAAATCAATTTCTAATTTGAAATTCGAATACGATTCTTGAAAATTGTAGATCAATATACACTGGTGGACAAAATTAAGAGATGGAAGGCATTTTCCCAAATATCTCGAGAAATACTGGATGAAAATAAATGAAAATTGGTATGGATGTAACTTATAGTATGACAATAATATGTGCAAAGCAAAAATTAAAGTGCCATTGATTGGCAAGAGTTATTGGCAACAGTCCAATGTGGACTGAAATTCATGATGAGAGATGGCAATGAAAGTGAGGCTTGTATGGTGTGTGGTCGCCTCTAGTAGGGTGTGTGGTCACCTCTGACAGATAGACAGTATGCACAACGAGTATGCATGATGTTAATAATATAGTTAAGGATTGCTTGTGGAAGACTTTCCCACTCTTCCACCAGAGCAGTTTTTAACTCCGGAATGGTTCTGGGTGGGGGTTGGCGTCTCGCAATAGCCCTTCCAAGAGCATCCCAAGCATGTTCAATGGGGTTAAGGTCAGGCGATTTGGCTGGCCAATCCATTCGATGAATATCCTTGCTTTCCAGATACTCTTCAACCAGGCGAGCCCTATGTGATCGGGCATTATCGTCCATACAAATGAATTCAGGGTCAACAGCACCCCTGTAAAGACGCACGTAGGATTGTAGGATCTCCTGCCTGTACCTCTGGCTAACCAGTGTCAAACACATGGAGCGGGGTACGGGTATCTTGCATGACCCTGCCCAAAACATCAGTCCTCCACCAGCATAATGGTCCCTTTCCATGATGTTACTGGGATGGTATCGGGTCCCAGGTTCCCTCCATATGAATAATCGAAGAGAATCAGATTGAAGACTGAATCTGGACTCATCTGTGAACAGAACATTAGCCCATTGGAGCTGTGTCCAGTGCTGATGCTGTCTGCACCATTGTGCACGCTCTCTTTTGTGGAAAGGAGTGAGTGGGATGCAAATGGTGGGTTTCCTGGCATACAACCCTCTTTCACCGAGCCTCCTGGCAACATTCATCCTTGAAACTAATGTTCCTGTGGCAACAGCAAGGTCCCTAGACAGTTGTGTCGCTGTAGACGTCCGTTGACGAGTATCTGGAAAGCGAGGATATTCATCGAATGGATTGGCCAGCCAAATCTCCTGACCTTAACCCCATTGAACATGCTTGGGAAGCTCTTGGAAGGGCTATTGCGAGACGCCAACCCCCACCCAGAACCATTCCGGAGTTAAAAACTGCTCTGGTGGAAGAGTGGGAGAGTCTTCCATAAGCAATCCTTAACTATATTATTAACATCATGCATACTCGTTGTGCATACTGTCTATCTGTCAGAGGTGACCACACACCCTACTAGAGGCGACCACACACCATACAAGCCTCACTTTCATTGCCATCTCTCATCATGAATTTCAGTCCACATTGGACTGTTGCTATTAACTCTTGCCAATGAATGGCACTTTAATTTTTGCTTTGCACATATTATTGTCATACTATAAGTTATATCTACACCAATTTTCATTTATTTTCATCCAGTATTTCTCGAGATATTTGGGAAAATGCCTTCCATCTCTAAATTTTGTCCACCAGTGTAGATTATTGGCATTAATATCAAAGCCAAACTTTCCATGCTTTAGAAGTGATACATAATCAGTCATTAAATCATTTTATAAATTACTTTTATAAGGGATATTTTATTTATACAGTAGATATACATGGTGAATACATTCTTTTAATATTTCGAATACCTTACTTTTTTAATACCTCGGTACCTTCTTTTTGAGATATGTCGTTTTTCTTGCTCCATAACTTTGCATTTTTATAATGGAACAGTGACACATAGTATACAGAGGCTTCGTATACTTATGCCAATTTTACTCTACTAAATCCCACATATGTGGAATAATACTATCTATAATAATATACGTGAACCATGCATCAGACATAGTTATGGAATAATACACTGAAAGATTAAATTATTCAAATTGTTTTAGGGATGACTAATATTATAAATAAAATAATGAATAGCATAAAATTGTTTTCTTCAATAATTATTTGCTTATAACCATAAAAATTTCAGTCTGGTGTTAAAGTATATTTCTTTACTACATGTTGTTGTGTCCTTTCGGAAATAATTTTAAAACTTTACTGAAAATATAACAAAATATCTAGCCGTACTTAAATAAATCGTATTATATTTTATATTCACTGTAAATTAAAGTAAGTAAAACTTTTGTAAATAAAATTGTGTTGAAAGAAATGTCTCACTAATAAATATTTTCGATTTCAGGCTATTACATAAGGCAAATCACAGTAAGAATCTCTGTAAAAAAAGCCAGTGCAGATAGTCCAATGGATAAAATCAACATCAAGTTTTCTTCGAGACAGTACTTCTCTATTTTTATGCACCTTCAAGAATTTATTTATTTATTTATTTATTTTTTATTTTTTTTTGCTTCGGACTGATCATATTTGTTTTTGACATGAGAACATATTTTTCTTTTAAGTTCGACTGTCAGATAGCAGAAAAGTAATTTATAAGAAATGTGAAGAAAATTAAAAAATAGGAAAATATAAGTTTTTTTTTTTCTTTAAACATATCTTTTAATCATAAAATTATTTCTTCAGGCACCATTTATTACTTTTCACATTTCTGATACCATAATACACGAAACCATGAACCAGACATATTAATGGAATAATACACACACAAAAAATTTGTATTTATTTTCTTAGGGGTGGCTGATATCATACACATAGTAATGAATTGTTTTTTTTTTCAATAATCATTTGCATATAGTCATTAAAATTTCAGACAGATCGCAATATATATTTGTCTATTTTTCTTTAATATATGTTAAATGGCTCTTTTCTTAAATATTTTTAAAACTTTATTGAATGTATAGTTTAGATAGATTTAATTTTTAAATTTGCTTTAACTGAAAAGTTTTTTTGTGAGTAACATTGAATTAAAAGAAATGTCTCACTAACAAATACTCTCTATTTCCGGCTATTACATAAGGGAAATCACAGTAAGAACCTCTGTAGAAAAAACAGTGCAAATAGTCTTATATATATAAAATCAACATCAAGTCTTCTTCGAGACAGTACTTCTCTATTTTTTATGCATCTTCAAGATATATTTTCTTCTTCGGCATAGCCATGTTTGTTTTTACCATGTGAATATATTTTCTTCCACTTGGATCCTTTGGGACAAAGTTCTATAGCAAAGAAGCTGAAAAATAAGTAGTCAAGACGATTAAAAAAATTTTTGTTTTCTCTAAACATATTGTTTAATCATAAAAATATTTCTTAAGGCGTCATTTATTGAGTTTTACATTTCCAATCCCATCATACACGAAATCATGAATCAAACATAGTAATGGAATAATGCACAAATATTTAAAACGGTTCAGTTTTCTTAGTGGTAATTGATATTATATATAAAGTAATGAAAGAAATAAGAAAAAATAAGAAGCATAAAAATGATTTCTTCAATAAAAATTTGTATATAGTCATAAGTATTTCAGACTGGTCGTAAAATATATTTTTCTATTTTTCTTTACTACATGTTTATTATGTCTTTTTTATAACAAAATATCTAGCCATGTTTAAGTAAATTGCATTAACATTCATATTAACTTTAACTTAAAACTATTTTTGTAAGTAAAATTGTGTTGAAAAAAATGTCTCATTAACAAATATTCTTTTTTTTCTGGCTATTACAGAAGGGAAATCACAGTAAAAACCTATATAAAAAACTCTGCAAATTGTCAGATGGATAAAATCAACATCACGTTTTCCTCGAGACAGTATTTTTTTATGCACCTTTAAGATAACAAGTTGGAACCCGTCGAATTTCGACGAAGCTAAATGTTTAAGAAGGAACTGTTTCATTGATTTATAATAAACCAACAAAATTTGCTACAGTAAAAAATGAATCTTACAATAATCAGTCTAACTCTCAAACAAATATTATTTAAAGCTAAAATTAAGAAAAACAAAAAATACTATTGCTAAAAAACTCAGTTGTACAAATTATTAAAATTAAACCTTAATCGCATATAAAATCAATAAAATATAATAAAGATCAGTTATTATGATGAGGTTATCAATTGTGAATCTTATGTTTGGGATAAATGCGTACATATATATATATAATCAAATTGACACGATTTTAGAATTTTACCTGAAATTTAAACACGATATAATTTTCATCTTCTCAAAATTTACCATGCGCACATTTCAATTTTCATCAATTTTAAGAGAAAAGGGTGTATTTCTGTTGCCACCATTACAAAATTCGCACTAAAAACTAATAAAAAAAATTAATTTGTGAAGAATAAATTGAGATACAGCTTTCAAACAAAATGCATTTAAAAGTACATTTTTTTCTCTATACGATGGTGTAAAAATTAAAAATGTGCGATGTGTTTAGAAGTATAAAATTTGCAGTAGCGAAAATTGCAAAACCGAAATTGCATGGGAAAGTGTTGCCATTCTCAAAATGACGTATGCGTTACGCACAGATACGTTTGGCCTTTATAATATAGATTCTTATTCTTCGACAAGAACATGTTCGTTTTGGAATCGAAATATGTATTTTTCCACCGGATTCTTTTGGGCAATATTTGACAGTCAGCAAAAAAGTAATTGTAAGGAATTCAATTATTATTTAAAAAAGTTTTGTTTTCTCTAAACATATCCTTTAATCATAAAATTATTTTTTGTCTTTTATTATTACGTTTTACATTTCCAATTCAATAATACATGAAACCATGAACCAAACTATGACCATAAACCAAATATATTAATGGAATGTTATGCAATTATTTTAAAAGTTTCAGTTTTCTAAGGGATAATTGATATTATACACAAAGTAATGAACAGCATAAAATTGTTTTCTTCAATAATCATTTGCATTAAACCATAAACATTTTAGACTGGTAGTAAAATACGTTTGTCTATTTTTCTTTGCTACCTATTTATTGTGTTTTTTCTTATAACGAAATATCTAGCCATGCTTAAGTAAATGGTATTAACTTTTATATTAACTTTAACTGAAAAGTATTTTTGTAAGTAAAATTGTATTGAAGAAAGTGTTTCACTAACAAATATTCTTCATTTCAGGCATAAGGAAAATCACAGTAAAAACCTCTGTAAAAAAACAGTGCAAATAGTCCGATGGATAAAATCGATATCAAGATTTTCTCGAGACAGTACTTCTTTATTTTTTATGAATTTTTAAGATATTTTTTCTTCTTCGGCATGGCCATGTTTGTTTTTGCCATAAGAATATATTATTTTCCACCTGGTTCATTTGGGACAAAGTTTGAATGCCAGGAAGCAGAAAAATAATTATAAGAAGGTCACGATAGTTAAAAATATGAAAGAAAAAAGAAGTTTTTTCTTAAACAAATCCTTTTATCATAGAAGTATTTCATAAGGTGAGATTTATTATGTTTTGCATTTTCTATTCAATAATACAAGAAACCATTAACAGACATATTAATGGATATATAATAAAAAAAATAAATTGTTTAAGCTGTTCTTAGGAATGACTGATATTATACATAAAGTAATAATTAGCGTAAAATTGTTTTCTTCAGTAATCATTTGCATATAACCATAAAAAATGGACGTAAATTATTTTTCTCTACTCTTTCTTTACTAAATCTTTATTGTGTCTTTTCTAATAAAGAAATATCTAGCCATGTTTAATTAAATTGTATTAACTTTTATATTAACTTAAACTGAAAAGTATTTTTGTGAGTAAAATCGTATTGAAAAAATGTCTCATTAACAAATCTTCTTTATTTCAGGCTTTTACATAAGGGAAATCACAGTAAGAAACTCTGTAGAAATAACTGTGCAAATAGTCTGATGGATAAAATCAACATCAAATTTGCCTCGAGACAGTACTTCTCTATTTTTTATGCACCTCCAAGATATTGTTTCTGCTTTGGCATGGCCATGTTCGTTTTTGCCATGAGAATATGTTTTTTCTACCTGGTTCCTTTGAGACAAAGTTCAACTGTTAGAAAGCAGAAAAGTAATTATAAGAAAGTCAAAACGATTAAAAATAAGAAAGAAAAAAGAAGTTTTTTTACTCTGAACATAATTTTTAATCATAAAACTATTTCTTAAGGCGCCATTTATTATGATTTACATTTTCAATTCCATACTACAAGAAACCATGAACCAGACATATTAATGGATATATAATACACAAATATTTAAATTGTTTCAGTTTTCTTAGAGATGACTGATATTATACATAAAATATTGAATAGCACAAAATTGTTTTCTTCAATAATCATTCACATTTAACCATAAACATTTCAGACTGGTCGTAAAGTATACTTTTCTATTTTCTTTACTACATCTTAGTTGTGTCTTTTCTTATAACGAAACATGTAGTTATGTATAAGTAAATAGTGTTAACTTTTATATTCACTTAAACTGAAGTGTATTTTTGTAAGTAAAACTGCACTGAAAAAAATATCTCAGTAACAATTATTCTCTATTTCAGGCTTTTACATAAAAGAAATCACATTAAGAACCTGTGCAAAAAAGTGCAAATAGTACGATGGATACAATCAACATCAAGTTTTCCTCGAGACAATATTTTTTATATTTTTTATGCACCTTTCAGATGTCTTTATTTCTTCGACCAGACCATGTTTGTTTTCGCCATGGAAAATATTTTCTTCCATCTGGTTCTTTTGGGACAAAGTTCTACTGGCAAGAAGCCTAAAAGTAATTATAAGAAAGTGAAGATGATTAAAAATAAGAAAGAAAATATAAGTATCTTTTTCTCTAAACATATCTTTTAATCATAAAATTTGTTCTTAAAGTGCCATTTATTACGCTTTACATTTCCAATCCCATAATACACGAAATCATGAACTAGACATATTAATGGAATAATTCACAAATATTTAAATTGTTTCAGATTTCTTAGGGGTGAATTATATTATACATAAAGTAATGAACAGCATAAAATAGTTTTTTTTCAATAATCATTTGCATATAACATAAACATTTTAGGCTGGTTGTAAAATATATTTGTATATTTTTGTTTACTACATGTTTATGGTGACTTTTCTTACAACAAAATATCTAGCCATGTTTAAGTAATTCGTATTACCTTTTATATTCACTTTAACTGAAAAGTACTTTTGTAAGTAAAATTATATTAAAAGAAAAGTCTCACTAACATATATTCACTATTTCAGACTATTACATGAGGGAAATCACAGTAAGAACCTCTGTAGAAATAACAGTGAAAATAGTCCGATGGATAAAATCAACATCCAGTTTTCCTAGAAACAGTACTTCTTTATTTTTTCTTTCACTTTTAAGATATTTTTTCTTCTTCACCATGGCCATGTTTGTTTTTGCCATGAGAATATCTTTCTTCCACCTGGTACCTTTGGGACAGAGTTCGACTGGCAAGACGCAGAAAAGTAATTATAAGAAAGTCAAGACGATAAAAATGAAGAAAGCAAAAAAAAGTTTAATTTTCATTAAACATATCCTATTAATCATTAAATTATTTCTCAAGGCGCCATTTATTATGTTGCATTTTCAATTTCATAATTCCAAGAAATTATGAACCAGAAATATTAATGGATGTATATTACACAAATATCAATTTAGTTTCAGTTTTCTTAGGGATAACTGATATTATACATGAAGTAATGAACAGCATTAAATGTTTTTCTTCAATAATCATTCACATATTACCATAAACATTTCAGACTGGACGTAAAGTATACAAGTCTATTTTTTTACTTTATGTTAGTTGTGTCTTTTTTTATTATGAATTATCTAGTTATGTTTAAGTAAGTCATATTAATTTCTTTATTCACGTCACCTGAAAAGTATTTTTGTCAGTAAAATTGCATTGAAATAAATGTCTCACTAACAAATAGTCTCTATTTCAGGATATTACATAAGGGAAATCACAGTAAGAACCTCTGTAGAAAAAACAGCGCAAATAGTCCGATGGATAAAATCAACATCAAGTTTTCCTCGAGACAGTACTTCTTTATTTTTATACACCTTTAAGATATTTTATCTTCTTCTACAAGACCATGTTTGTTTTTGCCATGGCAATATATTTTTTTCCACCTCGTTCCTTTGAGACAAAGTTCTACAGGCAAGAAGCCGAAAAGTAATTACAAGAAAGTCAAGACGATTAAAAAAAGAAGGAAAATAAAAGTTTTGTTTTCTATAAACATATCCTTTAATTATAAAATTATTTCTTAAGACGCCATTTATAAATATTACATTTCTAATCCCATACACAAATATTTAAAATGTTTCAGTTTTATTAATGGTAATTTATAATATATATAAAGTAATGAACAACATAAAATTATTTTCTTCAATAATCATTTGCATATAAACAAAAACTTTTTAGATTGGTCGTAAAATATATTTGTCTATTGTTCTTTATTACATGTTAGTTGTGTCTTTTTTTATAATGATATATCTAGTTATGTTTAAGTAAATCGTATTAATTTTTATTCCCAGTTGAACTTAAAAGAATTTTTGTAAGTAAAATTACATTGAAAGAAATGTCCTACTAACAATTATTCTCTATTTCAGGCTATTACATATGGGAAATCACAGTAAAAACCTCCGTAAAAAACTGTGCAAATAGTCCGATGGATAAATAAACATCAAGTTTGCTTCGAGACAATACAACTTTATTTTTTATGCACCTTCAAGATATTTTTTCTTCTTCGGCATGACCAACTCTGTTTTTACCATGGAAATATATTTTCTTCCATCTGGTTCATTTGGGACAAAGTTCCACTGTAGGAACCAGAAAAGTAATTATAAGAAATGTCTAGACGTTTCAAAAAAGCGGGAAATTTTTTTTTCTCTGAATAGATCCTAATTTTTTTTCAAAAGTCATGATTTGCTTCTTTTTATTTGCCGGATGCAGCACTGATTCTCTTAGAAGTAATCTTTATAAATTATGATCTGAACTCTAAATAAAATACGTCGAGTAAAATATAAAGTATCCAAAACACAAGGATTACTTCTTCGCGCTTCTTCACTCGCGCAAAATGTCCCGCTTGTTAGGCCAATTCTATAGAAGAATTTTTTATAAAGATATCTTGGTTAACTTTAAATAATTTTTATGTTTTTCTTTCATTCTATAACTAAATCAATATGTTAAATGGCTGTTTATACATTTTATTATTATTATTATTATTATTATTATTATTATTATTATTATTATTATTATTATTATTATTATTATTATTATTTTGGAGGATGCTTTCATTTTCTAAATCGACTCAGAAAATAAAAGTGTCCTAGTGAAAAATATCTCTCAATAAAAAAGAAAAAATAAACAATTGTCTTTGTACAGATTGATCTCAGCTAAAAAATGCAAAAAAATGACAAAAAAAAGACATTCGGAAATATTTTAAAAATGCTGTAGGATTTTCGAATAAAGTTTTTGAAAATACAAATAAGCTTCAGTTAAATTTAAAAATTGAAATTGGATATAATTTCAATAAAATAAAAAAAAATCTCGAAACATGAAAAGACAAAATTTACATAAAAATAAAAATTAATATAAAAATTTAAAATCAAAGCTGGAGCTATGTAGCTACGCACACACAGATATCTTCCACGCTAACTTCGTAGCCTTGTTTCAGAACATAGCAGACTGAAAAATGTAGCCAAAAGTTAATCTTTGAGTAAATTTTTTTTTAATTTTTATTATTAGATTTGAATAACAGAAATCAAAAAAAGGAATTACTAATAAATTAGCGTTAATAGTATGACAGGTAACATCAACATGGTACGTATCTTCGAATTTATTTCTACTTTTCATTTAGTAAGGTCTTCTCTCGTTTCTGTATTGCACAATGTCTTATCAATTCTTCTTAATATTCTCTTGCCTTCAACATGTTTTCAAAAAAGAAAAATAAGTCATTATATTATGTATTGTAAATTTACTAAAAATAAACGTGTCATTATGAGTAAAATTTATATAAAAAGAGTATTTGAAAAAAAAGTTTTCCTTTACTGTCTACTATTCAAGTTCCATAAGAGAAATCAAAGCACGAATGACTGAAAAAAACCATGCAAATCATAAATTAGATAAAAATCAACATCCAGTGTAACTTAAAAGTTAGACTGCCTGTTTTCCCTTTCATCGATTTTTTACCATTTTCTTCGTCTGATACTTTTTTTCACAGCAGAATCTTATGTGTATTTTGTCCTAAAAATAGCTGGTCTTCCACCTGGTTCCTTTGGTGTAAAATTCTGTATTTAAAATTTAAATTTCTTCATATGATAATTTGATAACTAGAATGTTTTTGTTAGTTATGTAGTTAATGTTTTAATTTTGATATTTTGTATATTTAAAGCTTTTAATGGATTTTTCAGAGAAAAATTAGTTGCGGTATTTAGCACATCTTTATTTCTGCTTAACACTATTTTCTTTAGTTAATAACGGAAAAGGACAAATTATGTACTAAAAAATGGGGTGTATCGGAACAATTTTTAACTTTATTATTAAAAAAAAGCAAATACTGATTTTATAATTCTTTTATTTTTTACCAGAAACTCCGGTCTTGTTTTGTTCTTTAAGTTTTTAGCAAAAACGCAAATTTTTTATTGTTCATATATATATATATATATATATATATATTTCAGTTTTTTAATGTTGTTTGGATTCACCCCGCAGATAGGGGTGAATCGGAATAAATGTTATAATCCCTATTTATTCCGATTCAAACTTTAATAGGGTTAATAAAAACATGTAATAATGATACGGGAAGAACAGAAACACATAGTTACTATCAAACCAAGTCTTTATTTTATATAGAAATAAAGGTATCACTTTTCAAATATTATAAAGCAACTTTAATCTCAAGAAAAATTTTAATTTATTCTAAGAAATTGTATTCGAAATGCAGAATATTGAATTTAATACAAATTCAACCCTGTTCTAAGTTATCCTTAACTAGTAGTCATTGGATAAGTGATTCTATTGACCATCTATCCCCAATCGCTACTTGCATCAATACGATCTACTAATATGGCCTCATCGCCAGCCTTTAGAACTGTTTGCATACCTCTCTTTTTTAGTTCATTTTCCATTTCGAGATGTTGTGGTTGTCAGAGAATAATTAAATGCAATTTTTCTTAGTAATTTGCCTTATTTTTATTTTATTTTTTATATTTTTTTAATTTATTCCATGTCTATTGGATTGGGGGTTGACATTTTTCTTTAACTATGTTATTTCTTGGTCCCTTTAAAATCTTCTGGTGATTGGAACAAACAATATATTGTTACATTACATATTCATACATATATTTTCAGATATTACCTGAAACTATTACTGTATAGAAAAATAAATCATAAGAGTAAACATGTTCCGATTTACCCCAAAAAATCTTAAACCTCTGATGTTACAAACCATTTTTCACTTTTATATTATGAAAAATGTTTAAAAATAAGTAGAATTTAATACAGTATATCGTTTACAGGTCCATCATTAATTAAAAATCCCTACTCATTGGTTTAGAATACGTAAAATGCTGCAGTTACATACAAAGTTTTAAATATGTTGAAAATATGAGGTTTTTAAGAATCCACTTGCAGTTTTTATTATATACTCCAGTAGTGGTGCCAACATGGCAAAACTGAATTTCCAAACTCTTAATGATATTATCTTCTTATAAAAAGATTGTCAACTAAAAACATCATCATATGTATTTGTAATGAATTTATTTGCACGATCGGGAAGTTTCGTTCCTTTTCGTCCCGCTGTTCCTATTCCACCCATTTTATGGTAATGTAGTTAGTATTGTTAGGAAGTAATGGAAAGTTAGGTAAGAATATATTGTTAGGAAATAATTGTACTCAAATTACACAAACATATTTTCCCCTGTTTCAATGTTTAGTAATAACTGTATAATGTACTACTTTATTATTTTTCATCGTTTCTGAAAATTAATTCATCACATGGATACCATTTAATGTTAAATGAATTTTCTTTCTTTTTTTAAATTGTTCCCAGACTTGATTATAGTGAATTAATTTACACTGTTTCTGAAAATTAATTCAAGACATACGTTAATATTTCATGTTAAAATCATTCGTATTTTTTTTTCCTTTTTTAAAATTGTTCACAATTTTTTAATTACCCAAACCCTTACACACGAAAAAATATATATATTAGGCAGAAAAAGATTATCTGTATACACATTAAGCTCACTTCTATTATATATCATAATTTGTCTTTAATAACATTTTAGAATAAAATTTGGATTAAATGCACATGCGTTAATCATTTTACCAAATTCTTATTTTAAATGAATAGGTTAATTACAATCCTGTGCTAATAAATCACAAAATATGTTTTATTTTTATCTAAAAGGTATTTCTAAAGATATATAGGGTAATTAAAATTGAACATAGCGAATACAAACGCCTATAACTATTTAATTGAAAAGAACTTATCATTAAGAATTACAAAAAATGTAAAAGGAAGTTCAAAATTTTATTTATATACTTAATAAATGTACTATGTGACTCTCTTAGGTCACGAGGACAACATCTAAACATTCTTTTTTTTTAAACATCAGATACCACCTGAATGTGTTGCTTGGCATTTTGGAGCATTCTCTGTGTTAAAATTTGACAACTGTCATTTCTGTCATTAAAGTGTCGAGAAAATTTCGTCAGCGATACAGTCAAGCACTTCTAAATGCTAACAATATGTGTATATGATGTTGAAACATGTTTTGAACGAAACAGGTATTTTTATTTTACACATGGACAGAAAGGGGTATTAAAAACTTTTCTACACATCCTGTGTAATTATTATCGATAAATCTCTTTTGATTAAATAGTTATAGCCATGTATAAACTCTATATTTATTTTGAATTATCCTGAAGTATAAGAATATTTGAGCTGCATATATGAAAAATATAGTGATTATATTTCAGTCTTATTTAGTCGTATTTTGAATTAGTGAAGCTAAATAACAACAAATTCAATAACTATGTAACACTTACTTAATGAGTTTTGATAGATTATATATTAAAGCAGTAGCCTTTTTCTTTAAGAGCAACTCAAATTGGTCTGTGCGCATGTGAGAAGGTGAACTTATTAGCCCTTCAAGTTAGAGGATCATCGAGGTAAGTCTGGTTAGCTCGGTGGTTTAAGGCACAGATTTATAGCTCTGAGCTTTTGTAGAGGCGTTGGGTTCGATCCCAACGCTCGGGAAAACTTTTTTTTCTTTCTTTTCTTTCTTTCTTTTTTTTTTTTTTTTTTTTTTTTTTTTTTTTAAATAATGATACATTTTACTACGAGGGGAAGTTATATTATTTTTATTCTTTTGTTATTATTTTGATGCTTTATAATTAAATAAAGTTTAACACTCAACAATGATTTTTTTAAGTAACAATTTTATTTTTTTAAATATTTCAATTAAAACATAGTAATTATTAGATATAAACAGCTAATTTCCAATTCAGGGCTTTAGAGATACATTTATAAGAATAAAATTATAGAAAAATAATAAATAATAATTTTTCAAAACAGAATCGTCCTTGATTTATAGTTTTTATCATGTTTATATCATATTTAATGATCATGATCATATTATCATGTTTATATCAATTTACAGTTTATATCATGTTTTCTGAGATACATGGCGAAACTGGTGATTTTTCTTCGCACAATTAACAAACGTGATTTTTTTTTCTTTGAGACTATTTGACAAAATTTACGATCACTTTACAGTTAGATTACTTAGTTTAGAAATGATTGTCTACATTTTTCGGAAAATTCAAAACAGAATCATCCTTGATTTATAGCTTTTATCATGTTTATATCATGATCATGTTTATATCATGTTTTTCCCGAGATATATGTGCGAAATTGGTGCTTTTTCTTCGCATAATTAAAAATTTGTTTTTTTTTTTTTTTTTTTTTTTTTTTTTTTGATATTTGTCAAAATTTACTATTAGTTCGGAATTTTCAGATTTATGACGGTTTTTTCTAAGTTTAGAAATGATTGCCTAAATTTTTCGGAAAATTCAAAACAGAATCGTCCTTGATTTATAATTTAACGTGAATCGGAGCTTCGTCAATCGTATGTTATCCGGATAATATTACAATGGAACATGGTAAATGATTTCTAGCATTTTTAAAAAACTTTGACGGGTGAAAAATAGTCTGCAGACATTCTCAAAAGTCTGTGACGAGCATCGCACCAGTGCGCCGATTCTGCTCCCGATATCATGTGATATTGATGTTTTGTCGGTAAATGGAAAAGCGTTAGATGCGAGAAATTCTATGAGTGCATTTGTGAATGTAATTTGCCTGGATATAAAATGCAGGTTTTTTTTCATTTATTGAAATTTTTAATAAAAATTAATCTTAAAAAATTCTTTTATAGCTGAAAAAATACTTTTTTCTCTTCGTTGCTTTTATATTGTTGCCGTCAAGTTTTGACGGGTTCCATCTAGTATATTATTGTTTTGCTATTATACATTTTTGGTATATTAAATATTTCTTTTTCTCTAAATGTCAAACGATTGTAGTCTAATGTTTGATATAAATTACAATTGCAGTAATACAGGAAATCATAATTGAATCGATTTTTATTTTTCATTTGAAAATAAATTTTGGATTAGTAATATATTTTTTAGATTAGTAATATTTCGTAACAGTATATGTAATGTGCACGGTATTAATATAACTTATAAATTTACGGAAAAATACAACGTATTTATAGGGGGCAACGGCTGACAATTCTACCTTGCTAAACATCATCATATTTTATGCATATTTAAAAACACGAGGGTAATAAGGTAAGTGAGGTCCAATTTCTTATAAAATAGAAACCTTCGAAGATTTTCTTTAAAAATTTTTTTTATTTAATTCCTTCCACATTTCAATATTATTTTATTCACTGTAAAAAAAAATGTAAATTTACGGTGCTTTACGCTGAATTATCCAGTAAATTTACGGAATAACTCTTTTTTTCACGTAAACGGTCAACTTCCATGCTTTTGGTGTTTTATGGACAAAACCCGTTAATGTAATGGCAAAGTCCGTTCATATAGGTATAAAGTCCGTTTTTTACAGACATTGTCTGGAATCTCTGCTGCAGCTTTTTTTCAATGTATAGTTTTCATATTTTTTTAAGCATTTGTTATAACAGTCTACAAACTTTTATTAATCTGAATCCTAGATGTCAGCCGCCTGTGGGGATAACTGGTATTTATAGTTTCTTTCAATTTTTTTCATTTCTTATTGAAATTGTGATTTTACGTTCTTTAACAATTTTCACGTCCACGGCGAATTGACCAAAACTTCTGTGATCTTAAGTCGGCAGAAATTGGTTTATCAGGGACATAATGGACAGGCGGAACCTCAAAGGTCACAGTAAATTTCTCAAACGTCGTGAGTGAAAAAATTCGACTTGTCCGATGATTGACTATTTGAACTTTAAATTAACATTATCTACTAACGATTGTGTAATCTGTTAATCGTATACGCAACAGAAGTCTATAACTTAGTTTCACAAAAGCTTTTAGAAGGAAATGCAAATGAGAAAACTATGTATGTAAATAGAAAAGCATTCAAAGAATTAAATAAGTTTTTTTTATGCTTTTTATTTTATAAGAAATCATACTTTAGTTCCCGGATAATCTCGTTCAAGCAAATTATAATATCGGTTAGAACAGGAAAAGCTATCAGTCTGTCTATACTGAACTTTGCAATAATTAATTGCAGACCAATCCAAATATCAAATATAAACTTTATTTAAGTGGTTTTATATATCTTCGATTATTAATATACACGCATCATACTATACATACTGTCCTCGTTCACATACGAATATATAATTATTGAAATAATTATATATTAATAACAATTAATAATTATTGAAAAAATAATTATTGAATTTAGTTATTGTCCATAGTTATCATAATTATTGAAAACACAATTTTGTTTGTTTGATTTGCTCTTTTTTGTACAAAAGGGTATAAAAATAAACGAAGTTATTTTACGTATTATTTTAACAGATATAATACGAAATTTGAATAAGATTAATAGGTAGATAGAATAATATTCATAACATTTTTCAATATTAGATTGGAGTACATAATTAGCATATATTCCATATATATTCAACTACTGAAATCCACACACCATACTATACGTACTGTCCTTATTTACATACAAAACACAAAAACGAAACAAAAAAAGCATAATTCTTGTAAACACTATTTTGTTTGTTTGATTGCTTCCTTTTCTAGAAAAAAGGATCAAAATAAACGAAGATATTTCACATATTAACAGTTATCACATTTTAACAGTTATAATACGAATTTTGAATAAGATTAATATGTAAAATTTTCATAACAGTTTTCAATATTAGATTGGAATGCATAATTAGTATTAACTTTTTTTATTAATTAAGGTTTAATGTTTTCAAAAAGTTTCCATATTTGTATAATAACGCATAACAAAATACTTTCAACAATGAAGTTTTACAATTCTTTACTTATAACATTTTCAAAATTTGAGAGATAGAAATGTATAAACTTTTAAAGAAAGCTTACATTGCAACATAAAACATTTATCCTCATTAGCAAAACTAAAAGTCATTAGTAGAAACTGCAAACTTAGTATAATTAAAATCTATCTCAAATTAATTAAATGGAGTCCTTTTCTTGCATACAGCAGAAAGAGTGATTATTGTGAGTAAACAATAAACAGATTAGTTTTGAGATTCAAAAAGTTTTTTTTTAGTTTAATTTATTTTCTCTAAGATTTTTAATTAAGTACTCGACTTTAAACAAAAGTTAAATACTTAACGTTATTTTCACCATGAGATTTTTTTGTTAAAAGTTTAATGACGAAACCTCCTACAGTACACACAGATTTAATAAATATGTTATCAAGTGTTACTTTGTATTTTCTTTGGTTATTTGCAAATTTTAGTACAATTTGTTTTCTATGTTTTATATAAAATTGTATAGTTTTCTTAATTTTATTACACTGGAAGGAAACATCGGAGAAACACCTATAAAAACTGCATTATGATATTTTTTTCAGAGAATTTTAGTGAAAAGTAACAGGTTAATAGACCGAAGCAATGTTAAAGGGTAGACCAAAGGATTTTGCTAAAAGTAGATGTTTGCAACCGTTTTTTAGGCGAGCATAAAAAACATAACAAGAGATTGAATTTAATATGAATATCATGGAATATAGTAATTATAGAAGTAATTATTTAGAATCTTTCACTGTAGAATCTATCATTAAGAAGGATTTTAAGAAATGTATGCAAGAAATCGCATGTGAAAAAGAACGAAAATTAGACACTTGAGCGTTCTATAAAGACATGTACGAACCTAAATATATCTTGTCAAAAGTTAGACTATCTGGTAAAATGCATTTATGATATATTTTGCTAGTAGATGAATTTCAAACACGAATAAAACTGATATTCAAAATTATTATTTGGCAGCTACAGCTAAAATAATTAATTTACCTGATCTAAAAGACATTGCAAAGGAAGCCTTTTCAAACCACAAGGCCGGCAGTTTACCAAACCTCCCCAATCCCACTGCACGATTATTTACATTCTGAAAAAAAAAAGGCTCTACGTAAGGAAATTTTAAATTCTTGCCCACTAACAGAGACTGAAAAATATATGCGTTTGATTGTTGCAAAGTTCATCATGTTTCGAATACCACAAACTGGAAAAATGTTTTTTTTTCGTTTGGGATTTTTTGTCATGAGAAAGATTAATTGCACATAGTGTAATTTTAAGATTACATTTTAAATATGCATTTAGCATTCTGTTTAATTTGCTTAATTATGTTTTTAGTACAAAATATTAAAAAAAGTTATGTATTAAAGGGTTAATACACGTTATAATGCGGTGATGTTGCCTGTATCAACACTTAATTTTTTGTAATGGTGTAATTTCTTATGTAAAGATTTACAATATTTTGACCACGTACAATTTTCTGGAAAAACAATTTGGAAATATTAAAAAAATAACTTCTATTTCAGAAAAAATCTTATTAACCTACCTATCACATACCTGAGCATTCAAGTAAAAGATATGCAATACCTTTTATATTTACTAACATATAACAAATTCTGTATGCAAAACTGGATTTTTTATATTACTGTTTTTCAATAAAAATAGCTCTTAAATGAGTACGTACAAACTTACAAGCTATATTTTGCTTCGTATCCTACATGTAAACGAGGAGAACAATTGTAAAAAAAAAATATATTATTTCAAAAACTTAAAAGCTTTTTTGAGAAATGATGCTTTCCGTAAACGTGCACAATGGAAAACGTAGTTTACCTGAAAAATGCAAATTAAGATTGTATTAGCACAAAACATTAAGTATAATATTTACAATATATCTGTGTATCCATTTTATATACTATATGTGTATGTTAAAACTTATTGTTTATCTTTCTCCGGCTTCATAAACAATCACTTACCATTTTAGAAAGTTCATTTCCGGTTTTTATTTCGGGATATAACTATATATCCAAAATAGGCTAATTATAGTTGAACCTAAAATAAGGTATTTTTGTAATACTAAAACATTTAACTTTAATTTAAAATAATACAGAAAACTTTTTTTTTCGAAAAAACGGCAATTTGAGAGTAGATGCATAATTTAAATAAAATTTAATGTCTGGGAATACTCATATTAATTCTCACACTTTAAATTTTTTTCAAGTGGGTTTTGAGTGTCATGTAATGAATATTAATTTAGAAGTAAATAAGTAATTCAGAAGAAGACTGAGATTTATGTTTTACTTTACTTTTCTTTTATTTTATATCACAAATGAATTTTTTTTAAACTTTCGAGAAACATTGATAAAAGAATAAATTTTCGTGAAAACATTTCGAAATTTTATGTGGATACTAAGGTACCCTGGGGTAATAACGCCAGGCGGGGTAATAACGCCAAGTTCTTATATTTTGCATAATTATGAAATAACCAGGTAAATGACACCCATGTACTCTGCGCAGAAGGGTTTTGAGTCATATAAATCGCAAAAAACAGCTTCAAGTTAATTTGTTTCATTTTTAGGTTTTATTGTTTTTACAAACAACTAAAATTAACGCTTGATCTAAAATTTGCGAGATATGGTTTGTGATGTGAAGACTATCTTTTTATCCGGAAATACTTTGTTAATTACATAAATTTGTAGTGCATTTCATGTACTTTTAAAATGTTGTTGAAGATTTTGGATATCTTCTCGAGATAATTTGTAATTTAAAATGTACTGCGCAATAACTATACCGGGGTAATAACGCCAATCCTTGACATTAATACCCCGGTTGATTCCCTACAGTGGCCGAGCTACATCCTAAATACTGATTCAAATAAACACAGTTAAAAGTTTGCAATGTTTCTCATATTTGTATTTAAGCGGTTCTTTTTAAGCAAAAAGAAGCTCACGGTCTGATATTCTTTTGCCTCATCCCCCCTACCACACCACACCTTTATTTTTCTTACACTTTCACAAAAAAATGAGCATTTTAAATATCTTAGAATGCAATTTGTCAATTTCTAAGTTTGTAGAGTTTGTATTTTTAGAATTGGGCAATTATTCCATCTTATTTCATAGGTTTGTTTGCATGGCGTTATTACCCATATAGGTGGGTAATAACGCCAAATAGCATTGGTCAAGAAAAAACGCCATTACATTTTATGAATACATATCTGTTAAATTATTTTATATTATATAGATAGTCAATGAGTTGCTGTATCAGATTCTATATTTGTTTGAAAAATACAATCTAAAACTAAGCCGTGCAAATTGATAGAACCTTAAAGTGGCGTTATTACCCCAGGGTACCTTATAAAACAATTCTTTTTAAATTCCAGAACGTTCGACATTTTATAAGTAGAAATGAAATATAGCCATCAAAATACCGAATGAATATTTTTTGGAAACAACAATATTTGATGGATAACGCGAATGATATATCATTCTGATCCAACATCAGTTTTCAATAACTATGAAGGTAGAAATGCAGTCTAAAGCAGTTGAAAGAGACAAATTGACAAAAGTTGGGTTTGATGTTTTTAATGTGAGTCGTAAAACATTTATAATGAAATCCTTGTTTTAGAGCATGGTTGTTCTTTTATGTGAAAGCTTTAAATGAAAAAAATAAATATATTAGTAAAAGCCGTAGTTTTTCAAGCGCGATTTTTGAACTATGTCAAATGTTATTTTTGTGAATAATTATATGAGACGAAATTATACAGTTATTAATAATTCATAAATTTCTAATTATGCCATATTTTGAAAATTAATCTTTTTAATATTGCATGCGGAATGCATGTCACTAACATTATTAAGAACTAAAATCAATCACAAGTATCTAGTAATTTAGAAAGAATTTTGATGGTTTTGCACTCATTTCGTTTTTTTTTCGTAATTTCAAATTTTCTTACAATGAATTTGCGTTATAAAAATTACTACTGATACAAATTCTAAAATAATTCAATTTTTTAAAAAGTTTATCTGCACATTTTAAAATTTTAAAATTTTAAATACTATTTTATGGGTCTATTTACGTCTTTAGACCAACAGCCATGTCAAATTTTAAATTTCTAGATACAAAAACACGTTTTCAAAATGTTTTTAGATCGTTTGATTATTTTAAATTTAGATTCTTTTTAAGCTATTCATTAAAAAAATCATTAAACGTCATTGAAAACTTTAAAATAATCACAATTCCCAATTTCAATTTCTAACGCAGTAACTTCACAAAAAATATAATGTTTCAACGCTTTACAACGTTTTTGCTTCGGCGCCTTTTTAAATTTTAATTTTTTGCAAAACTGTTCTTTACGAGTTTTTAGCTCACAGGCTATCATAGCCTGAGAGCTTATGTGCCCGTCCGTTCTGTATGTATGTGCGTTCGTGCGTAACGCGATAACTCAAGATAAAAATATCGGATCCACTTGAAATTTTGTATATAGGTATATCCTGATAAGGCGCTTCCCTGATTAGTATTTGGAGTTCATTCGATATGTATAAGAGAGGGAACGGGGGGCTCATGCCCCTCCCCTTAATGGATATATAAATGGGCTTTTCATGCAGAATTAAGTTTTTGTCCAAAATTTTGATATAGGATCATTCTGATGAGGCGATTCCGTGACTGTTATTATGTGTTCATTGAATAAGTATAAACAGGAGGAACGGGGGGCTCATGCCCCTCCCCTTAATTGATATAAACGGGTTTTTCATGCAGAATTAACAGTTTTTGTCCAAAATTTAGATACAGGATCATTCTGATGAGGCGATTCCGTGACTGTTATGTGTTCATTGAATAAGTATAAACAGGGGGAACGGGGGGCTCATCCCCCCCCCCTTAATTGATATAAACGGGATTTTCATGCAGAATTAACAGTTTTCGTTCAAAATTTAGATATAGGATTATTCGGATGAGGCGATACCGTGGCTGTTATTAGGTGTTCATTGAATAAGTATAAACAGGGGGAACGGCGGCTCATGCCCCTCCCCTTAATTGATATAAACGGGTTTTTCATGCAGAATTAACAGTTTTTGTCCAAAATTTAGATATGGGATCATTCTGATGAGGCGATTCCGTGACTGTTATTATGTGTTCATTGAATAAGTATAAACAGGGGGAACGGGGGGCTCATCCCCTCCCCCTTAATTGATATAAACGGGATTTTCATGCAGAATTAACAGTTTTCGTTCAAAATTTAGATATAGGATCATTCTGATGAGGCGAGTCCGTGGTTGTTAATAGGTGTTCATTGAATAAGTATAAACAGGGGGAACGGGGTATTATTACTGTTACTAGTATCAATACTACTGTAGTTAATAATATCAATGAAGAATTAGCACAAAGAGTGACAGAATCCTTTTTATACGAGAGAGTTGGCCGCGGTCATTAAATCGTGGTGCGAGGAGGTTTTCCACAAGAGTGGTTTCACTGTAAAGCAGCTTAAGTATTTGTAAGAATGTATTTGTAGCATTCATCGCAATCTCGAGCTTGATTGACACTGAGCTTTTCATTTCGACCGCGACAGTCATCAGTGCCTTATTCGGAATTAAACGTGTTTCAGAAACAAGCACTGTTAAAACTAATGGTGACACATTGCACCTTTTAAGGGTGAAAGGCTTGTCTCACTGGTCTACACCCCTAAACGAGCCAAAATGGCACCTTTAATTAGGGTGAAAAGATGGCATCCTTAATCCAGAATGCCAAAAATTAAAAAATATACAAACCAACTCTTGGCCCACGAAGGATTCAAACCCATAACGTCTGATTACAAGCTCAGCACTCTAACCGCTCGGCCATCAAGCTCACCTTCAAATTCTCCCTGAAATGTTCAAATTTCCTGAAATTCAATGGTTGCTTTATATAAAAAAGTCGCCAAAAGTTAGTCATCCGAAGTTCTAAAATATTGGGATAGCGTATAGCGGTGATAGTCATCGTAGGAAAAAATTGCTGCGTTGATCCACCAGTGACAGCTAGTTGAAGGGCTAGAATACACGTCACAGAGCATGCGCAAAGGACTATGGGGTGAAAATCTTCCAACGGTATGCATTGCGCGGCATCCTAATTAGCGTGAAAAACCCAACGGCACCCCAAACATATTTTCAAGCCCGCGGGTGTCAAAATGGTAACACCTTTTCACCCCTGGGCGCCAAATGCAACCTGTTTGTTACTTTTATTTTTAACAGTGAGCGAACTAACGTAAACAAAAAAATTTTACACTGCTTTGTAGTAATCTAAACTCATCCACGGCCGAATGCCGATTTTGACAGACCCTTGCGAATCAGACTGAAAGACACACAAAATAGTTTTGCTGCTTAACGTTTTAAAATCCTTTTTGTTGATTCACAGTATATTAAGAATGTTATCGATATAAATATTGCGTTAAATAATAAATAATAGCAAACAGAAAAGTCTCGTGGATACTGGCAATAAACGTCAGAAGCACTAAAAGAACATATCGCAGATAACGCCAATAGGCGGCAGTAATACTTAGAGAAGGTTTTAATGCAGCTATTCAGGTATTCCACGAGTTTTCACGTTATATTAATAATAACGTTATATATAATTGATAAAAATAGTGGGGGGGCATGTTTGAAGATTTCCCGACTCTATATTTAATTTCACGTATTGAATGAAGTTTTGTGTTCACCATTTGTAAATAATCATCTTCCTGAGAACATTTTAAAGATTATTATTAAATCGAAAATATACATTAAATGCATTATGCACTTTGTTACAGATGAACAAATTTAGTTACTTTGTTAGAACTCATGATTCTAAATTACAATTAATATTTTCGGAACTCTTTTCTTTTTAACATTGAAACAATATTTTATTTTCTTCCACTTTTGGAAGATCAAGAAATAATGCAGTCTGTTTACAGCGTTCAAATTTTACATTACATAATAAACTAAAAAAACAAGGGAAAAAAGTTATTAATATTAATTACCTAGTAGGTCACGTGACCCTGGTGCCTGCCGTCTGGTTGAGAGAGGAAGGAATTTGCGAAATATTCCACAAGTTTCGCTGTCGCCTGCACTGGGCGGAAACAATATCGAAAGATTTAATGCATACACAGTTCGCACTAAATAAAATAGTCAAGGAGGCAAACTCATATTTTTTCAACCAATGTCAGTGTATACACTTTATACCTTATAGATTAGATGGTACATGTAAAGTCACCAATTTCACGTTCATGTTAAATATTAAAAGAATGGAAACACTAAAAACTTAATAATTTCTCGTGATTCAGCATTTCCTTATAGTGTATTAAGTTAGGTGCATAAATCACACACATATTTCTTAACTTCAAACAATTTAAAATATGAAGCATGTGGCGATAATAATTATTAATTGTATATGACTTTTTTTTTTGGGGGGGGGGGGTATTTAAACTAAAAACGTACAAGAGTATTTGTAGTTGTTAAACGTTTGTCTAATCGTATGCATTTTCAATCCGGTTTATACTTTAAAAGAGGAAATACAGGATATATAGTAAGGCATATTAATAATTTCACAAAAGTAATAAATATTTTTCTTTATTTCTATATATCCTTTACAAATTTAAAAAATCTTACGTAACAATCATTAATATCTTATATAAATAAATAATTATTCCTAAAAAACAATATATTTTATATCTTACACAAATAAGAATTTTTATTAAAAAAATCTATATATTTTAAATGTCCTAATTTATATATTTTTAAATCTCTTAAATTTCAAATACATTTCTTATTTTATTTTATAACATAAAGAATGCGTGCGAGTCCCCACAACTTCAGATTATGTATTGAATTCTACATTTAGGTAAAGAAAGCAAACGTAAATATAATAGTATATAGGGGATACCGAAGGAAGATTTCGACAAAAATAAATGAATGATTTAGAAGAGGAATCAGAAGAAAAACAAAACCATCCTTCATCTTCTAAAGAAATCTTACCGAACTTCGTATTATTAGATTATCTCTCCTGGGATAAATGATAAAAGGTAATGTCAGCGATTTTTCCTTAATAAATCAAATATAAAAAAGAGTGACATTTTTTACAGAAAGTTCTGTTCTTTACCTTAAGTTGTACAATTAGAAACAAAACAAAATAATTGGTTTTCGATTTGGAGAAACTTTTTTTTTATGTTTATATTTATAGTTGCAAACGATTAGGATTATATTGAATGATTTTTTGGGGAAAAGACAAACTTCGGTTAAACACAATAACAAAATGCACAGAAAAATCTAAGCAGGAAGACTGTAAAATCGGAATATTGAGAAAAGTATACTATAAAATAATTAGAACTATCTTGTTGTACTTATATCAAATAAGAATTTTTAAAAAAGTGCAAAAGTATCTGTAGCGGTTATATAGACGTATGTTTAACCGTGTACATTTTGAATGCATTCTTTATGAAGAAAGAGACAACTTCCATACGTTTAGGTTGTGTCATGCATAAAACTACTGTAGTACAACCCTAAATATTTCCAAAAACTAAATATAAAATTCCAGCCTACATATTAAAGTATGTTAGCAATTACGCAAAAACATTAAATCTGTTTCTTTATTCCTAAAAATCTTGTAGAAATTTAAAAAAAATTACATACCCGATCTTTAATATCTTATATTAATAAATAAATATTCTTAAAAAGCAATATCATTCCTATTCTACACAAAAAATTATTAACAAAAAATATATATATAAAACATTATTTTTTGAAGTATAAAAATATGTCTAATTTATAACATTTTAAAACTTTTAAATTTCAGCATTTTCCTTTTTACTTTAAATTTATTTATTTTATAACGTAAAGATTTCACACACAAGTTCAGATAATGTATTGAACTGTTAGGTAAAGAAAGCAAATATAAATATGATAGTATAGGGTAAACAAAAAAAATGATTCCGGCAAATATAAATAAATGATTTAGAAGAGGAATCATAAAAAAAACAAAATCATCCTTCATCTTCAAAAGAAATCTTATCACACTTCGTATTATTAGATTATCTCTCCTGCTATAAATGATAAAAGATAATGTCAGCAATTTTTCCTTAATAAATCAAATATAAAAAAATGGCATTTCTTACAAAAAGTTTTTTCTTTACCTTAAGTTGTACAATTAGAAACAAGGCAAAAGAATTGTTTAGCAGTTTCGAGAAACTTTTCTTTCTGTTTATAGTTATTGTTGTAAACGATTAGGATTACATTTAATGATTTTTTGGAGTGAAAAGAGAAACTTCAGTTGAACGAAATATCGAAATGCATAGAAAAATCTAAGCAAAAAGACTCTAACAACGAAATATTTAGAAAAATATACTACAAAATATTTAGAACTTTGTTTATATATTTTTATTGAGTAACGATTTGAAAATATGAAATATTAACCAGTGTTTATTAAAAAGTATTTATTTTCATAATATATTTGCGTGATTTTGGATTCGTTTAAAAGAACATATATGACTTACTATTCTTTGAGGAAACTCTAAAAATGTAGATACCTAAAACAAGTTATCGTTAAAAATTTATTTCACTTCCCTCAACAAATTTACAGAAAAAATGTAAGTACACTGTTAAAAATTTCTGTAAAATCACAGGGGAAATATCTCGACTCTTTATAAATTTACATCATTTCTCTGTAAAATGCCTTTGATTATGTTTCTTAGTTATTATTTTACAGGCATTCCCCATATCTTATATATAATTCCCTGTAGATATTTTCATTTCTTTATTTTAAAATATTTTTATATTTGTGAAAACATTTAATTCAAAATAGACTCTTTTAAAATTCTTTTGTATTTTCATTAAACATATTAACAAAGAAAACTTATTTATTTTATTAACTTTATTTATTGTATTTTTAACTTAGAATTACTTAGAAAAGGAAAAATCATTTCCTCGGAGATTGTAGTGATTTTTACTGACAATAACAACTATCAAGTGATTTTTAATCATTTAATCATGTAAAGAATACTTTGTACTCGACAGGAAAAACTTCAATAGCTCAGACAGTAAAATTTTCTGACGCTATGAAGATATCTCAGGTTCAAACACGAGAACGGCTAGGAACAAATTGTGAAAAAATTAAATAATATTTCAATTCAAACTCACTCGTAAAATTCAAAATATTTGAGATCATTGAAGATTGAGCGATTCGCTAATTTTTAAAACTAAATTTAATTATTATCATTAAAAAATATATTTACACAGTCTTGTGTATTCATAATTATGTTAATTTACAGAGCTTATTGGAAATTTATCAAATATCTTTTCTGTTATTTAGCAGAATCTCTGTTTTTATAATCTCTGTAATTTATATAAGACTAGAGATAATAGATTATGCTTAGATTCTCTGTAATTTCACAAAATAATTAACAGTGTATATTTTAGATTAAACAGTTCCAAAAAAATAAATTTTCTAATCAGATTCTAGAAATATTAAATTGAAAATAAAATCATCATATTAATTAATTTGCGGATGCGACAACAATTTACATAAATCTTTATTATAATTCCCTATTTTTGTACATAAATATTTGCATAAAAATAGAGAATAAATATTAAATACTTTGAAAATAGAATGCGAATATTTGTTGATAAAGATTAAAAGAAAATTATTAATTACTTGATCCGAGTGCTATTTGATTGTTTTGAGAAGTAAATAAAGCATTTTTCATATATAATTGTGAAAGATTTTTTGTCAAAGGTGTCAAGAACTAACTAAATCTTAAAATTGATAGAAATACGTGCGTTAATTCTGGAGATTGCGTGATTGCGGTAATCGTGAAAATGCTGCTTACAGCGCTACCTGTGGAAAGATTTAGACCAAATGTTTATCAACAACTAACTAAATATAAATCTATATTTTAATTTCGTGCGTTTGTCTTTGAGATAGAGCACCCACCAATTTTATTTCCTGTACAGACATACAGACAACCAGACAGACTCACAGGCAGACAATTTGTAAAAGAATGTTGTTCGTGATCTCTGACCTTTAAACATGGAAATCCGCTAAAATTGGAATTTGAAAATTCTCACGAATCCAATATTTTCTTCTTGTAAAGATAGAAGAAAGTAAAAATGTAGAAAGAAAAAAAATATAAAAAAAACTTTTAGCCAGTATCGTTTAAGCTGTAAAATAATAATAATATTAAGTTGTAATTTAACAAATTACACCGACTATTTAGAAAATAATACTTTCAAAGACTATATTTTAGACTTATAAATGATATTTATATTAAAAAATAATAATAATAACATCATTTTATGATGATCAAAATGTAGTTTACATAATCACAGAGTTATATTCATATTCCTGGATATTTAAAGTCGCATTTATATTCTTGGGCAAATCATAAGAAAATATTGAATGAAATTTCAATTTAAAAATTTTCGGTACTATAATTTTTTAAATTTCTAAACATCGCACATTTTCCATGTTTACACTGTCGTATACAGAAAAAAATAACTTTTAATTGCCACTTGTTTGAAACCTGTACCTAAATTCGTTATTGAGATATTATTATTCTTTTTGTAGTTTTTAATATTATTTTTCATCGTGGCAACAGAAGTATTCCATTTCTAGACATTAAAGATGGACCAATCAGAAAACAAATAAATTAAAAACAGAAGTATTCCATTTTTGACTTTTAACATAGACCAAACAGAAAATGAATAAAATTAAATAAGTTGCGGAATTCAACCAATAAAAAAATTTCGATATACTTCAGATTTCCCAATTCTCTTCTGAGAAGAACATCTATTTTTCAAAATAGTTAATAAGGAGAAATGTCGATAGCTTTATCATCTTATTCTACGTCTTTAAAACAATGTATTTGAGTACTGAGATAAACCTGAAAATATTTCATAAAAATCTACAAAAAATCTTATTATTATAAATAAAAAAAACTGGTTTTAGTTTTCTACGAAGTATTATTAAAAGAACAAAACTACAAATTATGGAAACAAAAACACATAAATTATTTTAAAAGATTTTCCTATTGGAATAAATTTTACTAATAAATTATTACAAAGTTTCAATAAATTTCAGTTTCATCCTCGTAGAAACAATATGGGAAAAGTAAACTAAACATATATATACAGTATATTTTAATATTTTAAAAAATGTATTTCATTTAAAAAGAAAAACTTTATTTTAATATCTTATTTTCTGTATCCTATGTAATTTTTTTAAATATTACTTACTCAGAAATACAGACTTTGCACTGAGTTTCAAAATACAGTTCAAACGAAACAGTAAAATAATTTGTCATAAAAAAATGAAATATCGCATTCTATCTTTTATCATACTTTTAGAATAATAGTTGAAAGCATGTGACAATGATTTCCCCAAGATTTATATTCCGTACATGCATGTATACATTTGAATTTATATTATTTTTCGATGCGTTATAAAATTAAGCTATACAAGATTTTATTAATTTATTTATTTATTTTTCCATTTTTTATGAAGAAACAAATATGGGGCCTCTAATATTTGAAATTTAAAATTAATTTTTCGATATATATTTGACCATATTTGTTATTGTTGTTGATTAATTCTATTTCGAAGTAATTAAATGTAGTACAGGGTGCCCAGAAAATAAAATCTCAAATTCAATGTAAATTAGAATAGTTTAAATTAGGCCACCTTAAACAGTATCGGAACCAATAGCCTTTTAAATTGCATTGTTAACACAATCGCTCTATGGAGATCTTTTACCTGCGGTCTATTCTAATGAGCCTGTCTAAACGGCAGACCTGATGTTATGATTTTCTAGGTTATCTGAGCGAAAATGCTTACCGGTTGTCGTGCCCGGTTAGCTTAAGAGGTAAAGCACTGGCCTTGTAAGCCAAGTATCTGGGTTCGATTCCCGGCCAAGATAATTTTTCGCTCAGTTGGAAATATTTAATTCGTATAATAGCCTCTTAGTTATGGGTCAAAATCAAGAGGAGTGAAGAAAGGCAGGCACATCCTTTTATAAAGCTCCAGACAAATTAAAAAAAACATGCTTTTAATGGTTTTTTAATCTTAATCTCCGCAATGAAGATCTACATTACGAGTCGCTCTTTTAGGTATCTGTCATTGTTAACCAGATACTGAAAAAGCATGCGTTTACTGAAACTGTTTGATTTACCCTTTCTTAAGTAATCTTGAAAAAAAACCTTTTTACAACGCTTACAGTTGATACTATTGAAATTTACCACTGGGATAATCTTTTGTGAATACTTTGTATTTTAAATAAGTCTTAAGTCGAAAATATACCTATATATAGTGCCAAAAGGGTAAAACATGCAGTAGGGCGAAATATGCAGTAGTAAGTTTTTAACTATAATGACAAAAGTTTTTGTGGTAGCGATTTCATTTCTACTTAAATATATATATATATATATATATATGTGTGTGTGTGTGTGTGTGTCTGTATATATATTATACTCTCCTGCCAGTCCAATTTTATTGTGCATTGAAAAATAATAAAAGGTGAAAAATATTTATAATTTTTGAATAAAAATATGATGTCTGCATCACCCATACATTTCTACCTATCTTAATAAAAATATGATGAAAAGCATAACGCAATATTTTGTTTACTTTTATGTGACGAATGTGTTCATTTTTTAATTTCAAGTATATTTTGAAACCTGAATCAATATGTTTATACTAGAGTAAGTAATCATTTTTAGTATCATACAATAGACTATGCGGATTACAGAATATAATATATGGACCCATACTGTATTTAGGGTGTAAACATAGAAACACCAGTGAATGTTTTGACGTCTAATAGATTGGTTTGTGGACGGAATAAATTGCTTTCGCCCAGAAGAAGACAAAAGGAATTGTTACTTTAATATTTTATACAGTTACAATACATACAAAATGTAAGAAAATAGCGACTCCCCCCGAAAAAAAACAATAGAATAGAATGCTCTTAAACGTAACATGTATATAGCAATTCCAGTATCAATGCAATTTTATAGAAATTACATGTTGCCATAAACTAAAACTATATTTAAAATTTAATTATTTAAAAACTACACAGATTCATGTGCGTGATTTTGTTTACAACACAGTATAAATTTTATAATAAAAGATATATAAATCTGTTCCTTAACCGATTAGTGATTTTATAAATCACTACATGGTTTTATAAACACTAAAACACTTATAAATCTTCTAGTTTTATGCTGAATTGTTTAGATTAATTCAATATAGTATAATAACAATATTTTTTAGTAATGGAATTATTCATGAAATTATACCAATTACATTAATATTATTATGGATAACATTACTTGTACGAATAATGAACAATAATGCAGAAGTAAGTCCCATGATAGATTTTATTAACATTTTTCTTCAATATCATGACTGTCAGATAAGAAAAAAATATTTTCGGCTAACTACATTTAGAGATAATCTTTTTCTGTTCAAAGTCGCAAAAATATCTAAACACAAATTTATAATTATTAAAAACTACCTACAAATATATACTATAATAAAAGAACCTTACGTGTACACGGACAACAGCTAAACATGCTTTATCTTTTACAAAAGAAATTTCAACGCACAATACATATACCCGAATTATTAAACTGTATTCGAAAGCAAATTACATAAATATTATTGCAAATAAATTATCTAGATTAAAAAAAAACAAATTGGCATGTTTCGTGGTAATAATCAATTGACTGATTAAACGAATAATTGATTAATTGTACGAATGAATAAACTCGGGTCCTCGTTCCGAGTTTATCCGAATAAGCTTTTCACATCAGAGACTTACAAAAAACAAAAAGGTTGAATATAATTCTCTATCTAAATAATATTAGGATGTTGCGTCTGTAAGCAACACTCACTTCAAAAAATTCATAAAGACCTGCATATGATAAAGACTTGAATTTTTCATATTAATATCCACAGTATTAAGGGATTTATTTGGATTTAAAACTCAAACCTCAACTGTAGAGAGTGCTAAGAAAAATTAGAGGAAAAAGTTTTAAATAATATATGTTTTAAGCGGCATGTACCTACAAATGAAAATATTCAATACCAGCACAATCCAGTATTAAATACAGGCATCGCATTGCACTTCATATAATTTAAAGTAAAATATCATGCTGTAACTGGCTGCTACATCCTGCCATAAATAGTTTTTTATAGCTGGTAAAAATTGGTTATTACATTGAGTATAAGCATGCGCTTAAAACTAAAAATCACACACTGTGTTTTGTAATGATCCGAAGATTGCACTTTGTTAGTTATATTGTATGCGATACCTGTAGGTGTTACTTCTTTCAAAAACAAGTCCTTATAACTTACAATATATCTTTTGATTTTTTTATGCATTTTGAAAAAAAAATCATGAAAACACATGACAATTACAGGCTGTAATTAAGGAACAACCTTGTGATTGGAAAAAATTATTCTGTTCAATGAAAAAATGAAAGTATTTTAGAATATCTGAAGATTTTCGTTTTAGTCTCGTGATATTCTTCATGTTTTTATCAAAAGCATACATGGATAAATTCGTTTCTAATTAAAAAAAATGTTATGTGGAGCAAAGTTGTAGAAACAAATCCTGTAGCTTGGTAAATTATGTTAAGTTGAAAGTGTGGTGATTAGGATGGTTGTTGAAACTAAATCAAAATGTTTGTAATTTTATAAAATATAACAAACGGATTTTTCAAACAACACGCAAATTAATTCAAATTATACTTTAACCCCTGAGCATAATTTATGAAGGATAAAAGTTTTTTATATATATTTTTACTTGTGAGATATTTCTTAAAATACTAAACATGAAGAAAATATTTTTGTACATTTATTCATGACCATATATATCTCTTGTCGTGAAATATGCGGTAGTAACTTTTTTTCTTTGATTATGAAAGTTTTTTTGGCTCAGATTTAACTTCGATTTTTTTTAAATTTATTATTGTATACTTTCAGTCCAGTTTCATTGTGCATTCAAAAATCATGAATGTGGAAAGGATTTATAAGCTTCGAATAAAAAAAGAAGTAGGTCACAGCCATATATTTACATCTATCGTAAAAAAATACGATGAAAAATAAAGTACAAATATTTTTATTATGATGATGAATGCCTATATTTTTGAATTTGAAGCATATTTTGAAATCTGAAGCATTAGGCTTACATAAGGTAAGTAATCAATTTTTAGTTTTGTATTGTAGGTTATATGGATTTCATGAAATGATACACGAAAAAATGCTGTTTTTATTCTGTAAACATAGAAACAAGAGCGTCTTTGTTGACACCTAATAGATTATTTTATAGGTGGGATAAATCATTTTAGTCTAAGGAGAATAATCCGACCATGACAATATTGTGGTATTGATGCACGATAGTTTAGCAATACAGACACGTAATAAAATAAGCCCAATAAAAAGAACTACAATATAATACAACAGTAAACAATATCCCCAATATTAAATACAAATGTCTCAACATTGTTATATTAAAACAAACGTTTTCAATTAAAATAATGTTAAAAATTTACTTGTTTACAAACAGTTTCATCGTATCGTGTGTAAGTTTGCTTATAATTCAAAGTACCATATAATCATTCACATAAAAAAGTATTCAGTAACTGTTTAGTGATCTTCGCTTGCAACGTCTTAAATCATTTAGATTCAGTCATTATAGTTAATATAAACAGTTTTTGCAAAAAAATAGCAGTCAGTGTTAATTTAAGCTCTGCGGTATTATTGCTGTAAAGTAAATGTATATTTGTTTAGTGCAATATTCATAGTTTCTTTTTCTAGTGCGTCATTTGTTACCGTTATTATAAAACAGATTTCTTCCTCTTTGTCAGGAATAACTTTAACTAAAATGTCCAGAATTCCGTTACCGCCGGTGGACCTTTCGTTTCTAATTTAAAGAATATTATGTGAAGCAAAGTTGTAGAAACAAACCCTGTAGTTTGGTAAATTATGTAAATTTGAAAGTGTGGTGATTAGGATGGTTGTTCATATTAAATCGAAATTTTTCTATTTTATGAAATACAACAAACGGATTTTTCAAACACCAAGCAAATTAATTCAAACTCTTAGATATTTTATCCTCTGATTAAAATTTATAAAGGATAAAAGTTTTTACTTTTATTTTTACCTGTTGTGAGACATTTCTTAAAATGTTAAACATGAAGAGAATATTATTTGTAAATTTATTGATAACCATATATTTCTTTTTCCGGGAAATAAAAAAGATGAAATATGCGGTAGTAACTTTTTTTCTTTGATTACGAAAGTTTTTGTGGCACAGATTTCACTTCGATTTTTTTTTAAATTTATTATTCTATATTTTCAGTCCAGTTTCATTGTGCATTCAAAAATCATGAATGTGCAAAGAATTTATAACCTTCGAATAAAAAAGGAAGTCGGTGACAGTCATATAATTCGTAAAAAAATATGATGTAAAGTAAAGTACAAACATTTTTTTTTATGATGATGAATACCTTTACTTTTGAATTTGAAGTATATTTTGAAATCTGAAGCAATGAGCCTATATAAGGTAAGTAATCAATTTTTAGTTTTGCATTGTAGTTTATATGGATTTCAGAAAATAATACATTAACAGATACTGCTTTTATGCTGTACACATAGAAACAAGAACGTCTTTGTCGACGCCTTACAGATTGGTTTATATGTGGGATAAATCATTTAGTCTAAGGCGATTAATCCAACAATGACAATATTGTGGTATTGATGCATGATTCAATTAAAATACAAAAACGTAATAAAATAGGCCCAATAAAAACAAATACAATAGAATGCGCCTAAAAATCCAAGAGTATACAATATCGCCAATATTAAAACAAATGGCTCAATATTGTTATATTAATGCAAATGTTTTAAATTAAAACAATGTTAAAAATTTACTTGTCTACAAACAGTACATACTATTGTGTGTGATTTTGCTTATAACACAATATACCTTATAATCATTCACATAAAAATGTATTCAGTAACTCTTTTGTGATCTTTGTGTACAGCATGCTAAAACATTTAGTTTCATACATTATAGTTAATATGAACAGTTATTAAAAAAATAGCAGTCAGTATTAATTAGAGCTCTGCTAAATTAAGCTTTGTATTATTGCTGTATAGTAAATGTATATCTGTTTAGTGCAATATTCAAAGTTTTTTTTTTCTAGTGCATCATTTGTGTTTACGTTACCGTTATTATGAAACAGATTTGTTCGTCTTTGTCAGGAATGGTTTAAATAAAATATCCAAATTTCAGTTACCAGACGGTGGACGTTAACTGTTTTTTTCATGATAAAAGCTGAAGTTTTGTGTAGATATATATTTCATCATAAGTACATAAAACATGCTCAAAAGATTTTCCAATCACATTATAATATAGCAAAATTATAAAAATAAATAAAAAAAATTAAACGAAATTATAAAATGCCCATTTCTCTATTTGACATTTCAAACAGTGAAACTTTTATTTTAAACTAAAAAGTTTATCAATTTTTAATCCGTTGAGCATTGATATTTTACAGATTTTTTTTTCTGAATTCGATGTCGATTTTCACCAAAATTTTGCGTTTTAATAAGTTATAAATCACACTTAATTAGCTTTATAATGAATCTAACTTTAAAACTGCATACATAGACTTTTTGTAAGCAATATCAGGATATTTTCTAATCAAATTCATGAATTTTGACAATACATTCTGAGGCATGGTACGTTTTAAAAGTCGAAAATCGTTGAAAACTCCGTTTTGAGGAAAGCGCCAGCAGTGGCTGAGAAGCTCTTGAAGCTGGTAGAGGGTTTGAGTTTGAACGTCAGTCACGCACTTCAACCTATTAATTCAAAGGTTTGATTGGTTCTATTTGAAATTTGTTTTTTCTTTCGTAAATGCGGTTTAAATTTCTTTCGAAAGACCATCACAGTGGGCACCCACTCTTTAAGGCCTAGAACCCTCATGTTAATAATTGGCCTTCATAAATACAACATACCGACCAGCATTTTGAGGAAAACTATGTTAAAGTAGATTAAAGTACCGAAAAATTGTAAAAAAAATATTAAATGATGAACTATAATAGTAATTGGGAACGCAATTTTAATGCATGACTAAATATTCTCGAAACCAGTAATTCGCAATAATATAAAGTATTAAATTTTAATTTACATGCATTTTATTGTTTTAAATGATCATCAACGGGTGCAGCCCTTGATTATAATCAAGATTTCATAGGAAGCTCTCGTGCTATGCTTACATATTTAACCATTGTAAACTGGATTTAATGTATTAAAACCTTAAACTCTTTTTACACATATTTAAAAAATAAAACTGTGAACCATCGTATGCATTCATAATTCTAATTTTATTAATAACGTTCTAAGATTTAATGCAACCTTTATAAAATTCGACTAATTCCTGCAGCAATCACATACAAGTTGGTTCAAATTAAAATATTTCCATTTGGGATGCCATAGCAAGCGAAGCAGTGGATGTATCAACTTCATATTTGGAGTTATGTTATATATACATTTACATATATGCATTTCAAACCGTCGAAAACTGGCTGTTCAAAAAAAAAATAAATAAAATAAATAAATAAAAATATGTTCAAACAAAAGCCGCTAGGGGATAATAAGGCGCTGCGATTGGTTCAAGATAAGAAAAATGCAACATGATCAAGGGTGTAAACATCTTGGTGCCATTGGGCTAATTCCTATCTACAATTTTTATTAGTATTATTCGTTTAAATATTATTAGTATATCTTCCGATCAATTTTATTAATAAATTTATAAGGCGAAGAAAACTGAATAAGTAGTAGAGGGAATTGCTCCATGGGCACCGTGATTTGTACACCAAAGAAGATGATAGAATCAATAAAGAACAGAATTCCAGTTATCGGCAATTAACATTACTTTAAGTTTTTTTACTCGGATCATGCTAAATAGGTGACAATTTGAATGAGATTTTAAATAAGATAAGGCATAAAAGAGAAGGTGGATAGGTTTGAAACATTCTGAAACCGCCATAATGGTTTTCATGCTGAAACAAGGTGGACATATTGAATCCGACCTGTGAATTTTTTTTTTTTGTTTTATAACGCGCGTGTCTTTCATTTGTGATGTCGCTAACATGCGTGCAATTTATGATCGTCAATTTGTGTGTTGAAAAGTGTAATAATAAAGTTAATTACTGACACCACGTTCTAAGAACCAGGTGTCACAAACAGCAGGTTCTAAGGACCAATCAAGAACATTATGTTCTTGATTGGTTCCGTCATATTCAAAGGTGTTAAAATCTAGGCGAAAATGTTCCATTTTCCAATGGTAAATTTTTAGTATTATTTGCCTATTAAGAATAATAATATAATCAATCTGATTACATACTAATACAATTTAAACAAATAATATTAAAAAAAATATTGGTGAGATCAGTTACATCATCTTCCCATTGGCATCAACATGTTTACACCCTAGGTCATAAAGCCTTTTTCTTATCTTAAACCGATCGCAGCGACTTATTATCCCCTAGTGGCCTTTGTTTGAACTAAAAGGGTTTTTTTGGCACCAATGAATTTCCCATGGTTTGATATGTATAATTTTAAAATATGAAGACGCTACATTTGCATCTTCTCTCGCTAGGATGAACCAAACAAGGATAATTTAATTTGAACCACCCTGCATATATAAACTTTTAAAAGTTCCATTAGGTAGTTTTTATTTTCTATGTTATATGCGGACAGGTAAATAAGTGAACCAGTCGAGAGTAACTGGTGCTACGTGCGTATATAAATACGGCTGCACCTAAAAATTGACATTACAAGGACTCTTTCAAAGTATGGTTAAGGGCCTCTTAAATTTTAGATCAGAAGCTTATGCTTCACGTTCGATTTAGATAAGCAGGCCCTAATTTATGTACATTAAATTTGGTTCAATGTACTAAAATCTTTAATTTCATTGATAGTATGTCTATTAAGTTTTACATATTGCGTATGCTTGTTATGATCTATATAAAACTATCTAAGTAGTTTCAAGAAAAGTTTAAACAAATAATAAATCGCAATTATGATGCATTAGTACAAACCATTATACGAAAATTATTTATAGGTATGTACTTATAATTAATAATAAATATTTATAGACATGTAAGCTAAAAAGCATATCTTTGAAATGAATTCATGCAACTAATAACTTTCTAGAAAAGTACATTCTTAAACTTTTTCTAGAACTTTCACTATTAATGATTTGTTCTTTAAAAGTTACACATACGGCTGCTTTCGTTTCCAAATTCTTCTTCCTTTCTATATAAATATCCGCTTTGTAGAAATTAAAACACGAATTCTTCACTGTAAAAAAAATTCTGTAAAGGTACTAAACATTTTCTAGGAAACTGGGATTCCAAGAACTTTTCATGTAACGGTAACAGGAAAAACCCATGTAACCGATTCTAAAACTTGAATTTTTGCTGTTACCGTTACAGGAAAAGTTCTTGGAATCCCAGTTTCCAAGAAAAAGTTTAGTACCTTTACAGAATTTTTTTTACAGTGTTCAACTGAAAACATTAATAGAAAATAAAACATGTCAAAAGTTTGTGAAAAGAATTTTAAAAAATCTTTATTTCAAGTTGGAATAAATTTTTCTTCGAGCTAAAACTTTTGACAGAAAAAAAGCAAATCGGCTGTTTCAGAGATAAATAATTTATCTTATTGAACAATCCCTTTTAAATACGTTTTTATCTCCAACTAAATAGCATTTAGACTCTTTGTAAATAGTGATTAGAAACGCTGAAATTTTATGCGACAAAAAATTATCGTTTAAATATACACTAAAAGAAAAAAATATGTAGATATTTTAACGTATATATTTTTCTTGTATTTTAAACTATTGCGTATTTATGAAAAATGACATAAAAGTATAGCATTACTCTGTAACATATATGACTGTAATGTTATCTTGTTTATTATTTGTTATTAAACAAAAATTTTGAAATCAATGCCAAAAAGAATCCGATTTCATATATAAAATCAGCACTTGATATTTTTTAAATGGAAGAAAATAGTTAGAATTTTTCGCACGCCATTAACATCATTTAATACATTTTATTTTTTAAAAAAGTGCATTACAAAGAAATACGTAAAGGAAATTAATTAGTATAAAAGTATAAAATTTTTTATTGAATATCAAATAATAAACAACATAATATTACAAGGTAATGTAAAAATTGAGAAAATGATGAAGTTTTACAAGAAAAAAAGGTTAAAAGTATCTAGTTTTTAAAATTAATTGAAATGTTTAATTCATTGAAATAAATAAATTGCAGTTTTTTAATACAACATTCTAGAATGTTAATTAATGAAGACCATGTATTGATAAAAAGTAAAAAATGACATATGCAGAAGCAGAGTAATTGCCTTTGTTTTTTCTTTGCTTTGAACTGTTGATAAATAGTTCAAATAACTCAATGCTAAGTTTGAACATGAAAGTTTGTTAATTAAGGGTTTTTTATTAAACATAAAAATGTGTTAAATTAATATGCAGTTTCAATACTAGAAGTACTAGAATTTAACTTCGATCAACTGAAATACAGTTTTTATGATTGAATAAAAATATTGGAATATGTTTTTTTTATGATTTATGATATTTTTCATATAAAGTATACTGCCGTATTTCATAATTTAATGAAAATATAAGATTTTTGAATTCCTTTAATGTGAAAGGAAACAATACAAAATAACATATTTTAAGAGTAATTTACATATTTTTTTAACAGTAATTGCTTGAAATATATTTCAAAGTCTGTTAATTGAGGGTTTTTTAGACATTAAAATGTTTTAAATTAATATGGGTTTCAATACTAGAAACATTATAATTTAACTTTGAAAGATTAAATTTTTATGTTTGAATAAAAAATATAAGTTTTTTTCTTGAATTAAAGGATTTATGTATTTTTAAGATAAAGTATACTTTTATATTCCCTATTTTTAATGGAAAAGTAAGATATTTTAACATATTTATTGTAAAATAAAACATTATAAAGTAATACTTCAGTGTGGCAAGTTGTCAGGGAAAAACACAATAAAAAGTTAATAAATAACAGCACTTTTTTAAAGAGAAATTCGTTTTATTTAATCCCTTTATATTATAAGAGACATTTTATTAAAAAAATATTGCTAGTTTCCTCTTTTTTTAACTGTGTTTTTCCATGACCACTCGCTACCCAGTAATATCTTCGCAGACTTTCCGTATACGTTGATTTAAAATCATTAGTGAAATTTTAGAATTTCAATAATACACTTTATTGTGTCCCTCTTTTTAACCGATCCAAAGAATTTGTCCGTAATGCGTATACAATAATCTTCATTTATAAATTTGAATTCTGTACGTTTTTTAATAAATTAAGAGTAATTTTTTCATTTAAATATTTATTCCGTGCACACTGTAAGAAAAATCTGTAATACTACATATGTAAAATTTCCGAAATCTTTATGGTTACTAAAATTTTATCTATACACTGTACAAGAAAAAAAATGCAAATCTACAAAACTAATTTTTGTAAAGTTAATGAAAACTATAACTTTAAACGAGTCTACTAAAATTATAGTTATCTTACTAAAATTTTATCTGTAATCTGGTTTGAAGTTACAGGAAAAATTCTTGGAATTCCAGTTTCCTAAAAAATTCTTGGTAACCTTACAGATTTTTTGATTTTCAGTTCAAATCTGTATCTGTTACATGAATTTTTGCTGTTACAGTTAATAATCTTACAGATGTTACAAGTGTAAAGTATTTAAAATTTTTAAGTACATTCGGCACATCTCATTTTAAGCACATCTCATAGCAAGGAAAAGAGGGGGTAGTGGGATGAAAGTCTTATTTGGAGTTTACAGGGCAAAATTTGTGATAGTGGTTGAGACTTGGCCATTGTTGTTTGTACTCGGAGTCATTGGGATATAGCCATGTTTCAAAAACTGCCACAAATCTGGGCTTAAAAGCTCCAAACCATTTTTTACCCTCCCCCCTTCAAAAAATACCTCGAAAATGGTCTTTAAAATTTCACCCCTTTCCTTTGAAAATAGTTAATATAGAAGCTATGGCTCTGAAATGGAACATATAGTTATCAAAAACCTTCGGCATCGATATTCCACATCAACCATCACAGTACAAATATTTTATATACACTCTTGACAACAGTTGAAATAATTAATTTTTTTAATTATTTTCGTTAAAATCATGCAAATAAATTACTTTATTTGGAATGGGCTGTTTACGTGAGTGATTTAGAAACTATTGTCAAGAGCGTATAGAAAATATTTATACTGCGGTGGTTGATGTGGAATATCGATGCCGAATGTATTAGATACTTATATGTTCAATTTCAAAGCCATAAATGCTATATTACTAAATTTTTTTGAAGAAAGGGGGTAAAGTTTTAAAGACCCATTTTTCAAGGAATTTTAAAAAGGGGGAGGGGCTCGAGGGTGAAAAGAGGTTTGCAGCTTATAAGGCCAGATTTGTGGCAGTTTTTAAAGCATGCACCCAGAAAAAGGAATTGATTAAAACTACAAAACGTGTTTTCTTGAGTACATTTTGGTTGTTTGAAGCAAATTCTTTAGTTAAAGAAAAAAATCGGTTTTGTTGCTCATACAAAAAAAGTTACTATTCTTATAAAATTTTTAATAAAATTTCATCAATTTTATTTGAGTCTTAATAAAGTCTTGTATTTTCAATTTGTAATCCCAACAAAATTTTGTTGTTTCTGCAAAATTTAAATTGGTATACAGTAGCCATAACTTTCTCACGTAATTTTGTTTAATTGTCTCATATAGCTATAAAGGATTAACATACTATTTGGATAATGGAAACTTTTCAAATTGAGACGGATTAATGACGTTATTATTACGTTATTATGCATTTCAGATGAAATTTATGGACAGAAAATTGAAAAAAATCAACAATACTTTTTGTTTATTCAGATAAAATTTCCATTGACCTGTATTTAAACGAAAACATTTGTTGGACCTAACTAATTTTTGTTAATTCAACGTAACTTTTTTCTGGGTGTGGCTATATTTCAATGATTTCGAGTTCAAACGACCATAGCCAAGTGTCATCCACAGTCACAAATTTAGCGCTGTAAGCTCCAAATCAGCCTTTCATCCCACTACTCTCTTTTTCCCTTTCCTGTCTTAAAATATGTTAATACAGCTCATATTCAAAATATTAGAATAATTACCTTTTTTTAAGAAATTGAAAATATCGTTTGGTAATTTAATGTCTTTTAATGAAAATATGCAAACGATATTTTTATTAAGAACTTATTGTTGATTAAACTTACTTGTTATCTTAAATTCAATATCATTTTTGAAAAGATTAATTGCAAAAAAAATTATTTTGAAAAGTCAAAATATTAGAATATTTATTCAAGTGGTTCAAAATATTAGAATATTTCACATTAATTCTCCTTTAATTATTACCAATTCTTAACTGGTGGCATCATTGATTAAATTCAGACTATTTTATTTAAAATCAGTATTCTTTTTTGCAGTTTGTTTCTTTTTCGTCTTAAAATGGGCCGTGTGAATGATATTCCTGAATCTACTAAACTTCGTATGGTTGATTTGTATCGGCACGGTAAAAATCAATGTTTTATAGTGAATTATTTACATTGTTCGCAATCGAGCGTTAGTAAAATACTAACACAATATTCAAAAATTGGAAAATTTCAAAATAATCGCCGAAATGGTGGCCGAAAACCAAAAACATCTGCTAGAGATGAGAGGAAACTGAAGCGTATAGTTAAGAAAAACCGTTTTAAAAGTGTGCGATTCTTGCATCGAAAATGGAAAGAAGAAGGAGTTGAAGTTTCTACATCGACAACATTAAGACGTCTCCATACATTTAAATTTGAATCTCGTGTACCGAAAACAAAACCTCTCATGACTGCAAGACAAAAGCGTATAAGATTGAATTGGTGTAAATCAAGACGTTTATGGAGCAATGAAGATTGGAAAAATATATTATTTAGTGATGAAAGTATGTTTTGTAATTCATATGGTAATCAAGGTATTCGAGTTTGGAGAATGAAGCAAGAAGCATTTGATAAATAATGCCTTAAACGTTCCGTAAAATTTGCTGCTAGTGTCATGGTTTGGGGTTGTATGAGTGCAGAAGGACCTGGAAAGTTATGCATCGTCTACGAAAAGATTAACTCTCTGATATATCAACAAATTTTAGAATATTACATGATTCCATCATCAGAAGATTTATTTGAAGATGATTTCATCTTTCAACAAGATTTAGAGTCCCCGCATACCTCGGTGTCAACTAAGAATTGGTTCTGCCAAGGCAACATTAAGGTACTTCCTTGGCCACCAAATTCACCAGATCTTAATCCCATCGAAAACTTATGGTGTATAATGAAGAAAAAACTTCAAGAAAATCCTCCTTCAAGTAAAACTGAGTTAGTGGCACTTATAAAGTCTATTTGGGCTAATATTGATAGAAATGTTTGTAAACACCTTGTATATAGTATGCAAGATCGATTGTACGCTGTTATGAAAGCTAAAGGGGATGCTACAAAATATTAACTACCATTTACTTCATATTCATAAGGTAATATTGTTGCGTAAAATAAAATATTCTAATATTTTGAACCAATCTAAATTTTATTCTAATATTCTGGTGTGTTTAAGGAAGCTGTATACCTAATTTATTGTGCTGTATTTTATATTTTATAAATGTTAAAATCTTATCTAAACATTCCAGATTTAATTTATAAGAAATTTAATTGCATTTACTTAGTATAAAAAATAAATAAATGACAAATAATTTTTTCTTATTACTTTTTCTCAATTATTCTAATATTTTGAATATGAGCTGTATATCAGCTGCGGCTCTGAAATTTAGAACCTAGATATCTAAGCCATTGCTTCGATATTCCACATCAAACATCGCAATACAAATATTTTATATACACTAGGAACAATATTTTTTGAATCACCCCCTTTTAATATTTAGATTAATTTGAAATAGAAGTACTAATTCTTTGTATTAAATCTTGTGTAGAAGTTTATATAAGCTGTTAAATAACGAAAATATTTAATAGCTGCTTCATTAATTTTACTATATAACTTTTTTCACATCCACGACTTCATTGGATGCTCATTAAATACACGAATAAGCGGCTTTTAAACATTTCCCTCAACACAAGCTTTAGCCAAAAGGCTAGTACTACTAATTTTCAGCTATGCGTTTAAGGCAAAGTGAGATATATGAGCAAAGAAACATATAAAAATCTAATGAAATGTGTGTTAAATATATTCTTCTGCACACGTTCAATCCTAAGAAATATTACTTCTATTTCCAGCTGCAATAATATTTATAAAATTTCCCATTCCAAATGAAGTGAAGATTTGATGAATAAAAAGACAATAAAAATATACTCTAACTATAGTTGCAGGACTGCAAACCGATTGGTAAACTTGTATAATCTTTATTATTAACAATTGTCACATTTTAAATAAATAGAGAGTATTTTAAAATCCATAATTTGTAGTCTGTGATTGGATAAAAGAATAATATCGTTTTATGATTTTATTTTCATGACGTTTTTAGATTGTGTATTAGTAAGCTTTAAAAGAGGATTAAAACTTCATATTTCTATATAAGAACAATAAATATTTTTTTTAGTGTTGTACTCCTAAAATTATGAATATGTTATAAAGCAAGATTCACTTTTTGTTTTTATAGAATAAAAATGTTATAAAATAACAATTTTTCATGGTGAGTGTAAGTAAAAACATACTAAGTATATTCGAGTATCAAAAAGTTTATTTTATACTCAGAAACTATTTTTTTATTATATGCGCAACCCGCATCTTGAATGCTTAGCTTGCCAAGTTAAATTATATACAAATATAATTTTTACATTTATGTCAGGAAAATGTGAAACAAGTATGAAAAATCATGCGTTAAGCATAGATTATGAAGCACTTTCCAACACTTAATGAAATCTTTAACAAAACTTTGTTATTTAGGGAAATAATAGTGTATAGCCAAATATACCCAAATATGTATTCCAGTACATTAGAACAGCCCTGTATTTCATATGTCAGTTCATATAATGGGAAAATTTAGCTTAGCAAGAAAATACCCACTAGCTTGAGATTTCTTTTTCAGCAATTCATACTATTAGATGGAAACATACTTGAATACTTCTGTTCAGCCCTGTAGTTTACATTGTACCTTTATTACACGTCAGCATTAGGCTAAAATTTATTGTAAACTAAAACACTTTTAAAACAACTGAAATCACATTCTCATAAATCATCATTCATACGCGTCCATGTACCGAATTCTTTGTGTGGCCCTGAATATCCTTTTATCTATATTCTGCAAACATTTCTCAGTAAATTGAATGAAGCTCAGCGTAAAAATGCATAGCTTATTTAAGAACCACGTTTAAATAATTTACACTCATATTCAGTAACGTTGTTGAGCTCTTTATGGATAGCCCTGTATATCAACTATAACATTTATACACACCATATAATGTGCATATATTTAGCGAAATATAAACGCGCATATCATAATTAAAATGCATTTCATCCCTCCATCAGCCATCATCGGACACATATACGGTACTTCGGAAAAAATATACTATTTGAAATCTTTTGTGTGGCCCTGTAAATGCTATGTACTTCATATTATGCAAGACAGTAGCGTGTAATTTATATTAAGCTTTAGAGACATATATCAATTTTATTATACATGAAAAAGCTTAATATATTTAAAATATGTAATGGTAAACTTTTGATTCGCGCTGTAGATAAACTAATCGTAGTAGAAACTTCATTTTCGATAGGACTCATGCTAGTGTAAACGTCAATAACGTCCTAAAATTTCATGGCAATCGGAGCATATTAACGATTTTTCCCCATAGGCCGTATTGTAATGGGAAACTTTTGATTCTCTCTGTAGATAAACTAATCATGGTAGATACTTCATTTTCAATAGGGTTCGTGCTAGGGTAAACATCAATAACGTATAAAAATTTCATAGCAATCCGAGTATATTTACGGGAGTTAGAGCGCGGACAGACGGCCAGACGGACAGACGGACAGACGGACATACGGACAGACGGACAGACGGCCAGACAAACCGAATGCATAAGCACTTTTCAACTTTGTTGGAAAGTGCTAAAAAAGAGGCAACGTGTATCTATTATTCCCTTTTAAAATCCTGTTTTGTCAATGTGTACTTTTAAAGATAGAAAATGATAAAAATTATTCTCTTTTTTTATTTTACGATTTTTTAAAATTCCTAAGTTCCCTTATAAGGGATAATTACACAAAGAAATCACTATTTTATCTCATAATTTAATTAAATATCCCTTGGCAACATCATGAACTTTAGAATTTATTTTTAAATGTCAGTTATTTGCATAGTACAATATACAAATATTACACTGATTTTTGATGATTTTCCAAATTATCACACATTTATCAGAACTCAAATGCATAATTTTATACAAAAAGTTTTAAAATTATAAAATATCCAGTACTTTACTGGAATACCTATTTTATTTGTGACATTCTTTTCAGAACAATATTTTTAATCTTGGGTTTTACATGAGCAATTTCTTTAGAAAAAGGTAAATTCCATTATTCTTAAACGTATACTGTTTGTATGTTTTTCTTTATGTTACTAATGTAGAGTTTGTTTATTCTTATTTTTTCATACTTATAAATAGAAGATTGCAAAGAATGATTTTCTGTCTAGAAAGATATAGAAGAAAACACAATGAATACGTTTCTGTCAGATATGGGAATACTATGCTTTATTTTTTTATCAAATGTAGAAAATTGATCAGAAGAAAACAGTGTTTTTTATCAAGGAGAAAAAGAAAATATCAGAAATATTTTATTTTAAGAACCTTTCAAAACGTCATTCTATTCTGAGCAATATTGATGAAAATTTGAACTGTTTTATAATACAACGCATGGATCATTCTATCGAATTTTACTCTCCTATTTGAAAAATTCTATGCCAGAATATATCTGGGAGTATAGCAGACAGTTTTATTTTTGCATGGAAATATATTTCATTTAGAAATGATTAACACAGAAAAGTAGATGTCATCTGTGAGTTTTGAAAAACGCGATTGTTAATGAACAAGTTTTTTGTTTAAAAATAAAATAAATATGCAAAATTTTAAGGTAAATATACCGGTCGTAAACACAGTATCAATAAGCGGCATTTATATGTGAACTAAATTTATAGGTTTTGAAACGAAAATAGACTTTCATAGATTGCTGAATGAATTTTCTAACTAATTTTCCTGAAGCAATGTGTTTTTAACAGAAACAGTTGGAAAATGTAGTTATGTTATAGTAATTTAATATAGCTTGTAATAAAAATGGCTATTTTTTGTACTTATATATAAGCATTTTTAACTATTTGGAAAAAAAATTGTTGTTGTTCTCGGTAGAGAATTGGGAAGTAGATCTGAATCTTTTGATTGGTTGAATTCCGCAATAAAGTTTGTTTATTTATTCATTTTCTGATTGGTCCACATCTAATGTCCAAAAACGGAATACTTCTGTTGCCACAATGACAAAAAGAGTTATGGAAAATTAAAAAAAAAAATAATAATTGAAAAACAAATTGTGATAGAGATTTCAAACATATTTCATTAAAAAGTGCATTTTTTTCTCTATGCAACGATGTAAAATTTTAAAATGCACAATGTTAAGAAGATTAAAAATTTACAGTTCCGAAAATTATAAAACTGAAATTTCATTTAAAATTTGTTTGTGTTGGATCCAGGAATATTATTGTTTAATCCATGTCGTACATAATATAATGCGTTCAGAAGTCAGTCTGACTAACTCCATTCAATCAAAATGCACATTTTAAACAGTTGAAGTTGTCTATTTACAAATTACTGTTATTTTATCATTGGTCTAGGAATATTAATATTTAATGCAGGTGTACGTAATGTATGACTCGTTATAATTATCCTAAAAATGATGTTTATGATTATTAATTTAAATATAGAATTTCTTTGAAAATATCATTTTCCAAATATTCGTTGTAATTTGTTAACTTACAATTTTGTTATTTTTTATTGTTTTTTTTTCTTTTAATATGCTTAAAATCGAAATGCAAAATTTATTTGCAGCGTTCTTTTGAAATTTTGTGTTCCTTTGATGCATTTATTATAGTTGTGCCAGTACTAGAGCTACAGCATATTGCCATAATTAGTGTGAGAAACAATATAAAATACTGGAATCCCGATAAGACTCCAGTATTTATCCACAATAAAACGAAATGGCTCAATTCCACGAAATTGGGCATATAAAAAAAGAAATAAAAAGATTTTATGATAAAAATACAATAACTCTAAGATATGCAATAGAACTAAGAAAAATCACTATTATACCATTCCTTTTAGGCAGATTGTTACCAAATTCCTGTGGAATTTCCTGAAAACGTACACCTAAAATTTACTGCCATGTTTTGTATATCTCCGTACAATTTGACGTTCAGTAATTAAAAAGCAGAAAAAAGCTATTACTTCTCCCTCTTTACGCGAAATATTTCCAAATTCAAGGTAATTTTTTTAGTCGTATTCAAAACCATACACAAATATTTGGTCCAGCTCCACGTACAATTTTATTCATTTTACAATGATACAAATCGGACAACCAATCATTTTGTATAAACATGTTTTTCGGGATCTTTGTCTCCTGAAACACGTAAATCCTTCCAAAACTAGAAGTCTAAGAAAATTTCGATTGCAATACTAAAAATCTACAGAACTAAAAATCTAGATGAACCTGTTCTATGCATTCCACTACTTATGAAGGGGAGTCGGTGAATGGGATAAAAATTCTACATTTACGATAAGACACCTGTCCTATTTATGGAATTTTGCATAATATTGGAATTTTCGCAGGATTATTTTATAACACAACGCTGAAAGTTGGTATTTTCTTTTAAAAAATCATAGTGGTTTGTGTTTTTACCATTTTCCATAAGACAAAAAAATGCTATTTAAATTTTATTCTTGTTTTTTATTGCGTTTTTCATCTTTTGTTGATAAAAAGCATACTTTTTTTTTACAAAGACATCGATTCAGAACAGGTTTTCAATTGATGTGGAGAATGGAGTTTGTTCCTTTTTTTCCTTGATATTGGGTGAGAAAAATCACATCCGACTCAATTTGCATTGGTTCGACAAGACCGGAATGATATTTTGGCGTCGTGAACACCTTATAATTTAATTTTTACGTTATAAGTTGATTTTTCAATAGGATTTTCAGAAGGAGATTTCCAATGTTTTACCATAAATTCTTTCCTTTTAACCTATTTTTCTTAAAATTCTCCATATCAAACTTCACACTGTAAAAAAAAAAAATGCTTAAGTATTGTCTAAGTATCAAGTCATTTCTTCTTCAATTTCCTTGAAAGCACATCTTCCGTTCCATTTTGCGACTTACGAAAACTGAGTAATAAGTGAGAACTTATTTTTCAAAAAATGACCATTGTGAAAATTATTAAAAATATTTTGTGAAGAGATCCTTAAATTTCAATTGTTGAATTTAATTATTTTGCATGTAAAGAGACATTTCTGTATGTGATTTTTCTCCCACTTCAAGACAGTCTTGAATTGCAAACATTACATTACATTAAACATGTTTTTTTTTTTTAATAACAGTTCAACAATGTAAAATTCTTAGCATTTTATTAAAAACTACTCAATTAATTTTATGATATTTTTCTTTAGACAGCCATAGTTGATAGTACACTGTAAAGAAAATCAGAAATTCCACAGATGTAAAATCCCAGAAATCTGTATGCTTACTAAACTTTTATCTGCACACTACACAAAAATGTAAATTTACAAAACTATTTTTGTAAAACTACATAAGTCTGTAGTTAACAAAGGAATGTACTTCTACGAATATTACAGCAATGTTACTAAACTTTTGTCAAGAACCTGGTTTGCATTAACGTAAAGTTCTTGGCATCCCATCTTCCTAAACATATTTGCAGCATCACTGAATTTTTAATTTGAAGTACAAATGCGTATGTGCTACGCAAAGTGTTTTAGGAATAACAAAGACCGTGTTCAAAAGACATTTTTTTTGTGCGCGCGCGCTCAGAAGATTCTGCTTGGAGTAGGTGCTATGGAAGAAGAGAATTTTAAAGTTATTCAATTATTGCATTATTTTTATGTTTCAGAATTGGTAAATACAAATACTATATCCCTTCATCCGTTCAAAACATGATTCTCGTAACGGAAATACATACCTGTGACCTCTCAAATAAAATTAAAAATATTCCAGGAAGTATCACGTGACCTATTTCATGTAATTAAGCCCGATCAGCATTTAAAATATGACAACCAACCCTGCTCAAACCTGACGCGCGCGACGCAAATAAAAGTGATGGGCGATTTGATCACGTGATTGTGCGTTTTGTGCTTATCTGTTATTGGTTGCACGTTGTTTGTTGTCAAAGTTGGTAGGTTGACTGATACAATTTAACAATTGGTGATTTAAATTTTTTAATAATTTTATTTTTATTTATTTAAAAATCATTTATCAGTTGCTTTATACTTTTCGTATTAAATAGAATGCTGTTGATAAACCAAGGTTGATATATCAACATGGGGGATTAGCTAAGGGGGGGGGAACAGGGGGGAGCCTCCCCTCCCAAAACATTCACAAATGTTGTTACACTTTGCAAATTTAAAACTTTTATGTCAAATTTAATTAAAATTTTAATAAAAACTGCAATACATTTTCAATTTTTGATAGAATTTGCAAAAGTTACAACTCTAATTGGGAATATTATTATTTTTTTACAAATAAGAACTGTATTACATTTTCAAAGAGCGTTAACTTGGCAAAATTATAAAACGAGTTGGCGAATATAAAAATTTGACTTGACAATTTAAGGTTTTTTTCCCCCACCAATAAAAAATCTTAGCGATGGCCCTGTATCCACATATTACAAGATTGATTTGTAATCTACAATACTGGATTGATTTCATTGTTAGTTAGATAATTTTTCAGAAGTTTTAGTATGTATATATTTCTTATTTGATGATTGTGTATTTTAATACCGTGTGGATAACAGGCCAAAATATGTCATAAAATATGAGAAACAAACGACATCCGAAATTATGTTAGTATAAGCAAAACACTTATTTATACTTTCAATAGAAAAATTATAAACATTCTAATCATATTTTATTCATTACAAAACTAGAAGGCAAACTCCAAATATTTCACCTCTTTAAAATATATGTATACAGATATTCTTAATTTAAAAAAATGTATATCTTTTACATTTTGCTTTTAACACCGTAAAATATCCACGCATGCATTATATTTGCATCCTAATCTCAATAAAAACTTACTTCTAAAATTTTGAAAAAAAAAAAAAAAGAAGAAGAAGAAGAACATTAATAATTATTTTTGCAGAAAACTTTTTTTTTCATTTGCTTAATATATATATAAATCACTTTGGAACGATATTTAGAATATTAAAAGAATAATTAGAATATTAAAACTTTCTCCGCATAAATATCATTTTCTCGTATTCAAGTATTTTATTATTATAATAGAAATACATGTGCTTCTGTATTATTAATATAAAATTTACCTTTAATAAAAATGTCTTATTTATTAATAAAAAGCAACCAAAAAAAACACAAACCAACTTTTGGCCCGCGAAGGTCTCGAACCCGCATCGTCTGGATACAAGCTCAGCGCTCTGACCATTCAGCCAGCGAGCTTACATTCATTTGTAACAGATTATCTTTATAATTGGCACCACAAGTAACTACATCCGTGATCTGTTCTTCACCTGTTATTGAGCGCATATTTGCAGTACCGGTAGCTCAGTAGCGAGTACTGAGAGCACATCCCGTCCACTATAGGAACCATTCCATGCCCGTGGCTCCTGAGCGCGCGTCCAGCACGCGTAATAGCTAACACGGCCAAAATGTATGGTGCCAATACATAAAATGTTCTGAGAATCCGATTTTCCAATAAAAATACTAGTAATTTTACTTATTCTTTTTTACAGTATTTCGCAAGATATTGTTTATGGTTACAACTATATACAAGATACAAAAATACAAAGACCTATTAATATTATTTCAGATAACAATAATTAATGCATATTTAAAAAATAAAAAAAACATGTGAGTTCAGGTGTTATTTTTCAAACCTTAACACATTGTTTTAAAATGTAAGTATCTCATTTAAACACTATAAAAAATCTATAATCCTACATATGTAAAGTTGCCAAAAATATGTTTTCTTACTAACATTATATCAGTACACTGTACAGGAAAAGATATGAATCTACAAAAACTAATTTTTGTAAAGCTTCAGAAATGTGTAATATTACAAATGAATCTACTAAAATTACAGTTATTTTCTAAAATTTCATCTGTAACCTGCCTGTAGTTGCATAAAAACTTCTAGGAATCATAGTTTCCTAAAATATTCTTAGTAACTTTACGTTTTTTTAGTGTAAATCTGTATCTCTTACACGAATGTTTGCTTTTGCCGTTACATAAAATGTTCAAGAAATCCTAGTTTTAGTACCTTTAGAGATTTATTTTTACAGTGTGCATAAATAAAATGCGATACATATTAATTGTTATTTGGTATAACATAAAAAAAGACATTTCATATTACTTTTGTTTCTTTGTATATTTTCCTTATTTTTTCACTTTTTTAAAAACATAGACAAGTAAAATTACAAATGAATATTTATATTTCAGATAATTAGAAAATATCTTAATCAGATCTAAAATAAAGTTGGTATTTTTTTATGTAAAGTAAACATATATGTTTTTAATTTAAATGAAAGTTATGATTGACGATCCAATTTTTCTTTTTCTACGTTTGCAAACAATCTCTAGAGGAAGCATTTATTAAGCTTTTTATAAACAACAATTAATTAAAAACGCCTTATTTTTGAAAATTTTGGAATATAAAAAAATCAGCTCTGTATTTATAAGGTAATTAAGAATAATTTTCATTTAAAAAAAATTGCGTTTGTGTTTACTTGTACGTAATTTTTTTTCGATATTTTCATGTTGAAAATGTTCGAGAATTCGATTTAAAAAAAACGAGAATCAAATTCGGAGAATTTGATATAAAAAAAACTACTTTTCTCTTTTTTTTTAATGTCGTTACTTAAAAATTGATGAGAAAAATAAAATGTTGATGGTTTACATTAAGTGCTGACTTACTATCTCATTTGTGAAATGATGAAATTAAATATGCATATACTCACATCATTCTGTATGTTTCCCCCTTAATTTTGTCCCGAAATATATAAAAAAAAAATTGTATCAGAGTTTTAAAGAAGAAAAAATATAGCTTAAAAACTATAAGCGTTCTCCGGACAAAAATTATCATATGCGTTTGTACATAGATTGGTTAACTGTTATATATAAAACAAAATCTTTACTAAATAAGTAAATCCTCGTCGGCTTTGCGTTTAGCCGGCTTAGATGTTTTATTTTATTTATTTATATATTTTGTCACAGCTGTGGCCACGCAGCATACCGGTATCACAAAAGAAATAATAGTGGAGCTTATGATGCAAGTTATTATTCCGATAAAATTATCCAAATTGTCATAATCGATTTTCAGATTCTTTTATTCGCAGAAAAAAGTTAACTTAAATCCAACCGCAACATTAAATGAGCCTAACATTAATAAATAGTAAAATATAGCTGAAATCAGAAGTGAATAAATAAAAGATGCCAGATTTCTAAATGGTGGTGGAATTAAACCACGTATCTTTTATATTAAATCAGTAAGGAGATTTAATGAGGATAAAATATTCAGTCTAAAATTAACAACTAATAATTTCATAGAAATATTGCAAACTATAACAACAATAACAACAAAAAATAACCCAAAAATAACAATTTTAAAGGCAATCTTTTATATTCATTCATATGTATACAGGGTGAGTCATAAATATTGAAAAAAATAGGATATCTTCTTAAATACTTCTCCTGGACCCATACTTCCAAGTGCAAAAATTCATAAAAAAAAGTGAAATTTTTTATCACATAAGTTGCAACTCCATGGGGGGTCTATTTAAAAAAATACGAAAATTAAATTTTTATACTATCCCCGTTGGGCAAATTTACAATTAGGAAATAATTCCTTATCCATTCCTAAATTAAACAAAAAAAATCCATGTCCATATCTGAAAATCTCACAAAGATATTAAAATCCAAAATTCTCCAAAATTCCTGACTTACAACACTTTTTCCTGCCTCTAATCGGTGATTTCGTGACTCAGTTTCAACGCTAGATAGGGAACATTCACAAATAGCACTTTAATAAAAATATGTTTAAGATAGAGCTTTTTCTTTCGACATAACATAGCAGCGTATAGATTTTACGCTAAATTTGTAAGAAAATATGCTAGTGGCATCTGCACTAGAAGTCTGCACGGGTCGAAATGTCTAGATCTGATCCCGAACTGATCCACAAAGAAAAAATTTGGTCCGGTCTGGAAAATTATTAAAATCACAACCTGGCAATCAATCTGGCCTAGAAAAAAGTTTAAATCATACTCCGGCTCAGCCGTGAATTTCTGCATAGATATTTACTTAGGTGTGGTTAAAGATTGTTTCGTATGAAGGAGTTCTAACCAAAAATACTTATTATAGCTTTTCGTTTTTCATATTTATACTTTATATTATTAAAGAATCGCCAAAGGCTGTGATATATTAATTTTATCAATGAATCTCTATTTACATGTAAATGTTTCACTTATATTTTTAATATCATTAATCCATATTGGATGGAGACTTTGAAAAATGTTATAATGCAAAACCTTTTAAGACGGACTCACATAAGAAAGAAAAAATACGTTATAGACAAATGACCTACTTAGGAGGTGTCTAAATGGAGTTTATTTTTTTCTCAGGTATTATTATATTTATTTTGCATGGATCAATAAATTTTCCGTTCAAGATAGGATTCCGTCATAGACAGATTTTTTCACTGGATTTATTGTATTTAAATTGTCTTTAGATATGCTATTTTAATTTTTTTTTTTTTTTTTTTAATAAAAGTGGTTTTAAAATCTATGTGTTTTTTCGTAAAATTTTTGATTCAGCCAAATTTTACTTATTTTATGCAAGGATTAGGTCTGTCAGAGACAGCGATTTTAATAGGATTTTTTCCAGACCAGGATTGAAAATTTCGTCCATTTCAGCCTAGGAAGAAGGAAGCAGTCCCCTCCGGTTTCAAAAATACGTTGGGCCCTGCCTGGGCCCAGAGTACAGATCTTTAAGAGCCTCTCTAGCACGATAAAAAGCCTGAAGTTGTGAGTGCTAAATTTATATAAAAAAAGATTTAACCGAATCTTAGAAAAAGCTTTGTTTAAAAAAACTGAAGGACGTTTAAACAGTACAGAAAGGAGATAGTAATGAGAAAAGTTAAACTCATTTGGAAGTTTGAGGTACAGAAAGGTATTACTTCACACTTTCAATTTTTAAAAAAGATTTAAACATTTTATTAGAATCTAAACTTTATTTAAAACTTTAAATTCGTTTTCTGCATGAAAGTTTTTTCCCCCACTATTTCTCGTCTTTAAATCATTAAAAGTCTAGAAGTGTTGAAGAAAAAAGTTCAAAAACATGAAACAAGTCATTTTTAATTATTTTACATTAATTTTTTATTTGGCAAATTTGAAAAATTTTTACTTTTGAAAATATGATTATTTTTATTATATCATTTTTTAAATAAATAGTTTTAATAGTTTTAAAATTATTGAAAAAAAACCTGGATTATAAATAAAATTAGATTTTCATATTTAATGAAATGGAAAGAAATTAAAATCCGATAAATATTATACTATTTATATTTCGAGGTTTAACGATTTTAAACTATCCCATTTAAATTAGTTTTTTAAATTATTTTTAGATAATTGTATACATTTTATGAGAAATTTTAGGATGTGATTTTCTTCGCAAATTATATGGCTAACCATCGCAAAAAAGAAAAAAATAATCGAAATTTTAACTCAAGAGATAGATTATTTTTTTACATGTTTCATAGAACTGTTAGTAACATTGTTTCTTGAATTGTGCACATTTCATTTTGTGTCTAATCCGTTAAAGCCAGATGAATTTTTTAAACGGCTATAACTCCGCGAGTTTTGAAGACATGAAGATGTAATTATTTCTGTCTAATTCAGGACTGGCTAAGGAAAGTTTTCTTAATTGGAATTTTTATCCCACAGGGACCGTATAAAAATTTAATTTTCGTAATTTTTCAAAGAGACCCGCCATGGAGATGCAACTTATCTTATCGAAAAATTTACCTTTTTTTGTGAATTTTTGCAATTGGAAGTATGGGTCTAGGAGCAATATTTAAGGAGATAGCCATTGTTTCGATATTTATGACTCACCCTGTATAGTTTATTTTATTTCTTTATTCAAAATGTACGTCTGATTTGTGTGCTTGGCATCGGGTGCCTGCTTGTAAGTCATCGTCAATATATAATGATGAGATAACACAAGGGAATTTACATTAGAGAATTACTGCAGGGACCTTCCATAAACAGTGTGCAAATAGAGCCAGAGCAGTCCATATACGCTGTCAAGCGATAGTGGTGTGGTGCACTAATTACTCGGCCACGGATGGCCCTCATTCTTTTTAAAATATACTTTGATAAATAGAACGCAATAAGTTAAACTTAAAGCTTTATTGTTTTAAATAAATACATTTTAAATATATAATGTCAGAAGTTTTGTTGATAAGTAAATAAATTGAAAATACACAATATAAGATAACAGCTTAAACTTATTTCATAAAATATAATTCCATAGGAAGTTGTTCCGGTAAAAGCGAATTTAAAAATACATAATGCTAGAATTGAAAATATATCATATTTTAAAGAAAATTAAAAGAAAAAGTGTTTAGGAATTTTTTTCTAACTCACTTGGTGTAAAATGTATCATACAGAAGTAGACCATCTTTTTTCTCTGGTTAGTAAGGAACTTAATTTTATGTCTTCTAAAATTAAAAATAAACGGTCCAGTGTGAGTATTATTCGCCTTCATTAGTTTTCTTACAATAAATATTAATTAGTAAATGCAAATTCAAAAAAAAAAAATCGTTGCTAAAAAAATTATAAGACTTTTAAAATGCCATATAACGCATTGTTTGGAAAGATGAAACTGGTGTGCAGAGTCATACCTTAATGATAACCACCTGCAAAAAGATTTTAGCGGTTGCTTGGTCTATCATTAAATTTTTCTGCACTCATGGATGTAAAAAACTTAGACATGGGAGCAAGAAAACACAATGGTAATCTTCTCAGTTAACCATTAAATTCACTTATCCAGGCATTTTGCAGAACAATACTTTTTAGCGAACCCGTTGCATCTTAAAACGCAAATGAAATTTTAACAAAATCTTCAACTGCAACTGTCAATTTGATTAAGTGATGGTTTAAATAAGTGCCTCCTGGCCTATTACAGTTAGTGAAGGATGCAGTTTAAAGCCTTAGATAAGGAAATGCACTAGATAACATATGCGTTTGTTCTCTTCTCAAATTTTTGAAGCATTCACCTCCGATATTTCATCACCAAAAGGGTATCATTTTTGGCGGTGATCCCTTTTTGGCAATTTTTTGCTTTCATTCTTATAACAAAAGAAGCATAACACAGATGAAATAGATCTTGATGGCTAGTGGAATCAGAGGAAGAGACCGGTATGGCGCGCATTCTGTTTACCATCATGTGATGGTGGAGGGTTGTTATTGCTACAAGAAAAAGTTGCTATTTCTGGGTCCAGTTATATGGCAAGTCTATGCTTAAAACTTACACAAAAGTCTAAAACTTTTAAGAATCTAGGCTTAGAAATATCAGATGAATTAAGTTTAATTTATTCACTCACACACTTGATCGTTTTGTAATCCTTTTTTGAGTTGTGACATTTATTTATTTATATAGGGTAACATCCCCAGTAATTGGCAGACACCAGTGATTGGCACATCCTACAAAAATGTCCTAAAATAAGATTTATATCTAGTCTTTTAAAAATGCAAGACCATATACCAGTTATATGCTCATTTACTTTACAGATTATAACTTTGATTTATGCTACTAAATGACAATAGTGCCTAGGAAAGATAAACAATTATGGCTTGTATCAAATTAGCCATTTTTGTTGCAAATGCTTCTTTTCTGGCTTAAGAACGGTATGCATTTCAATTTATTATTATCTGATTTATAGTATATTTTTAATTTTAGTTGACAACAGTTTTGTTTAGTTAAAAAGGGTTACTTTAATTGTGTAAAAGTCTAAGTGCCAATTACTTTTGATTACAGCAACTTTTTATAAATATATTTTTATAAAAATACTTTTTTAAATATTTTTGCTTTTAGTGGGCAAAATAGATGCACAGATATGCACTCTTTGATTTAAAAATATTTGCAAGTAAATATTTTATTTCTTGGTAATGAAAATAGAAGTAAGTTTAAAGACAAACCCTTAATGTGCCAATTACTGGGTATATTACCCTATATATATTTTTTATTTTATTTTATTTTATTTTTTGTTTAGTTATTTATTTTTCTGCAAAGTTTGTCGAACACCAGGTAGAAATAAAATATTTAATGCAAAAATGTGGATTTAGCTTAATGAAAATTTTTTAACTTTAAATTATTATTAACCATTAAAACACTTATAATTTGAATCAAAATAAGAAAGAACCATGCATTTCTAACAAAGTTTTTAGGTATTTAAATTAATACTTAGCTGCTGTTAATGGTCTCACAGACCGCTGTTTAATCGACACTGTTTAACCCTTTCATGGGCAAGGCATTTTTCTCTAAAAATTATCAAATAATTAATTCATAGTGCAATTTACGGGCAAATTAATTTCAAAACAATCAATATATTTTTCTTCACGTATATTATAAATTGTAGAAAAAGATTACTGGTGCCAATTGGCAGTTTAATCATTACAATTTATCGTTTGCAAACTGCAAGCGGCGCCACTGAAGCAGTTAAGTAGTAACATTTAACATATAAGTTTAGTTTAACTTACTAGTGATACTAGTAAAATTTGGTTTCATTTTGAACTTCGTACTATGCTTTATTAGCCATTTTTAAGGAAATTTAACTGTTATAGCATTGCTCATAAATTTAAGGCAGAGATCTATTTTATGAATTAATGTAGCATTTTATTAATGTACGATCATGCTGCCTTAGAGATCGCTCACAGTAACTCTGTAACAATTTCTGCCGCAGTAATTAAATCAGAACTTATCTAATCAGTAATGCATCTAGAATTGTAAATAAATAATGCAAATGTAAAAAATTAGAACATCTTTTATAAGTTATACAAAGAATAACATTCTTATAGAACTGAATTGTGCAGCATCTTCGTTTTATACGTAAAGTATATAGGGAATTTCTATCACGGTCTTCATTTCATGCAATGGGTATATAACCAGTCTTAAGTACAGAAAAATTAAACTAACCTTTTTTTCTATGCTAAAAGGCTGTCTACTGCTTAAACATCCATTTTTATTTGTTGACACCGCTCTACAAATCGAAAATATTTTACGTCTATGCCTTTAATTTTGCCATTTGTTAGGAATAAAAAAAATACTTTGATGCGAATAAATTAAAGATAATTTTTTTTTTCTGAAGAACATATATAAAATTGATGATTATTATATTGGTAGTTTTTAATTGTAGTATTGATCGAAATCATATGCTTCACTATTTTATATTCAATTTCTTACATTGAAATGATATATGTGGGCATATCTGTTAGAATTATACTATATGATGCGCGATTTGTTTTCTCTGTTTACGCCACTGAATTATATTTCAGTAATCAAAATATATCTTATTTGTTCTTCAAAATACTATTCTTTTGACACGGAAAATAAAGTAAACAGTAAGTAAAGCCTTACAGTAAATTGATACTTTTAAAAAAGTATTTGCCAATTAAAGAATGTTCAGACGGTATTAATGATTTTTCATTTTTTATCTATAGTTTCTTTATTCAAAACTCTGATGAATAAAATGTCACTTATTATTACAATGCATGACTATTTAAAACTAAAATGCCTAAAGACGCGTGGTAATATTGCATATCTAATAACTTAATAATAATAAATAGTTATACATTTCAGCATTTCATAAATGAGATAATTTAAAGAAAACCATCATTACTTTATATTTATTACTAACTGTTTATGAGAGGTGAAAATAGTATTTTTTTTATCAAATTCACCTAAAAAGTAAATCAAAAATAAAAGGGAAAATTGGATGTATATTTTCAAAAATAGACTCTTGAACTTTTTTGCAATCTAACAGCTACGTGTGTCCATATGAGTGGACCTACCTCTATTCATTTCCTCCTAAAAACTAAATTGCTTGTTTTTTTATGTTTTTACTTAATTTCTTAACTGTCTTTTTTTTTTTTTTTTTTTTTTTTTTTGCGTTAAAGGAAAAACTAATGCATGGCAACGTCTGTACTGATTTACTCGTAAAATAAATGTTATTTTCATCTAAGACTGCAAAATGCTTTCAAAACAGTGTGTCTATTAGAAAAAGTTCATACTTATTTAACATAAATTCTTTACAATAAAATATTTTTGCTGATTTGTATATCTATCACTTGTCTTCTGTCTCACCACTTCTCGCACCACCCTTTTGATCTCTGGGTCCACAAATGGAGACCTCTGTTTTGTCACATTTAATTGATAATATTTGAACATAACCAAAATTTCGATATCAGAATGGTATGTTTCGAAGCCTCAGATTTGGGGTAATGCAAATATATTAAAAATCTTTCCGTGGAGTCATATGGGAGAAAAAATAAATCAGTAATGGGTAATAATATTGATTTAATATACATAACCTTTGAGCCGACAGCACAAAATCCTAATTTTCAAGCACAAAAAATAATCTCTAATTTATGGAAGAGTAGAAATAGGCGAATGTAATCACCCATGTCTACCGGAATTGAAGTTGTACAAAAGTCAAAAATCAATACCAGTATTTGTTGACTCGTAGGTTTATCATCGGGTTTGTTTTACAAGGAAATGTATGTAAACATGGAGGACTGGAGGTAGGAAAACGCAATGATAAATGTACTTGTCAACCACTAGGGGTATTAGTTTTTATTTATGCACCACTTCACTTCTGAAAGACATGGATTATTAGGTTCCCCTATTTCTTCTCTTTCATGTTTTTTTCTTGTACTTTATACATTAGGCTTTTGTGCTCTCGGCTCTTGGACTACCGGATCGATAAATTAATGTTTTAAATTTTGTTTGCTTAAAAGGTAAAAATGAATATTTATTCTATTATTTTACTTTCGGAATGAAAAGGTTATAGAAGAAATCTCAAAATTTATTCCTTTTTTTGTTCTAGAATAAGTTAAATAAAAAAAAGTGTTAAAAATTACAAAATAGTAATAATAATAATAATATCTCAAAAACTGATTTCTCATTTTAAAATTCGAATTCCCCTCTTAAAAAAATGTAGATCAATATAGATTATTGGCATTAATATCAAAGTCAAACTTTCCATGGTTTACTAATAATCGCTGTGATTCATAATCGGCTATAAAATTATTTTATAAATTAGTTTTATAAGCATTTTATTTTTATAGAGTAGATGTACACTAAGAATACTTTCTTTTAATATTTCGCTTACCTTACTTTTTTTAATATCTCCAGAACTTTCCTTTTGAGATATGACATTTTTTTTGCAACATAACTTTGCATATCTATGGTGGAACAGTGACACATAGTGTAATACAGAGCCTCCATACCCTACTAATTCGCACATATGTGGAATAATACTATCTGGAATAATATAAGCGAACCATGCGTCATATATAGTTATGGAATGATACAGTAATGAATAAAATAATGAATAGCATAAAATTGTTTTCTTCAATAACTATTTGCCTATAAGTATAAAGATTTCAGTCTAGTGATAAAGTGTAGTTTTTTTTACTACATGTTAGCTGTGTCTTTTCCGAAATAATTTTAAAACTTTACCGATATATAACGAAATATCTAGCCACATTTAAATAAATCGTGTTATCTTTTATATTCCCTTTAACTAAAAAGAATTTTTTAAGTAAAAATGTATTGAAAGATATGTCTCATTAACAAATATTCTGAAATTCTGGCTATTGCATAAGGGAAATAACAGTAAGAACTTCTGTAAAAAACTCTGCAAATAGTCCGATGGATAAAATAAACATCAAGTTTTCTTCGAGACAGTACATCTCTATTTTTATGCACCTTTAAGATATTTTTGCTACTTCGGCCTTGCCATGTTTGTTTTTACCATGAGAATATATTTTTTTTCCACCTGATTCTTTTGGGGCAAAGTTCAAATGTCAGGAAGCAGAAAAGTAAATATAAGAAATTCAAGACGATTACAAATAAGGAAGAAAAAAGATATTTTATTTTCTCTAAACATATCCTTTAATCATAAAATTATTTCTTAAGGCACCATTAATTCTTTTTATATTTTCAATTCCATACTACAAGAAACCATGAAACACATATATTAATTTATATATAATACACAAATATTTATATTGTTTAATTTTTTAGGGTATATTGATATTATACATAAAGTAATGAATAGCATAAAATTGTTTTCTTCAATAATCATTTGCATATAACCATAAACATTTTAGACTGGTCGTAAAATATATTTGTCTATTTTTCTTTACTACATGTTTAGTGTATCTATTCTTATAACGAAATATCTAGCCATGTTTAAGTAAATCGCATTAACTTTTACATTAATTTTAACTGAAAAGTATTTTTGTATGTAAAATAGTGTTGAAAGAAATGTTTCATTAACAAATATTCTCTATTTCAGGCTATTACATAAGGGAAATCACAGTAAGAACCTCTGAAGAAAAAACAGTGGAGATAGACCGATGGATAAAATCAATATGAAGTTTTCCTCGAGACAGTACTTCTCTATTTTTTATGCACCTTTAAAATATTTTTTCCTCTTTGGCATGACCATGTTTGTTTTTGACATGGAAATATATTTCTTCCGCCTGGTTTCTTCGGGAGAAAGTTCGACTATTGGGAAGCCAAAAAGTAATTATAAGGAATTTAAAACGATTAAAAAAGAAGGGGAAAAAGTTCTGTTTTCTCTAAACATATCCCTTAATCATGAAATTATTTCTTGAGGCGCCATTTATTATGTTTTACATTTCCAATCTCATAATACACGAAAACATGAACCAGACATAGTGATGGAATAATACACAAATATTAAAAATGTTTCAGTTCTCTTAGTGGTAATTGGTATTATACACAAAGTAATAAACAAAATAAAATTGTTTTCTTCAATAATCATTTGCATATAACAATAGAAATTTTAGACAGGTCGTAAAATATGTTTGTCTATTTTTCTTTACTACATATTTATTGTGTCTTTTCTTATAACAAAATATCTAGCCATGTTCAAATAAATCGTATTAACTTTTATATTAACTTTAACTGAAAAGTATTTTCGTAATTAAAATTGTATTTAAAAAAATTCTCATTAACAAATATTCTTTATTTTATGCTATTACATAAGGGAAATTACGGTAAGAACCTTCGTAAAAAAACATTGAAAATAGTCCGATAGATAAAATCAACATCAAGTTTTCCTGGAGACAATTCTTTTTTTATGCACCTCCAAGATTCTTTTTTTTCTTCGCATGGCCATGTTTGTTTTCGGCATGGGAATATATTTTCTTCCACCTGGTTCCTTTGGGACAAAGTTCAACTGGCAGAAAGCGGAAAAAAATTATAAAAAATGGTAAGACGTTTAAAAAAAGGGAAAATAATTCCTTTTTTTTCCAAGCTTAGTTTTTAATCATAAAATTATTTCTTAAAGCGCTATTTATTACATTTTCCGTTTCCGATCTCGTAATACATGAAACCATGAACCCGAAATATTAATGTTATAATACACAAAATATTGAACTGTTTCAGCTGTTCTTAAAGGTGACTAATATTGTACATAAAGTAATGAATAGCTTAAAATTGTTTCCTTTAATAATAATTCACATATTGCCAGAAATATTTTAGACTGATCTTAAAGTATATTTGTCTATTTTTCTTTACTACATGTTAGATGTGTCTTTTCTTATAACGAAATATCTAGCCATATGTAAGTAAATCGCATTAACTTTTATATCCACTTGCACTAAAAAGTATTTTGTAAATAAAATCACATTGAAAGATATGTTTCACTAACAAATATTCTCTATTTCAGGCTATTACATAAGGAAAATCACAGTAAAAACCTCTGTAAAAAAACAGTGCAAGTAGTCCGATGGATAAAATCAACATCAATTTTCTTCGAGACAGTACATCTCTATTGCACCATCAAGAAATTTTTTCTTCTTCGGCATGGCCATGTTTGTTTTTGCCATGAGAATATCTATTTTTTCCTCCTTGTTCCTTTAGGACAAAGTTTGGCTGTGAGGAAGCTGAAAAGTAATTATAAGAAAAAGTTTCTATAAACATATCCTTTAATTATAAAATTATTTCTTAAGGCTTTATTTACTAAGTTTTACATTTCCAATCCCATACTACACGAAACAATGAACCAGACATAGTAATGGAATAATACATATATATTTAAAATGTTTCAGTTTTCTTAGTGGTATTTGATATTACACAAAAAATAATGAGAAGCATAAAATTATTTTCTTCAATAATCATTCGCATATTACCATAAACATTTCAGACACGTCGTAAAGTATCTTATATTAATAAAAGAACAAAACGCTCTGTCTGTCTGCGTGTGTGTGTGTGTGTGTGTGTCTGCGATGGCTAGCAAAATCTACAGCATGTACGAGGCTCACAATTTTTTTGAGAGTAGCCCCAAATCTCTCCTGATGCACCTGAGCTTCAGAATTTCGAAATTCTATTTATTAACTGAGTAATTAATTAAATTCCAAAGATCACTCTCATAAAAAATCGCCTTTTTTTTCTTTTTTCCCCTTCATTTAGTTATGGTTGGTTGGTTGCATAAAATTTTCGCATAACTAATTTAAAAAGCTGAAACAGACCTTTAAAATCCATAGACTGGCAAACTGTCAGCAGGGCTACACTAGATACTGGGCTTGCTCATTCATTATCGTGACGTCACAAAAGGTGGCTGGTTGCTATCTGTGATTGGTAAAAACAGGCTCAAAGTGACGTACCCATCGTTTTGTACCAATCGCTGGACGTCATTCAGCCACCTTTTGTGACGTCATGAAAGGAATGAGCAAGCCCGGTATCTAGTGTTGCCTTGCTGTCAGTTTAAATGATGATTTTTTATCACAGCGGGTTGTAAACCATGGAGGAAAAAGATAGGTAATGGTGAAGTAAACCGAAAAAAGGGTTGCAATATTAAACCATTTATCGCTCAAATTTTAATGTCCCAAACAAAAGCATGTGGAAGGGATTTTGTATTAATAAGACGAATTGAAAGAAATGTATTACAGCTGAAGCATATTCTACGAAGAAATAGTAATTCTTTAAATGGTCTTTTTTCTATTATATTATTTATTTTAAAAAAATGTTTGCTTTTAAAATAATTGAAATTGATAAATTCTAAATAATTAAATATCAAAATAAAATTAAATAAAATATTGAAAACATCTGATTTGAACTAAAAATTGTACTACTAAAAGTTTTCTTTTTTTTCAGATCTTTTTTATACTTTATAACGTAGGTGAAAAAATGTTTATGATTTAACAACACATTAATAACTCTATGTCAATATATAAAATATATTTATGAAAACATTCTTTTAAAATCATGCGCGAAAACTTAAATAACAGATATCAGTCTAAAATCTAGATTTCAGAGTGCAGACGATTTTAAGACATTAACGAAAGAATATTAACTTTTCAAGCAAAATCTTAAATGATGCTTCTATATTGATATTTCAAAGTGACGGCTGGGTTACATTTGTGTTATATTTAAGTTACGGTAGGGTACTGTTAAGTCGCAGTTGGGTTACAGACAGATTATGGTTACGGTACAAAAGTTTACGGTTAGGAATTTGTCCACAGAGTCAACATTACACATGCTTTGATTAAAAATTCACACTTTTGTTAAATGGCACTAAAATTATAATACTATATACCAATCTTTTATCATTGCGTATCGATTTCATTCATGGTATAGTCGGATTTAAGAGTGATATAATTAGTTTGAAATTCAAAATATCTCACTTGGGATTTCTATGCGAAAAAAATAATTAGTTACGTGATTTAACAGTGATTTTTACGGGTAAATATCAACACTTTAACACGAAACTAACCCAATCGTTGGATACATCTTCCCTCCCGTGTTTCTCATTGCTCATTTTAAATATTTTTAGAGCTTAATATTAGTTGTTGTTTTTAAAACCGATTTTTCACAAAGTCAGCTGCGACGTATTTCAGACAATGCATTTTTGCATGTTTCCAGTTAATGATAAAATCATACAAATTTCAAGTTCGTTTAATATTGTTAATACGGACCCGGGCAACGCCGGGCGGGTCAGCTAGTACTTGTATATTTTTCTTTACTGCATGTTAGTTGTGTCTTTTCTTATCATGAAACTTGTTTAAAAAATCGTATTAACTTTTATATCCATTTTAATTGATGAGTATTCTTGTAAGTAAAATTATATTGAAAGAAATTTCTCACTAACAAATATTCTTTATTTCAGGCTATTACATAAGGGAAATCACAGTAAGAACCTCTGTAAAAAACAGTGCAAGTAGTCCTATGGATAAAATAAACATCAAGTTTTCTTCGAGACAGTACTGCTGTATTTTTTATACACCTTCAAGATAATTTTTTCTTCTTCGGCATGGCCATGTTTCTTTTTGCCATGAGAATATATTTTTTCAAACTGGTTCCTTTGGGACAAAGTTCGACTGTCAAGAAGCAGAAAAGTAATTATAAGAAAGTCAAGACGATTAAAAATATGAAAGAAATGAGAAGTTTTATTTTTTCTAAAGATATCCTTTAATCATAAAATTATTTCTTAAGGTGCCTTTTATTATGTTTTATATTTTCAATTCCATAATACACGAAGCCATGAACCAGACATCGTAGTAGAATAATGTACAGACATTTAAAATGTTTGAGTTTTCTAAGTGGTAACTGACATTATATATAAATTAATGAATAGCATAAAATTGTTTTCTTCAATAATCATTCATACATTAACATAAACATTTCAGACTGGTCGTGAAGTATACTTGTCTATTTTTCTTAATTGAGAATGCATTTTCTTCCATTTGTTTCCTTTGGGACAAAGTTCGACTGTAGGAAGCAGAAAAATAATTATAAGAAATGACTAGACGTTTAAAAAAAAAGGAATTTTTTTCTCTTTGGATATATTTTTTTTTATCCTAATTTTTTTTCAAAAGGCACGATTTACTTCTTTTTACTTGCCGGATCCAACACTGATTCTTTTAGAAGTATTCTTTATAAAATATGATCTGAACTCTAAATAAAATACGTCAAGTATATGAAGTATCCAAAGCTTAAGAGACTTCTTCAGTCACGCGAAATGTCTCGCTTGTTATGCTAATTCTATGGAAGAAATTCAGGAAGATATCTCAGTTCCATTTAAATAATTTTTATGTTTTTTTTCATTGTATAACTAAATCAATCTATTTAAAGGCCGTTTATACATTTTTGATTTAAGATTTTTTTTATGAGGATACTTTCATTTTCCAAACCGATTCAGAAAATAAAAGTTTCCTAAGGAAAAATATCTCCGAACAAAAACGAAAAATTAAACAATTGTATTTGTACAGATTGATGTCAGCTATACAATACAAAGTAATAATAAAAAAAAAGTTCAGGAAATATTTTAAAATTGCTGTTGGATTTCCGAATAAACTTTTTAAAAGTAGAAAAAAACTTAAATAAAAAAATGAAATGAGATAATTTTAATAAATTAAAAAAATCTCGAAACGTGAAAATGTAACATTTACATAGAAATAAAAATTAATATAAAAATTTAAAATCAAAGTTGGAACTATATAAGTACATAGATACAGATATATTCCACGCAAACGTCCCAGCCTTGTTTGTAGTGGTATCTTCAGAATACAGCGGTCAGTAAAGTGTAACTAAAAATTAACCTTAAGTACATTTTTTAAAACTTTTTATTATTAACTTGAAGATAGCCCGTCAAAATGATGTGTTTCCATTTTTAAAAGGATGATAAAACATTACAACAACTTTGGTCAATCATAGCCACTTTAGGCTTAAACAATTTTGAAAAATACAAAGATTGAACATAAGGGAAAAAGCTAAAAAAAACAATTATAAAAGAATACATTGTGAAACTACAGCCAAAAAATATTTTAAAATACTGAGAGAAAATAATAAAAATATCCAAAATGTATAAAATTTTTCCCATTTTGGCCATTTCCAGACGAATATGAGAGGGTAGCCAAATTATTAATTGGATGGGCCGCATCTCCCAGGTAGGCTTAAAGCTGCGTCACTTGAAGGCTGCCGCCTTCCATGATAAATATGCGGAAATATGCAAACGTATTTATAAAAGAGCAATGGCAGACGAATCTACTTTGTAAAACATCATCATAATTTATGCATATTTATAAATAAGGGGGTTATTCGGGAACTGAGGTCCGATTTCTTATAAAATATAAACCATCGTAGATTTTTTAAAAACTTGTTTTATTTAATTCTTTTTATATTTCACTATTTTTCTATATAGTTTTCATATTTGTTTAAGAACTGGTCATAACACTCTGCAAGGTTTTCCCTTAATCCTAGATGTCTACCGCCTGTGAAGATAAGTAGTATTTAATTGCTTCTTTTAAAGGTTTTTCATTCAATATTGAAATTGCGAATTGCCGGTCTTTAATAATTTTCGCGTCTACGGCAAGTTGACTAAATCTTCTGTGATCATCGTAAGTCGGTAGATATCGGTTTATTAGGGACATATGGACAGGTGGACCCTCAAAGGTCACACTAAATTTCGTAAACATCATGGGCAAAAAAATTCGAGAAGTCCGATAATTGACAATTTCAACTTTAAATCAACACTACTTGCAAGAAGCTTTTAACGATCGATTAATCTTATACGCAACAGACGTTTTTAACTTCCTCAGTCCTGAGACAAGTTTTATGTGGCACTACAAAAACCATTTTAAAATTATTATAAAACATTTCCAACATTTCCAAAGATGTATCAGCCTATATATCGATGTTTCTAATATGCATAAATTTATTTTAAAAATCTAGATGTAATTTTATCATTTTTAGAAGAATTTAAATTAATTAAAAGGCTACTTTTTTGTGTCGCCTCCAGGCGACATCAGGACTGAAGAGGATTACATAGGCTCACAAAAGCTTTTAGAAGGTTATGCAAATGTTAAAACAAATGAGCAAACTGTGTTTATAAATAGATAAACATTCAAAGAATTAAATAAGTTTTTTATGCTTTATAAGAAATCATATTTTTGTTCCCGAATAACTCTCGTTCAATAAAATTATAATATCGGTTAGGACAGAAAAAGCTATCAGACTGTCTATGCTGAACTTTGTAATAACTGCTTGCAGACCAATCCAAATACCAAATATAAACTTTATTTAAGTGGTTTTATATATCTTTAATTATTGAAATTCACACATCATACTATACGTACTGTCGTCGTTCACATTCAGAAAAAAGCATAATTATTGAAAACATTGTTTTGTTTGTTTGTATTGCTTCTTTTTCTAAAAAAATATAAAAAAAGTTCTTTTATGTATTATTTTAACAGATATGATACAAATTTGAATATGATTAATAGGTAGTAATATTCATAACAGTTTTCAATATTAGATTGGTGTGAAAAATTAGCATATATTCCATATATCTATGATTACTAAAATCCACACATCATACTATACGTAGGGGGAACTGGGGGACATTGATACAGCTTTTTTCAAAAAAAGAATTTGGTGTCTAGAAAGCAGAAATTTCAAGTTATTTTTGTATGTGATGTCAGCAAAACCTGTATAGTGTGTTATAAAAATGTACAATCGTTGTTTTATATATTATTTTTGCACGTAATTTTAAAAAAATCAAAAAAGTAATTTGTATCAATGCGCCCCATATCCGGGGCAGATTGATACTCTTTGACACGTCTGGGAAAAATGGAGACAAAATAACAACAATGCATATTTTTCATAGAAAAATAGTTAGCAAACCATTTTATATATATTTATAGACATTAAAATCGCATGCAATTTATTTGCAAGCGATATTAAAGCAATCAAAATAAAATGTATAATGACCTGATGTTCTGGCTGTTCCTTGTCTGTTTGTTGGCTGTGGTAACTTTGTCATATCTGCCACTTTAACCCCAGAATTATCTTCTTTCTTAGGAAAGGTGAAAGAATTACCAGATTTTCTGTTTATAAATCGGTTTACAAACAGAAAATAAAGATTAGTTGTATTAAAAATTATGTTTATAATATAATTATCCTGTACTGTTCTGTAGCTTGTTTCTCTTACTTAACATTTCTCATGTCGATAATACTTTTTTCTCTGGAGAATCGATGTAAATTTGAGATTTGCCAGGCTGCCGTCCATTTCTTTTGTTAATCCTACTAGCACTAGATACTGTGTAAGTTTGTACGTCTTCTGTTTGCAAAAATACTATAAAATGTTCTAATATAAAGAAATTAGAACTATTTCACTTCAATAAAAACTAATAGTAGAAATTTTTGACGAAAAATGGTTGAATTAAGGAGTGTATGGTAAAAGAAAAATTAAAAGTAATGAAAAAATGAACTAGAAAAGGATTTAGGTTGTATCAATGTGCCCCGACAAAAACTGTATCAATGTGCCCCATACAGCCATTTTGAATAAAATAAGTCGCAAATCCAACACTTCGTAATTTGTCTAACAATAAAGAATGAGGAACTGATAAAGAGTAGCTTTACTTGCCAGGGAGGGTATTCTTTTTGGTTGAAAATACTGGAACAGTTGTATAATACCATTTCAATTGTACAACTCAAATTAACTTTTAACCTACAAAAAACGATTAATCATCCATCCCATTTTCATGAAACTATTGAATCATTCCAAAACTTTATGTATGTAGTTAATTTCACTACTAGTATCACCGTAGTTAGTATCACCTTTTGGAGTTGTTGTGAAACTTCCTGTAATGACCCTGTGTGCTGTACAGGGGGTGTATCAATGTGCCCCAAGTATCAATGTACCCCAGTTCCCCCTACTGTCCTCGTTAACATACAAAAAACAAAAAAAAAAACAAAACAAAAAGCATAATTCTTGAAAACACTGTTTTGTTTGTTGGAATTGCTTTATTTTGTAGAAAAAAAAGGATCAAAATAAACGAAGTTATTTTACAGATTATTTTAACAGATATAATACGAATTTTGAATAAGATTAATACATAAAATTTTCATAACGATTTTCATTATTAGATTGGAATGCATAATTAGCATTATTTTTTGGGTTAATTACGGTTTAATGTTTTCAATAAATTCCCATTTTGTGTTGTAATGCATAATAAAATGCTTTCAACAATGGAGTTTTACAATTCTTTAAGCATAACAGTCTCAGAATTTGAGAGAAACAAATGTATAAAATTTCAAAGAAAGTTTCTATTGCAACATAAAACATTTATTCTCATTAGTAAAACTAAAAAGTCATTAGTAGAAAACTGCAAACTTAGTTTAATTAACATCTATCTCAAATTAATTAAATGGAGTCCTTTTCTGACATTCAGTTGTAAAAGTTATTATTGTGAGTAAACAATAAACAGATTAATTTTGAGTTTCAAAAAAATTTTTAAGTTTAATTTATTTTCTCGAATAATTTTAATTAAGTACTCGACTTTTAACAAAAGTTAATACTTAAAGTTACTTTCACCATGAGGTTTTTTTTTCTTAAAAGATTAATGACGTAATCTCCTATAGTATGCACAAAGTTAATCAATATGTTATCAATTGTTACTTTGTATTCTCTTTGGTTATTAGCAAATTTTTGTAAGATTTTGTTTTGTATGTATTATATAAAATTGTATATTTTTCGTAATTTTATTACACTGGCCAAACAACTATCAGACCTGCATTATGAGAATTTTTTGCAGAGAAGCTTAGGGAAAAATTGCAGATTAATAGACCAAAATAATGTTATAACATTGTCCAAAAGATTTCGGTAAAAAAATCTCAGTAAATGTTTGCACCTGCTCTTTAGGCGAGCGTGGAAAAATATAATAACAGATTGATTTCAATATTAATATCAATGACTATTAGAGCAGTTACAGAAGACCTTTCACTATAGAATCAGTCATTAAAAGAATTTTAAGAAATGGATGTAAGAAATGGGATTTAATTGTAAGAGCGAACAAAGAACAGACACATAACCAGTTCTATTAGGACATATACGTACCCAAATATTTTATGTCAAGAAATACACTATCTGGGAACAGATATTTATAATTTATTTCGACAAGTAAATGAATGCCAAACAAGGACAAAATAGACATTCAGAGTCATTATTTGGCAGCGACAACCAAAAGAATTATGTTAACTGGCCTGAAAGACATTTGAAGGGAAATCACTGCAACCGACAGGAGTAGCAGTTCACAGGACCTTTCTCTATGCAACTGCTCAATTATTTACAGTCTGAATAAAAAATGGTTGTACGTAAAGAAATTCTAGATTTTTGTCCACTAAGAGAGGCTGAAAATATATATCTGTTTGCTTTATTGCAAAGTTCATGGGGATTCGAATTCCACAAACTGAAACATGTTCTTTTCTTGTCACGAGAAAGATTAGTTTGAACGTAATGTAATTTTAAAGTAACCTTTTAAAGATGAATTTTGCATTCTGTTTAATTATTTGCTGAATTATATTTTTAGTAGAAAATAAAAAAAAAAACGTTATGTATTAAGGGGTTAATACGCGTCATAACACATTGATATTTTCAGTATATATCAGTATATATATACTTCGTTATTTAATAAGAGAAATTATGTTGTTACATTAAGGTACGTGCCTATCTTTGGGGCACTATTTTGAAAAATTCGAAATTTTGAACAAACACATGTGTTTAAGTTAAAACGCAGAAAAATATTAATTCACAGAAATTTTTAATTAAACTTTTATTAACTTTCAAAATTCAGGCAACATTTAGTCAGATTTAGTAAATAATTACAAAAGTTCTACAAGAAAATATATTAGATATATTTCACTTTTTTTGCATATTACATACTAGTAAACCACTTACCTGTGTTTTGAAGAAAAACATATGCAATGACTCATATATTTACTTACATATAACAAATTTTGCATACAAAACAGGATTTTTTTTAAATGTCTGTTTTCCAACAAAAATAGCTCTTAAATGAATATATACAAACTTATAAGCTATATTTTACTTCACATCTATCTGTAAACGAGAAGAACAAGTGTGACAATTTTTTACATCAATAACTTAAAAACTTTTTTGAAGGAATGATTTTTCCCTTAAAAGTGCACAGTGAAAAACGTTGTTTTTCAGAAAATACAAATTAAGATTGATACAGCACAAAACATTAAGTATAATACCAAATTTAAAATCTACGAAATCTGTAGGTTTATATATATTTGTGTATATATTCTATATGCATAATTCTGTGTGTCTATACTCAATTCGTTATTCTATGTGTATGTTAAAACTTATTGTTTATCTTTCTATTGCTCCTTAAACGGTCATTATCGTTTTAGAAAGTTCATTTCGGGATAAAACTAATCCCAAATAGTCTAACTATAGTTAAACCAAAAATAAGGCAATATAATAATAATTTAAAATAATAAAGATATCAATCTTTTTCGCAAAAACGTCAATTTGAGAGTAGGTGTATACCTTAAATAAAATTTAATATTTATTCATACCGATAATATAACGCGAAACCTTATTATTATTGTTACTTTGCGAGTCAGTTTTGACAGTTATGTAATGAAAGGATTTAGAAGACTGAGACATTTAATTTTCTTTTTTTTTTATCTCAAGTATTTTTTTTAACAAATAGGAAACATTGATAAAATAGTGTATTTTCCTGAAAACATAAATGGTTTCGAAATTTTATGTGAATGAAATAAAATTATTCTTTTTATATTCTAGAACTTTCAACATTTTAAAAGTTGAAATGAAATATAGCCATGAAAATACCGAATGAATATTTTTTGGAAACAACAATATTTGATGGATAACGCGAATGATATATCATTCTGATCCAACATCAGTTTTCAATAAGTATGAAGGTAAAAATACAGTCTAAAGCAGTTGAAAAAGACAAAAAGACAAATGTGTGATTGATGTTTTTAATGTGAGTCACAAAACATTTTAAAAGAAATCCTTGTTTTAGAGCATGGTTGTTCTTTTATATAAAAGCTTTAAATGAATAAAATAAAGCACTAGCAAAACCCGTATCTTTGCCAAGAATTTTTGAACTATCTCAAGGGTTATTTTTGTGAAAAAATTCATAAGAGGAAATTACACAGTTATTATCAATTCAAAAATTTCTAAATATCGCATGTTTTGAATAAACATTATTTTAATAATGCATTAAGATTGCATGACACTAAATTTAATGAGAAGAACTAAAACCAATGACAAGTAACAGGTAATTTAGAAAGAGTTATGATGGTTTTGCACTCATTTTGTTTTTCATTCGTAATTTCGAATTTTCTTTACAATGAATTTGCATTATAAAAATAACTACTGATGCAAATTCTAAAATAGCAATTTTTTTTTAAGTTTATGTGCACATTTTAAAAATTTTAAATTTTGAATATTATTTAGTGAGTCTATTTATATCTTTAGACTTACAGCCATGTCAAATTTTAAATTTCTAAATACAATAATTTAAATAAATCACGATTTAGAACGCTTCCAGAATGTTTTAGATCATTTAATTTTTTTTAATTGAGGTTTTTTATGCTATTCATTAAAAAGTAATTAATCGTCATTCAAAATTTTAAAATAACCATAATTCCAACTTTCAATTTCTAACACAGTAACTTCACAAATATTGTAATGATTGAACGCTTTACAACGTTTTTGCTCCTGCGCCTTTTTAAATTTTGAATTTTTGCTAAACTGTTCTGGACGAGTTTTTTTATATCTTTAGACTTACAGTTATGCCAAAATTTAAAATTCTACCATTGATAGTTAAAAGATAATAGCTAATAATATCAAATATAGTTAAAAATATCAGAGTTATAGTTATTGTTACTAGTATCAGTAGTAGAGTAGGGTAATATCCCCAGTAATTGGCACACTAAGGATTTGTCTTTAAACTTACTTCTATTTTCATTACCAAGAAATAAAATATTTACTTGCAACTATTTTTAAATCAAAGAGTGCATATCTGTACATCTATTTTGCCAACTAAAAGCAAAAATATTTGAAAAAGTATTTTTATAAAAATATATTTATAAAAAGTTGCTGTAATCACCAGTAATTGGCACTTAGACTTTTACACAATTTAAGTAACCCTTTTCAACTAAACAAAACTGTTGTCGATTAAAATTTAAAATATACTATAAATCAGATAACAATAAATTGAAATGCATGCCTTTTTTAAGCCAGAGAGGAAGCATTTGAAACAAAAATGGCTAATTTGATGCAAGCCATAATTTTTTCTCTTTCCTAGTCACTATTGTGATTTAGTAGCATAAATCAAAATTATAATCTATAAAGTAAATGAGCATATAACTGTTATATGGTCTTGCATTTTTAAAAGACTGGATATAAATCTTATTTTAGGACACTTTTGTAAGATGTGCGAATCATTGGTGCCTGCCAATTACTGGGGATGTTACCCTAGTTAATAAAATCAATGAAGAATTATCACAAAGAGTGACAGAATCCTTTTTATACGAAGAAGTTGGCCGCGGTCATTAAATTGTGGTGCGAGGAGGTTTTCTACAACAGTGGTTTAACTGTACAGCAGCATAAGTATTTGTAAGAATGTATTTGTAGCATTCATCGCAATCTCGTGCGTAATTGACACTGGGCTTTTTATTCTGACCGCGAAAGACATCAGCGGCTTATTCGGAATTAAACGTGTTTTAGAAACAAGTGAACTAACGTAACACAAAAATTTTGACACTGCTTTGTCGTAACCTAAACTCATCCACGGCCAAATGCCGATTTTGACAGACTCTCGCGAAACAGACGTAAAGACACACAAAACAGTTTTGCCGCTTAACGTTTTAAAATTCTTTTTGTTGATTCACAGTATAATAAGAATGTTATCGATAAAAATATCGCGTTAAATAATAAATAATAGCAAGCAGAAAACGTTTCGTGGATACTGCCAATAAACGGCAGAAGCACCAAAAGAAAATATCGCAGATAACGCCAATAGGCGGCAATAATTCTCAGAGAACGTTTTAATGCAGCTATTCAGATATTCCACGAGTTTTCACGTTATATCACAATTGATAAAAAATAGTGGGGTAACATGTTTGAAGATTTCCCGACTCTATATTTAATTTCACGTATTGAATGAAGTTTTGTGTTCAACATTTGCAAATAATCATCTTCATGAGAACATTTTAAAGATTATTATTAAATCGAAAATATACATTATATGCATTATGTACATTGTTACAGATGAACAAATTTAGTTAACATTGCTAGAACTCATGATTCTAAATTATAATTAATATTTTAGTAACTCTTTTCTTTTTAACATTGAAACAATATTTTATTTTCTTCCACTTTTGGAAGATCAAGAAATAATTCAGTCTGCTTACTGCGTTCAAATGTTACATTACATAATAAACTAAAAGAACAAGAAAAAAGTTATTAATAACTAATAATATTAATTACCTAGTAGGTCACGTGATTCTGGTGCCTGCCGTCTGTTTGAGAGAGGAAGAAATTTGCGAAATATTCCACAAGTTTCGCTGTCGCCTGCACTGGGCGAAAATAATATCCAAAGAGTTAATGCATATACAGCTCGCACTAAATAAAATAGTCAAGGAGGCAAACTGATGTTTTTTCAACCAATGTCAGTGTATATACATTCGTTATACATTATAGATTAGATGGTACATGTAAAGACAGCAATATCACGCTCATATTAAATGTTAAACGAGTGGAAACACTAAAACACTTAATAATTTCCAGTGATTCGGCATTTGCTTTTAATCTATTAAATTTGCTGCATAAATAATATACACATTTCTTAACTTCAAACAATTTAAAATATGAAACATGTAGCAATAATAATTCTTAACTGTGCATGACTTATTTTTTTCAAGGGGGGGGGGATATTTAAACTAAAAACATACAAAAGTATATCTAGTTTTTAAACGTTAGTCTAACCGTATGCATTTTTATTCCTGTTTTTATTTTAACCCTTTGCGGCGCAGTGGTTTCATAGATATACCACTTAATTTTAATTCTCAAACTCCACATTGGCACCGGAATTTTGTTTAAAAAAAATTACGGTTTCTTGAATGTGTGGAATATAGCGTTTTCTTATTTAGAAATAAAGTTTTTTTTTCAAATTAAGGTGCCAGTCATTTATTTGAATATTTCAGCAATAAATTTGCCCTGCACCGCAAAGGGTTAACAGAGGAAATCCAGCATATACATTAAGGTACATTAATAATTGCGCAAAAGTAATAAATATTTTTCTTTATTTCTATGTATATTTTACAAATTAAAAAAATCTTACATACACAATCATTAATATCTTATATAAAACTCCTAAAATGTAATATCTTTTATATCTTGCACAAATAAGAATTTTATTTGTGATTTAAGAAAAAAAAAGAAATCTATATATTTTAAATGTTATTGTTTAATGTATAGACTATGTCCTAATTTATATATTTTTTTAAATATTTTAAATTTCAATACATTTCTTTTTTTATTTTATAACATAAAGATTTCATGCGAGTCCCCAAGAGTTCAGATTATGTATTGAACTCTACTTTTAGGTAAAGAAAGCAAACCTAAATATAATAGTATATAGGGGAATCCGAAGAAAGATTTCGGCAAAAATAAATGAATGATTTAGAAGCGGAATCAGAAGAAAAACAAAACCATCCTTCATCTTCAAAAGAAATCTTATCGCACTTCGTATTATTAGATTATCTCTCCTGGGATAAATGATAAAAGATAATGTCAGCAATTTTTCCTTAATAGATCAAATATAAAAAAAAGTTGTGTTTTTTGCAGAAAGTTTTTTTCTTTACTTTAAGCTGTACAATTAGAAACAAAGCAAATGGATTGTGTGACGATATTCTTTCTCTTTAAAATTCTTTTTGTAAACAATTAGGATTGCATTTAGTGATTTTTTGGGGGAAAAGAGACGTGCCGTATTGATCAGTTTTTTGATAAAGGCAGAATATAATTATATATAAATGTTGCCAAAATAGATATTTTAAACAGAATTTCCCGAATCAATTGTGATTGGAGATTTAAGGATGTATTCAAATAACAAATTGCTTATTTTATGATTAATTTTTAAATTCAATGTTGCACTCAAACGTATTCAGTTGACAGTTTTTCTTATTTAGGAACCATATAATATGCCGTATTGGTGAATTTTTTAATAAAGTTAGACTGTCTCAAAGTATGCTCTGAAAATGGGCATTTGATCCTAACTTTGTTTAAGATGACTCTGATAAAACCAGTTCTTACAGAAAAAAAATAATTTTTTTTTGAAAAGCGGCGCGAAATTAATTGTTAAAGTGGGTTTATTTCTAATTATATTTAAGTTTTTGTTGTTGAAATGAGCACTCTTCGAAATCTGCGCTTATAGGTCAAGCCGAAGTGGATTTATTTATTTATTTATGTATTTGTTTATTATTATTATTATTGTAATGGCGTTATTTCTCGACAAGTTGACAGAAAGAGATCGATTAAGACGGCGAGATGTCTACCTTCCCCAGAAATAATATTTTATTCAATTTCCATATCAAATTACTATCTGAAAGATTTTCTTTGAAAGAATGAAGGCAGTTCGAACCAGTAGCATGCAGATAAATGCTTACACTGAACATTAGCAGACTTCTTACCTACCGCGGTCACTTGTATTCCCTCATTTGTCATATTTATATTCATTACTGGTAAATTATATATTGTAACGATTTATTACTCAAAAAATAACGAAACATAATATTTATTCGTCATGTGTGTTAACGTCATCATATGTAAAGTAAAAATAATTCTTACAATTTTACAATGCCCAAAATTGACATCATTATACATATTGAAAAGAAAAATAATTTCCAAATGTAAAAAAGAAACATGAAAAATATAAACACAAGTAGAGCCTCAAATCATGTATAAACATGTGACAAAAATTATAAATTCTTTTATCTATCCACTATTACAATTTTTAAATATTGTAAAGATAATTGTGTTTCTCTCGTACAATTGACCTCTAATTGTATGTTTATTCATAATTGTCTGTTTTATTTTAATTAAAAATATGTTTATGGATATTTATTGACTAAAGTAATTTTTATTCTAAAAAATGAGGTATGAACAAAATTATTTTTGAATTATTAACTTAACAGGATAGAAATTTCACAAGAAAATTTTAACTGCACTTTATTTAAATAGATAAATTTTTAATTTCTTTAAATTTTGTAATTTTATGAAATAAAGCAAATCCTTTTTACAAATAAAAATTTTCATTTAAATGAGAAAAATAAATAAATTTCTTATAGAGTTAATTAAGTTGTTTTCAAATACCTAAATGTGTTCGTTAAAAATTAATTTTAAAAAATCACTCAAGTTTAATTACTTCATTTAAACTTTGCCTTTAAATTTTGAATTGGTGAAAGAATTAAATTGTTCGAATTATCTTTGAAAAAGTGTAATTAAAACAGTTTGTATATTTTTCAAATCACGTTGCCTTTCTTTTAAGCAGAAACACATTTCTAAATTCCCAATTTTATAATCTACGTAATTTGCATTTATCTTATAAAATATATTAAATTATACAAATACATACAGTTTTTTATCGTTAAATCATGGAATAAATGGAATTCATTAGCAGGACATTTGTGCTGATAATTTGTAAGGAAAATTTTGTGTTAAAAACATATGATTCGGTTATTTATTAACAGTTAAATTTTATAAACTCTATGTTTCAATGCAGGTGTGACATTTGAGTTATTTAGTGGTACTTTCAATGTGGTTTTAAGACCACAAACAGAATTATCTATTGTTTTAAAATACTTTTCATTTAAATTTTCAACTAGAGTAGTGTTTTCTCATATTTTTCAAATATATAATCATTTGTGAAGTTCGCGTTTTTCTATGTTTTGTTTAAGGCTTAAATTATTCTGTAAATTTTTTATAGACCTAATCGATTTAAGTGTGCACACTTTAATTTAAATTTTGAATTTTAATCCTTTCTTTATTATTTCTAAATCTTGATTTAAAGAATATTTATGTACGTGGTGTTGATAAAAAAAGTACAATTATTATTTCTAAGGCAGAAACTTTAAGTTATGTAGAGTGTTGATTCAAGGTCACAAATAAAGAGTAACTAAAACAGAGAAATTCAGTTTTAGAGAAGCGCATGCGCGCGTACTTGTATGTATTTGCATTTTTTCCCAATTTTAGATCCAGTAGATTCGAAAGAACGAAATAAGGAAAAAGATACTTTTTTTAAAATAAATTTGTATATAATATATCTGAAAGTATATTACCAAAATTTAAAAGAAATACGTTTTTATGTTTGTCGTTTAAAAATCTTTCGCGAGATTGGTCCTATAATATACAAAAAAAGTTTTTTTAACTAAAATAATTAGATTTTCTTCATTGTTTCGAAACATATTTGTAAATGAATGATAATCTATAAATATGTGAGTCAATAAGCCTGTATTACTTCAGTCATTTTGAACTTTCCACGTCCCATATTTTACGAATAAATGGACTTTGAGAGACAGACAAACAAATACAAGATTAATCTTATAATAGTTTCATTTTTACTTTTTAAATACGGTACTCAAAAAAGAGATGCTGTGGTGTTTTGGAAAAATTACTGATATGAACACTTCCAGGTTAGATTTAATTAATTTCGTTACTTAAATTATAAGAGTTGGATCTTCGAATTTTCTATAATTATATGTGTATTATATAAACAAATTTTGAAGAAAACCATATACGCCATAATAAAAAAAATGATCAATTTCTTAAGTCAATTCAAAAACAGAAATACCCCAAAACCGTGTATTTCTTTAGGAAAAAAAATTTTCTTTCTTCTAATATTACAACGCTCGAAGTTTTGAAGAAGATAAGAATAGAATCCACTTGGTTTTGAGACGAATAAGATTTGTTACTATTGTGAATGGTACCATAAATGTACCCAAGATCTAACTAGAATCTATATAATAATAATATACAATAACGAATAAAAAAATATCATGTAGCGCATTTCACATATAAGTATCATCCAAATAGTCAATATAAAGTTTTTTATTCATGAAATGGGTACTCAATTATATGAGCAAAAATAGTTTCTTTCCAAGTTTTTTTTTTTCAAACACACATGCTATAAGGTCTTCACGAAAAAGTCAAAAATATCTACAGAAACTCTGAAACTACATGACTTTTTGAATAGTCATATTACATATACTAAACTTCAACAAGTTCTATGCTTTATGATTTTGAATTTGAAATTAAACCTCGAAGTATTAACAAAATCTGAAAAAACCCGCTTATTTATTTTTTGTTCATTTCACTGTTGAGACAAACTATTGAAAAATAAGTTGAAAATATGCCTGAACTAGGAAAGAAGTGTATTTCTCATTTCAAAATACTTTAACGTTTTAGGTAGAGTTTAGAAAACGCTACTAAAAAAGCTAGTAAGCATAACTTTCAACAATATATATATAAGCATCATACATAAAATAGTATGTCCTGACTGATTGTTAATTAACGCGCAGCCCAAATTAACGAAGGAAGAAACATGAAAATTGGGGAAAATATAATTCTTAGGATGTAACAGTGCTCTAATACGGGATTTTTTAAAAATTCTCCTTTAAGGGGGACAAACAGGGGGTCAAAAATTCTGAAAAATCTGCCTATATATCAGCAACCAGTTGCAGTAACAGAGTGAAGTTCCATAAAATAAATCTACTAAAAAAATAATTAAACACATATTGCAGCGAATTTAGAAATTGCCTCCCTGGGTATTTAAAAGGGTAATCGAGCAATTCACAACATTTGGTTCATCTGAACAGTCGTTTTAATTACAAGCGTGAAATAGCAGAATATAAATCTATGAAAAAAATAATTAAGGACATATTTCAGCGACCGTAAAAAGTCGACCCCCGAAGGAAGTGAAAAATTCCAAATATTTTTTGACCCGTCATGCAACATAGCATATTAAAGCTTTCAGACCGCTATTTTATATTATGAACTTTTCTCCCCGCATTCTAATTTGTCCTCCTCTGAGGGCAGTTTTCGAATTTTTTTTTTGAAATTGTAGTTTTTATCATTTCAGATTGTATTTTTTAGGGCTCCTCTGATAAATATTTTTATAATGTATGAAAATTTCAAAGAGAAGGGAAGGATTTACAACGAGGAGACGTGATAGTTAGAACTCTGGGGAGTAATTTTCTAAATATGGCCTACACCCCTCATACGGTATATCATTGGGAAACTCTCTAACCATTACTTTAAATTATATACCTTCAGTGCTTCTCTTATCCGTTGCCCCTCGAATGTACTTTCCTAAGTTTAACCGACTCCCCCCTCCTCTTTTGATATGTTGTTGAAAAATCTTGTGACCACTTTTAATGTTATGCACTTTTCGTGCCCTACCCCCTAATTTTCTGGGAAGAGTAAACTTATCGTATTTCATGTGTTGGTTTTTTTCTAATAATAGGAAAATTGTCGAATTGATGTCAGAGAAGTAAAAAATCAATAAAAATGCTGATCCCATTTACCGTCCATTTCGTTGCTGTTTTTTGCAACCATGGTTGCCCTTTTTTTTTTTTTTTTTTTTTTTTTTTTTTTTTTTTTTTTTTTTTTTTTTTTTTTTTTTTTTTTTGAGGGACATGTTGTGGCTAATCGTCAAAAAATTCTAACTTTGTATACATAATTTGCCTTATCTGTTTATACTTACTTGCGACTTTTCAATTTTTTGCAACCAGGAAATACCGTCATACGACTTTCGACTATTGTGACGTGGCTCCTTTTTAGCCTTTCTTCGATGTTTTGTTTTTTAATTGCATCCATTTTTAGTTGCCATGTATTTACGAATTTTCTTTTTAAGCATGAAAAACAATTATTTAAATAATGACTGTTGAACATCTTGATTGTAGATACTCGAAAATAATCGTTGATTGTATTAATTGTGTTTTTTACGATGACGGATTTTTCGATTGGTAAATTTTTGAGAATCACCCATCACTGGCCATTTCGTAGCAGCAGTTTTAAGCAGAAGCTTGAAATTCAAGATAAAAAGTCTAATAAAATATTCATAAACATTTTTTCCTGCGATTATAGAAATTCTCTCCGTCTAAAACGATTAAGAAGAGGAACGAAACTTACCGCCATACCCTAGCAGCAGTTTTAGATAAAGACATGAATTTGAGGTTACCTAATCTACTTAAATGAACTTAACATGTATTTTATTCATTTTAGAAATTCTCATCTAAGCGAATTAGTGGAATTAATTACTTTTAAGGTATTTCGCCATATCTCAGCAGCAGGTTTAGATAAAATCAGGAAATTCAAGATAATAATTCTATTAAAAAGAATAGTTAAACTTAAGTACTTCAGAGCGTAAGTATTTTAGAGCTATTAATTAGAGCTAAACGTAAGTATTTTAGAGCTATTTTCTCTATTATGTCGTTATCGACAGATACAGATTGGAACAGGATAATGTAACATTATAAGAGTAAGACAACATTTATTAATGTTTGATTAGATATTATTATTTTTTTAAATCTTTACAAGATGAAATTCGTTTGATTCAATATTTCTTCAGCGAAGCCGACCAGCATAGCGGGAGAAGACTGCTAGTGTATATATATATATATATATATATTGTCGTATTCACGACCTATGTACCTTGGTTTATCCCCCCTTTTACTTTGTTTTCCGACTTGAGTTCCTCTGAACTCAAGCTTGGCTTCGCTTTTTGTCCTTTCCTCCCCCCTCGCACTTAGTTAGCGGTTACCTATGCGATTCCTTCTTCGCAGTTTTTGCAATCCCCAGTTTAATTACTTTAACTTTTACTTCCCGTTGTCTGCCTGCCACATTTGGCATGCTAGCCTGTGGATGTTGGCGATTCCCGGGTTTTTTTCAATATTTTGGCGCACGATGTTGCAGTTTGCCTTTTTTGGAGTGGCAACCCTTCCGTGCATATAATCCGAGGGTTTCGCTAGTGTCAGGTGCAGAGACAGAGAAAGCCAATCCTTGGTGCTCTTGTGAGGGCAAGTTTTACAGGATAGCGAGCCTTTTTCCAGTGCCTTGCACCTACCAAAAATGTGCTTGGAAAGCCGCTGAATTGGGATTATCTTTATAGGGATTAACGTGACAAAAAAAGGTGACATTTTGATTTTTCTTAAATACGTTTTTATACCTTATCTAAATTGTACTAAGTTATTTTATGTCTGCTGCATAAGTGTTCTAATTTTGCTGACTGAAATGTATGTCGTCAAACTTAGTTGAACAACAATTCAAGTATTTATCTCCCCTTGATTTAATTCCACCACGGTGCCTAAAATATAGTTTGGACTGCAATTAAGTTTTAAATAAATTTTTATGTTCGAACGAACTACATGTCTTGAGTCACTTCATATTTGACCACAGTTTTAATCTTAACCCACGGAAGTAAAACTTTGCTTATACCTGAGTTATTTTTGGAAAGTATTTGAATTATTAAACACAACGCAATTTCTCAGCCATCCATTTTTGGCATTTTACGATCACATGTTTTACATTTTTTAAATTGGGTCTACCCATTGACTTTTAGTTAACGTTGATGGTACAGGCAGAACCAACCAACCAAGACATAACAATTATAACTTCATTTTTAACATCATCGGCCTTTTATTTTACCACCACATATATATATATATATATATATATATATATATATATATATATATATATATATATATATATATATATATATATATATATATATATATATATATATATACATATATACATATACATAAGTATAATAATAGAGAAATGTAAGCATTACTGATAAGCATAGTATTTGCCTATTTCAAGTCTACAAATCTACAACAGTTTCCTTTCTTCAAAAATATCTTCAAGTATAAAAACAAACGTTTATTTTATTTTTCTTGTCATCGTTTGATGTGTTACACATGGTTATTCAAAATAATAGGCTACAATTTTAAACGAGAGATTTTTTGGAAATATGCAATATATTGGAATCAAATTATGTAAATTAAATTAGATTGATGTAAAACTTCTAAATGATCGAGAAGACTTCAGTTTTCTATTTCGTACATTGGAGTTCATCTTACTGTGGGAATTATATACAATACCGTTTGATGTTTGTCGCCAGATTTATCATTCCTCAGTATGTCTTTACCCCTGTTCAGCTGCAGGAAGAATATCTCACTGGTAGTAGGATGTCTTACTTAACAGATGGGAAATGTATCACGTTACTGTTTTCCTAATATGTGAGCGTTCTTTTAGATAATTCTGAAATGCATTAACAGCTGAATAAAAAGAACTGCTGAGGAATTGTCTCACTGTGTTTTCATTCTTGATGCCATGTATCTGTCATCTATAGAACATAGCACAATTTCTGTCAGTGTATATATTGATGACATTTCTTGTGAGTTTCAGAGCCAAAACTAGCAAGTTGAATTCACATTTCTCTATGTTATTAAGTGTTGAATAATATTGTAAAAGCTAATCATTGTTAATTTATCCAACCATATGCTGTGGAATTGAGTCTTCCTCTCGGGTTTGCACTTATACTCTAAAGAAACGCATTCCAACCACGTATTTCTCATTATCTGTCCAAATTTTACAGGGTAAATGATCGGAAAAAACTACTTGAATGTTGCATTTAAATAATATTTAAATGTGAACAATGAAATTTAATGATATATTTTCAATTGTCTATAAAATATTAAAAATAGTTAATTCTGCTTAAGAAAAACGTTACTATGTTAAAATGATTAGGTACTTATTTCATAAGCCATTCTCATTTTTTATGGTAGAATAAATGCCAATAATAAAACTACACATAAATAATTATTTTAATTCCATATTAAACAAAAAAAAAATCAGTATAAGAAGATATTTCAAATATGCTTTGAATGTTTATTTTTTAAATGTTTCTTGGTATGTTTTTGTACACATTTTCCTTCATTTATAAATGAAATATAAGAATTTTTAATGATTTAATTGACCTAAAATAGAAAAATTCATAGAAAAGAGAAGTGTAAGCCATTCTCATATTTTATAGCACAATAAATGTGAATAATAAAACTATACATAAATTATTATTTTAATTTCATCTTAAATAACAATAAAAAATCAGAATTAGCAGACTTTTCAAATATGCTTCGAATGTTTGTTTATAAAGTTGTCTTTGGATCCGATTTTGGGCCCATTTTTACTGAGTTAAAAAAGAAATGTGAAAATTTTTAATAATTTAATTGATTAGTAATAGAAAAATTCATAAAAAAAGAGGAATCGCTCATTGCTAAAATAAACTTCGTAAATTTTGTAAAATTTAAAAAAAAAAGATTGTCCACAAAGATATCATCATATACTTTCTAATCATAGTTTTTCAAATTGAACATTTGACTTATTTTATCATGATTGTAGAAATGCAAAGATCTCTTAAAAAAGAAAAAAAGACGATCCGACATTATTTACATTCTGAAAGAAATATGCTCAATTAAGGCCTAGATTTTTTTAAATTGAACTAAAATGTTTATTTTTATATTTGTTTTCCTTACTAAAATAATATATATCGTAAACAATAAGACTTTCCATGAGTAACATCAAAGGATATTCTGATAAATTTTGTTCGATAATTTTTTGACTATTGCTCATTGTTGTCTTTGCTTATGACATTATTTATAATGACATTAAAAAAAACTTATGCAATTATAATTATTTATTTATTTTTTATTTATGCAGTTTTTTTTGTCTTTGATATTAATTCAAGTTACACTTTTTGAGCGTGATGACCGATAATAAACATTTTTTTCTTTTATTGAATAAATGAGAAGTTAATATCATTTAAAATATTTATATCATCTTACAATACATGTAGGTTAGTCAGGAATTTTTATCATTGAAACTATACGTTTATGGTAGCTGAAATAAAAAACATAATTAACACTCTCTCATAATAAATTACCAAACAAAATTTGGCCGGGATACGAAAATATTAGATTGCGAGTTATAAGAATTTTAAATTTTTCGACCCTCACCGTGGGGGGGTCTCCTGTCACCAAAAATTAACACTGTCTCATAATAAATTACCAAACAAAATTTGGCCGAGCTACGAAAATTAGATCGCGAGTTAGAAGTATTTTAAATTTATCGACCCTCACCGTGGGGGGGGGGTCTCCTGTCACCAAAAATTAACACTGTCTCATGATAAATCATCAAACAAAACTTGGCCGCGCTACGAAAATTAGATCGCGAGTTACAAGCATTTTAACCTTTTCGACCCTCACCGTTGGGGGGGTCTCCTGTCACCAAAAGTAACACTGTCTCATAATAAATTCCCAAACAAAATTTGGCCGCGCTACGAAAATTAGATCGCGAGTTATAAGCATTTAAATTTTTTCGACCCTCACCATGGGGGGGGGGGTCTCTTGCCACCAAAAGTAACACTGTCTCATAATAAATGACCAAACAAAATTTGGCTGCGCTAAGAAAATTAGATCGCGAGTTATAAGCATTTTAAAATTTTCGGCCCTCACCGTGGGGGTCTCCTGTCACCAAAAATTAACAATGTCTCATAATAAATTACCAAACAAAATTTGGCCGAGATACGAAAAGTTGATCGCGAGTTATAAGCATTTAAAATTTTTCGACCCTCACCGTGAGGGGTCTACTGTCACCAAAAATTAACACTATCTCATGATAAATCATCAAACAAAATTTGGGTCTCCTGTCACCAAAAGTAACACGGTCTCATAATAAATTACCGAACAAAGTTTGGCCGGGCGACGAAAATTAGATCGCGAGTTATAAGCATTTTAAATTTTTCGACCCTCACCGTTGGGGGGTCTCCTGTCACCAAAATTTAACACTGTCTCATAATAAATTACCAAACAAAATTTGGCCGCGATACGAAAAGTAGATCGCGAGTTATAAGCATTTTAAATTTTTCGACCCTCACCGTGGGGGGGGGTCTCCTGTCACCAAAAATTAACACTGTCTCATGATAAATCATCAAACAAAATTTGACCGCGCAACGAAAATTAGATCGCGAGTTATAAGCATTTAAAATTTTTCGACCCTCACCGTGAGGGGTCTACTGTCACCAAAAATTAACACTATCTCATGATAAATCATCAAACAAAATTTGGGTCTCCTGCCACCAAAAGTAACACTGTCTCATAATAAATTACCAAACAAAATTTGGGCGGGCGACGAAAATTAGATCGCGAGTTATAAGCATTTTCAATTTTTCGACCCTCACCATGGGGGGGGGTCTCCTGTCACCAAAAATTAACACTGTCTCATAATAAATTACCAAACAAAATTTGGCCGCACTACGAAAATTAGATCGCGAGTTATAAGCATTTTAAATTTATCGACCCTCACCGTGGGGGGTCTCCTGTCACCAAAAATTAACACTGTCTCATAATAAATTACCAAACAAAATTTGGCCGCACTACGAAAATTAGATCGCGAGTTATAAGCATTTTAAATTTATCGACCCTCACCATGGGGGATCTCCTGTCACCAAAAGTAACACTGTCTCATAATAAATTACCAAACAAAATTTGGCCGCACTACGAAAATTAGATCGCGAGTTATAAGCATTTTAAAATTTTCGACCCTCACCGTGGGGGTCTCCTGTCACCAAAAATTAACAATGTCTCATAATAAATTACCAAACAAAATTTGGCCGCACTTCCAAAATTAGATCGCGAGTTATAAGTATTTTAAATTTTTCGACCCTCACCGTGGGGGGTCTCCTGTCACCAAAAATTAACACTCTCTCATAATAAATTACCAAACAAAATTTGGCCGCGCTACGAAAATTAGATCGCGACTTATAAGCATTTTAAATTTTTCGATCCTCACTATTGGGCGGGTCTCCAATCACCAAAAGCTACATTATCCTACCTTGTTTTATCTTAAGACGATTCTTTTCTATACACATTCTATCAGGAATTTTTAATATTGAAACTATAGATTTATAGTAACTGAAATAAGAAATATAAGTTTGAGACTTGATATCCTCTAAATATCTTAAAAATACTGCGTCAATGTCTGCCGAAGTCTACCGAAGGATACCATGCCGAAGTCTGCCGAGCTGAAACGACGTTAGCCGAGTGTTAGGTTTTTTCGTTACGGATGTGTTAGGATATTTCTCGTTACGGAATTTTTGGATTCGGTCGCCGCAGACAAAGCCCGCGATAAAAGCTATGCAATAGCTTAAAATGAAAAACTTTTACACTATATTCGTTTGGCCTAATAAACGGAGTTATGATTATGAAAATTTTACTATTTTAAATAAATATAGTTGTTTTGAAATGATTTCGATAAAACCAAAATTTTTTAGAAAGTTTCCCGGTTGACAAACTTTGTTATTGCAATAAACTCAGTATTATAAAGAGAGAGATGAAAAATCTTTCAATAATATTTTATCTTTTATTAAATCCATTTTTCATAAGACATATATCTGTTATATTTTAGAATTTGTCTAATTAATTACATCTTTAAAAGATTTTAATGAATTAAAACTTTATAGATGGGTTAAAATACATTAGTTTGAGTTTGCACATAGACTGGCTAATTTTCTGGCCAAAAATAAGAAACACTATTCGAATATACTTAGAAAAAAAAAATGTAATTCTGAAATATCACTCTCTCAAAGGTAAATTTTATTGCATAAGGAAATCTTTTTTTTTTTTACTTATTTCTTGTGATTAGGATTATTAGAATATAATACTGAGTATTATAATACTAAAAAGTAAAAATAATGTTACTATTTTTTTATTATTCATAAAGTAAAAGTTATTTTCATCAAACAAATGTTGTATGGTGTGAAATTCTGAAAACTGTACCACATTTACTAAACCATCGAGTTAATTAAGTTCATTTGAAAAATCTGAATACGTGAAATTAAAGAGAAATTTCTTTTATTCCATAGAAATTTAATTAAGTTGTATAAATTGAAAGAATAACCATAAACTACGAAAAGAATGAATTACTGGAATTAATTTAGATAAAATGTAATTAAAAAGAGTTTGCGTCTGCTTGTTAACGACATCTTTTGACTGTTAATGAGAAACTTCGATCACTTTTTAGATTGAAATTGTTGCAATCTATGTAGTTTGCTTTAAAAACTTATAGAATGATTGAAAGAACATTTTCATTGCTGAATTATAGAAGAAATAAAGTTAGTTTCCATAAAACATGATTAAGTAATTTGAATAAATAATATTTAATATGTTGCAAACATGAGATTCATCTCTTAAGTTGAAGTTGAATTTTTATAAATATCACATTTGAATGTTTTCTTAAAGTTTCAATTGTTTATTTGTACTCCAATTGTAGAATGTTTAGATGTGTTAGTAATTACACAAATACGTAGCATCTATAGTCGTTATATTTCTGCTTTATCCATCTGTATACACATCTGTTTACATTGTAGCAGTGCAAAATAAATCGAACGCAATTGTTTGAAGTTTAATATATAATATCGTTTTAAAAATTTGTTGACTCATTTCAAATTTCACGAAAATCGAGTCAAAACATTTTAATAAAAGGTTTATTCTATCTATTGGATCCACCCATGCGTATTTATTACAAAGATATCCCATCATATTTAGTGATTCTAGTTTACCATGGGCGTTACGTACTTCTATAATCGAGTCAGAATACTTACGTGTTACAGAATTTGATGAATATGATTGTAATGAATTTTCCTTGCATGCATTTTTGCATAACAGCGCAACAATTATCACCAAGATTTGAACATTTATTAAAATAGTTATAGTACAATCGCACCTCATTAGCCACATTTCACATGCAATTTACGACTTGTTGTTTAAACAATTTATCAGAAATTCCTTAGTTATTCAAAAATAACAAAAATAATTGAAGTAATTTAGCTTTTTTCCAAACTCAAAGAAATGTTTTGACGCACTTGATCAAGCTGAAGTTTTAAAGCGTATAAATTATTAAAACGCTTCTACTTAACATTATTTTCATACATATGAAAATTTCTACGATTTTTTACACACATCGTTTAAAATATAAACTTCTGGTAGTCATGACAGATATTTGAACAACAAAAACAATTTACTCAAATCACTCACAAATGTTTAAGCTATGGAGTATATAAATTTTATATAAAAAGAAAAGTTTCCAGTTAAACTGATGGCATTACGCTCACAGACTATTTACAATAACTGTTATTATGCTCTTAATTATGTCTTTTTTTTATAAAATAGAACTACTGTTTTGAACAAAATGGTATGTAAGTTAAGGCCGATTAGCACCCCTTTCTCGAAACATTTATGCATAACTTTATGCATAATCAATGAACCTTCAAATCGAATCATGAAAGGACTTTATCTCAATCAACTGGTACACGAAAATTGAGACAAATTGAATAATTCTGCTTGAAAAACTCATTTATCTAAATGAAGGGTATTAAAACCCCGTTCTCCATAATAAAAATAACCAATGAACCTTTATATATTATCAGAGAAGAGCTTATCAGAATATACTATTCTACCAAATTTAATAAAATTGAATAATTCTGTTGGGAAATTCCACCTAAATAAAATGAAGTATATACCACCTTTTCTCCCCATTTTACTTAGCAAATAAATCCCCAAAACTGATCAGGGAAGTGCCTTATCAGAATAAATCCACAAAGGAAATTGAATCAAATCGGATATTTATATCAAGAGTTATTGCACGAGATATATCCGTACGTACATACAGAGCCTGGAGGCAGTTTAGATTTAAGTAGCTTTCATTACAAAAAGTAAAAAGCTACCTATTGCAGCCGTCCGAGTCCGGAGAAAAGCACTTCCAGAAAATTTTGGTATATTTTCACCGATCATGACCCCCAGACCCCAAAACCAGCCTCCGTTCAAATGTTGACATATATATATATATATACACTGGTGTCCAAAAGTTAAGCATAATTGGTAATTAAGTAAGTAATGAAAGAAATATAAGTCGAAATGTGGTAAAACTCCAGTATGTGTAAACAAAATAGTACGCGTCATATATTTTCGCGAAGAGTTTTCCCCGAAATCGAACAGGGGACCGTCAACAAATTGAAAAAGAACGAAGATCTTTTGGATAACCCTGTCAAAACTAATGCAGAAAAAGCGTTCAAACTGCACATTATGATTAAGTGGCTTATTGTAATGTACTGTGTTTATTTTTATAAGGATAGCATGTATACTCGTAGAGAAATTAAGCTTTTTATAAAAACAGCCCTAACTTTTTCCAAGTTTTTTGCTTATAATTTGCAGAGTTCTTAATATAAAATAATGTTCTTCTTTGAAAATATGATAAACATCATTGTACACAATACCCTGTCATCAGAATTTAAAAATAATAAAAAATGTATGAAAAATGAGTAGGTTTAGTAAATAATTTTTCATTGCGCATGCGTCAACTATATCAACATTTCATTTGCATATTGTGTTAGCTAAATGTATATAGCAACTTCTGTAAAAGTTTCAAAAGCATAGCACGGGTTAGGTTCCCTTAGAAAGACCCCCACGGAGGGCACTCCCCCTGGTCCTATATCCCATTAGCGTAGATAATCGGACGACAAAAATCAATCAACCAACCAACCATCAAAAGCATAGCTTGAAAATTCTGAAAATTATCGTCTATAGAATCAACTCAAAATCCGTTATTCCTAAAAGGAAGCAAAATATCAGGGGTTTTATCCAAATACAGTTGTACGTGCAATATTGTCTAGGCACGAAACAATGGAATATGGATACAGCCCCTCATCTTTTTGCTTCATTAGGGAATAAAATATTTTGATCTCATTCTATCAACGATAATTTTCAGAATTTTTAATCTATGTTTTTGATACTTTCACAAAAGTTACTCTATACATTTAACTAACATAATATGCAAATGAAATTTTAATAGCGTTCATGCATGCGCAGTAAAAAATTATTTAGTAAACCTGCTCATTTGTCATACAATTTTTATTATTTTTAAATTCTGATGACAGGGTATTGGGTACCATGATGTTTGTCATATTTTCAGAAAAGAACATTATTTTATATTAAGAACTCTGCAAATTATCAGCAAAAAACGTAGGACTGTCTTTATAAAAACCTTAATTTCTCTACGAGTATACATGCTATCCTTATAAAAATAAACACAGTACATTACAATAAGCCACTTAATCATAATGTGCAGTTTGAACGCTTTTAGTTTTGACAGGGTTATCGAAAAGATCTTCGTTCTTTTTCAATTTGTTGACGGTCCCCTGTTCGATTTCGGGGAAAACTCTTCGCGAAAATATATGACGCGTACTATTTTGTTTACACACCTGGAGTTTCACTACATTTCGATTTATATTTCTTTCATTACTTACTTAATTACCAATTATGCTTAACTTTTGGACACCAGTGTATATATATATATTTATAAATGATTTTTGTCATGCGATAACTATCGTATTTATGAACCGATTTGAATGAAACTTGGTATTACATAGTACATACAAATGTCTCGACCGAGTTCGTCAGACAGCATCATCCGCCATCTTGTTTCAAAATAGTGGCCATTTAATATTTTTAAAATTTAAAATTTAAAATTAAATGCGAAAAAATTAAAAGTTGAAAAATATTTTTATTTTATGTGTTAGAACTTAAAACAAAGATTCAAGAACACTTTTTATTTTGTTTATATCTTAAAAAATAATTGAGTCATAGCTTTTGAATTTTTCTTATGGCTGATATTTTGAAACAATCTGATTTTTGTCATGCTGTAACTAACATATTTAGGTTCTGGAATTTGGTCTGGAATTTGTCTCGCGATAATACGTATATTTATAAACTGATTTGGATATAACTACGCGTGTAAATAGTACATATCAATGTCTTGACCGAGTTCACTTGCCAACTTCATCCGCCATCATGTTTCAAAATGGTTCAAATTTATAACTTTGTCAAAAATCTTTTAAATGTATAATGATGTACAAATAAAAAAAAAGAAATTAAAAAAGATTGTTTCGAATGTATTTATCTTAAAAATGAATCCCGGAAGGACTTTTTAAGTCCTGATAGTCTATCTAAGGAATAGTTTCAAATTACATAAGACTGTCCAGAAGAATTCTTTCTAATTTCTTTCTTTCCTTATTACATTCAAAGTTATTATAAATTAAGCTGAAAGACTTAATGAAATCAAAATTTTCTTGTTGAACGTTTCCTACTTTTAAAAAATTTTGCTATATAACTACATAAAATTAGGCGCAACATACTAATTTGAATTTTTTTACAGCAATTTAACATATATAATGGTGCAATTTAAAATCTATAATGATGTATTTAAGAATAAATAACAATGGAATTTAATCTGATATAACTTTCATAAAATTACACATATGTGGAAAATAACATCAGTTATACCGGGTAAATCATTCAGCAAAGAAAAAGAAGTAAAGTTCCAACCAATTTTAAACATTAAAATTATCTAGCTATTTTACAGTGTGGAAATGGAAGAAAATAACTTTATTACGCTATACTATATCACTTCAATCTTTGTAATATTGTTATTGGAAAGGATTGCAATATTACTTATTAAATAATTTTATAATTTCTATAAGCTCATATCATAATTTATTGAAAAGGAAGATAATTTTCTGATCATGCTGGCAAAATGCACGTCTGTACAATGGTGTTTGAAATAGCTATTCAGGAATCTCCGATTGCAGTTGGTATGTGGAAATATAGATGGTGACGTCCAAAGTCAAAACTGATTAATCAATAGACAGGAAATGCTTTCAAATATATTGAATTTATATCCTGCTGCTACATATAGAGACACTGTGAAACCGCATATCTTTAATTACACACTATTGTCAGAAAAACTATCATAATCAGATTTCGAAAGATTTCGAAATAATTTTCGAAACCTAAATAAATTTAAGAACATAGATCATATACGCTTAAACATTAGAATTCAAGACTCCATGATAGAAAACAAACATCAAAACTTACTTGATCACAAAATATCGTTATGAAAACTGTAATTATCTCTATATCACTCCTTTTTTACTTTTTTGATTTTAGCTGCAGATATTTCTTAGAAAGTTACTTCCGTTTTCGAAACTGATTCTAAAAATGAAATTGTTATTATAAAAAAAAATGTCTGCAACGAAAATCGAAAAAGTAAAAATGGAGCTTTGTACAGATACGCCTGAGCTATTTAATGCAAAAAATAATATATTAAAAAATCTCACAGTGTACAAACAAGATATTTCAAAATAACCTCCGCATAGGTTTAGCCTTCGTCTGCAGAGACAGGAAGCTTAAGGAAAGAAACGACTGTAATGTCATGACCACTGAGTTTAACTTTATACTAACATTTTATACTCATTTATTATATGTAAGTAGTTTTTGGTTAAAATGTACATTAAATCAAATTGTTTTATATAACTGTGCAAGAACGTTATAGAAGATAGAAGAGTTTAAGAATTATAAGCTCTCCTGTAAGTTTTACTTTTCAGAATCTCATTACAACCTAAAGTACTGGAGCAATTTCGATAAAAAAAATTTCTGGTGGTAGAGTATAAGTAAATGATCATATGTTGCAGAGAGTTTAAAAAAATGTTAATTAGTTTTAAAAATATTTCTGAAATTTGGAAATTTCTGAAAAATTGTCTAAAATTGTCTAATTATTTTAAAATAAAAAACTGTCTGCTATAAAACTTGAGCAAAATCTAGTGAATTTTGATACATAATTTCATGAAAATCGGTCGGATAGTTTCTGAGCAAAGTGGGTCTTAAAAATCACACAGAATGATAAGAAAACATAAAATCCTAGCAATATTGTTTTAATATTTTAAAAAATTGGGGTTTTTTACTGTTTTTTTAGCAAAATTTCACGTTTACGCCAGACAGCGTACACTCAATTCAAATAAATATATTTCAATTTCATTTATGCTGGACACTTCTATTACACTTATCTGTGCACTGAACTAGTATTTTTACAATATCTTCAAAAATAGCTGAAAATTTTCAATATATGTAAAAAAGTACATTTTTTCCAGTAAAAATTACCATTTTTTCATATATGAGTGCCTATAAAATAATTAAATTTTCAAATATAGCTTAGATCCTAGTTCAGAGCATAGTGAGTGATATGGAAAGCATTCTTACAAAATTTTACTGAAATATCTTTAAAACTTTTTGTGTCATGAAGTTTAACGCACATGGAAATAACGAAAAAAATGATTCTCCAGAAATCCAGAATCGCATTTAATGATTTATTTTTAGGTAAGAAACTACAATATTAAATTTTTACGCTTAAAATGCACCACATTTATATTCTAACATTTCCTTAACTTTATTTTTAACCATTTTTAACTTCTTAGTAGCTCTTTTTGTTTTCCTGGTAAGTTTTGCTGTGTGTAGCGAGTGACGATTTGAATTTTTCATTTCTAGCAAAACATCATGCTTACGCCAGACAGCGTACACTCAATTCAAATAAGCATATTTCAATTTCCTTTATGCTGCATACTTCTATTACACCTATCTGTGCACTAAACTAAGAGTTTTACAATATCTTAAAAAATAGCCGAAAAATTTCAATATACAGTCGACTCTCGTTAATTCGAACTCGTCGGGACCACAAGAAATGTTCGAATTATCCGGAGTTCGAATTATGGAAAGTACGAGAGGAAAACATGTTTCAAGGGTATTATTAAAAAGGAATCAATGGTATAGATTTTTTTTAAATTTATTTCAATTGTTATTAGAATATGACTTAATATTAAATTAAAATATATAACTACATAAACTAATTACGGGATTAGAAATAAATGTAATGGAAGAAAGGGGTGGGAGTATCATTGATGGACAGACACAGTGCACTAAGAAAACGGATATCAAATGCATGAGATTATACGTATACTGATTCAAATCAATTCTGATAAAAATAAAAGAAAGAAAGTTATTTCAAGAATCTGAAGTTCGTTAGAAAGTAATAAAAAATGAAAAATCGGAATTCTGTTTAGTTCGAATTAAACGAAGTACAAAGAAAATGAGTTCGAATTAATGAAAAATTTTAACATTACTCTACCATGAAAAATTTCGGGACTTAATGCTAGTTCGAATTTATAGTTAGAATTTAATGTTTAGATTCGATTTATCCGATTTCGAATTAACGAGAGTCGACTGTATGTAAAAAGTACATATTTTAGAAAAAATTACCATTTTTTCATATTCGAGTGCCTATGAAATAATTAAATTATTACATATAGCTTAGATCCTTCTTCGGAGAAGAGTGAGTGACACTGAAAGCATACTTACAAAATTTTACTGAAATATCTTTAGAACTTTTTATGTAATGAAACTTATTGAACATAGAAAAAAAAGAAAAAAATAATTTTCCAGAAATCGCATACATGTATTTTCATGTAAAAATCTAATATATTTAATTTATACACTTAAAATGCACCACATTTATATTCAAACCCATTTTTAACTTCATATTTAACCATTTTTAACTTCTTAGTAGCTCTTTTGTTTTCCTGGTAAGTTTTGCAGAGGATTGCGAGTGACTTTTGAATTTTTTATTCGCTCGTCATCAATTTTAAAATGGTTTGTGATCATAGTTTGTTCAACTGATACTCCTAATTGTTAGAATACTGGTAAAAGTCCTACATATCCTGAATTATAAATTAAAGTTATAAATTAAAGTGATTTAGAATCGTAATAGATTGTTCTTTGATTAAAAACAATTTAAAAAAATTGAAAATTTTCACAAAAATGGCATTTTGATGTTTATTAAAACTGCCATAACTCCTCTTCTAATAATAGTAGGAATAAAATTAAAACAGATTTGGAATCGTAAAGGATTGCTCTTTCATATAAAACAATAAAAAAATTTCGAAAATTTTCACCAAAACAACGAATTTGATGTAGTTTACCTTAAGTGTGTACACAGCTTAAAAATCCTTTTACATAAATTATCTGTGAAAATTTCAAAAAATGTCCATACATATCTAGCACACTGACTCATCCTCTCCTCGCCTAAACTTCTGAAAATAAAAGCATAAAAATTGTGAGATAGATGCTTTTTATGACATAAGTAAGAACTAAGGAAGGATTTTCTGCAGTTTCCCTCCTCCTCCCCTCAGAAGTTAAAAGAGGGGGTCAAAAGTTTTAGACCATGTATCTATAATTCAAAAGACGTTCTAAAAAAATGAAATTCCAGAAAAAATCTACTAATAGTAATTTAATACGATTTTATAAATTTTCTTCGCCCTTAGGGGTTACACAGGGTTCGTAAATTTTAGAATATTTGGCTATATTTCGGCAATCTTCAAACTTTTACAGAAACCTTCAAGTAAAATATGATCGGAAAATTTCTCAGACCTCCCTTTAAAATTAAGAGGCTACCTTCCTCCCTCACCGAAAAGAAATAATCTTTGAAATATGTCAATGTGTATATATATGTCTTTAATTGGTCTGTAAAATGAATATGTAATTTAAATATTGGGTTGGGGAAAAAGTAATTTCGTTTTTTCCCAATAGATAGATTTAAAGTCGCATATCTCGAGTAATACTTACTCAATTAAGCCATACTATACAGTGTTTGCAAGGTAACAGTCTTTAAAAAAAAAATTAGATATAAAGATAGCATCATCTTCATAATCAGTCAAAAGTTATTGCGTTTTAAAAATAGAGATTCCAGAAGATCACTTTCGTCACATTATAGTTTTTTACTTCCAAAAAGTGGCAAAAATGCAAAAATGTGGCACAGGTTCATCGAAAATTGTGTGGCGTTTATGGTGATGAGTGTTTAAGTAAACTCTAAAGTCAGAATTGGTTTGTTCGTTTTCGTTTCGGAAATTTCAATGTTAAAGATGGATCTTTCCTTGGCCTGTATATCGTTGAAAAAGTCGATAAATTAAAAAAAAATGAGGTAGACTAACATATCTCTTCTCGCGACATTCCTACGGAACTAAACATCTACTATAAAACACTTTTGAATCATTTACATAAAATTGGAAACCAAAAGAAACTCGATACTTGGGTTCCCCATGAACTTACAGTGAAACATATTATGGACAGGGTTTCCATTTGTGAATTGCTACTGAAACGGAACGAAATCAAGCCATTTTTGAAACAAATGATTACGGGTGATGATAAGTGAATCACGTACGACAATAGTGTGCGAAAAAGATCGTGGTCGAAGCTTCACAATCAATGGCAAAGCCCGGATTGACGCAAAGGAAGTGATGCTGAGTGTTTGGTAGAAGTGAAAACGAATTGTCTATCATGAGCTAGTCAAACTTGGCCAAACCATTAATTCAACTATCTACTGTGAACAATAAATGCGATTGTAGCAGACGATTAAAAAAACCCGACCGAAATTGATCAGTAGAAAAAACGCTGTCTTCCATCAAGACAATGATAAACCACACACATCTTTAGTGACTCGGCAAAAACTGGGAGAGCTTGGCTGGGAGATTTTGATGGACCCACCGTATAGTCCGGACCTGGATCTGACCGATTAATATTCGTTCCGCCCCCTGCGGAACTCTATTAATGGTGTTAAGCTGGTTTCAAAAGAGGCTTGTGTCCTTGTGTACTAGAGTCACCTTGTCCAGTTTTTTGCCCAGAACTCTCAAAAGTTCTATAGTGACGGAATTATGGTTTTACAAGAAAAATGGCAAAAGGTCATCGAACAAAACAGTTCATATATTACTGATAAGATTTTTAATTTATATTAATAAATTCAATTTGAAAAATACGAAAAAAAGCGAAAATAATTTTTCCCCAACACAATAATAATATATGAGGACAAAATTGAAAAAAATAAACTAAATACACAGACGACCTAAAAATATGCTTTTTTCATTTCAAGTAAAGAAATATAAGTGATTTTCTTATTATTTGCTGAGTTATAGAGGCAAACCACTTTTTTCGAAAAACAAACAATATTGATTAATTATACATTTAAAAAAAATTGTACTTTATTTTTTAACAGTTATTGAAATGAAAGTTCAAAGACCAGAATGCAACAAGCAGAAATTTCCTATTTCAATTCACTCAATTGTTATTGATGTTCCAATTTAACATCAATTATCTTTAAACTCAATTTACTCCAAATCGAAATTTTGTCACTTGTACCCCTTGGCTTCTGGGGTCCTCATATATTTTTTCAATACATGCTTTCATTAAATTTATTAGATGTGAGTTCCATTATGAATAATTAATGGAATTTGGGAATTTCGTCGAAAGAAACAACTATCGCCAAATTAACGCCATATATGAAAATTTATTTTTGACAGGATTTCGTGAAAGTGGGCGTCTTGCTATCCCAACCATTAGAAAATTTCAACAATTACTAATTGTTCAAGCTGATGCTGATTACACCAAAGAAAATAAACAATTCCCCCTTTCCTGTGACTCCTTGTTGAAATAGAATAAAAAGAAGTTGGAAATTGCATGTGAAGCGTAGCAAATCAAGTGCGTTTGGCATTTTTGCCAATCCGACCGAAGCTAGCACATTAGAAGAAAATACGGGTTTCTGATTGGTTGAATAATTTATTTTATTTTATTTTGGTTCATTTTTGAGTTTACATTTATTTAATCACAAGTTTCTGTTTGAAAACCTTTTTAAAGATAGATTTTAATGTCTTTCTGATTTTACATATTTGTTAACAAATAAAAAGAAAGATTCCCTGGAATTTAGAATTAAAGAAGTTAATGATGATGTTTCTAAATTATTCTTTATTACTTTAAAAAAATAGTATAAATAAAAATTGAAATTTCTTCTAATTAATTTAACATAATAAACGATTTTTTTACAAACAATAATCACATTTTCTTTTTATGGTATCAATTCCGCGATATTTACAAAACCAATTGTTCTAAATTACTTTTTAAAAATATTTATTATAATATTAATGTTAATATTTTCAAGTTATTATTTTAGCACGATATGCCCATGTACCACATCCACATTCAGAATAATTTATTTAAAGACAGCAATTTCTCTTTAAATTACTAAACCAATCAGAAGTTCTTATTTATTTCCCTATGCTAGCTTCGGTGTGATCGTCAAAAATGCGTGCGTTTGTACGATAACGAAGTTTTAAAAATATTCAGATCTTGTTATAGTAGACAATATTTCGGATATAATATTGTGGTCGCAATCTTTTTTGTGCTCCTGTGAATATACATAAAGAAACTTTTATTACACCTCAGCAACATGTATCATATTCATAAAATGTGAAATAGTTTAATGTAAACACACATCCCAAAAAATGTTTTCCCGTGTAGCATTATGTAGTGGAAAACATTTGTGTGGCCCTGAAATTTAATAATATTCTTTGCATCACATATTCTACGGAATGTATATTTTAATATATATATACTTCATAGGTTCATGTCAATTTTGTTATATTCGAAAGAGTTTAACATCGTTAAAATGTACGTGAAACTATTTTTTTTCTTATTGATCGTAATTGATCGTGCAAACTATTTATATAATTACGGACGCACTTAAAATTATTCAGATCTTGATATAATAGTACACAGTGTTTCGGATACAGTATAGTAGCCAAAATCATTTTTGTGTTCCTGTAAATACTATCCGCTTTCTTTTATGCAGGAAATAATTTGTAGTAAATCAGCAACATATATCAATCTCGTAAAATTTTAGATAGTTAATTACAATTAAAATGCGCACCAAACAATGTTCTCCCTATACCATTATGTGATGGAATACTTTTGTGTGGTTCTTGTAAATAAATAACAAGTGTTCTTTGCACCACAGATTATGCAAAATGTATATTTTAATATGTATTTCATAGATGCATATCAATTTTATTACGCTTGAATAAGTGTCACACCATTAAAATGCGTTTGAAACATTTTTCGACATTGACCATAATGTAACGGAATACTTTTGACTGTCCCTGTAATTGATCTATGCATCCGATTTTCATAAAGCTTGAAATGGATCGACAAAAATATGTATTTTAAGTTTTAAACGATTCGGTGGGGCAGTTTTTGCGTTGTTATATGCGGAGAGACGGACAGACAGACTGAAAGACAGACGGACTGAAGGACAAATATTTCTGTTATGCATTTACATAATTACAAACGCACCTAAAAACCCAAATATCCAACTAATATATTGTCATCAGGGATACATATATATTCCTAATTTCAAAGCTGTATGCATAAAGAAGTTGGTAATAAATGAGTCACAAGATTCGACTGCCACAAAAAATCTTTATTGTAAATTAAAAACAAGTATACAGTTATAAGTATGATTTATTCAGAATTCAATTCTTTTCACCTTTCTCAATTTAAAATAAAACTTTGTGAAATAGAACGAATCATGAATCACAGTCACACTGAAATCATCGTGTTTTTCTTAGCAAAAAATTCATTTTTAGTATGAAAGTTTAAAAGGCTTTTTTGTCAACTCATTTATGTATAATTAACCTAAAAATTTATTAAGTAGAATTCTTTATTTTAAACTAATATATTGCCTTTTAATTGGATGTTAATTATAGAAAAATGTTCCCTCAGACAAAATATGCATGTTACAAATACAGAAAAAAAATTAAAAAGCGAAATTAATTTTCAGAGACATTTGTGAAAAAACATTTTTTCTCGAGTCTAATTAGTTTTAACTTGAAATCAAGGTAATAGAAATAGCATGCATTCAAAATTTTTAACGAAGAAAAGATTTTAAAATGAACTAAAGCAGTTTCTGAATTGATAAAAATGTTTAAACAGTTATAAATTTAAAAAATCGAAATGTATGATTAATTAGAAATTGAGTAGTTCATTAAATTAAAATTTTATTATGCTTTCATTTTTTATATATCGAAAATGTATGAAGTGGTTTGATATTTAACCTACTTGAAAATTATGTGTTCAAAAAATAGGTAATTTTTTCTTTGAATGATAGAATATTTTTAATATCTCCATTTTTAAATAAAAATAAAAATCTTTTCTGTAATGATATCGAATAATGATAGGGAGGGTATTAAATAGAATTTGATTAGTTAATCAAAAGGCAATTATTATATATTATGATACCATTTTATACTGATTGAACATTATTTTTAATACTCATTTTTTAATTTTATTGACGTGTCTTTTTTTCGGAAAAAAAAAACATTTTTAATGTTCTGAGAGATTACTTGTGACCCCCAAAATTAAAATTTTTGTTTGTTGAATAACGTTACATACTTTTTTCTAAAAATATAAAAATCAAACTAATGTAAGTAGGGGGAACTGGGGCACATTGATACACCACCTGTACAGCACACAGGGTCATTACAGGGAGTTTCAAAACAGCTCCAAAAGGTGATACTAGTGAAATTAACTACATACAGAAAGTTTTGGAATGATTCAATAGATTGATGAAATGGGATGGGTGATTAATTCTTTTTGTAGGTCAAAAGTAAATTTGAGTTGTACAATTGAAATGGAAATATACAACTATTCCAGTATTTTCAACCGAAAAGAATACCCTCCCCGGCAAATAAAGCTACTCTTTATCAGTTCATTCATTCTTTATTATCGTTAGATAAATTATGAAGTGTTCGATTTGCGACTCATTTTATTCAAAATGGCTGTATGGGGCACATTGATACAGTCTTTGTCGGGGCACATTGATACAACCTAAATCCTTTTCTAGTTCATTTTTTCATTACCTTTTATTTTTTTTAACCATACACTCGTTAATTCAACCATTTTTCGTCAACAATTTCTACTGCTAGTTTTTATTGAAGTGAAATAGCTCTAATTTCTTTATATTAGAACATTTTATAATATTTTTGCAAATAGAAGACGTACAAACACAATATCTAGTGCTAGTAGAATTAACAAAAGGAATGGACGGCAGCCTGGCAAATCACAAATTTATATCGATTCTCCAGAGAAAAAAGTATTATCGACATGAGAAATGTTAAATAAGAGAAACAAGCTACAGAACAGTACAGTATAATTATATTATATACATAAATGTTAATATAATTATCCTTTATTTTCTGTTTGTAAACCGATTTATAAACAGAAAACCTGGTAATTTTTCACCTTTTTTAAGAAAGAAGATAATTCTGGGGTTAAAGTGCCAGATATGACAAAGTTACCACAGCCAAAAAACAGACAAGGAACAGCCAGAACATCAGGTCATTATACATTTCATTTTGATTGCTTTAATAAATTTTGAAACGACATTTGCATTAAAACTTATTATTTTGTTGCTTTACTATATTAATATATTATTTTATACTTGAAGTTTAATCATCCATGTATTATTTAAAAAACTATTTAAATATGATTATGAGGTGTTTAAAAATTTGATTTTCCATACTGAATAAACGCCTTATTAGAATTTTTTTAACAATAATGTGACTGATATAAGAATTTTTTTCATTGAAAATCTGATACAAAATTATTTTAATAGCGAGCCGATTCAATTCATGTATGTCTGTGATGATATGGAATTTCCATACCATAAGATCAGAGTAGAAATTATGTCAAATGAGATTAAGAACAAGCATTTTTCATTTGGTCAATGCTATGTGCATATAGAATATGTATTAAATTAATCCCTTCTATTCCATTAATTTGGTCCATTTATACTTTCCTTAATTAATAAACTTTTACCCCTTGTTGCATGTCATACATCTTAAAGACGTAGTTAATTTATTGGTCACTGTATGTATGTTAATATGAATATGGAAATTCTCTGCTATTAATTAATCTTCTGTGAATATCTTTACCTGTTTAATATCATTAGGGACAAATTCAATATTTTTTGCATCATTCAAATAAATATGATCCAGATGTTTCGTTGCATAATAGTTTGAAATAATTTAGTAAGAATAAAAAAATTTAGTCAAAAATTTTTTTTTCAAAAAATAATTGTTTCACATACTTTTAATCTAGCAAAACAAAACATTGCTTGAGTATTTATCATATTGCTTTACACACACACACACACACATATATATATATATATATATATATACTTTTCTACACGATGGCCAAAATTAAACTGACAGTTCTCAGAGTATTCTGTAGTGCGATCTAATTGAAAGAATGACACCAGATTTTGTATGAAGGTTAAACAAGAAGAAATAGAAAAGATTTCCTAAAAAAACTAATTACAAAAGATTAATTCCACTCGAGAAAAATGTGGCGTAAAAGAAAAGATCGTTTAAAAAAATCAGAATTAATACTGAAATAAAATAAGCTTTTATTTTGCACATTTGTTGATTTAATGGGGCTTATATTTCCCTATCGGTAGGTTTTAAAACTATTTTTTGCGTGGAATCCTTTGTCCGTCGTCGTCTATGGCCTTTTTACAAAATTTTGTCTTATTCTCTTAATTAGATTCACGCCTCGGAGTACTCTACTGTCAATTTAATTATGACCACCTTTTTTATGCATATTATAATAAGGTACCTTGGGGTAATAACGCCACGTTAAGGTTCTACCAGTTTTCACGGCTTAGTTTTAGATTGTATTTTTCAAACAAATATAGGATTTGATATAGCAACTCATTGACTATCTATATAAAAAATAATTTAACAGATATGTATTCATAAAATGTTATGGCATGATTGTTTGACCAATGCTATTTGGCGTTATTACCCACCTATATGGGTAATAACGCCATACAAACAAAACTATAAAATAAGATGGAATAATGGCATGTAGATTACCTAATTCTAAAAATACAAACTATACAGCTCTAGAAATTAACAAATTGCATTCTAAGCTATTGAAAATGTTCAGTTTTTTGTGAAAGTGTAAGAAAAATAAAGGTGTGGCGTGAGGGGGGGGGGGAGTAAACGAATATCAGATTCTAAGCTACTTTTTGCTTAAAAAGGACCGTTTAAATAGAATTATTAAAAACATTGCAGAGTTTGAACTGTGTTTTTTATAAAAATCATTATTTAGGATGTAGTTCGGCCACTGTTGGGAATCAACCAGGGCATTAATGCCAAGGATTGGCGTTATTACCCCGGTACACTTATTGCGCAATACATATTAAACTACAAATTTTCTCGAGAAGATATCCAAAATCTTCTACAACATTTTGAAAGTACATGAAATGCACTACAAATTTATGTAATAAACAAAGTATTTCCGTATTAAAAAAATAGTCTTCACATCACAAACGTACATCGCAAATTTTAGATCAAGCGTTAATTTTAGTTGCTTGTAAAAACAATAAGACCTGAAAATGAAAGAAATTAACTTGAAGCTGTTTTTTGCGATTTATATGACTCAAAACCCTTCTACGTAGAGCACATAGGTGTCATTTACCAGATTATTTCATGATTATGCAAAATATTAGCACTTGGCGTTATTACCCCGCCTGCCGTTATTACACCAGACCACCTTATTTACAGTGATCTTCTTACAAAATTTTGTCTCATTCTCTTAATTAGATTCGCGCCTCGGGGTACTCTACTGTCAATTTAATTATGACCACATTTTATATGCATATTACAATACTAGGTGTTTGAGTTTTGGTATAGAGTGAAATTTACTAATAAACACATTGTAATAGCTATTCATTCCTGTATTAAATACAGTAATCCTTTCTAAACATCACCCATGATTTTTCACAACGTCACCTAACAGGAGATTGTTGAATTTATCATTAGAAGCGTTCTTCCAAAAGTAAATTCTAAATTGCCTGTTTTTTTTTTTTTTTTTTTTGAAGATGATTTAATGAGAAATGCCATGTTTGAGACAAGCTAATTAGAATTTTTCAATTGAATTTTATTTGATTTTGACATTAATTTTTGCCTTATATTTTAATGGTTTAATCTGATAATATGTTACAAAAAAAAACTGAAGTGTTTTTTAATTCACTTTTTTAAACTTGTCTAGAAGCTTTTTTAAAAAAAGCTACTTTAGTAATCATTACACAGCTTTGATCGGCATTTTCTTTTACGGAAGTGTTGTTTAAACAAAATAGGCCGATTAATATCCATCTCATAATTTATAAATCGTGGAGTGTTGCAACTTTCTGAGGACCCTGTGTATATATACACTCTCAAATTATCAGACTATTTTTGGAGGAAGCATTTACATAACAGTTATTGAACTCAATTGTTGCCTTAATTTGGCAACAATATGATCAAAATTAAGTTAAATTACGGTTACATAACCATTTTCTGTAAAAACAGTTGGATGTCTGGGCAATAAGTTCCAAAGTATAACAAAAATATTTTCTGTATGTATGCCATGTATTTCAACGCAAAGTATTTGTAGGAAGTGATTTAAAGCTACTAATTGATAAGTTAAACGTTTGAAAATTTTGAAATGATAAGTCAAACTGGCAAAAATATGAGAAATACTTCACCTTGTGTTAGCCGTCAAGCTTCTAGTAAACCTGTAATAAATTGGAATGGGACGTTTTTACATGTACATGAGCTTTGGGAAAACATTAAATTCATTTTCTGGCTAATGAATGTTACACAATTTTTGTAATTCTGGAAGAATAGCGTTCCAATAAAGATTAACGATAAATAGTTTCAGAAACGTATTGCGTTCTTTATTTCTATTATAAGGCATTTTTGTTAGTTTAAATAATTGATAAATGCTTACTATTACTATTTCAAATTTTCATTTTATTAATATAACAAGCTTTGTATCTAAAGTTTCACGTTAGATATGAAATCACTAGCTCATTTAAATTGCTTAATATTTTAAAATTAATTTAAACATTGATTAAAAAAATAGATTTTACGTAAAATTATTGAACACTTTACAACAAGAACAGTTTAAAAAAATTCTCGATTGTTAATTCTAACTTATAGAAACATATTTGATTGAAGAACATTATTTAAAAAAATTTGATGTCAGGTTTCGTCAAGAGATGATCCACACCATCATGTGGTGCAGACTTTAAATCCCCAAAAAGAATAAATTGTTTTTCTTTTCTCCGGATAACTTAAAAAATTGTGAAGGTGAGGTCTGAAAAGGTTGATTTGAATATTTCTTTTAACAATTATTCTCTTGCACGTCAAATGCAGTGTTGGGTATGAGCGCGTTCACTTAGCGTAAGTTCACGAACATAGTTCGTTCTCTGCGAACATTGAACTAACTTAGTTCACATTTTTATAAATGAACCTGAACTGGACGAAAGTTCAAAAATTCCCTGAGTTTGAACGAAATTTGCAGTTCAAAAGATTTTTTTTCATAATTTATTTAAAAATTTTTAAACTTTAAGAATACATTTTCCTTATTCAAACGATCCACACAATTCTGTGGTGCAAGTTTTAAATCCCCCAAAAGAATAAATTGTTTTTCTTTTCTCTTAGGATAATCTAAAAATTGTGAAGGTCAGGTCTGAAAAGGTTGATTTGACTATTGCTTTTAATAATTATTCTCTTGTACGTCAAATGTACATTTTTAAATGAATTAGAGAAAATTATATTAATTATAAAATCATGTACAAACATTATAAACTGAAACAAAATTAATGAAAATTATGATGTTATATTTACAAAAAGTATTCGGAAAATCAATAATTCCAGAAATTGCTATAAAGTTTTTTAAATTACAAATTCTTTCAGTGGAATAATAAATGAATGTTTTTGAATCATATCACATTGTACTGAAACCAAAATAATGTTTTCTTACAAACATAATACCGCAAACAGATAAGTTAAAACTAATTCAAACAGTAATGGAATAAGCTATTTAATATGAAACAGTAAACAATTATTAATCTAAACTATGCAAACAATAACACTCGAAAAGCAAGTACCAGGAGAAATTGTATTTACATAACATCTGCCAACATAATGAGATTGCCTCAATGATGTTTGAGTATTTCGTAATATGCACACTACACTCCGTTAGCTTAACGGCATTACTAATGTTTCTGGAAATTAAAGTTTTAAATTTTCCGGATTTGTAACTCTATCAACTAAAATGATTAAAAAAATGTGAGTTTTTTTATTCTTTTCAACATAATTATCTTTTGTTAAATCGAATCTTCTTAATGGGTTTTAAAAAGGCAGCAAAATGTTTCTAAAAATACTTCATGAAAAATTTATAAAAGATGCTGTAAATATTTTGAAATTTTTACTTATACAAAAGAAGGTTTTATGTAGATTATAGTTTTTAATAATATATCAACCCTTCACTGGACGATTTTTTTTATATTTAAAAAATATTTGAAATCTATATATGGGTCTAATATTTGAAAAAAAATATTTTCAAATTTTGAGATAAAATTTTATATTTTATCGCGTGTACCCTATTTACAGAATTAGTATTTTAAAATATTGTAAAGCTATATTTTGCAATTAAATGGGCTTAAAAGAATTAATTTTATCTGCTTAATACTTTGCAACTTCCTTTGTATCAACATTTTAAATTACTTAGTACAACTAATGAAACTAAATGTTGCCTTAATACGTTGTTCGATTTTTTTTTTCGTTTTCTAAGAAAAATTTCTATTTTTTTTTCTCAAATGCAGCCATCTGTCATGGACAAAATAAGTGTTATTCTATTCTTTGTACACTTCGTGATCAGTTACAGAGATCATACTGGAAAAAATTATAGCTCACAATCAGGGTTCGCGCGGATTTTATACCAATATTAGAAATTTGGCTAATTAGAAATCAAAAACATACGCCAAATTAAAAAATAAAGTAACAAAATATAACGTAAAACGTAAAAAATTAGATGTTTAACCCCTATAGTTTTTTTTAATGCATTCTAAAGATTTTGTGCAATTAAAAAAAAATCTAAGTGCGAAATAAAACTTCTAGTCCCAGTTAACTCAGAATTCTTTTTATATTACATTCAATTAATTCTGAAAACTCTAAAATAAAGACAATAGAATATGTGCCAAAAACTTTATTTTTTTAGAATTTTTCTGCTTTTCATTAAGGTCATTCTTCAAATTCAATCGGTAAATTCTGAAGTTTCAAAATTATATTTTTGGGTATTGGGTCCATTAATACAGATGCTGAAATGATATTATTGATATTTCTTATCTGCATTTCATTTCTGAATTTAGCTAATTTAGTTCAAATTCTTTTTAACTTTAGATTTCTAAATTAAGTTTTAATTGTGTTCATGACAATGAAGTTTCTCACATACGCCACTGGTTGTATCACAGTTTAATAAAAGATGTTGCCTGTATCGACACTCATACACAGGGAAAAACAAAGAGACAAAAAAATGAAAAACAGAGAGAAAAAGAAAGACAAAAACTGAGCACTCGCAATTTGGCGAATCTAATCGGCATTTATTCTCCAAATGTAGATTTATGTCGCATTTTGGCGAAATTTCGAGCGGCAGCGGGAACCCTGATCACAATAAGAATTATAGTGTTACTAGTTTGTATCAGATGTGGTACACGGTAGAGTGAAGGGTTAAGAATTGATTTTAAAATTTAAATATTTATTTTAGTCCAATTTTCAACGATATGAGTAAGAAAAAGACAGATAATTTTATTCATTTTTTTCTAATACTTATAATCTGAAAACTATTTTCTAGGGAGATTTAATCGTTACAAACATAGTAATACAGAAATAAAAATAATCAGACACTTTTTTTTATTTTATGTTAAACCTTTTTTGTAATCAAAAATGATGATTTATTCCATGCAAAAATTTATCTTACTTTGACTTATTACTTTCTCTTATTTGTATATTTTATAATTAAAATCCATTGACTTCGTTAATACTTATATTTTTTTATTCTTTAATATTTACCTGTATTTACACGTATCATTATGTTTAATTACGGAAAATAATAAACAAAAAGTTATATTGCGGAAAAACTACTTATTAGTTGATTTCAAGTAATTCCCCTGATTAATACTTCCTGCAGTGCATTATTTATCCATTATTTTATTATTTTCATTATAGAAAGAAATATTTTATATTAAAGACGATAACAGAATATCGAATTATTTGTTTTTGATTACATCTAGATTACTTTATAATTGGATATCGATAGTTTGTAAAATATGTTCTATACAGTGTCTTCAATCATGCAAAATATTTATTCTCTCAAAATTGAAATAACTTAGATCATAGAGATAAACTTAAGTTCGTGTTTATTATTAAGTAAAATTTTACCACAACTATTTTCTGAAATTTATAACTTTTCGATAAAAATTTATTTAAAAAAAAAGCATTTTTTTTGCATTAAAATTCTATAATATTCCTTACGGGTGTTTTAAAGGATTATTTTATTGTTAATTTTTTTTTAAATTATGCTAGTGGTTTATTTCTATATGCAATAAAAACTTTTGGACATTTTAATTCGGCCAAAATTTACGATGTATCAAAAAGTAAAATTAGTTTTAAAATTATGAAATAATTTTAAGGATACGTATGTAAAACAATGAAAAATTAAAATAAATATATGAGTAATTATAATAATAATAACAATAGAAATGTGTATAAGTGATTGCATCTATTAAAAAAATATTTATTTATCTTTCTATACATTAATTTTACTTGCTTGCTTGACATTCTTATAATGAAATATTCTGTCTATTACATAATAATATTTAAATATCGTCTCTCAAAAAAGTTCCAGTGCAACTCATAATTCATTTAAAATAAAATGCCATTTAACCCTTATGACTCCGCTGTCTCTTACACAAAATTTATTCTGTTTGCACCACTTTAAAAAAAAAAAAAATCTCTATAATTGCACTGCATCAAAAATGTTTTAACAAAATAAGGAAAAAATTATTTCCTTTCGTTAGTTTTGCAAAAACAGATTTTTCAAAAAAAGATGATGTCGTGTCAGACACGACAAAGGAATGCAAACATTGTTACATTGGAACAATAAATTTAATGAAAATACAAGAATTAATTTATATACAGTGGTAGCAAAAAAATCTTGGCACTTGCGATTTTAGACGTTTTGTTAAATATCTAGAAATATACATAAGGAATTATTCTGAAACTCTTAGTGTGTAAATTTTTGTTTACACACTTAAAATTGTACAGGTTATATATTTTTGCGCAGATTTTTTTTTTCAGAAATCCCATAGGGTACCGTCAACAAATTGAAAAAAAGGAAGATGTTTTGGAAAACCCTGTTAGGCTTTTTTTAAACAGTTCCACATTTTACCAAGTTTTTTGCTTATAATTTGCAGAGTTTTAAATAAAAAACAATGTTCTTTATTAGAAAATATGAGAAACAACTATCTTCATAGCACCCTGCAGTCAAAATTAAAAAATATTAATAATTGTATGAAAAATGAATAGTTTTACTAAATAAGTTTCAGTGCGCATGCGTGAACTTAATCAAAATATAATTTACATAATGTATTAGCTAAATGTATAGAGCAACTTTTAAAAAGTCTCAAAATCATAGCTTGAAAATACTGAAAATTATCGTCAATAGAATAAGTTCAAACTCCGTTATTCCCAAAATGAAGGAAAAACAAAAGGGGTTGTATCGATTTATTCATTGATTAGTGTCAATATAGAAAACACAATATGGGGCGTACTACTACATTTCTATAAAATCCCTCATTTTTTTGCTTCATTTTGGGAACAACGAATTTTGTGCTTATTCTATAGACGAAAGAAGGAAAGGGCGGTAAAAGAAAGGGCGGTAAGTATGATCGTAGATCGCACGCGCGTTTTCGTTTAATATTTCTTTTAAAGCAACTTATCCTATAATTAAGAAATCTGAATTGTTAATTTATAGTTATTAATTCTTATCTGGATGGTATCATCAATAAATTTAGTTCAAAAGTAATTATGAAAGGAAGTTATTTATTTTAATCAAATTAAAAATGTTCAATAAAAACTATTTAAATAAAATCTCAAATCAAAAAAGTTTTTTTTAAATCCGAAATAAAACAATATAAATATAATTAGCGGAGATATAAATAAAATTTTAAACTTCTAAAAACGAAAAGTCGTTTGAAGGAAAATTAAAATGCTGATTCATTAATAAATCTGCAATAGTTTTTTGAAAACTAAAGAAAATTAAATTCCAAAAAAAAATATGAACTAGCTGTTATTCGTGACGTCGTTCTCATAGCAGTAAAAAATATAAAAGTTTTAACTAAAGAAAATATTTAATTAAAAATAATTTAAAATGTATATAACTAACACACATTTTATAGGAGGCAATATAGTAGTTTTTCTTTATAGGGGACGGGACTTTAAAAAGCTCAGATAAATAAAAAGGAAATGTGTTAGATAATATGAACAATCGTGAAAATGAAATTTCAACCACTTATACTGTAGAACCACTGTAACGCACCCCATGTTCCAGAGAAATCATGTTCTAGTGCATTTCAGAATTTCATATCAAAGAAAGAAAAAAATCTTGCTTTAAACCTAGATAATAAAAAATAACCAACATTTCACCGGCCCATTCTTTTGTACTTCTATGTATATACAGGGTGTCCCAAAAATGACTGATGGAAATTCAATAACTTGCAAACGGTGGCAGCTATTTAAAAATTTTTTGCAGGAGGGTTATGTATAATGTCAGGAGTTTTTTTACCGTAATTTTTTATTTCAGTTCGAATTTCAAACATAAGGTGGCGTTGACGGCGATTAAAGGCCAGGTGATCAGTGCTGAGTGAAGCATCGACCTGGCCTTCAATCGCCGTCAGCTCCACCTATTGTTTGAAATTCGAACTAAAATAAAAAATTACGGTAAAAAAACTCCTGACATTATGCATAACCCTCCTGCAATTTTTTTTTAAATAGCTGCAACCGTTTGCAAGTTTTTGAATTTTAAAATCCATCAGTCATTTTTCGGATCCCCGGTAGCAAATAAACAAACATTCAACGTCCCATCGCGCTTCATGTCAACCCCTCTAGCCAAGCGCTTCGGCGAAAAGATGAAGTTCGACGTACAACGTGCATGCTACATTCTATTCTAGTACCATACTTTCAAGTTTACATGTGCAAGTATTTATATCCAGTTAACTTAAATATTTTAGATACAAAATATTCAAGAAAAATAATTTTTCTTTTTCAAAGAAAATGCTTTTGAACTTGCAAATTAATTTAAATCTACACAAATTATTATTGATTACACTAAGTCGAATACTAATGCTATTAGAATAAGATTATTATGTTACGAAGTAAAGGCTGATGCTGAAAAATTTTAACTGTATGTTTCTAGTGTTATGAAGGTATAATAGTTGAAACAATAGTTGACTTAATTCATCAAGATACTTCAACATAGTTCCAAAAGTATTTACGAACTTGATTTGTTCTACATGTTTTGGGGGTTAGGATGAAATACTCATTAATTAAAATAAATATTTAGATAAGCATTTTTATTATCGTATTCTTACAAATATTCCAAAAACAAGACGTAAGCGGTCAAATGGATAAAATATGAAAAATCGAAGCAACTTCGGACTTGCATGCTCTTCGAAGTTTTTTTCCCTCCAAAGCGCTTGGCTATGGAGGTTGGCGTGAAGAGTGCTGGGATGTTGAGTGTTTGTTTTTTGCCATCCGGTATCTATATGTTTGTGAATATTCTAAATACAATGTTAAAATTTATTTTAGTTAGAAAAAGTATAACGAACATTAAAATTCTCCTTTACCAATTTCTAGTAATAGACAGAAACGTACTTGAATGAAATTTTGAAATTTCAGAACCGGAGTTTAAACCAAAAAGCTTCTGTTTACTTGCCAAGTGCTTTACTCCAAAGCTACGAAGTCTACACCACACATGTTGAAATTATGGTTCTGTTTTAAAATTTAAATCGCAAAAAATGAACGCTTGACATTGATAAAATTAATTTCATTAAAATGATAGACTTTTAAAAATATTTTATGATATGTCATGTGATGGCAGGCATTAAGCTGTAAAGACAAAATTTTGAACTCTCTGACGTAAACGGATTTTGTGCACGGACTCTGTAATGGACAGACATAAAGGGGACTGTAACAAAATATGACAAAAAAAAAGAATATCTGCCAATTACGAAGTTTTAATTTATCTCAGACTGACAAAGCACAGACGAACTTGCTTCTCAACATCTCGTTGTATCCCGATCATGGCTTGACTCAACTCTCCCTTATTTGGACAGTTCACAGATTATTCATTCCGGATTAGAAATAGAACTTTTCGTTCTCACTCAAAATTAGAAATTTTATTATCCGTGAAAAATGATATTTCGCCAAGATGTTATTACAACGAATTAAAAAAATTCTTAATAATTTTAAATCCTTATAGATTCTAAAAATTGTTTTCTCTGTTTCGAAAATTTAAAGCAGATAAACATTAAAAGCAAGGCTTTCTAATAAACACACCTGCTTTTTTCAGATGGTTTACACATCACAGCAATTTCAACGAATAATCACCATATCATACAAAACGTGTTGTTATTGTTCAAAGTGCATTTCAGAGATATTAATTGCATTTGTGTACAGTGAAATTATTTATATTACTGAAGAGGAAAATTAGTTGATATCTTTATGATCGTCGGTATAAGTTCTTTTGGGAATAAAACCAAAGATTTTTAATGTAACTTTCTAAGTAATGTCAATGCTAAAAGTATCTTTAAGATACCTTTAACGTATATATACAGTCCACTTTTAGATGTGTTTAAAATTATATAAATACATTATCTGGTACGTTATTATGTCAATAAATTTAAGGAATCATTGATCATTGACGCTTTAAGAAATTAACTATATCGAGTAGTTTATATTTTTGTTAAAAAAAACAGAAAGGCCAATTAACCGGATCATGTTCCATTCTTAATAATAGAAAATGGAGTAAAGCAATCAATTAACTAAAAGAAATTTCCGGTTGTTCTCGTAACAGCTGTTTAACGAAAAACAGAAAGTTTATTTTATTCTACTCTGTTTCATTTTTTGTCAGTAAAAATTATAAAACAAAGCAAACGAAGAAAAATATTCTCAGTAAAAAATATATGACTTTAAACATCAGAAATTTTACTTAGATTTCCAATACGAAGAATTTTAATTTCGAGAATTGATTCTTTGCTAAATGCTTAGAAGAAATACATGTTTGGGTGTGTTTTATGACTAATTCTGTATTAGTTTTTTATTAGTAAAACAATTTTATTCATATTTTCTGTATTTTGGTCAGAGCATTACAAATGTTACCATCTACATTTTACTGCAAATATGAAGATGCACATTATTTCGCTTCTAATGTTGTACAAAATATGAAAACACCCAAATGAATCCATTATGCTATAGGTATGAGGTATAGCTTTGATTCAACTGAAAGATAATACCACTTCATGAAGTATTTTACCAATGTATCATTACCATCACTTTTAGCAACAGTGAAATTCGCAAGCCTGCAACTATTTAAATTACTCAACTAACTCTTTATTTGTGTACTTTTTTTGCATGTAAAGGCTGAGATAAATTTATTTAATATTAACATAGACATTTAACTACATTATCCACTTTTTAAATAATAAAACACTGTATGTGTCAATATAAAACCAAATTCCGCTATGGATGTTTTTCGAGTTCGAAAACATGACAGAACTTCATCAGCCAATGTAAAAATAGTGTCTTTACGGAGATATGGTGACAAATAAATAGAAAGGAGAAAGAGGGAGGTTTCATCTTAGAAAAGAACATGCAGAAATTCCCCATTCCCCTTTATGTTTATTTGTGACCATGTCTCATTAAAGACACGTCTTTACATTGATATTATTTAATCTTCAAATCTCTTTGAACTTTATATGGCATACATATTTACACCTTTTTAGTACTACAGCTATACCCAAAATTACAATGTTCATTTTTTTTACAAAATATTTTTTTTTTAAATAATACAGTTAATAATTCATCTATCTAATTTATGGAGCCCTCTGTGTGAAAACCGTTCTCATTAACCCCCCCCCCCCCCGGTAATATTAGTAAATCATTTCAAGCAATTTATGGCATCTTGTTAATGCATTTAACCTTGACTCTTTCTTATTTAAATGACTAATTTATCACTCTAATACATTTGATAATCATTTTTTTATATTTTTGCAGAATTTTTAGTAGTTGTAGAAAAACCCAAAAGTAGTAACGTGACGTAATTTCGACCGTGCAAATAATACAGATATTTTTTGTGTGTGAAAAATTTCCTTGTGATATTTTATGCCTCTGAATTTATTTGTGTTTAAGAAGATGACAAGAACTTTTTGTAAACGCCATCTTGTATCCCAAGAATCCGCAAGGTAAGAACAACTTATATTATTATTTATTACAAAATATCATTCTTACATGAATTCTGAACAAGAGTAAAAATCGCACTGGACTGTTTAATTATTAGCAAACATAGCAAGTATCATTTCGAAACTGGTTTCTCTAATAACGGATTATATTCGAATGTGAGAGAAGAATAAGAGTGACAAGCGTAGAGGTAAAAAATTGTGAAATGAAATTCGATCATAGCATGTAATGGTTTAACAAATAGCTGCGAATTTTCATAAAAATAGATATTAGACAAGAAATATAAGATAACAAACTGTATTGATCAAGGAAAAAAATGTACCAAAAAAGATACAGAGTTAACTTTAGTTATGCATAAAAGAATAAAAATGGATATCAGACTAAAAGTATAAATTAACAAAGTAAATAAAAAACTAGCAAAAAGGATTAGGTGTAAACTTGAACAAGCATTAAAGAATACGTAAGTGTAAAACAATAAAATCTAATCAATTCATTAACACTTCACAATAATTTCTAATTATACGAATTCCCTCTAATTAAAAAATGTTTCAGGTATATATACCTCTTTTTATATTTAATATGATTTTTTTGTAAACAATCTTCATCTGTTTAACAACACTATTCTTAAAAAGAGTTTAAAACAGTTTTATTGCAGTATATTAAAAGTTTTATTTACTTTTAAGTCTGTTGCTTTTGGTGAGTCCGTAGAAAACGTGCACAAGAGGAAATATATATTTTGATATATATTTTTTAAGCATTATCCATGTAATTTTTTTAGTAGTATCATGTTAAGCTGATCAAATGTGTTTGAATTTATAAAATGATTTTTAAAACTTCCATTGTAAAAATGTCATACTTAATGTAAAGCGGTCAGAAAACTTATATATTTCAAAACATTAAATAATGTGGAATCACTTGTAGATGGCATGAAGTAAACACTTGGAATCGATAAATAATTGAAAAAGACTACCTTATACTTTCGAAATCATGAAGAAAAATTCTGGTTAAGTTCAATTAGAGAACATGTAAATGGTTTCAAAGTCACTAATTTTTTGCAATAAAATACGTATACAATTTTTATGTTAATTTTATCCTAATTATATTTTACAATATATTAATAAAAAGTTTTCTGAAAAGTTGTTCTAATGGTCACAGGAGTAACAATGGATGTTCCTGCAGATTATATTGGGTACAAACATGCTACAGGAGCATTAAATGAACCATCATTTAATAATCTAGGATATTATGATATTCATAAATAGATTTTAAGCACTTACAATGTAAAAGGATGAGAATGCAAGCAGAAAAAATATTTTCATTAACACTTAAGCTTGATTCATTGCTAAAATTCTCATTTATTTATTAGCTTAAATTTCACATACTTTTTATTTACATTTTCAAAGATGTATATGACATTATTTTCCATATTACTTCATTTCATTATATAATCTCTGGTAATCTATTTACACAATATACATTGTTAAACTTTTTTATATCCATTTTAACCCAAAATATAGCCATTTTCACCAATGTGGTATAAAATGTGTCTAGCAAACATTCATCTATTAAATGTTTTGTTATGGATATACTTTTGAAGTCTGATAGATAAAAATTATGTATTTTCATTTTAAGAATATGCAATGTAATAAAAATACCAGAAAAAGTTTTAATTATTTAGCATTTACCAGAATCTTTTAACTGAACACCTAAAAATAGTAAATTTTATATCCATTTTACCCCACTTGACCCTACTGGATAATGTGTATTCATGTTACGTTTTTACGTCTTTTTTGCAGTAACAAAATGGACTCTCTTTCGCCATTGGTGTATTTTTTTTATAAATATGAACAATTTTTCTTTAAAAAATCAATTTTTTATAATATTAAAAGTATGTATATGATATGATGTTTGTAGCACTACGTTCCTTAGCAATCAACGCGAAGCGTCTGCACATTAATTATGGACGCATCTGTATTAATGTTCTTTTCAATTATTTCCAGATACTGTAAAATTAACATAAATATCATGGCATTTTAGCAGTCTTATAATGTAGGTATTTAAAATGCAAGTGTTAAACAAAATATTTGATTAGAAATACATGCTATTTCTATAATTATCTATTTAAATTAAGTATACGAATATGTTTGGAACTTACAAATAATTGGAATAATTTTAGAAAACTTTTTATAGCTATTCACTATGCGTTTCACTAAATACGTTACAGATAGTTCATTTGAGAGTTACAATTTCCTGCAAACCTGCAATGCAGATTTTGTTCAAAAGTATATCTTAAATTTTATTCAGGATGTAATTTGAAAATGACTTTTAACTCTGGGTAAAATAATTGTAATTAAATATAACTATATTGCAATCATTGATTTTAAAATTGGTTTTATATTTTCTGAGATTGTGTAAAAATCGAAATGTAGAACGTTGATAGAACACGATTCACCCATTTTCACACATTTAAATTCCAAATATTATAGAAATTATTTTTGATATGATTATGATGTAATTTAAATTTTATAGTACTTACTTTTGATATGAATATGATATAATTTCAAATTGTATCATAATTACTTTTAACATGTAAAAGCACTTTGAGAACATTATTCTCAAAGTGCATTTACATGTTAAAGCAATTATGATACTAATTTTCAACTTATTAGCCCCTGCAGTACCATATAAATCACAATATAGAATATTACATGTTCTTCCAATTCTCTGATGGTAGTGACACCAGCATAAAATAAAGCCAATGTTAGAGCGAGGGCTTTAATCATCATCAATCCCTTGAATTACTTTTGAAATAGGTTTATTTATTTCTAAAACTGCGTCGAAATCGGTTTTTAGTACTGTTTAACGCAATTTGCGAATTTTCCCTGTTTGAAATTTTTTAGGTTTTGTTCTTAGAGATCATTTACCTCTTCTAAACAATTACCATGTCAAATTTCAAGTTGCTAGCCCTGCAGTATCACAAAAACCATAATTTAGGTTTTTACTCCTGGAATTTTCAGGCGGTAGTGACGCAGATATAAAATAGTGCCTATAATACAAAAATGGCTCCCATCATCAATTTTCAACAATTACTTTTGAAACCAATATGCGATTGTGTATAATCATTCAGTATGTTTTTATAACGCTTTTTGTGCTTTTTCAATTCTTTTTAATTTCGAATTTTTAGAAAATATTTTGGAAGATCGTTTACATTTTAGAAATAATTGCAATGCAAAATTTCATGTTTCTTGGCTCTTTGTAATACAGCAATAGACATTTAGAAAATGTTTTGTTCATGTAGGGGAAAATGGGGATACTTGAACCATTTTTTTTAATTTTATTTATTTTTTTATTTTTTATAATTTTTTAGAATAAAATAAAATATTGAAAATGAAAATTTGATATTTTTTCTTCAACTGAAAACCACTTTCAATTAATTTTTAACTATTTTTCTATGTCTAATAAACTTTTACTTTTTGTTTTACATTGTGGCTCAAGTATCCCCATGAGGGGGATACTTGAGCCAGTGCGGAAAAATACATACGAATGTAATTTTTTTTATCTTTATTTTTGCACAAACATTTTACAGAATGATAAATTACGATACGTAAAGTCCTTCAAAATCAATTGAGGAAACAAAGCTAGTAATACGATCATTTTTTGTCGTTAGAACTGTTGGTCGTAGGATCATTTCAATTTGAGTTTTGTCGATGGTAGAAACATCCTCGGTTCAGAGTCATTTAAATTTGGAATCTGCACTTCTTCGGGCAAATTTCATTTTAAAAATATTAAGAACTTGTTTAACAAATCTTTATACAGTTTTCTTTCCGGCATATTTTGTTAGTAACCAATCATCAATAGAAGGTTTTCTTTTCATATCATCACCATCTTTGACAGAATTTTTCTCTAATGATATTGTCGAGCTCATGCTTTTAATATAGTAGCTGTCGGAATCTAAGCCAGACTTATCATTCTACTATTTAAAATACTGTTTTGATTTCACTGGAAAATTTTGTCTTCCCCTTTGGCACCGTGCAGGTCAGTTTGAACTGTGATTTTTGTTGCTTTTCTTATTTTTTGTGCGTTCTTTTTACCAATTCTTCTTCAATTTTCTTAGTTAAAAAAAGTTAGAGCAACACAGGTTACAATTTCAATATAAAATATTAATCTTAATATATTGTATTAAAAAATAAATATTTTAATATGTTGGAACTAACTAATTAAAGTATTAGAGATTATAACCCGTAAAACAGTTTTAAAAAGTTATTTTAATTTAGTAAAAGTTAAATTGAAAACTATGTTTAGATTTATCTAGACTATTTTGTTAGTCAAAACGAAAAATAAAATGGATATTTTCATTAAAAAAATATACATTTTTAAAAATTTTTAGGTCGTTATTTTTTTAAGAAAAAAAAAATAAAATGAAAAAGTTCTGAACATGTAAAAAAGAAATCACACACCTTAGTACCATTTTGAAAGTATAGTGATGGCTCAAGTATCCCCAATCTCACTAGCTCAAGTGTCCTCACTACCACTTATTTTGTATATCAGATTTTTACTAGATAAAGCATGCAGCTATTAGAACTATTTTATATTCAAAATACAATTGAAATTATACTTATTAAATTTATATGTATAGTTGCAACTTTAAACAAAACTTTGATTACAAAAAAAAAAAAAAAAAAACATGCACCTAAATATTTACTTCAGATAGGGAAAAAACAACTATTAATCACTGTGGCTCAAGTATCCCCTATGTTCAAGTATCCTCACTCTCTCCTACTCTTTCTGGGTTGGTGACATCGGCATAAGATATAGCCTATGTGGGGGCAATGATTAACACTATTATTTTGATACCATTATCTTTGAAATCGGCTCTGTAGTTCTACGGATTGCTCACTACAAAAAAGCACATACAAACTTTACACCTTTATAACATTAATATGGTTTATAAAGTCCTACAGAGATTATCAGAGATTACATAAAAAATTTGTCGAAAATTGTACATTATACATGTCAAATGAGGCATTTTCATTGTATAAATACTTTTTATAAATATTCAGGTGTTGGTGCAACAGCTGTTTCACTCTTATTTAAAAATGCATGAATACAAAATTTTTAAACGATGTATGCATTAATTCAGTGACACCTACATAATATGAATCAATCATAAATATAGCATAATAATCATGGCAATCTATCTTGGGATATCATTAAATAAAGAACGCATGATAGGATATAATAGAACAAAGAAAGTTTTATTAATATCTTTTTTAATTTTTATTCGATTTTCACAAAATTTAAAATGAGCCGATAAAAATTCTGCAACGAATATATTTCAAATTTCAAACAATTCGGTTGAAAGATTTTGCGCTATTAAATATGGACAAATGCACAGACAGAAAGACTGACCAGACAACGACTAGCATGCTAAGTAACTATAGAAGTATGATTGAACTTTAAAATGATTGAAATCGGATAGTTAATGCAGTAAATATGCTATCAAATTTCTAGTTATTTTCAATAAATCGTTCAATATTTTTCCTTTTTTTTTTCCTTTTCAATTTTTTTTAAAGAATCCTTATTGGTTTTTAATATAAGCATTTTAAAAAATCCTACTTGGAAATTTCCTATAATGATAAAATATAATTTTATAGTCTTGTAAAGCGAAAAATAATTGCCTTATTTATAGTTCATTTTATACGAACTATGAAATTTATGATGATATTTATTCTAAATTTCTTTACACAATAATTTCAGTGTTGTTTACGCGATAAACTTAATGACATTTAATAGCTTTTGGATTGGAAACCATTAAGGTAATTTCAGAAATCTCACGTAAAAGAGATCGATTAGCCAATAGCAATTTAAGCAAGAAACTGTATTATTGAACTCCATTTATTCTTCTATTTATTTATTTCTTGTAAAATCTTTAAAGGTGATAAAAGGTTTAATATAATTACGGGAAAAAATTCTAAAAGAATATAAACGCATTAATGTTAATGGAAGAATTTGACTTTGTGCGTGTCCATTAAAAAGGCAAAGTTCTTTTTTTTTTATATAATCTGGTCATTATTTTTAACCTTAAAAATTAATACGTAGTTAAATAAGATTTCATAACTTGTTTATAATAACGAATAAATGTACTTTTTGTTTTTTCCTTTATTATAAATAATATACTGTTTAAAATACAATAGAACTTCGATTAATCGAGCTTTGATGAAACGAGTTTCTGTTAACTAAGCCGATAAGGAAGTCCGAATTTTCTTTCTTTTTTTTTGTAAATGAGTTTCAGCTAGGTGGGGAGGCCTACCAAATGGCTTAAGCTCAACAAGCCCCACCTCTGTGAATGAGTTTTGAAAAAGACCCCACATTGTAGCCCACTGTTCCTGCTGTAGGCTCAACTACTCCCAACGGCACTCAGCTTAAAAAAAAATTGCACCCTTAGAAGACTACAGCAAACAATGCTTTGTTTCCAACGGCCATTTAACCCTATTGAAGAGCAGAGGCAATGTATTGTCGGACAGTTACACGCTCCAATTATAAAACATAATTATATATATATAATTAAAATAACTTTATATATGTAATTAACTTTATTTATGTAATTAAGGTGTTTCATGTTATGCCGCAGGTTTGTGTGCTCATATAGACATTATAATCGTGTGCTGCAGGGTCCGACTTGCTAACAAAATGTGAGAGAGAAATGACAAGCTGGGCATCGTCCTTGTAGCTTAAATTGTAGAATAGTTAGGCCCGGTGCACACGTCCGGTTTTTCAAGCTCCGGCGCCGTTGCGGTGCCGCAATTACGGCGTAGAATACAAAGGAAACAGGTATGGCATGCACACATACCTCCGGCGTCGTTGCGGCGACCACACTGTCCACCTTGCGATCATTTTCCCAAGCTTTTCCCCACCACACCGCAGCGGCGCCGCACACACAATTCCGGTTCCTTAGTACCTTGTTGCCTACTGAGCGCTGCACACGTCCGGTAAAATACGTAAATACGGCAAGGATGGCGGACGTAGAAAACGTTGATATTGAACTTTTCATTGGGAATAATCCGCTTTCTAGAATACACGTCCATCGTTGTCGACGGTCTGATTCTTACTGCCGCAGCTGGAAAAATCGGACTTGTGCATCACATGTTGCGGGCACGCAGCGGCGCCGGAACTTGAAAAAACCGGACTTGTGCACCGGGCCTTAAAGTGCAAGCCGAAATACACTCATGCTGTGATTCCATTCAATTCCGTGATGCCCGATGCGGCATCCTTCAAGTTCCGAAAAGCAAACACAAGGATGGTACTTTGAAGGTATTTAATTTAATTGCTACCATAATGAAATAAAAATGTTATTATTTAATGAAGAAAAATAATTTAAAACTTAGAGGGTAATAGAGGTTGGGATCTGGATGAAAATTAGATTTTATCAACAATTATTAAGATATTATTAACAATTATTAACAATTATTAAGATATTAATTTTAAATTACAAACTTTATAGTATAGCATGCTATCAATTTAATGAAGCTGCAAATAAAACAAATAGAATAATTCTGTTCATTAAATTAGATGGAATCCAAATAATGATTAGACCCCACCAGAGAGCGCGAGATTTTGCCCTCAAAAATGGTAAACGGGAAGTGCTGGGCTCGAACCCAATCGCGGCAGTTGGGCTAATTGTTCTGAGTTTTCCGTATTTTTCTTCGAACCTACTATTTCCTTGCGTAAAAATGAGTTAGATTCCTTTAAAAAACTACGGAAGGCGCATTTCCTCCATTTAGGACCTACATACCTCGTGTTGATAATTGGCCGTCATAAACACAACCAACCAACCAACCGAATAATGACTAACATCAATTGATATTATATATTAAAATATTCAAGCAAAAGTTTAATAAAAACTATTACAATGCCAAAGCAAACTTCTGTGTTGGAGAAATATAAATTGCAACTTAAATCTGCTTGTTCGTAACCTAATTAATTTTGTGAATAAGTTTTTCATTATTAATAACTTGTGAATAAATGTAATTAATCGAAACTTAATCACAGTCTGTTTATTTTAGTAATAATTCTATGTGCGTCATCTTTTCTAGGAATAATTCTCTTTCAGATTTTTTTTTATTTTTTTCTTTAATTGTACAATTGGTGTACAAAGAAGAATTTCTTATTAATATTATTAATATTTTCTAATAAATATTTTCAAATTTGTTTTAAATTAAAGTTTTACGAAAATATCAAACGTGACAGGATCCTCGTAAATAATCACAACGCAAACTTTAAATTTTTTTTATTAATATTTGATAATTAACCTGTTAGCGCGAGGCGCTATTTTTAATTACCTTTTTAATCTCGCGTTACCCTAACACAAGAGTGTTACTGTGTGGTCACATTAATTTTATTTGTTGTAGTAAATTAAATTGTACCAAAGTTACTTTAAATGTAGTTTAGCAATGCTTTAAGAGATTATATAAAATATAATAAATTATGAAGAAAGTATTTAAATCTATTCAGCATCTGATGTCTTGACGTAGGGCTTTTGAAATAAAAGTTACCTGATACCGTCACGCGGGCCTTTTATAGAAAAAGTTAGCTTGGTGCTAATTAAAATTATTGAATTTTTTTCTGATTAATCAATTATTTTATTATGTTGGGATCAAAATGGAATCTGGACATTATTGCGAGTTGGTTTAAAATGTAACTGGTTATATAAATTATTATTAGAAATTCTTACAAAAATAATTAAATAAATAAACTATATCATGCTGATAACATACAAATATATCGACAGATTGATTTAGTTAAGAGAATTATAATTTTATATTAATGAGATGACACATAGATGTAATTTGAATTGCTTAAGAATAGTACAAATAATCTCAGGGTTTTTTGTGATTAAGAAAAAATAAATTACATAATTATCTAAAAAATACTGTTATTCTTTTATTGGACTACAGATGTCTTATTGAAAATTAGTCGGCATACACACATGATTATGACATATATAGAACATATATAGACATATACATCATGTGAAAAAAAATTAAAAACATCGTATAAAAATACATTTTTTTTTATAAATAGTTATTTTGAATATTGTTTTATCAATGTGTATATATCTTGGTTGATTAAGAAAATTTAAATATTGGTTCACTAAAATAAAAAATGTCATAATAATAAGAATAAATGTGGAAGAAAACTACCATATTAAATAATGATATCAAATAATTGCTTATAAAAAAATTCACTTGTAAAGAAAGATTTTTCATTTATGCCTATTTATTATATTTGATATGCTTCTGTATTTGTATATGTAAAGTATTTAGGTGTGCCGAAAATAAATGTTTTACATAAGGGTGAAGGCTGTCTTATGTACATTGCATTTTAATTTTGAAAATAATTTAGATAGATTACTGCCACTATTTTTAAATGACTACAGAACTGAATATAGATTCTGGGGTAAATTTACATTCAGCGTTTGTAAATGAATAAGTGTGCAAGTGGAATAAAAACTTTTTTTAACCGAATTTAATACTTCAGAAAAAAATTGGGTGGCAAAATTGATAATTTTAAAAGCAAAAATAACTTTTGATGATAACTTAACTAAAGAACAATTAAGCTTACACTGTGATGAAACCACTTATGAACAATTCAAAAATGAACTTGTTGATTTATTTGAGTAGAAAAATGTTAATTTTAACATAGCCCAGCAGATTTTTTTTAATTAAAGACAAGCCATTAACCAAACCCATTTGGTTCAGTTTAGAATTTTAGTTGATTCAGTTCAGTTGATTTCAGTTTAGAATTTTAAAATGCTGAAATTGCATAAGTCGAAAGTTCAGGCCAAAGTATTGGGAGCAGAATTAATGAAAAAGGTCAAACTTTTTAAAAGGCTATTAAAACACATATTGCGCGAGGTGTAAGGGAAAATGTGCCAAAATCGATTAATGAAGAATTTAAATTAGCCAAACAAAGGGAAATTGAAGCCCGACGAAGAGAAAAGATTAGACCCCCGTCCTCTCATCAGGCTTATCCAATGAATTCCCAAAACTAATCAGGGAAGTGACTTATCAGAATAAGCCTATATCCAAAATTGAAATGGCATGGGCAACTAAATTTATTGGGATGCTCTATGCATTTTTTTTTTTTTTTTTTTTTTTTTTTTTTTTTTTTTTGCTGGAGGTTATATTTAACCTATTACTTCAAAATCTGGAATGGCTCTAGGGACTTTACCAAAGTTTTAAAATTATACATTTTAGATCTTGCTTTGTTTCAAAATTCATCTTTATGTTTATTGAATCTTGAGTTCTTTCGGGGGTTACGAGTTTAGGATACATGCTTGATGGCATATCTAAGTACCGCGATATTATGTCATAAACAAGAAACAACAAATACTTTTATCTTCGAATCTACATCTTAAATATCAAATTTGATGTAACTCAAAACTTGTAAAAAAGAACTAGTCCTAAAATAATTCCTAAATAATTACTTAATATCCCAAGCTTTCTAAATTACAAATTAAAATATTTCTACTAACAAAATAAATAGTCCTATATCAATCCTTCAATTACTAATTAATGTCCCGAAATTGCTAAATTAAAAAATAAAATATTTCTACAAATTCTAGGAAAGAGCGCATAAACTCTTCTTTAAATTGCTATAAATACATAATACTGAAGAAAAGTTTTAAGAAAACTATTAAAGATTTAAATCTCTCCACTTAATGATAGACAAAATGAGATGGCATAGATTTTTTACTGAGGCTGGTCTCCATACATAAATATATCATAGTTGAAGCATCGCATTATATAATATCTAGTAACACCATACTAAATCATTTTCTAGTACTACGCAAAAAAATGAAAATAATCCCGAGCGTTTCACCTTATTCTAAACATTAGAAACTTAGACATCCAAATGCAGGGCAACGTTTCCCAGTTAAAAAGTTTGAGAATTTAGTTTAAATTATTCCTAATATAATCAAATAATCAAACCAAATGCTAAATCATTCTTATATAATCCGTTCCAGTAATACCTAAATGAAGCAACAGTGAGCATGAGAAGTTTTTAGGAATATAGGTTTCTCGGATAATTGCTCTGCAATCAGCTTTGTGTTGAATCCACATATCTACAAGTGAGTTGGGGATGTAGAAAATTTCAAACTGGAAAATTGCGTTCATTCCTGGATGGAATGGTCGTAATTGTAGAAAAAAATGTTCATGATTAGCCATTCATTTGTGCCGGTAATATAGAGTAAAATTTAAATTGCAACAACGTTTCCTGAATCATTGAGATATCTCATTTAAATCATCATTTGATTGCGCCAGAAAGTATTACAAGTAACAATAACAACATAATTTAAAGTGCATTTTTTTCAAATATATGATATTTTAATAGAACATATTTTACACAGATATATTTAATAAGAATCAGTGCCGAAGTTCCGCCTATTATATGGTTTTTAACTTACTTTTAATGTAATTTTTTTAACATGAAAATTGAACAATACAAATATAAAAAGCAAAAATAAAAAGAAAAAATAATAAAAATTATTAAAAATAAATAAAAAAAGATAAGCGCAGCTATAAATAAAAAATTAATGATACCATTCCAACTCAAAATAAATACGCTTATTACGGAAAACGTTTTTGTCATGAACTGTGATTAAAAAAAGAAAAAAGAAAAGAAATTTCTTCAAAAAATATACGGTGTCTATACAAGTATGGTAAAATACGGTATCTATAATCTTTTCCCCAATCACTTTAATAGAAAAACATTAAATTAATAATTATTTTAAACCTATAAAATATTTCATTAAGATTTTCTTTTCTTGCAGGAGTTTCCTTATAAATATTATTTTAGCCGCGTATTTTAAGCCTTGATTTCAGCATTTTATTAAGGATTTGTGTTTTGAAAGAGGAAAAGTTGAGACGCGCCAGCAAACTTTGACACTGATTGATCATTAAGGTAAAGTTGATCTTTGTTTGCGTATTTCATAATAGATATTCCTTAATCTTGTATGTGTTTTAAGTATAACTGTTTTTTTTTTTTTTTCATTACAAGAAGCATTTTCTCGAGATGATTTATAGCGCTGGTTTAGAAAGTTATGTTTATTTGAAATATTGCTGAAAATATTATTTCAGTAAATGACTTACATAAGAGTTCGTATTTCAACAATCTTCCCATTTGAAACAAAAATAATAATTTTATTGTGTGTAACAAAGTTTTTTAACAAGGTAACTCAGATTTAAATTTATTAATTAGTTGATCATTCAATGGCATACATTTCGTGGCTTTTTAACCTCTCGCTATGTTTTAATGTGCAACACTAGACGGGGTGTCAGATCAACTGACACATTTTTTCTGAAACTTAATTTTGAAATAGTTTTAATTTAACCGTCGTAATCATTATTACAAAATAATCTAATCAAAGTACCTAACAAAGTATCTAACAGCTATTATTTATTAAATAAGTAGGACATCTCGTCTGTTGTATATTTCTAAATTTCTTTTTATCGTGACAGATGGACAAAACAGATATAAATAGAAAAAAATAGATAAGCACAGATATAAATAAAAAATTTATATAACATTTCGGACGCCCAATGAATTAATTACTAAACTTATTACAGAAAATATTTTTGTCAAATGATTTGTGTTTTAGAAACAAAAATCACAAAGATGTGCTTTCTTACGATACCTATAATCTATGTTCTAATCACTTTCACAGAAAAAGTTCAGTGTAATAATCTTTAGAAACTGATAAAATACTTCGTTAAGTTTTTATTTTCTTGCCGAATTTCCCTTATAAATAAAGCTTCACATATTGTATCACTGATAATTGAGTACTTTATCGGCGAAGAATTTATGTTGCGAGAACAGAAACACGCCTTCAAACCTTGACACTGATTGATGATTAAGGTAAAGTGGATCTTTGTTTGTGTATGTAAAAACAGATTTCCTTTATCTTGTACGTATTTTCAGTAAAACTGATCTTTTTCTATTTGGAAAGGCATTTTCCCGAAATAATTTATTACACTGAACTAGAAAGCTAGGTTTTTTTGAAATATTGCAAAATAAATAAATAAATAAAAATCAGCAAATGGTTTGCATAAGAATTCGAATTTTATAAATTTTCTGACATGAGACAAAAATTCATAAATTTCACATGAATTGCTAACAAGGTCACTCATAATTACATTTATCAATCAGTTAATTTATTAATTATTCTATTATTAAACAGCCTACATTTCGTTATTTTTTATAACCTCTTTCGGTGTTTAGTTTGCAATACTAGGATATGCTTTCTAAGCAATCACAAATTTCTGAAACTAATAATTTAGAAATAATTTTAATTTAATCATCATAATTATTGTCACAAAGTAATCTAAACAAAGTATCTAACAAAGTATCTAACACCTGTTATTTAATAATAAGTAGAAGTATCGGCGACTGTATACCACTAAACTTACTTTTTACCTTGACAATCGGACAATACAGATTTAAAAAGAAAAGAAAACAGATAAGCACGGATAATTTTTCGTTTGGAAAACTAGAGGAGTGCCCCCTCATCTGTCGCATTTTTTTGAAACTATTAATTTAGAAATACTTTTAATTTAACCATCGTAATTATTGTTACAAGGTAATTTAATCCAAGTAACTAACACCTATTATTTATTAAATGGGTTCGAAGCCTCGCCTGTTGCATATTACTGAACTTCATTTTATCGTGACAATTGGACAATACAAATGTGAAAAGAAAAAAATAAATAAGCACTTACATAAATAAAAAATTAATAATACCTTTCCGACTCATGATGTATTAGGTACACTGTAAAAAAGGGGGTCGATCTACTGAAAAAATTTTAGTGATCCTTGTGATTACTAAAAAAATTTTAGTAATCTTACTCGGTTACAAGGAATCTGTAAGAATTACTAGAAAAAAGCTAGCAACGAATTGAGTTAATCGTTTTACATTTTTAATAGCTATTACTAAAACAGACTTGGTGTGGCCGTGATAGCCTAGTGGTCATAGCACCGAACTCCAGGCTGAAAGTACCCGGGTTCGATGCTGGACGCCGCCAAATATGCACCGAGTGTATGCAATGTAAGTACTCGTTAAATAAAGGGATTATGAAAACCCTGCCGTAGCAGTTACCATGGATAATGATCTCTGGACTTTCCCTCCCCTTTAGAAACATATCAAAAGTTTGGTGCTGTCATCTGTTGTGGTTTTGCCGAAAATCTTCCGCTTCAGAAGTCTAAATATAATTTTTAATTAACTAAAAATAATTTTGGAGCTATTACTAAAATTTTCTTGGTAGCTTACACTAAAAAGTTTTAAGTTAGTTATACAAAAAATTCTTTTGTTCAGTTTACAAAAGAAATGTTTGTTTCACTTGCAAAAAAAAAATGCTTGTAATGGTTACTAAAAAATTCTGTGGCATACAAATTTACTAAAAAATTTTTAGTAACCACTTGAATTTTTTTTACAGTATATTACATATATTACAGAAAATATATTTATCATATGAATTGTGCTTTTAAAAAAGGAAATTTCTTAAAAATGTGTTTTCTTACAATACCTATAATCTTTCTTCCTATCACTTTCATAGGAAAACACTAGATTAATAATACTTCTACAACGGTAAAATACTTTGTTAAGTTTTTATTCTCGTGCCAAAATGTTCTTACGAATAAAGCTTCACGTATTGTATGCATGATAATTCAGCATTTTTAAGAATGATAATTTTGATAATAGAGCTTATGTTTTAAAAAGAAAGAAAGAAAGAAAAAACAGAAACGTTGCCTGCAAACCTTGACACTGATTGATGATTAATGTAAAACGATTCTTTGTTCGCGTATTTCAAAACAGATATTCCTTTATCTTGTATGCATGTTCATAATAACTAATCCTAATTTTATTAGTAGGAGATATATATTCTCGAGATGATTTATTGTACTGAACTAGAAATCTAGATTTATATGAAAAATTGCAAAAAGTATTATTTCAGTAAATGATTTGCATAAGAATTCGTATTTTAATTATTTTCCGACATGAAAAAAATACTGTCTATATAACATGGATTTTTAACAAGGTGACTCAGAATTTCATTTATTAACCCTCTCACTGACAAGCCCGTGTTAACACGTTTACTAAGCTCCAGGTTTCCCTGCAATACAAGAAATATTTAAAATAATATAATTGTACTCATTTAATCGATTTTTAATATATTGAACAGTAATTGAAGCCTTTAAGGATAACATTGATATTCGCTTTTAATTTTTTTCATGTAATTTTGAAAGAATCGTCCTTTTATTAGCATTTAAAACTAAATACACAGAAAATAACATTACAATTTTGCCCTTTTGCAAAATTGACAGAGGGTTAATTAGTAAAATATTACTTTGAATATATTTCTTGGGATTTTTAAAAGCTCTGGCTATGTTTCAGTTTGCAACACTAGAGGGTTACCCCTCAACAGGCATATTTTTCTGAAACTATGAATTTTGAAATAATTTTAATTTTACCATCGTAATTATCGTTACAAAATAATCTAATCAAAGTAGCTAGCAAAGTATGTAACACCTATTTATTATTCAATAAGTACGAAGTCTCGCCTGGTGTATATTACTAAACTTCTTTTTAACATGACAATTGGACAACGTAAAAAGAAAAGAAAATTTAGATAAGAACCGAAATAAATGAAAATAAGTAATACATTTCCGACATACAATAAATAAATTGCTGCACTTGTTACAGAAAACATTTTTGTCATATAATTTGTAGTTTTAAAAAAAATCACAAAAATGTGCTTTTTTGAGATACCTATAATCTTTCTTCTAATCACTTTCATAGGAAAAGATCAGAGTAATAATTTTTAAAAACCAATAAAATACTTCGTTAAGTTTTTATTTTCTTACCGAATTTTCTTTATAAATAAAACTTCACGTATTGCATCTCGGATAATTGAGTATTTTATCGGCGAAGGATTTATGTTATGGGAATAGAAAAAGCAGAAACGCGCCTGCAAATCTAGACACTAATTGATGATTAAGGTGAAGTGGATCTTTGTTTGCGTCTTTCAAAACAGATATTCCTTTATCTTGTATGCATTTTCAGAAAAAAATATATCTTTCTTTTAGAAGAGGCATTTTCTCAAGATAATTTATTGTATTTAATTAAAAAACTAGGTTTATTTGAAATATTGCAAAAAATATTATTTCAGCAAATGATATGCATAAGAATTCGCATTTTAATAATTTTTCGACATGAAAGAAAAATTAATAATGTGCCAACTGTTGTTTATAACTGTTGTTAAGGTAACTTAAGGTCACATATAAGATCAATAAGTCATTTTAGCTTCAATTTAAGTCGAATATATAGAGAATTTCTTACTAGAAAATTGTGTTCCTTCCTTCAAAGGATGATCGTAATTGTGAAGATAATGTTGATGATTAGTCATTTCTTTGCATGTGTAATGTATGGTAAAATTGAAATTGCAACAACTTTTGCTGAGTCTTAGAGACCACTCATCTGAATCATCTATTTGTTGCGCCGTAAAGAATTACAACCAAAACCAACATATTTTAAACGACATTTTTCTTCGAAATATATAGTATTATAATTTAAATATTTTTATATAGGTATACATAACAAAATCGGAACTGAATCCCGCCTATTGTATATTACTAAACTTCTTTTTATCGTTACAATTGGATAATAGAGATGGAAAAAGCTACAAAAAAGATTAGTTCAAATATAATTAAAAATTATTAATATCTATCCATCGCAGAATGAATTAATTACTGCACTTATTACAGAAAATATTTTTGCCATATGAACTGTGATTAAAAAAAGAAATGTTTTCAAAAAATGTGTTCTCTTACGATACTATAATCTTTATCCTAATCACCTTTATAGAAAAACGTCCAATTAATAAATTTTATAAACCGAAAAAATACTTCGTTATTTTATTTTCTTGCCAAATTTTCTTTATAAATAAAGCTACACTTATTCATCTCTGATAATTGAGTATTTTATCAGCGAAGGATTTATGTTATGGGAACAGGAAAAACAGAAACGCGCCTGCAAACCTTGACACTGATTAATGATTAAGGTAAAGTGGATCTTTGTTTGTGTATTTCAAAACAGATTTCCTTATCTTGTACGTATTTTCAGAATAACTGATTTTTTTTTCTATTGGAATAAAGATTTTATCCCGATAATTTATTGCACTGAACTAGAAAGCTAGGTTTGTTTGAAATGTTGCAAAAGAATTTTATTTTAACATAAGAACTCGTATTTTACTAATTTTCCTACATGAAAAAAAAATAATAAATTTCATTGTCTATAACAGGAATTGTTTACAAGATCACTCAAAAATACATTTTTTAATTAATTGATTTATTAATTAGTCCATTTTAAAATGACATACATTTTCGTGGGGTTGTTTTTCTTACTTTTGGTTATAGTTTGGTTTGAAATACTAGAGGGGTATTTCCTCAACTGTCACAATTTTATGAAACTTTTAATTTTGAAATATTTTTAATTTAACCATCGTAATTTATATTAGAAAAAAATCTAATGTTATAAAATACTAAATAAAATCAATTATATCAGTAAAATTACATAAAAATATAATCCAAATCGCATATAAAATACTCTGAAATCAATAAGATGCGTTACCTTCACGTTTGTCAATGTCTAATGCTACTACCGCGGCGTAGATTAAAAGAGGCTTTGGATGAATTTTTGGAAATGGCATCCCTCGTTGCATCCACATGTAGCCAAAGTTCATCTTCTGTACTCATGGATGCAGCATTCCGGAGTAGGCATTCTCCAATCATTGACAATACATGCTCGATAGATGATAGATATGTAGAACATGCAGGCCATAGTGACAATGGATTATTGTGAGCTAGGAAGGAAGCTTGAACATTGCGTGCAAATTCCTTAATAAAACTTTGAACAGGTAATGTATTCCTTCGACAGGTATGAGTTAACTTGCGTAAAACTGGTTGCAGTCAAGCCATGAAGATAAGGGTGAAGGAAAAGTGCAAAAACTCAGCGACATAGCGCTCTCTAGTAAGTATAATGTTAATCCTTCGGACTCCGGTGCCACTTACACAAATTTTATTCGATTAACACCACTTTTTAAATAGAACTCTCCTTAGAAAAGACAATTTCACAAAATTCTCGGATTAAATTTAAAAAAAATTATTTTCCTTTATTACTGGTGCCAAAAACAAATTTTGGAAAGAAAGATGATGTCTCCGTAGCGGAGACAACGGAGTGGCAAGGAAAAGGATGCGTACTAGGAAAAGTGGAAAACGAATCCAATAACAATTCACACATAATACCGGTTGCACCACCAGTGTGACGATGCGTAACACAGTAGTTGAACAGCCTTTCTCCACGATGTCTCTAAACACTGATTCAGCTATCTTGATCTACATGCAGAAGATTAATTCTCCCAAAAACACAATGTTATGTCGACGCAATGTACTGCAAATGATGTCTTATTGTTTGTGCGGACGCCGATTTTGTTATTAGAGACTGAATTCGTTATGTTACAGTTGCAGATGTGGCGGTACGTTCTACTGTGTCACGAGCACAATTGTTCTGTCATCCCATGGAGTGGTGTCCCAATACGGTTACAATCAATACTGTCGATCAATCATTCTCTTCTGAATCCATAAAATATATAATTACATTAATATTGTTTAAGTATGTTCAATACGATGGCGAATTTCTCTGAACGCTAATCCACATTCTCTTTGATGCAATGATTCTGTGGCACTTGAAATCAGAAAATGTTCGTATTTTTCTACGGGGCAATCTGTACTAAATCTGCATACTCAAAATATCGTACGGGAAAACAATTCATGTTCTTCAAAACAACAAATTTTATTCCTTTTTATATAGAGATTTTAAGGATCGGCGTAGTCGTTCACAATATACGCGAAAACTAAAATCGTAATCATTTGCATATCATACCGAGGTATATGCATGGTGTAAATTTCAAGCTGTTTGTTTCATTTGTTCATGGTGTAGCCTTTTAGGTAGCTAGCAGTGTTTTTTAATAGTCGATGATTTTCGCATGCCACTATAAAAAGAAATTCCTTGGAGGCGCTTTATATGATCATTTTTTTTAACCATGGAGTGTTAAAATAAGAAACATTGGCATATTGCTTCGCCATATGTAATTATTTCAGAAAAGATTTGACTGCTGTGTACAATCTAACAGAATATATTTCTAATAAGGAATAATTTTAATACAACAACATTTCTTTGTTATTTATCATATAATTCTATTATTTTATTGTTCATCTCTGTAACATCTTCCAATATCTTTGAAAAGTGTTTATAATATCACTTCATCTGCATTTTCTTTTTCTGTTCATCTGTCAGCGCTCTGTAAAAAAACTTTTATCCAATAACGGCACACAAATTTTAAGATATCAAAACAGTCCATAGCGGCAGAAGTAGGTGTACACTGTTAAAAATCTTGTTCTAGTTTGAACCAAATTTTAATGCTTAGTAGCTGCCACCATAAGATGGTGCAATCTCGTACCAACATTTGGAGCTTGCTATTTCAACCTCGCGCCAACTATTAGTACTATGCTTCAACAGGAACTCCAAATATTGGTGAAGATTTCACCATCATACAGTGGTAGCTATCGAGCACCAAAATTTGGTTCAAACTAAGACAATATTTTTAACAGTGTGCATCGGAAAAGCAAAAGGAAAGTGGAACGATTTTCTGTTGAAGAAAGAAATGTGCTTTTCTTATAATTTTTGAATATATATGATAAAAAATATTGCCAAAATAATTCACTTTAAAGGAAGTTTTTCCAAAAAAAAATCTTTTTATAAGTGTTAGAAATTTAAAGTGTCCATCGTATAATATTTTCTTCAACTGAAGAGTAATCGAAATTCTTATAAAAGGACACAAATGTAATGGGCATAATATGTAAAAAATAGCTTATAAGGATTTGATCTTTGATTTATTTTCATCCTCCGTCACATAAATAAAGATATGAATATTTTAGCCATGATAATTGAATATTTTGATGATAAAGGATTGACACAAAGGATTCAGAAAAATCGCAACACGCTGCAAAGCTTGACACTGATGGATGATTAGAAGAAAATAGATTTTTACGTATTTCAAAACAGATGTTCTTTTATATCATACGTATTTTTGGATAAGTGATATTGTTTCCTTACAATTCATTCATAGAATATGAGTTTTGCTGGAGTGGTGTATTGAACTGGATTAAAAAGTGATGTATCTATAAATATAAAAAATATACTTAGAGAAAAACAATGCAAAGCATGTATCGCTACAGAATTAAAAGATCGGTAAACAAGAGTAATTTTTCTTAACATGGTTGCGAATTTTGTCTGTAACATTTTTCTGTTTTAGAGATTGTGTGTACGCTTTTTTAAATACATATTCTATGAAAAAGTAACTGCAATTTATCATTTAATAAAGTTAAAAGCATCTGGAGAATTTTATTTCTCTAAACGGGTATTGCTATACTGAATTATAAAGTGTAAATTGAGAACCATTTGTGACATAATGTGTTGATAGCAGCTGGGATTTTTTAAGTCATTAATTTTTAATTAACCATAATTTTCGACAATGGAAAATTTAGTTGGAAAGGACAATGCTTAGACTTTATGTTTCAAACAAAGATTATTGTATTAAACTTCTTAAAATCACCTGCGTTCTGGGTAAATTTTGCAGTACGATAATGTATCATCGGAAAATAATTATGCTTTAGCGAAGCTTTGGCCATAAACACTACGAATATCTCGATGAAATATCGTATTCGCCTGATATGGTTCCATGTGACATTTTCCACTTCCCAAAGCTAAATTTATCGCTACGAAAAAGGCGTTCTGAGTCAATCGAGGCCATACAAAAATATTCGCTGAGGCAGTTGAAGACCGTACTTCAACCAGCTTACTAAATTCAATATAATATTGAGGAATAATAAATATATAATAAATTTAAGCTGATTTTATATCTTGCGAATTGATGAAGTTATTAATCATTTTTCTTTTTTAACTCACCCTTTTTGTTTTATTTTTAATTTATTTTGAATATTTGAAGTTATGATTTTTTGTGACTAAAACGTTGATTTTTTCTACCCTTGATCCATTTTTTAATTTTATCAAAAAACAATCGTACGTAATTTTTTGTCCATTTTTCTAGAAGTGAAAATAGATTGATATGATTTGATATCTACGCTACTTGGCCAAAGATGACCATCCACTTGCGATTTTAGACATTTTGTTAAATATCTAGAAATATACATGAGGAATTATCTTGAAAATCTAAATGTGTGAATATAATAGCAAAAGTCATAAATTTCCGTGAAGATTTTTTCCCGAAACTCCAAAGGGGACCATCAACAAATTAAAAAGGAATGAATATCTTTTGGATAACCCTGTCAAAACTAATGTAGCAACAGCGTTCAAACTATTGATTATGATTACGTGGCTTATTGTAAATAACTGTGTTCATTTTTATGTCGATGACATGTATACTTGTAGAGAAATTCAGGTTTTTATAAAAACAGTCCAAAATTTTTTCAATATTTTTGCTTATAATTTGCAGAGTTCTTAATATAAAATAATATTATTTTTGGCAAATATGACAAATTATACTGCACACAATACCCTGTAATCAGAATTAAAAAATAATAAAAATTGTATGAAAAATAAGTAGGTTTACTAAATAATTTTTCACTGCGCATACGTCAACGACATCAAAATTTTATTTGCATGTTAGGTTAGCTAAATATATAGAGCAACTTTTTTAAAAGTCTCAAAATCATAGTTTTCAAAATTCTTAAAGTTATCTTCTAAAGAATAAGCACAAGATCCGTTATTCACAAAATGAAGCGAAAAAATTAGGGTTTTTGTCCAAATGTAGTAGTAAGTCCAATATTTTGTATTCTATATTGATACTAATCAATGAATATGCGGATACAACCCCTCTTAATTTTGCCTCATTTTGGGAATAACGGATTTTCAACTTATACTATTGACGATTACTTTCAGACTTTTCAAGCTATGATTTTGAAACTTTCACAAAAGTTGCTCTATACATTTAGCTAACATAATATGCAAATGAAATTTCGATATCGTTGACGCATGCGCAGTGAAAAATTATTTAGTAAACGTACTCATTTTTCATACAATATATATTATTTTTTAATTTTGATTTCAGGGTGTTGTGTGCAATACAGTGTTGTGTCATATTTTCGAAAAAGAATATTATTTTATATTAAGAACTCTGCACATTATAAGGAAAAATTTGGGACTGTTTTTATAAAAATCTTAACTTTTCTACGTGTATAAATGCTATCGACATAAAAATGAACACAGTTTATTGCAATAAGCCACTTAATCATAATCTACAGTTTTAGAGCGTTTGCTACATTAGTTAGGCAGGGTTATCCAAAAGATATTCATTCTTTTTTAATTTGTTCACGGTCCCCTATGGAATTTCGGGAAAACATCTTCACGGAATTGTATGACTAGCACTATAATATTTAAACAATTAGAGTTTCAGGATAATTCTTCATGGATTTTTCTAGATATTTAACAAAATGTTTAAAATCGCAAGTGGACGGTTATTCTTGGCCATGTAGTGTAATATAATTAAGAAGTTATGGGAATTTTTCGATTTTCACAAAACACTTCACTATTTTCAACCGCGTGGTCCGATTTTGTTCATTAACGAACTTAAACAGAGATTTCCTGACCTTTCATTTTATGTAGCAATTTAGAAGACATTTGTGCAGAAGTTTGGAATTTATCGTACCCATAAAAAAGTGATACAGATCGATAGATAAAGTTTTTAACTGGGTGTGATTTTGTAGCCTTGGGTTCATGATCGGTGTAGATTTGCAATAATGTTTCAGAAATTCCAACATAAGAGAGAGAATGTAGTGGGCTTTATTTCTTGCGAAGTCTATTTAAAAAATGTGTCTTACAAAAATATAAGGTATTTCATTATTTTAAAAACGAATATTTAAAATTATTCTTTTTTTTCGAATTGCATTTTAGCGAATAACAAATGTTCTATGAATCAATTACTTATGATAAATTTTAAATAATCAAAAATCTTTTTCTCAACAACTGTTCTTTGAGTCAACTAAAGACACGTACTTTCTTCATTTTGAGTTACATCAAAAACTTAAAAAAAATAAAAAGAAAGAAATTATTTTTTATTCTAGCTTTTACGCGGCCTAAAAAAAATGAGAATCGAGGAATTTGGCAGCAATGCATACAAATCTAGTAATAGTAAGAAAAGCGCATACGGGTGATTCTCAAAATAGGGGACAATTTCAAAAGCGAAATCTTAAAAAAATTATTGTTAGCAAAATTTCTGAAAAAAATAGGTGTTGTTAATATAGTATTAGGTATACTTTACATGTAGTCAGCAGAGCTAAATATTTAAAAATTAAGTTAAAAAAATAATTAGTATTTTTTGAGCCATGCTAATGACAAAACAAATTGCATGGAATAAATATATTAAGAAATTTTTATTTTCTTCCTGTTTAAATATTTTTTCTATATTTATTAGCCTTCCTTTTCAGCAAATGGTTTCCATTTTTACATACATACATATAAGGAGAATAAAAACATTACCAAAGAGCTAACTTTGTTTACATGAGCAACATTCTTACACTAACAATGTAAGAAGCTGTCTTAGTGATTATCTGACAGATTTAATGCATATTTTAGGGATAATTAATGTAATACCTAAATTTATATGTAAAATTAAACTTTATAAAGGATACAATATAAGCACTGGTTACATTTATGCACATAGGAGTCTTTAGAATGGACAGAAAAACCATGCTAATGACACTGATATTTGTCCATGCTACTGACAAATTTTAATTTAAATAAGATTATGAGCCATAATATAATCACAATGCAATAGTCCTTTCTGGGGCTTTTTAAAACACAAAAGTTCTATGCAAATAAGTAAAATAAAAATTTTAACTATAAAAAAAAAACACGAAAATTATTATCCATTCTAATGACATACAATTGATGTACGCCCCTAATATTCAACTTCTATTCTTAAAATACAATACATGCTTCTATTTTCAGGCTGGGATAAAATGGCTACTTGTTGCCATGGAGAAACTTTATATTTTCAAACTATTGTCATATGTGAAAATGAAATTTTGATTAATAATCAGCTGTTATAGTATGTTCTTGTTTTGAAAATAGAATATGGAGGACAAACTTTAATTCTTTTTTTATATACTATAATTTTATTTTTAAAAAGAAATTTATTGGATAAATCCTCTCCTTGATTAATTTAAAGAAAGAATAACATTTGTTTTATTTTATAAACATGATATTAAGTCTTGAAAAATGCTAGTATACACAAGGCACAGCTGCTGTGACATCCATGCTAATGACATTTTGAACATTTATTGTGTTATTTTAATGTGTTTTTAACAAAAAAATGAGTAATTCTTGAGTGCAAATAATGAATAATATTAAGACAAACATATCTAAATATAAAAACATGACAGAAAACCTCTCAATTTTTTTTGTATGCCGAAAGACATAAATTGTCCCCTATTTTGAGAATCACCCATACGCATGATAAAATTTTTCGGTTTACTGCTAGAACAAAAATTTATTTACTCGGATTTTCTCTTTCTTTTAGAATTTTTATTTTTTATTCGTCTTCCCTTTCTGAATTTCTTTTTAAAATTCAATACATTTTCGATAAAAGAATTTTTTGTTTAAACATATATTATACATGGGTTTTGTATCCTTATTTTTTATGAACTAGATAACAATATATTTTAAAATATTTCATATGAAAGATTTTTAATATTGTTTAGTGAGAAATTGATTGCTAAACATTTCTAATTGAATATTTTCTTTATCGAAAAATTACATACTCTTCAAACTAGCATATTGCGTATTTTCACGAAAAATTGCAAATAGTGTTGTTATAAAAAAATTATACATGATCTTGAAGACCTTCTAATAATGTTCAGTACTTCATAAATGCACGTGCAATAAGAAGTACATTTTACTATAATTAAAAAGTGAAATAATAACATTATACATTGTTGCTCATTAAAATGTGTAATATTTGACAATTTTCTTTTATCCACAAAATCGTAAATGCGTAAGAATGTTTTATGCTAATAAATGCAAATATAAAATACTAAAATTTTTGACAAATACATATATTATTTTGTTTTTTAGTTTAAAAGTGAACAAGAAGCATTATATTAAAAGCATTGACTAAAACAGGACTTAACAAAATGGATTATTCGAAAAATTTTCGGGAGGCGTGTGGCGAGTCTGTTTCAACAACCAATGTATTAAAGAGTGCAAATAACTGTATATGAGAAGACATTTTTTTCAACTCCGTATCTACACTGCGAAAAAAATTAAGTTAAGAAAACCGTGCGAGACAGCCTATACTTGCATAAAATGGATAATACACACGTATGAATGTGTACAATGCACAAAATAAAAGGTGCATTTTTTTAAAATTAAGCCTTAATTCTTTTAAAACATGAGAAGATGATTTTTTACAACAATTTGGTTACATGTAATTAATTAAAAAATATACATTGTTTAGGAATGATGCAAGAATTTTAATATGACATGTGGTCACCTCAAACAGCTAAGACTGCTGTACACCTGTTTCCCATGGATGCAATTAAGTTATCAATAAAACGTTGGGAAATACTGTCCCACTCCTTACTAAATGCAGTCTTTAAGTCTGTCAAAGTGGGGTATTGGTCTCGGAGCAATACATTGTCTGAGCATATGCCAAACATGCTTGTTTGGATTCATGTCAAGAGAACACGCTGTCCATTCCATACGCAATATCGTTTCAACTTCAAGCATGTTCTCCACATGAGCCGCTGTATGTGTGTCCGAGTATCATGCTGTAAAATGATGTATTATCATGCTGGAATGTAATGAATTACTTTCGTTGTTCCGAAAATTTTGGTATAACAATATTCAACTGTGTGTTATTTTACTAGCTAGTAAAACAAACAGTTAACTTGTAAAATATGGTGACATACTCCAACATTTGATCATGATATGTATGTGCCAGCGAGAGAGTAAACATGACAACTTCCAAAAATCACTTTCATTTGAGTTTCTATTTGTCCAATATGTCACACTGTCAACAATGCCAATTATGCATCTGTTGCCAGTATTGGCAATATAGGCCAATACAGCAAGAACTGTGCAAATTTTCATAAAAATCTTCCGACAGGAACTTAAAACCATAATAGCCCAGAACGTGCATAGCGCGTAGAGTGTACGATACCAAAGGCGTTTGGATCCACAATTCTCTGTTTGCTTCGATGAACATTCGTTTTGTATTATAAAATTTTACAAAAATGATGGTGTTCAAAGCCTAATGCAGTTGTATCTCATAGCATTAGGCAAATATGAAAAGATTTTCCATTAGAAATATAAAGTTAATGCAGAGCCAGAACGTTCATACTTATGCCCTGCATAATCGTACATCGAATGTGATGGGCTTCAAACTTTTGGTATAAGAAGGTGCGAGTAATATTCACACTTTTCCGGTTACTTAATATGTTATATTTTTTATCTAGGCCAATAAATAATAATTTTAAACTGTACGCTGACGAACCTTTGTATTATAAAAAACAAAACAGAAAGTCGTTTTTGTGTTTTACTTCTTGAAGAAAATACTTAAGGTGTACTTTAAGGAAATTCTATAAACTTTATCAACATTTTATTGAATAAATTTCTGACATTTACCGTTGAATACCGCATCATCTGAGGGTATAATAAAATATATCGGATATTCTATAGCACAAAAGACATCTGGTCACCCCCTCTGGTAATACAGTACTCGGATATTCTTTGTGTTACTGAAAGGAATGGAAAAAATGAGAACGTTCCAAAAGAGTTGCCCATCACCGAAATAAATTATCTGGTAAAGACATAATATATATAGACTTTTTTTATGTCAATCTGTCAACATTTATATTAAAGTTATTTCTTTGATAACTAAGAATACAACATAAGTTGATACTGTTAAGTTGAATTTTCAGGAATATTGAGATAAAAAGTTAAATCATTGAAAGATATTTAACACGTTTGCTGCCGCTTACATGAAGATGTGATGATACTTGCCGCACTGTAGAAGTGGGTTTTACCCAGAAGCCGATTTACTTTTTATAACAAAGAATCAGCGAAAGATTTTCCCCCGCCAGAGCATGATTGGCTATTGGACATCACCCCACATCACGCGCTGGCGCGTGAGTGGCACCTTATCGTTGGCTCCATTTCACGCGCTATCTCGTGAGCGACAGAAAACGTGTTAATAAATAATTTCATTAAAATTTTATCAAAACATTTTTTAATTACCGAGTTTAAATTTCAATATATTATGTAGTGATTTTAAAGTCTTTAATAATCAATCTTTTTTTTCTTTTTTTTTTTTTTTTGATAATTAGATATAAACAGATTGTATCTTAAAAAACGGATAAAGCTGAAAAGGAAAGTAAGAATTCTTAAGAGGTCTGACAAATACTGAAAATTTGAATAGTGTATTATCATTAATGCTTTATGTATAAACATGAAATCTTGATTATTCATTAAACAAACTATGTTTTTTAATAATCGACCACGAGAAATTGACAAGTCTTTTATTTTATAGATTTTGCGTACTGTTTAAATTAAAACAGTTCACCTCTTTTCTTCCGTATATATTTGCCTGCTAGATATTTTGATAAAGTATAATAGATTGTTGAGAAATTTGATGTATACAGGATGTCCATTTTTTCAACTGGAAATTTATGGAAATCTCAAGAAATAACAAATGTACAGAGGTGTGAAAATTATTAGAATAATTGTGATTTTTTTCAGTTTTTCTTGATTAATATTTTATATACTTGCAAGGTTTCATGAAAGGTAATTTGATTTGTTGCTTCAGTCAGTTTTTCACTCCTTTAGAATAGTTTTGAGGGTGTAGTTTTCTTAAATGTTGCCATTTCTTAAAAAGAAAAATATTAGATGCAAAGTAATCAAAATGTTTGCATTTCATAAAAAATTTGTTTGATTAAAAAACGAATTTAAAATAAAATTTTAAAATTGTCGACTTGCTGGGCTAGTATTTTCTTTCTTCTCTTGAGTTGACATCAATAATATTTTATTCTTAAAACAAATTTTTTTGCTGTTTTGCTTAGTTTATACTAAATGGTACTTTTTTTCAATTTTCAAAGGATTTCTTTCGATTTTCTGTTATTATGGGCATAGAAAGTGATATTTCACCTAGATAAATAGATATAGTAAAGTGTCTCATCCAAGAAAGTAGCTATACACAGCATGAAATCGCGAAGAAAGCAAAAATTTTGCAAGAATTTTAGTGTTGAATAAAAAGACTTTTGGACTCCAAATGTGAATATAAAAATTCTAGAGTAGGAAAATGCAAAAGAAAAAGTAAATTTATTACAAAAATAGAAAAGAAATTAATTCAAATTGCTAAAGTCAACAAAAGAGCAACTATTCATGAAATAAAAATGTCTTGCCAAGCGCATAGAGTAAATGAATGGGATCCTTCTCTCCGTAGAAAACTTATCTGGGTTGGACTCAGCGCTCATCGTTCTCGAAAAAAGGCGAAACTGATATCTGCTATGTCAAAGAAAGGACGTGTTGGGGCAAAAGTTGTGCAAAAACAATTCTGAAATGGTATGAGCAAGGTAAGAAATATTAATTTTCTTTTAATTAATCAGTTGAATTTTAGTTGTTCATTTCTTTTCTTGAAAACATGTTTTTTACATACTGACTAAAAATACACAACTGCTTATAAATTTGATTAAAAATTTCTTTATTAGAATATTTCTCTACAAAATACATACCTTAGGGCTTTTTTCACCTTTTATGAATGTTTTTCTCATGAATCAATGTTTACGGTATCATATGAAAGCAGTCAATAAGTCAGGAGAAGTACCAATGAAGAATTTCCATAAAAATTGCAAAGCATAAACGGCTAAACATCCTACTAAAGTAACTGTTTGGAACATGGTGTATTCTCAAGGTCTGGACGTTTATACATTGCGGAAGGCATAATGAAGCAGTATCAATATAAAAAAGTGCTTGAACAAAGACTAATTCCACAATTAAGAGACTTGTTTCCAAATGTAGACTTCATATTCAACCATGATGAAATAACGTCTTATAAAATTTCACCTGTGACGGAATTTTTGGATGAATAAAAATTTAAAAACCTTTTCATAGCCTGGAAACACTCCAGATATTAATCTCATAAAGAATCTTTTGGCCATTGTAAAGAAAAAATTAAAGAAATGCATCAACACAAACAGGAAAGAACTGATAGAAAGACTCATCGGAATTTGACACCATGACAATGAAATACAAATTAATTGACAAAAATCCATACAAAGTTAGCCAAAACGTATCGAATTTTTAGTAAAAAATGAGGGAATGCACACTAAATATTAAATATATCATTGTTTTTTAAATAATGTTTTATTTCTGTAATAAAACATTTACATTCTGTAAATGTTATTGTAGATTTCACAATTATTCTAATAATTTTCACACCTCTGTAATTTAATAAAACTTTAGATTATGTTTGTCCTTAATATGAATTAGTTGTGATTACTTTTAGATATAAATTTTGGCTAATAGGTGGCCCTGTTCTCTTCCATTTTCAATATTTTGTTATTATAAGGCTGTTCAACAACTATTGCTCGGATTTTCGTAGATCTTCAGATTTAGTTGTTCCTTATTATAATTTTGTGCTTGTTACTTTTCGGTGTAAATCGCCTCAAAGGTAGCGCTGCTATGCTGCATTAATCATGATTGTTGCAACAGCTATATCTCAAGGAATAAACCATTAAATTTCATAAAACTTCAGTCTTTGTTAGTTCATGTTATAATTTGATTTTGATTAGTTTTTGGTGTAAATCGCCTAAAAGGTGGTGCTCATCTGCGAACATATTTATGACTCTCGCAGTGCTTCTATCTCAAAAACTAATGCCTGGATTTCCATAACTCAGATTCAGTTAGAAGTTAACGTGAGTTGTTGCTGATTAGTTTTTGGCATGAATCACCTAACTGGTGTTACTGCTATGCTGTATTTTTCAAGACGTATTAATAGGTAAGAAATAGAATAAGATTTTGGAATTTCCACTTTCGATAAGTTTCCTAGTTTCATTCATAAAATATTCTACTCTCATTTAAGATAGAATGTGTCAGAAAAAATGAAATCTTTGACTTGTTATATTTTAATGGTGAGTTATACACAGCATATTCAAAAAACTAACATATAGTAGAAGAAACAGTAATGATAATAATAGCCCGTAGGATTTCTAGAATCACTTAAATATATTGACTATCATTTAGCAATGTTATTCCTTCAATTATTTGGGTGGGGCAAAAAAGTAAGTGATATTAATATTCTAATTTTTAGTCAGTATTTATAACACATTGAGAATTATACAAAGGAATGTGTAATAATAATAAATTCTTGAATTCAAAAGTAATTATAAAAATAGCTATTACATAAATTGGCATTTCCAACTATATAAATTAGCATCTAAAGCAATGTTTTTGTTACACATATTGATAGTATGCCATATTACCTTTTTACTTTTAAGTGATAGTCTGGACCATTTTTGTTTTTCTTAGGTATTTTAATTAATATATTATATTGTATTTTAATTAATTTAATAAAATTATAATGAAAACACAAAATAAAATATTCAGCTTTTTTATATTTTCTAAATTTATAAATACATATTGATATACATATATATATTTCTTTTTGCAAAACTATTTTATCAGAAAAGCGATGTTGAATATTTATCTTCTATTTCTAAATCAATACCAGACATATTTTGTTTGTGGAGAAATCTAATATGAAAATCAAAAGCTATCTTTATTGAAGAGAAGAAATATCTATTTTCTGCTTATCAGAAAAAATCACAGATCAATGCAAAAAAGCATTAGGATTTTAGTTATATAAATGTGCATATTTTTCCCATTTTTATCAAAAAATCTCAAAATTTAATTTACGTAACGTCTAGAAAAGTTCAACAGAAAAAAGAAATGTATTTTATTATTTGATTGCGAAAATACTCTTTTGATACACTTTTGACTAATCAATTTATACTTTCTTTTGTCTTTACAAGAAGAAAGTGTTGAATTTGTGAAGAATTTCCACATTCAGTTTTCCATTATACGCTTTAGAAGGTCCTGAACACGATTTGAGGATTTTAGAAAAAAATCTGTCTGTGAGGCCTGTTTGTCATTCTGCATATGTCAAAAGTTTGTGGGCACTCCAGAACTAATGCACGGATCTTCGGAAGACTTTAGATTCAGTTTAACTTTGATATAATCAAAAAGGATTACTTTTTGGGTAAGATGTGTAGCGCTCAACAGGTTGTGTGGCTGTACTTTTTAATAAAATTTATGATTACCACATTAGATCTATCTTAAAAACTCGAGCACATATTTTCAAAAAACTTCAGACCCAATTAGTCTTGATATAATTTGGGGCTAATTACTTTGTGGTATAAATCGCTGAACAGGTGGCGGTACTGCAGTATCTTATTCATGATTAATACAATAGCTTTATCACAAAAAACTAATGCATGAATTTTCATCAAATTTCAGATTCAGTTATTACTTGATATAATTGGTTTGGTTTCGTTTCTAATATAAATATCCCTGCAGGTAGCACTGCTATGCTGCATTTTAAACGATTTCACGATAGCAGTATTTCAAGAGCTAATGCGTGGATTTTCATCAAACTCCAGATTCAGTTAGACTCTCACTTATTGTCAACTTCTAATTCTTAGAAAGTGACATAAATAATTGTTGAATATATTTTTGTGGCAATCATCTAACCAAACTACTAATCATCACAGTAGTACTGCTATATTGTATTTTTTAAGAAGCATTCACATATATGAGGAGAAGAAAGTTTTAAAATTACCACATCCGCTAACTTTCTATAAGGTCAGCGAGAGTAGTAAAAAAAAAATTCTAAAATTTATATAATTGTTAAAATAAGTATTAAATTGAATTTAGAACAATCTAATTGATTAGCGTTATTCTTTGCGAAATTTTTCATAAGATTTAAGAATTTCACCCTCTAAGTGTTTGGACAATAATATTTCGTTTTCTAAGCTCCAGGCTTCACTACAATATACGCAAAATTTAAGATAATATACCGGTATAGATTTAATGAATTTTCAATACATTTTAGAAAGATCATTACTCTCAAGGATTACATTCATATTTGTAATTGAGTTTTTTTATAATGTTCAAATAATCATATTTTCTAAGCATTTAAAACAAAATGCAGGAAAACAACATTACAATTTTCCCCATTTCCAAAATGCTGAGAGGGTTAATATAATTGAGAAATTTTACCAAATCAAATACGATCGAAAAATTCATCAACTTACTAAAAAGAAAATACCCATAAATGTCAACAACTTTCTTTTAATACTATTTAATTCAACGATTTTCAAACTGGCACTGTTAATAAATGTTTAATATCAGTGAAGGTTATCGTAATTTTCGATATTCTTTGTTAGGTATTTGTTTATCTACGATGTATGTAAATTTAAAAGCATTTTTACTTTCTTCTATCTTTACAAGAAAAAGTGTTGGATTCGTGAAAATTTTCGAATTTCAGTTTTTGACTAATTTGCACGCTTTTGAAGTCAGAGATTTAAAAAATAATATTTTTACAAAATGTCTATCAGTATGCGAGTCTGTAGTTCAGTGAGTCTATGACTCACAGTCTGTATGTTACATGAATTTTATGGGCTTTTTATTTCAAGAACTAATACAGGAAATTTAATAAAAATTTATAATCAGGTAGTCTCTGATATATTTGATACTTTTTTTATATAAATCGTTCAACACATAGCGCTGCTATGCTGCATGTTTTGTTAGAATTTATGCATCAGCTGTATTTCAAGAACTAATGCACGAATTTCATCAAACTTCATATTCGGTTAGTCCTAGGCATAAATTGATACTGTTTACATTTTGGTTTAAATCACTCAATAGATGGCTCATCGATGATGCATTTTTCAGGATTACTGCAATAGCTCTATCTTAAGTATTAAATCAGGGATTTTTATCAAACTTTAGACTCATTTAATGCTGTAACTGGTTTATTTTGTTTTGGTGTGAATCTCTCAAAAGTTGGTGCTGCTATGCTCAATTTTCCCCGATTCCCGCAATAGCAGTATTTCAAGAATTAAAACACGATTTTTTCAATCAAACTTTATATTCAGGTACACCTTGAAAAGTGTTATTGCTATTTTTTTTTAATAAAAATTTTAATTTTTCTTAAGAAAGGTGTTATAGTAAAAATAAAATACATTGACATGTTTCGAAACCGTCAAATAAGTTCCATAGTCATAATATAAATAAAACAAAATTTCAAAATATTTCTCGGTCAATACAAATGACACGCGACAATGAGATATAAATAACAAAAAACACGCGCTCTATTGCAAAAAATTAAATTAAAATATAGAACATGATCTAAAACTTAACTAAAAATAAAAATTTCAAACTATTTCACGGTAGATACAAATGACACGCGACAAAGAGATATAAAAAGCACCAAAAAACACGCGCGCTATTGTAAAAAATTAAATTAAAAATAGAGCATGATCTAAAAGAAATTCCAACCTGGTTCATCCCATTCAAGCCCTCACGAGGAATTTATTCATTAATTCTAACCATAACTTAGGAATAATAAAAGAAACGGTATCATTGCAAACCAGATTATTACGCGTATAAATTTCAGTGGACTCTCTTATAATAGATTTACGATTACAATTAGATATGAAACATAATTTACTTTGATTAAACAATATTTTTATCTCCTCATTCAAATATTTTCTTAATAAGGCAGTGTTAGTACGTCCAAATTTAATATCAGATTCGTGCTCCCCTTTTCTAATTCCAAACTTTCTCCCAGTCATGCCTATGTAATAATTTAAGTCACCATTTTCAGTAATATAAGGTATTTCATAAACTCCAGCAAGATCATCATGTCCTATAGGATCCACTTGCTTATTAAGTAAACATCTTAATTTTGGTGGAGGAGTTGCAATCAAATCAATATTAAACTTTTTAATTTAAATTTTAATTTCTCAAAACTGCCTTTCAGATATGGAAAAGACACTCTTTTAAAATTTTTAGAATCACCTCCTTTATGGAATCTTTCAGTTAATCCTGGATATTGTTGTTTAGGCTTCCCTTTTCTATAATAATTAATTAATTTATTGATGCTACTTATTTTATACCCATTAGAACCTGCAATCTTACGGATCTTACACAACTCTTCGTTTAAAAATTCATCAGAACAGACTTTAAACGCTCTATCAACCATGAAACGGAAAGTAGAGAATTTATAACAAAAAGGTGAACAAGCGGAATTTGGAATAATGTATTGTTTAATGTAATTGTTTTATTTATATTACGACTATGGAACTTATTTGACGGTTCCGAAACATGTAAATGTATTTTATTTTTACTATAACACCTTTCTTAAGAAAAATTAAAATTGTTATTAAAATGTTTATATAAAAGGTGAATGTTTTAAAATATGATGATTTAAAAAATCAATTGGATTTAATTAACTTTTTTATCATAGTTTTATTGCTAATTAAGTTTTGGCGTAAATCGCCCAAAAGGTAGCTTTTTATGTTGTATTTTTATCGATGTCCGCAATATTTCTATTTCGAGAATTAGTACTCTGAATATAATGAAATGTTTGAAATGTCTTTAAAAACCTCGCGACAAGCATAGATTATAATTTAAATTAAGCACTGTAACAATGAATTTAGAAAAATTAACATGCATGAGAAAAATTTTCGGTTTAACTCAATTGACCGGATTTATTTGGAAAAGCATAAAAAATAATAATCATAATAAAATAAAGCAATGAGACGTTAGAAAGTCTCTGTTAACACTCCCTGATCTACGACTAAAGTCTATGATTTTCGGTCTTCAATTTTCAGAAACTTTTGCAGAAAGTCCATTAAAATCTCAAGTTAAAGCATACCACATAACTATGGACTTTCATTACAGTAAAGCAGATCGTTTTATATAACAGTAGCTAAATATGAAAAATAAAATATGACTGCTCAACATGCTTTTGGACGAAAACAGTTTCAGTGACCTTGAAATTATAATAAAGATGGAGTAATTTTATTTATATTTTGTAGCGTTTATCATCTTTCTATTATTTAAATATGGGAATATATTATACGATAAATTGAAACTAAAGGTAACTCATATGTCTTATATATTGCTTTTAATAAAGGACCTCTGCTTATTTTCTCTATTCCCACTTTTAAGAGTTCTTTTTTATTATGTGGAAATTTGAAAAAAAAGGAAAAGAAACAGACATATCCCAAAATATTGACAGACACTGAGAGGATTATAGAATGTGCATCAAAAACATAAAGAAATAGAAATTACCTTTGATTATATAATTTAATATAAAAAATTTTTAAAGGATTGTTTGTATTGTAATTAATCATACAGAAAAAAAATCAGTTATGTTTTAGCATAAAGAACTGTATTTTAAGTGAAAAAAAATATTTATGGTAATTGAATAATATTCCGATTTTGTTGTTTTTTATTTTTATTGACATGTATTCTAGTTTTCGAAAATTTACAATATAACAGCATGTTTTTGATGTTTATATTAAGATTCGTATTACCTTTAAATTATTGTTGGTATTTTAACTTACAATGGTTTTTCTTATGTTATTGTAGAGAGTAAATGTGTAATAGTACTCACAATCTTTCATAATTGCTTAAACTAAATGAAAAAGAACATCACACGTAGGTATGAGAAATTTATAACTATTGGAAAACGCTTAACAGAAATATATTTCTAAAAATAACAATTTACAAACACTATACGCTCATTTGTGCTATTAATTGTTTTGTATGAATTTGTTATGTACAGGAAACACTAATGTATGTAAGAAAAACCGAAAGAAAATGTATAGATGTAACAAATATTTTTTAATGTATTTTTTATAATTTTCTAATAAAAGTAGCAAAATTAAAAATACATACCTACTCTATTTCTGATCCTACTCTAATATTTTTATTTCAACTATACTATCATTAATTCATAAAATATAATAAAGTAAATTAATCAAATTCATTTGTTTTAATTAAAATCTGGAATATACTCGTGTTTATTTAATCTGAAGGCTTACAATACGTCCGGTTCACAGTTATTAAAATTCCAATTCCATTCAGAATCGTTTTCGATTTGAGTTAATTTAGTCATTTATGTTTAATTTCTTACTGGTATTATAATCAATCCACGCAAATTAAATTAATCTGCTGTGCAGGATGTCATTGCATAAATTTTCTACCATAAAGTATGCCAATTATCATACATTATTTACTTTGATATTTTGAGCGTTTTTATTTTTAATAATAAGTTTTTATGTTCAAAATGTATTTTTTTATTTTTAATTTATAATTTTAGAAATAAAAATGAAATAAAAGAGATGTAAAGAAACAAAAGACAAAATATATAGCAACATATATGAAAAAAAATTACCAAATTGGTGATAAAAAAATTAACCCTTTATGCACCCGCAGTATTTTTAAGTACTATTCAAGAAAATTTATTTTTAAATTTATTTACTTAGGCTATTAACTAATTTTTGCTTCCTCACACCCAATGGATGTTTCCATCCTAAACTCTTTGCTGTCTATTTTTACTTTCTTCTATCTTTACAAGAAGAAAGTATTGGATTCATGAAAATTTTCGATTTCCGGTTTTCGACGGATTTATACGTTTTAGAAGGTCCTGAATACGTTTTGACTATTTTTAAAAATGTCTGTCTGTCTGTATGTAAATTTGTGGGCGCTCTATCTCAAGAACTAATGTTCAAAATTTCATAAAATTTTATATTCAGTTAGACCTTGATATGAATTACTTCCTATTGGTTTTTGGTGTAAATTGTTTTGCAGGTGGCGCTGCTATACTACGTTTTGCGTAATTTTAATGATTGCTATATCTCAAGAACTAATGCACAGAATTTCACCAAATTTCAGATTCTGTGAGACCTTGATATACATAGACGCTGATTAAGTTTTGGTGTAAATTGGCCTGCAGAAGGTGCTGCTATGCCATTGAACAAACATAACATAAATACAATTAGTTTTACGTAATCCATACAGTAAAATTAAAAAGGTTAGAGTGAAAATTAAGATAATGAAACAAAAATTATATATATATATATATATATATATATATATATATATATATACCTATGCGCTAAATCGATGTAATTATTTGAACTTTTTAAATGGTTTAATTGACGTGTTTAAATAGAAGAAAGTTTTGTGATGGCCACAACATACTAGTTCTGTCGTGTGACAGGAGGTCGAGCGTGGTTTGTATATTTCTACAAATTTCATGCTACCCGCTGCCTGTCGCAACGGCCCAAACGTTCCGGCGAGCATATCATCTAACATCTTGATCGCCTAATCTTTCATACCTGTTCTCTTTTGTAAAAGTAGGAAGTCTGTGCCTCGACAGCCTGAATCTGTCTCATTAATTTTTTTCCGGTTGAAAATAATATATTTTTTAAGAACTTATTATTATTATTATTATTATACCGCAGACCAGTCCCCCATCTGCTGGGCAATATGCCAAGCTTAACGAGTTTTTACCTGGCTGCGGACAGAAGCCACTTGATTGCCACAAGCTGAGATACCTGATTGTGCCTGTATCGCTATTATTTTTATCATATTTGTTACTATGCTGGCGTGTTCTCAGTTATTTTTAATTATCTGTTTGATTTCGTTCGCACGTTGCTGGAAATGGAAGGAATCAAAACGAAAAGACGAGGATAACGCTAATTCTTCCATAGAACTCATACGAACTGTCTATACGATAACCGATAACCGATACTCGATTTCGATATCGTAATTTAGAGCATTGATCAGGTGACGAGATCTTCTCCTGACTAGGTCTCTCCAGAGGTATAATTCACAGGTAATTTGGAGGATTTTGCACCCACCATGAATTTCACATGCATCAGGTGCCATAAGGTGACAGGGAGGAACACTATGCTCTACAGACATGACTTCCTTGACTGAGCCGTTCCTCTTAGGTATCGAAATAATTTTGCTCGATCAAATTTAGATAACATAGGGAAACACTTAAATCTGAATATTTTCAAAAAGTGAGAGTTTTCTTAATAATTTTCATAGGTGTAAATTTTCTTTTTAAGAAAAAAGTTATATGAATCATTTTCAACTGCAGAATTCTTTTTAATTACGAAGAGAATTTAATGCATTGAGAGACATTTCTTTTATATGATTTGTGATATTTCCATAAGAGTATTTTCGATTAATTAATTTTGTAAACATTTTAGAAAAAATATTATTATTACCGATATATTTAACTAAATTTAATACAAACATATATATAAATATGAAATTTTTATAATTTAAAAACTCCAGTGTATCTGAAGATATAAAGATGAGAATTATTGAGGTGATCCAATTTATCGATAAATAATTCCGTAGATAAAGGATTAAAGCACAAAAATTTATCATTTACGAAATAGATCTAAGAAACCGACCTCCAAAAAAACTTATAAAAGGTGGGGAGGGGTTAAATTCTTGCAAGAAATAATTTGGATAGAAAATACAGGTTTATATTTAAAGATAGTAAATTTTAGGTATACAGTTTTTTCTTTTGCACCCTTTATATATTAATGTATTGATAGCAAAATCTTTCAGCTGCAGCACTGATTTTATTGGAATAGTCACCTTGAGTTGGTAGCCTTGTTCAAATATCATCACTATCTTACAAAAATATGCATGGATTCTGTTTTCTCGTCTGTTCTTTTATTATTATTTAAAAGCATATAACTTTCTCACAATTTATCTAATTATCATGAAATTTTAATAAAAAGCTAAAGCGCACAGTATTATTTTATGAAAATTATTTTTAACATTTTCGGTATCTTTTTTTTTTTTTTTTTTTTTTTTTTTTTTTTTTTTTTTTTTTTGTGTATAGTTTCACATGCACAAATATTAAAGTATTATAGTCTTTTTGTCGTCAAAATCAGTAACATTTGAAACAACCCTCATAGCATGCATGGTCACAGTGACGTCACAATGACGTCACTGTGAGTCACTTTGGTCACATCACATCTGTGACGAAAATGCCACCACTCAGTGACGTCACATTGTGACTAAGATGTGACTTTCTAAAAATGTTTTAGAAAATTATAAATAATCTTCAAAACATGTTATTTACTTTAAAAAACATGTTTCTGGCAATTTAAATATCGTCGCTTTTGTCACAGTTTCGTCACAATGTTAATATCAAAGTAGTCACAAATGACACCCTTTTCACAAATTGGTCACATTGTGACGTCACAGAAAAGCTCTAAAACGACCATAACGACTTCCCATTTTAGTCACTGTGATTTCACATCGACGTCACGTGACGTCACATCGATAATCGATGGTCACAAAGTCACAATGTGACTTCACAACGACGTTGCAGTGACGTCACCATGTCTTACGAGAAAGGGAGTTAAAATGGATCTATATTAAATTTCTGGATCGGGGTCAGTACTTTCTACCATTGGATCTAGTCCAATTTTTGTTCGTGTCTACTAGAAGCAACTGTTTTTTTATTATAAGCCTTGTTAACTTTCATTTTTACGGTTTCGACTGGATTTGGGATTAAAGTTTTCGCATTTGTGGGTCTGAATTGAAAAAAAACCGATTAATCTTATTTTTTGAAACGCCATCTAGAGATTGTTTCATAAATAAAACCTACATATTTGAATATAAAAGAATTTATATGCTTATGTAAATAACTAAGAGGCTCCGTTTCCTGTGAGCTACAAGCGTCAATATTTGTTCAAGCTTTGAAGAATCTGAAAATATACTAATGTGTCCAATTAAAAAAAAATACTCAGTTATGGAAGACTGAACGATATTATCAGTATAACAGCAGCAGTCTTATGCGTTCGGGTTGCCATGCAATGGAACATTTTTCTGTTACCAGGGGATCATCTACTGCGTTTTAACGCTGTTTTCTGGATTGATGTAAGATCAGTTGCCCTTTATGCTTCACGAGGTTGAGACAAAGGCTTTCTTCTTAATTATTTGTATTTTTCTTAACACACTAAAGACGAATATAAAATTTTATTAAACTACAAAAAAATGTATAAAACAGTAACTTTTAAAATTACTAAACTTTACTCGACAAATTAAATAATTAAAAAAAATCCCTTTTCAGTACATGTAACTTAACACGATAGCACAATTCTCAAATCAAAAATATTAAATGCCGAAAAATTTTATTATAATATCAAACATTATAGATTGGTTCTTAAAATATACTTACAAATATTTATTTAACAGAAATAACTAATCTCTCTAATGAAGAAAATATTTTTTCACTAATATCATTTATCAGAAGAGACGAAAATGATATACTATCTCTTTAGTTCTTCACAAAGTGAATAATAGAGATTGATTGATATTTGTATAACTTAAAAAGCTTTTCATACATAAAAACTTCCAAAGTTTTTCATTTACTTTCGATAAAAAAATTATTCTATCATATTAGCTTTTTTTCTCTTCAATTCCATTTATTTCAAGTTTGTACTAGATAATTAATGGTAAAGTATTTATATCGATAAAAGTTTACAATTTTAACTTAATATTTTTTGGACAGTATTCTATTTCTTTCAGTGCTTAAATAAAACAAGCAATTTTAAGAAAAAAAAATGTGGTTGGGAGCCATCGTAATAATTACCCATCATGGATATGCATAATATGAAATATGCAAATAAAACATGCATAAACTATAAAATTCATTGAATTCCAAAGTAAGATTCAAGCATATTTTATGTTACATTTCTTTAAAAGAAATAATTCCAAAATTTTTTATACCTTTCATTATAAACAATATTTCGAGAGTTCGAAAAAAACAGTTCCGGGTAACTAAGGTTACTGAGATTTAATAGGCTTTTTTGCGCTATTACATTCTAAGTACGTATCAAATTTCAAAAGTCCATCTCAATTTGTCCGGTAGATAGAGTGTTTAAAATCATAGTCTGATGACATCATAAACTTTTAATACTCTGTTACTGAACTGCTTAAAAGAAACATGCTTATAACTTCCAAAATGATAATCATACTTATGAATGGTTTACTGTGACGATTTAGGTATATCATTTACAAATAAAATATATCTTTGGTTTAATATTTAAATAAAATACAAGGTCAAGCAAAGTCGAAGAGTATGAAAATTATTATTGCTGTTGCTATGGTGTTGCAGCCAATCGTGCAAGTTCTAGAAAACTTTTTAGTATACCCCTTCGATGGTCCGCAATGAATTCTATATGAATACCATTTGTTCGAGCACCGCTGTGAAATCAAATAAAAATTCTTAATTTTTTCAATATTTTGCAAGTAAAATTTATAGAATTTATTTTAATTATGAGATCATTCCGTTAATGAGTTAACCAAATTCAGTATTAAGTTGAATAGCTACGTTTATAAACATTTTACTCATTTCACCGCTAAGGTAACATGTTGACATTTGAATTGCTTTTTTTTCAAGATGGCGTGTAATGAAATGTGAAATATGCTCTTTACAACTGTTTCAAAACTAGACGAGTCAATAATCTTTTGACACTTGTGAGTCTGTTCTGAAAAGAAATCTTTTTTTTTTTTTTAATACAACCGGAAATTTTTTTCATTGAAAAATCTACTTATTTCAATATAAAGTAATTTACATGCTTATGTTACTTACTAGGGGGCTCGGGTTCTTGTGAGCTACAACCGTCAATCTTCGTTCATGCTTTGAAGCCTCTGAAAATATACTAAAGTGTCCCATTTAAGAAATATTACCATGTTATGGAATATTGAATAAAATTACCAGAATAACATCGGCTAACTTCTATTATAGGGTTTTTATGCTTTTAGGTTTGCGTGAAGCATTTTTTGTTTGTTTGTTTTTCTTTTGTTACCATGCCCTTTCTATTGCTGTCTAACAATTCATAGCTATTTTCTGGATTGATACAAGACCAGTTGCACAATATGTTGCGTGCCACTGAGAGGAAGGCTTTTTTATAAATGCTTTGATGTATTTCATAAATAATAAAGACAAAAAGAAAATTTATTAAATTACTAAAAAAAAGAAAACAAAATAAGCAAAACAGTAACTTCTTAAATTAGTAGACTTTATTCGACTGATTAAGGGGGCTCTATATAGTAGATCTGTAATTTAAAGTATGTTGACAGGTTCTTTTTAAAAATGCATTCGCTAGTTATAGGCTATGATCGCTTAAGACAATAAATGCACTTTAAGAAAAATTATTTATTTGCAGTAAACTTCAAAATTTAAGGGTTTCATACAGAAAAGTTAGGGATGGTGCCTGAACGCATTTTTTAAGAAAACAGTCTTCACATGACTGAGTTCATGAAGCGAGAGGGAGGCAATTTAATTCCTCACTGAAAAATTCACACATTGGCATCACACCATTGGCGATATTAAGCATATGAAAAATGACTGATATCATTTCCGCAAAATTGTCTGTTACGCTTAAACAATAAAAGGATTTTGAATTTAATAGCAGGGCAACCAGAAAACAGCAGTCCTAAAAAATACGCCAAAAAGGAATCCGACTGCCAATTCGTACGTTAGGAGCATATTTTGGGAAAATGTTCTCAAAAGACATAACAACCATTATCTACATGAAAAGACTCTTATGCAACGAATAAGTTAGACTTAAAATTACGCAGAGAGGAAAATGAAATTTCACTGACCGCAAACACATTCGAACTTTATTCTTTTTTTATTTGTTTCCAGCAAGGGTGAAATACGCATCTTAATGAATTCTCTTTATCTGACAGCCGTTTTTCAGTAATGAAGCAGATGCTAGGTGTTTTTCTTTCTTTTCTTTTGAACGAAAAGTTATTGTGGGATCGAGAATAAGCGTTAAGATAAAATAGATATTAATTAAAGATTATTTTTAACTGTAATTTAGAAAAATGTAAAATTTAAGAATACTATATGTGATTCTACATCACATATATCACCCCTTTCACAGGCGAAAAAAAAATTATAAATGTACATGAAGGGAGAAAAATCAATTTTCATATGCTCTTACAAGTAATAATGTGTAAAATGCTCATGAAAACAAACCAAACCTTTACTAAATAAAGTAAACAGCGTCTGAACTTCTCTTTAAGTAGGCAACCATCCCAAATAAAAGTATCTATATCATGATATAATATATTGGTACCATAAATTTTGTCATACAGATGACAACATATATTGTTTCTATTTAGAAACAGCTGCAGCTTCATTAATAAAATTTGTGATCACTCTTCAATTCGTCTTATTTAGACGATGACCTGTATCAGAAATGTGCACATACAAAATAAAAATACATTAGGCCTAAATAAACAGGTCACTTACCAGCTGGCTATAAGTTTCAAAATGTTTTCAATAATAAACATTAAATATATGTATTGATCAATATTATAATATAATAAAATAAGATACTCGATTAATATAATGCAAAAAAAGGTATAATATAACACACAGAGAAACAAAAATATAATATGAATAACTAAAAATCCAGAAATAATGCCCATAATAATGAACGAAAGTATAAGTTGTAAATTTCTGTCTTTTTTTAAAAAAGGTTTTTTTTTTTTTATCTCTCAACATGAATATTAAACAAATCTATATTCATGAGATAGATATAAGGTAAAGAAGACAGTAATAAAAACTGTAGAAAATCAGGATATAAAAAATACCTCAAACACTGTCATAAGCCATTTAATTCCATGTGACAACTGTATTCCCCTGTCTTAATATAAATATAGTTTAAATAAAACTGTTATTTAATAAGCATTTACTTGTGTAAAAAAAAACTAAGTTAATCTATCATGTAATCTTTTAAATGTAAAAATGTATGAGAAAAATGAAATTTTAAGTGAATTGTGCAACAGGTAATACTGAAGAGAAAAATTGTGTGTGTGTGTGTGAACTCAGCCTCAATTAATATGTGCTAAAGAATTAACTGGTATAAACCAGGAGAAGGCTGCATGTATGTAATAAGAAAAATGAAAACCTGTGCATTACCTATAAGAAAATTCGTGAACAATAAATATATATATATTCACGTGAAATGACTTGGACCACAAGGAATGCCATTGATGAGGGAAAAATAAGAAAGGTGAAATCCCACAAAATTGTTATCCACAGACCACAAGCTCATCCGCGTAGCATGCCGCAAAAGTAACATTGTAAAACCTTTGTAAAATAAAATACCATTGTAAATACCATTGCCGCATGCCAAGCAACGCTCTCGCGATTGTGTAAAAAAACAAATTAGGATTTTTTTTTTTTGCTAACGTAAGAAACAGACAGTATGTGTACAAGAACCCCAAAACACCTACCAATGAGTGACATTCAATTACGTAATTAATGAATTAACAATCATTAAACAACTCAATGAATAAGGGTTAACTTGTCTCAAAGAACTACATGTGTTATGTAAAAAGAAACTCTGGTTAAACTCTAAACCAGCTACAGTGAACTACGTGTTTTAACTATGAACTATGTGTGAAGTGTAAAAAACTGTCGAATACTATGGTTAGCAAAAGGTTAAAAAAAAATTAAGTGTATAGGCATAAAATATTACCGGAATATCAAACGTGACAAATATGTACAATTAAAAACTGTAAAAGTATTTAACTTTCTCGATTTAAATACTCTTGATGTTTAAGGTATAGCTTAGAGTCATGCCAAAACAATTGTGATTATTGTAAAATAATAAAAATGCTTACAATATTTTTGTGTGTACATGGTGATCTAAACAAACTGCAGTAAGTGCATGTATTTCTAAAAGCTTAAATGTGTGAAAATTTAAAGTGTCATTTAAAATAGAGAAAAGTACAAATGATGTAATGGTCATACCTGGTCTAGCATATATACTTTTAAAGATAAAAGTATATCTAACTAGTGACAACAACCAAAATAATATTGTATCAGAAACATGTCCAATTTTAAAGATATATTATAATATTTTGGGAAGAATCATTTTGTGAAATGATATAATTAGCATCGAGTCACCATCCTCGTCCAATCAGTCAATTTTTTTCAGTAAAGAAAAATGTATGTGGAAAGGCATGTACATATTATAATTTATTTCCTATATTAAAATCCTTAAAGTATGTGCTGGCAGTTTCCTGAGTGTTGTATGGACTTTTAGAAAAAAATCATTAAAAAAAACTACTGTTTTATCTAAAAAAAATAAATAAAAAGAGGTTCCAAATTATATCTTAAAGATAATGTACATTAAAATGTGGTTTACTTTCTAAGAAGTAATGTGTTACATATTCTATGAACAAAGATGTGTATTTTCATTGAACTAATGTGTAAACAATCTATGAATAATAATAAAACTTCAACGAACTAAAGTGTACATCTCTATGAACTACAACGTTCGACATGACTGAACACATGTATAAAATCTCTATGAACTAATGTGAAAAACATCGATGAACTAACGTGTAAAATTCTATAAACAAACATGTAAATATTCTATGAACTAATGTGAAAAAACGATGAACTAATGTGTAAAATTTCTATAACTAAACGTGTAAATATTCCATGAACCAAAGTGAAAAAAAAAATCGATGAACTACTGTGTAGAATTTCTATAATTAATCATGTAAATATGCTATGAACTAAGTTGTTTATTCGGCGAACTAAAATGACCAGGAAAAAAGCGATTTTTTTGTTTTAGCAAAAATGAATGTAACAAGTTTCCCATGTACAACAAGAATGGAAAGTAAAGCGATGAACTAGTGTAACATCAATGAACAAAGAATGTGCGATGAACTCCTGTGTTTTTTCTATGAACAAAATTCTCATGTGTACCAGGAACTAATACATTATATGACAAAACAAAAAAAACAAGTGTTTAAAATAATTGAAGATGTAAATAAAGTGTATTTATAACAATTTAAACCTCAAAAGAGGAAAAATGCCTGTTCCTAACAGTAAACCAACCAGCATGAATGAGTGTAAAAATTATGTAAAACAAAATAGTTTTTTTGTCTGCAGAGTAAAATAAAAGGAATGTGATCATAACACAGTATGTAGAAAAAATATTACAGAAGTACATAAAAATTATGACTGAATTCAACCAAGGCGAGTGTTATCTTTGAACCATAACCAAAAATAATTTTGTGAGAATGAAGTGTAAGTATGTGTATGCATGTAAAGCCAGGTTGAATATGAAACCACAACAAATATGTACAAGAGTTGCAAGAAAAAGGAAATCTCTGTGAAATATATTCTAACGAATTAATTTGAAAACCGCGAGGTCGCGCGAGACTACTCTTCAGTAATGTCATGTCTAAACAAATAAAAAATTAAAAAATGCTCTGCACATGAAAAAACGGTGAGAATTTAGCAAAGTGTCTAATAATAGTAAATTTAAAAAAAATGAATTAATGAATTTTGTAAATGAAGACAAACATTCTCTCCCTTTTTGTAGGTAAGTGGCCATCTTACCCCCAAAAGGAAAAGAAACCCTTCAGGAAAAAAACATTCTTGGCATTGTGCTACCTCTAGAAAATAACACAATGCAAGAAGAAATCTATCGAAAACAGTCACTAAATATAAGAAATAAAAATAAAAATATTAACTGAATTTTAAAAATACTGAGATTTCACATCTAAAAATGTGTGCTGGTATGCAACAACACGGCATACAATTGATTTAAAATGTATACTGGTACGTTATATGTTTTAACTGCATTAATGAAATAAATAAAATCTGTTATTATTAATAATAATAATGATGACTCGAGCAGGCATTAAAATGTTAAGAGGAAAGCTTGTGTCAGGTTGAGATAATTTAACTAAAGAAAATATTATATTTTACACATAAGATCTCCAAATTTAAAAGCATATTATATTTGCGAAAATATTTTAAAATATAAATTATGCAATATCTAATTGCTGTCAATAATTTAAAGTTTAGTAAAAAAACAAGTGAAAATTTACCATAAGCGAAAACAAATATAAGCTTCTCGCCTCATTCATTATATTTCTAAATTTGTCAACATGACAACACATAAAATATTTTATAATGGTATGTCGTGATATACCACTTAATGAACTTTATATTTTATGAACATTGAAAATAAGATATCTATACACAAATACGTAAAAGACACACCTATATAATAAAACAAATACACACATTGATTAATAAAAAAAAAATAAAAATGTTGTTAGTACCATTTGTACCATTTTATATCAAATAAATGTCTAAGAAATACTATAATATTTCAAGAAAATTACCTAGATATATTTTATGAAATAACCTTTAAAATGAAAGTTCTTATTACTGACGAAGAATATTCTGCATGTAGTACGTTTATATATTATATGTTATAAAACAGTCGTCTTCTTTATGTATACAGAATAAAGAAACAAAATTCTTTAATATTTAGCTGCAAGGAATAGCTCTACTTAAATAGATATAATCAATAGAAAATGCTCCTTTAAAGATATTGATTACATATATTCAATTATGCAATAAAGAAAATGATTAATACTTTTAAGCACAAATATAAAAATAATGTATTATCTGTAAATAATACTCTTTACAAACACAGTAAAACATAACTTACCGTTTGATTTTAAAATTATCAAAGCATAATAAAACATAATTTAAATGATACAATTTTATGTATCTCAAGATGAAGGCAGTGTCAAAAATATAGAGAGGTGCATACATCTTTATTCATTAAAAGTATTCATATCTATCTTTCATTTTACTTTTTTTTTAAACTTCCTAACATGCAAAAATAATAGTCTGAGACAAAAACATTCTGTCTTATTTACCTGAAAACATGAATATTTTAGATGCACCATTAACTTACCTTTAACTTCTTTTTTTTTTAATTATATTATAAAATCAGGTAACAAGATATATATAACTGTAAATTTATACATATGAACGTCAGATTGTGTAGTTCAAAAGAACTCGCATTGCACAGTAAATAAAAATGCAATCTTTATAGAAAATAAATAAAATAAAAGAAAAATTTTTTGGCACAATCATCCAAAAAAAAAAAATACGATTTATGAAGTCAATATTCTGAATTCTTTTTTTTTTTTTTTAAGATTGTCTTAATACTTTGAATGAAATTTCAGTAAGAGTGCACAGTTGATAGATATTTAGTTATATGAAAAATATCCTTTTATCCTGTTATCATATTTGGCGTCTTATTTCTGAAATAGCATTTGTAGAACTATGAAATATTTCGACGTAATCTAAGAAAACTTCTAACTAATATTATTCACAAAAATAAATATGAGCATGAGAAAACAATGCATAATAAACAATAATTGAAATAAAATCACTCATCATATTATTCTAAAATAATAACAAAAAAGTCATGTAATTAAAATAGAGATTGAGCATTAAAATCATAAAATATAAAATGCATATATTTTCTCGAACTCACACTTTATACCGCAGATGCTTATTTATTTTGTACACTTTCGTTCTCTCTTTCTTTTTTTTTCTTTTCTTTTCTTTTTTTTTTTTTTAATTTTGAAGAAATGCAATATTTGGACGTTGACAATCACAGACACATCAAATCCAGCGCGAAAAGCACATCTGTGTATGCCGGTTAAATTGGAGCCCACACATGAAAATCCGTAGCACTGATCACACTGCAGCACTCGATCCATTTCTGAAGTAAATAAAAACTTCTGAAGTACACAAAGTAGAAATAAAATGCACTATATTGCCGAAAGCAAGGCTGCGAGTTTATCTGAAGCGAAATAGGAGTCACCAGTCTACCGCAGATTCTTAGGCCTACATCGGGAGGAGCAGGCGTTATCGAGCAGGAGTTCTTTACGCTGAGCCTCATGAAATTTTTTGATCAGAAAAATCAGCCGCATCCAACATCGGCGCCGGCAAAGAACTCCAATGCGATCCATCAGGGGAAAATCCGGCAGCGACAGTCCGCATTCTATAGGCACCGTAAACGATAGTCTATGAACTAAGAACACTCGTAGTATCTAATACTCTATATTCCGCAAACGTAATAGATAGTCATCTGTCGGGAAATAGGCTTTCAAAAATCTTGTTAACAGCCAATGAATAAGATAATGTCATACTACTCAGGTAGATAAATAGTCCAGATAATAGTCCAGATATAGTCCAAATAAGTGCTAATAAATAGTCCAGAAACTAAACTTTCAAGCAAATCGAAGCAGGCAACTAAAAGCAGGCACCATCCCTTGACGTTAAAAAAAATTGCGAATGCCTGGTGTTAGGCACCATAAATTTATATATAGTAGATCTGTAATTTAAAGTATGTTGACAGGTTCTTTTTAAAAATGCATTCGCTAGTTATAGGCTATGATCGCTTAAGACAATAAATGCACTTTAAGAAAAATTATTTATTTGCAGTAAACTTCAAAATTTAAGGGTTTCATACAGAAAAGTTAGGGATGGTGCCTGAACGCATTTTTTAAGAAAACAGTCTTCACATGACTGAGTTCATGAAGCGAGAGGGAGGCAATTTAATTCCTCACTGAAAAATTCACACATTGGCATCACACCATTGGCGATATTAAGCATATGAAAAATGACTGATATCATTTCCGCAAAATTGTCTGTTACGCTTAAACAATAAAAGGATTTTGAATTTAATAGCAGGGCAACCAGAAAACAGCAGTCCTAAAAAATACGCCAAAAAGGAATCCGACTGCCAATTCGTACGTTAGGAGCATATTTTGGGAAAATGTTCTCAAAAGACATAACAACCATTATCTACATGAAAAGACTCTTATGCAACGAATAAGTTAGACTTAAAATTACGCAGAGAGGAAAATGAAATTTCACTGACCGCAAACACATTCGAACTTTATTCTTTTTTTATTTGTTTCCAGCAAGGGTGAAATACGCATCTTAATGAATTCTCTTTATCTGACAGCCGTTTTTCAGTAATAAAGCAGATGCTAGGTGTTTTTCTTTCTTTTCTTTTGAACGAAAAGTTATTGTGGGATCGAGAATAAGCGTTAAGATAAAATAGATATTAATTAAAGATTATTTTTAACTGTAATTTAGAAAAATGTAAAATTTAAGAATACTATATGTGATTCTACATCACAGGCTCAGGGGTTGAAAACTTTTCAAAAAACTGATTTTTTTATGATCTACTTTGATTATGCAATTAATTCTTAACTCAATGCAAAAATTGCATAAAATGTTTGCATTTTTAACGGAGTTATAAGCATTTATGAATCAACACTTTCATAGCCACAATTTCAATTTTAAGTCGCATTTTCTCAAAACTTGATTTTTGACGACTAACACCAAGATTTAAAAAAAACTATTTGATGGAATGGCTTAATTTTTTTGCATGCATATAACATCATTATCTATAGAATGAATTAAGGACATAACTATCACTTAAAAAATTATTTAAAAATCTCTCAAATTTGAAAATTTAAAAAACCCTTAAAAATATAACTTTTTTTTAATTAAAAATACTCAAAATATTAAACTATCTAAAATATATTAATTCATTCTATAGATAATGATGTTATATGTATGCAAAAAAAATTAAGCCATTCCATCAAATAGTTTTTTTTTTAATCTTGGTGTTAGTCGTCAAAAATCAAGTTATGAGAAAACGCAACTTAAAGTTGAAATTATACGGGTGCGGCTATGAAGGTGTTGATACATAAATGCTTATAACTCCGTTAAAAATGCAAATATTTCTATGCGGTATTTTGCATTGAGTTAAGAATTATTTGAATAATCAAACTCGATCATAAAAAACCGATTTTTTGAAAGGTTTTCAACTCTTGAGCCCCCTTTAATAATGTTAAAAAATCACTTTTAAATAAATGTAATTTCATTCAATAGAACAATAATCAAATCAAAAAATATTAAATGCAAAAAATATATAATTTGATGTTTATTAGAACATCAAACAGTATAGATTGGTTGATTATATATACTTAAAATGATTTAATATTTATTTCACAGAAACAGCTAATTTCCGTTATAAAAAAATATATATATATTTTAAACTTCAATATAATTTATCACAAGAGACAAAAATGATATACTAACTCTATAATTCTTGACAAAAAAAAATAATAGAGAAAGACTGGAATTTTGTATAACATAAACATTTTATATAAGGACTTCCCAACTTTTTCATTTACTTTGCATATAAAAATGTATACTATAATATCAGATTTCCCTTTCAAATCAATTTATCTCGTGTTTTAATAGATAATTAATGGTAAAACATTTATATCGATAAGAATTTATGTTGTTAACTTAATATTTTTTCAACACCATTCTATTTCTATCAGTACGTAAAAAAAAACAAGCAATTGTAATAAAAAACAGGCGTTGGGGCCATCGTAATAAGTACCCATTATGGATATGCATAATATAAAATATGAAAATAAAACATTCGTAAAATATTTATTAAACGCATAAAATGAAATAAAGAAACACTTATGTTACATTAATTTATGTTACAATCATTCTTTAAAAGAAATAACTCTGAAATTTGCATTTAAGTTTCATCAAAACGAATATTACGAAAGTCTTAAAAAAATAGTTCCGGATAAATAATGTTATTGAAATTTAAAAGACTTTATCACAGTACTATATTCTTAGTACATACCATATTTCAAATTTTTATCTTCATTTGCTTGGTTGATAAAGGGTTTAAAATCGTGTCTTAATTTGACGTCATAAACATTAAATGCCCTATTACTAAATTGCGTAAAAAAAACTTTCTTATAGTTCCAAAAATTATAATCATATTTTAATAAAAAAATTATATTACTTAAGAAAGAGGTTGTAAAATATATTAAAAACAAACAACTTTTAACATGTTTCAGTTCAAATTCTTATAAGAACCATAACCATAATGAAAAAAAAAATCGATGCATAAATTATAATCACAATTATTAACAGATTACTGTGTCGGTTACTAATCTCATTTCCAAATGAAATATATCTTTGATTTGAAATTTAAATGTAATACAGTGTCATTAAAAATCAAAAAGTGCGAAATATATATGTATATATATATATATATATATATATATATATATATATATATATATACCGAGTGTCCCAAAAATGACTGATGGATTTTAAAATTCAATAGAAAAAAGCTCCTGACATTGTACATAACTCTGCTGCAAAAATTTCTTAAATAGCTCTCACCGTTTGCAAGTTATTGAATTTAAAAATCCATCAGTCATTTTTGGGACACCCGGTATATATATATATATATATATATATATATATATATATATATATATATATATATATATATATATATATATAATAAATAATATATATATATACTATTTCTTTATAAAATCCTAATGTAAAAACAAATTCTATGCGATTAACCATTATCACATATTTTATGAATCATATCATGTCATTCGACCTTATATCTGAAATGATAAACTTAACGGATCATCTCTGTGAATAGAAGAGTATATCCGATGATATCTTTGTTACTAACAGGAAATGGAAGAAGTGGAAATGGTTTGACATTTGCCTGTCTATCAACACTTGAAAAAGTTATCTATTTTCATCATTTGGAGTCATAACTTATTTACTTTTTATAGCAGAGAAAAATATAAGTTAATTAAGCATGGATAGATGAAATAATGAATACAAAAAAATGTAATGAATACGTAGAATAAATATTCTTGTCATTGAAAAATGACTAAAATAATTTGTATGCTTAGTTTATTTTTTACTGTGTTTCTAAAAATGTAATTTTTTAAACAGAAAATTGAAATCTTGACTACAGAAAAGTAGTGTTTTTAATTAAAAATGAAATATTTTATATACAAAAAATATTTTGTTTGATTTAGGAGCATAACAGGACACACATAATTAATGACTTTCTATGGCAGCCTTAGCCGATGCTTTTAAATCGATACACACTTCCTATACTCATGTTTTAATGGGAATTTCTTGTAAAAAACATACGGGTGAACTAGAAATTTTATTCACCGTTTATCTGTGACACAAAAATCTGACTCGGGATATTTTGATCTCTAGATATCTGTATTAAGAAGTTTTAGCTAGCTACGTTTTTGCTAAATTAAAATTCAGCTAATTCAAAATCGTAACAACTATCAAAAGATGGGATTACTTTGTGACAGGTGGGGTTACTTTGTGACACTCTAGTTTGTGTATTTCATGTTAGAGCTTCAAGAAAAGATGGTTAGGTGAAGTGGCACACTGTTCTAATAGTTGGAAATGCTGTTTGTATTCCTTCCACAGCCCGATAAAGCGGAAGATTTGATGTTAGAACTTCTGGTGGCACTATATAGTCCCTTCTGCCTCAATGTAACAGCATCTTACGGTAAATCTAGAAAGTATGCAAGAAGCATAAAATTTTATTTTACATTTGGATGAAAACTTAAAACATTGTATTTAAAAAAATCACATAAAATTATCTATTTCATTAAAAGAACACCAGAATTTTTTTATAAGTACAATTGAAAAGTTTTTCATCCTCAATGAATCCATATAATTTTCCATGTGGCAGAGACGGAGGTGAAAATGAGAAATGAGAATTCCATAGTCAGAAGTGAAAATCAGAATATAATAGGGTTAATGAGTATTTCTATTTTTGGTTGACATGTAAGAGTCTAATTTACCAAGAACACTGTTCATTTCTTTATATACAGTGACAATCCACTTATCAAACATATACCGGTTATTCATTTTGAAGCCACTTTTTCTTGAAAACAAAATTTCCCTTACAGATTACTAGAGAAAATGATGCAAAAATTTCTTCAGAAAATGTTGTATGAAAAAAATATTTCTGAACGTCGAGTATAAGTGAAACTCACTATTCTTATACTTATTACCTGACTGATTAGTGCGCATCGCATATCACAAATGTTTGTGATTTCAGGCCGGTCGACACATTTTCATAAATAACTTTTGAATTTCTAGAAATAACAATTGCATAATGCTTGTTATTTGCCCACAATGCAAGCTACAATGTAAAATAAATAGATAATTTTTCTGTGAAAATACCGCTAGCTAATTGTCCAGCACATTCAAGAAACATTACTTGAAAATAAGAGAAACTTTAGAAAAACAATTCTGAACTATTCCACAGAATTGACAGTGATTAACATATAAAATATCAGGAATTTTTCATTGTCTTGAGAAATAGTTTGACATTTCACTGGAAGCATACTGCACTGTTTAAAAGTTTTCTGTGCAATTACAGAAAATCTACGAGTAATCCATCATCTTAAATCTTGTTTTAAATTACAGCGATTAGAAAAATTTAAACTGTATTAGATCACAGAGAAGTTATAAAGTAAATTTATAATAGACTCATCAAATTTACATCTTTTAAATTTCACTAGACTCTGTAAATTTATCTTCAAGAATAATAATTTAATTTAGTTATTAGAACTATTGAATCACTCAAAATTCTGTTATATCAAAGAATTTAATTTTTCGAGTAAATTCAAATTGCTGTATCAGTAACTTTTTATACAATTCCTTCTTAACTGTCCTGGGATTTGAACCCAAGACCTCCTGATAGACGAAGGTCATTACGATTGAGTCCTTACCAATGAGATACAGAAGCTGTTGTGTTTGTGTATAAAATATATATTTTGTGATTCAACGACGAAAAATATTTATGATTGTCGACTAAAATCCACATTAACTCCGAGGAGATGATTTTTCCCTTTTTAAATTAAAATAAACTTTTTTTAAACTGATATATATTTTTTAAATATATCTAATAAAATTGCTAAGGAATTTTAAAGTGTGTATTTTGAATTATAGGTTTGAATAAAAATATAAATATTTTTAAACAAAGACATGAAAATACCTATAGAGAATTACATATAAGAAGAGGGAAATATTTGTTAAAATGAAAAACTCTATAAAATGCATTTACCTTAGAACGAGTGTAAATTAACCTGAAAACTAGTGTAAATTTACAGAGAACCTCGGTTATTTTTCTGTATTTTTACAGAAATATTTAATAGTGTGGCATTTTCATGGAATGTTTTAAATTTTGTACAATAAAGTTCCAGAACGTTTGAAGAAATATTTATTGATATAATCTTTTCCCACTGCACTTGCATCGCAATTCACACGCGGAATGCGAATTGAAATTCAAAATATTTTGGGCATACATAAGATATAGTACTTTCTTCTGGTTATGCTGCTAGCATGTAAAGCTAAAAAAGCAATTTTTATATTTATTTAAATATTACTGCAATTAATCCTGTGCGTCTTATTTTATAATTCAATAAGTTTAAATACTTGATGTATTAATTTTATTGTATACATTAAGAAAAAACTCAAAACAAGCTAAAATAATAAAATTACATAAGACTAATGTTCATCCTTATAACACATGAATCATTTCATATCACCTACTCCCAAACACTGCATCATTTCAGGTTTATGATAGTATATATCATATCTGTCATTGACAGGAAATGGAAAAGTGGAGAAAGTTCTTGTCTAGAAAAATGAAAATGCGTTTGTCTGTCATCCAAAAGAAATTATCTTCTTTTGCCCTTGATAAGGTATTTTTTCTCTTTCTGTATGCATTAATATTCATATAAGAGCCTAAGAAATAAAATATCGAAATACTACAAAAACCTCATGGATATAAAATTATTACAAAATAAAATATTTTAAAAATTACACTATTCTCGTACAATTTCTATTGTACAATTTCTTAAATGACAATCTTGCTTTTTTTATAAGTGTGTGTGAAAAAGAAGTAGGTCGTAATGATCCTCTGAAAACTTCATAATACATAGTATGTATTTGAGCCACAAATCTTACCTCCAATATAATACATACAAATTACGTTTAAATATTGAGTAGCCTGGGGTAATTTCCAGAGAAGAGTGCGGGGTAATAAACAAATTGCAGTAATAGTCGCACACCAATCGAAATCTGGCCAAATCAGTTTAATTTATTTAAATTAACTACATATCCATGTCATTTATTATTGTTTTAGTAATTAGCATCTTACTCTGATTTTTAAAAAAATAGTTAAAAAATGCTGATGTGGAAACGCTATTATAAATGCTATTTAGTTTTTGAATACTATTTTGAATACTACTTTCGAATACTAGTAATCTTATTTCCATGTCTATTTTGGAAACAAAATAAGGAAAAAAATCTAGCTTTTAGAAACAGCAGGATAATTACCATACAATCTTCAGGTTGACTTCCAAACATTAATATGTGTTACAAAATGCATTTTGTACTTTTCTACATTGTAAATTAATTGTTTGCGAGTGACTGAAAAAGGGTTGTATATTAAAATATAACTTCAAAAGGTCTTCTGTAAATCATAACGAAAATACTTGGTGGTGTTTATGATAAAACATGAGGTTTAAGATGAAAAATAGAGATTTGTAAAGAAAGTAAACGATGAGATTTCAGAATTAAATATACATGCTGTATATTATGACCGATCATTCTATCTTTGACCAGTACAAATATTGTTCCACAAAGATGCCTAAGAAAACACGCTTTTGAAAGTCGAAATGAAATTTTAAAATTGGGTTGGGGATAATCACTATTGGTGGACAAAAAATATCATGTTAAGTTATTGCAAAGTTCTGTTTCTTTTTTGGGTCTATTAATACAAAGAAGTCTATTAATCCTTTCAATGTTATAACTATTGAAAATACGAAAGAACTGAAAATAATATTACAAAATTTTTACATTCATACATTTACAGTTAAAGAAAATTAAATAAATTGGCGTAGCGAAGTTCGATTGAGAAATATTAACATAGCTTGTAAAAGCGGGTTACAATATTTATCTGGTTACTTATTTAGTTTCGAAAGCGAAATTGGTGTCACTTTTATGTTCTTATTTAATGTAGATTGCTAATTAACCATTAGATTTGTTTGAAAATTTGAAATTCTTTACTTATTTATATAAATTTATACAAAGAAGATATAACTAAACATAACTACAATAGCTGTGAGTGAAAAAAGATCCATACAACTTGTATTTATTCGCGAAAATATAAATGGTCTTCAGGTGTACAGTTACAGTTGCGTTTGCATGTCTGTTTTAATGTACAGAAGGGTGTTTCTGAAATAGTTACACTGGATAATTGCACCATAAAATATAACTATTAAGAATGTTAAAAATGTTATTAAGAACAATTGCTCCATCTAATTCCGGAAGACAGCTCGAAATATTTGATTTTGTGTTTTATTTAATTTTTAACTGTACTAGTTAATATTAAAGTTCTTGTTTATGTGCACCAATGAGGAAGGTTATGTATTTTTAACAAACACATTCTTAATAACGCACTTTTCTGTCTAACATTTTAGAAAGGTATCTCTTAACTACTGTTATTCAAATCTGACACTTAAATAGAATCATAAATAGCCGGGTGTAAATTAGCCTTTAAGTGTCTGGTGATTACCCCAAGCACGGGTAAACAAGATTTTAAAAAATTAATTAGCTTTTTTAATTTTATTTTTTGTTAATATTGCTAACTATAATAAAATGCCTTAAAATAGTCACCAGGCGTATGATGATTTCACCAAGAAGAAATAATCATATTCCCGAGTAATTGCAAAACTTCTGTTTTTGTCTGAAAATCCCCCCCAGGATAATCTATATCGAAAGCACATGAGAGAAATAGTAATAATTATGTATATTTTTACTTATAAAAACCACTTTTAATAATTAGAATTTCAAAAAAATAAAAATTTGCTAGGCACTTTCAACTCACTTTCATTGAGTCATCTTCAGAATGTAAATAGAAAATTATGAACAGAATAAACACGAAAAACTGGAATAAATAATTATTGAATAAAAACTAAATATAACGCACTCTTTATTTTCGACACCGTCCGTGTCTCTACTATATAGATATCCTGTAAATAGTCCAACCATTGAATCCATATATGCGGAATGCAAAAATATTGTATATAGTTTAAAGCTATTTCAAACGATAAAAAAGGATGTTTCAAATCGACATAATTTTTTTTTTCACCCAAGAAGTTTTATTTAAATATATATATACATTCCGCTTTGAGCACACAGATATTAAAGCACTAAAAATCATTGCTGTTTCTTCTACAAGATTTATCTATTTTTTATGTTGTTTTTAAATTGCAATTATTCCCCAGTAAATGCGTTGCGCCTTCATAAAGTATTCCTTGGAGGAACATTTTTTACATTCATAAACTGTATGTAGCACATGTTTACAAAAAAAGAAGCCTTAAAAGAAAGAAAACAAAACAAGAAACGCATCTTTGAGCAATTAATAATCGTAATTTTTTTTTTTCGTTTTTTTTTTTTTTTTTTTTTTTTTTTTTTTTTTTTTTTAATTTATTTTATGGATTTCTCTAGAAAACGTGATTTTCTGAAATGCACTAACAAAATGGAGGAGTGTCGATTGTATAAGATTTTGAATCAGTTATATTAACTCAGTATTTAAGAAGTACTAATAATTATTTTAAAATGTCATCAATATTTATATAATTTAACACCTTTTGTCTGAAATAAAATTCTCTAGCGAATCAAACAAGAATGAAAATATAATTAACATAAATTTAATTGCTATTCCGTCTCGTATTACTTAGTTTTCATGGTATAGATTTTCATTTTTTATAAATTAGCTTCTTAATGATTAGATGAATACTGACTTTTTGAACATTGTAATGACAAAAAAATCGTTTTTATGTAAAAATATTTAGTGTATTCTTCAAATGAATAAATAAATAAACAAAACTGCTATCACAAGGAATAGCATCCAAATCTAATAATCCTTCGTTAAATTAGTTTAAATTCTAACAAATCACATCAGTAATACTAGTTTATAGGTACTTAAACAACCTGATAGCGTTAACATTGAAATAGTGAAATTTATATCCCATTACATTTACAAGTAGAATGGTTAAACCTACTTCTACAAGTAATACTCGTATAATTAGTAATTTCGTATCATTAGTAAATGATTTATTTATACTAATTATCAAAATAACAACTCTGGAAAAGCAAAAGTACTTTGAAATTATATCTTCCACATATCGCTCGAAAACATAACAGGTCTGTCAATGTAAAACATCAATGATGAACAATAAGTGTTTTTCATTGCTTTATGAAGCTACAAAATATATTTGATAGTTACAAGATGAAATGTTTTTGATAAATGCAATTTCTTAGTAAAAGTAATGCGGATATATAAGTTACTGCTTAAGTTATTACTACCAATATTATTACGATAAATTAAATTATTCAAGATCATGTTTGGTTTAAATTACATTTTTAATGATACAACAAATGAAAACGTAAAATTTATTTAAAATATGTTAGCTACATACAAATGGCATTTTTTTTCTATTTTTTCTTCACAAACACTTTTGTTAGCTTGTAGTAAATATTCTGTCGTAATTTAAAACTACTGTTCTCAAATACTCTGAATCAAGATCAATCGGAGGTGTTGATTATATTTCAAAAGCCGATTGGCTGCTATTGAACTCCTTTCTATTTCTCTAGTGATTTGATTTGTATTATTCTCCAGTATGAATTGTTGATGAATAGGGGTTGAACTATGGTTGATGCAATGGTAGGCTTTCTCTACCTATGATATTGCAGTTCGAAATCATCCTATTTTGTGGCTACTTAAAGATGTACTTTACGATGATCATAGAATGATGTGCAGTTGAAGGGCCCAACGACTGCATACTATGTCTGTTCATTGATTGTGTTAATATGATTAAGTAATAATTGATTAAGTCAAATACATCTCTACAAAAAATGTAGTATTATCAATCTTAGTTTTTGAAAAAAGTGACATTAGTGACCTTGTATCGCCACCCCGAGGTTCTTCTTTCAAGATGAGTTTTCGGAAACAAAATTTGACAAATCATCTTTGTCAGGTCCCAATGTTACTACACCTTATTCTAACGTGACACATAAATTTTACATGCAACTGATTTGTTGCTTGCTTTCTAGAAATCATATCTAGTGCAATGGGTTAAATGTACTTTATCGATAGAAATTTTAATCAGTGAGTACTTCACACCTAACTGGTGCAGGATAATAAAATTACTTCTTTTTATATCATACGATAGGTACACAAAATAATAAAACATTACATGATGCATACTAAATGCTTGCTTTGAACTGATATGTGAAATTATCTGCATGCATTAAAATGCGAGAGGAATGTTGCATCAGTCTGATATATCAACATTCGTAACACCTGTATTATTTAGAACAAAATCTACTTTAATAGTGTGTGTCAAACGTCTTTCAATTTAAAATATATGGAACTTTTAAAATGTATATTATGCCTTTGAAAGAGTTCTGGAAATAACGATAATACATTCGCATTAACATTTTTAGATTTAGAGACGAAACTTTAATGATACTACAATAGCTTAGAAGAGTATTGCATTACATATATCTTTAAATTATACAAATTCAAGTGCATCATTTTTATGCGTATTTCTTTAAAAACGCGTAAAACGAAGTCGAAAAATTAATAAATGTGAACTGTTTAGAAATCTATGATGACTAAGCTTATTCAAATATATTCCAAAAAATACATTAAAAATATATATTTCACGAAATAAAATTAGACATTCTTTTTGAGAATTTCCCTTCTCAAACCTTAAAATGGCAAAGTGCTTGCAATAAAACGCTGAAAACCTGCTTTGTTGAACTATTGGAGAAAACTAGCAAAATGTGCTTGTGTTCGCTTTCACTTTCACATTCATACTCGGTAGCTGATAACAGTATTTTAATTAGCATATAAACCCTCCGAATTAACAAAGAAGCTTAAAAGCAGAAAAACACAATTATACCTTTTACGGCAGATAGATTGCTCTTTTATTCTGATAGAAGATTAAAAATTATGTAAATGGCGCTCGTTCCGAAGGTGTTAAAGAGTAAAACACTATTTGAAATTTTGTGCTTTTACATTAACGGTGTCACCAGGGACGCCCCCTGATTATAACAATTCAAAATTAACATAGCAATTGTGAGCAGTTGAATCTACCTTACACTAAACAGCCTTACACTAAAATCCAGTGAAACATTTTGCACCCGACTATAACTGAACATCAAACAATTAGAGCGGGCGGCGGCGACACAATTGACTACGTCATCGAGTTGCGGGATGAAATCATGATGTAGGACAAGATTATTAGGTGAAGATTAAGGAATGACTGGTCTGCCTCGTCATTTCTTTGTACGATATGAGTAACAGCGGGCGCCAAATCACCATTTTGGCGTCACTTTCACATCATCGAGTTACGGGATGAAATGGGTGCCAAATTAAAGGTAAAATAAAGTACTTTAAGAATATTTCGGCCTGCCTGCGCATATCTTGGTACAAACCCTCGGCAGACTGAAATTTATAACAAAATGGCATCATAATATAGAATACAATTCATGACATGCCGAATCGGTCGTTTTCTCGCTTACTAATAAGAATGTTTTCCTAAACCATCAAATTAGCGTGAAAGTCGATTGCGAAGTTAAGTAATGTAAAATACGTCTTTAGATTTTCTATTGTACGTTATGAGGCATAATTTGTTATAAATTTCAGTCTGCCGAAGGTTTGTACCAGGATATGCGCAGGCAGACCGAAATATATTTTACCTTTAATTTGGCACCCACTTCATCCCGTAACTCGATGACGTGAAAGTGACTCCAAAATGGCGAGTTGGCGCCCGTTGTTACTCTTATCGCACCAAGAAATGACGAGGCAAACCAGTCATTCCTTAATCTACACCTAATAATTTTGTCCTACATCATGATTTCATCCCTAACTCTATGACGTAGTCATATTGAATTTTACATTATAACGTCATTTTTTGTTATAAATTTCAGTCTGCCGAAGTTTTGTACCAGGATATGCGCAGGCAGACCAAAATATTCTTAAAATACTTTATTTTACTTTTAATTTGGCACCCATTTCATCCCGTAACTCGATGATGTGAAAGTGACGCCAAAATGGCGATTTGGCGCCCGCTGTTACTCATATCGTACCAAGAAGTGACGAGGCAGACCATCATTCCTTAATCTACCCCTAATAATTTTGTCCTACATCATGATTTCATCCCGTAACTCGATGACGTAGTCATATTGAATTTTACATTATAAAGTTCATTTTTTGTTATAAATTTCAGTCTGCCGAAGTTTTGTACCAGGATATGCGCAGGCAGACCAAAATATTCTTAAAATACTTTATTTTACTTTTAATTTGGCACCCATTTCATCCCGTAACTCGATGACGTGAAACTGACGCCAAAATGGCGAGTTGGCGCCCGCTGTTTCTCATATCGTACCAAGAAATGACGATCCTTCGAAATCTTATCCTTCGTCTTATACACTGTTTAAAATCTTGTCCTAGTTTGAACCAAATTTTGGTGCTTAGTATCGGTCACCATAAGATGGTGAAATTTCGTACCAGCATTTGGAGCTTAATATTTCCACTTCCTGCCAACTATTTGAACTATGCTTCAACAGGAGCTCCAAATTTTGGTTCAAGATTTCACCATCTTACAGCGGCAGCTATCGAGCACCAAAATTTGATTCAATTTAAAACAAGATTTGTAACAGTGTACTATATTTTTGTCTATTCTGTTATTGCAGAATAGGGTTGAGAAGAAAATCCATAAATATATACTGGGTGTATATCCTCATTCTCCAATCGCAGAAAAATGCCCAATTTGAAACATATTAAAGCGAACATTAGTATTTCACTACGTTAATTGAACAGCCAGAAAAGATTCAGATGATTTCATTTTGATTATTACCAGTGTACTAGAAAGGAAATGGTATTTACAGGGACGCACAAAAGATTTCAGATACTATACTGTATCCGATGTACTGTATACTATTACATAAAGACATAAATATTTTAAAAATTTCGTTATAGTACAAACGCACCCCATTTGCTACATTTCACGTGCAATTTCGGACTTGTTTTTCATAAATGTGAGCAAAAGATTGTATTAAATATTCTTTTACTTCCTTTTTTCACGTTTTTGGAAGAGGTTTTTTTTAATAGAACCAGATACGAAATGTAACATTATTTTATTTAAAATTAAGTTTCATATTATTAAGTTTATACGCTGCTGTATTAAGTTGTATTCATTTTAGCAAATTAAACATATGAATTGTTTTGCTCAATAGTAAATTATTAAAGAATGTAAAGGCTAAAATGTCTTTTTATGTAGAAATATTTATTCTTTTTTTTAATATTTTTATACATTCCTTCATATAATTTTGCAAAATATCTCAATCATGTGCCTAATGTGTAACAATCTAAACATCAAACAATTGACATAAAACACTTAATGTGATAAAATTACAACTACTATCACCACAGAATCCTCTTAACCCAGTAATCCTTCATCTAAATTGTTTAAATTCTAGCAAATCACTTCGATATAGGTACTTGAGATGACTCACATGTCACTCACTCATGATACTCACATGTTATTAACATTGAAATTGTAAAATCTCTCTCACATTACGTTTACAAATAGAGGACTCACACGTAATTCAATGAGTAACGTAATTAGTAGCATAATAGCATTGGACAATGTTTATTAGTACAAACTATGTAGACATAATCTTGAAAATGTAATACACGGAAAATTATACATTATTATAATCTGAAAATACAAAGCATTCGTATGTATAAAATGTCAATAATACAAAATAATTGCGATTTATTTAACATTAAAGCTGCAAAATAAAGTAAATTGATATAAATTTTAAATATTAAAAAAATATTTTTTTTGAAAAAAAAAAGAACTAAGTTTAAGAATACTTCTATATAGTATTTAATGGTCCTCTTAAGCTTTTCAGAACATCACTTGAATGAAATTATCAAAATATTACAAATGTGCAGTGCAACGATCTCAACTTTAGAGTACTTAATATGTGCAATGAATATAATACATTCAGAAATTATTTCACTCGAAAGAATATCATTGTTCTAATAAGAACTAAAATTGTCGAATGTCAACAAACCGCTTTAATAGCATTATACGATGAAAAAGTAAATGAAAAGCGTTATGTCTTTAATATCGAAATAGTGAATGTTTCCTAATATATCATTTGTAAACTGTAAAGTTAACCTAATATCATGAGTAAAATACTTAGAATTTTATTAGGAAAATGCAAAAAGTTTTACAAGGCGATTTTCACGAGAGTGATGTTGTTGGTCAGATCACGTCGTGGGGAGGAAAAAATTCATTGGAACTACTTGTCGCAATTTAGCTGTTATCAAGATGTTTGACAATTTATTGCCACGTAATTTGTTTATTTATTATAATGTATTTATGCTGCAACATTTGTTATGACGTTAAATTGCATTGAACCATTGAGTTTTTTACTCCCTACGACTTGCTTTTTCTAATGATATCACGTTCGCCAAAGTCGGCGAATTACATTTCTTTCACTTCCCTAGTTAGAAATATAAAATAATGTTTTTTTTTTATGCAGATGACAGACATTTATATGAAATTTCGGTCACATACAACTTTGATACAACTAAAGAAATTCGTCTGGATTGTAAATTAGTGTCATACAAATAAAAGAATGCCTTATCTTCCAACAGGTAAATTGCAACATTAGCCAGAATGATAATAGAGACCATTAAACACTACAGCAATCATTTTCTAAATGCTGTTTTTTTTTTTTTTTTTTTTTTTTTTTTTTTTTTTTTTTTGTAGAGGGCGGCATAAGGTCTATTTCATAAGAGTGAAATAAAAGTTTACTTAATGATTCTTAAATCTTGATTTGTTTCAATATTAAAACAAGTGAGAAAAATCATGCGTTAAGCATACATTATGAAGCACTTTACAACGCTTCATGAAATCCTTAACAAAACTTCGTTATTTAGGTAAATAAGGATATAAAGCCAAATATTGCCAAATATGTATTCCAGTACTATTGAACAGCCCTGTATTTGATCTGTCAGCTAATATACATACTATATAATGGGAACAATTAGTTTAGCAAAAAATGCGTAGTAGCTTGAAATTTCTCTTTCAGCAATTTATACTAACAAATGGAAACATACTTGAATACTTTGATCAGCCTTTTAGTTTGCCTGGTACCTTTATTACACATCAGTGTTAAGATAAAATTTATTTTAAACTAAAACACTCTTAAAACAATTGATATCACTTTGTCATAAATTATCATTCATAGGCTCCATGTACCCAATTTTTTGCGTGGCCCTGTATATCATTTTGTCTATATACTGCAAACATTTCATAGTAAATTTAATGCAGTTCAGCGTAAAAATGCATAATTTATTTAAGAATCACCTTTTTAGTAATTTATGCTCATATTCAGTAACGTTGACGAGCTCTTTTGGGAATCCCTGTATATTAACTATAGCATTTATACACACCATATAATATGCATAAATTTAGTGAATCATATCATAATAAAAATACATTTGATCCATCTACCAACTTTCATCGGATGCATATACAGTACTTCGGAAAGAATGTACTATTTGAAATCTTTTGTGTGTTCCTGTAAATACTACGTACTTTACATTTGGGAAGGCAGTATCGTATAATTTATACTAAGTCTCATTGACATACATCAATTGTATTATACATGAAACAGTCTAATATAGTTAAAATAAGTCGCACACAAATTCCCCTTTACCATTATTTAATGGAATTCTTTTGTGCGGCCCTGTAAATGAATAATAGCTACATTTTCACCTTATATTTTATAGAATGCATATTTTTATGCACCTCGTAAAAGCATATAAATTTTAACATGTTTGACAGGGTATAACATCTTAAAAATTCCTTTAAAACAATTTTTCCCCATAGGCCGTAATGTAATGGGAAACTTTTGACTCTCCCTGTAGATAACCTAATCATGGTAGAAATTTCATTAACAATAGGGTTAGTGCTAGGGTAAAGATCAATAACGTCCTAAAATGTCATGGCAATCTGAGTATATTTACGTGAGTTAGAGCGCGGACAGACGGCCAGACGGACAGACAGACAGACGGCCAGACAAACAGAATGCATAAGCACTTTTCAACTTTGTTGGAAAGTGCTAAAAAACAGTAATAAATTACTAAAAACAAAAAATGTCGTTTACTTTTTAGCATTTAATTAGTCATTTGTTTTTGAAAAACCAAGAAATGCAAGTGTTAAAAAGGGAAGAAGAAAAAATGCATACCTTCTAAAACTTGAAAATCCTTATGAGTTCGGTTATGACGGATATCAATATTAAAGAGACTCACTAGCATATACATATATGTATGAGGACGTAAGTTTCAAAACTCGCCTAATACAAACTTTTAAAAACATAGGTTTCTTAACCAATCTATTGTATTGGTGAAACTGCATAGAAAAAGTACTAAAATCGCCAAAAGAAAAAAAAACAGTTCTATCGCGTATTTTTGGCATTGTAAAATTTTAGTTTACAATGAAATTCAATAGACGCATTCAGAGATTTTTCGCATTTTTCCACAAATTTTATTTTCTGGATATGGGGGAAAATAATAAATGTAATGTATAATTTTCATGTTTCGATAACAAATTTCACTAATGGCCTGTGAATATGTACGCGGGGGTTTCTATGAGCATATCCTTGCTTCTTAGCTATCAGAAATGCCTAAGGTTGTTACTGTATTAACCTAGCTCTGAATGAGTTAGTAAAAGTCTTAAGAAAATCAGCTTTACATTTAGTTTAGACAGTTGATGTCGATGTTGGAGTGGAAGCTCGTTAATGTGAATAAAACACATACAATTTAGCAGCTCTTAACTTTTACAAACAAGGTTTTTTTCTTGCGTAAAAAATATAAAAGGATTTTGATATTTTCCTGCAGTGGCCAGATGAAGGTATCAAGTTACTGTCAAGTTACTCAAATATCCCAAACAATGCCCAGGCAGCGTGGTAATATTTGTTTCGTCTTTTTCTCGAAAATGGCGATGTACCGTGATTTTGTATAAAGATAATTTTTTTTTTTTTTTTTTACTATGAAAAAATATACTGGTATCTTTTTTTCCACCGAGATCTTCCTCCTCCTGTATCCTCTCTCAACTTTCTTTTCCTGTCTCATGACCATTTCTTTATCGAAGCGTAGATCCTTATTACTTTTTGTCACAGTTATAGCATCCTGAAGTACAGATAAACGCTTAACGCAGTTTTCCGATATAATATCGCAATTCTAAATGCGATGAACGCTGTGTGACAAAAAGATATGCTTTTGGGAGAATTTCTTTTGAAAGTCCAGGTTCAAATTTTGATTAAGGCGAACTACTAGTTTCAAAGTTTCTTCTATTAGGATATTCTGAGAATATCTGTATTTTAAAGCATAAAAATACTAACCTTCCCATCTCGTACTTTAAATAAAAATTTCTTAAATATTTTTTTTTTGTATAATATGATTAACAATGTATAGCAATCGTTAAATTTTAAATGTTAATTTACAAATATTTTTTTGTGTATAATATGATTAACAATCTATACTTTACGCAAAAACGAAAAATAAGATCTTAACTACTTATAAATTGAGTTTCTGTACTTTGAAAAAATAAAAAAAGAGATGCTTTTTTCGTTACGACAAACTTTCACACCTTGTGCCAGTTTCAAAAAGCCCTGAATGTAGAATACTAAGTCCTCTTCAATAATTTATGTCAGCATTACCAAATATAAGGAAAACTTTCCGGCATGCGAGTACTATAGTAGTGGGGGTTCCAGCCCACCGGGTGCAGGGTGCATAACCTCTGTGAAGGTCATCGCCCTGTGAAGGTCATCGGGTGCTCGAGCTGTAAGAGGGGGGTGGGGTGAAGGTCATCGGGCGTCACGCAAGGTTAAGATGACGTCATCTTATAGGATGAGTGTGTTTTAGATAAGATTTTTTTTTTTTTAATTTTAAGTGGGAATTTTAGGGAGTTAGAATTTTTTTTTCGGCGTGCTATAGTATGATAGGTTATTTTAATGCGGGGACTTTAAAATTTTCGGTGCACTTAAGTTTTAGGATTTATTTTTTGATTTTAAGCGGAAATTTTGGGGAGATTGATTTTTTTTTTTTCACCGTGTTCTTTGATGAGGGGTTAAGCGGGTATTTTTCTGGGACACAGAATGTTTTTTTTTTCTGTACTATTGTACGAGTGGTTTTTAATTTTAATGAGGAGACTTTAAAATTTTCAGTTTGGTGTAATTTAAAAGTTTATTTTTTTTATTTTAAACAGAAATTTTGGGGAGATTGATTTTTTTTTTTTTTTCCACTGTGCTCTTACATGATGAGTTAAGCGGGTATTTTGGGGGAAAGTATTATTTTAGACTAATCATACGCGAAGGATAGATTTTTTTTCGGGGGTTGATATTTTTTTGAAGAAGAACTAATTAAGAAGGGTGCATTCATGGTGAATTAATGAATTATTTTTTTAGGAGTAATTTTGTTAAGATTGAATTATTTTTTCATTTTTTAGAGTTTTAAGCGGAGATAGTCTTAATAGAGAAACTTTAACTTTTTTTGCAATGAAATTAACGCGCGCTTGTCAATATAACCGTTCGGAGTTTGTAATTTTCTTCGAATCATGTGTGCATTTTGGTTTAGAATATCTTAGAAAGGCCTGAATAACCTTTATCTCTACACACCGTCATAATTAACACATGCTGGTTATGGGAATTTGAGAATAATAACTTTAAATATTAATTTAATGAAGGAACTTTAAAATTATTTCGAGTACTTTTTTTAGTCAACTATGTTATACACATGATATTTTAGATTAGTTAAAAAATAACTTTAAAATTTGAATGAGAAAATATGTTTCAAAAACGGATTTTACATTCTAACATTTATTTGCGCTCGTTGACCTAACCGTTCGGCCGTTCGGAGTTTATAGTTTTCTTCAAATCATGTGTGAATATTGGTTTAGAATTTCTTAGAATGACTTCCACCACTTTTATATCTATCCAATATCATAAATAACACATGCTGGTAATGGGAATTTGGGAATAACAATTTTGAATAGTTATTTAATGAAGGAACTTTAAAATTATTTCGAGTACTATTTTTAGTCAACTAGGTTATACACTTGATATTTTAAAATAGTTAAAAAATAACTTTAAAATTTGAATGAAAAAATATGTTTAAAAATGGGATTTTACGTGCTAGCATTGAATCGCACTCGTCGCCCTAACGGTTCGGAATATGTGGTTTTCTTCGAACCTTGGTGAAAATTTAATTGAATTGATTATTATTATTATTTTATATGTGTTGTATGTATGTGCATGTGTTGTATATATGCAAATATGTATTGTATGTATGTATGTGTGTGTATGTTGTATGTATGTGTGTATGTGTGCGTATGTTGTATGTATGTGTTGTATGTATGTGCGTGTGTTGCATGTATGTATGTAAATTTTATATCGAAAGGTGTGATCTTTAGCTGAAAGTTACCTAGGGTCAAAACTTTTACCCAGGAATCGCCACGGGGAGGCAGATCACATGATTCCCGTATTGCACACATTCACATACATTATTTCGAGCGATATTTTTAGTGAACCATAATATGCAATTGAATTTGTAGAATAATTAAAAAAATAACTTTAAAATTTAAATGAAAGAATGTTTCAAAATGGAATTTTACATACTAACATTTAATGGGTAGTTCGGATATAAATGATTTTAAAACTAATAATATTTACTTATATTTTTTACATAACGTGATGTTTATATCACAGATAATATATTCTAAGATTTAAAAAGCAAATGGTGAATCATTGTACTTTGATTTTTCTTGACATGGGTACATATTTTGTATTAATTTGATGATTTTATGTTGATACTCCAAACAGTTAGGCTGACGCGCGCGAACACATCTCATTACAAATATTATTTTAAAAGAGTACCCAAAGTGGGGGTCTTTCTGAAATATCCTTATTGACGCAAGGTTTTCCAAGGTTAAAGGAAAATGACAGACTCCAAACAGTAAAAACCAACGAGCGCGATTAAATGTTAGTACGTAAAATTACATTTTAAAACATTCTTTCATTTAAATTTTAAAGTTATTTTTTAATTATTTTACAAATTCATTTGCATATTATGTTTCACTAAAAATATCGCTCGAAATAATGTATGTGAATGTGTGCAATACGGGAATCAAGTGATCTGCCTCCCCGTGGCGATTCCTGGGTAAAAGTTTTGACCCTAGATCACTTTCAGCTAAAGATCACACCTATCGGCAAAAAAATTACACGCACATATATACAACAAATACATGCATACAACACACATACATACGTACATACATACAACACACGCACATGCATACAACACACAAACATATATTCACACACATACATGCATACAACACACAAACATACATACGCACACATATATACAACACATACAAAATAATAATAATAATCAATTCAATTAAATTTTCATCAAGGTTCGAAGGAAACCACATATTCTAAACCGTTAGGGCGACGAGTGCGATTCAATGCTAGCACGTAAAATCCCATTTTGAAACATATTTTTTCATTCAAATTTTAAAGTTATTTTTTAACTATTCTAAAATATCAAGTGTATAACATAGTTGACTAAAAATAGTACTCGAAATAATTTTAAAGTTCCTTCATTAAATAAATATTCAAAATTGTTCTTCCCAAATTCCCATCACCAGCATGTGTTATTTATGATAATGGATAGATATAAAAGTGGTGGAAGTCATTCTAAGAAATTCTAAACCAATATTCATACATGATTTGAAGAAAACTATAAACTCCGAACGGTTAGATCGACGAGCGCACGTCAATTTCATTGCAAAAAAAAATTAAAGTCCCCCTATTAAACATTAATATCCGCGTAAAACTCCAAAAAATGAAAAAATAATTCAATCTTAACAAAATTACTCCTAAAAAAATAATTCATTAATTCACCATGAATGCTCCCTCCTTAATTAATTCTTCATTAAAATATCAACCCCCGAAAAAAAAATATATCCTTCGCGTATGATTAGGCTAAAATAATAATTTCGCCCAAAATACCCACTTAACTCATGTAAGAGTACAGTGGAAAAAAAAAATCAAACTCCCCAAAATTTCTGCTTAAAATCAAAAAATAAACTCTTAAATTACACCAAACTGAAAATTTTAAAGTTGCCACATTAAAATTAAAAACCACTCGTACAATAGTACAGAAAAAAATATTCTATGCCACCCAAAATATCCGCTTAACCCCTTATTTAAAACACGGTGAAAAAAAAAAAACAATCTACCCAAAATTTCGGCTTAAAATCGAAAAAATAGATCCTTAAACTAAAGTTCACCGAAAAATTTTAAGTCGCCACATTAAAATTAAAATAACACCCTCATACTATAGTACGCCGAAAAAAATTCTAACTCCCTAAAATTCCCGCTTAAAATTAAAAAAAAAAAATCTTATCTAAAACTAAAGTGCACCGAAAATTTTAAAGTCCCCGCATTAAAATTAAAAATCATCATCATACTATAGCACGCCGAAAAAAATTAAAGTCCCTAAAATTCCCGCTTAAAAAATTAAAAAAAAATTCTTATCTAAAACACACTCATCCTCTAAGATGACGTCATCTTAACCTTGCGTGACGCCCGATGACCTTCACCCCACCCCCCTCTTAGACGACGAACACCCGATGACCTTCAACCCCTCTCAGAGGTCACCACCCTCCACCCGGTGAGCTGGAACTTTCATTACTATACCACTCATGCGTAATACAATAGGACTTCAATTTAAAGAACTCTGTATTTCATGAAGATATTTACTTAACGATTTTTTCTAGTGAACCTTGACTTCGAATACCGTTAACATGTAAATTAATCAACTAAGAGGTTGTTATTTCGATGTATGTCTGAATTTATTTTAAAGGATTGTATGAAAAATGAATTTACTCATGCATTTATTTATTTGCATGAATAAATTCATCCACTATTTATTTGCATTCCAAAGATTAATTCTCAAAAATTTCAATACAATAAGAAAAAGATTCCAGGTTCACGTAAATGTTCCAAAAGTATTGTTCGGATACTTAAAAACGTGCGAATTTTTCTATGAACAGTTTATTTTTTTACTGAGCCCTAAAGTAATTTTACATTTTTTTTAAAGTTAAGGATTTGCAATAAAATAAGAAAAAAAGATAAAATTGTGCTACACAGTTTTTGTTTACTTCATTTTATTATTCTTTTTTACATTGCCTTATTAAAATTTTTCCCGTATGTTTAGAATTCATAAAAAATGTTATTGCCAAGATTAAAATAATTTTTTTCCAATATTTCCATTTTGTGTGTCTTTTTAATTTTATGTGTGTGTATTTTATTTTACAAATTCTACGAATTTCATAAGATTTCTATTCGACGAAATTTCTTCATAACAACGTGTTTTTAAGTGCAGCAATGCGATTTCGCAAAATGTAAGTTTCACTTCATTATTGTCCAATAGATTTTGAATCCTTTGAAGAAAATTAATAACATTCCACTGTACAGTAAAGCTATGCCATACATGTGCTGTAAATCAAATAGAAGTGTCTATTATATATGGATTATTTATTCTGTCAAAGCAAATGGATGCTCAGCAATTAAGTTTCCAATATACAAAGGCTAATAAAGAGTGACGTTTTAACAACGTCTAATTCATAGGCACAGTGTAATGGAGACTTCATTCCTGAGTATCCTTTTGCACTGCAAGGATAAACAATCTGTATATAAGAGCTACTTCAAATTAGCTTTACAACACATAATTGGAAGGCTATAATATTCTTGAAAGGAATTGAATAATTGTATAATAATATTACACACTGATGAAAATTTGTTTCTAATGTTGATCGAAACGGATTTTGATATTCAGCGAGTCAAATCATTGCATTAATACTAGTGTCTTGATGGAAATTTACACCTTCTTATTAAACTCAAAATATACAAATAAATACTTAAAAGGTGTTAAAAAAACTTCTTTTTCGTTCTTGTTTTTTACTTTTTCTATTTCTAATCAATTATATTCTTTTATATTCCTTTGAAATAGAATGCGAGAGCATTCGAAAGATCTAAGGTAAAATAATAAATAAATAATATCTATATTTCTGCAACACATATTAATTATTTATTTGTATATTTCGGTTTTCGATATGTTTGTCATTTTCAAGTGTTAATTCGTAGTTACGCTATAACAACTTTACTTTGTGAATGTTTATAATCATGCCTGTCATGTTTTCTATATAATTAAATAAAATATCTCATTTTTTTATTTTTATTTCTTTTAAGACATATTAAAAGATACATAGTGGTAATAAAAAATATTCCAATACCTGAGACAGTAACGACCCTTACTTTCAAGGAAAAGGGATGTTATTTGCATTGCCAATATTTTAATGTTTAAGTTTTATATTAGGGTAAAAAATTAATACCGAACTTTAATAAGTGTAGGATTTTGATTATGAAGTACCTTTTGTATTTCACAGCAAAAATATTTTCAAAAGGAATTTATGTTGCTAAAACAAAATACGTAAATAAAATGTTCCGTGCAAACAATCAAGAAATAAATGCTCTTTCACTTAAGATTTGTTTTATAATAAAGTTGATACTAAATTATTTTATAATATATAGAATTTAGATCAAATTTCCTGTCTTTGTTTTACGAATTTAAGAGGAATTATTGGTTTAAGTCAGATACAAACACTGAACTGTACTTCTAATAACCGTAGTTCTAGGAAGATTTTACTTCATTAAGAGATTTATTTTTCAAAATATAACAAACAACCTTTTTTGATATGGAAAGTCCTCCATATTTTGAATGCCTGTATTTTCTAAAAGAAATAATCTCTTTATTAGTCGCGTGTATGATTTTACCGTATACCCCAGCTTATAGTGTGCACTGCTCTAACAAGCAGATTCATAAAAAAAATACATGTATATGTTATGTAAAGAAACACTGTTTAAAAATAGAAAGACAATCGATTTTTTAAATTTACTTAATTATGATTTAAATTTACGGCCAGGTTTTGTTTAAGAATGCCATTATATGTTCTTTCTTTTTTTGATAAGTGATAAATAAATTGCTATCATAATTAATATAACGTAAAAATGAACTTCGCTGATTATTAAAATTAGAAAAATAGTGGTAATAGAGTGCGAGTAACGTTATTATTACATTCAGCTAATCCGGAAAATGCTTTTTTACTATATATTTTGCATTATAGCGAACGGTTTGCCAATAAATTGTATTTCCCATTATTGTGAAAAGCAAAGTTACCTAATATCTAACAAAATGTATTCGTGATACTTTCTACTTGTGCAGCTATAAATTAATTTATTGGTTGTAAACCAAGAAACAACAATTAAGATTGAATCTTGCTTCTAGTAAATAAAAAGTCGCTTCTCCAAAACATAATCACTTACCTTAATTTACTACTGTGCGTATCGAAGTATAAAAATAGGAGGAATGATGTGAAGTTCTAATATATTTCTTCTGTATTATTTTTACAATTCTAAGAAAATGCGGGCAATTGTGCAATGTTTCTAGATCTTGCATCTCAAAGGAAGAAGATAATTTATTTAGTGATTTTTTTCGTTAGAAGTTACTTGAAAATGATAGACAATTTCATCATTCGGAACTAATTTCCTGTGTTGCGAAATAAATGACAGTTTAAATTGCTTCGTAAATCAACTTGAGTGGTTGTTAGCGGGACCTTGAAAAATGATTACAGCACAAAAAATCATTATGTATTGTTCGAACTGTCAAAACTCTAAAATAACATTTTTTATTTCTTTAGTTGCTTTTTCATGTGATTGTATGTGCGTTTTGATTTTCATTATAGTTATGTAGCTCCTAAAGTGGAGCAGTAATGCTCTGTTTTCTTTCTCGCTGTAGAAAAATAAAATAGATGTTTTTTGTCGTGTGAATCAACGGTTATTAATGTGTTGTGTGTCAAAGAATTAATAATGAAATGTGCATTTTTTAAGGGATAAGCATCCTACACAACGATTAAATAAAATCAAATGCTCGGAGAAGAAAATAACAAACGGAATAATATTCAACAAGGATCGAATCGGATACGTCAAAAAAAGAAGAATTGATGAATCGGGCGAGTAGAATTTTATTTACCTTTCATTCAGAAGTTTTGTAAAATAAATTTGATTAAAGATAGGTAGAGGTTAATCCCCTTACTCACGCCTAAACAAGAATAGGAATAAATATTCTATTAGAAAATTGACATCTGAAATTAGTAATTGCGAACGAGATAATACAAATATAAAATGCAAGACAATTAATGTATCACATACTCTTTTGTTTTCCATTATTGTGAAAAGAATAGTTATCCGATGGCAAAAAAATGTATTTGTGATGCTTTGTAGATGAGCAGCTACAAAATTAATTCATATCATTCTGTTCGTTTTAAACCAAGAGGCATTCATTAAGATACAATACTCTCTTCTTGCCAATAACATCCATAAAAAGTTATTTACATTAATTTACTGATGTACATGCACTCGGATAAAAATATTACGAACGTCGTACAAACCAATTAACGCTATTACTTTTTTAAGTCAAAGAAAATTCAGGTCATAATGCATTACTTCTAAAAATTCTATCTCAAATAAAGTAGATAACCTATTTAGTTAATTCCTCATTAACAATTACTGAAAAATAGCATATTTAACCCCATGACTGCCCAGCAAAAGGGTAAAATTTTAATGTTGTTTTCTTTGTAATTTATTAAAAATATTAAAAAAAGATGTTTTTTCCAACCTGATACAAAATATGTTATTACGTATAGGTGTATAATCTTTGAGAGTATTAATCCTAACTTAATTTTTCAAAACTGGGTTTTATTTGTAGAATTATATTAATTTAAATATTACTTATGTTGCAGTGAAACCTGCAGCTTGGTGTGCGAAAATATCCGGTCGCGGCAGTCAGGAGGTTAAAGTTATCACATTTAAAATATCACATTTAAAATTGAGAAAGACCTAAAATAATTATACAGTGTCAAGGAAATATGTCATGTTCTTTTTCATTCATAATTGTGAAGAGGAAATTCATCAAATACCTAACAAAATGTATTCGGGATGTATTTTAGATTTGCCGTTAGAAATTAATTCATATAATTCAGTTGGTTGCATACCAAGAGCCATTCATTAAGATACAGACATACTACTGGCTAAAAACATCCGTAAGAAGGATCTACTTACACAAATTTACTGATGTGCATATACTCGTATAAAAATATGACAAATGACGTGCAAGCCTGTTATAGTGCTCCTATATTATTTTATGTAATTCAAAAAAAAAAAAAAAAAAAAAAAAAAAATAAGTCTTTAATGCATTACTTCTAAGACATGTATCTCAAATGGAGTATTTAGTATATTTAGCGAATTCCTTATTAAAAAAAATACTTGAAAAGTAGCTCATTTGAAATTAGTATTTGCGAAAAGTATAAAATAATTACAAAGCGTAAGAAAATAAACTTGTCATGTACTTTTATTTTACTTTTATATTTTCCATAATTGTAAAAAAAGTATTTATCGAATACCCAACAAAGTTTACTTTTGATGCTTTGTATGTATGAATTTACAAATTAATTCCTATCATTCTGTTGGCTGTAAACCAAGAGACATTCATTAAGACACAAATTCACTTCTGGATAATAACATATATATAAACATCGACTACTTACACTAATTTAGTGATGTGCATATACTCGCATAAAAAAAAAGACGAATGACGTGCAAACCTATTAAAGATCTGCTGTATTACTTTTAAAATTCAATGAAAATTCAGGCCATAATGCATTACTTGTGAAATTCGTATTTCAAATGAAGTAAATATTTTATTTAATAAACTCGTCATTAAAAATTACTTAAAAAAAATAGTACATTAAAATTAATATGTGTAGCATTTTCGGTGTGAAATTACAAATTAGTTCATATAATCCGTTAGCTGTAACCCTAGAGACTTTCATTTAGGGCATCTCTTCTGAATAATAGCACTCGTAAAGAGCATTTTTAGGCGTAAAACTATCTGTAGGAAATTTGCCCAGGTGAAGAATTTCCCAAATAGTTTATTTAATGAATTCTTTATTAAAAATTACTTGAAAAATATTTCATTAAAAATCAATATTTGAGAAAGAGATAAAAACTATAAAATGTAAAAAGGATAAAAATTCCCAGGTTTTTACTTTCTTCTTTTTTATAAATTGGCGTTTCTGATTATTTTGAAAGAAAAAAAAGCTATCTAATACTTCACAAAATGTATTCGTGATTCTTTCTACTTGAGCAGTTACAACGTAATTTATCTCATACCGTTGGTTGTAAACCAAGAAGCATTAATTAAGATAGAAACTCGCTACTGGTGAGTATTGCCCATAAAGAGTTACTTACCTTAATTTAGTGCTATGCGTATCGTCGATAAAAACAGGAGGAATGCCGTACAGACCTAATATATTTCAGCTGTATTACTTTTGTGATTCAAGGAAAATTCAGGAAATAGTACAATACTTCTAAATCTTGTACTTCAAATAAAGGAAATAATTTATATAGCTTTTTTATATATTTTTTTCATTAAAAAGTATTTGAAAAAAGCCCATATGAAGTTGGTGTTTACGAAACAGATACAAAAATTATAAAATGCAAAAAGATAAATTATACTATGTAATTTCTGTTTACCTTTATTTCTTTTAAAACAAAATTTCGGAAATATCTATTTAAATCGTAGTTAATGTAGTTTAAAATATATTAACTAATGGGTATTTCAATTCAAAGAAATTAATTATTGGGGAGGGGGTCTTTAAAGCTTTTTTAATATAAGAATTAAAAATACTGCAATGTATCTCACTCGATTATTTTTAATTGTCAATAAAGAAAATAATTCTTATTATACTGTATTAAATATGTTATAATAAAAGAAATCTTATACATTTATTTCATACGCATCATTTGTTTGTTTATTTATTGCAATGCTTCGTAATATTCGGCCGACACTGATGACCAAACAATAAGATACATTGAATATATATATATATATATATATACTAGCAGCCTTCGCCTAATACGCTGGTCAGTTTCTTTGAGAGAATCTTGAATCAAACGAAATGCTTTAAGTAAAGATTTAAAAATAAATTTTAAAGCATCTAATAAAATAGCCATAATTGTTGTCTTATTTTATAATCTCACATAATCGAGTTCAAAATTTTGTTGACGACATAATAGACAAAATTCCTCTAAAATCACTATGTTTAAGTATATTTCAGTAGATTTAATGTCTTAAATTCCGTGCTTCTACTTAAAACTGATACAGAAATGTGGCAAAATGTCCTAAAAGTATGACCATCTGATTAAACTCTCTTAGGTAAGCATTTCTAAAATAAATAAAATGCATATTTAACTTTGTTTTAGTAGATTAGTTATCCTCATGTTCAAACCTTTATCTAAAGTATGGCGGAATGACCTAAAACTCTTATACCTCCCGTTAATCCTTTAGGAAGGGGAAGTGAAACTTCTAGAATTGATTAAATAAATGTTTAATATATTTTTAAAGGTTTGTTATCGTGAATTTCACGATTCTACCTAAAGTTGTTGCTGGGTTATGGTTAGTGATGGACGATTTTCGAAAATTTACCAATAAAAAAATCGTCATCGTAAAAAAACACATTCAATACAATCATCGTTTATTTCCGGAATCTGCAATCCAGATGTTCTACAATCGTTTATAAAAAATCATTTATTTTTACATGCTTATGAAGTCGATTTTAGTAAATACACGGGAACTAATAACAGAGGGAGGCGCAAATAAAACTAGTCGTTGGGGGGCCACCGTAATACTTACCCATCATGGATATGCATAATATAAAATATGAAAATAAAACACGTGTAAACTACTTATAGAATGCATCGCAATTCGAAAACAAAGTTTAAACTTACATTTACATAATTCTAATGTAAATAGTAATGCTCTATTAATGAATTGCTGTTGAGCCAATTTCGACAAATTATAAAACGCCAAAATACTCAAGTAGTACCGGATTGCGTAAAAGAAACATCCTTATTTCTCCAAAAATAATAATCATATTAACTGACAGTTTATGGAGTCTGATTAAGCGTCTCATTTCCAATTAAAATATATCTTTCATCTGAAATTTAAATGAAATATAGGGTCATGAAAAATCGAAGAATGTGGAAAACAGGATTACACATATCTCGACTACTAATAATCCGATTGACTTTGTTCTTTATGGAAAATTTATGTTATTTTATTGCATTTTACGTCAACGTCTTAAAATAAAAATTTTCAAAATTTTTTATATACCTTTCATCTGAACGAATTTTTTGAGTCCGAAAAAAATAGTTCCGGATAATCGAGGTTACTGATATTAAATAGGCTTCTTCCCATTCTTAAATACTAAGAACATACAAAATTTCAAGTCTCTATCGCAGTTTGTTCGGGAGATAGAGCGTTTACGGACAGACTGACGGACGGCAATTTTTTTTCTAAACATATGTTTTTTTGGAATCTCCAGTGTCTGAAACGTGTAAATCCGTCAAAAATTTTTTTCGATTTTCAAAACGATTGCAAGACTTACCCTATACTACGTATGATGGGTAAGTAAAAGCAAACCAAAGTGAAGCTGTTAAGGAGCCACAATAGTGGAAAAGTTATGTTACGGTGTCTCCTGATTGCAAAAAGTAGAAAAAACGCGATTAAACTTAAAACAAGTTGGAAATTGCACGTGAAGCGTAGCAAATTAGGTGCGTTCGTACGATAACGAAGTTTTAAAAATATTACTTTCATATATCAATCTCATAAAATTGTAAATAGTAATTTACAATTAAAACGCTCATCAAACAATGTTCTCCCCATACCATTATGTAATGGAATACTTTTGTGTGGCCTTGTAAATCAATAACAAATGTTCTTTGCACCACATATTATGTATGATGTATATTATAATATGTACTTTATAGTTTCATATTAATTTTATTAAGTTCGCATGAGTGTAACACGATTAAAATGCATTTGAAACATTTTTTCCCATTGACCGTAATGAACGGAATACTTTTGATTGCCCCTGTAATTGATCTATGCACACGATTATCAAAATATTTGAAATAACTCGACAGAATTATGTAATAATTATGTATTTTAAATTTCAAACGTATAGAATATGTTTGAAACTTTTTCCCCATCGACCATAATGTAATTGAAAACTTTTGATTGCCCCTGTAATTGATCTATGCACACGATTTTCAAAATATTTGAAATAACTCGACAGAATTATGTAATAATTGCGTATTTTAAATTTCAAATGATTAAAATGCATTTGAAACTTTTTTCCCCATTGATCGTAATGTAATGGAATCCTTTTGATTGCCTCTGTAATTGATCTATGTATCCGATTTTCATAAAATTTGAAATGACTCGACAAAATTATGTAATAATTATGTATTTTAAATTTCAAACGTATAGAATATATATGAAACTTTTTCCCCATTGACCATAATGTAATTGAAAACTTTTGATTGCCCCTGTAATTGATCTATGCACACGATTATCAAAATATTTGAAATAACTCGACAGAATTATGTAATAATTGCGTATTTTAAATTTCAAACGATTAAAATGCATTTGAAACTTTTTTCCCCATTGACCGTAATGTAATGGAATACTTTTGATTGCCCCTGTAATTGATCTATGCATCCGAGTTTCATAAAATTTTAAATGACTCGACAAAATTATGTAATAATTATGTATTTTAAATTTCAAACGATTCGGTTGGGTAGTTTTTGAGTTGTTATATGCGGACGGACTGAACGACCACTATAGGTGCTACGTATTATATAATTACGAACGCACCTAAAAAGGCAGTTTAAATAACAAAACTAAGAATATTTTGACAATTAGCAGCAAAATAGATAAAAAATAAGAATTAAAATCATCCTTGTGGCAAAAGCAGGAACTAAAAGAATGATGAATGAGATCAACATTTTTTGATTGATTTTTTCTACTTCATTTAAATGAGTTCAGTATTTTTCTCATTATTAGAAGACCTTTCGCTGGAATACGTTAAACGTACCTCCCCACGTCCCTTAGGTGGGAAAAAATGAGGGGAGAGGCAAGGGAAGTGCATAATATGAATAAATATCCATAAATAGCTTACCATCGATATAAGACAAAAAACGTATCGACTAAATTTAAAAAAATGCCCCCCCCCCACAGGGAGGGCAAAGTGTGGGGTTAAGGCTTGAGAAATATATAGCATCAAATAGGGGTCACAAATATTTCCATTCATCTATCACATGTGTCAGTAAAAGTTGAAAAGGTGCACTAAAAGGTGCTAGGAAACTGAGATTCCAAGAACTCTTTATCTAACGGCAACAGGAAAAATTCATGCAACAGATACAAATTTACACTTAAAATAAAAATATCTGTTTTTACATTATTATCACATTATTTATATTTAATTAACATATTTGTTTAAAGTCAATTTGTTTATGTAATTAGATTTTACGATGATCTTTTCATGATTATTTTTTGAAGGGGAGACAAAGCGGCAAAACAGTATGTTCCTAAAGGGATATTGTGCAGTTAAACTTCCCTCCGCCAACCATCCATGGTTAGTTGTGGTGCAGCATCTACATGGATCTTGAGACAATGCTTCATAACATTTTCGGTAAAAGGAACTCAAACGGAAATACGATTTAAGAGTGAATGCCACACACACACACACAAATTACCATTACAATTAGATCAATTTATAACGCGATTTTTCACTCGTTAAATCATTTATAACAGATGTAAATTTCCATGTGGGTATGATTTCGTATGCAGCGTTTTCTGCAATTTTCATATATTCACCTTCGATTTATTCTGTTGAGCTGATCCATAATATCATACCAGATTACGTGATATTTAATGTTATTTGTGTGAGATAGTCTTCCAGCGTTCGCGTCCGGGATGGCTCAGTTGGAAGAGAAATTGGCGGATTCAGCCAATACATCCCTGGTTCAAAACCAGGTCCGGACTTTTTCCATCCACATGAAAAATTTACATATGTTATCATTACAATACTTTCCTTTGAAGATATGCTTGCAGAATAAAAACAAGTTGGAAATTGCACGTGAACGTACAAATGAGGTGCGTTCGTACGATAACGAAGTTTTAAAAATATTCAGATCTTGCTGATATAGTAGAGCATACTTCGGATACAGTATTTACGTATTGTGTACAGTTTTGTACACAAAGATTTAGTCGAAATCTTTGTGTTTCTGTAAGTGTGCAGGAAGTAATTTTTATTACACCTCAGCAACGTATACCTTATTCATAAAATGTGAAATAGTTGAATATAATTAAAACACACCCCAAACAATGTTTCCCCTTACAGCATTATGTAGTGGGATACTTTTGTGTGGCCCTGTAATTTAATAATAACAATTATTTGCATCACAGATTGTATGGAATGCATATTTAAGTATATATTTCATAGATTCATGCCAATTCTATTATGTTCGAATGAATGTAACATCATTAAAATGCATTCGAAACTTTTTCCCCATTGACCGTAATGTAATTGAATACTTTTGATTGTCCCTGTAAATGATCTATTCATCCGACTTTCATAACATTTGAAATGACTCAAAAAAATTACGTAATAATTATATGTTTTAAATTTCAAACGATTAAAATGCATTTGAAACTTTTTTCCCCATTGACCGTAATGTAACGGAATCCTTCTGATTGTCCCTGTAATTGATCTATGCATTCGATTTTCGTAACATTTGAAATGACTCGACAAAATTACGCAATAATTATATGTTTTAAATTTCAAACGATTAAAATACATTTTAAACTTTTTTCCCCATTAACCGTAATGTAACGGAATCCTTTTGATTGTCCCTGTAACTGATCTATCCATCCGATTTTCATAAAATTTGAAATGAATCGACAAAATTATGTTATAATTATGTATTTTAAATTTCAAACGACTCGGTTGGGTAGTTTTTGGGTTGTTATATGCGGACAGACAGACGACAGACAGACGGACAGACAGACAGACGGACGGACTGAGCGACAACAATAGGTGCTACGTATTTACATAATTACGAACGCACCTAAAAAGGATTATTAATATAATATAGAAAATAGTGTTTTCTTATGTGCTACAGATAATATATCATATTATCATTACAATTAGATTAATTTATAACGCGATTATTCAATCGGTAAATCAATTGTAACAGATGTAAATTCCCATGTGTGTATGATTTCGTATGCATTATATTAATTGTTGTTTTTACATAAATGAATCTATCTAAGTCACTATTTCTTCTTTTTAATGAATGTACCTTTCTTTTATTTCATTTTTTATTTTTCACAAAATATTTTCTGACTCAAATAAAGTGTTTAGAATTTATATAAATGGCAGACATCACTGTCAAGAATATATTACTCTTACTGATAAAATATTTTTTTTTTCTTTACATTAAAAAAAAAAAAATCCCCTTCCTGTGTTGCATTTGCATGTCAAATCAAAATACTCATGAATACTCATAATTCATGAATATTTCATGACGCAATTTGAATTTTTGATTTTAAAATATTTACTTGCTGATACACATTCATAGAAAAAATATGCGATACTGCGAATGAAATGTAACCTTTTATCAAGAAGAAGAAATGTTATATTTTATAAACATGTCCTGAATAAAACCTGAGAGATGCATAGAATATATAAACATTTCAAAGGAAATATTTATAAAAATTTTTAATGATTTTCTTACATAACAAAATAATTAAATAAATTTGAATTCGGTCTCAACTAATTTTTAAAGATCTCGTCTACCCACACGAAAAATGACACATCTCAACAAAAGTAAATTTCACATGAGAGGCAAAGTTAAATTTGCATGATTTTAGTGTAACGTGAAATTACAGCCCTTAGCATTGCATGTAGGAATGAAAACTTGATGAATAGAATAAAATCGTTTGAAATGAAGATATAAGATGAGGTTTAGAGAGTCGGGTAATTTTACCTGGCCACATACTCAGCCGTTCTTATGTGACCAATAATGGACATATAGCGTAGCATTTTCCGCATAGCTACACTTGTGAAACTGTTTGTGCAACAAGACTCACTAATAAACTACCTATTAATGGAATAAAACGAAAAAAGAATTGTTGTGAGATGCATCTTTTTTCTTGCAGGGGAGAAACCCGTAAGAAAAAACCCAAAATTTTTATTATTGGTTTTAAAGGAATGAATTTTGGTGTACTATTTAAGAATCTTCTTGTAAGGAATAATTAGCAAAAAAATTCACTTTTTATTAAAAAGTATATTTTTATGGGGATTTTTATGATTTTTTTTTTTTTTTTTTTTTTTTTTTTGTGTCGAAAAATACACTTTTTAAAATTACTAATCCTCATTCAATTTTCAATATTTTGGTATTACTAAAATTTCTTAAATAGTGTTACAGTATATAGAAAAGAACTACCCAGTTAAAAAATCAGCAAAAAACATTTAAAAAAAAGTTCAGGTAAAATACCGGTATTTGGAACTAAGGTTTTTTGAAGGTAAAAAACCCCGCATTTTCCATGAAAAAATAATATTCAGGTATTTTACAAGTATTTGGAACTAAGGTTTCTTGAAGGTAAAAAACCTGCAATTTCCCTGCATATGTGTGAAAACAAAGATTTAAATTGCACATATCTCAATTGTACTCAAAATAAACAATAACCCCTCCTCCCCCCAATTTAGAAGCAATAGGTATAGGAACCCAGCGAAAAGGAATAAATATTAATTAATTAATGAGATAATTAGAAATTAGTATTTTACGGCTGGATGGATAGTATGGTAGGTGCGGCGTAATCATGCCGGCCACCGGTAAAATCAAAAATGCCGTACTAAAAAAAAAAAATTAAATTTTAAAGAAAATTAATTAAAATCATTAATTTTATGTGATAATTAGTCGATTTCCCAGTTTTTATCTAAAAATTCGAAAAAAAAAATATTTTTCCTAAAAATGAAAAAAAGGTCTAAAAATATTCTAAATTTAGAAATCAAAACATTAAAAATGGAGAAAATAGTTAAAGTTTTTAATACAAATGCTTAACAAACAATTACAATATATAGATATAATTACAATATATAATTACTGGGTACATTTGAGGCCAGTGTATTGTCTTGAAGTTTTTTAATCTTGAGGTATTTTTTTCAAAGTTCAAAAATTCCACGTGGTCGCTACGGGGTCTGAATTGCTGCCGTCAGGGGTGAACGGGACGCTATCTTGTGGATATATATCTTAATACTTATCCCCATTAGGCTGAACTTAGCGTTATTTAGCTCGAATTCGAACACGTGGTTCTAGATTAATTTGGAAGAAATAATAATAAAACTTTAATTAATGCAAGAATTTTTATGAGAAAATTTTTATAAACTAATCTTAATTAAAAATTAGTCTATGGAGATGATTTTTACAGGATTTGAGAATTTTTAATTAAGAGTTTAAGCAATTAAATACTTAGAATTGTGGAACTTAGTATCTGTAAGCACCAATAGAATTAATTGGCAAAGGGATGTGACAATTAATTACTTATAATTTAATTAATAATTGTCCTAAAAACATGCAACTTACCTCAAAATGTAGCTGAGATATTCTCGCAACTAAATCAATAGAATGTTCCTGTCCCGCGGGCCGTGGGTCGCGCCTATTCTTGTATTTTGAAGAGCATTTCTGGGACACGTCCTCATGTAACAAAACGAAGGCTTGAACTAAGAAATTGTAAATATTCACTAAGTCATTAAGTCACTAAAGGTAAATTGAAGGCTATATTTTTCTTCAAAATACCTGAAGTACACTTATCAAAAATTAGCTAAGTCACTGAAGGTAAATTGAAAGTTATATTTTCCTTCAAAATACCTGAAGTATACTTATCAAAAATCAGCTCAGTCACTAAAGGTAAATTGAAAGCCATTAACTTGCTGATAAAAGCCTCTAAACAACCTTTAAAAATCTGTGCATTTTGTTTCAGTTTTCAATTTCCTTCAAATTACCTGAAGTGACCTTCAAAATACCCGATTAGTAATTTGGAGGTCAGATAAATGCCTGCTTAAAATCTTTTGATAAACAGTAAATTCCCTCAAATATACCTGCGCTTTTAATTTGCCTTCAAAATCCCTGTAGAAACCTTCAAAATCCCTGTAAAATCTTATTTTTTCTAAAGGTTTTTTGCTGATTTTTTTACCTGGGTAAGGAGAGATATTTTTAATTTTCTATTTTAATCGGCTGAAAAAAATTAAGCATGATAAATTTCCTTAAATTCGTTATAATTTTCATGTTTACCAATTTATGTAAAATTTTCAGAAATAGTTAAAAAAAAATATCTGTCCTTACTTTTGTTGCAAATTATTTTAAGATTCTAAAAACATAAACACTTTGTTTCTAAATCATTTTACCACTGAGCCTTAGTACTTTGAACTTAGGCAAAATATGAAAAAAGTCATTTTCAGGAAAACACGTTTTAAACGCCCGCTTGTCTTTTAAACTCTATAGTGAGTACAATTTAAAAAGCTCATTTACTACCTGTTCCAAGTGTCCCCGAGTTCTGAAATTTTGCCTTAATTTTCGCAAATATGTATTCTGTCGTTTTCAAGGGATTTTTTTTTTTTTTTTTTTTTTTTTTTTTTTTTTTGAACTTTTGATGATTTTTGGCCGAAAATGGGTTTCGGGTTTCTCTTAAATTGTATATTCCGGGTGTACATGAATCTACAAAATTAGTAGTATCATTATTTTTCTTTAGTGAATCTACACTGCAAATTCGAGAAACACTAATTAAACATAATTATTAACGCTTCTAAGTAAAATAGTTTTTGTTTCGTGCGTCTTGTGCATGTGTTGTGCCAGGAAAACATTGTGCAAAACATGTTGTTAAAATTAAATTTTTTTTCCAGAAATGCACTTAATGATATTTATTGGTAAAATTAGTCATAAAGCACCCGCAATCTCCTGCAATTTTTTTTTCTATTTAAAATTGTGTAATTTTATATTTTATTTAAAATTGTGTAATTTTAAAGTCGCCATGTATAAATTGTCTTGAAAATGTTTCATATGCGTTTTTTTACTGCATTGTAAAACATTGTAAACATCAGAAAATGTAGAAACATTGTGTGATGTTTACTATGTTTTGTTAATTTGGTAACAATGTATTGTGCAGCATAACACTATTGTAAGTGTTACTGGTTGCGGCCAGGAAATGCCAGATGAAGGGCCAGGTGAGTTGTTTACATGCCTTTTATGATAAGCAGAAATTATTACGGGTAGGTGGTAGGTTAAATAATTCTGACTTATCAGTAAGAAAATATTTTCATCAACAGAATTTGTAACACAACTTAAACAGAATTAAAAACACTATTTTAAAGCACATTTATTGATAGTAACACGTTTGAAATATATTAAGAACACAATCCTAGATAGCTTCACTTTTGCAACATACTAAGAACAATACCACAACACACAAAACGTTTTGTATATGAAGTATTCTATTTCAGAACACATTAATATGTTGTAAATATGATAACAAAAAGTCTTCTAAAGTGTGTTTATTTTTGTGTGTTGAGAAATCGCAATGCAATTGTGTCCTTAAAGAATTCCGAAATCCTTAAGGATCTAAAAAAATATGTTTTGGAAAAATTTAAAGAATATTTGTCAGGTATTATTATAAGTACAAATTCTCTTAAAAATCTTAAATACTTTTTTAAAATACGAAATGTTTAATTTTGTACTTAAAGTACACACGAAACAACGAAATCAGTAATTATACCTAGTTATTATATCTCTCAGTTTAAGTATGTAATTTTAAACGCAAGTACACGAAATTCTTAAAGAACTAAAAAAATATATTTCAGAAAATCATAGCATCATTTCAGAAAATTTGTGAAAAGTTCAATTTGAAAATGAAAAAAATCCGTGAAAGGTCTATTTAAGAGACAAATAATTTTGTGAAAGATCCTGTTGGGGATAAAATGTTTTGTGAAGGATCCTGTTTGGGGATAAAATGTTTTGTGAAGGGTTCTATTTTAGGATAAATTATTTTGTGAAGGATCCTTTAAAGGACCTAAAAATTTCCTAAAAATATCCTTGCTTTTGCCACATATTAAGAACACATTCGTAGATAGCAACACTTTTGCAACATATTAAAAACTAAATCACAACAAATACATTACGGCCGATGGGGAAAAAAACTTTTAAAGTGAATTTTAAAGCTGTTACACCCTGTCAAACTTATTCAAATTTACATGCTTTCGCAAAGTGCTCAAAAATACGCATTATTTAAAATATGCAGTCAAAATAATAGTTACTATTCATTAACAGGGCCACTCAGAAGAATTAGATTACACAATAATAAAGGGGGGAATTGTTTGCGACATATTTTAATAACGTTAAACGATTTCAAGTATCATAAAATTGATATACGCAATTGAGACTTAATAATTAATACATAATATGAAGTGCATGGCATTTACAGGGCCACACATAATATTTCAAATCTTATATTATTATTCGAAGTACAGTATATTACCGATGATAGCTAATGGATGGTTGAAATGCATTTTTTTAATTATGATATGCGCTTTTAAAGTTTTCTAAATTTTCTGTATATTATATGGCGTATACAAATGTTATAGTTGATATACAGGGTTACACAAACGAGCTCATAAGGGTTACTGAATATGATAGTAATTAACTTAAACATGGTTTTTAAGTAAGTAATGCATTTTTACGTTGAATTGCTGTCAAATTACTAAGAAATGTTTGCAGAATATATATTAAATGATGTACAGCGTCACGCAAAGAATTAGCTACAGGGTTAGCCATAGATGATAATTTCTGGAAATGTGATTCAAGTAGTTTTAAGAGTGTGTTTGTTTGAACTAAATTTTAACAAAATAATGGCCTGTAATGAAGGTACTAGGTAAATTACAGGACTGAACAGAAATATTGAAGTATTTTCCATCTTTTAGAATAAAGTGCTGAAAGAGAAATATCAATCAGTTAAGCATTTCCTCACTAAACTAAATTTTCCCATCATATAGTACACATATATATCAACCGACGGATCAAATACAGGGCTGTTGAAAAGTATTGGAATACATATTTGGCTATGAACAGTAGCCTCTTATTTTCCTAAATGACAAAGTTTTGTTAAAGTTTTCAGGGAGTGTTGGAAAGTGTTTCATAATCTATGCTTAACGCATGATTTTTCTTACTTGTTGTAAATGACTTAAATTATAGGATTACAATATACCACTGAATTTAGAATATTCTTTTATGGATACCCTGTATATTAATGTAAATTTCATTAATGCATTAAACCATCACTAACGCACTCTCGAATATCTGCATTTGCCTTTTTCACAGTTCGCCTTCAACATTGTGAAAATAGTGCTTCATAAATCTGACATAAGTTCCAATATGAATGCTTTATGTAAGTGATAATTTTGACACATGGGAAAATATTAAGCTTTTTTTAATTAATAAGCAAAACATAATTTTTTAAAAAAGACTTTCTAAAAATGCGTGTGCGAATTTTCTTTGAATGCATAATATTTTAAATATTTCTATTCGACCAAGTTAAAAGGGAATATGAAGCATTGTGAAATAAGCTCTTTTTTATTTTACAAACTATCTACAGGTCGGTGTTGCCCGGGTTCGTGTTAATAATTTTAAATGTATAATGCAACCTCGCTTGTCCGAGCTAAATGTGACTGCTAGTATTTCAGATAAAGGTAATCTCTATTAATAGAAATTGCATATAGTATTAACCCCCCGTGTTCGCGAATGTAGCATCGCATAGACGATAAAACAATAGACTGTTACTTCAAATAATAAAAATACATAAAAATATGTTTAACAGCTCAACCTATTTAAAGGAAAATTCTCCACATTTTCACCTGTCAAGAATTGTTGGATATAATTGTCAGATAACACATTGCACAGGTTGTGAATAGAGCCACATGGCCATTGGAAACAAAATCAGTTTTCATTAGCGGCTTGGTTAACAAAAACTTCGTTTAATCGAAGTTCGTTTAAATGAGATTATAATGTAAGCAAAATCAGTATGAATAATATAGTATTTTTAAAAGAAAATCGTTTCAAACAAACCTAGTTTTGGAATCTCACTGCCTTTGCCGGCGGACATCCTCGAATTTGCACGATTTTATATTTTTAAAAGAACATTTACGCAAACAATCATACAGTTGAAGATTCCACTGTCTTCAGCAACGTACACTTTCGAATTTGTATGATTTTATATTTTTAAAAGAAATTGTATACAAAGAACTAAAGATATCTTGTTATAGTGGTTGCCGTTTTAATTTTTGAAGTTTAGCAACATTAAACATTCATTTCTGTGAAAAAGTGCCTAAAAACCAATGAAATATTTAGTGATATTGGGTTTCGGTATGATTTTAGACTGAATAACTTGCTTTAGTCTGATGCTTTTTTAACAGCAATTCATATGAATTCCCTAGTTAACAACTATCCAGTTCAACTCAGCTAACTCAGTTAATTAGCTATTATTAATTTGAATTACCTATGACAATAACCACCTAAATTCTGAATTATCACTGTGCAAAAGCTGTTATTGGTTTTTATTAAAATATTTCATTATTTCTTCAGAATATGTGATGTATATTACATCAGAATACAATAACTCACTGTACAATGGAACGGAGTTAAGAAAGAAAGAAAATAAATAAATGTGTTCTCAAAAAAATAAAAAATTCAAAATAAAAAAACCAACGTTATTTTTTGTAGCACCATAAAAACAATCCGCTAAATCCAGTTTTTGCCATAAAAATTGCAGTAAAATTAAATGTATTTTTTTTATTAAATCTAATTTTACAGCGATACTTACGGCAAAACTGCTGGCAACATTGCTGCCAGCATTTTTTGCCATAAATTTAACAAATCTTTATTTTTTTTTTATTTTTTTTTATTTTTTTTTTATTTTTTTTTTATTTTTTTTTTTTTTACAATGAGTGCTTTTTGAACAGTAGCATGAAAAAGTTTATATTTTGTCATGAATTTTCAAAGTTGTTTTGGAGTTATTTCATTTTTCTAACTTGATATTCATTTTTTCATGTTAAAAAGGGATAAATGATAGCATTTTATATGCTTTTATATTTTAAAGCATAAAGTCTCAAGCAACAAGAATAATAAACAGATTTTACAATTTTAAAAATAAAATTTTCATCGTTAATTAAGAAGCATGCACTGTTTAACGAACACAGTTAATGAGGTTTTGATGATTAAGAAGATTAATTAGTATGCATATGCAATGGGCTCATAACCGATAACTTTCTTTAAAGAGTCATTAAAATGTTGTTATTAGTATCTAGAAAAATAAAAATTAACGAAAATAATTCACCATTTTAACTGAAAACTAACTAAAAAATATTCAATAATTTGTCTTAAAAATTATTTCATTTGTAATATAAGCAATGTAATAAAGTAAAAAGTAATAAAGTATATAAAATGAATGGCTACGTACATTGTAAAAAATTTCTGCATCATGTCTGGAAAATAATGTATTTCATCTGATTACTAAAATCTGACTTCCTGAAAAGTTCCTTTTTTGACCTGAAACATTCCTGATCTAAGTAGTGAAACAACAGTATCTGAATCGAATGATCTAAAATTCACAAGTCAAATTTCTGATACTTTTCATAAACATTTTTGGCAATTAATTGCATATTTTCCCCAATGATGTTCCTGGAGTTCGTTTAAATATTGTTTGACTTTTGCTTACATTCATAGGCGTTGAATATTCATATTATAGGAGAATTTCAAATGAAAAATAGAAAGCTGTATGAATTGACATATAGTGTAAACATAGTCCGTCTATTATAAAAAAAATGAATAGCAAAGAAAAGAAATGATATTTTCAAATACTAAAATAAATCGGCTTATACTTCCTAAAAGCAACTGTTACAAAACATTGACACCTAAGTATTTTCCGCAAAAATACAAATGACTGTGTTTAAAAATTTATATAAAAGGTTATATATCATACACTACATATAAAATGAAAATTATAAAAATTGTAGAAAAAAAAAAAAAAAAAAAAAAAAAAAAAAAAAAAAAAAAAAAAAACATTATGAAATAACTCACTACCCGGTGGAAAATTGTAAGGAAATTTTGGAATGCAATACAACTCACTTAGTAAATATTGCCAATGAATTTTGGATAGAAATCTAAAAAAAAAAAAAAAAAAAAAAAAAAAAAAAAAAAATACTTTACAAAAATTTTGACCACAGGAACAAACCTGTCATCTGAAATGAGATTTTATGTAAGTAATTCGTGCACCCTGTAAAAAAAAATCGTTAAATTTACGGGAAAATCTGCTGGCAACTGCAGTAAAATTAGATGTGATAAAATAACTTACGTCTAATTTTACTGCAATTTTAACAGTAAAAACTGCTGGCAACATTGCTGCCAGCAGTTTTTGATGTAAATTTAACGAGTTTTTTTTACAGTGTAGTAACTTGTTTTAAAGACTTAATTAATGATTTATTCAAATAAAGTTACATTAATCCCACGGTAATTAGTCCGTTTATTACTGTCCTCGTTTGCAAACATGCTTGTCTATAAATTATTTTTATAACATTCTTTGCAATTTGAAAAAAAATAGTATAAACTTCACTTTTATATCAGCATGTAATGTACTTTTTCTGTAATTTTTTAAGGTTCCGTACTAGAACACGAAACAATTATAAGATCAATTTTATTTCTGTATATCCGTCTGTCACAACCATTTTACTCGTAAACTTTGGAACGCTGAAAATTCAAATTGGCTGAACTAATAAAGGCTATTAACTTACATATTTATGGATTATTAATTATGCATAATTTTTGTAGAAAAAATTTAAGAGACTCGTTTAAGCTACTTGAAAAAAAATTTCCTTTTATATAATGTGGTATATTATGTGAACACTTTCGTAACGTAATGCATTTTTCTTTTTTTTTAAATGTTTTCATAGATGTTGTCTAAAATGTTATGCAAATATGTTCCCCTCCCTCTATTTCCGAATCTACTGAAACTAAAATTATGAAAAAATAGGCTTAGTAGAAATTAGTTTAAACTTTACAAGAAAACTGTAGCAGTTACACTGTAAAAAAAATTCAAGAGGTTACTAAAAATTTCTTAGTAAATTTTTATTCCACAGAATTTTACAGTAACCATTACAAACTTTTTTTTTTGCTAGTGAACAAACATTTCTTTTGTAAACTGAAGAAAAGAATTTTTTGTATAACTAACTTAAAACTTTTTAGTATGAGCCACCAATCAAATTTTAGTAATAGCTCCAAAATTATTTTTAATAACCATTATGTGTACCCGAAGGGCAGGAGCTTCCTTCGAGCTGCATCCAGTGGGTAAAAAGAGAGACTTCTGAAACGGAAGATTTTCGGTAAAGCCGTAATAGATGGCAGCACCAAACATTGCTACCTACTCTGTTTTGACATGTTTCTAAAGAGGAGGGAAAGTTCAGAGATCATTACCCATAGTCACTGCTATGACAGGATTTTCATAATCCCTTTATTTACATTCGGTGCATATTTGGTGCCGGCCAGCATCGAACGCAGGTACTTTCAGCGTGCAGTTCGGTGCTATGACCACTAGGCTATCTGGGCCACGCCAAGTGAGTTTTAGTAATAGCTATTAAAAATGTAAAACTATTAACTCTATTCGTTGCTAGCTTTTTTCTAGTAATTCTTACAGATTCCTTGTAACCGAGTAAGATTACTAAAAATTTTTTAGTAATTACAAGGATTACTAAACTTTTTCTAGTAGATCGACCCTCTTTTTTACAGTGTACCATAGGTACCATAATTTGTCAAAATTACAAACTTTCATAGCACACAAACATCGAATTTCATGCAGGAAAAATGTGGAACTCTGGTACTATCTTTTAACGCATAAGTATTCAAGGATCGGAGATTTTAATTTTCGTAAAAGAATGTACGCAATAAGACGAAATATTAATCTTTGACAACACCTTACCGACTTGGACTTATATTGAGACATAAACGGTACACTCTATGCGAACATCGGATTTAAAAGCGCAGATAACAACTTTTAATGATATGTCTATGTAATGCAATACAAAAATTGTAATGTTAACCCATAACTGCTGTTAGCGGTCTCAGAGACTGCTGAGTTTTTCAATTTTTACAGTTTAACTATAGATATTAGTCAAATTTTGTTCCGTTTGGAGCCTTATTTCTACTTCTAGAAACTTTTGAATAGCTGAATTTTATTTATAATAGTCTGGTATATAAAGTTTAATACTTAAAAAGTATTTTGTAACATTTTATTCATCTTTATATTAAGCGGTCTGACAGACCGCTTATAGTATTTATGTGACAACTTTCGTCACAGTAGTAAGGTTTAAAACAACAAACATCACATCATTAAAAACAGACAAATTTAACAAGTTTTAATCATATAATTACTATGGGATTCGTGACTACTTTGTGCTCAATAACTTTTTTAATGCGTCACCCTTTTGCTGTGCATCCTGCGATTTCCACGGGCAACCTGTAAAAGTAACAAAATTTGGGTAACCCACGATTTCTGTGATTTTATTTTATTTTTTATTTTATTACTTTTTTGTGTGCGTTATAATTTTATATTAAAAATATTTTTTTGGTAAAAAAAAAATTGTTAAAAAACACCTACTTTAACTTTAAAATATATATGTAGAGTTTAAATGTGTAATAAATACGCAAATTCTAAACCTATTTTCACTGTATAAAAAAAGAAGAAAAAACGGATGATTTTACGGAGATTTTACTGATAATCGGAACGCTAGTACAATTTATTGTTTTTAACTGTAAAATTCCCATAAATTCCAGGACGAAACAAAAATTTTCTGGAATTTACGGGAATTTTTGCGTTAAAAAAACAGTGAATGATAATGGCGTCCCGATTACCAGTAAATCTCCGTAAAATTTTTCTTTATTTTTACAGTGTTGATTTAAAAAAAATAGCGAAGCAAAAGGGTTAAGGGTTAATTAAAGACATAATTCAAAAAAAATATCGCACGGACCAATACGGTGTTTCTCTCTACGAAGTGCGCTTGAGCACAGTGCCAATTTTTTTAAAAATGTTGTTGTTGCATTTTATTTTATTTTCTTTATTTATTTTAGATACTCTGTAAAAAGTAAAGATTATTACTAAGCCAAATTGAGATTTATTAATTGCCAAATAAAGTAGAAATATTCATGACTTTTATTATAAAAACCGAATTAAGTTTATTATGAACACTTTAGAATAAGGTTAAAAAAGCAGTTATACAGAATAGCAATTTGATACTATTTACATCGTATCTCTACGGTCTCTCATGGTATAGATATTTATAACTTTCTAACGTATTCAGCTATTCCTGCAGTGTAAAAAGAAATCTGCTAAGTTACTAAAATTTTTCTAGAAGATTTTTTCCAAGAACTTTTCATATAACGATAACATCATAATTTCATACAACTGAGGAAGGTTACATGAGTTTTTGCTGTTACCTTTACATGAAAAGTTTTTCGAGAGTGTGGTTGTAGTAAAATTCTGTAAAAATCATTAATAATCACTATATATATATATATATATACAACCAATTATAAGAATTGCAAAGTATTTCGAAGATTGTAGTAGCATAAATGACCCACTTAAAATAAGTTTGACCCAATTAACAATTTAATCATTGATTATAAGAACTTTGTAAAAATATAGTGGAAATTTGTAGGGTAAAGACAGATTCATCAGAGCCTAAATGTCTTGACACTACGGATAAAGTGTATGGTTTCATCTTCGCATTAGCCATAAAAAGGTAAACAATACGAATTTCGGGTTACCAGCACACAATAAATCTAGGACTAATATATTGAAAAAATAGTTAATGTAAAACACCGATGCTCAGTTATGAATATAAATGTTTTTAAAAAACCCACCATTTTGAGTGTCTTTGTTACCAGTAAAATAAATAAATATATAAAAGGTAAAGTTATATGCAACTGTTGCAAAAAATGATTAAAATTGATTTTAAAATGATGTTGAACCATGGAGAAAGTTATAAATTAGTTTTAAGAATACAGACAATTAATGTACATTAGTTATTATTTTCAAAATGTAATTTTTATTAAAATATCAGAAACATTAATCCAAATTAGGTATAATGCCAACGTATATGTAAGTACGTAAAAAAAGTTCTTTGTACTCAATTCAGTTATTTATGATAAAGTTGTGAATGAAAATACATTAATAGTGACAGATATTCCCATTAGTTAATCCTAACAAAAATCTGAATGAATGCACATTAATAAATGAATTCTTAATTATTACAAAAAAATGCGAACATTAGTCTACTTTATATGCAAAACACATTAATATACCAGTAGAAAAAGAAGTTCTTTGATTTGGAATTTCCCTTCAATATTTTTATTTCCATTATAACTTCTTGAAGGACAGTTTTGTAGAAAAAAGTTACAGTTCATTTCTCTATTTCCTCCCATGTGTATTTCCTTAAAAGTAAAGTGTTGAATAAATATTACTGCAACCCGAAAAATCTAATATTAGTATGAAATCAAATATTCTATGCCATAAAGCATTTCTATTTCTGCACGTAAAATTTTTTAAAACAGGCAAAAAAAAAGGTCAAGCGATATCACAACCATTTTTATTTTCTTATATTTAGATATATACAAGCATTGGTGAACTCAGAATCGATAAAATCAAATCACAAGATAAAATGTAATACACTATATTGCCATTGATTATGGGACACTTGCGATTTTAGACATTTTACTAAATATCTAGAAAAATACATGAGGAATCATCTCGAAACTCTTAGTGTATAAATATAATAGTATAAGTCATACATCTCCGTGAGGATTTTTTCCCGAAACTCCAAAGGGGGCCGTCAACAAATTAAAAAAGAATGAATATCTTTTGAATAACCCTGTCAAAACTAATGTAGCAAAAGAGCTCAAACTCTAGATTGTAATTGAATGCCTTATTGTAATAAGCCTTGTTCATTTTTATGCAAATAGCATGCATACTCGCAGAGTAATTAAGGTTTTTATAAAAATGATCCCAAATTTTTCCAAGTTTTTTCCTTATAATTTTCAGAGTTCTTAATATAAAATATTATTTTTTTCAGAAAATATGACAAACAACATTGCACACAGTACCCTGTAATCAGAATTAAAAAATAATGAAAATTGTATAAAAAATGAGTTGGTTTACTAAATAATTTTTTACTGCGCATGCGTCAACGATATCGAAATTTCATTTGCATATTATGTTAGCTAAATGTATAGAGCAACTTTTGTGAAAGTCACAAAATCATAACTTGAAAATTCTGACAATAATCGTCAATTGAATAAGTCGAAAATCCGTTATTCTCAAAATGAAGCAAAAACAAGAGGGGTTGTATCCATATATTCATTGATTAGTGTCAATATAGAATACACAATATGGGATGTACTACTGCATTTGGATAAAATCCCTCATTTTTTTGCTTCATTTTGGAAACAACGGATTTTGTCCTTTTTCTATAGACGATTACTTTCAGAATTTTCAAGCTATGATTTTGAGACTTTTACAAAAGTTGCTCTATACATTTAGCTAACATAATATGCAAATGAAATTTTGATATCTTTGACGCATGCGCAGTAAAAAATTATATAGTAAACCTACTCATTTTTCGTACAATTTTTATTATTTTTTAATTCTGATTACAGGGTACTGTGTGCAATGTTGTTTGTCATATTTTCTGAAAAAAATATTATTTTATATTAAGAACTCTGAAAATTATAATGGAAAAACTTGGAAAAATTTGGGACCATTTTTATAAAAACCTTAATTACTCTGCGAGTGTGCATGCTATTTGCATAAAAATGAACACAGTGTATTACAATAAGGCATTCAATCATAATCTAGAGTTTGAGCGCTTTTGCTACATTAGTTTTGACAGGGTTATTCAAAAGATATTCATTCTTTTTTAATTTGTTGACGGTCCCCTATGGCGTTTCGGTAAAAAATCTTCACGGAGATGTATGACGTATACTATTATATTTATACACTAAGAGTTTCGAGATGATTCCTCATGTATTTTTCTAGATATTTAGTAAAATGTCTAAAATCGCAAGTGTCCCATAATCAATGGCAATATAGTGTATTCTATTTTGAGTCAATCTTAAAATACGCAAAATGAGCTCACTTTTTATCATCGCGTTGCTGATCTGCGGCATACTCAAAAGTCAATAGTACTCATACAGTATATTTTAAAACACGATTTTGTTTAGATTAATTTATAGCACGATTATTCAATCGGTAAATCAGTTATAAAAGATGTAAACATACCGGGTGTCCCAAAAATGACTTATGGATTTTAAAATTCAATAACTTGCAAACGGTGACAGCTATTTAAAAAATATTTGCAGGAGAATTATGTATAATGTCAGGAGTTTTTTTACCGTAATTTTTTATTTTAGTTCGCATCTCAAACAATAGGTGGCGCTGACGGCGATTGAAGGCCAGGTGATCAGTACTGAGTGAAACGTCGACCTGGCCTTCAATCGCCGTCAGCGCCACCTATTGTTTGAGATTCAAATTAAAATAAAAAATTACGGTAAAAAAACTCCTGACATTATACAGTACCTTCCTGCAAAATTTGTTTTAAATAGCTGTCGCCGTTTGCAATTTATTGAATTTTAAAATCCATTAGTCATTTTTGGGACACCCGGTATGTAAACAGATCTATAACAGATGTATTTACATCTGTTATAATTGATGTACCGATTGAATAATCGTGTTATAAATTTTACATTAAATTATACATTTTATTTCAAACTTCTTAGTCTTTCGGCCTAAATTTCCTGCTGCCATCATCAGAGAATACTTTAATCAAATATTTAATTAAACTATGCAGTCAAAGAACCGCTGATCTGTAATGCAAATCAACACACACAGTTTGTTGTGTTGTTTTTATAAATACATGTTAGTTATAGATGATTTCAAATAAATGGAATTGTAAGGGCATACGTAATTGCATTACTCTATCATTAAGACATTCTGATAAAAACGAACACTATACATGAATTGAATATTTTAACTGAACGATAGCCGTCTGGGATTTTTCTCTCAGATAACCTTATTGGTCATAGCATCTGGTCTGTCATTTAGAAAGCTCGGCAGAATAAACCGCAGGTAATGAAACTCCATATAACGATGAATACGTAGATATACTATTATTTTCAACACAATCAAACTGATTAGTAAATTTATCATATGAATTGAATATTTCCAACTGAGCGAAAAAAATAATAAAAATTTTAGTAATTAAAAAATTATAGTAAAGATAAAATAATATTAAGTGTCAATACATGCACTATTATTAAAACACAAGCCCGAAAAAGGTTTAAACATGTTAGTATATGAGCATACTTTTTACTGTGTCGTTAAATTTTTGATCGCGCAACCTGTGTATTTTCATATTTTACATTTTCATATTTTGCATTTCATTTGATTCCGAAATGTCCATACCAAGTTTTGATCAAACTTAAAAATAAAAGCCAAGTGAATACTTTCTTTATCTGGACTTATATAAATGATTGGAAGATATAAGAATGTATAATATTCTGTCATCTTTATTGTAAAATACGAAGTTTCTTTAAATCGGAAATAAGTGTTGAAGAATTTATATGCACTAAAATTGAAATTGTCACCAGAGTCGGTATACAAGTTTACAAGTGAAAAAGAAAAATATATTTCTTACAATTCTCGTACGGTAAACAAAATCTTGACACGAATTTGCATGTCAAATCAAAACATTTTTACCAGACATGAATATTTCATGAAACAGTTTGAATTTCTAATTTTAAAATGCTCAAACACTGGTGTATGTTTAAAGAAAAAAAATATTCGCAAAATCAAATAAAGAAATTTATCTAAAAATTATTTTTTATTACAATTTATTTTTGCTGGAAGAGTAAAACATTCATTGTAGAGTATTATGTTTTCAATTCTCTATTTTGTGTTTATTAATCCTTTCGGGTACGGGGATTTTTTTAAAACATGAGAAAATATTTCTCTGAAAGTCAAAAATTAAGTTTTATTAAAATATTATAATTGTTTAAGGAGTTACACTATGTTCTATTAATAGTACAGTGGTCTTTCGAGGAACAAGTTGTCATTTACTGTATTCTATTATTAGTACAATACGCTCAAAAAGATAAATGTAGTACAATTTCAAATCAAAATTTTGAAAGATATATGAAAAATGTGAAAGATATATTTAAAAATATGCAATTAGCATTAAATAATTCACAATAGTTGACAATCAATTTACACTTCTAAACAGAAAACATCGTGTAAAAACTGCAAAAATAAATAAATAAATAAATAAATAAATAATTTAATTTGTTGATATATTCTGGTCACCTCTCTTATTTGGTATGAAAAGTTTTGAAGAAATTCTTGTCACCGTGTAAATATAAATAGACGTTGCAATTTTCAGAAAAATATGTTTTTTCTAATGCTACATCCTCCTAATTTGCAATTTTTTTTTGTACCTTGCTTGTCTCTGTCATATAGCCGGTATTATCATATCTCACTTCCTCAATTGGGTGAAGTGATGGTTTACACTTTTTTTTAGAAAGAATTGCCGTGGTGCATATTTTAGTAAAATGAATTCCTTTAAAGACCACTGTACTATTAAAAGTACACATATTAAAAGATTGATAAATCATAACTTTTTAATGGTTTTCATTACAAAATATACATGAAACATTAGCTACAATAGCTTATTTTATGAAAATAACTTCAAGTAATAATTCTAATTATTTATATTATTAATGAGATCAAATTCCAAAAAATTCCCTGCTTGACGTGCATTCGAAGTTTCATCCATCTTGAATGAGTATTCCTGTACTTGTAGGGCTATCTTTTAGCGAAATTAAATGCACGCTTTCAACAAGAGTCTTTAAAGTAGAATATGAGGCTCTTTGAAAACAATTACTGAATACTGAGAAAATATGTTAGTTGAAAGATGGTGTACTATCAGTTAAACACCAAACCCGAAAAGGTTAACGTCGTTAAATTTATAAAAAACAATTTTCGCAACAGTATTTCAATATTCAACTGTAGCTTTCTATTTAAATTCTGACATTTATAGCCTTCACTGAAAAATATGACGAATAATAATAATAATAATAATAATAATAATAATTAATATTCTATTTTTTTATGGAATTTGAGTCATTTTAAAAACTGTGTAGCAATACAACGTTTTATTTTTATTTACTTCTGGTTTTTTTTGTTATATATATCGTGTTTCCAAGAAATAGTTTTAAATCTTGAAATGTATTTACTCTTTAATTAAAAAAAATTATTAAAGCAAACCTCATATTTGTATGTGTCCACTATACTAGAATTCTATGAATGTCAGTATAGTAAAATTTTCAAAGCTATATGAAACCAAAATATTATCAGATGTTGCTATTTTGTATAACTTTTTTATGTTATTTTAATCATTTTTCTGTTATTTTTATTTTTTTATGAACTTAATTTAATATTGATAATAAAAACTGTGCATATTTAAACTTCATGAGGCATTTCATGAAACTAAATTCAATAAAATATTAATCTTTTGTTTTGCAAAATAGCTATAATAAAACTCTTTTTAAAAATTAGCATTGTCTAAGCACACTTCGAAAGTATGTCGCAAAATTTTAACACCGACATTTTCCGTGCCACGGTTTTCGAGATAGTTTTTGACGCTGGAAAGTCCGGAATACTTAGTAAAGCTGTATAAAAAGATTTACCACCAGAATTTTTTTAAAATAAAACTTATTTCTTCTTTGTGTTTTTTAAAATTGTATTTATAATAACGTTTCTGGTTTGAACCGAAATATATGCATATGGTAGTAATGAAAGTAATAGATCATGGCCATTCTATGTTAATTAACTTTTAAGGATATGAAATGTGTATTGAGAAATCCACTTAAAACAAACTAATCGTAAATTCCATAATATATATCTGATTAACCCTTTAGCATTCAGTAGCATATTTGTAGATCAATAGACTTAATGGAATGAAATCGCCTTTCACACCAGTAAATAAGAAGATAAATATTTACTCTTTTTCCCAAGAAAAACTCTTTGATAAACTTACATAAAAAATACTCTTCATTTAAATGTAGTAAGAAATCTAAAATTTAAATTTTAGAAATATATTAGGACGTTAAGAGAATAGTAGGATGTTAATGGGTAATTCTTGTTAAATTAGTCTGTTTTTAATAAATTGACGTTTATTGTTTTTGTATTACTATTGGGCATCAGATTACACAAATATATCATTTAAAGTTGTTATCTAGGCTTTAAAAGCCGATGGTCTGTAGAGTACTTCTTTTTGTCATTATGTGTGTCTGAACCGTCAGTATCTTTAAGTGTTAATATCTCGCTTACTTTCCGAAAATTTTACTAGCAACAATGTATATACAGGGGGCTGACAAATTATTAGGGGCAGTCATGAAGTATAAGTTTTTTGTACAATATTGGGATAAATTGGAAAATGAGCACTGTTTTTTTTTTTGGTTCAAAAAGCTTTATTGTTATAGTTAAAGTATTTATGCAATATTATATAGGAAAAAACCCAACAAATATATAATACAGTCATTTTACCAATGTTATGTAAAGAATATTAATGTTTGGTGACATTTCCTTTCGCTTCAAGGACAGCTTCGATGCGTCTCGGCATGTTTTCTATGGAATTTCTGGAACTTTCTTTTATTTAAGGGTTGTGAGTCCCTACATTTATTAGTTTTTCGATGAGTTGTACTTTAATTGTAATCATATCTTTGGCGATTTCTGCTTTGGTGATCTTCGATAAGTTTTCTATGGGGTTCATATCAGGATAATTGCCAGGCCAAGATAAAACTTGGACATTGTGGTCTGCCAAAAAACTTTGTAGCGCTTCTATCTTTTTGACAAGGTGCTCAATCATGCATAAAAATGAACTCATCACCAACTAGAACCATTTTTCAACTTGCGGCAGCAGACGATTTTCCAGACGTTGCTTGTGCTGGTGAAGTCCCATGGTTTCTTCGACAATATAGAGGTGTGTAACCCCTTTAGCGCTTATGACAGACCACACCATTTTTTACAGGGTGCTTAAACTTTCCACGAAGCAGTCAGAGTGGTGATTTTTGCCTGGGCGTCGCCTGACAAAACTGCTTTTAACGCCTAAAATCATAAAGATAGATTCATCTGAAAAACACACTTGAAATAAAAAATTAATTTTTGTTAATAATTTAAAAATAAATGATTTTGAGTGACGTAAATAATAGTTATCTTAACAACTGACCTTACTCTGATCTTCTGACTATCTTCTGGTGGTTTTCATCAGCCCGGGCGAGGCGGTTGTTCGTCATTGCTTCTATCAATCGGCGTTTCTTGGCTGGACAATGACCTGTCAAACTTAACTCCACTAATCTTCGCTCCACAGCTCTCTTAGAAACTGGTATTCCAGATTCTTGAAAGATTAGAGTAAAGAGCCCCACTTTTTTCTTGCTGTTTCCTAAATAGATATCCCGGATTTTCCTATCGGTACGCGGAGTTGTTATGCATTTTCTCCCATTTATAGCTTTTCGTATACCCGTCGCTCGGGTTGTAGTTACAAATAGTGCCTGCACGCATACCAGTCGCGCAGCATGTGAGTACAATCGGCACCTGCTCGTAAGCCGATCGCTCGTTCTGAAGGGATTTAATATTGAATGAAAATTGCAGAAAAGTGAAATCAAAAACTCGTCAATAAGTGACAAATAAAACTATAGAGCTGGATTCATCTCTAATCATGATTTGGATTTTGTTTTCAAAATTAGTACTTAACTTCCAAATTTACTTGCGCATGTAGGCCGATCCGAAAATGTTTTTTTTTAATATACGCAAAGTTATATAATTTTTAAAATAAGAGACAAAAATATTTTATCTTTTCAAAATGCATTTATTTATTCCGCGTTCAATTTTATTAATATTTTAAGTTTACATTGTTCAAGGCCCATTAAATATCGAAACAGTGATTTGATGATTGTTAATTTATAAAATACAACTAAAAAAAATTACCAAACGGAAAATAAATTTTTTTGACAGAAATTGTCACAATGAAGTTTATAAGAGAATAAAATAGATTCAGGTGCAATTTCCCCTTTTTTCAAAATCAGACTAAGAAGCGAAGTACTTAAAACTCAAAATAGCAAACATCGTAAACAAAAATTATTGGAATGAAAGAAAATTGAAATTCTGAGAAAATTAAATCGAGAGCTTATATTTAATTACTTATAAAATTTATATCGATATTTAACGAAAAATTCGCCTTGATAATTTTAATGAATTTTACAGAATTTCATAGTTTTTGAGAATTTAATGTTATATTTAGTTGATAACAAATATAGTTTAAACTGTGCGTTACTCGATCTTCACCACTATTTATCTTTTTTCAAAGCTAACCTGCCCGGAAATTAATATGAAAATACTTGAAATAGACAAAAAAATACATTTTTCTGTAAACATTTTACAATAGACAAAATGTGCTTTATACCAGACAACGTCATTCACTGTAAATAATATTGTTTGTGGTTTCTTTTATCTTACAATAACACTTTTTGGTGACTCGTTGCAATCCGAAACATTTAAAAGTCACAAATTGAATGTTTTTCCAACGGTGTTGCCAGCATGCAAAACAATAATTTATTCGAGTTCCTTTTTTTTAATTTTTAATTGAAAATGAAAGCGTTTTTAATTATTCAACGCAAGTGGTATTTAATTAACTCAAAATGCACTAAATTTCATTATACATCATGTTATCTAACTTTATTTTTAAATAATCATAAAACTACTAAGCACGAATCCTTTTTTTAATTAAAATACAATGTGTATTATTGAAAAAGGACTTATTGCTTTACTAATAGATTTATATAAATTTGATGTAATAAATAATTTTCCCACCCCTGATTCGAAAAATGCCTCATTCTGTGTACTTAGTTTTATATGTGAAATAAAAAAAATAACATTTTCTTATAATTCTAGTTTTAAAAAATTAGGCGTATTTGCATGTCAACTGAAAACATTTTTAACAGTTATGAATATTTCATGACACAATTTGAATATCTGATCTTAAAATATTCATATTCTGATGTATATTCAAAGAAGAAATAACTCACAAAATGAAATGTAACATTTTATCAAAGAAAATATTTTTGAAGCATTATTATTTATGCTTGGTTGAAGGGAACAAATATTCAATGTGCAGCACAAAATTGTGATTATGTCAATTTTAATGGCTGCAAAAGATGGCGAATTCTTAGTTAAATAACTTTAATAAATGTATTATTATTTTGCAATTTGTTTTAATATTATTTCTCTTTCAGTTTCGATTTGACTTTAAGATAACCTTCAAACAGTTCTGCGCTTTGCAGAAAATCTTTATTCCCGACAGAGGTTTAAAACGCTGGTAAGTTCAATGAAAATACAAGGTGGTTCAAAATGATATAGCGATTACAAACGGTTTAATAACGACAAATGTTTCTCTCCCTTGATCTGGAAACTATACCCTACATTTGAGAATACTGTAATGTGCGAGTTTTGAGTAATTGTGGAGTCAAGTTCTGTTCAGTATGGTGCAATCGAAACTTTTAAGATTAGATGTTTAATTGTTTTGCACAAAAAATGCTGAGTGCCTGTGTAATGTTAGACTAAGTGTCTTGTTAATAACGTGTACATATGGAAGACCTAAAAAGCTTTCAAATCAATCTGCCTGCTGGCGATATCGACGTTTAAACGCTTATTATTTACTTTGAGGGAACTGGCGCCTGTTGGTTTTGATCTGAGGACCTCGTGATCAGGAAGCGAGTGCGTTAACCATTGAGCAAAAGGCCAAGCCAGTTACTCGCAGGTAGTAACTCGTTTTATACGGATCGAGATTGTTACAGAGTATGCCCCCAGTGAGAAAGACGTATTACTGACGTCTGACGAGCGATATGCACTCGTGAATGAATGCTGTCGTACGCATAGTGTGATGCGAGGACAGGCTTTGCGTTGAGTGGTTTTGTGTGGTGCTGCCTTCTGTTGATGATGAGGTGAGTTGATTGTTGTGAGCTGGAAGTTGATGATGAGAGAGAGAGAGAGATAGTTGCGTGCGTGTCCAAGGTCACCAATGAAGGATGATTGGCACCGGTTGGTTTTTTTGATCTGAGGACGTCGTGATCAGGAAGCGAGTGCGTTAACCGTTGAGCAAAAGGCCAAGCCAGTTACTCGCAGGTAGTAACTCTCTTTATACTGATCGAGATCGTTACAACTTCATTTGATCTCTTTACAATTCCTATGTTTGACGAAATTGTTCACTTGTTCCTTATATTCGGTAGAGAGACTTATCGGATAGGAGTCGACAGTATCTTCAACGCTTTGCTTTATTTAACAATCATCAAAACCTCTTCACAATTAAACGTTGGCCTCCAGAAGCTCATTACAAACGAGCTAAACGGCCACTGGCAGAGGCTTCGGATGACTGTAAAAAGGGATAGAGAATTCTCCGAGTTTAGCCAATTACAAGCAGATACAAAAAAGGGCAATGTGTTTAGAAATATTTTGTCTAAAGCTGAGCAGCGGGGAAATCTCCATAATTAACTCCGAGTATGCTGGGATCTGTCTTCCCTATAAAACGAACATATTATTGATTCAGCTATTTAAAAACCAGCTGCTTTATAATTTGTGAGGACTTTGGACTGTGGTAATCCCTGGATTGAAAAATATTGCGCTGTGACGCTTTTCAGCTTTTTGTTTGTTAAAAGCATAAATAAGTATTGGGATAGGTATGTAAATCAAGAATGATGTTGATTTCTGATGTAGACTTTCCCACTATGTTTGGCTTGGTTTATTTTTGAAATTTTGGGCCAATTTGTACCTATTTAATGCGAAAATTCTCGGAGAGTAGTATTTTAATTAGGTCTATAAGCATTATGATTATTTTAAACTTTAAGACGGCTAATGCTTCACAGGAATTACATTTGATGCTTTGAAGGCTCGCTTGAACATATATAATTTCTTTAGGCGAAAGCCTCAATTTATTGAAAGGCTGAAACCAAAGTCATACGATTGTGTTCTAAAATTTCCAAAGAAACATGAAGGCATGGCTGAAACGGAAACTGACACCACTTACAATGAAATGGTGGAGGAGGGAATGTTAAAGGTACAACAAAAGAAGTCAACTGTAAGTGAAAAAGAACCTGTTGTGTTTCTTATTCTCATCTAGCGGGTTCACAATAACCTGATACTAAATTATCATATTAGAATGCTTATGTGGATAGCGATGACGACTTTCAGCCGAGACCAATAGCGTTGAAGATGCGTTTGCACCGATATATAGTAATTACCAATTTATTTTCAAGCTTGCTTATATTTTCGTTAATGTATAAACGATTGCAAAATGATGTTTACATACTTCATAAATGTTCTATGTAGGATCTCATTGGTCACATGGAAAAAATCTAACCAGGCTTTTTGTTTAAACAGTTGATTTCATCTGCTTATATTGTTAGCATTTAAAGGTGCTTCACTATAGTGCTCACAAAATCATCTTATCATATCTTTATACATTAGGTTTCTGCTTTATTTTAATAATAGAAGGAAACAAATTATCATAATATTTAACAGATAATATTTATTAAATATTATTATGACACAATGTTTATTAAAATCATAATATTTATTAAAATAAATATTGTTCGGTATCCTGTTGTACATCAACTGCTTTACAATAGCTTGGTTCGCTGGATTCAAATTGTCCGTTGTAGCATGAAAAGCAACAGTACTAACAAGAGGACCACCAAACATGATGCTGACCAATTTTAATGAATTTAAAGTGTAATGTAAAGTTCTTATCCCAAATGGTTTTGGTCAAAGTATTCCTACAAATGAACCTTAGATTTTGAGAAATCGGTGATCTAAGTTCAGCATATGTTTCAAGTACACATTAGTTTGCAACTAACGACAAATGCTCTGTGGAGTGACAGCAGAACTTTTAACTAAAATTGGATGGCCCGAATTCTATACTGCATTTTTTTTATTTAATCAATTTTATATTATGACACTTTAGAACTTTTCAGCACAGTTATGAATTGATAAAACTTCGTTTTTTTTCTTTAGAGTGACTCTCCCTATCTGAAAATTCTCTAAAGTACAGACTTCAGTAATATGAACGTATTCCGATAGTCCTGGCAAAACACCATAGATTTAAATTAAGATGGACGATCTGAATTCTAAACGTACTCTAATCCAAACACCCAGCTATTATGAACGTACTTTAGGTACGCATTCTTCTGCACCTCCCTGTAAAATGAACATGCTTTTGAAATCAGAATACGGGAAATTCCACTATCTTGGAAATTCCGAACAGAATAATAAAATATTTGACGAAATTGATATAAAAACAAGTAGACAAAAATATTGCTCGATTTTAAGCATCTACTCGGTGCTGCAATTTGTTTGAATAAATGGAATTAGGTATTCAGTTAACAAAATATATGTTATAAAATAGAAAAGAAAAAAAAATAAATTGAAACTATTCAATGCTTACAAAGCTGGTCTGTTTTTAAAGTACTTTCAATTAAAATTATAACAGAATCAATCGAGAAATGCGTGGGTAGAAAAATGTCAAAAGAAAGATTTGCCATCATACTCTGTGTCAGTTTTACTTGTGAGAAACTCAAATTTCTTATTCGGAAAAAATTAGATATCACTATGCTTCTAAAATGTGAAGATTGCACTGTAAATCAAGTTGAAAAGTTATGATGACAGTCGCAATTTTTTCAGAATGCTTGGAGGGAATTAACGAGATGATGAAGCGAGAAGGATGAAAAATTCTTCTTTTTGTGAAAATTGCCAGATCAACACAAAAATGCAACTGAGCAATGAGTTTTGATGTTCCTGAAACCTAAATGTATATTACAAAATTTAATTTTTTTAGGCAAAATTAACCTTATACTACATTAATTTCCTTTTAACATTAATCTGTATTTATTTCAACTTATTTAATTAAAATCTTGTTATGAGATCTAATCTATTAATCTTTATAGAAACGATATAAATTCTTAATTCGCCTTAAAAACATATATTGCGTATCAATAAATTCATTTCTTTTCTTTTTTCTGTGAAATTATCGTCTGTGGAATATATTTGAATTTTGATTATATTAGATTATAAATTAGTTAAATAATAATATTATAAATAAAATTAACGTCTACAGTAGTTTGATTCGGCTACTTTTAATCTCGACACACGATATAAAATTCTGTTTACATAAAAGAATCGTAATTAAAGAATACGGAAAGTTCTAGAAGATTTTTTCGTTATTTTTTATTTAAGTGAAGAGGCATATAAATAGATTTTTTTTTTTTTTTCATGGAATCTTTGTTCCGGGGAGAGCATTTCCCGCTCTATATGAATGAAATTTAAAAAACTATTTTGGAGCAGCCATTGTATAGTTTAATGAAGCTTATGCATTTTATGAATATGATATATGCATATTTAATGAAGCTTATAATTCTGATTGCAGCGTATTATGTACAATATTGTTTATCATATTTTCTAGAAACATTTTTTATATTAAGAACTGCAAATTATTAGCAAAATTCTTGGCAAAATTTGGGTCTGTTTTTATAAAAACCTTAATTTCTCTACGAATAAACATACTATCCTCATAAAAAGGAACAAAGTTTGTCACAATAAGCCACTTAATCTTAATCTGCAGTTTGGGTGTTTTTGCTGCATTAATTTTTAGAAGGCTATCCAAAAGATTTTCGCTCTTTTTCAATTTATTGACGGTCCTCTATCAGATTTCGGGAAAAATTCTTCGTGGAAATATATGGCCTGTACTATTCTGTTTACACAACTGGAGTTTCAGATTAATTTCTATTTCTCTAGATAATTAGCATAATACCTCAAATCGAAAGTGGCCATTCACTTTAAGCCATAGTGTAGTAACAATGCATTTCCCAGTCTCTCTCTATAATAAATACACACAAAATCTGAACAGTTTTGGTCATTTCCATGTATGTTCAGAATAGAGAAATTCCACTGTATTTTCCAAAAAATATATACGTTTACGTTTATGCTTTTTCATTAAAATATATATTTTATCTCATTTGTAAACCAGCATCTCTACTGCCGAAAATCCAAGCTATTTTATGGTTAGATGTTTATTTATACTTTTTTTATTTTTTTATTATTATTTACCATTAGATATTTTTATATTTTAAATAAAAAGTCCAGATATAATTCATAATATGTATATATATGTGTGTGTAGTTTATGGAGTTTTAAGTGAAAATGTATTACTTTATGTAAATTATAAATAATAATTTTTATAAAAAAATTTCCAAATGTATTTATTTTTAGATGAATAAATATTTTCAATATAATTATTAATAAATAATTATTAATAAATATTTTTAAAAATGTGCAAACTATACTTCAGAAACATTTTACTTACCCATCATACGTAGTATAGGGTAAGTCTTGCAATCGTTTTGAAAATCGAAAATTTTTTTGACGGAGTTACACGTTTTAGATAGTGGAGATTCCGAAAAACATATTTTTAGAAAAAAAAATTGTCGTCCGTCTGTCTGTCTGTCTGTCTGTAAATGCTCTATCTCCCGAACAAATTGAGATAGAGACTTGAAATTTTGTATGTGGTTAACATGTAAGAACGGGACGAAGCCTATTTAATATCAGCAACCTCAATTATCCGGAACTATTTTTTTCGGACTCTCGAAAAATTCGTTCTGATGAAAGGTATATAAAAATTTTCGAATTTTTTTGTTCTAAGGAATGGACGTAAAAGGCAATAAAATAACACATATTTTGCATATAAAACAAAGTCGATCGGATTATTAGTTGACGATATATTTGTAATCCTGTTTTTCACATTCTTCAATTTTTTATGACCCTGTATTTCATTCAAATTTCAATTCAGAGGTATATTTTAATTGGAAATAAGAAGCTTAATCCGACGCAGTTAATTGTTAGTTAATAACATTATTATTTTTGGAGTTATAAGGATGTTTCTTTCCCGCAGTTCGGTACTACTTGAGTAGTCTGGCGTTTTATTTAATTTGTCAAAATCGGTAATCAGCAGTTCTTTAATATAGCATTACTATGTATATTAACAATATTTAAATTTTGTTTATGAATTGCAATGCATTGTATAAATAGTTTTCACATGTTTTATTTTCATATACATATTCATGATGGGTAAGTATTACGATGGCCCCCAACGACAAGTTTTCTCTGTAACAAAAAATAAAAATAAAGCAAAAATTGTCAACTAACAATCTAAAAACGTTTGCTGATCCCACGTGTCATTTATTATATAAATATGACTGTATTAAAAAAATGTCAGCTAATCTTTTATAATAAATAAAGAAAATTATTGATATCTTTTTTTTTGTTTGTTTGTTCTGTTTTGAAGATAAGTACTTGGTAAGATGTTATACTCTGTACACGAAATGTTTCCGTATGAATGTTCTATTTTGAATATTTTTATGATATATGTCATACAATTAATTTCATATTTGCTAAAATTAAATGTCAATGTCACTAATAATAATGTTTTTTGTTTATTGTTACTTGATAGATTTTAATATATTTAAAACTAGCTGACCCGTCCGGAGTTGCCCGGGTCCGTAATAAAAATCTTAAACAGACTTGAAATTTTTATGATTTTATCTTTAACTCGAAATATGTGTAAATACACTATTAAAAACATGACCCTTTTGCTGCATCGTCACTCCACCGCTTTTTTAGAAAATGATTACTTCAGCCTATTATGGAGCATTCTCATAGGTCAAAAGAGAGATATTCTATAAAAGCGGGGGAGTGATGATACAGCAAAAGGGTAAAATTTTTTACTGTGTACATTATATTAAATACGTGCCCCCTGACTGTGTCAAAAATTGATTAAAAAAGTAATATTTAGCTGCAAAAGTACCCAAAATGATTGCAATGGGAAACGCTGGAGGGAATATGTGTCCAACGATTGCATGATTTTCGTGTTAAACTGTTGATATTATCCTTAAAATTACTGTTAAGTGACTTAACTAAATACATTTTTCACATAGATATCCCAAGTGAAATATTTTGAATTTCAAACTAATTTTATCACTCTTAAATTCGACTATACCGTGAATGAAATCGATTCTCGATGATTAGCTAAAAGGTTATGTATATAGTCTTATAATTTATTATAATTAGGTATTTTTTGAAATTGATTTTTAAGGTTCTGGTCGGATTCATATCCAGAGAAATTAATTTGTGTTGCTCGGGACCGGTTTTGGGTCTTTGGAATATTTTTTTGAGTTCAGATGTCATTCAATTCAGATTTCGGTTTTTTTAATGGAATTTTTAGGTTCAGGTTAGGTTGCGCATCAACGGAAATTATTCTGCATTGTTTGAATAAGGATATGCTTCTCTGGAATATTTTTGTCAGATTCAGATTTAGTTCAGTTTTTTGGGTTCGGATTGGGTTCATGTTCATGGAAATTTTTTGTCTTGTTCCGATCCGGATATGGTTCTGTGGAATATTTTTGTCTGGTTCATATTTGGTTCGATTCTAATTTCAGGTATTTTTTTTCAAATGGAATTTTAGGTTCGGATCGGGTTCATATCCACGGAAATTATTTTCTCTGATTCGAATCCGGTTATGGCTCTTTCGAATATTTTTATCGGATTCAGATGTAGTTTGCATAAAATTTCAGGTTTTTTTTTTTTTTTTTTTTTTTTTTTTCAAATGAATTTTTTTAGGTTCGAATCAGGTTTATGTTCACGGAAATTATTTTGTCTGACTCTTATCGGGTTATAGTTCTTTGGAATATTTTTGTCGATTTCAGGTTTCGTTCTGGTCATTTTTCGGGTTTTTACAAAGAAAATTTTTAGGTTCGGGTCGGGTTGCATATACACGAACATTATTTTTCCTTGATTGGATTGGAGTATGCTTCATTTGAATATTTTTGTGGGATTCAGATTTGTTTCGGGTAAGATATCGAATCCATAGTTTTTTTTCAAATGGAATTTTTAGGTTAGGGTCGGGTTTATGCTCATGGAATTTTTGTCTTGCTTGGATCGGAGTATTGTCTGTTTTTTTCTGGTTGGGATCGGGTTATGTGTTAATACGCCTAAACATTATGTTTTGCTACTATGACTATTTTTGATATATAATTTATTTTGCTATTTGATAATTTATTACTGTGTATGAATCGTCTGCCGATTCGAACAATTGTACGTCAAACAGCCAGTTCATTTTTGTTTTAAAAACAAATTAAAGTCTTAATAAAATTTTAACTTAAATAAAATGCATTCAAATTCAATCAATGATTTAAAAAAACTGCTAAAAAAGCATCATATATACATATACCTATATTTACTGCATTATAGCTAACCACACATACATTCTAATGTACGAAGTACCAACGATCTTACGTAACAGCTGTGTTCAAAAATCCTAAGTTAAACTGACATTTTGCCAGTCTTTAAATTTTAAAGGTCTTTGGGGAAAAAACAGTCACTTTTGAAATGTCAAAATCTCAAATTGGTTTCTTTCATAGAGTAAAAAGAAATTAATAGAGTTGAAGTATTATCTCTGGAGGTGATGCAAAAAATGCAACCCTGCATTAAGTCCAATTAAGTACCAATAAAAGTACGTGCTTTGACACGCCTATCAATTGAAACAGCTTTAAACCCGTATTTTTTCCTCTTGTTTCTTCAAAAGAACTATTCTATCGCTTCACCGATAAAAATTTATTAATTATTTTATCATATGTGTTTTAAATATCAATATAGAAAATTATTTTAACGTTTTGCTTGAAAATATAACATTCTTTTGTTAATACATTAAAATCGTCTGCAGTCAGAAATCTATTTTAGATTAATATTTATTACTTAAGTTTTCATACATGATTTTAAAAGAATTAATTTGATATTTAATTATTGCTAATTTTCCAATTTCCTTCATTTAAAAGCGAACATTTATTTTAATAAATAATAATAGAACAAAGATCATTTCAAAAATTTGCTATTTCCTCTTAAAAAATGCTTCAATTGTAATTCATTTCTTTCAATTCGTCTTATAATACAAAATCCCTCCGACGTCCTTTTGTTTGACACATTAAAATTTGAGCCATAAATGGTTTCATATTGCAAAACTTTTTTGAGGCTTACTTCACCTCCACTTATTTCATTTTTCTATGGGTTTCTTTAATTCTGTCTCAGATTTCTTATTACGTCTGCGAAAATTTTTACACAACCAACCAACCGTAAACAAACGAAAGAGAAAAAAATGGAAAAACATGATTTTTTATGAGAGTGACCTCTCGATTTTAATTAATTACTCAGTTAATAATTGGAATTTCGAAATTCTGAAGTTCAGGTGCATCAGGAGAGATTTAGGGCTACTCTAAAAAAAATTGAGCTTCGTACATGCTGTAGATTTTGCTAGCCATCGCAGACACACAGACAGAGCGTTTTGTTCTTTTATTAGTATAGATAAGCAAAATACTAAAAAGAAATACCAATAGAAACTGCTAACAGAAATTTTAGATCAAAAATTATGAGAAAAATAGAAGTGTTGAAGAAAAAATGTAAACATATTTGTATAACATTTAGCAATTTATAAGCTTAAAAGTTGTAAAGTGCGTAGAATAAAATTGTTTAAATAATAAAAAACAAGGAAGGGGTGAGAAGGTAACATCGAACTCGGGCAACCCGACTGATAAACTAGAGATCTGCCATTTACAGAAGGACGATTTTTGAGAGACTCTATTGGCAATCGAGATGCCAGTAAAATTCACTGTTTTTTAAATGAAAAGTTTTCTTAATTTCCGTATTTTTTTTTTCATTTTTTCGGAAAATATTTGAGACTTTACGGAATTATTTCCGTTAAAGAGCAGTGAATTATACTGGCGCTCTGATTGACAGTAGAATCTCTGTAGAATCGTCCTTCTTTTTACAGTTTACTTTGGAAACCAATGAATATTTGAAACATATGCTAAACTTTGATCCCCAATTTCTCAAAATCTAAAACGTATTGAAGATATCTTTTGGCCAGAACTACTGTGGATAAGCACTCTACAATATGCTAAACTCATTAAAATTGGTGGGCATAGCATTTTGTGGTCCCCTTGTAAGTGTAATCGAGAAAAATCGCTATTATAGTATCTCATTCCGACGAAATATTTCAGAATGAAAGGAGGACCTATATTCGATAGCCAAATATAACAAAAATAAATGTGGTTTAATTCTGCGCATAATTTATAAATTTTTTATGGTGTTGCAAAAATAAAAATGGCACAAAAATTGCTATTACAGCACCCTTTTTCTTCACAATAATTGGAAATCCAGTTAGAACCTGTTAACCAAAATAAAAATCGTGTACAAAAAATTTGTTTAGTTCTATGAGTAATTTCATGCACTTTTCGATAATACAAAGCAGATACCCTGCCGGACAGATAAACATTTTCTATAAACATGTTTTTATGTATGTCTGACTCTTAAAACATGTAAATCCATAGAGAAGGGAAATTAAAAAAAATCCGATTACAATACTTTCTATTTTAGAAAGAGCAAATAAAACATAGTTCTAATTTATAGTTTGCAAACTGACAATCCCGGGATTTTAACAAGTATTTTTACAAAATACATTAGTATTGCTTCCTCGTGAGATTGACTTTACGTATTATAAAACAAAATTAATTTTAAATGGTAAACTCATTTTAAAGTTTGCTGAATGACTGTGTAAATCTTCTAACGTAATTTCAAAAATTCACGATAAATGCTTCACCCTTCATTGCACTGTGTGACACATCTAGCACATACCTAATAGCAATATAATTTTCAACCTACACTGTAAAACAAAGGATGATCGACTAAAAAAAATTTTGTGATCTTTGTAATTACTAAAAAATTTTTAGTAATCTTACTCGATTACAAGGAGTCTGTAAGAATTTCTAGAAAAAGCTAGAAACTAATAGAGTTACTAGTTTTAAATTTTTAAAAGCTATTACTAAAACTCACTTGGTGTGGCCGTGATAGCCTAGTGGACATAGCACCGAACTCCAGGCTGAAAGTACCCGGGTTCGATGCTGGACGCCACCAAATATGCACCGAATGTTTGCAATGAAAGTACTCCTTAAATAAAGGGAATATGAAAATTCTGTTGTAGCAGTTACAATGGGTAAGGATCTCTGGACTTTCCGTCCCCTTTAAAAACATGTCAGAATAGAGCAGGTAGCAATGTTTGGTGCTGCCATCTATTGCGGTTTCGCCGAAAATCTTTCGCTTCAAAAGTCTGTGTTTTTACACCACTGGATGCAGCTCGAAGGAAGCTCCTACCTTTCCGGCACACGTAACGGTTACTAAAAATAATTTCGGAGCTATTACTAAAATTTGCTTGGTAGCTCATACTAAAATGTTTTAAGTTAGTTATACAAAAAATTCTTTTGTTCAGTTTACAAAAAAAATGTTTGTATCACTTGCAAAAAAAAGTTTGTAATGGTTACTAAAAATGCTGTGGAATACAAATTTACTAAAAAATTTTTAGTAACATTTTAATTTTTTTTTTTTTTTTTTTTTTTTTTTTTTTACAGTGTATACTTTGAATTTGGCCAACATAATGCATGTAACTGATCAAAAACAATTAAAAGAACTGAATAACTTTTTTTTTCATATCAGATGGCTCTACGTGGCAAAAAAATTTAATTTGTAGGTCGAAAACAGAAAAAAAAAATCGATCAATTCATTAAGACAAACTTTACTTTTATATTTTTTCTGAAGGCTTAAAAATATTAATATAAAAAAGTTACAGAGTGTTAAGGAAATAAAATTAACTTTGCAAAATATGGTAATAAAATATTTAAAATTTTTCATTGTTTACATAAGATACACGCCATAAAAAACATCAAATTTTAGCTGAAAATTTTTAATTTAATATTTTTTAGTATTTTCCCCATTATTAGACTGATACATAGATTCCAAAAATTTTTTATTTTTATATTTTTATAATTATTTATTTATAATTATAAAAATAGAAAGAAATTATGAATTGAAGGGTTAAAAGATGCAAGTCTTATGAATTCATAATAGGAAATAAATGATTACTGCGTTGTTATAAAAGTAACTCTATATTTATAAAACAGGAAAAATATGACCTACACCTTATCAGTTTACATCAAGAATCACTTAGCATTAATGTATCAGATATACAATAAGAAGCATATACATGCTGAAAAAATTCTTTTACGTAAAGATAAATGTAAGCCGCCTTAATGGAAATGCTGGCATATAATTTAATGCTTTAATTAAAGACTTTTTTCTTTCGCCCGAAAAAAATTACAAACAAAAAACAAAAGAGGAAAAAAACACGCATTAGCAAATACGACACGGATCTTAAAATATTGCCTAACAACAGCTTAAAAATTGTTGGCTTGAAACATATCTCAACGAATGTAGCTATGTCCGGAATTTTTTTTCAATATAATTAAAAAATGAAGATAAGAACTATAAATAATCCTTAATTTGGACAGTGTTTTTACGTGCAAAAAATTAATTAAAAAAATTTCAGCGATAGCATGATATATTTCCGAAACCTTTACCACTGAAAGGCTTGAGTATTTTTATACATATCTCAATGATGAAAGTAAAGCGTACTGAATCACAATATATATTCTTTCAGATGTTACTTATTTTAAGATTAATTGTATTTTCCAAAATCCATTTTCGAGCAAAACTCAGTAAAAGCCAAAAGGTTTCGGAAATAATCCATCCAAATTATAAGAGCATATAAAAAATAGCAGGTCCGGCACATCTTTTAAAATAATTTTTTTTATTGAATTAAATTTTCTGCATTTTTTTGTGATAGTTAGCAATATCATTTGTAAACAAAATCACATGATAAATCTTCTCGGATTTTTTTAAATTTTAAATTAAAAAATTATTTAAAAATTCGTCTAATTTAAAATCGTTATAACTCGGAATATTATTTGTAGGATTAAAATTTTTTTTTCATTTAAATAAACCAAAATATATAAGCTTTAGTCTTGATTCAGCAATTTTAAAACTATTACTTTGTATAAAAAATAAAAATATTTAAAATAAAAATTTAAGAAAAAAGATTAAACTTAAAAAAATATCCAAAAGTATTTTTTTTTTCAAATTAACTGGATCAGAATGAAAGTAAAACAATTGAAAAAGATATGTTCCAAGTTTGAAATATTTATCTCAAATGTATTTTGACTTATATTAATTTTAGAGGAGAGAAGCATAAGAAGCATAGAACGCATTTTCAAGCTTGCTTGAAAGCTAGATTTTGAAAACAAACCAAAACGAAAGAATTAACATTTCCTATTCCAATTAAGATAGAAATATGATTTAAATGCTATTTTAAATTTAAAAAAATGAAATAAAACTTTTTAAAAATTTGGAGATTTTTGTACCGAGTACCCACTTAATGTATTTTGGTTTCTTGAAATCCTACAATATCTACAAAAACGTATCTTTATTTTCACAAACATGTGATGAAATGATAATTAGCGTGTGTAATATTTCTCCCGTTCCATCATTTACAAACAGCAGTATATGTAGATTGGAACACTTTATTAATTTTATCAATATATTAAAATTTCAATCCAAATTTTGACTTACTCAAATGAATACAATTTTTTAAAGAAAAAATATTTTGTTAACATAGCTGTTTTTGTAGTAAAGGGATTTGATAAATTTATATGTTTCAAAATAAGTATAAAACTCGAGAATGTCAGCTGTACCAAAAAGTAAAAAATAAATTTAGGAATCTTGCATGCTCCAAAAATTCTAGCTATAACAAATTGGAAATGTTACCGTTTGTCAACTATTTTTGCAGTAAAAGACGTGTTTATTTTTTTATAAAATGAATAAGTACACTAAGGTACAGCTGTCATGTGCTTCTAACGCAAACTGAAGTGTGTGAGAAATTTATATCGGAATATACAACAAAGAATATGCATGGAGAGCGCAACTTGTTTACTTACAGATGAATGTTAGCGCTTTTAATGGAAGTGCCGAAGTATTAATTAATGATAAAATTAAAGGAAATTGGAAAAAAAGCAGAAAAAACCTGCATTAACAAATACGACACGGTTCGTAAAATATTGTTTGAAGATAATAATAAAAAAAATGTTGGTAGCAAGTATAGTTTAACAGACGTAAGTATGTGCAAGTTTTTTTCAGTTTTGTTAAAAAAGGGGTAAGAATCATAAGTAATTCTGGTACTACTAGGTTATCCCGTCGACCAAAAAACCATCGCCAAACGATAAGATTAAAAGCCAATAATGGAATATCGTGAATGTCACATTCAACGACATTAAATACGATATACGCGTTTAAAACGTCATTAAGTGATTTTCATTTCGACTTTTCATTTGTTTTTTTTATTAATATTCCACTAACTATTTGTTTCTTCGTTATTTAAAATAAAAATTATGCCAGCATGTATAATTTGGCTGTTAGTTTGACGATTTGTATGATTTGGCGAAATTGGTCAACGGGATAACCTAGTAGTACCGCAATTCTTAAGGGGGCTCAGGGGTTGAAAACTTTTCAAAAAATCGATTTTTTTATGATCTAGTTTGATTATGCAATTAATTCTTAACTCAATGCAAAAAACCGCATAAAAATATTTGCATTTTTAACGGAGTTATAAGCATTTATGTATCAACACTTTCATAGCCGCACCCATATAATTTTAACTTTAAGTCGCGTTTTCTCAAAACTTAATTTTTGACGACTAACACCAAGATTTAAAAAAAAACTATTTTATGGAATGGCTTAATTTTTTTGTGCATATAGTTTAATATTTTGAGTATTTTTAATGAAAAAAAAGTTGTATTTTTTAGGGGGTTTTTAAATTTTTAAGTTTGAGAGTTTTTTTTAATAATGTTTTTTTCGAGTAATTGTTATATCCTTAATTCATTCTATAGAGTAAAGTTTCCTTATCATTTTAAAGCAAAAATTAGGTTCTGAAGTCAATTCAGCGTTAAGATATCTTAGTGTTGGTGATGTAACACATAATTTTTTTTTCGAAAATTGTGTTACACAAATTTTACTGTATTTCTTATTATACTACATTTAAGTACTTCGTTTTATTATTTTATAAGACTACAAACATACCTTTAAAATATCAGAAAGTTTAAATTAATTACACTGAATACTTCTGTTTTTATATGCACTCGAAGCGAGAGCTCTGTTTACATGTTTTTCCGTATCGATCATCCCCTGAGCCTCCTAAAGTTGACAGTTCTTTTACATGCAAAAAATTACCGCAATAGCAGGATGTATTTTTGAAAGATTTACCACAGTAAGGCTTTCGTACTTTTTAAATATATATTGATGAAAAAAAGAGTGTTCTTAATAACAATATATATTTTTTCAGATTATATGTTACATAATTATTTTCTTTTTCCAAATCTGTCACGTACGCATTTAAGAGAAAAATTAAATAAAAGCCAAAATGTTTCAGAAAGAATCTATTCAAATTATAATAGCATATCAGAAAATAAATAACTCTACGACATTTTGAATTCTTCAAACCGTAGGATATGTAGAAAAAATACTTATTTTCATGAAATTTTAAAAATAGATAAGAAATCTATAAATTATTTTGTCATTTCTACCATAGTAGCAGTAAATGCTGTTCGCTACATCGGACATTTTGCTAATTTTATCAATATATTATAATTCCAACAAAAAGTATTATTTATTTTAATGAATACATTATTTTTTAGAATAATTATTTTTTTACCTTAGGTGTTTCGTGGAAAAAAAAGGATTTTATAAATTTATCTGTTTCAAGATAAGCAAAACTCAAGAATGTCAGCGAAATAAACAAAAATAACACTAAACTTAATTAAAAACGAAATATAAACTTAAAGAACTTACGTACTCCAAAAATTTTAGCTGTGATAAATTGAGAATATTCTCGTTTGTCAACTATTTTTGCAGACAAAGACATATTTTTTCTTCGATAAAATGAATAATTACATTAGAGTAAGACTGTCATGTGGATGTAACGCAAAGTGAAGTGTGTGAGAAGTTTCTTAATTATAACAAACAATGTAGAATTTCTGGCGAAGTTTATTAATATTTTCTCAAAAAAAGAAAAAAAACACAAGCTTCCATAATGTCTTAGAGTAAATTATCGCTTTCGAAAGGATAAAAGTTAATTTAACCTTTAAAATGATGAATAGTGTATGCAGTTATGCACAGAATTTAACCATTTTTTTATGTTTGTTATTGGCTATGTCCAGCATATAATATGTGAGTCTTGAAATATTATGCGGGAAAAGAGAACCCTAATTATGCATTCTATGTCGTTTTTATTATTGTACCATCGAAAAGTGTATGAAGTTAAGCTTAGAATTCAATCAAGTTTACTGTATATGCACACAAAATAAAAATATACATCCTTCGAACGAGAAAAAAGTCATACTTAAATACCTAAACTAGAAATAAAAATTTCAGAGTTATGCGAATACGGTAAACAAATAAACGAAATTCGAGGATTCCTAATTTAAAGCTTTCCAAATGATGACACAATACATTATATTATGAATCTTTTCAATTGCGAGAAATTATGATTAGATTTCTAGAAGTAATTTTTAAACTAGATTTATAATTACAATAAAACCCCGTAATTTCGGCCCTGTTAATCTAGATCGGTCTGGTCATTTTTTTATTTCAAATTTTAGAGGCTATTGGCATATTGAAATGTTTATAAGTTTCAAGAAAGTTATAAAACTCGCGAATGTCACACGTACCAAAATGCAAAAAATAAATTTATGAATCTTACATACTCCGAAAATTATATCTATTATAGATTGAGAATATTTGCGTTTATCAATAATTTTCGCAGACAAAGCATTTCTTTTTTGATAAAATGAATAAAATTATGTTCTATACAAATGTCTAATAAACGCAAATCGCAAAAATCATTAATACCTAAAATTAGCTACTTTTACGATTAAAAACAAGTCTGATTTTCTAGCTAGGGGTAGTGACAGACTTTTATACAGAATAGTGGGGCAGGAATGAAAATAATATGCGCAACACTGGTCTAGTCAATCAGAAAGTGGGTAGAATATTGATTACAAAGATGAGCTTTGTATACAAAAACCACGTTGAGTCAAGCGAAGTTATTTAAAAACATGTCTGGCGTATTGTATGACATATGATTTTTAAAGGTTAAACAACAATCTATATTTAAATTTAATGCAATAACCAGTAGTCATGTAAAATTTAAAAAAACCCATATAATTTATTAAAACAAAAAAAAATTAAATTACCAAACCACATAAGGTTTGTTGTAAAAGAAAAACACTGGTGGCGTCTTAAATACTCCATCTCTTTCTAAAACCTAAATATAATATTTTAATGATATTTTTCTAAATAATATTTCTAGTAACAGTATAAAAGTTAGCAACATCAAATTAGTATTAAAAAAACTAATTTAATTAAAAAAATAAACTAGACTAAACTACGCAAATACACTGTCAATGTGTTACCTTACGCTGATGGTGACTTAATAATAAAATTATTAAAAAGAGCACGGAAAAAATAAGATATTCAATTCAAAAGATTTTTGAAACTAAAAATTATTTTTTTAGAGTAAATAAATTGCATGTGTTAACTACGTTATTATTTTTGAATTTGCGGGTATTTTTTTCCAACACAACAAGGAAAAACAACATGTTTATGTCACCCCAGAACAGTTATTAGAAGTCTAAAGACAGAAAATAGTCTTGAAATAATTAGTTTCTAACTTACAAAGTAAAAATTAATTATGAAAAAGAAATGAACTTTAAAATATATCAAAAACTTTTACAACTATGGGTTGTATTTTTTCTTAAATAATACAAAAATTCTTAATTCAAGATTTTAATTCGGAAATTTGGGTGTAAAGAGCCCAGTTTTGAAAATTGACCTATAATGGACAAATCTGACAGACCTTTCACAACAGCGATTTTTGTTGCTAATGATATCTACTGTGATATCTGAATTAGCCAAACAGAATAAATCGCAGTTAATGTAACTCCAAGAAACTTTGTATATGTAATTACGCAAAATAAACAACTTTAATATTATCAGAAAGATGTCATAATATACAAGTTTCTTTGGGTGAGAAAAATCCACTAAATTTATCCGGATAATTCAAACGTCTGGAAATTGGAAGCTTACACAGAAAAATCTGATTCAAATCCAGTTCTGGACATTACTTCTCTCAAATAGGAAACTACAACATGTATGCTTTTTAATTATCAATTAGAATTGTTGTTTAAAATTGATAGAATGTTACATCTACTTACAATGATAAATTGTACCAACAATAGCGATTATCCAAGCTCACATAATTTCTCACATTTTTTTTTAGAAAACTGCCGTTAACACGAACTTTATTTTTCGTCGCTGAACTTGGGAGTTCGGTCATGTTTAAAGCCCCAATCAACGCAGAATCATTCAAGAATTATTAAAAATCATTCTTTAATAAATGTCTATAAATAACTGAGATATTAATTTTAAAAAAAATACAATTCACTAACGAAGCGTTGCAACTTTGTGACTTCTTTTGAAATCGCTTTACCAGAATGACAAATTTAAACTTACCTACAAACAAAAGCCTTTTGTAGTCAAATAAAACTCACACCTGACCAAATATGTATAGTCGTATATTTGGAATTCTTCACTATTATTTAGTAGTATCACTATTATTTAGTATGCTCATATGAGAAAAAGTGTTCTAATGGTTTTAACATTTTTTTATTATGTTCTAAAAAGAATTTGGAAATTCATACTTTTTTTTTACAAGTACAACTCTAAACTATTATGACAGCTCAAACAATGATGAGTTTTTACCGTTTTAGACATGACACAAATTTTGTCTGCATTGCGCAATTTAAAATGTTTAGCGGATTCTAAGCATGATCAATTGTTAATTTGTCGTTTTGAAAATAATAAATACGTCCGATCTTTTAGCTATAAAGAAAGAAACTTAATTTCACATTGCATTCAATCGTCAAAGAAATCATATTATGCATAAGGGAGTCTGTTTTTCAGGTGCGTACGTAATTACATACTGTAAAGTACCGAATATTAACCCTCTCCGAATTCTTCCTTACACCCAAATATGAGTTCAGATTTCCTTTTTGAAAAATTGCCATTTATAAGTTCCTCCTTCAAAACATCTTTCTAATTTGCCTATCTCTTTCAAAAAAATAAAATAAATAAATACAAGTTTTTTTTTTAATTATTGTAATTTCCGTATACTTAAGATACTACTTTCTGTACTTTACGATTAATATGTAGCACCTATAGACGTTGTCTGTGGGACATCCGTTCACTTACAAAAAAGCAAAAGCACCCAATCTAACGGTTTAAAATTTAACATATAGAATTATTGCAGAATTTTTGTAAAGTCATTTCATATTTTATAAAATATAAATCAAATCTTAAAAATATGTTTAATAAAGACCTCTTCACCCTATTAAATCTTATCATATGTAATTGATTCAATGATATCAGATGATAGGTAAGAGTTCTAGATTGCCATGATAACTATACAATTAAATCCAAACCACACATAATTATTGCAATCATATAAAATGGTAAATAATGGTTCTAAGTTGCCAAGATGATTATGCTCATTTTAGGATGGATGTTTATATTTCGGTATAACTGAATTTAATATAAAATTAGTCGTTGGGGGAGCCACCGTAATACTTACCCATCATGGATAGGCATATGAAAATAAAACATGTGAAAACTATTTATACAATGCATTGCAATTCCAAAACAAAATTTAAATATTGTTAATATGCATAGTAATGCTCTATTAATGAATTGCTGGTGTACCAATTTCGACAAATTATATACAACGCCAAACTACTCAAGTAATACCGAACTGCGTGGAAGAAACATCCTTATAACTCCAAAAATAACAATAATATAAACTAACAGTTTACTGCGTCGGATTAAGCGCTTCATTTTCAATTAAAATATACCTCTGAATTGAAATTTGAATGAAATACAGGGCATGCAAAATAGAAGAATGTGGAAAACAAGATTACAAATATCTCGGCAACTAATAATCCGATCGACTTCGTTCTACAGCTCATATTCAAAATATTAGAATAATTGAGAAAAAGTAATAAGAAAAATTATTTGTCATTTATTTATTTTTTATACTAAGTAAATGCAATTAAATTTCTTATAAATTAAATCTGGAATGTTTAGATAAGATTTTAACATTTATAAAATATAAAATACAGCACAATAAATTAGGTATACAGCTTCCTTAAACACACCAGAATATTAGAATAAAATTTAGATTGGTTCAAAATATTAGAATATTTTATTTTACGCAACAATATTACCTTATGAATATGAAGTAAATGGTAGTTAATATTTTGTAGCATCCCCTTTAGCTTTCATAACAGCATACAATCGATCTTGCATACTGTATACAAGGTGTTTACAAACATTTCTATCAATATTAGCCCATATAGACTTTATACGTGCCACTAACTCAGTTTTACTTGAAGGAGGATTTTCTTGAAGTTTTTTCTTCATTATACACCATAAGTTTTCGATGGGATTAAGATCTGGTGAATTTGGTGGCCAAGGAAGTACTTTAATGTTGCGTTGGCGGAATCAATTCTTAGTTGACACCGAGGTATGCGGGGACGCTAAATCTTGTTGAAAGATGAAATCATCTTCAAATAAATCTTCTGATGATGGAATCATGTAATATTATAAAATTTCTTGATATATCAGAGAGTTAACCTTTTCGTAGGCGATGCATAACTTTCCAGGTTCTTCTGCACTCATACAACCCCAAACCATGACACTAGCAGCAAATTTTACGGAACGTTTATGGCATTCTTTATCAAATGCTTCTTGCCTCATTCTCCAAACTCGAATACCTTGATTACCATATGAAACACAAAACATACTTTCATCACTAAATAATATATTTTTCCAATCTTCATTGCTCCATAAACGTCTTGATTTACACCAATTCAATCTTATACGCTTTTGTCTTGCAGTCATGAGAGGCTTTGTTTTCGGTACACGAGATTCAAATTTAAATTTATGGAGACGTCTTAATGTTGTCGATGTAGAAACTTCAACTCCTTCTTCTTTCCATTTTCGGTGCAAGAATCGCACACTTTTAAAACGGTTTTTCTTAACTATACGCTTCAGTTTCCTGTCATCTAGCAGATGTTTTTGGTTTTCGGCCACCATTTCGGCGATTATTTTGAAAATTTCCAATTTTTGAATATTGTGTTAGTATTTTACTAACGTTCGATTGCGAACAATGTAAATAATTCGCTATAAAACATTGATTTTTACCGTGCCGATACAAATCAACCATACGAAGTTTAGTAGATTCAGGAATATCACTCACACGGGCCATTTTAAGACGAAAAAGAAACAAACTGCAAAAAAGAATACTGATTTTAAATAAAATAGTCTGAATTTAATCAATGATGCCATTAGTTAAGAATTGGTAATAATTAAAGGAGAATTAATGTGAAATATTCTAATATTTTGAACCACTTGAATAAATATTCTAATATTTTAACTTTTCAAAATAATTTTTTTTGCAATTAATCTTTTCAAAAATGATATTAAATTTAAGATAACAAGTAAGTTTAATCAACAGTAAGTTCTTAATAAAAATATCGTTTGCATATTTTCATTAAAATACATTAAATTACCAAACGATATTTTCAATTTCTAAAAAAAAGGTAATTATTCTAATATTTTGAATATGAGCTGTATATGCAAAATATCTGTTATTTTATTGCCTATTATGTCCATTCCTTAGAACAAAAACATTCGAAAATTTTTATATACCTTTCATCAGAGCGAATTTTTCGAGAGTCCGTAAAAAATAGTTCCGGATAATCGAGGTTGCTGATATTAAATAGGCTTCGTCCCATTTTTACATACTAACCATACAAAATTTCAAGTCTCTATATCAATTTGTTCGGGAGACAGAGCATTTACAGACAGACAGACAGACAGACGGACGGCAATTTTTTTTTTCTAAAAATATGTTTTTCGGAATCTCCACTATCTAAAACGTGTAAATCCGTCAAAAAAAATTTTCGATTTTCAAAACGATTGCAAGACTAAATCAAGCAAAATCATAATAAAGTTTTTATATGCATTTTTTCGTAATAGTAACACAGCTATTGTACCAAGATCGAAGTATATATAAAACAAGTTAGAGTACGAATGCACCTCATTTGCATGTTTGACGAACAATTTCAGACTTGTTTGTTATCTATGCAGCTCGAAAATAATCTTTCAATGATTCCGCCGTAGCAGTTCGTTATATTTCTTATTAAAATTTTTATAGAGGCAAGTTTTAGTGCTGTTTTTTGTTACTGTTTCTCTAATAGTTAAAATAATTCACTATGCATAAGATAAAATTAATTAAAATAATTAATTTTTATAGTTATAGCTAATTAGTTTCTGTATCAGAATGTCTATTCCCTTGAAATAAAACACATTTTATATACTTTTTAAGTCCACGGACCTCTTTATTTTCATTTTTTCCAAATAGTCTCTATTATGTAATCTGAAATTACTTTTAAAACCATAATATTTTCAGATATTTGAAAAATGTTGATCTCCGATTATAATACAAAAAAGTGGTATTAAATCTTATTTATCAAGATAAATTTTCGATATTGAATTCTATATTATTTTCTTTCTATATTAAATTGCATGAAGGGACATATAAACATAAATCTTTACTATTTATTTATCTCACAAAATATTTACCTATTACCGGAAACCTGAAAGAAGATATTTTGACAAAGTATTGTTAAGGCATACTTCCTCAAGTACCGTCAAGAAAATAATGGTAAATATTTAACATAATCACATTCTTAAAATAACTAAAGTTTCATCGTGAACCACCTTATTACTCTTTCTATTTCTTCGTTGGTGTCTATTTTATGTCCAATTTCACTATGAATTCAAAAATAAGAAAACGAAGAAAAGTACAGCCCAGCTTGGAATTTAATAGAAAATAAATCTGTGTCATCTGCTTCCATCTTTTACAGTAGAAATATCATAAAAGATGAAACTTAATATTTCATTTTCCTTTGTTTCATGACAAATTCGTTTATTATTGCATTTGAAATGCAATATTTTAAAACCTAAAGCAAAGTCTCAGACCCAACGAAAGTAATCAATTTTTAGTATTCTATAATTGGATATATACACTTTTCAGAATATAATATATGAGAATAAATATTTTCCTTAAAAGTGATATCGGAAAATAAGTTTTCGTCTGAAATGTCGTTCTTTCGTTCTTTGTCGTTTGTATAATTTCAAAAATAAAGAAAAAAGTGAAAGTAAAATGTATCGAAGAATTTGAACAATTAATTTAAGATTTTTATTTCTGGTGAAGGGAAAGAAACGGTTTATACTTTTTGAAATAGCTTTCCTTTAAACACAAATTAACAATAAAATATGCATTCGGTACAGATGTTATATACGCACCACATTGGCGCGATTTTTCTAACGCAAATTTGGCGAAAACTTCATTTCCAAGTACCAATTTTATGGGTTTTTAAACACTTTTCTGTTACTTTAAAAAGTAAAGAGTAATAAATAAAGAAAAGGTTTAGTCAATAATAATACAATAAAACAAATTACAACATTTAAAAAAAAGAAAATAAAGCTAAGTAAACAGCCTATTAAAAATATACAACAATAGCCGGGTTACCCTATAAGGCATATTTTCACCATTTTGTTGTAATCTTTCCAATGTGGTACGGATAAGACATCTGTATCATGCATTCTGTCAGTACCAGCGCTTGGTGTAATTCTGTTATATTCTGTTCATATATCTACTTTTTGTATTTTTTTTAATTACTTTAAAAAATTCTTGAAAACCATGTCTATAAGTGAAATTCATACAAATTGAAATAAGAAGACTAATTACTAAGAAATTTTAAATACTCAGGCATTTACAATGTGCCCATAAAGTTTTGGGGCGCTCTTGATCGATCTTAGGAAACCATTAATGAGATCGAAATGTGAATCCGTCTCCAAATAAAAGAAAATCTATCCATGTTTCATGCCATGTACCATTCGATGTGGCTGTCATTTGTTGCCCTATAAACGTCTAAAAATATTCAAGTTCTTCCTATACACTGTTAAATAGTATAATGTAACATAATTAATAAGACCTGTCATTTTCTGTTTCAAATGAGGAAGATATCGAATTGCACTGAATAGGTATTAAACTTGGAGATCTATTTTTTATTTAATGAAGATTTTGCCTTTTGAATTTGATTTGTTGATTTTCTGTGACCGTTTAAAAGTGCATTTTGACTTTACAAAATAAAACTGACTTGAATAATAAATGAACTTTAAAATTGATTTTAAAATAATAAACCAATTATCTACATGATAAACCTATTTAAAATATTTACCAGTCATTTAGCTCTAATGTTAACTTCTGCATCAGAATATCTGTATTCTTGATAAAGAATATGATTTATATAATTACACAGAACCATTTTATTCTATTTTTTAAAAATAGAATTATCATCTTTCAATTTAAAAATTCTGTAATCTGAAATTCTTTCATAAACCAAGATATTTTTCACATGTTTGAAAAAAGTTCCTTTCGCATTATAGTAGAAAAAATATGATAATGTATCGTATTTACTAAGATAAACTTTCGATACTGAATTTTATATTATTTTCATTCTAAATTAAATTGCAAAAAGGGACAAATGAACGTAGGTCTATTCTATTTATTCATTTCGCAAAATATCTACCTATTGGTCCAAAATTTAAAGAAGGTATTTTATCAAATTATCGTTAAGGTATACTTCCTTGTGTACCGGTGAGAAAATAATGGTAAATATGTAACAAAATTACATTCTTCAAATAACAAAAAAGTTTATTCGCGAACCACTTTATTTCTCTTTTCCTTTCTTTGTTGGTGTCTATTTTCAGTCCAATTTCATTATGAGTTCTAAAATAGAAAACGAAGAAAAGAATAGAGCAGCTTGGAACACAAAAGAAAATAAATATATGTCATCTGCTTCCATCTTTATTTCAGTAAAGATATCATAAAAGATGAAATTTAATATTTCATTTTTTTTCTTTATGGCAAATACGTTTATTTTTGCATTTGAAGGGCAATATTTTGAAATTTGAAGCAAAGTCTCAGGCTCGGAAGTAATAAATTTTTAGTGTTATAAAATTAGATGTATACGCTTTTCAGAATATAATATATGAAAAGAAATATTTTTCTTAAACAGATATCTAAAAATAAATTTTTCTTTGAAATTTCTCCTTTTTTTGCAGTTTGTATATTTAAAAAAATGATACTGAAATATATCGGAGAATTTGAACAATTCATTTGAGATTTCTGCTTTAGAAGAATGAAAAAAAACTATTAATACCTTTGAAATAGCATTCTTTTAAACGCAAATTCACACACTTAAGATATGTATTCTGTCATTTTCAATGCCTGGTGTAATTATTTTATATTTTGTTTATTTGTACATTTTTTGTAAATTTTTTATTACTTAAAGAAATAATTCTTAAAAACCAAGCCTGTCAATTTCTGATGACCGTATACTATTTAGAATTACCATTATATATTATCGTCTTACATATTGTATCCTTCTCACTTTTTGTTTAAATTGGCGTTTACAGGTTTTTTTTTTTTCTTATCTGGAAATTAATCCTGGCTATTGTTAATTAGATAGTTCAGTATGATTTAATGTGTTTTACCAATAGATTGAAAATCCGCTTGCCATTCAAAATGCATACCTGGGATAACTCAGACAAAAGAACCCCACCAACTATCTCGCAAGATAATTGACGCCACAGTGACAGTTGGAGGCGATGAAGGGAGGGTAGCCCTTTCATTCAAAAAGGCAACTCCTTTTCTTTCTTTTTTTCTTCTTTCTCGTGAAAATCTCTGAGAGAGGACCAGAGTTGTGAGTGAAGGCGAAATCATTGGTTGATGTACCCAGCGTGGAGTAAATAGAAAGGGCATAGGCTCTTGGTGGATATAGCAAAGGTATCGGGAGATCCAGCAAGAGATCTTCGATTAGTTTTAAGAAATCTGGTATCAAACGGATATAGACATTTTCTTAAGTAATCCATTACGCAGAAGGTGTTTGCTGTATTTAACTTATTGTCGAACAAGATCATCTATTAAAGTAGCAAATAAAGCCTTTGTGCACAAATGTTTAAGGATAGAGAGCCAACGAATATAAATGCACAAATAAAGTATGAGAAGGTAGCAAATAGCTATTTCGAATCTACTAACGAGATTCTTCATCAGTGCAAAACTCAGCGAGCTAAAAGTAGCAAAACTGAGCAAACTTTGGCTCAGTTTTGCTACTTTTAGCTCGCTGAGTTTTGCACTGATGAAGAATCTCGTTAGTAGATTCGAAATAGCTATTTGCTACCTTCTCATACTTTATTTGTGCATTTATATTCGTTGGCTCTCTATCCTTAAAGATCATCTATTATCGAAGTTTTTAACTAAAAATACTATTTCCTTAAATATAAATAGTATGTAAGGAAATTGTTATTTAATTTTATTTGAATGAGTTAGTATTCTTGTTGACAATCCTTCTCACTATGTACCCGATTGCACTTAATTATATCGGTGGAGAGAGCATACAAATACAAAGGAGCTTCTACAAAATTGTGTGGACTAAGAGTAAAAGAAATATAAAAATGTCTATAAAATAATCTCATACAAATTAAAAAAAAAAAGACTAACTACTAAGAAAGTCTAAGAACTTAGGCATTTAGAATGTGTCCATAAAATCCTGGTCACCCTTGATTGATCATAGGAAAATATTAATAAGATGGAAATGTGAAATCATCCCCAAATAAAAGAAAATTTCTCTATATTTCATGCTTGTTCAGAGCCGTACTATGCGGTCTCGATTTGTTGCCGGATAAACGACTAAAAAATATTTAAATTCTTTCAAAGCTCCAAAATTATTTTTTGCAGCAGAATATCTGTTTTCTTGATATAAAATATGTTTTATGTAAGTATATAAAACCTTTATATTCTATTTTTTGTCAAAACAGTTCTCTTATCTTTCAGTTAAAAAATCTGTAATCTAAAATTCGTCTTAAATTAAAATATTTCCATAGATTTGAAAAATGCTATTTTCGAATTATAGTAGAAAAAAAAACCTGATAGTATATCTAATTTATCAAGATAAACTTTCTATATGGAATTGTATATTATTTTCTTTCTAAAATAAATTGCATGAATGAACAAATAAACGCACATCTTTTTTATTTATTTATTTCCCTAAATATTTACCTATTGGTCCAAAATTTGAAGAAGATAAAAAAAAAAAAGATTTTGTCAAATTATTGTTAAGGTATACTTCCTTGCATGCCGTCAAGAAAATAATGGTAAATATATAAAAAAAAAAAATAGCATTCTTCAAATAACAAACCGTTTCTTTGTGAACCACTTTATTTACCTTTCCCTTTCTTTTTTGGTGTCTATTTTCAGTCCAATTTCATTATGAGTTCTAAAATGAGAAAACGAAGAAAAGAATAGCCCAGCTTGGAATACAAAAGAAAATAAGTCTATGTCACCTGCTACCGTCTTTTACAGTAAAAATATCACAAAAGATGAAACTTAATATTTCATTTTCTCTTTTTTCATTATAAATTCGTTTATTTTTCCATTTGAAATGCAATATTTTGAAATCTGAAGCAAAGTCTCAGACCCAAAGAAAGTAATCAATTTTCAGTATTTTAAAAATGGATATATTTGTTTTCAGAATATAATACATGAAAACAAATATTTTGTTTAAAATGTTTTTTTTTCATTTTTTGCCGTTTATATATTTAAAAACAATGAAACTAAAATATATCAGAGGATTTAAATAATTCATTTAAGATTTCTGTTTTAGAAATAAATATGTACCTTCTGATTTTATTCTTTTAAACATAATTTAATTTTTCTGAGATTTTCATTTTACACCTGGTGTAATCATATTATATTTTTTTTATAAGTAATTTTTTTGTATTTGTTTAGTTACTTAAAAAAACGTTCTTGGAAACCATGCCTCTCAGGTACTGATGAACATATACTATTTAGAATCATGATTATATATGATCGTTTTACTTTTATATTGTATTCATCTCACCTATTGTGTAAAATAACGTTTACATGTAAAACTTTTTTTTTTTTTTTTGGAAATTAATCAAAGTTACAATTAGCTAGATAGTACAGTATGAAAAAACGTGTTATACCAATATATTGAAGTTTCTCTTGCCATTCAAAATGCATACCTGAGATAGGTCAGGTAAAAGAACCCCAAGGCTATCTAGAGGCATAATTGAGATCACGGAGACAGCTGCAGGCGATTTAGGAGGGTAGTCCTTTAGTTCAGGGAGGTAACCCCGTTTTTTGGACTCTCTTGTGGAAATCCCTGATAGAGTATCAGAATTGAGAGTGGACGCCAACGTATTGTTTGATGTTAACAACGTAGAGTAAATACAAAGAGCGTAGGCTCTTTTGGATATTTCAAGGGTAATATGTGATCCAGAGAGGGATATTCGATCAGTTTTAACAAACTTAGTTTGAGAAGGATATAGATATTTTAATAAGTAATCGGATAAGCAGAAGATATCTGCTGTATTTAACTTAATGTCAAACAAGATCATCTATATCAAAGTTCTTACTTGTAAATGCAATTCTGTTATATGTAAATAATATGTAAATATGTTATTAGTTAATTTTAATTGAATGAGATAGTATTCTTGTTGACAATCCTTTTCATTAAATGCCCGATATCACTTAATTATACCGATGATGGACGGTACTAAAACAAAAAACTTTCTTCAAAATTATGTAGACTAAGGAAGGAAAATGTCCATAATGTCCTGGTGTGCACTTGATCGATCATAGGAAATCCTTAATGAGAAAGAAATGTGAAATTGTCTACAAATAAAGGAAAATCAAATCCGTTCAATGTGACCTCCATTTGTTCTCTTATAAGTTTCTAAACAATATTCAAATTCTTCCTACATTCTGATAAATAGTATGGTGTAACAGAAAGAATAACAACTATTATTCCCGGTTTCAAATGAAGGCGATATCGAATTGCATTGAGCAGGTATGAAACTTGGAGAGTTTTCTATTTATTTGATGAAGATTCACATTTCCAATTTGATTTATTGATTTTCTTTGACCGTTTAAAAGTGAATTCTGACTTTACGAAACAAAACTGACTTAAAATAATTAACTATCCACATGACAAAACTAAAAGTTACATTTAACCTTTATTTAGCTCCAATATTAAATTTTGTATTAGAGGAATTGTTTTCTTTATATAGAATGAATATGTTTTATACAAGTATATAGAGCCTTTTTATTCTTTTTTTTTTTTTTTTTTTTTTTTTTTTCAAAACATTTTTTTCATCTTTCAGCTTGAAAATTCAGTAACATGAAATCCCTTCTTAAAACAAAATATTTCCACGATTTTGAAAAATGTTGTTTTCAAATTACAGTAGAAAAATTCTGATAGTATATCTTATTTATCAAGATAAATTTTCGATATTGAATTCTATATTATTTTCTCTCTAAATTAAATTACATGAAGGGACAAATAAACGTAAATCTTCTCTATGTATTTGTATTTATTTCGCAAAATATTTACCTATTGGTCCCAAATTTAAAGAAGATATTTTGTCAAATTATTGTCAAGGTATACTTACTTGCGTACCGTCAAGAAAATAATGATAAATATATAACAGAATCGCATTCTCCGTGAAGTTTCTCCTTGAACCTCTTTATTTCTGTTTCCCTTTCTATGTTGGTGTCTAATTTCTGTCCAGTTTTGTTTCTAAAATAAGAAAATGGAGAAAAGGATTGGCCAGCTTGGAATACAAAAGAAAATAAATCTATATCATTTGCTTCCATCTTATCAGTAAAAATATCATAAAAGATGAAATTTGATATTTCATTTTCCTTTTTTCATGACAAATTCGTTTATTTCAACATTTAATGTGCAATATTTTGAAATCTGAAGCAAAGTCTCAGATCCAACGAAAGTAATCAATTTTTAGTATTATAAAATTGGATATATATGCGCTTTTTAGAATATAATATATGGAAAAAAATATTTTCCTTAAAACTGATATCTGAAAGTAAGTTTTTTTACGTTCTTTATTGTTTGTATATTTTCAAAAAAATGAAACTTAAATATATCAAAGCATTTGAACAATTCATTTATTAGTTCTCTTTTAGAAGTATGAAAAAAAATGATTTATGCTTTTTTAAATAGCATTCTTTTTTAAACATTAAGTATCACTCTTAACCCTCCTTTATATAATTTTTAGAAACAATTACTTTTATATTAATAACATTAACACTAGTTATCCAAATAGATTAATAAGAGTTTAACAAATATTTCTTTTTATATAACCTAACGAATTATGTTATTCTGTGTACTATTCAATTCATATTCATATGACAATACGCTAAGAGAATGCTTTTGGGGTTGTTTGAAATATTATACTCCAAGAAGGTTTGGCTGATATTACAAATGTTTGATACATTATGTTTTTTACCACACATGATCATTTTGGGAAAGTAACCTTGATTTTAATTTCAAAGAATGAAAGATATGTTTAAAATAAAGGAATCGCAAACGGTGCAAAGAGAATTAAGCTAATTGATATTAATTAAGAGAATATATATAATTAAGATAATTAATATTTATTATCATTATTATTACTAAAGGCCTAAACGTTAATGAAGTCATCTAATATACGCATAGACACATAGTTTACATACTTAAATTACTACATTTAAACAGTAACAAACGTATTTGTTAAAAGAAAATAACACTCTATGCTCCATTAAAAGATATTTATTATTAATAGTACACCAGACCCAAAAGGCTAAAGACATACATTCTGCCACAGTTCCCATGACTGGTGTAATTATGTTACATTTTGTTTCTATTAAAAAAAATATGTATTTTTTAAATTTCTTAAAGAAAAAATCTTAAACACCATGCCTGTAAGTGAATTCCATAAAAATTGAAGTAATAAGACTAATTACTAAGAAATTTTAAGTACTCAGGCATCTAAAATGTGACCATATAGTCCTGGCGCGCTCTTGAACGTTCATAGAAAATCATTAAGGAGGTATAAATGTGACATACAAATGAAAGAAGATCATGTTTCATGCCTGTTCAGTCCGCTGGATGTGGCCTCCATTTGTTGCCCTATAAGCGTCTAAACAACATTGAAGTTCTTGCTAGATACTGTTAAATAGTACGGTGTAGCACGGTGAATAACATGTGCGATTCTCTGTTTCAAGTGAAGGTGGTATCGGATTGCACTCAACAGATACGAAACTTGAAGAGCTTTTCTTTATTTGGTGAAGATTTCACATTTGTTCATTTGTTGATTTCCTGCGACCTTTCAAAAACGCATTTTAACTTTACGAAATAAAACTGATTTAAAATAATAAATAAACTTCGAAATTGACTTTAAAATATTTAATTAACTATTTACATGATGTAACTAATTAAAATATTTAACTTTTATTTAGCTCCAATGTTAACTTCTACAACAGAATATCTGTTTTCATGATATAGAATATATGTTTTATATGAGTATATAGAGTATCTTAATTATATTTTTTCTAAATAGTTTTTTCATCTTAGAGTGTAAAATTTTCTGTAATCTCAAATTCCCTTGTAAACCAAATTAAATTATTTCTAGACATTTGAAAAATATTGTTCTTGAATTATAGTGCCAAAAAACTGATAGTATATCTTATTTATCATGATACATATTCGACATTAAGTTCTATATTACTTTCTTTCTAAATTAAATTGCATGAAGGGTCAAATAAAAGTAAATCTTATTTATTTATTTATTTCGCAAAATATTTACCTATTGGTCCAAAATACAAAAAAGATATTTTGTGAAATTATTGTTACGGTATACTTACTTGCGTACCACCAAGATAATAACGGTAAAAATGTAATAGAATCTCATTCTTTAAATAACAAAAGTTTATCCCCGAATCACTTTATTTCTCTTTCAATTCTTTGTTGGTGTCTATATTCACTTCAGATTCATTATGAGTTCTAAAATAAGAAAAACGAAGAAAAGTATAGCCCAGTTTGGAATACAAAAGAAAATATGTGTCTTTTGCTTCCATATTTACAGTAAAAATATCATAAAAGATTAAACTTAATATTCTCTTTTTTCATGAAAAATGTGTTTGTTTTTGCATTTGAAATGCAATGTTTTGAAATCGGAAGCAAAGTCTCAGATCCAAAGAAAGTAATTAATTTTTAGTATTGTAAAATTAGATACATACGCTTTTAAGAATATAAAATATGAAAAGAAATATTTTTCTTAAAACTGATATCTGAAAATAAGTTTTCCTTTGAAATGTTTTCCTTCCGTTTTTTGTCGTTTGTATCTTTAAAAACATGATACAAAAAATATCGGATTATTTGAACAATTCATTTAAAATTTCTGTTTCAGAATAGTGATTAAAAAAATATATTCTTTTTGAAATATCTTTTTTTCTTCAAAAATTTCCATACCTAAAATTTGACATAAGGATTTAAATTATCAGTTTATTCTTTTCAATTATTACTTTTAAAATGCGGATGATATGCAGTAATTGAAAAATGGCATTATGCGTAATTTTTTAAAGTTAAAAATTTAACAAATAATCAAAATAATCAGTTTACTCTTTCAAATTTTATTTTGTGAAAAAAATTGAACATTTTCGAGATAACTAAATTTATATATTTATTTTAATCGTAGCTAATTAATTATTAATATATTTGTTTTATGTGAAAATGAATTATCTTTTAAACAATTTTTAAATAAATAGCTTTTATTAAATTTTGAATTTAAGCTTAAGTAATATTTTTGGCAAAACAGTGACAGACTTTTGGCGAGTAAAAATGTTTAAATGCTATTTACTATTATTGTGCTACTATTAATTTCTCAATCAGAATACCTATTCATGTAAAATAAAATATTTTATAAAAGTGTACATTCCTTTATATTTTTAGTTTTATTTCTTCCTAATAGTTTTCTCATCTTTCTGCTAAAATTTTTTACAATCTGAAATTCCCTTTTAAACGAAAATATTCCCAGACATTTGAAAAGTGTTGTTTTCGAATTACAGTACAAAAAAACTGATAGTCTATCTTATTTATCAAGATAAATTTTCGATATTGAATTGTACACTATTTTCTTTCTAAATTAAATTTCATGAAAGGAAAGATAAACATAAATCTCTTTCTATTTATTTATTTCGCAAAATATTTACCTATTGCCCCAAAGTTTCAAAAAGATATTTTGTGAAATTATTGTTAAAGTATACATCCTTGCGTACCGTCAAGAAAATAATGGTAAATATGTAATAGAATCGTATTCTTCAAATAACAAAAGTTTCTTAGCGAACCATTTTATTTCTCTTTCCCTTTCTTTGTTAGTGTCTATTTTCAGTCCAATTTCATTAAGAGCTCTAAAATATGAAAACGAAAAAAATATATAGCCAGGCTTAGAATACAAAAGAAAATAAATCTATGTCTTCTGCTTCCATCTTTTACGGTAAAAATATCATGAAAGATGAAACTTAATAATTCATTTTCCTTTTTTTCATGACAAATTCGCTTATTTTGCATTTGAAACGTAATATTTTGAAATCTGAAGCAAAGTCTCAGACACAACGAAAGAAATCAATTTTTAGTATTATAAAATTGGATAGATACGCTATCCAGAATATAATAGATGGAAAAAAATATTTTCCATAAAACTCATATCTGAAAATAAGTTATCCTTTAGAATGTTTTTTTTTTTTTTTTTTTTTTTTTTTTTTTTTTCAAAAAATTAAACTAAAATATGGCGGAGAATTTGAACAAATCATTTAAGATTTCTGTTTTAGAAGAGTGAAAAAAAAAAGATTTATACCTTCTGATTTCATTCTTTTTAACACAAATTAACCCTTCTTTTCAATTGATGTAATCATATTATATTTTATTTATATATGCATCTTTTTGTATTTTTTTTAATTATTTAAAGAAATCATTCTTAAAGACAATGCCTCTCAAGTTTTGATGAACATATACTATTTAGAATTGCTGTAATATGCTATCGTTTTACTTATATGTTGTATTCACTTACTGTGTAAAATGGGGTTTACATATCGCATTTTTTTCTTATCAAGAAATTAACTCAAGCTATTGTTAGTGAGAAAAAATAGTATACAGTATGAAAAAATATGCTGTACCATTATATTGAAGTTTCTCTTGCCATTAAAATGCATACCTGAGATAAGTTAGACAAAAAGACCCCATCGACTATCTAGCGAGATATTTGATGTCACCGTGACAGTTGAAGGCCATGAAGTGAGGGTAGCCCTTTCGTTCAGGGAGATAAACTCATCTTTTGGTTTTTCTCGTGGAAATCACTGAGAGAGGGTCAAACTTGAGATTTGAGACGAAAGTGTTGAATGATGTGCTCACTGTAGAGTAAACGGAAAGAGCGTAGACTCTTGGCGGATATAGCAAAAATATTCAAGATCATCCTACACACTGTCAAATCTTTATCTACCGTCGGTACTTGTAATTACCATTAAAATTACTCTTTACAAAATTATTTTAATACGTCAATTAATTGTAATACTGTTTAAAATGAGTTACAGATACAGAGTAGTTAGTTATTAACGTCAGGTGTTCAGAGCCCTCTAGCGAGTAACGTTTTCGGCGAAACATAACCAAATTTGATCAGCATACATAGTAGACGGGATTTCGAGTTCTTAAAAATAAAGGAAATAAAAAATTTAAAAAATCACCACTAGGGGCAATTTTAGCTAAAATGCGACTAAAATGCATTTAATTTGCATAAAATCAGCAATTTTGGCGCACCAAAAGTGTATTAGTGTAAATGTTGAATGATTAAATGGTAAAAAATAAAGTACAGATCAATTTTATACCGCTGGTGCTGATGGTACCTGCACATTTTTCATCTCTTGTTCGACAATAGCAGTTACAATTTCGTCAACTTGTTATTGACTAGTCACTTTGCCTCCTAAGCCTTGTTGCCGCATAGTTTCCAATCGATGAATCATCTTTTGTAAATTTGTTATGCTCATTGGTTCTCGTTCTGCTGATAACACAGCTTGACTAGTAAAGTATGGTGAGAGTTGATAATGATGAGAACTCTCCCAGCCTTTCCTTTTATACTCATGATTGCTATACACAACTGATTTTATGAAAATTAATGCATTTTAGTCGGTAAACAACGCTAAAATTGTCGCTAGTGGCGATTTTTAAAACGTTTTAATTTTTTTTTAAAAATTCGAAATCCCATGGTCTATTATGTATGCTGATCAAATTTGGTTATGTTTTGTCCAAAACTTTACTCGCTAGAGGACTCTGAACACCTGACGTTAATAACTAACCACTCTGTACATTACTTTCTCTTGTTCCAAAAGCATTTTTGATTGCAGAAAACAAATATTTTTAAAAGGATGAATTATTTTGCCACTGAATCTTTTCAGCTTTCTAGGAGCGGAGTGAGGGGGGAGGGTAATTTTTTTCCAATATCTCTATATTTATATTCTAAGAACATCATATTTGTACATTTTATAATTATACAAGATACGAAGAAAACAGTTTAAAATAAAATATTTGAGTGGGGGTTGTACACATTGCACAAAACCCCTGTAAATTCAAATTTAATTAATCCTTCTAAATCCTTCTAAAATCCCCCAAAGTATTATTAAATGATTATATAAATACTTTAATTTAATTAAAACAATTTACGTAAAATGCTTTAGAATGTAAATTTTTCATGAATTCATAATTCGGTTGATAAAAGGTTAAGTAGTATGGTGTAACAGAATCTGTGATTAGGTGTTTCAAATGAAGGCAACATCGAATAGCACTGAACAGGTATGACACTTGGAGAAATTTCTTTTATTTGGAGAAAATATCATATTTGCTACTTGATTTGTGGTTTTCCGTGACCGTTTAAATGTGTATTTTGACTTGACGAAATAAATCTGACTAAAATAATAAATTAATTTTAAAATTAACTTTAACATATTTATTTAACTATAACCATGGTAAAGCTAATTAAAATATTTAACTTTTATTTAGCTCCAATATTAAGTTCTGCATCAGAATATCTGTTTTCTTGATATAAAATGTGGTTTATATAAGTATATATATATCTTTTTTATTCCATTTTCAAAATAGTTTTCTCATCTTTCAGCTTAAAAAATCTGTCACCTGAAACTCTTTTTTAAACCAAAATATATCCAAACAGCTGAAATTTTTTTTTCTCGAATCATAATTTAAAAAAAAACTGACATTATATCTTATTTATAAAGATAACTTTTCGATATTAATTTTTATATTATTTTCTTTTTCAATTAAATTACATGACAAATAAACGTAAATCTTCTCTATGTATTTTTATTTATTTCGCAAATTTTTTACCTATTGTCCCTAAATTTAAAGAAAATATTTTGCAAATTATTGTTAAGGTATACTTTCTTGCGTAAAGTCTAGAAAATAATGCTAAATATGTAATAGAATCACATTCTTCAAATAACAAAAGTTTCTTCGTGAACCACTTTACTTTTCTTTCATTTTCTTTGTTGGTGTCTATTTTCAGTCCAATTTCATTATCAGTTTTGAAATACGAGAACGAAGAAAAGAATAACCCAGCTTAGAATACAAAAGAAAATAAATTTATGCCATCTGCTTCCATCTTTTACAGTAAAAATATCATAAAAGATTAAACTTAATATTTCCTTTTCCTTTTTTTCTGACAAATTCATTTATTTTTGCATCTGAAATGCAATATCTTGAAATCTGAAGCAAAGTTTCACACCCAACGAAAGTAATCCATTTTTAGTATTATAAAATTGGATGTATATATATACACTTTGCAGAATATAATATATGAAAGAAATATTTTCCTTAAAACTGATATCTGAAAATAAGTTTTCTTTTGAAATGTTTTTCTTCTACTTTTTGCCTTTTGTATATTTTCAAAAAACTTGAAACTAAAATATATCGAAGGATCTGAACAATTTATTTAAGATTGTCGTTTTAGAAGAATGAAAAACTAGAAAGAAAAAAAAAAACATGAGTCAAGCATAGATTATGAAGCCCTTTCCAACATATTCAGAATAATGCCACAAAACTGCAGCATTAAAAATTTTAAATATTACCTCTCATTTCACCATAAGGAAATGTAAGGCGTAATTTAAAACAGAATTTCAGATGCTCGCATCTACAGTTGGAAAATTATACTAAGTTTTTAGCAGATCTCTATTAAAATATCAATGATATAAAGATCTGTATCTATTAACAACATCCATTCCAAAATTTAGTTCGTTTAAGAAATATATATATATTTCAGTTGAAAACTCCTCTTCAGCAATCTCCTTTAATAAAGAGAATGATATGCGAATACTTTTGTGCAACCCATTATAAAATGTATAGAATTTATATAAAAAGAGTAATGTGCAAAAAATTAATTAATTTAAAGCGCATACCGAAATTTAAAACGGACTCTTCAGCAATTATTGCGCAAAGAATGTATTGTAACCGATTTCTTTTATGTGTTCCTTTATATTAATAAAAAATGCTAATAATGCTCTGTTTTAAAATTATTGTAGTTATCTTCACGATTTATATCAGTTTCAATACATTTGAAATATCGTTATTGTCATTAAAATTCTCTCGAAAGGATTTTTCCTAATATACCATAATGTAATTGAATTCTATTGAATGTCCCTGTAAATTAACTATTAATCATACACATTTCTTACGCAATACCAAACATGCTTTTGTCATCCTAAATAATCTTTAGCAATTGTATGAAAATCTGAGTATATTTACGGGAGTTAGAGTGTAGACAGACGGACAGAAAAACGAATTCATAAGCACTTTCTAACTTAGTTCAAAAATGCTAAAAAATATTTATATTTTTTGAAACAGCATTCTTTTAAACACAGAGTAGCACTATTAAGATATGCATTCAGTCAGTTCCAACGCCTGGTGTAATTATATTATATTTTGTCCATATGTACATTTTTTGTATTTTTTTAAATTTCTCAAAGAAAAAAATTCATGAAAACCATGCATGTAAGTGAATTCTATATGAACTGAAAAAATAATATTAATTATTCAGAAAAATTAAGTACTCAGCCATTTACAATGTGTCTTTAAATTCCTGACGCACCCTTGTATGTATAATTTATATTGGTAATATACAAAGCTGAAGTGCATTCCCGCTTATTCACAGAAATTGTTCAATGAAAATTTTCAGTTGTGGCATTTGTTTAGCTAAAATAAATTTTAACAAGTTATGTCGTATACATACAAATCTTTAAATCATATGCAGGGCTATACAAAAATAACTCATATATTTTTCCTATAATTGATAGTAACAGCAGAAATTAAGTTTTGAAATGTTTTATGCATTCTACAAATTATCATTTTGACATCACCTTTCATCTTAAGAAACTGTTAATTGCATTGGAAAGTACTTTATATGCTGTAATGGATTCATAATTTTTCGTATTTTTTTCTTTTTAACTTTGTTTAAAAGTGCTTACGTATTCGGTTTGTCTGTCCGTCCGCCCACCCTCTAACTCCCGTAAATATACTCGGATTTTCATGAAATTGATAAGGCTTATTTAGGGTTACCAAAGCATGTTTAATATTGCATATGATGTATGTACAAGTAATGGTTATTTGTATATTATAACAAACTTTACAGACACGCTCATAGGAATTCCTTAATAAGATGGAAATGTGAAATCATCACCATAAAAAGAAAATCTCTCCATGTTTCATGCCTGTTCAGTGCCGTTCGATTCAGCCTCCATTTCTTGATCTATGCACGTCTAAACAATATTCAAGCTCTTTCTACACACTGTTAAATAGTCTTGTGTGACACAGTGAATAACATCTGGGATTCTCTTGGTCAAATAAGGGTGATGTCGAACTGCACTTAACAGGTATGAAACTTGGAGAGTTTTTCTTTTAGTAGGTGAAGATTTTACATTTTCAACTAGATTGGTTGATTTCCTGTGATCAATAAAAATGCATTATAACTTTACAAACATACTGTATGTTAATCTTAAGAATACTTAAAATTTTAAAGTAATATTTCTTTTTTAACTCGAGGGACAAATGTGTTTATTATTCTTATTACCGGTTTGTCTAAAACACTATATATAAGAAATTGATTTTGATGCATAATTAAGTATTTTTAGAACAATACTAGATAAAAAGCAAAATCCATTGAGTTGTCAACAGTTGAGACCAAGCAAAATTTTCCATTAAATTATTTTTGAATAGTATCTATTGTTGCGAGTTCGCCAAGTACTACGTTTGGTACTGTTTGTTACTACGAATAATAGATTAATGGAATCTTCGGGGTTCTTTTTAGTAACTGCAATAATTTAAAGTACATTTAACGGTGATAATTACATTGTTTTTAATAAAATTAACAACTAATCTTTTGTACTTCAAGTTAAACAAACCACAGCCTGTTTTCTTTCACACGATTAGTTGAAGCGATAATTGTTTGAAAACCAAAAGAAGTTTTCAAAATCAAGAAGGTTTGGCTTTTAGACAGAAAGGCAGCAGCACACCTACAATCACCTTATCGAGTTTACGGTTAAAAATCTAGGATTAGTTGAATCTCGATTTGCATATTAAAACTCAATCGGTCTGCCAATGATATATATCTTGGTGGAAAATATAAAAAATTCCGATTTTAGTGATTTACTCATAGGTTTCCCGTTATGTTTTCCTGCTCTCAATTCTCGTAAATGTGTTTTGTACTTTTCGATGCAGGAACGCACAGTTGTAAACCTACGAGTCAATCGTTAAAATCAGCTTTTAGACGATTTCCATCAGAACAAGGCTTTTGGAGGCCGATTTTTTTTAAAATAAGAGAATAGAAATTTCTCTAATCCTAGATTTTCATCTATGAACTTGATAAGTTGATGTCTGTGCCGCCGCCTCCCGGTTTATTTTTCTTTAAAACTTTGAAAGCATTGTCACATCTATTTCCTGAAGATGAACATAGATCATGATGTAACATTGATAATTTTAATTTTTTTAAATATTTGTCTATTTTATTGGTTTGCTGCAACGTATTGTATACACCCTTTAATAAATTAGCGATTTTTATTTCAATGTTAAGCATGTAACTTCTCATGGTGTAAATTGTTATTAATTTTTTAATTCATTGTTTGATTGAATTGTCTAGATAGTTTTGAGAGATTTTTTCCACTAAATTTTCAGTAAATATGAGTTCAACTATAATTAACATTTAATAACCCATAATTTTGTTCAGCTACATTTCAGTATGGCTGTTCCACAATTCATTCCATTATTGCTTTAATTGCATTGTTATTATTTTTAAATGGTCTGTCCGAATCTTATTTCCATTGGAGAAGTTTCCCATTAACTAGATTAAGTATGATGACTAAAAAAAGCAAAATAAATGCGTTTTACATTGCCTTTTATTAAGAAATACCTGAAAATACTTGAAGATGTATTGTTACCAACAGCACATTTGGGTGAAAAAAAAAATTTAATTCATTAGATTTAAAAAATCAGAGAAAATGTAAAAGTATGTTTTTGTTCCTGTTTCTACACAGAAAAAAATAAATGCAAAACCATTAACGAGTACTTAAAATTTGAGAAAAAAGGTGATTCTTTCAATCAGAAGTGTGAAAGATTTTTCTTTCGTGTTTCTGACACCTTTCTTTCTTGTAAGTTGTCCCGAAATCATCTTTATCATCAATAATGAACTTATAGGCTAAATTAAAAATTCATGAAAAAGGTTCAAAGTGAATGTTGGACGTTCCCTCTCAGCCCGAACAACTTTTAAGAAAGTCCGTAGTAGTTACATCTTCCACCACCGATATTATTAGGTGATATCGGTCACCTTCTTTGAGGATTGTGTAGATGAACACCAACGCTGTCAATTAACTAAAATAACAGTTTATTTATACTCTATGTACACAATATAATACACTATAAACAGTTAAAACTCGGATATAGGTGATCCGGTTCAACATTAAATTAAATACAGTAAAAAGTTGGCTGTGTACTGTTCAAATTACACCTTCCCCCCTCACTCTACATACGCTAGATTAACTCTACCGGAGATCAAATCCGAATCTCCCGACACCTGGATTCTCAGACTACGCTATTCGACCCAGAGCACTCTACACTAGGACCTCTGTCCACCACTGCTCTCCAGGTACGCACTCTGAACTGTGACTGACTATCTCCGTCCAAAAAATTGCTCTTCTCCATTCCTGCACTTCCCCAATGGAAACCCCTCTATTCGTGAAAATCTTTTACTCTCTCTTCTTCAATACACCTCCTAGAAGGTCAAACACTCCCCTCTGTCATCTTCTTTTTTTTATCTCGCTGCACCTGTGCATGTTCACATGTTCACCCCCGCTTCAGACAAAGAAAGAGTGTCACCTTGAAATTTCAGTATACAGCCCATACAATACATAAGATATTAAGATAACAAATAACATAAATTCCAGTTCTACAGCAGGTGTTTTTCAGAACCTGAGAGTGAAATTCAAAGATTTGATGTCTAAGGAAAATGCACAAAAAAGAATTTATCTTGCAAAAGATTAGGAGTATTTATATATTTTTTAAGAAGGTCTTATATCTTAAACGAGACAAACTTCCGTATAACTTACATATTTACAGTACATAGAATTTTAAAAATAAGGTAATTTTTTCAACTCCCTTAAAAACCGTGAAAAATGTATGTAGTTTTGCCTCGATAAGTCAAAAGTTTCCAGCAGATATAATAATACATATACTTCTACTCATTGGCAGCAGTAAATATTCTATTTGCGCTCCTTGTTTCTTACTTTAATAACATATGACATATTTTATATCCAATAAATCTATGTAATTTAACAAATCGACGAGAGTGTAGATGTTTGTTGAAAAACGTATTATACAACTGCTCTGAAATTTTAAAACATTTTAAGCATTTAAATCATGATTAATCATAAATTTAATAAAAAAATTTTGAGATTTATGGCAAAAATAATTATCTTTGAAAATAAATTATTTTCCCATAATGAGAACATTCTCTATGATTATTTACTGTTATAAGTTGAACTTACTTTTGCACTATCAATATAAAACTTTAATATCCTAAACTAATCTTTTAGTTATTGTTCCAATAATGTTTTGGTTTACATTTAGAAATAAAATATTCACTTTAAAAAAAGGCTTTAAAATATTCGTAAGATTTTTGTGCGTATAAAAAACGGGATGGGGGTGAAAGAAAAACAATATGAAATAAATATGTACTAAAATTAGAAATGCAAAACTCTGCATACAACCTTAATTTCATTCCAATGAGAAATGTACATGAAAATGAAGCAGATTAGTCTACTAAGTTTAATTAAACAATGCTCTTTTTTTTAAAATTTTCTTAATGTATATAATATTAAACATTCAAAAATTAAAATTTGTCTTCAATATAAGAGGAACGAAACAATTATTTGAACCAGCGAAATGATCTTATTTATTTTAATAAAAGTCATGCGGCTTTTGACCCTGACTTTTATTGGAAGTTATGAAACATTTCTTATGTAATAATTGTTAATTACAGTCATAAGGTGAAAACATTTTTTATAATAAAAATAAATTTTTTAAGTCTTTTTCATAAAGTAACAACCTTATAGTTTGTAGAAACTGCTGTATCTTAAAAAAAGTTTAATCACCTTATTAAGGTAAATCATAATAAATGTGTAATGGTTATGTGATAAAATATTTTTAACTATTTAATTCCAGGGTTTTTTTATATTATTTCTTAACTTAAACAAATAAATAATAGAATTTTATTGATTGCAAATTATGTGTGAAGAATCATCTTTAACATTCTATTCCAATCTTTTCACCAATAATAATTTCTTTGAAAACTCTTAATCTGAAAAAATCTTGTTTTTCAGTTAAAAAAATCACATTTTGAAAAGCGCTATTTATCCCACATTCATGAATTTATTATAATGGTTCACTTATGCAAGTAATTTTAATGTGAGACTACCACTATTTTATAAAATCCCTGTATTGTTTTAAAATAATTATGTGTACTAATAATGATTATATTTTTATTTAAAAAAACTTATTTCCATTTTTTATGTTAAATTTTCCTAATGCTTGTTTTATCTAATAAACCCTCAAAAGATAAAATTCTGCTTCAGTTCAAAAACATAGAAAGATAATAATGTTTGAAAAAAAAGGAAATTACTGCTTAATCTTAGAAAATTGAGTTTTATGATTTTCATTAAAAACTACATGGCTGCGAAATGGTGAGTCAAATATAAATGTATTACTTTGTGTTATAAAATAATATTTACAATTATCGTCATAATTTGAAGAATGACTTTGTTACAATGTTTATTTACATTAAAAATTATTTATAAAAAAAATGTTATATTTTGTTTGCGCACAATATTGTTTGTGGATTTTTGGATGCTTTCATAAATTTTTTTAGGTCAACCATTATAAGTTAGTTGTAACTATTTTCTTTACGTATATATTACATTTAATTTTTTTTAATTTTCAGAAGTAGCAGATTGAGCAGAAGTGACTTTAACACTTTCCGATGCGATTTTTTCAATCTTTAGAAAAAAAAAAATATGTTTACGTTTCTAACATCAACACTAGCTATTGAAATAAGTTAATTAGTGTTTAATAAATATTGTCTGAAAGATAACGCATGTTGCTGTTTTAAGTACTATTCAATTCATATTCCTGTGACAGTAGGCTAAAGAAGAACTTTTTGAGGTGTTTAGAAAATATTATCTATACTAATAAAAGAACAAAACGCTCTGTCTGTCTGTGTGTGTGTCTGCGATGGTTAGCAAAATCTATAGCACGTACGAAGCTCAAACTTTTTTTGAGAGTAGCCCAATACCTCTCCTGATGCACCTGAGGCTCAGAATTTTAATTTTTTGATTAATGTCATAGATATTAATTATGAAGCGGAACTCACTCTCATCAAAAAGTCATTTTTTAAATGTTCTTTGAAAGAAAACGTTTGCACATGCGCAGAAACTCAATTACGCATCTGAACGGAGGAAGAACCTTTTCCCCCCGTTTATTTCTGTTTTTGGATCATTTTGTTTAAATCCAAATCAACCAAACTGCTCAACGTAGTTAAACTTAAGATACATATTTCGAAAGATCATATTTTTAGGTCTCAAATGCAATAATCAATTCGAAAAAATGTTGTAGTTAACCCTTTGAAAACAAATATTCAAAAATGGTCGTTTTTTCCAAAACTATTTTTCTCCCTTTTGTCAATGCCCCTCCAGGGCGTAATTTTTAAGATATAAACAAACCAAAAAGAAGATTTTAAAGCTGAAACTTTTTTCTAACCGATGGTTTTAAAATATTTAATTAATATAATTGGTTTTAAAATATTTGGATTTTAACCCTTTCAAATACACTGGCAAAAGAAGGTCATTTTGCGAATCGCAGAGAGGATATTTTTTCCATGCTAAAATTATCTTAACGTGCATATTTCAATGTCACTCAATCTTTTAAAATCTTCTCAATAGACCAAATTTATACTCCCTACAAAAAATTTGACACTTTCGGACAGATAGAAATATTTTTTACAAAAAAAAAAAAAAAAAAAAAAAAAAAAAAAAAAAAATTGTGCGAAAAATTTGATGAAATCAATAAATAACAGATCGTTTTCATTGCGGTTTTGACTTAGCAAAACGCAATCATATAGGTACCGGTAAACAAAAAACATATTCTTTAAGCTTAAAAACATTTTTATAATCTACGATGCAATCGTTTTTTAAAATATAAGATTTAACCCTTTCAAATACACCGGCAAAAGAAGGCACTTTGCGACTCACAAATGCTAAAAGTATCTAAGCATACATATTTCAGCCCTAACTTTTAAAAGCATCTCAATAGATCAAATTTACACCTTCTTAAAAATTTTTAAAACGTTCGGACGAGTAGAAATAATTTTTACAAAATAAAAAGTGCGCAAAATTTGAGGAAATCAATAAAAACCAGATCGTTTCATTTTGCCTTTGCAGGGCGCAATTCTATATACGTCCTGACAAACCGAAAATATTTTCTTAAAGCTAAAACATTTTAATAATTTATGTTGCAATTTGTTTAAAAAAATATGAGATTTAACCCGTTCGAATACACCGACAAACACGAATTACATCCCAGCTAAAAGTAACTAGATGCCTATATTTTAGCATAATCTTTTTAGAGCCTTTCAATAAACCAGATTTACATTACTTAAAAAATTTTTGGAACTTTCGCATGGATAGAATTATTTCTTTACAAAATAAAATGTGTGAAAATTTTTACGAATTCAGTAAAAACCTTAGTGTTCCGTCGCGATTTCGTTCGCATAGTTTCTAAAATATCAAATTACATAGAAAACAAAATACGAAACAGCATGTGCTTTCAATTCAATATCTTTTCGCGATTTTTCAGTTTTAAAAATATAAATTTTGACAAAATGGACTTAAAGATATAAAATCATAGAAATGTGAATTTAATTTAAGGGTCATTTAGAAAGCAAATAACACATTTGAAAACTGAATAACATCACGGTCCCGGGCAACGCCGGGCAGGACAGCTAGTATTATAATAAAATTTAACTTATATTACAACTTTCTATTAATTTTGTGCTTTATTACGCATGATTCTTACAGGAAAGCAACTTTTTTATGTAAAAGAGTAAAATATATGATTAAAATAAAATAATATCAAGCGGTGCAAAGAGAATTAGGAAAATAATAATTTTTGTTATTATTTCTAAATTTCTGAGCATTAATGAAGTCGTATAATAAATGTGTATTACAAATATCCATTATAAAATGTATATTACATTTAAAAAGTATTTTTAATATATAGTATAACTAAGTATCTATACTATTAAAAGAAAGTTAAAGAAAGCGAAATCTACCACAGGCAAAGGACTGAAAATTTGAGGATAAACCAAGGTAGGTACTGATTCACCTGAGTCTCAGATTTGTAATTTTTCATATTTAGCTCAGATTTTATTTAAAATTTCGTTTTTAATTAGTTATCTTTAAAAAAAAGGCAGAGGAGCGCATGCATGCTCAGTCGTTATTTACCACAATAAGGGGTGCAAGTCAAATTTTGATTATTTTATGCATATATATTTCTTTTTTTACATTTGTCTTAACATTTATAGACTTAACTGTGAAATATACGTAAAAAGGAAGTCATATTCATTAATTTCGTACTTTTATGTCTAAAACGGCAGAGTGCGAAAAAATATTTTTAATTAACCTTTTGAAAAAAAATAGTCATTTTCATGGTCGAATTTTCCTTTCTATCCGACAACGTTTACATGCGGCTCTATTTCAGATGCTTTACTTATGGGAGGTTACCACTTCGGCAACAGTTTTATACCATTCTATAACATTCGGTACTGCAAGGCACTTCGGGCATTTCGAAGCCAATTTTTTATACGTTAAAAGTAATTAAAAACACGTATTTCGTCGCAGTCTTTTTGGAATATATCGCTCACTTTCAAAAAAGTGACACATCTCGCAAAAATTCATTTTGCATAGGTCTGTCATAGGTGTGTTTTGCTATACAAACCATTTCAAAACTGTTTTTTTAACTATATGCCCATTCGTGACTTTAGAAGGGAGATTGGTGGTACGGGGAGGTCCAACTCTCCAAATACCACCACAAATCCGTATTCTTATGGTTTTACGCTTTTATGCCCTTTTTTATTCTTACATGCAGAGCTAAAGTACTATAATTTCATGTTACAGTAAAATCATGTCAATTTTCTTTTGGATTATCATTTGCCAAGTCATCTGCATTTCCAGCCATGTCTGCTCTAAATTTCTAACAATATTCTTAAATCCAGGAAATTCAAATATGTTATTTAGTTACATTATAATGTGTCTTTTCCGGAAAATATAATTGATGTATTTTTTAATTTCTTTAATAAGCGGATAGAAAATAATTTCTACCTTATCTATATTATAAAGGTAAACTGTATGTAATGATGGCATGTACGTAACTTTGGCATCATTTTGCAAACTTCAATGCTTGACTATAAAAATCCGCTTTTGTAATTATTGGTAATGCAACTTTTTAAATACCTAAACTGAAGCTGGTAGACGGAGGTGCGGGGTTAGAATGCTATTTTTTCGTCGGCCTAATCATTCGGAACTTTACGTGGTTTTCTTCGAACCTTGGATTTCTTTGTGTAAATACGGGTGAGATTCAATTAAAAAAACCACGAAGGAAACCCAACCCACTTATGGAACATACCCCGGCGTTGATAATCGGCGTTCATAAATGCAACCAACAACTAATTTCGCACATTTTTAATATTTACACTGTCATATAGGAAGAACGATCTACTTTCAAATGAAATTTATCTGAAAAATGTTTATGAAATGACTAATTTATTTATGACTACAAAAATAACTTTTAAACTTTTTTTTATATATCTGTAATACTTAAAACTCTACTACAGAGTAACCCATTTAATATAAATAGCACAATATTTGTCTAGGAATAATTTTCATAACGAAATAAAAACTTCGTGAATCAATTTAATTAAAATGGACTGCCATTTTGTATTTCACTGCTACTACACTTAAAATGTGGAATGTTGGACGATCAAATTAACTCCAGTTATCTGCATGGATCCGATGATGTCAAAAATGATTTTTAAATGTTAAATGTTGAATTAGTTTTCAATATAATATTTTTTTGTAAGGTTTAAAGTCATTTCTGTTACGATAGCAACTATATTACTTTCTGTTTGTGGATAAAAAATAGAAAAGCGGAAATGATAGACATTATTACATCTTATTTCTTTGTTTGATATCGTTTTCAAATAAAAATAATAAAAAATTAACATTTATCTAAATAAAAAAGGAAAAGAATATTGTAAATGACTTGCATTTTTTCAAGAGAATTTTAACAAATACAAACTTTTTTTTACATATCCAAAGTTTAGGAATCGTGAATCATTTTTTTTTTTTTTTTTTTTTTTTTTTTTAGAAATCGAATCTGCATCCGTAACGGTGAGAATTTTGTTGTTTTCAATCATCAATATCTTGATTGCATACATTTAAATAAGATTATCTAAATTTTTTTTCGATATGTAGAGTGGTTAGACTCCAAAGAATTCAAATACCAGAGAAGTTTTGTAATAATTGTATACTACCCTTTATAATTGACACCGTAAAATCTATAAAACAAAATCCATAATTTGAATTTTCTTTTCATGCGTATTTATCAAAATCTTATATATTTTATCCTCCAAGTAAATCGCACAGAATAAAAAAAATTTTTCACTTCTAATCAGATTATTTCTTCATGAATTACATCCTCGATCAATTATATCTTCAATGCAAACTCTTAATCTTTAAATAACCATATTATTTATTTAACAAATTTCATTCTGAATAATATTATTTTTGATTTTTTAAGTGCACCCATCTATGATTAATAATGATTCAAACATGCAAGCAATTTAAAAGATAACCATTTTTTATGCTTTATGCCTTGTTCTAAAACATTAATGCCTGCTAAGCAATAAATATTTTCTGATAAAATTATTATTTCCTTTTTTAATATAAAATTTTCCTAATGTTAATAAAATCTAATAAATGCTCAAGAGATAAAAATCTACTGCGAGTTAAAATACTGCAGGGAACATAATGATTGTAATCAATAAAATTACTTACTTTAAAAAATTGGAATTCTGTGGTTTTTATAAAAACCACGTGGCCATTTCTCGGTGACATTTTATTGAAAATTATGACTTTTTCTTAAACCATATTTGGTAATTGTGGTCATAATTTAAAGAAAATTTTATGATGCAAAAATCGATTAATTATGTAGTGTTACTTGAAAAGAAACGTTTTTTTTCTTTCCAGGTAAACAATGTATTTAAATGCTTTTAAAGAAATTACATGTGTCTTTTTATTAAGCCTTATATATTTTAGTTGAGTTATATCATATAGATAAGAGAAGTTATTTGTTGCCAAAAAAAAATCTAACTTTTAACTTACATTAAAAATCACATTACATCATCTTTATTTATCTCATTCATTATTTTTGAAAGGGGATGGTCGATTACAAAAAAGTCCTTCCGGCAATGCCGGGAGGAAGAGGTAGCTTTCATATACTTATATATTTATTTATTTATTTTAAAGTAAATTACATTGTTCAAAAATACTAAGCTCAAATTAGTGGAAATAATCTTATAAAATTAGTGATTTTATAAGATTGAATACTAGTTTTTGTCAAGACTAAATATTAATAGGAATTTTTAGAAATTAGTCATCTTTTATTCAACCTGGTTTTATTTTAAGCGATTTAGAGAGTCACTAAATTCCACGATATCATAAAGTATATGCCATTTTAAAGCAACATTGTGGATCATTCAGATCAGACCGTTTCAAAATGTCAGCCATAAGCAAAATTCAAAGTGCTATAACTCAATCATTTTTTAAGATATAGGCAAAATAAAAAGTGTTCTGGAATCGTTGTTTTAAGTTCTAACACGTAAAAGAAAAATATTTTTCAACTTTTAATTTTTTTGCATTTAATTTTAAATTTTTAAATTTTTAAAAAATTTAAAATTGCCACCATTTTGAAACAAAATGGTGGATGATGCTGGCCAACGAACTCGGTCGAGACATTTGTATGTACTACGTACATACCAAGTTTCATTGAAATCGGTTCATAAATACGCGTGTTATCACGTGACAAAATCAGATCGTTTCAAAATGTCAGCCATAAGAAAAATTAAAGGGCTATAACTCAATCATTTTGTAAGATATAGACAAAATAAAAAGTGTTCTGGAATCGTTGTTTTAAGTTCTAATACGTAAAAGAAAAATATTTTTCAAATTTTGATTTTTTTGCATTTAATTTTAAATTTTAAATTTTTTAAAAAATTTAAAATGGCCACCATTTTGAAACAAAATGGTGGAAGATGCTGGCCAGCGAACTCGGTTGAGACATTTGTATGTACTATGTACATACCAAGTTTCATTGAAATCGGTTCATAAATACGCGTGTTATCACGTGACAAAAATCAGATCGTTTCAAAATGTCAGCCATAAGAAAAATTCAAAGTGCTATAACTCAATCATTTTTTAAGATATAGGCAAAATAAAGAGTGTGCTGGAATCGTTGTTTTAAGTTCTAACACGTAAAAGAAAAATATTTTTCAACTTTTAATTTTTTTGCATTTAATTTAAAATTTTTAAATTTTTAAAAAATTTAAAATTGCCACCATTTTGAAACAAAATGGTGGATGATGCTGGCCAACGAACTCGGTCGAGACATTTGTATGTACTACGTACATACCAAGTTTCATTGAAATCGGTTCATAAATACGCGTGTTATCACGTGACAAAATCAGATCGTTTCAAAATGTCAGCCATAAGAAAAATTAAAGGGCTATAACTCAATCATTTTGTAAGATATAGACAAAATAAAAAGTGTTCTGGAATCGTTGTTTTAAGTTCTAATACGTAAAAGAAAAATATTTTTCAAATTTTGATTTTTTTTGCATTTAATTTTAAATTTTAAATTTTTTAAAAAATTTAAAATGGCCGCCATTTTGAAACAAAATGGCGGATGATGCTGACCAACGAACTCGGTCGAGACATTTGTATGTACGATATACATACCAAGTTTCATTCAAATCGGTTCATAAATACGTTAGTTATCGCATGACAAAAATCAGATATATATATATATATATATATATGGTTATATATATATATATATATATATATGTCAACATTTGAACGGAGGGTGGTTTTGGGGTCTGGGGGTCATGATCGGTGAAAATATACCAAAATTTTCCGGAAGTGCTTTCCTCCGGACGGCTGCAATAGGTAGCTTTTTACTTTTTGTAATGAAAGCTACCTAAAAGAATGAAAAAAAAAACTCTATTTTTTTTATTTCTGCAAGAAAGTCTATAAAGGAGTTTTTCAAAGAGACCTTGTGTCCTTCATTCGGAGAGAAACGGCAAAAATATTATATTTTTTAATTTTTTGCTTAAATCATATTTTACTATCCCTAGTTCATTATAATAAAGTTCCGCGAAGATCCGTTAAAAACGATATTATTACTTCTTTGTCTTTTTAAATGATGCACTTAAATTCATTTAAAAGTGGGGTTTTTTTTAGTTTTTTAAAGTGTTATTTATACGAATAGGCATGTTCAAACTGATAAAACTTTTATGTATATTGACTCTTCTTTTTCTTTGTTTTGGGAGGGAGGGGGTTATTAATTATGGTATACATTATAAAACGATATCTCGGATTTACTATAAAGTAAAAAAATATATTTTTGCGCATTGAAATGTAAAATAAATGTTTTTTACTATAGTTTTGCACAGGTGGATACATTTTAAAATTTAGTTAAATTAAAAAATATATTTTTTTCAATTTTACAAGAAAATTTGGAACACTTTCTTGGTGGAATCATTTTCCTTCATTCAAGCATTTATTATTGTGACAAAAATGTATAATTAATAGCTTAAATTAAAAACCAATTCAGAGGGTACCGCGTTCCTTTAAAACATAGATTCTGTAATTATTTTAAATTATTAATTTTACTAAAAACTATAAATTAAAGTTCTTTCTTCTTATTATTTTTTTAATGCTTCATGAATTCCAATTACATTTTTTTCTGAATATATTTATTTGTATCAATTAATATCTAAAATTCTGTAAATAAATAATGCAAAATTATCTGAATTATACTATTATAAGAATTCAAAAATTTTGAGAATTTTAACGACTTATATACGTGTCGCTCGCACATAAAAGTGTTAAAGATTTACGTTAAAACAATTCCACGATTTGAAAATCTTCTAAAAAAATTTTCAAATCGAATTCACAGCTAAGTAATTTTATGTAGCAAAATGTACGCTTCTATTTAACATGAATTTAAAAAAAAAGGAAATCAAAACGCAAAAAACATTATAAATGTGTATTGATGGTGAAATATGTCTATAAAAAATGCATTTAAAATATGAAATAGTACCTTTTTACGTACTTCTAATGAAATAACAAGTCAGTATATAATCATAAAATTTCCTTATATCAGATTTAAAGATGATGCATCTTTGCAAGGTAATAATGGTATTCATATATATTTTCTGACAACTTTTTCACTCTTTATGATACACAAGCAAATTTTTTCTGTATTTCTGCAATTTATATACTATAAAGAAATCATTGCTTTATTTTCATTTACAAAAAAAAAATATTTTGTATATAGCCAACAATAACTATATACATAGCATTCCACAACTTACGTTCCCTCGACTTATGTCATCCCGCGCTTACCTATCCTTATCCGGGGAAAAAAATGTTAAATTACAACAAACTTTGAACTTGCTTGAAAACTTTCGCTTTTTATGAAAAGAAGCTTTCCCGCAACAGTCCAGTACTTGTGGATAAAAAATAACCAAAGTCAGTAGAAAACACAACACACTCTACTGTTACAAAGAGCTACTAAAAGTAAAAGAAAGTGTAAAAAGTCGGTCATGAACGGAGCTGTTAGAAATACAATAAATTTTAAGTAAACAAACAGATGGTTCCAAAAATAACGATTCATTTTTATGAAAAACTAATCTATTGATTTCTTTCACAGATGTTTGAAGAAATGCTCTTCTTGGAAGAAATAATAGCCATCGTTTTCTGAAAACTGGGTGATAAAACGATATCATCAGCTCGATTATCGCACGCGACATCGAAAACACGGAAATTAGTCACCAAAAAAGTCCAGTATCAGGCTACTTGTGAACTTAAGTCGTCAACTGATGGTCATCAAAAGATGGTTTTTAAATGCTACTCTACCGGTTCATCTAAATTTGTTCACAAGTAGCCTGATACTGGACCTTGCTGGTGGCTGTTTTCCATATTTTGGATGGTACAAATGATACACTTCTTCACATGTTATAATCCAATTTTGAAGAAAGGATGGCTATTCTTTCTTCTCAGGTAAGCATTTTTTCAAGCACCTATGAAAGAAATCAATAGATAAGAATCTTCATGGAAATGGATCGCTATTTTTGGAACACCGTGTATCATTTATTTGTGCGAAATTATTTTTGTCCAAAATGGTATATATTTTTTACAAGTTAAGGATGTATTCGAAAAAATGATTTTCCACCTTCAACAGCTCGAAATTTTCAGATACAATTTTGGACACATTTTAAAAAGTAGAAGCATGAAACTTGCTAAGGGGATTTTTGAAGTGACGTACAAGGTGCCGTGTGATGTAATTTTTCGCTGATTTAATTAGAATTTGATTTATAAGCAATTATTTTCTCAGCGTGACCCTTTTTTTCGTTCGCAGACTTCAGACGCTTCGGAAAATTCGGTCCAAAACGCCGTTTTTGACAGCATTTTTTGCAACATTTTCTGCATTTATCAAGGAATTGATAATCACGGCACCTTGTATAGTTTCTAAATAAGAGAATTCAAAAGTTTGGTGCATTTGAGAGCAAAAATGAATCTCAAAATAAATCTGAAAAAAGGCACTTTGGATCGGAATACACGAAAGGAATGCAACATAGTTCCTAAATGCAACAGAAAATGTTTATTAAATTTGGGAGAATTTTTACTACTTATTATTTTTTGCATATCTAAATGTACCTCTATTTACTTCGTTTTCACGTTATTTCACTAGTCTTGGAACAAATTACTGACATAACTCGCGGTATTACTTTACATGCATGTATGTGTTTGTCTATGTAAGATTATAGCAGCGATCAACGTTTCGAAGATTCTTTATTTTTATCGAAGATTCTTTTTCTAGTTAATTGACGTTGTTACAGATCTGGTATGAACTGCATTAATGGTTGCAAATCTCACTAATAAGGTGATTAAGGATATGAATTATAAAAGATCGTAATATTATTTTTAAAAAGTAGAATAGCATCATTTTAAATGATCAGCCAATGAAAAGCAGTGCAGCCATTGAATCCGTCTGCCGAAAGAGTAATATGAGCACAGAAACTATAGCAATCATGTTGTTTAACTAATAAATAAAAGTCACACAATCGAAACTCAACTTCCTCATAATATATTCATCATTTATAATAAAGTAATTGTCTCAAAATCATTTCAGAGTAAAAAAATTCCCTATATCGAATTTTTCTCTTCTTCGGATATCGAAGTTACATTTTTAACCAGTAGGATCAGTGACAAAAAATTCCAGTTTGATATACTGCAAAGTTATTTATTTGACAGAGTGGATGGATGCAAGAATCCGCAGTTCGTAAGGGTTTTAACCTATAGGAAAGTCTAATTTGGAATGTGGAAGAAAAATGCAAGCAATCTTCAGACAGTTCGCAAAGTATTTTCTAGAATGATGCAGATTAAAAATATTAGAAGAAAAATTAAAATGGTAAAATTTTAAGGGGATTTTAAGAGTACTGGGCTTTTACTGGTACAAAGCCAAAAATGACATTATAAACTTATAATTGTAATAGATTATTGAAAGGATAAAAATAAATTAGTGATCTTTTTATAGGCCAGTCAAATTGTCAGAAAAAAGGCCGATAGATGCAAAAATTCTGCTAGAGGATTTTATGTTTTTAAAATGTTTATGGGGATGCTAGTAACAAGAATTAATGGTTTTCCAACAAATTATCTCAAGGCTAAAGTTTGTGAAGCCAAAAGATAACGAAATTTTCGGACTTTTTTCAGTTTTTTTTGCCTGTAACTTTAAAATTATACACTTTTTGTGTACAATTTATAATTACAAAAAGAAAGAGCATTAAATTTTCTACAAATTTTGTAATAAAGACGTTTTTGTAAATTCATTACGAAGCGCACTGTGGCTCTTTGGAAATCCCACTTTTTTTAAAACTTTACAGAAAGTGGCTTATTTTTCGCTTCCCATCCCAAAAAACTTTCATTCATCACTAACAATGAAAATTAAATAAGCCTGTTGATGAATGAGAAGTCGAAGTTTTAAGAAAGACAGGCAGAAGAAGCACAAATTATGGAAATCGTGTAAGAAAAATAATTACGAAGGGAAGGAGGGACGGGGTGTTAAAAAAAGGGATGTAGATGGAAGATAACGGCAATATGACATTCCCGATTCATTTTTGTTCAGACCCAAATTTCTTTTTTAAAGACACACTCTTCTAATATGTTGCTATTCAGTTTATTGCCTGTCCTCTTCTCGTTCATTAATGAAAAATGAGTATGCTCGATCCAAAATTGTGTTTCGTTTGTCAAAAGACTTCAAATAGTGATACCAAATTGTGAGCCAGAAAGGACTTGCCAAGCTCTTTCAATGTAGCATTCAGCGTCAAAATGATATTCATCAAAATTTTTTGAAAAGTGGGAAGAAAATTAGAGTATATGATGATTGCTGAAAAACATATGCGAATGAGAGAATGATAGCAGTATATGTTCATCGGGGTGAACGTTCTACACAGACTAATTTGTCGATCCGATCGAGCATATCTTTCAAGTTTCAAGATAATTGTTACTTATGTGAAGAAAGTAATCCCGATGACATCAACGAAAAAAAAGTCTTACGCAAAGAGAAATTTGATTCACAAAGGTATGAAGTTAGAAACTAAAATTATATTTTTTAATGCTGCAGAAAAACGTGGGTAAGAATGGTCCCAGAAAGTAATTGAACATATTCAGCACGAGCTGACTTGGTAGCTGCAGATGCATGGTATCATAGTTTTTGTCGCGTAAAACTATATCAATCTGTAATAGGTGGAAAGAAAAGAGGGCGTCGATCCGAAACTTCCGTTCTGAAAGCCAATGACAAAAACAAGAGTCGCTTCATTTCACTGCTTAAAACAGAATTTCAAAATAACAGAGTTCAAGAATTCACGTTGACAGGCCAGAATTAGAAGCTAATACCATGATAGTTACTTAAGGCATTTCAAAAGCTGAATCTTTTGAAAGCGTCATAATTGTCGGAGAAGTTACCTTCTCGTTATCATGACGAGCTTAGGCTATAAGCACAAAAATCTGTTTTTCCAAAAGCCATAGAAAAATAACATTGAAACCAAGTGGTTTTCAACCATGTCGTAATACAATTACAGCAATGTTCTTTTCGCTTGCGCAATCAGCGAATGCGATACAACATCCGCTCTTTTTGGGCAAAGAAAGTCAAAGTTTTGTAACATTTGAAAAAAAAACATGATCAGCTTGAAGAAATGGCTGGCATGTTCAATAAACCAGACTCTATCCGCCAAGATATCATTAAGGCTTCAGAAAAGATCATTATTGCACGATACAGTTGATGCAGACATACCACACAGAAATTGAAAAGCTTGAGGTTCCAGTTATTTGCTAAAGCTGCCACAAAAAGCAATATTCATCTTGCAAGACTATCACCAACTCAAGTGGCTGACCCAGCATCATCTTCTACGATGTTATAATCAGGTACATGTTTGGTAGGAAACAACATCCCTCTTGAAGAATGGGGGTGGGTTCACAAGTCGGGTGGTCTCTTTCAGCCAGTTCAAATATGTCAATACCCAGCACTTGAATCCCTACTCCATATTGTGTCATGTAGCTGTAAAAAAGGCGAATGTTCCTTTCAAAAGAAAGTTCCGTTCAAAGAATGTTCCTTTCAAAAATCAGGACTCAAATGCTCGACAATTTATAAAAACTGTAACAGGATCAACTGCAAAAATGTATAAGACATTATTTATCCAGAAAAAGAGGACGTAAAAATGTCATTGTAAGTATTTTTTACTTATATTCAGTTAAATACCTAAAACTGATGCTCTACACTTATGCTCTAAACAGAAAAAAAGTTACTATATTCTTAATATTTTTATAGTGTTACCGTTGTAATATATCATGATTGCTATCATACAAATATCTGTAATATAGATAAGTTACCTTAAAGAAGATAAAATAATGAAAAATGGTGTCAATTTTTCGTTTTTCCGAATTTATCACAAAGTTAGAAAAAGGGGTCATTTTTAGAAAGCTGTAGTTCGCTTAATAATGGGTTTAGAAAAAAGTCTTTATTACAAAATTTGTAGAAAACGTAATGCTCTTTCTTTTTTGTATTTAAGTATGGCACACAAAAATTTTATAATTTTTGAGTTATGGGCAAAAAACTGAAAAAAGTCCGAAATTTTCATTGTTTTTTAGCTCAACAAAATTTAGCCTCGAGATATTTTGTTGGAAAACCATTAATTCGTGTAACTAGCATTCCCATAAACAGTTTAAAAACATAAAATCTTCTAGCAGAATTTTTGAATCTATTTATGACAATTTGACTGGCCTATTAAAGAAGATCAGTGAAAATAAAACGGGGAATTTAAAATATTCTTTAATTAGATTAATATTTAAGTACTTTACATATAAAATATAAATTTAAAAAAAAAAGATCAACAGCTTTCTTTCAGTGCTGTTTATGTACGGATATTTATAAGTAGTAATATACTTCACCTATGGAAACCTAAAATGGGGTAAACTATATAAAAGAAAAACGCCAAATAACCTATAACTAACAAATACCTAATATAATAATGTAAAATCAACTCTGTAATTTGACGATACACACATATTTTTTCTTTCGACAAGAAATCTAAAAGCAGAAATCAAACTCTTACTTTTGGTTGATTTATGCTCATATAAATATAAATTTTTAATTATATCTTTTAGTACGGATCATTATTGAATTGAAGACTCCTTAATTAGGATGTTAAAAAACATATTTATTCGGATTCGTTTTAGTTAAATAGAGTTTTTATGGGTTTTTTTCCTTGTTATTTAAATACATAATATCTACCAATATTTTCCGTTTCTAAATCTATTAAATCTCCAATGTCGAATTAGATACATAATGAATTTTTTAAGCTTTAATTGACTATAGTTATAACTAATTACAGTAATTATAAAATCTGACTTCATTTTTACAAGCAATATACGATAACGTTATAAGTCTTAATATTTTGCAATAGTTATCAAAGCTTATTAAATACAAAATTTACATTTATTAAAATTACAAATAACTGCATTTAATATTAAATTGTTAACACTGCTTAAAATTAATAATTATTCAACAATTAATTATTTAATTAAGAAATTAATACATCTATATATTAAAACGAAAGGCAGAAAAAGTAATCGTGGTTTAATTGCGTCTCTACGCATCGATACTTGCGCCGGTCTCTGAGAGTCTCCTCCTATTGGTTAATCGGAGGAGAGTAGTTACTGTCTGTAAGAGCATTTGCAAAGCGCGTTTGTAAATATGGGATAAGAACGCTGACACTGTTTGATGCAATGCTATAATAATTAATTTTTTAACTTTACTCATCTTATAATGATTGGAATACATTGTTTTTTTCACTTTACGTAAGTTAATTAATTTATTTCCATCTGTATTCTTTTTTTGCAATGTTATTGCCGGCAATCTTAGGCTTAATTGTAGAGATGTTTCATATGAAATTGAAACATTCAATAAGTTAATGATTAAAGTGTTTATTTACGTTCTTGGCCGATAAATCATTTTCTATATTGTAATTTTCAAATTTATTTATTAGTATGTGTAAAAAAAAAAGGCTGGAAATCACATTGTTTTTTGTTTCGTGTTTTGATGGTGCGATTTTCGACGGATAGTTTGACTTCATGGATGTAAACAGATTCGCAAATCACTATTTATTTTTTGCTTCAGTTTCTTATTATACTCATGTCAAAAAACGGTGATTTTTTTCCCACTTATAATTTCATTTTTGAGCAAATTCATAACGTTTAGGAAGTATTTACATTACATCTCATAGTCTCGCCGAATAATAGAAAATTGCATATGAAATGAAAATAATCCCAGTTATAAACAGCTTTGTAAATCATTAATATTTCTTTAATGTTTCACTTTTTTTTTAGTACACTTTTTTTAAAAAGTGTTCCCGTGACAAAATTTGCTGAGTTTTTTTGGGGAGAAGGAGGAGGGAATATTTTGATGAAATTTGCTATTTTTTTTTTTTTTAATCGCTTGATCTTGATCTCTCAACAATGTTTTTTCAGAAATATGAAGATCATTATAATCAACAAAGAAAAATAAAATTATCAGAAGAGATCCCTCTTTTTGCATAGCTTTCAATCATGATAAAGCAGTCTTTATATACCATATTCATTGCTTGCTGGCTTTTTTTATGATTATTTGGCAAAATTTGCATTTTTTGTGGTACTTAGATGATTTGAAAATTACAATATAGAAAATGCTTTATCGGCCAAGAACGTAAATAAACACTTGGAAATAAAATAACTTATGTAAAGTGAAAAAACCAATGTATTTCAATCATCCTTATATATATTATAAATGTGAAAGTGTGTCCGAAAATTGGAATGAACTTGGCTTCAAAACGGATGGATTAATGTCTTTGAATTTTTGTATATAGGTAAATTATTGGCCTGAAATGAACATAGGCTAATTTTTATTTATTTTATTCAAATATTTTTCTTAATAATTCAAAATTTCACTATTTTTCATACAGAATAAATTGAAAAATTTTCCATGATATTTAATCATCTTTCTTTTTTCGTTGCCAAAAAATAAAAAAACCGGAATAATTATTTATCTTCTGTAATTAATTTTCAACTGAAAGATTTTCATGTGGTAAAACAAAATGAATTAAATAAATGGAACCTGTTCTGTTTTTCGGTTCGAGGTTAAAAACCGTAATTTTACCAATTGTGACGTCAGAGGAATACTGTTTTTCTTCTTATATCAGGCAGACGATTATGTAAAATTTCTTTTACACTTAGAAGACTTCACAAGAATATAACTTCACACTTTACAAGAAAATAAATATTTTAGAAGTTTTTACAGATATTAATCCGTAATCAAAATGAACCTTTTTCTTTCTTTCGGTTCGAGGCTATACAATTCAATTTTTTACCAATTGTGACGCCACAGGACTACTTTCAATTAAGAATTTTAAACTTATAAATGTAACGTCATATCTGAAACAAAGTATAAGTTTTCAAGTTTTCATTTTAATAACACAATGTAATTTAGAGTAAGTGCTAAAAAGAGACGACTGTGACGTCACATATTAAAAATAAAATAAATATGCTCTGATGTTGTAATAAAATGAGATTGAATTATGATATCAAAAGTTATTTAAAGGAAATTAAGTTTATCGTCTGAGCGTGGTTAGTATAAATGTTTAATTTTAAAATGAAATAAGTTTTTTAAAGATTAAGTATTAAATGATTAGAAAATGTTAATAATTTATACATATCGTAAATAACGTAATGATCAATGAAAAATACTTTTTACCATTCTTAGAAAGTAAGAAAAACTCAACTAATAACTAAAAAAGTATATTTTTGTGTGTTAATTCTTAAAATTGTTCAATTCTTCAAATATAAATAAAAATCACTTTAAAAATGTACTATCGGGCTTAAAATCTAACGATTTAATGTAATGTGAGAAAATACATTCCCTCAGTCAATATCTCAATTTCGCATAATACGCTCGCAGTGTGCTGGAAACAGGTTTGTAAATGGATATTAATTCCACTTTTTTTTAGCTCTTAAAAAGTAAAAATATGTTGTCACTTTTAAGAATATTTTTTTACAATAAATTTCTATAAATTTTTATGGTATGCAAAACATATATGTACAAATTATACAAAAATTCCATCTAAAACACTGTTTTGAAGTAGATTTTTCCTAACACTGTTTTTTTTTTTCGTTTTACGGAAACTACCTCCATTTTGGCACTTTCTAACATGGTCTAAAAGTGTTTACGAGTTAAGCCTGTCTGTATGCCGGATGCCGAGTGCCTGGGGTCTGCCGTCTGTTTGTCCGTGTTTCAACTTGAGTAAATATAGTAGGATTCATACGAAAATAACTTACGTTATTGAGTTTTGCCATAGCATGTGCGGCATTGAAAGTGCGCCGGTAGCAATTATAGCTGAATCACAGGAGCACTCATAAGGAGACTTTACATTATGGTTTAAGGAGGAAAAATCATTTCTGGTGTTTTTTGATAATGTTACATAATTTTAAATGTAATGAAATTTACATGCATTTTTAAGGTTCACAAGAACATGGTTACCATTGAATATGTTAAGTGTAGTACTTATAGTGTGCGTACAGGGAGCTCAAAAGTATTTCAATATATAATGGTCTGTGAAGAAAAACCATTTGCAGCGCATTTTAATAATGTTATTTTATTAAGGTTATTTTAATAATATTGAAATTGATATCAGTTTCTGAAATGCACTAAAACAGGATTTCTATAGAAAATGGGTTAAAAAGATTTAACATTCATTTACAAGATCACAGAAAAATGTTCGGTAATATAATAGTCCACGGGGAAAAATATTCTCAGCGTATTTTAATTGCGTTGCACTATTTCAAACATGATGAAATTAATATACTGAGATTAATCAATACAATGATAAATACTGAAATTTACTACAATATGCTTGCATTTAAGTATGATTTGCATCACATTTGTTGTTCATTTACAGAGACGCATAAAAAATTTTGGACCTGTGTCCAGATCTCAGATATTGTATCCAAAGTATGGTCTATTAAAAAAGATTGCTGAAGAGCTTTTTCAATTATCGTATGTATTTTAAGGAAAACTAATACATCCTGAAGTTTAGCTACATTTGGTATAATAAGAGATGTTTGTAGAATTTAAATAAATCATGTATCCGACTATACAATAAACTGGATATATGGTCACCTGTGCAATAGCGATTCCCGGAAATATGAATCCAATAATTTAAATCGGGTTTTTTGCTTGAATAATTTAAGCTAAATATGCGGTCGTATAAATATTTGCACGTAATATACGGGACTGTACAAAAGAATTCAAGTACGTTTCTGTCTATTATTAGAAATTGCTAAAGGTGAATTTTAATCTTCGTTATACTTTTTCTAACTAAGCAAAATTTTAACATTGTATTTAGAATATTTACAAACACATAGATCATATACATAGCTGCAGAAAAGAATGGGCCGGCGAAATTATGTATTATGGAAATGTTGGATTTTTTTTATTACCTAGGTTTAACATATGATTTTTCTTTCTTTGATATGGAATTCTGAAATACACTACAACATGATTTGTGTACAATTGGGGTGCGTTACAGTTGTTCTACAGTATAAGTGGTTGCAATTTCATTTTCGCAATTGCTCATATTATCTAACACATTTCCATTTTATTTGATCGAGTTCTTTAAGTCCCCTATAAAAAAACTACTGCATAGCCTCCTATAAGATATGTGTTACATATATTTTAAATTATTATTAATGAAACGTTTTGTTTAACTAAAGCGTTTATCTTTTTTTTAATGCTACGTGAACGACGTCACGGGTAACACCTAGTTATAAGATAAGTAAAGAAAAAAAATATAATTATCATAGCATTGCATTAAACAGTGATAGCAAAAATGCTGTCTCTCTGTGTTGTTTTCTCACAATCTGTTTACCAATATTTGCGTTTTTTGAAGTACCTAGACAAATTTAAAGTATTTTTTCAAGATCTTTTGACGAAATTCACATCTTTTCTGGTACCAGGAAAAAATTATTTGTTTTCTGAGGGATTTTCGGTGAAATTTGTCATTTTTTTCTCGCTATCTTTCGATGTAATTTGCCGTTTTATCAAATTTATGCTTTTTTCATCATTTTTTTTAAATTTGTCGTTTTTTTCGTTATTTTCAAAAATTTGTCATATTTTCGCTTTTTTTTCTTTGCAAAAATTACCTGTTTTGCGATCTTTTGATGAAATGTGCCTCTTTTTTTCATCTTTTGACAAAATGTGTTGTTTTCTCACAATCTATTTACCAATATTTGCGTTTTTTGAAGTACCTAGACAAATTTAAAGTATTTTCAAGGTCTTTTGACGAAATTCACATCTTTTATGGTACCAGGACAAATTTAATTGTTTTCTCAGGGATTTTCGGTGAAATTTGTCGTTTTTTTCTCGCTATCTTTCGATGTAATTTGCCGTTTCATCGAATTTATGCTTTTTTTTGTTAAATTTGTCGGTTTTTTTTTGTTATTTTCAGAAATTTATCATATTTTCGCTTTATTTTCTTTAAAAAAAATTACCTGTTTTGCAATTTTTTCTTGAAATGTGCCTCTTTTTCATCTTTTGACAAAATGTGTTGTTTTCTCACAATCTGTTTACCAATATTTGCGTTTTTTGAAGTACCTAGACAAATTTAAAGTATTTTCAAGATCTTTTGACGAAATTCACATCTTTTATGGTACCAGGATAAAATTATTTGTTTTCTCGGGGATTTTCGGTGAAATTTGTCATTTTTTCTTACTATCTTTCGATGTAATTTGCTGTTTTATCGAATTTATCCTTTTTTCGTGATTTTTGTTTGTGAAATTGTTCTTTGTTATTTTTGTTTAGAAATTTGTCGTTTTTTTCCACTATTTTTAGCTAAATTTACCATTTTTTGCGATTACCTGGATAAATTTTATGTGCTTTTTGAGATCTGTGGGCGAAATTCACATCTTTTATGATAACTGGATGAAATTCGTCATCTTGAGGTCTTTCGGCAAAGTTTATCGTTTTTCTCGATTTCTTTCGATAACAGTTGTCGTGTTGTCATGATTTTTCGATGTAATTTGCCGTTTATTGAAGATCTTTTTGCAAAGTTTATCTTTTTTGTGATTATTTGATAAAATTTGCTTTTTTTCAATCCTTTGACGAGAATTGTTGTTTACTCACAATCATTTGTCGAAATTTGTTGATTTCTCACAATATTTTGAATTTTTTTTCATATGTTTACAAATTTGTCATTTTTTAAGGATTTTTTTGTCAAAATTTACCTTTTTTTTCGAAATTTTTTCATGAAAATTGCCATTTTTTTAGACGAATAAAAGATGTACAATATAGAAAATGCTTTATCAGCCAAGAACGTAAATAAACACTTGGAAATAAAATAACTTACGTAAAGTGAAAAAACCAACGTATTTCGATCATTATAAGATAAGTAAAGAAAAAAAAAATATAATTATCACAGGATAAAATTATTTGTTTTCTCGGGGATTTTCGGTGAAATTTGTCATTTTTTCTTACTATCTTTCTATGTAATTTGCTGTTTTATCAAATTTATCCTTTTTTCGTGATTTTTGTTTGTGAAATTGTTCTTTGTTATTTTTTTTTTTAGAAATTTGTCGTTTTTTTCCACTATTTTTAGCTAAATTTACCATTTTTTGCGATTACCTGGATAAATTTTATGTGCTTTTTGGGATCTGTGGGCGAAATTCACATCTTTTATGATAACTGGATGAAATTCGTCATCTTGAGGTCTTTCGGCAAAGTTTATCGTTTTTCTCGATTTCTTTCGATGACAGTTGTCGTGTTGTCATGATTTTTCGATGTAATTTGCCGTTTATTGAAGATCTTTTTGCAAAGTTTACCTTTTTTGTGATTATTTGATAAAATTTGCTTTTTTTTCAATCCTTTGACGAGAATTGTTGTTTACTCACAATCATTTATCGAAATTTGTTGATTTCTCACAATATTTTGATTTTTTTTTTCATATGTTTACAAATTTGTCATTTTTTAAGGATTTTTTTTTCAAAATTTACCTTTTTTTTTCGAAATTTTTTCATGAAAATTGCCATTTTTTTAGACGAAAGAAAGATTTACAATATAGAAAATGCTTTATCAGCCAAGAACGTAAATAAACACTTGGAAATAAAATAACTTACGTAAAGTGAAAAAACCAACGTATTTTGATCATTATAAGATAAGTAAAGAAAAAAAATATAATTATCACAGCATTGCATTAAACAGTGATAGCAAAAATGCAGTCTCTCTGTGTTGTTTTCTCACAATCTGTTTACCAATATTTGCGTTTTTTGAAGTACCTAGACAAATTTAAAGTATTTTCAAGATCTTTTGACGAAATTCCCATCTTTTATTGTACCAGGACAAAATTATTTGTTTTCTCGGGGATTTTCGATGTAATTTGCTGTTTTATGGAATTTATTCTTTTTTCGTGATTTTTGTTTGCGAAATTGTTGTTCTTTGTTATTTTTTTTTTAGAAATTTGTCATTTTTTTCCACTATTTTTAGCTAAATTTACCTTTTTTTGCGATTACCTGGATAAATTGTATGTGCTTTTTGAGATCTTTGGGCGAAATTCACGTCTTTTATGATAACTGGACGAAATTCGTCATCTTGAGGTCTTTCGGTAAAGTTTATCGTTTTTCTCGAGTTCTTTCGATGAAAGTTGTCGTGTTGTCATGATTTTTCAATGTAAATTGCCGTTTATTGAAGATCTTTTTGCAAAATTTATCTTTTTTGTGATTATTTGATAAAATTTGCTTTTTTTTTCAATCCTTTGACGAAAATTGTTGTTTACTCACAATCATTTGTCGAAATTTGTTGTTTTCTCACAATATTTTGAATTTTTTTTCATAATATGTTTACAAATTTGCCATTTTTTAGGGATTTTTTTGTCAAAATTTGCCTTTTTTTAAAAAAAATTTCATGAAAATTGCCATTTTTTTAGACGTTTTGGCAAAATTTTTATTTTTGTGCAATACTTTTGCGAAATTTGTTTTATTTGGGATATCTAGACATTTTTTTTTTTTTTTTTTTTTTTTTTGCAGTTTTTTGACAAATTTTTTAGAGATCTTTTGAAGAAATTTGTTGTTTTTTGCAATCTGTTGACGAAATTTGCTGTTTTATTTTCCCACATCTATTTATAAAATTTCCGGGCAATGTTTTTTTTTTTGGGGGGGGGGGAGTATTTTGATGAATTTTTCTAATTTTTGTGATTATTTGCCAGAATTTGTGTTTTTTATGGTACCTAGACAAACTTTGGTACATAGCAAATGATTTCTAGCATTTTTTTTTTTTAAACTTAAACAGTTGAAAAATAATCTGCAAACATTTTCAAGTCTGTGACGTGTATCGCAACGTTGCACCAATTCTGCACCCGGGATCATGTCATGTTGGTGTTTCGTTGGTAAATGGAAAAGCATATTGAAATTTTTAATAAATATTAATCTTTAAAAAAAAAATTTCTTTGAAAATTTTTTTATAGTGGCAAAATACCTTTTTTCTTTGATTCTTTCATATTGCTGCTGTCAAGTTTTGACGGGCTTCACCTAGCCAGAATAAATATTATCATTAATTTTTTTAATATGTGAAATTTACATGTATTTTTGATTTATGAAAAGGTAATAGAAAAGTAGTTGAAAATGCAAATGTTTATTTGTTGAATGGGGTGGGTAATGTAACAACAAATTAACCACGGAGAGGATCATTGTTATAGTTGTTGCTAAATGGCAAACTATAAATTCAGTCTTATTTTGCTGCGAAGTAAGTGAAGTATGTATATTTTGTATGAAATGAGTGATGACAGTAATTTATGATTTATTCATGTTATGTACAATTTATTGGTGTTGTATTTGTAAATGAAAAATTATCAAATGAGAAAGATTCTAATTCTATGACAGCATGTTTGAATGTAACTCGGCAAATTGCGGGTCATTTGCCTGGATGTAAAATGCAGGTTGTTCTTTTATTTATTGAAATTTTTGCTGAAGATTAGTCGTTAAAAAATCCTTTAATAGCTGGAAAATACCTTTTTCTTTCTTCGGTGCCGTCAAGTTTTGACGGGTTCCATCTAGTATTTTTATTATTTAATTGCTAAAAATTTAATTTAATATTTAGTAATTATTCTAGAAAGGAAAAAGGGACTAGTTTCCTAAAAACAGACTTTAGTTCAGTTAAAAAAGAGCATTACATTATGACTAAATAAATTGAAAATGTGTTTAGGAGTGAAATAAGAAATATATATATATATATATATATATATATATATATATATATATATATATATATATATATATATATATATATATATATATAATTTGTTAATTAAAAAAAGTGTTATTAATTTTTAATAATTTTACGAATTAGAAAGTGAAAAATACAATTGAATAACAACGTGATTTTAAAATATTTTGCTTTTTTTAAGGAATAAAATTCTAAAATATTTATAAAGAATTGGGCATGCGGTTTTAGAAATACTATGGTATGGATAAGTGTTATACAAGAAATTTCTAGGGTGTACCAAAATTTAAATTTCACTTTTTTTTAAGTTATGATTTTCAAGATTTGCCAAATAGTGGCGTAGGAGGAATAGTTACTAATTTCCTAATTAATAAAACTACAAAATATACAATTTTATTTGTTAGAACAGAAGTAACAAAACAAACAAATCATTTACAGCTCATTTTGCATTTGTACTTTGAAAAATTTGTGTTGATTGCCCAGATAGAAACTCACAGACATGTATGTGTATACTAAAAAAACCACCTATTGAAACATACTTACAGAATAAATATAAGAATAGCCAGTTAGTTCCAAAATCCTCAAAATATTTTAAATAGCAGTACTACTAACACTCAGTATTATTAGCATTTAGTGCTTAAAATTTTAAAAAGGTAAATATTAGCTACTTTTTCAATCCCTAACTTACTTCTTTCTTTACTGTGTATTAATGCGAAAGTAGAAATAAGTGGATAAATAAAAATAAAAAGACGCATTCATCTGCTATCGAAAAAGTCTATCTGAGCTTAACATTTTTTAAACCAGTTAGTTCTCTTTCCATTATACATTCTTTTATAATAGTTGCTGAGAAAATGTCATTATTTCATTCTTCTTTATGTTCAATTTGCTACAAATTTATTATTGGAAAAGTATATTGAGAAAATATATTGCTGGTTACTTATTATTTAACTTTCAGAAATGTAATATATTTCTAACATTTATTTTATAAACCTATAAAAAATAATTTATTTAGTTAAAAGAATTTATGACAGTCCATATTATATCAGATCAAAACACTTTTAAATTAAACGCTTTTTATAATAGATAAATATTGTTTTTATAAACTTATTGTACTTAACTATTTATAAGCATAAAGTAAAATCTTAGAAAAAATTATTTAAAACATTTTTGTCGTTTATTCATGTACAAGTACCTATTGAAACTTTCAAAATTATGTACATCTTAGATTTTAATACTTTTTTAAGAAATTTTAAACATTTAGAAATTTTATGATTTTAATCAATGATTTCTGTTTAAAACGCAGTTGACAAAAGTATCGATTTAAGCACTGATTTCAATCATTTGGTTGTAATTGACTCCTGGTTCTAAAACTATTTTGTTAAGCACATATACTTAATCTTACGCTCCATCCATTCATGAAAAAAATACTCCATGACTGAACTTAGCGATTTCTTGTGCAGATGTTGTGTGAGATAAGCTGCAGTGGTGGCCAGAATTATGAGAACAATTAAAATTGCACAGAATAAAATTATTTCTGAACTAAATAAATTGAAATGTATACATAAAATGCTTTTTTATTTTATAAAGTATAGTAGAATGCAAAACATAGGAAAATGCAAAATATTAATGTTTTGCCATAATTAACAAAGTATTTCATTGAAAAAATTGGAGAAATTTTTAAGAACAATGGGTGCTTTTGCCTGAAACACACTAATAATTAATAATCTCACCCTACTTCTGAATCACTTTTATCAGTCTTGGCGTCATGAATTTTGGCAGTTCATTGAGAACGTTCTTGGAAATTTTCGACCATGCTTTTTTGATGGAGGACATGAGTTCTTGTTTGGTTTCATATTGTATGCCATTTTTGTATACTTCGTGTGAACGTCACCCCATCGATTTTGTAATGGATTCTGATCGGAGCTTCACATATTTAGCATCAGGTAGTTTCACAAAATTAGCATCAAACCATGATTTTGAAGTTTTGGAAACATGTACTGAATCATTTTCCTGCCGCCTCCAATCGTTATTTATGTTGCTTCCGGTAAATGATTATTGCCCAACACGTAAACATAATTATCAGAATTCATTCTATCCTGCGGAAAAAATGTTGGAGAAGTTCCACCAGTTACGAAACCACCCCAGACTATTACTGAGCCACCTCCAAATGCACGATTTGAGAAAAATTCTGATCCTTTACGGAGATCATGCCAGAAGTAGGAGAGACCATCTGGATCATCCAAATGAAAGACAGCATCATCCCATTTTTCCCAATAGGAATACATTCTTTGGCAATCTCCATCATCAATAATTTGTATACTTCTGTAAGGGGCTGTCGTGACATATGTACACCAAACGAAGCGTTTTTTTTCTTTTTTGTAAAACATGTCAAACATTTCGAACACTGCATTCTAAGTTCAATTCACGTTTTATTTCTGTTCACGTTTTTTGGAGCAAGTTCGCCTTATTGTCATTATTTTCTTCCGTACAGAAACACACGATGGCCTACTTGTCTTTGCCATCTGTATCCACCGGAATTTTTAAGATAACTGTAAAGAACCGTTCTTTATCTATTAAACATAGTTGCAATTTTGCTTACAAGAAGTCTTGCATTGAAAAACAAAATATGAAGATCCCCAAACGCTTACTATGTATTTATATCATACCGGAGTTCCATGTGTAGAGTAAAAAAAACATGATAATTTTAACACACAAATATAGCTGTTCTTATAATTTTGTCTGTATTGGATGCCTGCATAAATTTATACTATATTTTAAGATGATGAATTTTTTACATATTTCCATAATTATTTATAAAAATATTCTTCATTTTTCATTGGTTCTCAGACATTAAATTTGCATAAGTTTTCGGCCAAATGTAGCCACAATTTAGCAATTTTTGCCTTGTCCTTATAATTTTGACCATAAATGTAGTTTTTCATTTAAAAAAAAATACATATAACTTACTAAAAACTTACTTTATAAAAAAAACTTTAAAAGTGTTTTATAAAAAAAATCTGAGTTTAAATTAGCTAAATTTCAAGTTATAATACTGAATACATGATCGTTAAATAGTAAGTCAGTGAGTGTAATAAATATTTATACTTTTATTCAAATAATAAAAATTGATATTAATAATAATAATAATAAACTTTCAAAAGTTAAAATATTTAATATTCTAAAATATTTCTTATTTTGATTCAATAAATGCAAATAACCTCTCAGAAAAATATGTTTTAAATCAGAATGTTTAATATTTAATTTTTATAAAGAAATATTATGATGCATTAGTTGTCCAAAACTCACTAATGGTACTAATTATTTAGACTTTATTAGTTTATTCCAGACTTTATTTTCTTAATTTATAGAAAGCTTTCTCATAAGATCATATTTGCCTTAATGTTGATTATGAAGCAGAAGTAATAATCATAGCTCAAAAGAACTGTATTCTCGGCATTCCTCGTAATGGGTAAAATAAATAAGGTGGACATTTTCTTTAGTCATTTATTTTATCTTTATTAAATCTAATTTTTAAATTAAAGTGAGTGCATCAAGATGTGAAGCTCGCTTAAAATAAATAAGAAGAAAATGACACTTTGAGACGGCATAACTTAAATGAATACGTAAATTTAATTAAAATTACTTCTATCTTAAAGTGCACTCATTTCTAAATCTTTAATTATGAAATATTTGAAAGTTAATTGTAAAAAAATAATCCCGAGGATCTTTTACAGTATCTAAAGTATTATTGTAATATTTAAACACATGTATTTATCTTTACAATATGACTTTGATAATGCGAATCTTTAAAAATTCAACCCATAAAAAATAAAATAAAATAAAAGGCAAACATTATTATAATTGCATAATTGTTTTTGGCATAATTTATTAGAAGACATATGATATGCCACAATATAATGGAATGTTTTTGTGTGTGTCGTTGTGACCGTCATTTATTTAATCCATATTCATTTTGAACTGTATTAAAGTACTGTCTGTCCTGTTTGACACACTATGCTTTATAATACAATAAAACCTTTGAAGTCAATTTATAAAAATAAAAACTGATAAACAAACAAGGAAAATTACAAATTTGAAGCCTCTAAGTTAACTCTCAAGTCATTATTTTTTTAACCACTTTTCCTAATATTCAACAATTTACAAGTCGCAATTAAAAGTGTTTGCATATATATTTACAGAAACAAGATAAAAAATTTCGAAGGTTTCAAAAATAAAAAGTGTTAATATATTGTTTTGTGAAGCTACTCTGAAGTTCTGATGAGTTGCCTATTCTGGTAATTTTTTTTGGATTATAAGGTCCATATATTTAGGAGCCCCAGCCCACCTGAACTACTCGCATTTAATTTACAAACATCAATTCCTTATAATTGGGAATGATGAATTCATTATTCCTAGTAGTCACATTATATTTTTATTTATTTTTACAATATAATTTTATTAGGATAAATAAAAATAAAACAAGTATTTTATATTATCCTTATATCCAAATAGCACTATTTACTTACCTGCCAATTAGAAATATCTGCATCCGATTTATAAGGAACATGTGAAAATGTCAACCAAGTCTTATAGTTTGTATTTCATTTAAAAATCTAAGGTTTCTATAATTTGAATTTCCGGAAAAAATATTTTATTATCATGCAATAACATTTAGATGTAAGGTTTTATTTTCAACATTCTAATCTATTAGATAGAATTAGTTTACAAAAATCACCCCAAAATAGCCATTTGTGGATAACTGACATCTATTCATCATCGCGTCCACTATCTATTGGGTAAAAGGCTGATGTGATTTAACTCCATAATCTATTTTTTTCTATAGACTTTTCATAGAACTAACATTAAATATAAAACCGCAGTGTTATTAACATCTTTGATATTTCACGCACACCTATGTTACAGACTAAATCATTATTTATTATTTAATCTTAATTAACTTCTAGCCAGACATTTTTTCATTCATTCGCGGTCGAGATTCTTTGTATGATTTTTAATAGAGTTTAAAATAAAGCTACTATGTAACTGATAAAACAAACAGAAAAAAGCGAGTAATTTTTACGTAGTTATATGAGTACAGACAGATAAACAAATAGACTATAGGTGTTACATATTTAAATATTTAATAACGCACCTAAAAGATTACAGGCAGACATGCATTAAAATCCTTCAAGCGACTTTTTTCCCGAACTCCTTGTTCGAAATCAATAAACAAGGAAGTTTCAAAGACGTAAACATCATTCTTTCTTTAATAAGAGATAGAGAGATGATCTTTTTAAACCAGCGGATAAAATGTTCCCGAACGGCACTTGTTTGGGATTAAAAGTCATTGACTTGCTTTGTGATAAAGTGCTATCTTTTTCCACTACAAATCATCGTAAACAACGGGTTAAATGCTCCCGATAGAAAAATGATATGGTTTAATTCCAGAGAGGATTTGAATTTTTATTTAGCTTATGTTAATCAAAAATTTAAATAAAAGGGATATTAGCACTTTATTTTTTTTAACAGAGTTGCCAAACATGTTGCTATTACGTGCGCATTTAACTTTCATATATATTATAGTCGGCGCACTCTCTCACATACAAACATATTTTAAAACTGGCGTATTGTACTGGCCAGGTCACATTCGTTCAGTCATTAATGACAAGGAAAATATTTATTACAAACACTTTATTGTTTATTGTTTTTTGTCTTTATTCATATTCATTTTTATATTTCTTTATTTTAATAGATAGTTAATATTATATAGATGTCATATGGCAGAAAAATTTATACATTGTCCCTATATAATACGATATAGTACAGATATGCATATAATATAGATATAATATATTTTATTTGTTGAATACAGTATATTTATATTACATGATGCTTATATTCATTCTGGTTGGCGTAACAAACCACTAATCTTAAAACGCCTATCTTTGATTTAGTTTATTACTTAAAGCCATCAATTTTTTTTAAAGTATTCAATAAATGCACAACAAATCACTGTTTGTCTTTAGTTGGCTTTTGTGTTTCTTGTCACTTTTAATAAATTTATGTGTATATTAAATGCTGTTAAATTTACGTTTTTGAACAAGATTAACGATTGTTACTAATAAACAAAATTCGCAATTGACACTATTTTTTGGAAATCTAATTACCTAAACTCGATAATACTAATTTATCCACGTATGTTTATTTCGGCATGTGTGAAAAGCAACTTACGTAAACATATAAGATCTCTAACGAGAGCTATATATTATATGAAGACCCCAGAAGCCAAAGGGTGTAAGTGATAAAATTTAAAAAAAAAATTGCACAAACGACTGGATATATGCTTTTTTCTTATCGGTAATGAAATATAAAAGATTTTCTAATCATGTGCTGTGTTCTAGAGATCAACCTCTGTTGCCCAATAATAATGCATATTGATTCATTATAAATTTAAAGAGAGTTGTTCTCTACTATTGTCCCAGTTATTGAAATAAGAGTTGTAAGACCACAATGAAACAAGCGGCAGTTTCCTTTTTCAATTCAGTCAATTATTACTGTATGTTTAAATTTAACGTCAATTAGCTTTGAACTCAATTTATTCCGATTCGAGTTTTTGTCACGTTTATTCTTTGGCTTCAGAGGTCATTATATAATCACAAATGTATACTTAGGAAAAATTTCATTAGTAAAGAAAAATGAAACTTATACACCATCATTAAGGACACACAATTAATTCAGTGAACCGTGTGTCATTCTCCGATAATGAAAACTCTTTGGCTAGTTTTATATAATATCTATAGTCAACAAGTTTATATTTATAAGCAGTAAAATGATGTAGTGTATATACAGGGTTCATACAGAGTTGGGAAGAAAAAGTCCAAGGAGTACATAAAAAATCCAAGGAGTCCAAAAATTTTTAAGGACTTGCCACTTTTGTTGTTATTTATGTGGCATATTCTTGCACAGCCCCAATTCTGCAGGGATTTCGCGAGTTACACCCTGCGGGAGAGGGGGGGAGTGTTATGTTATCCGCAATCTTCAGACGAAATCGGCGCTTTCCTGCGATCTTCACACAAAACAGCGATTTATTTACGATGTTTTAGCAAAATCGGCGATTTATTGCGATCTTTTGTTGAAATCGCTTTTTTTCTGCGATCTTTTGACGAAATCGGCATTTTCCCGTGTTTCTTTTTTACGAAATCGACGATTTTTAGACAAGATTTGCATTTTTACATGATCTTTTCTCGAAAACGGCGTTTTATCCCCGTAATATTTTGACTAAATCGGCGTTTTTTCCGTAATCTTTTGATGAAATCGGCATTTTTTTTCAATGATCTTTTAACAAAATATTTGTAAGCGATCTTTTATCAAAAACAGCGTTTTTTCCCGCGATCTTTCAACGAAATAGGCATTATATCCGTAATCTTTAGACAAAATCGGCGTTTTCCTGAGGTCTTCAGACAAAATTAGCATTTTAGTGAAATTGCCGTTTTAACCACGATTCGCACAGGAAATTTGCGTTTTTCAGCGATCTTTTGACAAAGTTCATTGACAAAAACATCGTTTTTCCATGAAATATTGACGAATTTGGATTTATCCGCGATTTTTTTTTCGCATGCAAAACCGTACAAGTTGGCAACTATGCGGAACTGATAACCGAATTCTAGATTTTCGGACGAGAATCACCCCTGAATCCACCGTTATCAACAAAATAGCCCAGTAAATTTAGGGTTTGATAGCTAAGTAATTTATAATGAGCTGAAAATTTCAGAATTAGCTCCTTATGACGAGTAGAATAAAACCTTAAAAGTCTCAGAAGTTCTCATGTGTGCTTCTATCCAAAATGGCCGATCAAAGATGGCCGCTAAGATCTTTTTGCATCGTCCAATGTTTTTTCCATTTCTAAATCATATATAATTTTTTTTTTTACTTCTGAAAAATTCTGTGACCCCTACTTACATCTGTTTTCATGTATACATAAGGCTTGACTAAAGCAAGGGCACACGGGGTATGTGCCCCGAGCCCCCGTGCCAGAAAAAGCCTCAAAATAATAATAATAATAATAATAATAAAATTCCTAAAAAAAGCCCTCTCTATTGAAGCTTTTTAATGTTCATCTAAAAGAACCTTAAGATGTAGGGATCCCACAAAGAGATACCTGGCCAGGCCTCAGTCGATTAGTCGAGCCTTGTACCAAGTTTTTATCAAAATAAAAACTACAAATGAGTTGTGCATTCATTTATTTGTTGTCAAATTAATAGAATTTCATTGCCCTTAGCCTGTTTTGCCGTGCTTAAGAAACTATTGGCAAGTCATCTGTATGTTTGTAATTCTACTTGTGAGAATTATTTTTGAAATTTTGTTTTAAAAAATGACACATATTCCATTTCTCTATATAGAAATGGAACTGTGAAGGAACTGTGAAGGGACTGTGTAAAAAAAAAAAAAAAAAAAAAAAAAAAAAAGACAGAAAATTAGAACAAGTTTAAATTATTTATTACAAGACACAAAAATTTAAATCCAAAGTAAAAATACAATAAAACATTATAGTAAGTATATAAGTAATAAATAAGCTAATAATGTTATGGTAAATAAACCTAAAACAAAAATACCAGAATGCCACTCATTCAATGTCGTAACCACTATCGTCATCTTCAAATCCGTTAATAGAACGAACTGAATTTGGGCATGTTTTTCCTAAGCAAGAGGAACAAAACCTAGAACAACGGAGAGCTGCCTTCTTGCACTGACATCTTTCATCACAGTCCCTTGTTGCAGTTATTTTGCAATCACAAGCGATAAGCTGCAGAAGATCTTCGGGCGCTGCGGGAAGTGTTGAAGGTAAAGGGTTTAATCTGCCTTCCTTCATGACCCATCCCCATTCAGTAGGATCTAGGTTATTTCCCAGCCACTGTTGAACTTGAAGATAAACCCGAAGTGAATGCTGCGAAGTTGCTGCACTTATTGGTGGAAGGTTAAATTTTGATGAGAGATTTTTGGTTACTTCTTTATTATAGCAGATATATCGCAGCTCATCTAGGGAATCAACTTTCTCTCTCCCATAAAGGTTTTTCATGAATATCTCCCCAATTTCAATTACCTTTTGGGGTTTAAGTTGAGGATTGTTGAATAAGGAAGTCAAAGAAAGCAGCTCATGGTTTTTCTTTATCAATTTAAAAGCTGGGGATTTCTTCTTCCTAAAAATTGCTGATGTGGTATCACATTCAGTTGCTGCTTGTAGGAAGAGAATGGAATCCTTCATGGGGCCAAGTGATTTGTGAATTTTAAGTATGCTATAGCATTTTTGTTCGTTAGGTTGTAGAAAGAAGAGTGGTTTTCCTGGGTTACCTCGTGCGATGAGAATGATCAGCAGATCTGTGTCAGAACCAACTACTGTGACTAATCTACAATTGATCTTACTTGAATTAGTTGCTGTTGTGCAGATTAGCGCATCAGCATTATCATTCACCTCTAGGGAAGCTATTCCTTCAGCCTGGAAGTAGCTCATGACTATTCGATTAAGCCTAGCCTTGTTCTCGGAGTTCCGTAGAAAAGCAGCTTGTTTGGTTGTGACCACCATGTTTTCGTCAAAAGCAATAGTAGCAGACATTTTCGACATCACCCTTCTTTGCCTCTCTACGCTTTTAGTTGATAAGGCACAAGTGTACCCATCAAAAACAACTGCTTCACGTGGAGAGAAGTGTTTCTGGACATATCTAACATATTTGAGGCAAATATCTCTGTAGGTGTCGCACTCATTCCAAACTAATGCATGCAAAAGAAATCTTCCATCTACAATAAACGAGCAAGTTGGTGGAGGTTGAACACAAGGCTCAATTGTTTCAATGATAGCAGCTAAAGTTGATTTAGCATTCTTCCTCACTGAAATTTCATCAAACAGGGAGGGAAGTTGAGGAGCCAATTCGTATTTGAGGTAATCTCGTAAATTTTCATTTGACTTGAGTACAGCAGCAATCCTGGTAAACAACTGTAGATGATTGAATATCACAGTTGAATTCCTTATTATCAATGTGTTATTTGTTGCCGATATTGGTATAACTCTCTTTTTCCGTTGAAGTTTAATTTCCCCAAATGAACATCCTATGACTGAAGACAATAAATTTTCACCAACTTTTTTGCATTGTCGCAGTTTGTTTCATCGTCACCAACCCTCCATATGTTTTTATATCATTTCTAAGTCATCTGAAAAAGTAGTATAATCTTTTGAAAATTATATTAATAATTTCAACCCCTGGCTTTTTTTCTGCAAATGTCAAAATATTTTAAACTAGTAAAATGCAGATTTGAATAAATCTTTAAAAAAGTTATCATAAAACTATATTATTTGAAATCAATTATATGAAAGAGAAATTAACTTTTGGTCTTAAACACAATTCAAGCAAAGGATAAATGGAGAAATGATGACCATCACTAAACTGAGTTAAATGATACATTGCACATCCTCAAGACTAATTGACAGCCATTCTTTAATAACGCAGTCTAAACTTCTGCACTTTAATCTAATTAATGTCGTGAATTTTCAAAAAATTACTGAGACTACACCTTAAAGTAATCTGAATCGATTACATATATTTCTTAGAAAATGAATTTTTGAAGATTTATTAATATTCTGAAATTTTTTTTCAACAGTGAAGTTAAGGATTAATATGGGTTTAGTTGTTATAATAATTGTTTTTAAAAGGACAGACAGGTGGATGGACCTGGTGAAGAGTATGTGTAATATGTATTTGTATAGTTTTTAAGTCACCAGAAAAAGTAGCATAATCTTCTGAAAATTATATTAATAATTTCCACACCTGGATTTTTTTGTCTATAAATATCAAAATATATTAGTATTAATATTAGAGCCCCTCACTCCCCCCCAAACTTTTTCTTGTAATAGGCTAAAAATGACGTTGGTAGTATAAATTTGGCGCCCCCTAAATTTCCGTGCCCGTGGCGACTGCCTTCTTCCCCCCCCCTCCCCTTTACGGCGCCGTTTATAATTTCTTTATTTTATAAACCCAAGGTCATATTCAAATTAGCATACTTGCTGACTTGGTTTCCTTTCGAAGCGAAAAATATTCGCTTTTGACGTAAATATGCAGAAAAACATCCAACAAGCCGCAATTACTTGGCGCCCATAGTTGATCCGTCATTTTGGATAGAAGCCGACATCGAATTTTTTGAGACTTTTCAGGGTCCATTCTATACATATCCAGGAGCTAATCCTGAAAATTTTAGCTCATTATAAATTTCTTAGCTATCGACCTCTTTTTTGGTCTAAATTTACTGAGCTAAAATTGAAGATGACGTGCGTTTTAAAATTGCGTTTTTTTTTTTTTTCTTTTTTTTGAGCAATATTGTTTGTGTGCAAAACCGCAATACAATTTAAGGAGTTTCTAAGGAGTACTTGGTTTATCTAAGTAGTTCTAAGCACTACTCGGGAACGTTTTCATTTCTAAGTAGTTTCTAAGGAGTCCAAGGAGTCTGTACGAACCCTGATATAGTATAGTATATACTGGTATATACTGTGGTATATAAAAATAGCAGAGTAAAAGTGACATTGTAGTAAATATATCACTTTGAAAATTATAACATTTAGAATTTGAAGATCTTGGGGTTTATATAGCATACTTTTACATATGTTTTGAGACCGGTTCATATGTAATGGAATGTTTTTCATAAAATGTAAGCACGTTTTTTAGTAAATTAGAAATTATTCTGTATGTATTTTTCTACATATTTAAAATATTTTAAAACGTGGGGCCTAAAACAAATTTATAACAAAAATCTCAATAATTTATGACTGACTTGCTTAAATCAAGATTTTTTTTCTCTTTTGGGAATTATAGGAAATTTGCATTACCTTAGTAAATTAAAAATGATACCTTATAATACAATGTTATTACACAGTGCTGAGAAGGTTGCAGCATTTGTATACACGTAAGGAAGTTCATAGTATAAGGAAAGGATCACTGACGGGTCTCTGTGGGTCAAGTTACATGTGTATCGGCAATATCTGCCTGTCCATAGTTTATGATACGCACTGTACATGTGAGCTCAAGAAATTTGATTGGTCTACGTTTAAGAGATCTACGATATGACTGGTTTTCTTCGCCGAGATGATTCCAGCAAAGATTTCTATGACAAAAGAGTAGTAATTGATTGCATTAGGGAAACCTTTTTTTGCAAACATTCCCCTTCGTTATTTCTGGAGTTTACAGATAGACTGGGAGGTGGCAGCACAGACAATTATCTCATCAAATCCAGGAATGCATTTCTAGGATTAGTTAAATCTCTCTTCATATATTAAAATACAATTGGTCTGACAAGTCATAGCTTGGTGACAAAACATCTAAAATCTCAATTTAACTGTTGACTGGTAGGTTTATTATTAAGTTTTCCTGATCCCAGTCCTCCATGTTTTCATACTATTGGGTCGAGTTTTCGGATTTTCCCCACCAAGATAGGACATAGCACACCGATTGTGTTATATTATGGGAATCGAGTTTTAACTAATTCTAAAATTTCAGCAATGAACTCGATGAGATTATTATCTGTGCTGCCGACTGCCAGTATAAGAGTTCTATGTGCATTATCGAGGCATCATCTAAATTTTTTTAGTTAAAAAAAAAAAAAAAAAAAAAAAAAAAAAAAAAAAAGGATAGTGAATCTGCGAATGTACAGATTAATATTTTGTTAGCATTCTGATTATAAAATAATAAATATAATTTCCAACTTTATGTTACGCCAATAAGAATAATGAGCGCCTAATTATTTAAAAAATATAAAGATATTTCCTGAAAATTTTATAAAACGCTTTTTTTGTGTATGGTATAAAATTATCTCTTTTAATCTTATTTTGCATTCAAATTTTGGTTTTGCGTAGTTTTAATAAATGAAGTTCATTAAATATGGGTATATGAGCATAATTCAATAGATATTGATATGTGATATTAAACATTACTCATTCCTTAAAAATGCATTTTTGCAGCATAACACTTTAATAGGGACATCATGGGACAGCGGAATTTATCCCTCAGACGGAGATGCGAGCTTTTTAGAGGTAAAAATATACAGATGTGTATTTATGGTGGCTTGAAAAGCTTGTTCATTAAACATAGCCACCCACTGTTCGATTGTGTCTTTTATGAAGATTTATACATTATTAGCGTTGAGAACGTAATCGCACATTGACTGTACTTAATAATCTCATTGTAAATTACGCATATTATTGTTAGTGACAACAGTATTATTGTTGTTTGTTAGTTTGATTTTTTTCAAAATTTCTATTCTATGTTGTGTTACCATTTGTGTTTTCTATATGTAGTCTTTAGTATTAAAGGCTTGTGATATTTTTCATCGGACTCTGATTAATTATTATATCATAACAATTAGGTTTCGATTGAAGACAAGAAATAAGTAACACAAATGAAAGTTCATTTTATGTGACAAAATTTATAACAAAAGTACTTTTTACAAAACTGTGTCTGTGAACAGACATGCTTAAAGTTAATTTGCATTTAATGATTTTTTAACCCGTAAACACACGCGCTTGGGTAGATATTGACCCAATCACATTTTTCTTTTTAAAAAATGGTACATCTTTTGAAGATACTCCTGACTTGCATTATACTTTTAATCGTCAAGGTTGAGAAGTGTTGGTTAAAGGAATATCGTTTCTTTGCTCACTACGAAGGAAGAAACATACATCTTGGAATTGAATAATCTCGTGCGTGAACGAACGTTTTATTTCGATACGTTCATTTCTTACGCTGACTTCTTTCACATACTCAAAATGTTTTAACAAAAAAATAACATAATACTTGTATATATTGCAAAAAATGCCTTAATGTAATTAATATCAACTATGTAATATAATTTATACTTTAAAGCGTAAAATAAGTCATAAATCATGTATATATTTTCTGAAAAAAATGATTTTTACAGAAACTGATACAAAATCTGTAAATAAACATTAAAAGCATTTTTTTTCGCTAAAAAAGTAGAATTCATGTATTTTAAAATATTCAACCATCAACGTATTTTAAAATGTATTTAGCTAAAAGTATAATGAGAGACTTGTGTCATGCGTGTGCGAACGTTGCAAAAACAGGCGCCTGTGCTTATGAGTTAAATGTTAACTTCACTTGATGAAATCTGAAGTTTTTTCTTCACCTTCTTCATTAATTTTTCAGAGAAGAAAGACTAATCTTCATAAAAATACGCTTCTCGACTGGCTTCCATCTAAGTGCTCTGTAAAATTTGGGAGCCTGTGTTTTTAATAAGTTCTTCGTTAATCGTGATTCAACACATTAAAAAATGTAGATGCCACAAAAATAGGCCATTTTGCCCATTTCATGATTTCGCACGATTACGCTTTTGGCACTTTACAATGCATGGCGTGAACATCCAAGACAAACAACAGGCTGCAGACAGGATTGCTAACCCATAGAATATCCAATCGTATGACCCGACATCATCTCTGAAGTAGCCTACAAAGAAAAATAACGATATAAAGCGACATGAACGGAAAAAATATTACCAATTCAATACTAATCAAGTATAATAAATGAAAAATCAAATACCAATAAATAAATAACAGAAATTTGCATAAATACATGAATGAATATTTAATGAAAGATTTGCATTTAAGCTAAGAAAATTTTGATTAAAAGCAAACTTCAATACTTATCAGTGTACAATATAGATAAGAATAATATTAATCACACATAAAACATACTTACACCCAATCTTTCCAGCTCATTCTAACGAGTTATCTGTAGAGGATTTATATGACTTGACGGCGAAAAACGTACCTACAATGTACCTAATGTGTGTGACTTTGCTTAGATATGTTTTTCTCCGTTAAGGTCTTGTAAATCCTCTGACGATGACTCATTAGAATGATTTGGAAAGGTTGAGTGTAAATATGTTTTATGTGTGATGGATATTGTTTTTTTCTATATTGTACACTCATGAGTATTGAAGTTTGCTTTTAATCATTTAGTAAATATTTCTTTTGTCAAGATATATTATTTAAGAAAAAAATAGATCAATCATTGATATGAACTTTTTCTTTTAATCTCTGTTTATTTTATGTTTCTGATTGTATTGTAATCCCTTTTTTTTCGACGATGTAAACAAGCATCAATGCATGTAACAAGATGTTTAGAAAAAAATACAAAGATTGTTTCCATGGCCGATACTAATTGCTCCCATGGCATTACAAAACATTACCAATTTTTACATGCTTACATAAAGTGTTCGTAAAAGAATATAACAATTTCAATTTTATATTTTAACAGTTTAATTTAAACTATTTACAAAAGGTCGTGCATCCAATTAACGGTAAATTATCTTAGTTTTTTTAAATGTTCAATATGTGCACGTTTAATTATACATCCACATTCACAGGACCACCAAAAGTATCTTTACAAGGTATTGATTCTATCAGAGGGGATATTACCTGCGTAGTCCTAAAAAATCTGTCAGGAAAGCCAGTTTTCAACTGTGATTGCTTGACAGTGTCTACGTTCCACCGCTGCCTAACAATTTTCCAGAATTGAGGCACAAAACTAAAGAGGCTATTGCGTCCATTACTGCAGTTTTTTTTTTACTAAAGTGTGCAAAGAATTCGACTTTAGGTGGGATGTGTGCCATACTCTAAAAATGCAGATACTGAACATTTGTAAAAGAAAATATGTTAGTGTGCCGTCAATTTGATGTATTATGTATCATAAATAGTCTAAATTAACCTAATATAATATACCATTGAAATCGAATTTTATGGACACTCTGAATATCTCAATATTTCTTCATATTGAACAGATTATTTCAAGATAAAAAAAAAATGCAATAATTTAAACCAAGAATACTTTTATACTTAATACTTTTAAATACTAGGCATGTTTTGCGAAAGTTACTTTAAAAACTAAACAAGTAATATCTTCACAATGTTCCAATAATGTAGCCCAAAATAATTTCAAAGAAATAATTTCACTTCTTTTTAAATAAATTTTTGTAACCTTAAGTATTTTTAAGATTTTTCAATTTTCTGCACCTTTACTCTTGAAGTTATTCTCGAAAAGTCTTCCTTGGAAATTTTGTCAGTTTAAACAATATGGCTATACGATATATTCACAATTATTTTTTTTAATAATACAGCACTAATTTATTTATTTTACAGAACCCTCTGCCCGCAAATAATACTCGTACTTGGCTGTTTATTACTTACTTCATTTATTTTATGTGTTGAAATATTAAAACAATGCTTTTCAAAACCATTTTTTAATAATTGAATAACAATATTTCTCTACGGAAAGCATGAATACTTGACATTTAACCCTTTGCTTATTTTGTTGTAAAATTTAAAACATTACATTAATAATTAATAAATTAATTTAATAAATAAATTTAATAAATGTTAATTAATAAAACATAACATTTAACATTTAATTGAATAACAGTATTTCTCTACAAAAAGCATAAATACTTAACATTCAAACCTTTGCTTACTTTGTTGTAACATTTAAAACTAAGAATGTTTTTCGTGATTCAAATAACAAAGGAATCCTTTTCGAAATTAATGCTTTAGATTTTTTTTTCAATTTAATTTAAATCACAGAGAATGTTGAATTAATAACAGAAACATATATCACATTTGTACTTAGAAAAGTAACTAAAATATGCTGTTTAAAATTGAATTGTATAATTATAATGTATAATGCATAATTTGTCATAATTTAACCAATTTACATTCAAAAATATTATAGTTGCGTAAAAAAATAATAAGCTATTTTCAACTTACCAATTAACGGAGCAACTGCAAGACAAAGTGGACCAGATAAAAAATTACTTGAAGGAATGGCAACAGTTTGCTTTTCAGGTTCTATAAATTGAGCTATAATTACCGGAAATATAACTATTATTCCTGATTCTGACAAACCATAGAGAGTTGCAAAAATCAGCAATGTCACTAAACCATCTGAAAAAGGTGTCGCAGCTATAAAAAGTCCTTGACAGGCAAAACACAGAGCAGAAAATGCAGGCGTGCTCATATACCCACGGTCAGTTACAAAACCTAGCGTTAGACGACCAGCCAAATCGCCTACTGACATTAGCATTAAAACATACTTTTCATTAGTTGCACCCACTTGTATATCTCTAGCAAAATCAACAATTATTGTAACCATGCATACAAATGTAAAGCAATAAAGTGCATTAGTGATGGCAATTAGTACAAACATAGGATCAAATATTATACTGAAAGGACCTAAAGTAGTTGATGCGTTCGATTCGACAGAGTCTTTCTTGTAAAACGAATCTTTGCTCTCTGCGGCAGAGTTTGTATTGGACCAGTCGAGGTTTTTTTCATATTCTGTTAAGTTAGGAGATTTTTTTAAATATTCTGGAAATTTTTTAAAGTCTCTAGGATGATTTTGGTATGAAGGAGTAAAATTCACATCGGTCTTAAAAAATTGATTCTGCTGGGAGCATTTCGTTTTGTAATTATGCCTTTCATTTGCAGTTTCATCTACATCTTGTTGATAGCCATAGTTTTGATAAGTTTCATTCTTAATCTTTTCCGTGAAATCATTTCCATTAACACGAAACACATGCTCTGCAGATAAGGTCCGGGGAAATTTAGTGGGAAATATTTGCTTTTCATGCTGCTCGCTCGAAGAGCGTGTATCTCTTATAAATACGTCACTTCTTTCCGACGTACAATCTTGTTCAGTGTTACCCGATGACAGACTGAAGGCTTCTCCTTCAAATATCGTAGGATCTACTGTGATATGTTTACTACTTTCGATTATTTGTTCATCATCTATGGGTTCTGAAGTACTCATGCGAATAGAATAATCTGACAGTAATGTCTGCGTTGATAATCTCTTGATTCTTTCTTCGTATGTCAAAGACGTATAATTTCTATTTATGTTTTCGTCTGTCTCAGAAGGCATACTGATGTCGGAATTTGGATTCTGCATTACTTGAGGCTTGTGTGTGTCGTTATCTACTGTATATAGTTTCACTTTCTTTCCAGAAATTATACTTTGAGTTTCACTTCCCTCCAGATCACCGATTTTCTTTTTCTGTATTTCAAAATCAGGTTTTCTTAATAAAAGTGAAGCTGGAAGACAGTTAAGAATGAATCCTGATAAGAATAGAAAAGTCGCAGAAAGTCCATAATTATTTATTAAAATTTCCACAATCGGCGGCAGGGCAAAAGAACCGAGGCATCCTCCGGATAAGGCTATTCCAGAAGCAATGGCTCGGTTTTTGTCGAAATGTTGGTTTACGGATACTGGTAAAAGAACGCTGCCAAGACCAAATCCAAGACCTATGAACACACAAAACGTATAGTTAATAAATTTGAGTTCAAAAATGTAAACAGTTATTTAAAAAAATAAGTAAATGATTAAAGTAAAAATAAAAGATTCTTTTTTTTAAAAAATTCCAGATTTTATTGATGACATTGAAACTCATTATATTTTGTAATGTTGATTATTTCTTCTTATTTATTTATATATTTATAAACTTATCCAAGTTAGTTTAATTCATATTAAATATTTCAGTATTAAAAAAATGTAAACATATTGGAAACTTTAAAAAAAGTTTTGGTTTTAAATTAGGTAAAATTTATCATCCATGTAATTTGCATGTAGGATTATTGTGGTCAATCGTCCCAGCGCAAAAAATAGTGACAAAAATCTTCGATTAGAAAAGAACGAATGAAATGATCAATATTGCCAAATTCGAGAACTTTTTACCCTTGTGTACAAAAGCCACTCTCATTAATGTTGCCGAACAATAATGTTTCTTTACCTACAGTACTCTTACTTTGGAGATAAACTTGTGCATTTTAGTAGGTTTTTCTTACTGAGCTGCATAGTTGAGCTTTTCTGAGTCCATATGTTTCTGAGTTCTGTGCCAATGATCAGAAGCTTTCAGGGCAAATGAAGCATACAAAGAAAAATTAAACAATCCGTTCCCTGAGAATAATAAGATTTTATCTGTGTTTTTTGAAAACAAATCGACTTATAGAAAAGTTCTATTGATATCTATATAAACTTTTTTGCATCCAAATGATGCTACATATAATTTACATATGACATTACAATCATATTATGAAATTATTTTACTCTAGAAATGCCTTCATAGATACAAATAGAACATTTCTATATCGATAAGTAATTTTTTCTTAAAAAAAAACACAGAAAAAAACCTTATTATTCTCAGGTCACGAATAACCTGCGTTATCACAATCAGTGTTCCAAATTATGTCATTCTAATTAAGTTATACTCTAAATTTAATAGATGATTCTATAATCAAGGAAGGGAATGCAGTAAACAGCATTTTTTGTCATGAATCCGAACTAAAATTATCGTCAGTTTATCCTCCCACGCTAATCACTGGAAATCATTTCGGAAAAGATAAATGCCCTGGTAGATATGGAGCTCAATGGATTTGCCTAAAAAAGGCCATTATAAGCCATTTTTGAAAATTACTTTACAGCACACAATGTTACAAAGCTTTATACATTTCGGATTTTTTTCTGTCCTGTTTTTCTTTTTCCATTATTACTTGATAAATTGCAATTTGTTTTTATGAAACAAAATAATTTAATTGCATGCAAGTAAACTACATCAAAATCTGCCTTTATATCCATTCGAAAAATATTGCATTCCTTGCTGTACCTTTGATGTGCGCAGAGAAAAGCAAATGTTGACGCCACAAATAATGCATATATGATGAATATATACTGGACAATTGCACCATAAAATTTAAGTACTAAGAATGTATTTATTAAAAATACAACACATTGCGCAATGGTGCACAAAACAAGAATTTTAATATACACTTGTACAATTAAAATAAAATAAAAATATCAACGTTTCGCGCCGTCATCTACGGGCGTCTTCAGGAAAATATGATAATGGAAGGACTAAATTTGCTTCTTGATCGAGAGACAATATTTCTAATAAATTAAAATCGAAATGAATTAAAAGTTCAAAAATGTTGCCACTTACACGCGAGTAAAAATTAAAATATTGCAACGAAATAAAAACTTTAAGATTTTATGGTGTTATGCCATATTTTTGGTATATTGTAGGACAAATTATCATTACAAGGTTTATTTTCTCGTGCAATGATTTCGACAGATTCTCTTATTTTACCTTGAATTGGGTTATTGCACGAAACTATGATTTTGGCCTCATCAAAGTTAATACGGCAACCCTTGTTCGCCAAGTAGAAGCGAGAAGGAGCAGTATTCTGTTTATATTGTTTAATATCTCTGCGATACTCTTTAATTCTAATTAAAAGTTTGCGTGTTGTCATGCCGATGTAGACTTTTTTAACATTATTTGATAAAGTGATGGAGATTTCATAAATACCAGATTTTTAATCGATTGGAATTTTGTCGATCTTATCTGTAACGATGTCAATGAGATATGGAGGTGGAAAGGCGACAAGTTTTATGTTATATTTTTGTGCAATCTTTTTTACTTTTTCAAATATGTAAGAGATATAATGAAATTATCTGTAAACCACAAGCTTATCCTGTCGTTGGCCAGATGTGGGAGGAGTATTGTGCTGTTGAACTATTTTATAGGTATTTATGAAATCCCCATCACTTTATCAAATAATGTTAAAAAAAAGTCTACATCAGCATGGCAACACGCAAACTTTTAATTAGAATTAAAGAGCATCGCAGAGATATTAAACAATATAAACAGAATACTGCTCTTTCTCGCTTCTACTTGGCGAACAAGGGTTGCCGTATTAACTTTGATGAGGCCAAAATCATAGTTCCGTGCAATAACCCAGTTCAAGGTAAAATAAGAGAATCTGTCGAAATCATTGCACGAGAAAAATAACCTTGTAATCATAATTTGTCCTACAATATACCAAAAATATGGCAGAACATCATAAAATCTTAAAACTTTTATTTCGTTGCAATATTTTAATTTTTACTCACGTGTAAGTGGCAACATTTTTGAACTTTTAATTCATTTCGATTTTAATTTATTAGAAATATTATCTCTCGATCAAGAAGCAAACTTAGTCCTTCCATTATCATATTTTCCTGAAGACGCCCGCAGATGACGGCGCGAAACGCTGATATTTTTATTTTATTTTAATTTTACAAGTGTATATTAAAATTCCTGTTTTGTGCACCATTGAGCAATGTGTTGTATTTTTAATAAATACATTCTTAGTAGTTACATATATGATGTTTTTCACCTATATTCGGTAACTCAGAATTTTTTTATGTTCTTGTGATTGACTACAACACTAGAATGTACTGGTTAGTTAGATAGTTTAATGTTAAAGAATGTAAATTGAAACTTGTGTGAAACAATAAGAACTAAAAGATTTTCTTGAAGTATGTAATTGCATAAAAAAGGAAAAAATGTTGGTGTAGGTAATGTTACCATTTTTTAAGTACTTTTATACAATTTCCTAAAATAGAGGCACAAATACTGATTTAGAAGTTGTTGCGGTGCTATTTATGACGGCCGATTACCTCAAGAAAGATATAGGCCCTAAGAGGACTGTTCCCAATGGGGAGGCTTTTTTAAGGGAACCTAACCCGTATTTACGCAAGGTTTCCTCAGATTAGAAGAAAACAACTTACAACTCCGAACGGTTATTCTGACGGACGCGATTGTGTTCGAACCTTGAACTTCCCGTCTAGATAAAATTTTTCGTCCTTTAAAACATTAAAACGAATAAAATAAGCAATGCAACAATGCCTTATGTAAATAAGATATCCTTGCGTTATTTTCGTCGATCGACGTTATCATAAGCATTGATTTTTTTTTTCTTTATGGTTGACGAAATATCAAATTATAAACCATAATAATTCTTGTATTTTATATTAAAAAGTAGACTGAAATTAATAAACAACTCATCAATCATAAATCATATTTATGTTATATTATATTTTTGAACATTATACGCATTGTTGCTTATGAAAGTACCATAAATAAAATGTTATTATCTGAAAAAATCGTTATCAACATCTCTTTCTCTTTTCATGTGATTTAAATTATTCAGATTCAGCTGAATTAACTATCTATAATATATATATACGTCATTTTGTGAGTGACAACACTTTCCGCTGCAATTTCGGTGTTGCAAATTTCGTTACTGCAAATTTTACACCGTCGTATAGAAAAAAAAATGCTCTTTTAAATGCACTTTGTTTGAAAGTTGTATATCAGTTTATTTTTGAGATATTAATTTTTGTACAGTTTTTAGTACAAAGTTTGAAATTGTGGCAACAGAATAACTCTATTTTCTCTTAAAATTAAAAAATATATATATTGAAATTAAAACGCGTATACTATTTCAAAAATATCGTCTGTTATAAAATCCGGCGGATTTCGCTTTTATTTTGTTTAATTATTTGAATAATGGAGCTTTATTGATTTTGTTAATTTTATCTTAAAATAATATTTGTTTGAGAGTTAGACTGACCAATATAAGATATGCTTTTTATGGTAACTAATTTTGCAGATTTATTATAAATCAATGAAACAGTTCTTTCTTAAAGATTTTCTTTTGTCGGATTTCAACGGGTTCCACCTCGTTTATTTAATTTCACTACTGATAATCGTTATAACATAATTACGTACCAAATATAACGCCCCAAAGAAAAGTCACCATTTCTATGGTTTCTGCGAAGTAACATAATCCTGCACCTAAAGCACCAACTATAGCACCTATCGCAGATACAAGTCTGAGGCCAAATTTATGGCCCAAATATCCAACAAGAGGCCCTGAAATAAATAATAAAAGAAATAAACATAAACATATTATATTATGTTATACATATAGATAAATATACATTGTACAATCGTGGAAAAATAACAAAAAACCCCTACTAACTCATTAACAAATTATTATAAAAAATGGTATCTAACGATTTAAAATAAAGTTTATTTATAAATGATGTACATGAAATTTGCTTAGGGGGACAACTATATGTTATAACGAAGCCCAACCTTTTTTTTCATTAGCAGTACCCAATTCTGATAGCATAAATGAATTCTACAATCATTAGTTAGCCTAATTTTTTTCATGCAATTCGTACTATAAGTTTCCGAGAATTAATTATTTTAAAATGAACATATATTACGGGTTGTATCCAAAACGAAGTTGTTGACCGAGAGAACCCTTTTCTTGATCAAGGCTTCTTAGGCGCCACTCAAGCAGTCATTGAAAATTGCTAGATCACGTGTCGTCCATAAATGATGTCACACATTTTTTTCAATATTTTTGACCCCTCTCCCCACCTTCGTCACAAAGTGTCACACTTCATATTTACCCCTACCCCCTCTTGTCACAGGTCAAGATCACGATATATTATGTAAACATGTACTTACAGTTCAACGACAAAGCACAACCAAATAGACCATATTTCAAATTTTATTTTTAAACTTTAACTATGTGTTTTAAGGACATTTGTGAACATAACAATAAAATTAATTCGTGAAGTTATTTTGTATGATATAAGATTAAGATTTATAGCAAAAAACATAATTAACTTACAATAATAATAAAATATTAATATGAAAAAAATTGAAAACAGTAATAGTTTGAGAAATTGAAATGGAATTTAATAATTTGGTTTTAAATCTTATCTTTACTTTAGGAATACAAATTTCGTAATTTAATCTTCTGACTTTCAATGCTCTTACTTGAATCAAAATGTGTGTCACACTTCTTCTTACTCCCTCCCACCTCCTTGTCACAAACACTCATAATTTCACGAATCACCTACCCCCCATCCAAGCGTGACAACATTTATGGACGGCCCATAGCACAAGAAGTTTCAAAATATCCCGTCACTTCTTTGGTAGAAGTCCCCTTAAACCATCATTTTGCCATTTTTTAAGCACAATTTGAGAATTACACAGAAAAAAATTGAAGTTTCGGATTTCTGTAAAACAGGACTTGAGATAAATATAAATTCATCCAAAAAACAGTAGGTTGCAATAATTTTTTTTTTCGAATATTAATTTCATAATTCATATCATAAAATTATAAAAATTGAGAATTACACGTATTTAAGTTTGGGTATTTTAGTATTATTGCTACGTAGTAAATTAGCACATAACGAGTATAATTTCGGGGAATATTGATAAAAATATGAAAATGTAATTTAACATTAGAAGGACTAACTTTTAAATGTTTATAGTTTTTCAACTTTCAAATTTGGTGTCTGGGCACAGTTTGAAATGCAAATTTGAGATATTCCTGTTAAAATTTGTTGTTGCCGTTGTAAAAATGAAATTTGTGTGCATTTAAATATGTAGTTGCTTTAAATTATATATGTGTGTATTTTTATCCAGCCTGTATTTCCAATCGTTAGGTGACAGTAACTTTCTTCTACGTTAATTTCTCAAGGAGGTAGTACGGGTTTACTTTATTATTAAATGGCAGTTATCTATATGTGTCGCGAATGAATCTAACGTTGAAAATTTTTCAATCTGTCTGCCAGATTAATATTTTAAATATAGGAAATGAATAGTGAAAATATGGAATTTTTTTGTAATGATTAACTGTATCATTAATAAACAAAACCACATGATAAAATTTATCATTATTTTTTCAAATACAAAATTTTAAATTTATTAAAAAAGTGGGTTAAATTAAAATCGTTATAATTTGGAATATTATTTTCAGAATTTCTTTTTCTTTTTCAGATAAATGAATAGAAATATATAACCTGTAATTTTGATTCAAAATTTTTTAATTTTGATTTAAATTAAAATCAAAATTATTTAAATTAAAAATTTAAAAAATAATATAACTTTAAAAAATCATATTTTTAAAAGTATATATACATATATTAATTTGCTGAATGAAATTTAGGTAAAATAATTAAAAAACACATGTTCCAAATTTGAATCATTTACCTTATACGGCTCTTGAGGCATAATAACTTAATAGGAAAATTGATTAAATATATATATATATATGAGGAAGAAAAACGCATTTTCACAAGAAGGCGTTTCCGTAACAACCATTGCTAAAAAGCTAATTTCCGAAAACAAATCAAAACATAAAAATAACATTTCCTGTTCTAACTGAGACAGAAACATGATTTAAACATTATGAAAATATAATGCATTAAATTAAAAGGAATGTATTTTTAAGTTAAGCATTACGAAAGCTTTCACACGATATACAAGGAAAATATATTTTATAAAGTAACTTAACACATTCGCCGCCGATCACGCGCCAGCGCGTGATATGGCGCCAACGTTAGGGGGCCACTCACGTGCCAGCGCGTGATGTGGGGTGATGTCTCAATAGCCAGTCACGTACTGGCCCGGGAAAATCTTTCACTGATTCTTTGTTATAAAAAGTAAATCGGCTTCTGGGAAAAATCAACTTCTACAGTGCGGCATTAACTATCATCACATCTTCTCGTAAGCGGCAGCGAACGTGTTAAGTAGCCTCTATATACCTCTAAGTCGTAAATATATTTGTTTAATAATCGATTAATAATTCCTAAGTGTTTAATAATCAATATATGTGGGTGAATAGTCTTCATTTCTTCTCCCGATTCGAACGTCACACGTTCCACAGTTTACGAGTAAAGTCGTTGTGACAGACAGACAGATATAGGAGTGATCTTGTACTGTTAAACGATCTGACAATAGTAACGTTTGTACTTTTTAAGTATGGATCCTTAAAAAGGGGAAAATCTCAAGGTTTGGAAAGCTTTTGAATCGTTAGCCCACTAAATCGGTTTACGCTCTGGATCGCCATTTTGCGTATGTGCCACTTCAAGCGAGTCAATAATAAAGTAGTACTCTCATGTGCGCCACAGATTTCTCATATAAGTAGATGCCACATCCCTTTGTTCTCTCGGCAAGGTTTCGAATCCAACATCTATGGCGAAAAGATACCGTATTTTGGCGGTGATCGCTTAGTTGGCAACTTTTAAATTTCACAAAGAGAAAAGCAGAAGTGCGGTCAACTCAAGACAAATATAATAATGTGAGTTTTGCCGGGGGAAAAACCGGTTTGGCACGCTAAATCTTCCCTCCTCACGTGACGGAGGGCAAAGATCATGGCATAAAAAACGGTTTCCGATGTGGAGTCTAGTTATGAGAAGTGTGTGGTGTGCGCTTATCTAAAACTTTGAGATACTCTTTATTTTTGACCTTGAACCAATACTGTGCACAATGCTTACATTTGAAAATATCAAAATTTATGACTGGGACATTCTTTTAAAAATCACTTTGTATTTTTTACCTCTCTGTAATACATATCTAGAGAAAGATAAGTAAAATTGTTTTTTTTTCAATTATAATCAAAACATAACGTATTGATTAATGACGTATTTTTATTGTATTTTTAAATAAATTTACTTTTTTTGGTGCGTTCATTATTATGTAAATACGTAATACATATAGACGTCGTTCAATTTGTTCGTATGTCTGCTTGAAACCGTTTGCTGACACTTTCTGAGCAAAATATGTTTGAAATTGCAGATAAATGAATTCGTCTTTTAAAGCTTAATGCTCAGCTGATCAAGAAATATGTTCTAGGTCATCTAGAATGCGTTCTATTTGTCCAAATGAGTTCAAATTTGAATCACAGATAATTCAAATTATGCGTTTGACATTTAAAAAAAATCAAATTCAGAAATTCAAAAATAAAATTTCGCCAGTAGAGTGCGTTCTAATAAACATAATCATTTAATTCGCTTTATAAATAATAAATAATATTTAAAAAGTGACACTGGCCCATAAAAATGCAAAGTCCATCGTAAGATTTTCAGTACAGTAGAATACGGCATATCAAGTACTCGGGAAACAACTCGTCACCTGAGAATAATAAAGTTCTATCTGTATTTTTTTAAAAATGAGTTATCGACTTAGAAATGTTCTATTTGTATCAATGAAAGCATTTATGGATTAAAATATTGTCATAATGTAATTATAATATTATATATAACATCATTTTCATGCAAAAATGCCTGCATAGATACAAATAGAACCTTTCTATATCTATAAGTCATTTTTTTCAAAAACATAGGTAGAACCTAATTATTCTCAGGTGACAAACTGGCACACTCCCACAACCATGAGTAGACTGTAATAAATCAGTTGTCGACTTTAAAGGGCTCTAGAATGTGCTCTGTTGACTTATTTGGAGAAATGAGATCAATTTTAAATTTTAACTACAGGTAATTCAAAATGATGCAAACAATTACAAAGATTAAGATAACAAAATGTCGTCGCTAGTATTTAAAATGTGTTTAAGTGTATAACAACGTCCCCTAACGAAGTGTTTTTTTATTTTTGAATTTTGTACCTTTTTTTAGTAACTATCAAGCGCAATTTTTTTAACAATGTGTAGTTAAAATTTAATCTCATTTGGACCAATGAACACATTTTAGAATCCTCTGAAAAAGACAACCTATTACCTGCACTCTCCGCATGATTGTAAGGGTGTATCAGTGGTTTCCTGGATTATGCCTTATTCCACTTTACGGAAAATCTTACAAAGGATTTTGCATTTTTGTTCACCAGTTTAACTTTTAAATATTATTTATTATTTAAAAAGCGAAGTTAATGCTTATGTGTATTGCAGTTTCCCCTTAGAGGCAAAATTTGCATGTTTATTTTTTTTTCTTTTTGTATGTTTTTGTGTCAAGTACATCACTTAAATTATCTGTCTTTCAAATTTGAACTCATTTGGACCGAAAGAAAGGATTCTAGAGTCCTCTGAATTGGATAACTTCTTTCTTAATCACCGTAATGCATAAGCAAAACATACTAGTACTATAAGGCAAGCACGTTTGAGTTTAATGTATGAAATTATTCACCAGAGGTCACTGATTTCTAGCCCATGTAAATTTTTCCAATCGTACAAACCCCGAACCAAAACTCTGGATGTATAGACAGAATGGAATTCGGTTTATTCAGTACTAATTTGGTCAGATTTTGTGTTAGATCTGGCTACAATTTTTCGGCGGCTTTTGGTGAAATGAGCATGCCGTACATTAAGTAGCCGGTTGTTCAGACAACGTTCACTTTTGAGTGTGTCGCAAGTATGCTATACAAATGGTTATATAACATTTAAATCATAGAAACAGACTAGTACAAACCAGAAGAATTCCTCACAAAGTCACAGAAGGTGTATGGAAAGGACGCTTTCTCTCTTCCAACATTAAATCTTGGCACAGAGGCTACAAACAGTACACCAGACAATCGAGCCATGCCGTACATCATCATGTTGATGAAGCAGCATGCAAGGGCGATCACCCAGCTGCTGAGGCTGTCTGGTCCATGCCTCTTCATATTCTAGTCTCTGTAAAGAAAGATTCCACATTAGAGGTTTTCGTAAATTGAAAATGCACGATTTTATACACGAATATCTTAAGAGCCCACACTACTGAGTGAAAAAGACCCGGATGATAATGTTAAGTCTATGGGGTATTCTTTTCAAATATATCGCTCAAATTTTCATATTTTTTTACTTTTTTTGCATAGGATAGTTGAGGACGATCTACAACAGGGCTAGTTTTTACTTTATCGATTATGGTTATACAATTTTTATATTATGATAGTTTCAATTTCAGAACTGGATAAAACCGGTTTCGAAAGCTAAAGTTTTTTTTAAATCTAAAATTAAAATTGAAAAAGTAAAAACAAGCCCGGCTGTATTTCGTCCTTAGCTATCCAATGGGAAAAAATATCATGTAAAAATATAAAAAGTTGAGCAAGATTTTGAAAATAAATTCCCCATAGACTTAACATTATCATCCGGGTCTTTTTTACTCAGTATGTGGGCTCTTAAATGCTGCGCTTGTTTTTCAGTATGATTTAGTGTTTCTGTCCGTGCTCTAACTCAAACAAAAATAGTCAAATTGCTATGAAATTTATAGATGTTGTTGGTTTTTATATGACATATACACTATTGAAAATGAAGCTTTTAGTTAAGATACATTTACAGGGACTCTCAAAATAATTCCATTATATTACGGTAAGAAAAAAATTGTTTCAGATATATCTTATGTTTTACATTATCTTACACACATTGAAATTTATATACATATTACTGAGGAAATTACAAAGCTCTTACTGCACGTTCTGGTGTGCATATAAATTGTCTTTCATTTACAAATACATACAAAAAAAATTTTGGCTTCTGAACAATAAATGTTGGAAATGCGATTTTCAGATGTGTACGCTTTTTAAAATTTCCCTTTTAAATTTTTCGTTTAATATTTATATATTCTATTCAGATACAGATCTGTTTAAAAAATCACAAATAAGCTTCAAAAAACCTTCAACTCCTAATAAATTTGGTAGCTAATAGTAAAAAAAGAACCCAAGTTAAAAAATTGAAAAACCAAATTCAAACAGTAAACATTCGAACTTCATGGCTCTTGAACGAATACGTATATTTAGGAATAACAACGCAGTAATTCAAGGCTTTGATAAAATAATAAAACAACCCGATTATAAAAATTCTAGCAATATTGCATTTAATACACACTTTCGCTTGTCTTAAATTGGTATTTTAAAAATATTTTAATGCATGGAGTCTTTCAGATCCCTTGTTTGACGGACATTTCTGACAATGGATCTTTCTGGCACGTATAATACCCACATATCCAACCTTCCCCCTCCCCCCCCAAAAAAAAAAATACATTAACTTTCTGTTATTGTTGGACAAGATAATTTAGTAAAGGTAGAATTTTTTAAAGCCAGTTACATAATTTTACAAATTTAATGAAATATTAAATTAAAAATATTAAAATTTGAAAATTTAACGAAGTAAATAAACCACGAGATGTAAAACCGTTTGAAGAGTATAGAATTAAAATTTTTTATTAAAATGCTAGTAAATTAAATTCTTGATTTTTTTTCTTTTTTTAGGATTTTGTTCATTTAGCGAAACCCTATTCGTTTCAATCTCTGTCTGTCTGTCAAACAGTACGTGCACAAAAACTGTATTAGTCAGAGGCTTCAAATTTTGTGTATATGCAGCTGAATATCGCGTGTAACATGATAAATCATACTATTTTGAAAAAGTCTGTTGTTCTAGTTCAGTTAATTTTTTCAATATCATCAGTTCAATTTTGCCGTTAAACTTTCAAAAGGAAATCTTAATTTCAACGTTTTGCATGTGTACGTCATGACTTGCAGGTAAAGTATCTCAATTGTAAACATAAAGTTCTTAGTTCGATCCCCGATGATTGAACTTGAAATTTTCATCTTAAAATAGATTTAATAAGAAGAAATTCCGTACTTTTGGCCAATTTAAGGTTTTATATTATTAGGTTTTGTTCATCTGACATTCATAATATTTTTTTAATCAATTTTCTTTCTGTTTAAAAACTCTTGCAGTTTATTAATGATTTAGCATTTTAAATTGAATTTTAAACAATTTTTTACGTTCATAGAAAAGTAAATTAAATTTTATTTTCATCTGCAATTTTAGCTATCTCGGATTTTCAAAAAAAGAATTTTGGATTTTATTTTCATAATTTGATTTGAATATATAACTTATATAAAATTTTTTACATTTAGCAGTCAAATAAAAAACTCCTCTAAAAATTACCCTTCTCGCAAATGTAGAGGATTAAGGAGAAATAAATCCAATTTGTTTAATTTTTATGCATATTAACAAAATAAGGAAATAAGTAAACATGTTGCTCCGATCAAGCCGAAAGTACTTATTTGTTACGAAAACTTGTATAGAAATTTACTGTAGCAAACATCAATAATTAATGTGCATTATTGAATTCGTGAATGTAGTATTTTGTTTAAAATTTTTTCCTTTAATTTAAATTTATCTTTATTTTAGGCTTTGCTGTTATAAAGTTTTCAAAATGAGATATTTTATTTATATGCTATTCCTTGAATAATATTTGCAAATTAGAAGAGAAAAATTTACGGTAGATATTATCTGTTTGTTATAAAAAGATGTAAATTTTAAAGGATTGTTATTATCCTTTGTTATCGTTTCATGATAGATATGAAGGTTGCGTATCTTGTTATCAGCAATAGATAAAAACATATATTTTAAAAAACAAGTGTTATAATCCAAAGCATTTAAGAAGAATTTATTTTTCACTCCCTTTTGAATGTAAAAAATCCCTGTCGGCTGGGCCTATAGGCGGAGGTAGATTTCGAAGAGTGCTCATTTCAACAATATATATATATATATATATATATGATTAGCGATAAACTCAGTTTAATAACTTCAGTTGGCCGTTTATGAAAAATTTTTAATTTCATTTTTCTGAAAAAACTGGTATTATCAGAATCATCTTAAGAAAAATTCAGCTCAAATGCCCATTTTTATAGCATATTTTGAGATAGATTCTGAATTTATTAAAAAAATCAACCAAAACAGTACATTATACAGCTCCTAAATTACAAAAACCTGTCAGTTGAATGCATTTGATAAAAAAATTGAATTTAAAAATTAGTCATAAAATAACCGATTTGTTGTTTGAATACATCCTTAATTATATAATCATGATTGCTTCGGAAAATTTTGTGCGAAATACTCACTTTGACAGCATTTTAAAAAATATATTCTATCTTTATCAAAAAACTGGCCAATACGTCACAGTATATAGTTCCTAAATAAGAGGATCTGTAAATTGGATGCGTTTGAGAGCGAAAATAGGTTTTAAAACGAGTCATAAAAAACGCAATTTGCTATGTGGAAACTTCCTTAAATTTTCAAATCACAAAGACTTCGGGAAATTCTGTTCAAAATACCCTTTTTGGTAGCCTTTTTCAAAATATATTCTGTCTTTATCAAAAAACCGATCAATGCATCACATTATATAGTTCCTAAATAAGAGTATCTGTAAATTGGATGCATTTGAGAGCAAAAATGGATTTAAAAACGAGTCAGAAAAAAACGCAATTTCTTATTTGAACACTTCCTTAAAATTTCAGTCACGATGATTTTAGAAAATTCTGTTCAAAATACCCTTTTTGGTAGCTTTTTTTGAAATATATTCCGTCTTTATCAAAAAACTGACCAATGCATCACATTATATAGTTCCTAAATAAGAGGATCTGTAAATTGGATGCGTTTGAGAACAAAAATGGATTTAAAAACGAGTCAGAAAAAAACGCAATTTCTTATTTGAATACTTCCTTCAATTTTCAGTACTGATGACTTTCGGAAATTCTGTTCAAAATACCCTTTTTGGTAGCCTTTTTTGAAATATATTCTGTCTTTATTAGAAAATTGACCAATGCATCACTTTATACAGTTTCTAAATAAGAGGATCTACCATTTGGATGCGTTTAAAATCAAAAATGAATTTAAAAATGAGTCAGAATATAAGCAGTTTGGATTTGAGGTTTTTTCTCCAACTCCTATTTTTGTTTAATTTGTTTTTGCTATGCGAATTGGTCCTATGAAAAACTTGTCAATATAAAAGTTGTAGATATTTTTGAGAAGATGTAAAATAAATTTACTCAGATTTGATATCTTAAAAATTGACGGAGTTATGGATTTTTTTCTTTTTTCAGCGCCCTTTTTCTTTTCGTTTTTAATTTTTTTCATCGGCAAAAGTTGGTCCTATCAAAAACTTGTAAATACAAAAGTTTTAGATAATTTTAAGAACATTTATAAAAAATTTAGTTAGACTTGATATCTTGAAAATTGACGAAGTTATGAATTTTTTTCTCTCAAAATCCCTGTTTTTTTCGCCCCTTGAGCCCACTTCTAAATTTATCAAAAATCTGTCATGCATATACTTTTGGCCCATTTTTAAGAAGTAATATAAATTTTAAACCGATTCGATATCTACTTTAATTAAGAAGTTATGGCGTTTTTTCGGTTTTCACAAAAACGCCCCCTATTCCGACCCCCTTGGTCCGATTTTGCCCATTAACGAACTAAGCCAAGATTTTATCCCCTTTGATTTTATGTACAAGTTTGGTGGAGATTGGTGAAGAATTATAAAAGTTATCGTGTCCATAAAAAAGTGAGATATATATATATGTAGATAGATAGATAGATAGATATATAAACTGGTGCGATTGCAATAGGTAGTATTTCTTACGAAATCTACCTAAAAACTCTGAAAAGTAAAAAAAGAAAGAAAAAAGGAATAAAAGAAAGAAAGAAATCAAGAGTGTAACTTATCAAGACATTGATAGTAAAATTTTAATTCTATACTTTTTGGCGATTCTAGATAAATCATTTAAGAATTTTTCTAAAGCATTTAAGAATTTAAGGTATTTAAGTTTCTAAAGTATTTACGATAAATTTATTTTTCACAAGTCTTTGATGCTTAGGATAACTTCGAGAAACAAAAACAGGTGGTTAGTGTGATCGCAGATCGCACAGATGGTTTCGTTTAATTAAATTTTCAAAACAACTTTTTCTTTAATCAATAAATACAAATTGTTGATATATAATTGTTAAATTCTTACATAGATGGTAGCAAGAATAAATTTAATTTAAAAATAATTATAAAAGGAAGTTATTTCTTTTAATCAAATAGTTTCTTTAAAAAGCTCCTAAACGGTTAAGCATATTTCTGACACTCAAACAAATTTTGAACTCCTATGAATCATTAAGTCTCATCGAAATGCTGAATATGTCTGATTTACCGAAGTTTAACGCTGTTCTTCATTAACGAACTTATTCAAGTTATTAATTTTCACACCTGTACAAATTTTGCTCTAATCGGCTCTATGTTTTCGAAATTTTCGTGTTAACACAACACCATGATGTATGATGGTTCTAAATATGCAGAGTTCATCTAAACTCTTGAGCAAAATTTTAAGGGGTGATAGTACACATCAAGACAAACAATATTATAAAAGAAACTAAGGGTCCCAAACGTCTTCCGAAGGAGAAAGGCACCATTAATGTTTAGGGTCCAAAATTTCAAATGATTATAAAAAACGGAAAAAATAGGTCGACTCGTTTGCAGTTTCCACTAAAATTATTCTTTATATCAGTATTTTCTTGAAAGTAAATTATAAAGATAAATTTCAAAAAACGCTAGGGCGCTTTAGACTTTGGAGTAATTGACAGCTATTTTTTGCCGTTATTTTTTGCATCACATTAAATATTTTCGGAAGCTTAGACTTAAACTTAAATTTTGAGTTCAAAATTTGAACAGTTGGGAGTGGTTAAGTAGCACAAATTGAAATGTTCAAGGGGGGGGGAGGTCGGCTCTTGGACTATAACATAAGGAATAAAGTTCCAGAATTATCAAAATCGAGTCAAACAAAAAAGACAATCTGCCTGGTGCGTTACACGCGTGTCTCTTTTCTTTACACCGCTTAAGTCACATGATGCTGAGGTAATCGAACAGAACATCACTGTATTCGACCACAAGAAATAAAATTGGTTAGCTAACTTTTAGTGCTGCTGTAGCTGCAAATATGATATCATGAAATCGCTTTGGGAATTGGCACAGTAATGTTGAAACTCGTTTCACCATTTTATGAATACAACTACCTCAACACCAAAAGTTGGTTCAACTCAGCACAATTTTTTTAGAATGTATATTATTTTTGCGTTATTATCAAGTACTTTCTATAACTAGCCAACTGTTTCAATATTTTACTATTATTTATTCCTTAAAAATACAGACTTAAAGAAATATAATGTAATGTTAAAATAATCTTGTAATAAGTTTGTTGTTGTTCAGGTTTCCAACTAACACATTTTGAATTTCATACTAAAAATACTCTTGTACAATAAAGTTTTAAAATATAAAAAGTAATGAGTAATTAACATTTAAATATTTTAAATATATTTAGGGACAAATAAGACAAAAGTTATTCTGATAATTTATAAACATAAATTTCGATAAAAAATATTGGAATATTCATAGAACATTACATGTAGGCCAATATAAAAATATCCTGCGTTATTCTTAAAACTTCTATGACGCAATCATTTCTACTGATAAACCCATTACTTGTCAGTTATTAATTATTGTGCCAAAATCTAGGCTAAAAGAGATATGATGTGATATAAAGATAATTTGCCTTTTGTCGGCATAATATATTTTTTTTTCTTTTGCTGAAATATTTTATCGATGATTTAACAATTCTGCACTTGATTAGTCAATTGATGTCTTTCACCTCGTAACAGATAATTCGATGTCGGAACAAGCAAGTAACCTCTAGAAGTATTCTTGATAATTTTAGTGTGTTTGTTATCTATCATATGAAGTACGATAAAAGAATTCCCTTTCACTTTTTTTAGTTTCTAAGTTACTGAATACGAAGATGTGTAATGTATAAAAAAAGGTGTTTGTAGAAAAAGAAATATTTTCATTTCAAATAAAGTTTTTCAGTGCTGTTAAAGTGATTATCATTCTATAAGAAAAAAAATATTACCTTCTAAATTAGTTGATAAGTATTCATGAATTCGGTTTCTCAGGCTTTATGCCTGACCGTAATCTAACTTTCTTAAATATACTCAGATTGCCATGCAATGGATATATGTTATTGATGATTAACGTAGCATATTTAGTATTGAAAATACAGTTTCTTAGCATTTATAATTCGATAAGAGAGCACTCAAGGAATTCGGTTACTTGTTGGACCAACGGAAAGATTCAGTTAAAGTTTATTTTATTGCACCATTTCAAAATTGTGTATTCTATTGTGTATTGTATCAAAATTGTAATTTAAATATATCAGTGACATTCTATGAAATAAGATTATTAAGACTATGAAGTATATAAAACATATTACTTATTTACAAAGACACACTAAAGAGTTCAGTTAACCCTTTCCGGCGCACTACCCTTTAAAGTTGGAATTTAAAGAAAAAAAATTAGGCAATCTATTTAGGCCACTAACCATTTTAATTATACAGCTGTTGCCGAAGTGGTAACCTCCCATAACTAAAGCATTGATAAGCGCAGTGAGAAGAGCATTGCTGTGAAGCGTGTATTACAGCAAAACATTTTACCTATTATTTAAAAACAGTAGAGTTTGATCTCTGTGGTGCTGCCATCTAGAACTCATAAGAAATATTTAAAGTAGCCATTAGAGTAGTTTTTGAAATATTCACGGAGTTTTTGTGTCTCGAAACAGGGAGAACTTTAGGTGTTGCCGACCCGGCAACACTGCGCGTTAAGGGGTTAAAATACTATTTATTAGCAATAACAATTCCTGGAAGTGCGTTTTAAATTGTGGTATGAGTTTTTTTTTTTTTAACTCATTAAATTTTTGTATATTACTTAACACATATAAATTCTACAGGATGATACGTAAATACTGGAACAGGATGAAAATATCAATTTAATGTATTGTTTTTTTCGTGTTTTTCAATAATATAATAGTTTTACACATGTCCCTCATGCTTTTTTGTTATCTAATTGCTTTTTCCGCTGATATTAATTGAATGTTTTGCAGGAAAACGTTGTGTACAAAGTTAATTCTACATTTTTCCAACAAGCCCTTCCTAATACAAACTTCTGTGTTTGCGGAATCCTGGAGCAAAAATCATATGTAATAAAACACAAGTTTCTAGCTTTCTACAAATGTTCCAATTTATTGCTTATGACATCAACTTATTAAACGGGTACTTTTTGTTATTATTGTACTATAATAATGTTTGAATGCGTTTAATCTTCTTGCATAATTTTTCTTTTTTATTTTGAAAGTGGTTAAGTATATTTGGGAAATTATTTTACAATATCTTATAAAGAGTATACAATGGCGAAGATACATACCTCAGATATTACATAATACAAAAACGAGTAGCAGATTGTGGAATATTATATGTTTCAAAATGCTTAACTAAAACGTAATAACTTACTTTCTTTCTACTTAGAAAAATTACGAGTAAGTCTTAAATTCGTTGGCGCAGAAGTATCCAAAATTAAAAATTTAAATCCATTTTATGTATTTTTTATCTCTTAGTCATAATTGTGGAATGTAAATTGCACGAAAATTTTTAAAAAATGTAGCGCATTTAATTATGACATAAGAAAAATAAATACTTTTAAACAAATTCCACGATTTAATTTATTTTTCCTACACAAAGTTGATAAATTAGTAAAAAATACATAATATAATAAAAAATACAAGAAATATATATACAGAAACCTGGCTTAAGCATAATTTTTTTTTCTTAATTTCTGTTGAATATAAACGTTTCTTTAATTGGAATAAAATTTAAAAGTGAAATGGAAAATGGAAGTTTTCATTTCTACAAATTTAGATTCATAAAACAGACAATTACCTCTAGGAGAGAGAATAAATATTTAGTTTAAAAACAATTATTTGCATGTTTCTTTTTGCAGAGTTAGATATATTTTTCTAGCTGCCAAAGTAAACTGTATTTGATTATAGATATAAATCTCCATAGCAGATTTTAGTCACCAGGTGCTACATAACCTGGTGACTAATTATTATATTATTATTATAATTATTTTTTTATACTGTAATTATTTTTTTTTATCTACTTAGTTGTTTTAATAGTTTAATACATCTGCTCGATGAATTGAATTATTTATTTTTTTATTCAAATTATTTTTTGTCTCTGATATATATATATATATATATATATGTGTGTGTGTGTGTGTGTGTGTGTGTGTGTGTGTGTGTGTGTGTGTGTGTGTGTGTGTGTGTGTGTATATGTATTCTTTCATGCAAATAAGTCAAAAATATCTTAGAAAGGCATAAAAAATAGTTTCAGTAGATTTATTTCCTCATTTTCTATCTGATTAGTTATTTTAAATATCAATACTAAATTAATTATTGCCACTAAATTAATCTTTTTAAAATTACATCTAACGAAGGAATAAAAATATACGATGTAATATTTGATATGAGCATTTAAAATTTCTTTGAATGCTAGAAAAAACACTTATCACCTAATAAACTATTACATAAAACACAGAAATCTAGTTAACTCAAACACTTCAAAACTAATTTTTATCTACGAAATGACAATACCATCGAGAAGTTATTTTTCATTGCCTTAAGACTTATTCCACGTGCTTTAGTTATGTTATCAGTAACATTTTATCAAGTCATCTGTAGAAACTTCCATTTTACGGTATATCGCTTCTTCTTTTTATGATGAAAAAATAATAAAATGTTTTCATGATAATAAATGCCGTTAAAAGGGCATATTATGAGCTACTTGTTTGCGAATAGAAAACGATTTAAAAACATAGTCATAAAATGTTTTTACTTTTGGAAAACAGAACCATGATTTACACTTTTTTTTTAGTGTTATCATATATTTCTAGTCATTTCTGTCTTTTTAAAATAGAAATTTGTCACTATACGAATAGAGATAAACAAATATTATTTTGCACAGTCATTATGTTATCTTTCAAAGTTCATATTTGGATATAAATGAATTCTGTAAGTTCAGATAGATTTATACAGGTATGATATAAGATTTTTGAAAATGGATGACATGAACATAAAAACTATGTAAGGTAACTTTTTTACATGCTTATTGTACGAATAATACACTTTTATCCATTATAACCGAGAGAGTTTTGATAGAAGGATTAAAAATATTGGGTTTTAATCCTTATTAATGATATCATATTTGACTGAAAAGAAATATTTTAAAAAAATTCGATTCATATTATGACAAGAAAGGATCCGCAAAATTCTTTGGTACAGGTTTTGCTTTAAATCACAGAAAAAATGCATTTTTCCCGTTAGGATCACATACACAATTATGTAGATTAGGTTTTAAAGGGCTACAATAAGCGCCTGCAACAAATGAGACCACATTTATGTTATGTATTACAAAAAACTTTGTTAATCAGAATTGACATTTTAAATATAGATACATTTGCCGTATGATTCGTCAAAAAACACTGCAGTATCAGATGTAGTAAGGCATATCCTACATAGAGCAGACAAGATGACACAAACGTAAGACAGGAGATGAGTTCTGGTGTCCATCTAATTAACAGGAATAAATATCTCTTGACTCACTATTTTTTGTCACTCGACTCAATTTTTTTTCTTTTCTCATCAATTCACGATGTCGAATAGTACATATTTTTTCTACAGTATAGGGTCCAGTGTTACGGACATGTAATTTTGGAAAAACAAACCCACATTCCATTTTGCTCTTCACGCTATTCAAGTTTCTTTGCAATCGTTTTTATAAGATTCTAAGGTTTTGCAGAAATATTTACAAATAAAAGGTTTAATTAGCTTTCGCAATGATAAGAGAATCTAAAAATTACGTGTCCTTTATTAAGACCAGGACTTATGTTATCTGGCCTCATTAGGGAATTTTTGATTTTGACATGTTTTATTTTCAAACACGAACATAATTAAAAATACATTATATTTCTTTATACCGTTTAAAAGTAAATAGAAATATTCCACATTAAATGCAATAAAACCAACTGAAGTGAAAAAATAACCAGAGCTAGAAACTGATACTGGAACCACATAGTATTGGATTATTGCTCTAATCACAGAGCCACTCCTGCCGATACCTGGGTCAGCAATATTACACTAAAAAGTCATGTTGGACCAAACAGCATTGAATGGCAGAATAACGATGAATAGATTTTACTATTTCATCTACCTGCAATTTATATCAAAATACACGCGGACACTTAAATAATGCCTACATTTAAATATTGAAGGTATATACAGGATGAGTCATAAATATCGAAACAATAGGCCTCCTTAATATTGCCCCTAGACCCATACTTCCAATTGCAAAGTTTCATAAAAAAAAGTAAATTTTTTGATAAGATAAGTTGCAACTCCATGAAGGGTCTATTTTAAAAAAATACGAAAATTAAATTTTTATACGGCCCCAAACGGATAAAACTTCCAATTAGAAAAATTTTCCTTATCCATTCCTGAATTGAACAAAAAAAATTCATCTCGATATCTCCAAATCCCTGAAAGATATTAAAATCCAAAATTTTCCAAAATTCCTGACTTACAACACTTAAACATACCTCTGAGCGCAGCGATATCAGTTCATATGAAATACAATATAGGGATCGACCATAAATTTACGCATTATTAAATGTCGATCCAAGACAATACTTTAACTTTTAGATATAAAATAAAACCATATAAATTTTTGATTTAAATTTCCTTGAAATATGCTAGATGTCTGTAATATCTCGAGATTGGCGCCAGGCTCGTAAATGGCACGACCCATTGGCCGGACCGTCTTATTAAACACTTATTAAAAGTGTTATAAAGTTAAGTGATATTAATAAAACTCTCATTAAACATGTCTTTAAAACTTATTGCTGCAGGCAAAGAGTTTAGTAAAAATAGTAATAGCTATAGTGACACTTCTATAAACGGAATCATTGAAAACATATTTTAATAAATTACACAGAAATATTTTCAAAAATCTGCTTTTTACTATTCAGCTTCAAAACTTATGTGATTTTAAACCTTTTTTTACTTTTTTTCTATCTTTACAAGAGGAACGTTTTGGATTCATGAAAATTTTGAATTCCGGTTTTCGATGGATTTATACGTTTTAGGGCTCAGAGACACCGAAAAGCATGTTTTTACAAAGTGTTTGTCTGTGAGTCACTGCTCCTGTATCTCTGTATATTGGATAAATTTTGTGAGCGCCCTATCTCAAGAACTAATCCACGGAATTTAATAAAAAATCATATTTACTTAGTCCTTGATATAAATTGGAGCTGTTAGTTTTTGGTGTGAATTACTTAACAGGCTTTTGTGCGATTTCCGCAATAGCTGTATCTCCAGAATTAATGTAAGGAATATCATCAAATTTCAGATTCAGTTAGTCCTTGACATGAATTGATGTTTTTTTATATTTTTGTCGTATAGAGCTCCACGTGTGGCACTGCAGCACTGCAGATGTTACGATTTCTGCAATAGCTGTATCTTAAGAACTAATGCAGGAATTTTCATAAAAAGTCAGATTCGGTTACTTCTGGACAAGAATTGGTTTTGTTTACGTTTTTGTATCAATCGTCTTTCGGGTGGCGCTGTTATACTGAATTTTGTATAATTTACACGATTTTATTGATATCAAGTACTAATGTATGGAATTTCGTATCTTTAAAGACCTCAGATTGCTACATCCGAGCAGTTTATTTATTCCAAACGGCATTTAAAAAAACAAAAATATTTATTCGAATGTTAAAGTCTAAGAGTATAACGTTTCTGCTGCGTATTTTTTATGCTAAGCTCCCACTAATATTCCGTTATAAGTGTATTTAATTGATCAAGATTTAATGCGTTCGAACAAAACATCTTTTAAGAAATTCAATTGAATATTTTCAACTTAAAACGTTTAACAATGTGCCGCTCGTAATTAGTTTTTTTTTTTTATGCCGGCCAGTTATCAACAATAGGAATATAGGCCCTAAGGGTAGTGGTGTCCTCCGCGAGGATCTTCCTAAGGTAACCTAATCCGTATTTACGCAAGAGATTGCAGGGTTCAAAGAAAAACACGGAAAACTTCGAACGGTTAGGCCGACGGTCGCGATTGGGTTCGATCCCAGCACCTACCATCTACCAGTTTGAAGGCCCGTAATTAGAAGCACCTTTTACGCATTGTGTATTAGCAAGTTTAATAAGAAAAATATGAAGTTAAGAAGGCCAAAACAATGAAAAAATTTGAAATCGACGTGATAAAAAATGGGGTTTAAATCAAATGAAATAATCAAATGAATTTTGCCTTTTATTAAATAGTAATTAAAGAAGACAAAAATGGCAAAACTTAAACAAAATCAGAAATCGAGACTATGCAGGATGGAGTTAATCACCTATAAGAACTTTTAAAAAGCATTTAAAAGAGAGGAGCCCATCTTTGTTTAAACCTGAATGCACTTTTCAAATGCATCAGATGTTTTCATTTCAGTATTTCTCATTTTTAAACTGACATAAGTCAATAAACTTGGGTTACGGTAACAGTCCCGCTAGTTCAATAGTTTTTTAACATCTGTAACTGTCCAACGCGCCGAAAAGAGTTTTCACCTCAGAAAATTTACTTTTAAAAATATGATTTGTTTACAATAAATTGCAACTTCTTTTATATTGCTATTTTAAATACTTTTATTTTAAAAAATATTGTTTAAAATGTTGAATCAAAATTGAAAATTAGACAATTTCATTTAATCAAAAGAAAAAAATTCAACGCGACAAATAATATTTTGAGTTTTAACAATTTGAATTTACTCTAAATTTTTTGAAAAAAAAATATTTTATTAAGTCTTGTGAAGTTATAATGCTTATAAATTATGTGGTTAACCATCACAAAACATTCAAAATTCTTACTCTATAAATAAATAAATAAAATAAATGTTTCCTGGACACCTTACAGTAACATTGTTTCTTCAATTACACGCATTTCAATTTGTGTCTGATCCCTTGAAACCTAAAGATTTATTAAAATTGTCACAACTCTCTGAGCTTTGAAGATATCAAGATGAATTTTTTTTTGTTCAATTCAGCAATGGATAAGGAAATTTTATCTAAATGGAAGTTTTATCCTCTAGGGGCCGTATAAAAATTTAATTTTCGTATTTTTAAAATAGACCCCCCCCATGGAGTTGCAACTTATCCTATCAACAAATTCACCTTTTTGTATGAAACTTTGCAGTTGGAAGTATGGGTCTAGGGGCAATATTTAAGAAGATAGCCTATTGTTTCGATATTTATGAATCACCCTGTACATATATTCTAAAAACATACATACAATAAATACAACAAACACAACTCATGATAAGAAATACCTCTGTCTAGTAAGCTATGTCCCAGGTACGATTCCTGGTTCTGACGAATTTTTCACTTCAGATGGATTTATTGTAATTATTGTATTGCACCTATATTGTGTAAAATATTTGTAATTTTAATAGTTGAATACAGGCGTTATTTATGTGTATAAATGAGTTTTAATGCTGATGCCTTTTAAAATGTCGTTGAATTATCTCAAACATAATCCCTAAATAATAATTTGTGTTCGGCTTTTCTTATGAAAGCTTTTTTTGTGTTTTTAACTTGGTATTTTAAAGGAAAAGTTCAGTTGACTGAAAATAACGAAGAAACTGGTGACGTTTGTGCTTGAAACTACCATCACATAACAAAGATACGTAAACTATTTATGTAGAACTAAATGAGGTATTGTAGAATATCGTTAACATTTTCATTTGTAAATCAACATTAAAAAAATGGAGATATATTAAAAATTAATAAAGAACAAACTTTGACCATTTCTGAAAACATTTCTAACGCTTTTAAAGTGAAAGAAAAAATAACCTATCTATATTTAGCGTTAAGAAAGCTGCGCATTTCGGCAAATGGTAACCAGTTGGATAAGCTGGAATAAGATTTTAAGAAATAATAAAATCTTCCCCCTCCGAAAAATACTAATTCTAAGAATAACAATAAATATTTCATAAACATGGTCCTTTCGTCCAGCATAACAAACATTGTGTTATTGATTTGTATACAGAAGTTCTTAATCAGCAATATACACCAAATTGTTCTGAATGAAAAGTTAGTAAAGATATAAATCTGTTTTAACCATGGAAATTTTAAAGAAACATCTGAACAGCGGCAAACGACAAAAATAAATCAGAGATATGATAGAAAACTAAAGAGTATTGCTTAAAAATCATTGCAGAAGTGTAAGATATTTACATAGAAAGTAGGAAAACACGGTGTTGATGTGAATAAATCTACAACACTAAGGCGTTTCGAAAAAATTGCATTTCAATCTCGTGTAACAAAAATAAAGCTCTTTAGTACTATTAAACAAAACTAGTCGTTGGGGTCCACCGTAATACTTACTCATCATGGATATGCATAATATAAAATATGAAAATAAAACCTGCGTAAAATATTTATAAAATGCACTGCAATTCCAAAATAAAATTTAAACGCAAATTTAAATAGTTTTAATATACATAGTTAGGCTTTATTAATGAATTGCTGATGAGCCAAATTCGACAAATTATATAAAACGCCAAAATACTCAAGAAATACCGGATTGCGTAAAAGAAACATCCTTATAACTCTAAAAATAACAATCATATTAACTAACAATTTACTGCGTCGGATGAAACATCTCATTTCCAATTAAAATATATCTTTGAATTGAAATTTGATTGAAATACAGGGTCATGAAAAATCGAAGAAAGCGGAAAACAGGATTACATATATCTCGGCAACTAATAAATCGATCGACTTCGTTCTTTATGCAAAATTTGTGTTATTTTATTGCCTTTGACATCCACTCTTTAAAATAAAAAAATTGGAAAATTTTTATATACCTTTCATCAGAACGAATTTTTCGAGAGTCCGAAAAAAATAGTTCCGGATACCCGAGATTACTGATATAAAATAGGCTTCGTCCCATTCTTACATACTAAGTACACACAAAATTTCAAGTCTCTATCTCAATTTGTTCGGGAAATAGAGCGTCTACAGACAGACAGACTGACAGACAGACAGACAGACGGACGGCAAAAAAAAAATTTTCAAAAAAATCTTTTTTCGGAATCTCCAGTATCTGAAACGTGTAAATCCGTCAAAAAATTTGTTCTTTTTTCAAAACGATTGCAAGATTTACCCTATACTACGTATGATGGGTAAGTAAAATGGAAAGAGAGGTAGTGGGGCAAAAGAAGGGTTTTTGCGGGATCTGGATGATTGAAAAAAGATACTGTTTAGTGATGAGAGTGCGTTTTGATAATTTTTTTGTGTGTGTTGTGTGTATTGTGATCAAGGTGTTCGTGTATGACGAATGAAACAAGAAACATATCACAATGGCGGCTTGAAATGATCAGTTGAATTTGCAGCCAGTGTAATGTTACGGGATTAGATAGGTAACCAGTAACAGGACATTTCATGCTTCAGTTTCATCGAATTTACTACAAATTTAAAGTGAATCAGATTTTATTACCATACACAGTGATATCTGGTGTCATCCAGCCTCAAAATAGCAGTCCAATTTTTTCCATATTTTACAAATTTTTTCCATTCTTTACCCATCCATTTATGTAATAAATAGGATGATTTATGTTTTTATTTTATTCCTTACAAACTTTAGCTAGAGCATTAAATTGTTCTTCCAATATTTCATATTAAAGAAAAAAAATTTAAAGACTTAATTAAAAAGAGATTTTTCAGAAAATTTTAAATTATAATATGTATGTATATGTATGCTTTTTTGTGTGTATTTTTTTTAATACTTAATATATGAAAAAAAAAGTTCTTACTATGCAAAGCAAAATACAATTGATAACGATATTACTCATTAATGTTTGGTTAAAATAATAATAATTACACAAGCAATATTTATCATACTACAGATTTTAGTAATACCATAACACTTGAACAAAAAATTATACCTTTTAATGGTTTTCATGATATCCGAGTGTGTGCTTTATATTTTATCACAGAGGAATGTATGTATATTAAAAATTTAAATAAATTTAGAAAGGACATGATTCTTTCATTTTAGCTGAAAGCTAGCATTTTAGCTTATTACTATTCATATAAATTTCATAATATAAATAGAAAAACCTTCACTAAAATAATTCATAGCATAAAAAGAATAATAAAAGTAGTAGTAATGATAATATATCAAAAAAAACTAAAACAGTAATGCTATAAGAATAATGAATAAATTAAAAAACTGTTAATGTAACACCTAAAAAATACATAATATGATTAAGTGTAAAATAATATAAAAAATCGTATACGAAAAAAAATTATCACATTTACCTTGACTAAACACTTGACAACATTGATTATAATAGTATTTTGCGTAATAGCTGAGACAGCGTTAAAAGCAATTGTATTACATAAGGACATCGCTCACGTGGAAATTATAATCTATCGTTTATCATAATGGACGTAATTTATGTGATATGTGTTCAGATATTCATCAAGATTTTGAATTTTAAAAATCACCTACCCTTAATAGCATTTTATTTTATTTTATTTTATTTTATATATTGCAATTATTTGTTTTATTTAATTCAACTATGTATCCCTAGAATGTTTTTATCAAAAAAGTTTATGCATTTTTAACGTATTATTTTAAAGTTTCATAACAGAAAATGCCTAATTAACTGAAAATTATTAATGTTAGAAAAAAAGCAATTCTTGTAATGAAACTGGTAAATAATAGTCTTACAAAATTAGAAATAAAGTTTTTAAAACTTTTTGAAACATTTTTGAATATGTTCTCTATAACAGTGAGAACCAGATTTAGAAAATAAATAAATCATTTAATAAACATTAAATAAATTATCGTTGAATGATGCAAAAATATAATAATAAATAACTATTTATTTACCATTTACTAAAATTTTAAAAAATATATATTTATATTAGGAAACTCCCGATCTAAAGTTTTATGAAATGCACCTTAATGATCATCCATGAAAAATTATGAATCAATTGAAATTTATAATAGAATTATCATTTTGATCATAGCGATATATTGAAAAATATATTTAATATTATACAACATATATTAAAATTTAACGGTACTTACCAATATTCAATGTATCGATATTACCGATATAATGCTCAGAAAACTTATTTTAAGGCTTGTAACTCCAAAGTGAACTAATGAATTAAAAAGCCATATTTCTAAACTGCCTGATTTTTACGGCCCTCTTCGAAAGCAACACGACGAGTATCTAACTTTATTTTAAAATAAAAGATGAAATTATAACGAAAATTCATGATTTTGTCAATGTATGCGAAATGAAGATTGACTATGACATCTCAACTAAAATATTAGATTCTTTTGCCTAAAAGTCCCGCGATTTTTACTTTTTTAAAATTATTATTATTAAAAAAAAGAGACACAACCTTCAGATTTTTTTCATTGTATTTATGGACATTTCAATTATAAATTTAAATTTTTGATTACAAGTAAAATTATTAACATACCTTGTGCAAACAAGGAGCGTGAATTTCCAATCGGGCTACCGTTTTGATCCGTTCACATGAATTTGAAACAAATTTAGTTTCCAAACTATGAAAGGAAATTCAATTCTGTGGAACATTCATAAACTTTTACTTAAAAAAAAATTTTTTTTGAACAAATGGCGGCTATTGGCCTACTTGAATTCTTTTTTTAATATTTCGCCATTTTTTTCTCTTTTTGCGATTTTGTAAAAATAATTAATCAATATAAACTTTTTTCAATCAAAATTAGATGGCGTAGAGGAACAATCGATGCTAAATAATTCAAAAAGTGATAATAATGTTAATCATTTTCATAGGTATAAACTTTCATTAAAAAAAAGTTATAAGAAACGTGTTCAAATATAAATGATTTTCAGTTTACAGAGAAAATTATAAACAGATTTAAATACATTGTTTTATGAGATTTGTGATATTTCGATGAGAATATTTTTGGTTAACTAATCTAATTATTTTTGTTAAAAGAAAAAAAATTAAGTTATGACTGCTAGCAGATTTAATTAATTTTAATGAAAAAACATTTCTATATTTCACATTATTATAATTTAAAAATTCCAGCATATTTTCAGATCTATCCGTTGATTCCCAGAAGATTTTGTAAATACGCTGTTTAAAAATCCCAAGCATCGCAAATTCGCTTCTTTTATTTTATGCCAAATTGACCGAAGCAGCGCAAAAATCTTCTTTTATTTTATGTCGATAAATCTCAAGTGACACGGCAAAGCTTCTTGCATATTATATGAATAAGTCCAAATCGGCGCACCATTAATGGTCCAAACGCGCGAAATGTGCTGAGTTTTCTCGACATAAAAACTGAACAGCGCGATCGCGCTGCTTGTGACTCAAGCAGTTATAGAAGACAATTATTAAGATGAAGCAATTTCTTGATAAATAATTTCGTAGATAAAGGGTTGGAATCGAGTTTAGTTGTTTACACATAGTTCTTTTTGTAAGTTCTTTTTAAATTCACCTATCGATAACTTGCATTTTTACGTTACTGAAAAGGGATTATTTTGTCCAAAGTATCTACATGCTTCTAAATCTTTTAAAATGTGATTAGATACGTATTTTTAGTACATTGTCTTAATCTAGAGTTATAGTTTTAATATAAATAATTTGATAGGGCGTAATATGTTCACTATAGAAAATTTTGACGTATTTTAAATTCTGCGATTAAATAAATCAATATTTTTTTTCAAATTTTTATAATAGCTATAAATTTTTAAATTGGCAGCTATGCTAAAATACCATTGAATATTATAATTTATTCTGAGCTGCAAGAGTGTATACAATTCATAATGCATTATAATAAATTTTTGATTTCTTAAACTGAAAACAAAAAGTTATCTTCTATCTAAATAATCCAAACTTTATTTCTAGTTTCTTTATTTCTTCACCACGGTATGGTCAATAGATTTGATATCTCCCTATCATAAGTTACATTTCGTATGTACATAAACGAAAGTTGCCAAAAGCAAGAAACTTATCAATACTCTACTTACGTTAAGATTGATTTGAGAAATCTTATCTATCAAGACACTTGGCTTTATCATTCGCACTTCAGCCGCCTTTTCCACAGATAGGTAACAATTTTTGAATATGGATACTGCTGAACCTCCGTCGAAATCGAAACCTTAAGGAGCCGCATTCGAGCGACGCTGATAAACGTTCGAAACGCTGTGACTACAGAGAAAGCGGCAAACTCGCTTTTATTTATGGCGGTAATGATAAAAGAAAAAAAACACTCCTTTTTTCCGTTCATTCTCGGGGCAAAGTTTGTTGCTTCGTCAAAGAACAATGATTTAACTATTAGTATCTGTGATTATAAAGTTCGTGATAACCGATAACGATGAGAAAAACAACCTTCTTTTTAAATATTTTACTTTCTAAGGTTTTTAAGGAGATGAAAAATATGTTATGAATGATTTATTATAGCTTTTTCTGAGAAGAATTACGTTTATAAATTCACTTCCTTTACATGTGTATATCCTGCAAGATAGGGTTTAATACTCATTTCGAATGATAAAATGATAAGAGATTTGTATATATAAAAAAAAGATGAGCTACAAGCTTATGACAAAATAATAATATGAAAAAAAAGACAGAAATTATTTTGATATAATTTAGTTTGTTTTGATAACACCGCTCTCGTACTTTTCTCAAAAGTCCTAAATATACCAGGACGAACAGGATAAAATGATATAGCAAATAAACAAATCAAAGCCTCGAATTATTTCAGAGAAAAATTATTAAAGGAAGGAATTCAAATTCTCGCGTGATAAAAATGTAAGCCGTTTAACATAGCCTGCACATCCTTCTTCATACTAAATATTTATTGATACTTAAAATATGTATTTAAAACTCCCTGCCGGTTTGGCCTATGAGCACATTCAGATTTTGAAGTTAAGTATTAGTTTCACCAACAAAAACAAAATCAAAATAAGAAATAAACACAGTTTAGTAATTATTATTTGCGAGCTTTTGACGTATTTTTGATTTCGTTTTTCTGTAAGAGTTAGTTTTATTAGAAACATGTAAATGTGATGTTTCTTTCTTACCCTCTCCCCTGTTTTTAATGTAAGACTAGGTCCTATCAGGAACTTGTCAAGATAAAAGTTATAGATAATATTAAGAAGATTAATACTAAATTCAAGCGGATTTTGACGAAGTTAAATTTTCTTTCTGTAAGCGTTTGCCCCATCAAACATTTGTCAATTAAAAGTTGTAGATATATTAAGAAAATTTATAATTTTTTTAAATGGAATTGATATTTTGTAAATTAACGAAGCTAAACATTTTCTTTCACCTTAAAACTTTTTTGTCACCCTTTAAGACCATTTTTTATTCGTTTCAAAAATCTGTGATGCATAAAGATTTGGCCCTTTTCCTATAAGTAACAATAACGTCTAACTGATTCAATATGTACTATAATTAAAAATTTATGTGTGTTTATCTGTTTTCACAAAATTCTTAACCATTTCCACCACTTTGGTCCGGTTTTACCATCAGCGAACTTAACCAAGTTTTTCTGCCCGTTGATTTAATCTGTTCGGAAGAGATTTGCGCAGAATTATTGAAGTTATCTTTTCCATAAAACAGTGATAAACATAAAGTTTTTAACTGGTGGTTTGTCTTCTAATATTCATTTTAGATTCATAATCGACATATATTTGTAAAACTATTTTAGAAACTCTAACAGGGTAGAGAATGCCATAGATAGTTTTTCTTACGAAATCTACATAAAAAATCCTCATTCTGATATCTTTTTTTTTATTCTCTTGCGCAATTTATTCATTATTCTATTAGAAGTAAATTTACATCCATATATATTTCGTTATCTTTTATTGGTAAAAAAATGTGTCATTTTATGGTAATATCGGAGACAAATAACGTGCATACATTTTTAATACAAATATATATGGCAGCTTAAAAGTACAATATGGATCTGTTTTAATTAGTTTCAGATTACTTAATAATTATAATTAAAAAGTAAATTTTAAATTTACCTGCTTGAATTCTAATGATTACATATATTACTAATGATAACCTGCGATACATTGCAGCGTTTACATAATTATGGAGTGCTAATACACCCTTCATAATATCATGAACATCTGCGTGTTTAGAGCATGCGAGTTATCATTATATTATTTTTATAAAATAGTGACAGGATAAAATATGTAAAAATTATTTTTGTAAAATTCTACGAAGAACAAAGTATTATTTATAATTCTTATTATTTAATGGTAATGATATTCTAAAAATATATTACTTTATATATAAAATAAATACTTTTACAGAAAAATATGTAAAGAAATTCCAGAGGTACATGTGATGCAACATATAGCCTTAATGTCACCCTATATAATTGTTATATAACAAAGACAAATAAGGAAATTTATGAGAAGCATTAAACAGGTGCACTTAAATGAAATATACATGCCCTGCAATCTTTATGGTGTATGACATGTGGTCTTGTGAAGACGTAAGGATGTTCACAAGAAGTATAGGGAATGCTAACTTTACGCCACCAAATTTGCGGTCATATGTAATGGTATTGGTGGCTTTTTAGGTGCGTTCGTAATTATGTAAATACGTAGCACCTATTGTTGTCGTTCAGTCCGTCCGTCCGTCTGTCTGTCCGTCTGTCTGTCTGTCTGCATATAACAACGCAAAAACTACCCAACTGAATCGTTCGAAATTTAAAAAACATAAGTATTACATAATTTTGTCGAGTCATTTCAAATTTTATGAAAATCGGATGCATAGATCAATTACAGGGACAATCAAAAGAATTCCGTTACATTACAGTTAATCGGGAAAAATGTTTCAAATGCATTTTAATGGTGTTACACTCATTAGAACGTAATAAAATTGATATGCATCTATAAAGTACATATTATATTATACATTTTGCATAATCTGTGGTGCAAAGAATATTTGTTATTGATTTACAAGGCCACGCAAAAGTATTCCATTGCATAATGGTATAGGGAGAACATTGTTTGGTGCGCATTTTAATTGTAATTATTTACAATTTTATGAGATTGATATATGAGAGTGATATTTTTAAAACTTCGCTATCGTACGAACACACCTCATTTGCTACGCTTCACGTGCAATTTCCAACTTGTTTATTCAATAGAAGTAAATTTGTTAATCAACCGGGTCAAATAAGATGCAGAGGAACTTAGAAAAAATACATGTGTTCAGAATAATTCTTCATTTTCAGATCGACGTGAGCTCTCACTATGATGAGTCTGATGCATGCTCTCAACATATGTTTAATAAGAACTGTCATCATACTCAATTTTATTCATCGCCTCACCATGCAAATTAATGTTAGCAATTTACTTTCAGTGCTCTCTAAGGCATATGCAGTCCTCAAGTTACCCTATTTCTAGAAGTAAATTTTATGTTGCGAACACGAGTTATAATTCTTTTAAATATAATTAAATGTACCAACGTAATACTATGTTGGATTGGGTGAATGATAGAAGGAATAATTTAATAAAACCAACTATAAAATAAGAGGTGTTCATTTCTGTTCAGCACAATATACGATGTTCTATACTATAAGAAATAAATACGTAAATTTACACATTAAAGCAGGTACATTAAGAATACAAAAAAGATTAGTTTTTATCAGTAAAAAGATGTGTAATTTGCCAAATACATGCCCTTATGTATCATTTTTAAAATAAACATTTTCCTGTATAACGCATTAAGCGGTTTAAGTGTGAATGTTATCACATAACTCAGAAATACACAGTTTCATGTGTAAATTGCGCATGAGTACACATATAGCGGGGTATAATATTAAAAAACAGATTAATTTTGTGTACATAGTAAATAACGTTATAGGTTTTTATATAAATTTTGAATTGAATATTTTTATGACCGCAAAACAAATTTTATGAAGAAAAACATCTGTGCTTGTTCTCTTTGCAACTAATTTGTAATTTGCCAGAAAATAGTGTAATCGTAATTTAATAAAAACAAGATCATCTCAAATTATACTCGCTGCATTTCATATTTCTGTTAAAGTTGTTTTGGATCTCTAAAATATTATAGTCATAAATCACTAATAAAATCTAAATAAATATTTTAAAAAATGCGAAAATCGTGACAGTGAGATAAATTTGTAGGATATTACTCTCTAACAGTTTCAGTCGCAAGTTTTAAAAGATACATATATAACAAGAAGAGATAATCATTATTTAATTCAATCTGTAGAGGAAAATATCATGTATCGCTTATGTATAAACACAGACATAAAATAAATCTAAATCAAGTGTTATGAAAATTGTTGTTCCAAAATCTTTAATGAAGAGTTGCTTAGAAATTTCACATTTGACACACTTTGACACCAAAAAAACTTATGATTTCATTAATATAAAATTTTACTGGAAAGGTATCTTTCCTGATGTAAAAAGTTTTTGTAAGAATTGTTATCAGTTCATTGCAAACAAATTAAAACCAAAACATACTACTTCTCAGCACATAGAAAAGACATTTAGCTCCAGGTGAAAAATTAGCAATCGATATGGTAGGTAAGTTTGCAAGATCTGTTGAAGGGTAGTTTTTTATACTAACAATCGTGAATCCTTATTCAAGGTTTTTAGAGGCTATTCCGTAAGCTAATTTAAGATCTGCAATTATTATCAGATGCCTCAGTGAGTACTTTGCTATATATGGAATACTAAAGATAATGCAAACGGATAATGGCCTAAATCTATTTTCAGAAGAACTCGACAATTTCTTAGAAAATTTACGCATAGATCACAGAAAGTCTTCAATCTATTTCCCGGCATCGAATGGATTGAACAAACACTTAAAACAATGAAAGAGAGCTTAGCTTCAATGTGAAACAATGTTTTAAACTGGTCTAGCAGCTTACTAAATTTCAAACTCTACTACAATAACTCAATAGATGATGCAACTCAATTCATTTCTGCTGAAATCCTCTTTGGGAAATCTCTTAACACACTATTTGACTCTGTAGTAAAACCAAAATTTGTAGAGACCTTTAAATGTATCAAGACAATATAAAAAAACTGCTAAATGAAATGAAACAACGGATTTCAACCAATGAATAACAGTACTTTGCTGTTTATAACAAAAACACAAAAGGGAGAATCAAACCAAAATTAAAATTGGGCGATAAGGTTTTCATGGAAAGTTTTAAGCGTTTTGGTGCACTAACTGAAAAGTACATAGAGCCTTGAGAGGTAATTAAGATTGCTTGTAATGACAATTATGTTGTATCCAGAGTTGTTGATGATACACCTATGAAAAACCACTACATGTCAATAAGCTCTTCTTAAAGAAACCTTTAAGACCTAATATTCAAAATTGCATTTAATTCAGTATCTTATTGAAAAATTTCAAATTTTCGTCATTTGAGTATGCCTATTTATTCATTCGCCGTTCTCCCCCCCCCCCCCAAAAAAAAAGGTTTAACATATAGTGTTATTTTAAAAACTTTGTATGTTTATGCTTTATTGTAACATATACATCTCTAGATTTGAAAATGGTTAGACGTCATTATTTTTTTTCTTTTGCCTGCCCTAAGCTGGCTATGATGATAATCAACTTTAAGATTTTGAATTCAAAAGATATGCAACTATAAATTAAATTCTTGATAATTCAAAAAATAAAATTCTCAGAAAAGTCTAGCTATAAGATTAAAATGTGTATCTACACAAAATATCTTCATTTTAATTCTCTTGAATTCTAAATTGACTTCTAAATTGAATATATTTTTAATCTCTATACAATTTATAAAATTTAAATAAATACAGTTATTATATACTCTTTTTTCTGGTTTCTGACTTGTAATTTGTGTTAGCTCTATTGATTTTCTTTCATTTCAAATTTAAATCTTCACAATTAAAATGAAATATATAAAATTATAATGTGTTTAAGAATGATGGTGGTGGCAATGCAGTTTCTTTCTTCCACATATTTTGTATGTGTTTTTCTTTTGTATATAAATATAAGACTTGTTTTCTACATTGTGTTTTGATGTGTATAAAATTTGGTGTATATAGTAACAAATAGTACAAAAAATTTCATGGATGTAATAGCTTCAACAACAATTAAGTTTTGACATTCTAACTGATATCTTTGAGCAATTTCTTTTCCTTCGCTGGCAATTTTTGGGCTATTTCTTCCTTGTTGAGGAAGGAGATGTAGAGAAAAATATTCTCTACCTATATTCACAATCTATAGTAAACAAGCAATACTTATCGAAAAGGAATTTGAGCTCACGATTTTTAATTTCTAAGCCATGAAATTGACCAATTAGCAACTGTTACACAAGCCAAGCTTTTAAATATCTTCGTTTATTGTATTCACATATGTACACATATATTTCTCTTTAATATCATGTTCTGGCCGGTATTTCTGCGTTAACTTATTAGATTTATTTATGCTTAATGTTATGTTCTGACACGTACTTTTGTGTAATCTTATTAGACATAACCCTGTATAATATTCTAGTCTTACGCATACATCTGCGTATTAATCTCACACGCATTTCGGTGTAATATGCAAAATACCCATATATTTGTGAAATATACAAAATTTTAAATTTACTTTAACACACAAATTAGAGTAAATCCGTACATTTTCTACCATTTACACACTTATTTAAGTTTTTAAAGAGATAACAAATTACACACTTCAATTAAGCCAATAAACACATAATAAATACAGGTAAGTATTAGCGATAAGTATGTAAATTTTGGGATAAAGGGGTAATTTTACAAATTTACTATCATAAGTACATAAAAGTCACTAATTTACAAAATTTGTTTAGAGTTTAGTCAATTTTCAGATAATACCACCTTCTCCTCCCATCAAAAAAAGTAAAACTAAGTAAAATAGCAAATCTGAAAAATTCGATCATTCATTTTTTTCCATTTATGAGAATCAAGATTATTATTGAGATTATTATTCTATATTGTGGTCATAGAGTCATTCATACTCTGAAGCACCATTACTCTCTTTAATGTTCGTTAAAGTCCATTTTTGAAGGTGCTTTCATAATTATATAAGTAAGTAGTACCTTTTGTCATGAACTGGTTCGTTTGTTTGTCCATCTGTCCTCATATTACCTCAAATGGTTTGAAATTTAATGTATATAATCGTGTTATATCTTTGTACAGGTCGTGTAAACTTAAATGAAAATTGGATCAAAACTTAAAATGATATCTATAAGAATTTTCTTAACGATATTAATTACTTTCAGATATATACTTTCAGATACTTTTTAAGAATGCATTTGTATATCGAAGGTTTAACACCAGTGAGGTAATTCTGTGTCCAGACCGACAAAACATCTTTAAAAGGACTCTTCAATGATACCTACGATATACTAATTTTAAATTTCAAAAAGAGTGTTAATTTGTAATTATTTACATAGTTACAGATTTTCGATAAAACATTTCAACCACGCATTTTAGCAATTTAAAATTTATATATTATTACAAGGATGCTTAAAATTTGTATTTTTTCTTGTTCAAAAATGTACCAATAGATGTCTGGGAATATTTATCCAACTTTATCATTAAATTTATTTATTTTTTATTAATGGGATTTTCTTTTGTATATTCTTTCAAAACGATTATCCGATATTTAAGCATGCATTTTATTTATTTTTCCCTCATATTCATCCTTAGAAATTTCTCAGACAAAACAAATAAAGGAATTTTTTCTAAAAGTTCTTTCGTTTTTTTATTGGTGGTAACACTGATAAACGTCTAACTATTTATGAATTTTGTTTAAATATTCTGATTTTTTTTCAAAACAAATATGTAAAGCTTTAAAATGAGATAATTTATTATTCCACGAAAAAAATGAAATGTACATATCTAAATGGACAATGAAAATAAAATGTAGCGTTATCAGCGCTTTATCGCATAGCTCAAGTGTTATATCAGGTAAAAACAACAACATAAAACTTTATGAATTCCAGAAAATATTTTGCTGAGTAATGTATATTCTTGTGAAAGGTTATTAAATAATTAAAAATATGTAAATATTGATGATTTAGTTTACAATTACAATAATAAATTATTAAATGTTAACTGTAAAATATCTTAGTAAATAAAAGATACCTTTTTAAATAAAAAAAGATTATGAATGCCAAATTTTATTCCAATTTCAAGTAGATATATAAATAAAACGTTCACTGGCTGAGGAATATTTTAATAAAATGCGACTGCCATGTATGTGGCAGGTGGGAATTTGAACAATATTAGATGCGAGAATATTATTCGCAATGTGTTTCTATCGTAAACAACGTTTTTTATATTCATTGCAGAAAGTGTAGCATAAAAAATTTTTAATATCTTAAAGAAAAATTTGAAACTCTTTTTAGAAAAGGTTATGTGTTTAGCAATATTTAAAATTATTGTTTTAACAACTTCATCGTCAAATAACCTCTACTAAAGTAGAAATACGGGATAATAATTTTGTTCTTTATTGCATAACTTGCCCAGAGGTTATGTCAAAAAAATTTCATGAATTACGAGAAAACAGAAAATAACAATAAAAAATCGCAAATTTTTTTTTAAGTTGCTGCACTAATTTCGAATATACTCCTTGAAAATAGGTAAAAATTACTACATTGGGCTAGAAAAAGAAAATGGTTTCCTTTTATCAATAAGGAAATAGCGTAGGAATTCGCAATGACATACAAAACAGATAAAAAATCACGTATAAAATTTACGAAAAATTCAAACATTGAAGTACTAACTTTACTGTAAACAGGAAAAAATTGACTATAGTATGTAAAAAACAGAATGTCAAAAAAAATTCAGCGGATTGATAAAAAAGGAAAATTGTTTTAAAATCCCTAAATTTCAAAAATCACGAAAGTCAAATTTTACTGTATTTGAATAAAAGTTTCAAATCGAATTCCTTAGTTGAATGTTAAACCACGAAAGCTGAAAAACGCTAAAAAATCGCAATAAGACATGGCTTAATAAGAAAAATTGAACAGGAGAAAATTATTTGTATTATACTAAAAGTTTGAAACCAATTTTTTTTCTCTGTTTCAAAAAGACGCCGCAAACTCTAAACAAAAAAACTATGAAGCAAATTTTTATTCATATTAAAAATATCCGCATTATTCATATTAAAAATGTCAAAAACACTAAAAATCACATTAAAAAATTCGTTAAAAATTAAAAAATTGGCTGTACAAATTCCAAAAAAATTTCTTGAAAAGAAGACAAAATTTACTATACTGGGTTAAAAGAATGAAACATATTACTTTCTCTAATGTGCAAAAACAAAACGAAGAAAACTCCACTAAAAATAGCATAAAAAATTTATTTTCAAAAAACTTAATCAAAACATCCAAAATAGGACGAAATACAAGCTATATAAATAGAGATACTAATATATAGAGGAGAGATATTCAGGTCTGGGACTTCATCATACTTAGGACGTGACTATTATGGCAGCCTACGATTATTACTAATTAAGGAATATCATTAAATTATTTACATCTGATAGGATTTAATAGAATGTAGAACAGTTTTTTAAAGTTTTGATTCAATTTTCATAAAATTTTAAATGACTAGACACAATTACTTGTTTTAACGATAATGTATATTAAAATTCAGACCATTCAGCAGAAATGTGCAACCTGGTTATAAATTCGTAACATAAAACAGACAGCAGAAAGAATCGATTTTTCTAAACTTAGTATTTCGATTCATTACGGAATTTTGATAGACATTAATATCAGCAATTTTTAAAGTTCTAAGAAATTCGAAGGTTATAAAAACAATGTAATTATCATTTGTAAAAGGTAAAATTATTACTAGAGACATATTTACGTCGAAATTAATTATGATTATAGACTGATAGAACTGACAAAGAACACTGTATATTAATTTTAATAGAAAATCTTCGGGGAATTTGATAATTATCACTACATATAATTTTCCACGAGTTTAGAAACTGATAATTTCATCACGTGTAATTAATGATTTGTTAATTGGTTAACTCATTTATAGCCACAGAAATACATTATTTAGCTTAGAAATTGTTCACAATTCAGTAATAATAAAAACATATGGAATTTGTTAATGAAATATGTTAATTTTACGCAAGTGGTAGCACGAAACAAAATGAATGTTAATGATCAAAGACTCCGAAATCAAATACTACTGAAAACTTCATAGTTAAGTATAGAAGGAATTTTACTTTCGAAGTTGTATATTATAACACATTTAGATACAGTGTACCTCATTAATTTTCAGCAAATGTTTAGATAACAAAAATTTATTATACGAGAGTAATATCGTGATAATTTATGCTAATTTTATACTTTACCGTGATAAATCAGATTATTTCTGCTAATCAGTTCTTTTTTAACAAAATGAAACTGGTAATAAATATTAGTAATATTTTTTAAATAATATCTCATAATAAAACCTCGTTTATTTTAATTATTTTATACTGTTAAGTATATTAAAGTATATCGTATTTTATTATCTTTAGAATAAAACTTTACTAAATTTTCAAAGGAATAAAAATGTTTTAAGTTACCTGTGAAGAATTCATAGTAATAATTGTATAAATTGCAAAAAAAGTTTTTATTAAAAAAATTGTAAACGTTATAAGAAAATCAAATTTTTAATTTTGAATTTATTTACGTATTAAGAGATAACAACTTTCTTTTGGAAATTTTAAATTCATCTTTTGAGATTACTAAACATTATCTCATAAATGATTATAAAGTAAAAGCACAATTTGTAATAAATTTAATTTATATGAGTGACAATTAATGTTGACTACATAAAAAAACGACAATCAATATCTTCATGCTCATGAGGATCATGAGATCGTCTTCTTGAGAATTGGTAGAATGAGAAAACTGATATTTCATTAGGAAAATGGGCTACTGTACTAAATTAATTATTCTTAAGCGTTTCACTTGTTTCCTTTCTAAAATGGATTGCAAAAACTTAACTTTCGTGAGTGGAATCAAATACTGATGCAACTTGCACAAAAGTATAAACATTTATTTTTATTACTAAACATTGATACATTTAATATGCAAACAAAAAAAAAACCCAAAAAAGCACATTTTTAACGAGTCTACTGATTCGGACAACATCCTCACAATTAATAAATATTTCACATCAACAATACCGTTTCTTGAATTAATTGCATCGTTTATGCCGAATAACATTTGGAATTAGGTCACAAAAAAAGAATCTTACCCATCGGTATGCCAGAGCTAATTTATGTTCCGAGTTGTAACCCAACTGAAGAAAATAATTACGTGTAGTAACAATCTTTTAAAATTACAATAATACCTTTACCAATTTATTCAATGAGCCATGCTAAATTTCATCACAACACAACACTTATGTTTTAGTGGTGCTAGTTTCCACAACTATCACAATAGACAGGAGAAAAAATGATTAAAATGCACAGTTAAATATGCGTAGTAAGTTTTCTAAACCGAACGGAGTTCTTTGCTAAAGTAATATTGAAACAGAATTACTGCTATCAAAATTTTTATGATTCTACTCAGCGCATAAGCAAATCACTCCTTAAAGTTAATCGTAAGTTCTCAGTTACGAAATAAAACAAACTTTATAATCGATAGAGCATTGTGAAACGTAAACAAAACTTAAAAACGTGTAGCACTCCTCACCATTCACAACTCACCAGTATCAACATTCTACTTGACTTGCGCTTCCAAAACAATTTCGCATTATCTAATTGCAAATTTTCAGCGGTATGTTTTCATGCTTCAGAAAACCAGTGTAGAGCAACAGCATTACCTATTTATTACATAAACCATAGATAAACATGGTCGATAAAGAGATAATACATGTATTATGATGCACAAATCACGAGGTCAAATAAATTCTAATTTTTTTTTAATAATTTTAGTTTTCAATTTTAGTTTCCATTCTTGTCACACTTAAATTTCTTTGTTAATTATTTTTTTGCTATTAATTAGATTATTTTAACATTTATAGTGACATTCCTGTAATTCTGACTAAGTCAATATTCTGTTCCATATATTGACATTTTTTTTTTGTAACTGCGATTTGTTTGTATACTGTTATTGCAGATATGCTCTGTTTGTTTGTTTTTTCATAATTGAGATCATTTCTGTAAAAAAATCATAACTTGAATACTTTATAGCTTTATACTTCTCAACACTTGCTCTTAAATTTGTATCACGATGTCGATTTATGTTGAACATTTAATGGAAAACAGTATAGGGTGTCTAAAAAAGAAAGTTACTACTTTAATGATATATAATAACACTTTAATTTAGACTATTTACAACAAATCATACATCAAATTTAAGGTAATTAATGTTATTTTTATTAGACATGTTCAGTATTTGCTTCGCTAATTGTACGGCACACATTCAACAGAAAGTCCATTTCTTTCCACACTTCGATTAACATGTACGGCTTAATGGAAACAAGAGCGTCTTCGATTCTCTGTCTAAACTCTAAAAATCATAAGGTAGAAATAAAACGTAGACATGATCTTATGTAACAAAAAACTTACATGGCTCTAACGCCTTTTAAATCTTCAGTCCAAAAATAATGTTTGACGCTAATAGGTCACCATTTTGCGTATGTGACAATGCACGATGGTAAATAACAAAGTAGTACTTGTCCATGTGTTTATCTAAAACTGAGTTACTCTTTATGTTTGACCTTGAAATAAAACCTTACAACGCTTACAGTCGATACCATTAAATGTTATAACTGGAGCATTCTTTTATTAAATTCTGTAATTTGATTAGCAGAATTTCGTTGACTTTGCTTGAGAATACCATACTTTCTATTACTCATTATTTTTGTTCACTTCAGCAAATGATGTGGTTTGTGCTAATTTCGGAAATACATATTTCTTCTGATAGTTTTAGATAGTGGCCAAAAAGGGTACATTATTTAGTATTTCCAAAGAATATAGTGCCATTATTTCGGATGAAAGACTTTTTATTTAAATCATAGAATTCGTAGTCATAATTATTTAATCGCAAACTTTCTAATATATATGTGTAGTTATATAAGATGAGAAGTTATAGGTAGTGAGGTAGTGAGGAAGTAAGGTAGTGATATACCTATAAACTGCTAATCCGAGAGTTCGTTCATTCAGCTTGTCAAGTAAGCTTCTTACATGTAAATTTCATCTGTTTTTTTATTTATACTTTGTAACTTGTGATACCGCTTTTATGCTAACTTTAGTGAGGTCTATCAAAAGGATAAAAAGCATACGCACAAACTGAGATTGACGAAAAAAGACAGGTTACTGCAGTATGTTACACGTCTTTTTACTTACCCATCATGCGTAGTATAGGGTGAATCTTGCAATCGTTTTGAAAATCGAAATTTATTTATTTATTTGACGGATTAGCACGTTTTAGACACTGAAGATACCAAAAAAAAACATATTTTTAGAAAAAAAAAATTGCCGTCCATCCGTCTGTGTGTCTGTTTCTGTGTCTGTAAACACTCTATCTCCATAACAAATTGAGATACAGACTTGACATTTCATATGTATTTAATATGTAGAGTGGGACGAAGACTATTTAATATCTGTAACCTCGATCATCCGGATCTTTTTTTCAGACTCTCGAAAGATTCTTTCTGATGAAAAGTATCTAAAAATTTTCGAAGGTTTTCATTTTAAAGAATAAATACAACAAAAATACATACATTTTGCATTAAGAATGAAGTCTATCGGATTATTAGTTGCCGAGATATTTGCAATCCTGTTTTCCACACTCATCGATGTTACAATTCATTCAAATTTCAATTCAAGGATATATTTTAATTGGAAATGAGACTCTTGATCCGACGCATTAATTTGTTAGTTAATATCATTATTATTTTTGGAGTAATAAGGATGCTTTCTTTACGCAATTCGGTATTACTTGAGTAATTTGGCGTTTTTTAAAATTTGTCGAAATTGGTTCATAAGCAATGCATTAATAGAACATTATAATTATAAAAAATATTTAAACATGTGTTTAAATTTTGCTTTGGAATTGCAATGAGTTTTATAAATTGTTTATGCATGTTTTATTTCCATATAGTATATTATGGATATCCATGATGGGCAAGTATTATAGTGGTCCCCAACGTCTAATTTCCCGATGGCTTGAGTCACGTGAGGGTCACGTCCACAAATGTAGGTGCAGAAAAAGAGTATTACGTTCTTTTAGCTGTCTAAGACGAAAGCTACCGCGGTAGTTTTCGTAAGCCTTATGTGCGAAGTAAGTCTTCTTGCACGACCAATTCGCTATTTCTTTACATTGGTGTCAATATGTGCACAGGCACATGGTTCGATCTCGCATGAAGAAATAACATATTAAGATGGCAAAACACTCACATATATGTATTTAATGTAACAAATGTATTTAAAAAAAGAAAATTATATCTACTGTGTTGTAATAAATAAATAAAACTCAAAATGATTTTGGTTATTTTTATTATTTTAAATACAGTTTCAAAGGCACTTGGAAAGAAAATTTTGATTTTGAATTTTGAAAATTTTTTTCTCGTTTATCTCTTAATATTTTTATTTTTCTTCAAAAAAATATAAAAAAATTACTATGCTCATCAAATAAAATTGCTTCTATGTTGACTGCAAAGTTGAAATAATAATTCCAATTTTATAGATAAAATATAAATTCATATATTTGAAAAATACATATTTTAGTTGATATCAGATGTGAAATGTACTTTTTAAAATTTATTTTGCATTTTCAAAAATACTTAAAATATGTCCGTAAAGCTTCCACTTAGAATTACAGTAAAATAAATGACGTTAGAAAAAGGATTACAATTTCTAGCAAAATATATATCAAATGAATACAGATGAATGAATTTTAACTATTGTACGTGTGATAGAATTTTAGAAAAATGTTCATTATTTATGGTAATAAAATGACATTATATATTTAAAAACACACAAAATTTCTTTAATTAAGCTTTCTTTCATAATCAATAAAATATTGAGAAGCTTAAATGAAATTTGGAAAATAATTTGTTTATTTATTTTTCCTTTTTTTTTTCATAAACAATATATTAAATTTCACTGATTCTTACGTTTTAAGAAAATCCTAAAGAAATTGTTACAGACAGGAAGAAGTAAATAAAGACATACCTTATTGTTAAAAGCATGAAATTTTGTTGCTGAGATGATTGATTTAGGAATATGAGAATTTAAGCTTTTTTTTTTTTCATTTTTTATTGAATTAGTGAACATAAATACATGAATATCCGTATCTAAACATTATTAGAATCAGAGATTCTTATAGCAGAAAGAAACAGCTGTGTTTTAAAACACTGATACAGAAAGATACAGGGAATATATGTTGACGTTTTATCCAAATAAGGATCGTTGTCAATGAACAAGTTACTCGGTCAATAGCTTATTCGATTCAACCCTCAATTCGATGTGATAGATAGTTTATAATTGATAAAAAATTATCCTATAAGTTGCTCAAAAAATTCATCTTATAAGTTGCCAATAAATTTCGACATATAAGAGACCTATAAATTTCGTAAACGAAGAAGAAGCAACTAATGCTTTAAAAAGTCTTCAGTCACAAATACATCTAAAAAACAAAATAATCTCCTGTAAATTGTGACGGTAATCTGCAAGTGACTAATTGCACTAAATATCAAGTGGAGTTGAGTTAGACTCATTAGTTAATTACGAGTATGTGTACGTAATTCATTAAAAAAACATTATTTGTAAAGCTTCATTAGAGAAACAACTAATAAGATGCAGTATGTATTTCTGAGATTCGAGTAACAAAATAGGTGATGAACAGAAAAACTTGTACAGGACTAACTATTCAAACTACAGAATAAACTATTTCAAGAAACAGATCAATTGAAATGATAGTTCACAAAGAGGAAGATCATCGTATTGAAGACCTGTATCAAAGATTGGCCTCCTCAGACGAAAAATGTAGCTGACAAAACTAACCTGATAAAAATTGATTTGTGATTCTGCATGGCTGTAAGCATTACCTGCATCCTCGTTAAAAACTATCTTTCAGTTATATGCTGAAATTCTATCCTTGTTGTTGTAGAAAAAAATAATATATGCAGAAATTTTACGTATGATATTTATCAAAAAATATCGACTATCTTCAAGAGTCGTTTTAGGTAGATAAAGATCATACTTAAGACATACATTATCAGATACAATTGTCAGATATCCATGGAATCTAATTTGAGAGAATTCACGATTGAATAACATTATTTTGTAAAAATGGTAATTAGGTGTAGATATACAGCTTTCTTAATATTTTAATTCTACTTATTTAAAATTATTTGTTCCAATAGTCAATAAAAAGTATGCACAGTGAATTCAAAGCGTTATCTATCTCTTTTGCGTGCCTATATACTTCTTTCTTTCAACAAAGAAATGTACAGTTATTTACATTTTTTGCTTTTATGCACAGTGGTAATGGCTCTGACATTGCTTAGTCAGAAATGTCTTAAATTGGTACAATTGAGACTTTCTAATCGATACACTCGCTGGAGAAAGATTCGTTAGTAGGAATCGCATTATTAAAAGTCTAACAAAGTCTCAAGATATTATTTAAAATTCCGACTACACCAATCAAGTCCTTCTACATTGATGGAGCTGAAAGAATCTATTGCATGGGCAATTTTTGTGCAGTCACAAGACCATAAATGTATTGTTAATAATTTTCAGTGCATTTTTATTTGTACTCGTGTTTTTGCTACCGCTTAGTTTATCCCTTTATAAAAGCAAATTATCTAACAAAACTGTCTCTTGCTTAGGTAACAGTTATGCAATAATTTGTTATGTACAAAAGGTTGTTGATTCAATCGAGTAAAAAAATCTACCCTGCAGTCAATTTGTTTGTAATCAAACTCATTTGCATATTTCCGGATTATACATTCGTGTTACTGCTGCCTATCGTGGAATGTTTGAATTATTTTATTTTTTGCTAATAAAATAATTTCGGATTTTTTTTATGCACACAATTTTTTTAAGTTTATCAGAGCTTTCTATTCACCCTCTCTATATCTATATCTATGTATCTATATATTATTTTTTTATTAATTTTAAGTTATATATGCTAGAAAAATACAAGTTTATATTGTTTATATTATTTATTAACAGTTGCAGACATATATATATATGTAATAATAAAAAAAATTTCGCCTTAATATTTAGTTAATTACTTCCAAGTTCTTTTAAATTTGAACTTTTTCATTTGTTTTTATAATATCTAAGAAATGTTATTTTTAATGCCATACCTTTAATCAAATTTTTTATTTATTTTATTTTAAAAAACATTAATCTTTCAAAATAATTCTTTTCTTTTTAAAAAACACCCATTACTTAAATTCATCCTGTATCTGTTGCGTAATACCTATTTATTACTTCTCTCAAATTTTTCGATTTCCCAGAATTCCCCTTCAGTGGTTTTATTTAAATGTAGATCCCATTTGACTTATTTACAGCCGTGAAAGAGAACTATTTTTCTGTTTGCTTCAGCAGGTTACATTTCTTTGATTAAAAGTAAATTCTCAAAATTTAATTGGTAAATTAGGAGTTTGTCATGAAATCCCATCCCTTATTTCTCGCACTGATAACCTATATAAAGGATTATGTTGCCTTCTGAGTCAGTTCAGTTTTAGTTTTTAGTTTAGTTTTTGTGTGTGTCTTCATTTTTAATTGTCACTTGGAGGAATATAACGTATAATGGGTGAATCTTTATTGCGATAGCATCATTTTATTCTTATGTCGGTATCTTATAGTGGTACTAAGTTTAAACTGGAGTCATTAGTGGAGTTGTGACGATGCTTTGAAACTCAAATAAAGGTATTTTTTAGTTTAAATAAAAGGATTTCGTCTACTGTCTAACATTTTCAGCTAATTAGTATTTAAGTATATAAGTATTCGCATATATTTCTACATATATATATGAAATAAATGTATGTACACACATTGCTAACCACTTCCCTGATTTTTCGACGGGCAACGAGATTTTGCCTATCATGACTTACAAGGAAGGTCTCCATACGGGCATACTCAGAAAAATTTGAAAAAATTACAGAATGTTCTTCTCATATAGTTATATATGTTTATAAAAAAATTTCGGCGGAACCTCCTTATAACGTCCGTAAAAAAAAATAAAAATTTCGTTTATTTGGCGATTTATCTCCGGTTGGCGAAAAAACGAAATTTTGAAAAATACGCTTTTACGCTTCGAATACTTTTTAAAGAAAAAACTTTCTATGTTCAATTTATTTAAATAAGTTTAGTTTAAGTAATTTTAGTTTTGCATTTTTACTTTACTTTAAGTGTAATTTTGTCATATATGTTTATATGTACTTATAACAAAATGAAATTAATATATTTTATCATTTAAAACACAATTTAAATTGATTAAAATTGTTCAAATTGAAAAATACACTTTTAAAAATCTGCTGCATTTTGTTGCAACGCACTCCCTTGCTTGTGTAGAAAACGGTTACTTGGCCGTGAAATGGAGCTTTCTCATTGGTTGGAATAGAGATATTATATACAAGCGGTGGAGTGCGTTGCAACAAAATGCAGCAGATTTTTAATAGTGTATGACACGGTCAATTCACCGTGCTATGGAGCATTCTCATTGGTCAGAAGAGAGATATTCTATAAAAGTAGTGGAGTGACGTTGCAGTAAATGCTGCAGATTTTTAACTGTGAAGTCAATTAAAATCAATTTTCAGATTCGTTAAAATCGTCTGCTTTTGGCGAGGAAATGCACTGCTCGCTAAATTCCGCGTCGCTTTTAGCTTTTCACGCCAATTATTCCAAACTATTTTATTTTTTTACATATCTAATAATGTAATTCCGCCGCTAATTTTCACTGATCCTTTATTACCTACATGAGTAGTTTAATTCGTATTTTTTTCAAAAAATTCTGAGTATGTCCCCAGTGGAGACCTTCCTTGTTAGCCGTGCCACGTAAGGGCATCCTGTATTCTATTAATATTTATTATTCTCACCAATAATTTTTATTGCAAATTTTGCATCATTTAATTCGACCATCTGTCTGATTCAATTCAGGAAAAAAAAAATTTCTTTTCAAAAATCGGTGATAAGCCATTAAAAATTATTTAAAACACTCGAAAAAGTAGGCATTATTTGAAAATCATTTTTTTTTTAAATAATGATCAGTTAAATGTTTAAAATAAAGAATGTGCATTTTCTTATCCATATGCATATTCTTGAATGAACCATATGCATTCTCTTATCCATATGCATATTCTTGAATGAACCATATGCATTTTCTTATCCTATAAAAAAATTTCTTATAAATAAGTAAAACCTTTTGATAAAATTTATTTATTTCTGAAATTTTTAATGGTTGTTTAAGTAATAAAGAAAATAACAAATACATAACTAAACTACGAAATTATTAATTATAAATTTTAAAATAACTTCCATGCTCTAAAAATAAGTATTTTAACATTTTGGACTGCATATTTATTTTTTGGCATCATAAACATTAAAATTACTTTTACATGAAAAATTCGTTAAGCGAAAATTTGCAATTTCTAAACTCATCAGAATAGCACTATCTAAAGAGTTCCTCTATAATTCTAAATAATGTGCATAATAACTTACGACGCAGCTACTGTTATATTCATTATATCTGGACAAATTACGCAATTACCGTTTGGAATCTAAATGCTAATTGCATTTTATATAACTCGTAGTAAAATTTAATATGTTAAAGTATAGCATTAAATATTTATGTAAACTCATTTCGCCGAGTCATAATACTAATCTTGCAGTAAAATAATTATTTACATTTCTACGTGAAATTGTGCATTATTAAGATTGTCTAAAGGTATTTCTTTACAGTATGTGCTAAAGTTTAAGCACAACAGCAAATTTCAATATTAATTTTAATTATTCACTACAAGATACATTCATTTTCACATGAGCCACCAACTGTAATAATAAAACGATTTTTAACAGAATTATGCTTTAAATCTTTTCTTCAATGATAGCACTTATTAAACGAACAAAAATGAGCCTACCAAACGTTTAGTCACATTTTTTTCTTTATTCTTTAGTAAAAAAAATAATAATAAAACTTGATTATTTCTCTATTTTCTTGAATTACTTTACGAGCTCACGCTACTGACTGAAAAATTCCCGGATGATAATGTTAAGTCTATGGAGTCGTTCTTTTCAAATATCTCTCTTAAATTTTGATAATTTTACATGAATTTTTTACATAGAATAGCTGAGGACGATCTACAACCGGGGTACTTTTTACTTTTTCGATTTTAGTTATATATATTACTTACCCATCATACGTAGTATAGGGTAAATCTTGCAATCGTTTTGAAAATCGAAAAAAAAATTTTTGACGGATTTGCACGTTTTAGATAGTGGAGATTCCGAAAAACATATTTTTAGAAAAAAAAAAATTGCCGTCTGTCTATCTGTCTGTCTGTAACAGCTCTGTCTACCGAACAAATTGAGATAGAGACTTCAAATTTTGTATGTAGTTAGTATGTAAGAATGGAACGAAGCTTATTTAATATCAGCAACCTCGATTATCCGGAACTATTTTTTTCGGACTCTCGAAAAATTCGTTCTGATAAAATGTATATAAAAATTTTTGAATTTTTTGTTCTAAGGAATGGACGTAAAAGGCAATAAAATAACACACATTTTGCATATAGAACGAAGTCGATCGAATTATTAGTTGCCGAGATATTTGTAATCCTGTTTTCCACATTCTTCGATTTTTCATGACCCTGTATTTCATTCAAATTTCAATTCAGAGGTATATTTTAATTGGAAATGAGACGCCTAATCCGACGCAGTTAATTGTTAGTTAATAGTATTATTATTTTTGGAGTTATAAGGATGTTTCTTTTACGCAGTTCGGTACTACTTGAGTAGTTTGGCGTTTTATATAATTTGTAGAAATTGGTACATCAGCAGTTCTTTAATATAGCATTACTATGTGTATTAACAATATTTAATTTTTGTTTATGAATTACAATGCATTGTATAAATAGTTTTCACATATTTTATTTTCATATACATATCCATGATGGGTTAGTATTACGGTAATCCCCAACGACTAGTTTTATACATACTAACTAAGAAATTAACCGGCTTCGAAAGTTAAAGTATTTTTTTTAAATATGAAACCAAAATTGAAAAAGTAAAAACTATCCTGGTTGTAGTTCGTCCTCAGCTATCCTATGCAAAAAAAACATGTAAAAATATTAAAATTTGAGCGAGATTTTGGAAATAAAACCCTCCATAGACTTAACATTATCATCCGGGTCTTTTTCAGACAGTAGTGTGGGCTCTTAAATAAACAATCTTCCATAGAGGTTTGATATATGAGATATAGAGAACGATAGTTAAAGGATAGATAGATGAGAAATACACTATATGACCAAAAGTGACCGGCCTCTTGCGATTTTAGACGTTTTGTTAATTACCTAGAAAATCACATGACTAATTATCCTGAAACTCTAAGTGTGTAAACATAATAGCACAGATCATACATTTCCGAAATTTCCCAGATTTTTCCTCCGAAATTTCATAAGGAACTGTCAATAAAAAATGTTGAAAATTAACGAATGTCTTTTGGATAATCCTGTCAAAACTATTGTATCAAAAGCGTTCAAATTGTTGATTGTGATTACGCGCCTTATTGTAATAAACTGTATTCATTTTTATGTGGATACCATGTATAACCGTAGAAAAAAATAAGATTTTAAGTCCCAACTTTTTTCTAGTTTTTTTTTTTTATAATTTACAAAGTTCTTAATATAAAGTAATGTTCTTTACAGAAAATATGACAAACAACATTATGCATAATACACTGTAATCAGAATAAATAAAATAATAATTGTATGAAAAATAAGTAGGTTTTCTAAATAATGTTTCACTGCGCATGCATGAATATAATCAAAATATAATTTACATAATTTGTTTGCTAAATATATACAGCAGCTTTTGTTGAAGTCTCAAAACATAGCTTGAAAATTCTGAAAGTGATCGTTGACAGAATAAGCACTAAATCCGTTGTTTTCAAAATGAAACAAAAAAATGAGGGGCTATGTCCATATATTCATCGATTAGCGTCAATATACAATACACAATAAAGCACGTACTTTTTTATTTATTTTTTTATTTTTTTATTTTTTGGCTACATTTTGGGAACAACGGATTTTGAGCTTATTGTATCGACAATAATTTTCAGAATTTTCAAGCTATGTTTTTGTGACTTTCACCAAAGTTGCTGTATAAATATAGCTAACAAAATATGAAAAGGAAATTTCGATAGCGTTCACACATACGCAGTGAAAAAAGTATTTAGTAAACCTGCTCATTTTGCATACAATTTTTATTACTTTTTAATTCTGGTTACAGGATTTTGTGTCGAATTTTGTTTGTCATATTTTATGAAAAATACATTTCTTTACATTAAGAACATAGGAAATTATAAGCAAGAAACATAGCGAATTTTGGTACTTTTTTTGTAAAAACTTTAATTTTTTGAAGAGTGTACACGTTATCCACATAAAAATGAACATAGCTTATTACAACAAATCACTTAATCATAATCTACAATTTTAACGCTTTTGCTTCATTAGTTTTGACAAGGTTATCTGAAAGGTATTCGTTAATTTTCAATATGTTGACGGTCCCCTGTGGGTTTTGGGAATAAATCTTCACTATTATATATGGCATGTACTATTATGCTTACACACCTAAAGTTTCAAGATAATTCCTCATGTATTTTTCTAGATATGCAAAAAATGTCTCAAATCACACGTGACCAGTCACTTTTGTTCAAATAGGGTATGGGTGATTCTCAAAATAGGGGACAATTTATGTCTTTCGGCATACAAAAAAAATTGAGAGGTTTTCTGTCAGGTTTTTATATTTAGATATGTTTGTCTTAATATTATTCATTGTTTGCACTCAAGAATTACTCACTTTTTAGTTAAAAACACCTTAAAATAACAGAATAAATGTTCAAAATGTCATTAGCATGGATGTCAACAGCAGCTGTGCCTTGTGTAAACTAGCATTTTTCAAGAGTTAATATCATGTTTTTAAAAAAAACAAATGTTATTCTTTCTTTATATTAATCAAGGAGAGGATTTATCCAATATTTTTTTAAAAAAATAAAATTATAGTATATAAAAAAAGAATTAAAGTTTGTCCTCCGTATTAGATTTTCAAAACAAGGTCATACTATAACAGCTGGTTATTAATCGAAATTTCATTTTCACATATGAGAATAGTTTGAAAATATAAAGTTTCTCCATGGCAACAAACAGCCATTTTATCCCGGCCTAAAAATAGAAGCATATATTGTATTTTAAGAATAGAAGTTGAAAAAGATACACTACGAGCAGATATATAATAAACTGTGATAACTGAATTTTTATCGATATAAAAGAAGTAGCTTGAATTAAGAAGGAATAAACTTTTCAAAAACAACGCTACTTCAAAAAAAATATTTTGATAGCACGTGTGAAAATTATGATTTTATCAAAATATTAATATGCATAGTGTTTTTTTTTTAAAATTTTGAGTTTAAATAATTTTCTATTAACAATTTTAAAGCGTATTTTAGTATATAATTAAAAAAATGTGAAAACGGTTAATTTAATAAATCATAAATTTAAATTCTGAAGACTAAATTAAATTTAAAGTTTTCTTGAATATTTATTAAAAGAAACATATTAGTCATTTTTTTAAATATGGAAATATCTTGCAAGGTTTCAAATATCATTGCAACGCTATAAAAGTATACTGAAAAGGAATAACTGTAGACTTTTATTGAAAAGAAGTTAGAAATTCGAAAATGAGTTATTGATTTAAATTTTAAGATGCCGCTGGCGACCAATTTGGTCTCCCTTAATTGTATGCTAAGCATTATATCATATTACTTTTATTCATAATTTGGGGAAAATTCCATATCCTATCCCCCCCCCCTCCTTTTTGGCGATCTTTTTTGATGATAAATGTTTTAATGTGGCTGTTATGGTTGCTTTTATACACTACTGCAATGAACTTTTTTTGTGTTCTGGGATGGGTTTTTTTGTTACATTTATGTTTTTATAATATTTGTTAAATAAATGTATGATTATAATTATTAAAGGGAAGAGTTACATATCCTGTTCTGGTTGGCACGATTGGCGAAAAAATTTAAAATGGCAACAAAAAACCATAGCACAGAATTTGTTTGGGCCAAAACCATTTTAGCAACCTATCAAATTTCACAAATGGCAGAAAAACACGATTTTTAAATAATTTATAAACATTATATTTATTTCGTAAATGTTATATGGGTGATTCTCAAAATAGGGGACAATTTATGTCTTTCGGCATACAAAAAAATTGAGAGGTTTTAAGTCAGGGTTTTATATTTAGATATGTTTGTCTTAATATTATTCATTGTTTGCACTCAAGAATTACTCCCTTTTTAGTTAAAAACACCTTAAAATAACAGAATAAATGTTCAAAATGTCATTAGCATGGATGTCCACAGCAGCTGTGCCTTGTGTATACTAGCATTTTTCAAGAGTTAATATCATGTTTATAAAATAAAACAAATGTTATTCTTTCTTTAAATTAATCAAGGAGAGGATTTATCCAATAAATTTCTTTTTAAAAATAAAATTATAGTATATAAAAAAAGAATTAAAGTTTGTCCTCCGTATTCGATTTTCAAAACAAGGTCGTACTATAACAGCTGGTTATTAATCAAAATTTCATTTTCACATATGACAATAGTTTGAAAATATAAAGTTTCTCCATGGCAACAAGTAGTCATTTTATCCCAGCCTGACAATAGAAGCATGTATTGTATTTTATGAATAGAAGTTGAATATTAGGGGCGTATATCAATTGTATGTCATTAGAATGGATAATAATTTTCATGTTTATTTTATAATTAAAATTTTTATTTTACTTATTTGCATAGGACTTTTGTGTTTAAAAAAGCCCCAGAAAGAACTATTGCATTGTGATTATATTATGGCTCATAATCTTATTTAAATTAAAATTTGTCATTAGCATGGACAAATATCAGTGTCATTAGCATGGTTTTTCTGTCCATGCTAAAACTCCTATGTGCATAAATGTAACAATTGCTTAGATTGTATCTTTTATAAAGTTTAATTTTAGTTATAAATTTAGGCATTACATTTATTATCCCTAAAATATGCATTAAATCTGTCAGAAAATCACTAAGACAGCTTCTTACATTATTAGTGTCAGAATGTTGCTCATGTAAACAAAGTTTGCTCTTTGGTAATGTTTTTATTCTCCTTATATGTATATATGTAAAAATGGAAACCATTTGCTGAAAAGGAAAGCTAATAAATATAGAAAAAAATATTTAAACTGGAAGAAAATAAAAATTTGTCAATATATTTATTCCATGCAATTTGTTTTGTCATTAGCATGGCTCAAAAAATACTAATTATTTTTTTTAAGTTAATTTTTAAATATTTAGCTCTGCTGACTACATGTAAAGTATACCTAATACTATATTAACAACACCTATTTTTTCAAAAATGTTGCTAATAGTAATTTTTTTTAAGATTTCACTTTTGAAATTGTCCCCTATTTTGAGAATCACCCGTATATGAGATATAGATGGAAATTTCTATGACAGTTTCAATTTTATTCTATTTTTCACTTAATAAATTGATTACGATTACAGATTTTATTGCAAAATTTGTTGGTCTAAACGATTGCTATCACTTCTGTGAATTTTTATAACGTTATCTCAACCGGTAGAAGTCACACATACACTCTGACATACGTATATAGTTAAAACTATGACATTTAACACTATGACATTTCAACCATTATGACAATTAACACTAACCACGCATCAAAAATTTAAAACAAACAACAAAAATTAAATTAAACATTAAAATAAACCAACTTAAACAGCAACTGCTAGCTAACCAAGCAAGAATAAAACCAAAAAAGAACAAACCAGAAGGCGGCCGGCATGACTAACGACAGGTGCACAATTAAATCCAGATTTCACACATGCAACGTTCCCTTTCAACCACACGCACACACACACACAAAAAAAGATTTTAATAAACCGGTCTAAACATTCAAACAACAGATCACAAAACATCATACTAGCTCATTACATCAGTCAAATTACCTGTTATCTCTGTACTTATAAGCAACTTATATTACTAAAGAAGAGTAGATAAACTCTTATTATTCAGGTTCATCAAGAAAGATTTTTTTTTTTTTGGGGGGGGGGGATATAATAATGAATTAGTTTTAGTGTTTTCACATTTATAAATTTTCTTACAGCTACTCTCCATTGCCAGTACGGCGTAACGAATACAAACACATTACAATAGGATAACACTAGTACAGCTCATATTCAAAATATTAGAATAATTGAGAAAAAGTAATAAGAAAAAATTATTTGTCATTTACTTATTTTTTTATACTAAGTAAATGCAATTAAATTTCTTATAAATTAAATCTGGAATGTTTAGATAAGATTTTAACATTTATAAAATATAAAATACAGCACAATAAATTAGGTATACAGCTTCCTTAAACACACCAGAATATTAGAATAAAATTTAGATTGGTTCAAAATATTAGAATATTTTATTTTACGCAACAATATTACCTTATGAATATGAAGTAAATGGTAGTTAATATTTTGTAGCATCCCCTTTAGCTTTCATAACAGCGTACAATCGATCTTGCATACTATATACAAGGTGTTTACAAACATTTCTATCAATATTAGCCCAAATAGACTTTATACGTGCCACTAACTCAGTTTTACTTGAAGGAGGATTTTCTTGAAGTTTTTTCTTCATTATACACCATAAGTTTTCGATGGGATTAAGATCTGGTGAATTTGGTGGCCAAGGAAGTACCTTAATGTTGCGTTGGCGGAACCAATTCTTAGTTGACACCGAGGTATGCGGGGACGCTAAATCTTGTTGAAAGATGAAATCATCTTCAAATAAATCTTCTGATGATGGAATCATGTAATAATCTAAAATTTCTTGATATATCAGAGAGTTAACCTTTTCGTAGACTATGCATAACTTTCCAGGTCCTTCTGCACTCATACAACCCCAAACCATGACACTAGCAGCAAATTTTACGGAACGTTTAAGGCATTCTTTATCAAATGCTTCTTGCTTCATTCTCCAAACTCGAATACCTTGATCACCATATGAAACACAAAACATACTTTCATCACTAAATAATATATTTTTCCAATCTTCATTGCTCCATAAACGTCTTGATTTACACCAATTCAATCTTATACGCTTTTGTCTTGCAGTCATGAGAGGTTTTGTTTTCGGTACACGAGATTCAAATTTAAATTTATGGAGACGTCTTAATGCTGTCGATGTAGAAACTTCAACTCCTTCTTCTTTCCATTTTTGGTGCAAGAATCGCACACTTTTAAAACGGTTTTTCTTAACTATACGCTTCAGTTTCCTGTCATCTCTAGCAGATGTTTTTGGTTTTCGGCCACCATTTCGGCGATTATTTTGAAATTTTCCAATTTTTGAATATTGTGCTAGTATTTTACTAACAATTGCGAACAATGTAAATAATTCGCTTCAAAACATTGATTTTTACCGTGCCGATACAAATCAACCATACGAAGTTTAGTAGATTCAGGAAAATCACTCACACGGCCCATTTTAAGACGAAAAAGAAACAAACTGCAAAAAAGAATACTGATTTTAAATAAAATAGTCTGAATTTAATCAATGATGCCACCAGTTAAGAATTGGTAATAATTAAAGGAGAATTAATGTGAAATATTCTAATATTTTGAACCACTTGAATAAATATTCTAATATTTTGACTTTTCAAAATAATTTTTTTTGCAATTAATCTTTTCAAAAATGATATTAAATTTAAGATAACAAGTAAGTTTAATCAACAATAAGTTCTTAATAAAAATATCGTTTGCAAATTTTCATTAAAAGACATTAAATTACCAAACGATATTTTCAATTTCGAAAAAAAGGTAATTATTCTAATATTTTGAATATGAGCTGTAAAACACCTCTTACATTAAAAAATCCCCTTTTAAATTGTAAGTAGATAAATCTGAATTGTGCATGTACATCAAGAAAAATTTTTGAGGGCATACAATAAAGAGTTAGTTTTAGTATTTTAAGATTTATAAATCAGCTACTCTCTACTGCCAATAGGACATCCGAATACGAACACATTCCAATATGATAAGACTGGCAAAACATCTCTTACCTTTTAAAGATCATTTTTACATAGTAGAGTAAATAAACCTTGATTATGCATTTTCATCGAGATTTTTTTTTTGAAAGGATACAATAAAGAGTTGGTTTTATGTTTTCAGATTTATAAATTGTCATACAGCTACTCTCGACTGCCACCGGGACATCCGGATACAAACACATTCCAAGATGATAAAACTAGTAAAACATCTCACCTTAAACATTCACTTTTACATTATAACTATCTATATAAATATATCGCTAACGTATGTGGCACAGAAATCGCGATTATTTGTTAATTGTTTAATGGCTACGTCCAACTGAAACACGTCTCATTGGTTATACTATAAAATTCCTTTAGCAGGATTTAGGTCGAGTGAATTGGGTTTAATTACGTTTCGCTCTTTCTCAGCAATTATGAAACTTTAAAATATCTTTATTTTTGTTTTTTCCGTTTATTTCACTTATAAAAATAAATTAAAAAAAGTAATGAATTTTAACTCGGGAGTACACGTGCCGGGTCTTTTTGACTCGGAGTGACTATGATTTTTGCAATTGTAACCACTTATCTTTTAAAAGTAATCTTCAACTTATTTTATCGCAAAATTTGTAAGGATTGTCTCCGCCTAAATAAAATGACGGTTCTAATTTAATTTTATTAGCGACAGAGTTAAAACCATTTTCACCCAGGATAAGCACGTGTTCTCCCGGGTTAAATGTTTCATTCTAAAATTAAAGTTGTATATTATAAATGAAATGAATGAAAAGATTATATTTTAAATAATGAAATTAATGCAATGCGAAAAAATGCCACGAACACAAAGATTGGCAATTTATTGCCTGGGCCCAGATAGCATAAATATGCCGAGTTCTTGATTAGTCTTGCAGAATTTTCAGATTTGGCAAAAAATTGAGCACGTAAATAAAATTATGGGTAAGAGTTCCGTATCCAATTTTGGTTGGCGCGATTGACGAAATAATCCGAAAAAGCGCCAAAAAACTTTTTAGTTTCTTATAACTTTTTTATTATTTCGGAAAAAGGTGATTTTTTAATAAGGGAAGAGTTCTATATCCAGTTTTTTTTTTTTAATTATCATTATATTTTTGGGGGGAGGCATTAAATAAATTGATGTGGTTGCGATCTCCAGCTTTTGGGGTTGCTTTTATACTACTGGAATGGACTTTATTAACTTGCTTTTTGTATGATTTTTTTCTTTAGCATATTTCTTCAAAAAAGTTTATAGCTTTTGTTTGAATTCGACACACATAATAAATATATAAAATATATAAAATTATAAATATATATATAGATATAGACAAAATATTTATTTATAAGTAAATATATTTATAAATAAATGTAATGTTTATAAATTATTTAAAAATCACGTTTTTCTGCCATTTGTGAAATTTGATGGGTTGCTAAAATGATTTTGGCACAAACAACATCTGTACTACGTTTTTTTTTTTTTTTTTTTTTTTGCCATTTTAAATTTTTTTGCCAATCGTGCCAATCAGAACAGGAAATGAAACTCCTCCCTTTAATAATTATAATCATACATTTATTTAACAAATATTATAAAAACATAAATGTAACAAAAAAAACCCATCTCAGAACACAAAAAAAGTTCATTCCAGTGGTGTATAAAAGCAACCATAACAGCCACATTAAAACATTTATCATAAAAAAAGATCGCAAAAAGGGGGGAGGGATAGGATATGGAATTTTTCCCAAATTATGAATAAAAGTAATATGATATAATGCTTAGCATACAATTAAGGGAAACCAACGGCCGCCAGCGGCATCTTAATATTTAAATCGATATCTCATTTTCGAATTTCTAACTTCTTTTCAATAAAAGTCTACAGTTATTCCTTTTCAGTATATTTTTATAGCGTTGCAATGATATTTGAAACCTTGCAAGATAATTCCACATTTAAAAAAATGACTAATATGTTTCTTTTAATAAATATTCAAGAAAACTTTAAAATTAATTTAGTCTTCAGAATTTAAATTTTATGATTTATTAAATTAACTGTTTTCACATTTTTTTAATAATATACTAAAATATGCGTTAAAATTTTTAATATAAAATTACTTAAACTCACAATATAAAAAAACACTATGCATATTAATATATTGATAAAATTTTAATTTTCACACGTGCTATCAAAATATATATATATTTTTTTGAAGTAGCGTTGTTTTTGAAAAGTTTATTCCTGCTTAATACAAGCTACTTCTTTTATATCGATAAAAATTCAGTTATCACAGTTTATTATATATCTGCTCGTAGTGTATCTTTTTTCAGCTGAGAGACAATCTGTTTTACTTCTAAAGTTTAACTTTTCTTGAAATTTGATTATGTATATCTTCACTAAATTGAAAAAAAGAAAAAGATCGATTTTTCAAATATAATCTTTTTTTGTGTGTCAGTATTGAATACAAAAATCAGATTAAAATAATAGAATACAACCTGTGCCTACTTTTCAAAATATCGAACTTAATTTAAATTTAAAATATTTCCTTATTAAAAATTTTCAAAAAATTCGTTTTTCATTATTTTTAATTATCAATGTTTTGGTAAATATCATCTGCATTCATTTATGTGTAGAAAAGCATTATAAAGATATGTCTTCGTTTCCATTGTAATTTATTCTTTTTATTTCATGTTTTTGGCAGCAATTCTCTGTATTGCTTTTAAGTTTGTGTTCTTATTCGAATGAAAAAAGATGATAGAATGTGTTAAACCGCGTGTGGCTCGCTTTATGATGTAAAATAAAAACGCAAGATTACAGTCTACTTTGTTGTGCCTAATTGTAAGAACCAGCGTGTGATATATTTCGTATTAGTTTAAAAACGCTACGAACGATCAATTCCCACTGAATTTGTTATACTGAAAGAAATTTCAGTGTAATAAGATTAGAAGCTACGCCTCGTTCATTATTAGTCTAGGAAGCAGTTGGAGATGGACGGGATGATCAACCGCCGCGGAAGCTGCCAAATTTCGACCGCGGTCTCTACCTGCGTCTCGAATAATCCGACTCTCTAGAAAAATGTGGGGGAAAAAAAAAACGAACACATTTTTATGGAAAATTACCCAAATTAAAGATATAAATTATATGAAATTATAAATATATATATAAATAATTTTTTTTACGTTTATACATTATATATTTATACATGTATATCTCTACTTATATTTACCTATATACAAAAAGTTATATAAAATGTATATACATTTATATAAGCATCGTATATATTTTTATGAAAAGCGGAAAGGGTAGGCCTGGGGCGAAGAAGCTAACGAATGACCGAAGCTACGTCTCACTCATTATTAATTATAGAAGTGGCTGGAGGTAGCCAGACGGGAGGGTCAACCCCCTCGGGCGTGTCCAAATTTCCCTCCGCGACCGCTACCTAAGTCCGGAAATATATCAGAATCTTTAGAAAAACGGAAAAATGATACCGGACACATTGTCAATCAAAATTACGCAAATTAAAAACACTGAAAAGCGGCAAGTGTGGACCTGGGACGATGAAGTTACCGAACAGCCGAAGCTACGTCACGTTCGTTAATAGTCGCGGAGGCTGTTGGAAGCGTGTGGGAGGGTTAACCGACGCGGGAGCGTCCTAATTTCGACCGCGATCGCTAAACGACGTTCCGAATAATCCGACTCTCTAGAAGAATAAAGGAAAATGAAAAAAAATTACACCGGACATATTTTTATGGAAAGTTACGCAAATTAAAGAAACTGAAATGCGATAAGCGTAGGCCAGGGTCGAAGAAGCTACCGAACGACCGAAACTATGTCTCATTCATTATTAGTCTTAGAGGCGGTTGGAGGTGTTCGGGAGGGTCAACCCCCGTGGAAGTGGCCAAATTTAGTTTTTAGCGACCCCTACCTAACTCCAGAAAAATATCAAAATATTTAAATAAATGGAAAAAAGGGAAAAAAATAAAAAAAAATTATATTAGACAAATTTTTAATCAAAATTACACAAATTAAAGACACTGAAAAGTGAGAAATATGGACCTGCAATGATAAAGCTACCGAACGACCGAAGCTACGTTTCGCTCATTATTAGTCTAGGAAGTGGTTGGAGGTGGACCGCCGCGGAAACCGCTAACTTTCGATCGCGGTCGCTAACTAAGTCCCGAATGATGCCCCCTTCAACTCTCTAGATGAACGGAGGAAAATGAAAAAAAGATACTGGACACATTTTTATGGAAAATTATGCAAATTAAAGAAACTGAAAATCGGGAAGGGTAGTCCTGGGGTGAAAAAGCTACCGAACGACCGAAGCTATGTCTTACTCATCTTACTCTAATCTAGGAGGCGGTTGGAAGTTGGCGGGATGATCAACCACCGCGGATATGGCAAAATTTCGACCGCGGTCGCTACCTGCGATTCGAATAATCCGACTGTCTAGAAGAATGGGAAAAAAAGATACAATACACATTTTTAAGCAAAATTACACAAATTAAAGTCACCGAAAAACGGGAAGTGTAGACCTGGGACGACGAAGTTACCGAACGACCGAAGTTACGTCTCGCTCGTTATTAGTCGCGGGGGCGGTTAGAGGTGGGTGGGACGGTCAACCGCCGCGGGAGTGGCCAAATACACTGTAAAAAATAAATGTGTAAATTGGCTAATTTTACACACATATATGTGTAATTTTGTAAAATTACACACCTGTAATAAATATTACACATTTTTTTCGGAAATTTACCTGTTTTTGTGTGTATTTAGCGTCTGAAAGTAAGTGTGTAATTTGTTATCACTTGATAAACTCAGACAAGTGAGTAAATTCCGAAAAATGCCTGAATTTACACGAATTGGAGTGTTATTCTAATTTAAGCATAATAATGTTTACTCAGTGAAGTGTGTAAATTTCTAAAATCACCCACTTGTTTTAAAATTTACACATTTCGTACAAAAAAATTGCCTGTTTTTATGTGTATTTTGTTTATTAGAATGAGTACGTAAGTTTTTATCAGTTAATAGACACACAGAAGTGTGTAAATGTTAAAGATTACGTGTATTTACGCGAATTGGAGTGTTTTACATAATTATAAATATGTAAATTTTAAAAGACAGTTTATAAATGTATTAGAAGACTTTCTGACAAAACTGAAAAGTGTTTATGCATTCGTTTTGTCTGTCCATCTGTCCGCGCTCTAACTCTCCTAAATATACTCAAATTTCCATGAAAATTTTAGATGTTATTGATGTTCACGTTAGCACAAACCCTACGGAAAATGAAGTTTCTATCATGATTAATTTATTTACAGGGATAGTCAAAATTTACCATTACATTACGGCCTATGGGAAAAAAATAGTTTCGAATGAGTTTTAAAGGTGTAACACTCTGCCAAACATATTTAAATTTATATGTGTTTGCAAAGTACGTTAAAATATGTATTTAAAAAATGCAGTATAAATGATAGTTATTATTCATTTACAGGGCCACACGAAAGAATTCCATTATGCAAGAACAAAAGGGCGGGGGATTATTTGCGAGATATTTTTATAATATTAAACGACTTCGTGTACAATAAAATTGATATGGTGATACGCTGAGTCATAAAATGAAGTGCATAGCATTTACAGGGAGATACAAAAGATTTCAAATAGTATATTCTATTTGAAGTACTGTGTATTATCGATGATGGTTGATGGATGGATGAAATGCATTTTTAATTATGATATGCGTTTTTAAGTTTCCCTAAATATATGCATATAACATAGTGTGTATAAATTCTATAATTTATATACAAGGTTACACAAAAAAAACTCGTAAAGGTTACTGAATACGAGCGTAATTTATTAAAAGGTGGTTTTTAAATAAGTTATACATTTTTATGTTGAACCGCTTACTCAGAAATGTTTGTAGAATATAGATAAAATGATATACAGGATCATGTAAAGTACTGGATACGTGGTCACAATTCGATGATAACTTCTGGAAATGTTATTTAAGAAGTTTTAAGAGTGTTTTAGTTTAAAACAGATTTTAGGTAAATATTGGACTGTAATACAGGTACTAGGTAAACTACAGAGCTGATCAAAAGTATTCAAGTACGTTTTTATCCATTAGTATGAATTACTAATAAATAAATTTAACGAAAATTTAGCGTTTTCTTGCTTAACTAAATTTTCTTATTATATAGTATATATATCAACAGACAGATTAAATACAGGGCTGTTCAAAAATATTGAAATACATATTTGGCTATGGACATTAACACGTTATTTTCCTAAATAATGAAGTTTTGTTAAAGATTTCAGGAAGTGTTGGAAAGTGTTTCGTAATCTATCCTTAACGCATAATTTTTCTTTCTTGTTAATTGAGATATGAGTTTTTATATTGATTTTTGCATATTGCGTTCTGTGTACAAATGCTGTAGATCATGTACAGGGTAACACAGCAGAAAGTGCACAGATTACAGTACATGAACGGAAGAAGCTTAAAGGTGGTTTTAAAATAAATTCTACATTTTTTTCACAGAATTGCATTTAATAAGCTAAGATATATATGGAGAAAAATGATATACAGGACCACCGAAAGAATTTGATACATGGCTGCCTATGTATGATAACCTCTGGAAATGTAAGTTCACTAAATTTAAACGTGTTTTTGTTTTAATTAAATCATATCTAAATAGTGGCATAACCTTATGCAAAAATAGTAGACAAAATACAGAGCTGTACAAAAGAATTAAAATTTGCTATCGTCTTTTGCTTATAAAATTCTAAAAGTCAAATTTCAACCTATTAGTCGTTTTAATACTTTACAACATTGTTGAAAATGCTTAAGAATACGGCTTGTTTGTCCGTATTCTAACTTGCGTTAATAGTTGGATTGCTCTGTAATTGATACATGTATTAAGGCAATATTTTAATTCATAACCCAAATTATGACGAATGCAATATAATAATTTATAAAAAAGAAACTCTACAATTCATTTTAACAGGAAACTTTTTGAAATTTAATAAAAACAAAAGTGAAATGCATAAAAAAATTTTTAAACTGAAAATTTTAATTAGAGCCACTTTTAGGAAAATAACGTGTGTTTAACTTCCAACTCTAGCATTGTATAAATAAACGGAAAACATCTGCGTTGCGCGGCAATAAATTCACTTGCAGACGATCAAAACAGTTGGTCTTTGGAATAAAGAACGTTGTTTGCTCATATATATTGTTCTTTCATAAACGTCTATAGTTCGCATGAATTTTAAAACTTTTAAGAAAATGTTACAAGAATGCGGCCAAAGGATATTTTACATGACAGTCCGAAAAAGGTACAGTGTCAGTAATGTAGTTAAAAAAGAGCTCATTAATGTCATTGTACTGTATTCGGACATAATTCTACGAAAGAATCTACGTATTTCTATTTGGATTATCCCAATTTAACACAGAGGAAGGTCATAAGAAATAGGTAAGGAAAAAGTATTTTCTCAGCTTTCTCTTTTAGTTAATAGTTTTAGTTTTAGTTGATTTCACATAAACATTTTATAAAAGCAATGACTAACATTCATTTAACTTTTATCAATTCAATAAACTTTACTAAATTTTATTTTTATTTTTGTTGAAATAAAAGGCCGCATGCCAATGATTTATTCATTTAAATGGTATTTAAATCAGATTTTTTTTTCCTTTTTAAAACTATGCGGTTAAAATTACGTTTCTTTAAATTTTAAAAGTTTTGGATTTTAAAAGTAATTTAACCAATTGTTAACATAATTACTATACATGTATTATCACATCCCAATAGTTTCTACTTTAAACAGAGATTTAACTCATATATGAATCATAATCGCATTATAAAATGTATGAATATGAAATATATGATATGTACAACATGCATATGAGGTATATATAGGCTAGATGGGAAGGTAATGGACAAGCTTCAATATTTTTGGTTAATAAAAAATAATTAACAATTTAATTTATGTATATATATTTCATTAACTCCTCTCTACATGATTTAAAGTCTAAATTATTTTTTATGCTCCTAATCAAGACACAGAAAATAATATTTTAAAGTTCCATCGATTTTCAGGAAAATTTGAATGAATTTGCCAAGAGTTGTCTTCATTTAAAAAACTAATACTGTCATTTTTCTTTCCTTGCAAAATTTGTGTGCGTTTATGTTTCGTTAGAAAGAAAATTTTGAATTTTATGTACTTATGACTATTTGCAAAATTTCATTTATTTTTAAGAATTTAAGAAGCGTGTGTTACTGTTACTGAAAGCGGGGGGCGCTCAATTAAATCTAATAATTCCCATTTAAATAAAAACAATTAAGTTACAGAAATTGTTAAAAATCAATTGTATTCTGAAAAATTAACTGCATCTATTGTGCCACATCTGTAGCCGGAGACTGAGTGGCGCTCAACTTGTTAATTGTTAAAAATAGAGGGAAGTAAACGAATTTGTGCTAAAATAACTTTTTTTTCATATTTTCTTTTATCCATCTAAACCTTCCAATGTATAAATAATTTGATAACTGTAATTCCCTGACATTTAGAATTTTAAACAATGTATCTAAAATAATTAAAATTTTGATATTGTGATAGTTACAATGATTTATTTAAACAGAGAACAATTCTCAAAATATTTCATTAATTATTGCTATGCTAATTTGTTAAATTTATTTGAAGCAAATATTTTGTTTTATTAGCATGCCTTCATTAAATTCTGGCTCTAATTATTGTTATAAATTCTATTACTTTTGTGGGGTTCCATTACTGGATTCACATTCCTTATTCTTTTTTTATTGTGTGTTATAAAAAATAACCTGTATTTTTAATACACTGATAAAAATAATTTTTTCACCCCATTTTATTCTAAAAATTGCATAGTAATAATTCTAATCCCTTGTACTATTTGTGATAGTATCAGTGTTATAGTGGCTTTGGCAACAGAATCCAGCCAGAAATTACATTTTTGAAAAAAAAAAAAAACGAACATAAAAATTTCACATTATAGGCAAAATAGAGTACAGCATTCAGTTGCTGTAAGATATAAACAATTAATGACCGTTTTTAAAAATCATGTATCAAGAGTTATTATTGATTCAAATGTATAATTTCATAAATAAGAATGTAATATCTACATTCTATTATTAAGTTATTTTTTTAATAATCAAAAAATTGTTTTTAAGTTTTCTTTTACTGCTTGCATACCCTTATGTAAAATGAATTAATCCTTTCTGTCATCACGTTGTATATATGCAAACAGAAGGAGATAATATATTATAATTTCAGAAAGAAAACAGATTAATAAAAATAATGAAAATAGATTATAATAACAGAAAGATAATAGATTACAATTTGAGACGACCCTGTTTCTTGATTGAGCGTAAATAATTCTTGTTTTAAGATTACAAATCTGTTAGAAAGAAACAAGTTGGAAAATGCGCGTTAAACAAGGCAAATCAGGTGCATTTCGTACTATAAAGAAGTTAAAAAAAATCAGATCTTGGTGTAATAGTAGACAGTACTTCAGATACTGTTTAAGTATCCGAAATTTTTTCTTTCTCTTTGTAAACACTATATATCTGCTTTCTATTATAAAATAAGTAATCTTTAAAGAATCTCAGCAACATAAGCATCAATTTCATAAAATGTGAAATATTTTAATATAACTAGCAAAAGCCATGCTTTGTTTGGATTCGCGAAGCATTATTTTATAAAACAGATATTTGAAAGTAACAATATTTTTTTTATTATTATTTTTGCATCTTTATTAAACAAAAACGTTATTTTATGTTTTGGCGCATTTTAATTTTTTACTTATGATGTAAAACTGGCATAAGATATTTTCGAAGCAAACTTTTACAATTTTTTTTTTAATTTTCAACTAAAAGCTCTTTTAAAGATGTTTTTACAATTTCAAGTAGCCACTGGTGTTTTTTAATTGTTTGAAATATGCATGTTTCCAATCTTTGTAATCAACATCCGATAATCTTTGATAGCTATTTTAGAATAATATATTTGAAGAAAGCTTGAAGAAAGTTACTTCTTCAAAATCCTATTTTCTGGAAAAAACCTTTGAAATCTGCTTTCGTTGATACTATGAATTTTCAACTGTAAAACATTTTATTTTAGTTTCTTCATTTTTATACATGTTAGCGTATAAGAATTGCTGTAATTCTCTCCGCGTGGGAGAACTGTTTACCTTCTGCGAATGGCAACTCAATTAATGGAATTACCTTTTAACGAAGCGCTCTCTCATTCTCGCAGTGACGTTTTCACGAATAATTATTGTTGTGTTTGCGAACTTATTAAAGTCTTATTTTTCTATAAAATCCTTCTGATTAATGAGTCGATATTATTTAGCCACAATACGACCTTCGCAAAAATATTTATAAAGAGCTTGAACCAACAACTTCACGCAGATCTTTTAATTTTTCATTTATATAACAAATTTAAGAATTAATTTTATTTGTTTACAATTATTTTGTTGCCAGTTTACAAAAAAAAAAAAAAAAAAAAAAAAAAAAAAAAAATCCATAATACAATTCTTTTAAAATGTTTAAGTGTCATCTGTGCAAACGATTTTGCGGGATAATGAAAACATGTTTTATTTAATAAATTAATCATGATTCTATCTATAATTATTTACTCCATGATTTAAACTTTTTTTTCTGAAAATATACGCGCTTCATTTTTTATTTATTTGCTAAAATGCTTCCGTATTGGAAATGCATGTAACATAAATTAATTAAAATAATAATTTTTTTTAACGTTTTACTGTAAAAAAAAATTATATTTTGCAAATCTACAGATCATAATTTATTTTTGTGTTTAATTTGAAGTTAAAATATTGAATAGTTTTTTTGTAAAGCGTACGACAAATTGTAATTTGAGTGGACTAGTAGAGGATTCGCTTCGCTCATCCTAATTAAAACGCGTCCCAAACAATATTTCCTTCTTTATTATAATGTAATGGGATTTTTTAGTATAACCTTGTAAATTAATAAAAACTATTCTTTGCACTACAGATTATACAGAATTTATATTGTAGTATGTACTTCCTAGACGCATATCAATTTTATTATGTTCAAAAGTGTGTAACATTATTAAGATGCACTTGAAACTATTTTTCCCCATTGGTCATAATGCAAGGGAACACTTTTGACTGTCTCTATAATTGAATTATGCATCTCATTTTCATAAAAATTTAAATGACTCGATAAAATTATGCAACGGTTATGTATTTTAAATTTCAAACGATTCGGTAGTGTAGTTTTTGCGTTCTTATATGTGAACGGACAGGTAGACAGACGGACGGATTGAATAACAACTATAGGTGCTACCAATGTACATAATTACGAACGCGTACTTAGAAACACGTGAAGCAAATACGAATTTGTTCTTCATGTAATTTTATTTTGCGATTTTGAAAACCTTTTTTCGCAGTTTACACATCAAAGAATAAGGTAAATATCTATGTACACAAAAACCTATATATTTTAAATATTACACAAAAATGTGTATTTTCCATTTTACGTAGACATATGTGTAAAAACAGAATATTACACAAAAATCTGTGCATTCTGTACATAACACAAAAACATGTGTATTTTGCATATTACACAACATTGAAGGTATTTTCCTATTGTGCAAAAATATATGTAAAAAAGGAGTATTACACATATGTATGTGTAAAAATAGTGCTCAGAAATATGTGTATTTCAGTGCAATTCACACATTAAAGTGTGTATTTCAAGAGTTATCAGATAACTTTTACACATTTGGACTTATCATCAAATTACACATTAAAATGTGTATTCTGAAATCACACATTTGGCGCAATTTACACACAAATTTACACATATAGACATGTCGTTCTTGTATCATCGATTTACACATTTTTGTGTGTAAATTTACACATTTTTTTTTTAGAGTGTATTGTCCGCGACCGCTTTAGACGTTTTGAATAATCCGACTCTTTAGAAAAATGCAAAAAAAAATTATACCAGACACATTTTTCAGCAAAATTACACAAATTAAAGACAACGAAAAGCGGGAAGGGTGGGCGTGGGGCGTTGAAGCTATTGAACGCCCGAAGCTATGTCTGGCTCATTTTTAGTCTCGGTGGCGCACAGTGGGGCAAATTCCCGAAAAGCTGGCCAAAATATGAAAATATTATTCAAATTGTACGAAAATTCAAATGCAGGTGTTTTTGAGGATGCTAAGTAAGAATACAAAATTAAAATTGAAAAAAAAAATGGCGGGGTACAATATGGCGGAATAAAAATTAAAATGTCTCGAAAGTTATTCAATTTATATGCAATTTTGTGAACTTTTCAGGATGCTAATTAGGATTCAAAAATTAAATTTTAAAAATAAATAAATAAATAAAATTATCGATTAAGAGTAAAAACAATAAAATTTAAAATTTCGAGGTAAATTTAAAAGGAAATTTTCAAGAAACCAAGACATATTTAAATGAAATTTAAGTACGTTAATGGAAAGTAAAACATTAGACTATTTAATTTTTGGTATTATTAAAATAAAAAAGAAAATATATTCCAGAAATTAATCTTTAGAATCAACTGTAGTATAATAAAAAGATTCTACAGAGGTCAAGGTGTCGAAATAGTTAGCAGAACTTGTTGGCGGTATTGGAAGATCCTGTGATTCTTAGGATCAATGATTTTAATTTCTTCTACGATAATTTACCTAAACTAGAAAGGAAAGAATCTGATGACATTAAAAGACGTAAAAATATCTTTTTTTTTTCTCGCTCTGCATCATTGCGATAAATCTTCTCAATGCCTTTTGATCAGTTTGTTGCATGAATCTTGAGTATCTTATGGCATTTGACAAATTGGTAGTAATGAAGATAATGTTATTTCTTTGTCATTAATATGTACTTTGTGTACTGATATAAGCATATAGAACCAGGAGTGCAGCTCAAATCTACGAGCTATTTGTAAGGGAAAATTTTCGAAGTTTATCAAATAAATAACATGGCTACAAGAAATTACTTATGGCATAGAAACGTTTAATCAAATCTTCGTATATGCTCGTTTTGAAACACAAATAGTTGCGTTTTCAAAGAATCATTGAATTGTATTTCCATCATTCGTGCTTCCAAATCTGGGATTTAGTTTCTCGACGAGAAGTCTTGATTGTAAACGAAATATTTTTTGCATATTTTATTTTGCAATTTCAGTGTTCTTCTTTTCATGCAGAGTACGAGCTTTTCATTTTTTCTATCCAGTTGTCTGCCAGGTGTAAGGCCTCTCTAAACATCTTTGCATGTAACTTAGATATTCAGAATTCTAAATTATCTCAATCCACTTTTAATAAAAAATATCAGATTGGTAAGATGCTGTCTGACATAGGTAGCAACGTTGAGTATTACACTAATTGGTTTTTAACGACTTTTTCTTCAGTATCGATGATTATATTAAACGAAATAAGTTTATTCTGCTAGTATTTAATGCAATCCCATTCATTGACAGTTGCTTCCTTATTTCTTGAAAAAGAAAAATGTATCTTGATTGGCCCGATAAAATCAGTGAAATGAAGATCTCGATATTTTCAAATCGACGATTCATGAATTATTCGCAATATTTATGTATTCTAGTAGCATGGAAGAAAAGAAAAATATATTAGACATAATGTCATCTTCATAGCTAAATATTTGTTTAAATGTACTCAGAATAGATGTGACATCACATCCTCACTTGCAAATCAAATCCAAATTATTAATATAAGCGAAAGTGATATTCATAATGATTTTTACTCGCATTAATGAAATACGCTCAGTAGTTTGATCTAGCAAATATAGCCATTGACAAAATAATTCTTCAAATTATAATAGAACAAACAAAATTACTACCTATAAAGATAAGAAAATGTTATTCTACCGGATCAGTAATACAGAATTATTTTTATTTTTTCATTTCTAAGCTTACTTATAAAATTAATGTAATCGTATGATTATAGTACTTATTTACAATATAATAGGAAATGAACAATTATAAAATTGAATATTTCAAAAATTTGAAAAATTTTTATCAGCTAAATTATGTGAAAAGTAGTCAATTTCAAAATTTTTGAGGCGGTAGAAAAAGTGGCATTTTTACTTGTGGTTACTAAAATATGCATGAAATGCAGAAAGGCAGTTTTAGGCAGCTGGTTTTTTATGAATCACTAGACAATAGCCCAAGTTATTATTTTCATTAAATTTCGTTGCGGAACACTGTGGAACATTTAAACTTTTTGATGTTTAAAAGCAAAAAAATAAAAAAAATTTCTAAAGTTTTTTATCAAAAATGACAATGAATTTATTAATTTGTATGTGCTTAATATAAATTTTGTAAAACATGCAAATAAAGTACATACTATTATAGTGTGAATCCATTTCAAATCATCAAAATCGGATAATATTATAAAATGTAGCACGCATTTAGAGGAACTGTTGTTTTGCTGTTTTTGTTCGTTCTAAATGATACTCCTTCAAGCATCATTTTTGAAATGATGCTGCTTGTAAGGGCAAAACAAAATTTTTTTTTTAATACAGATTCTGACTCTCCAAACATTATTCTAGCCATCTGTACAGTCGAAATTCCCTAAATCGTAACTTCATTTTTCGACTTTTGGCCAGATTTTTGGGTTTTTGCCCCACTGTGTGGCGGTTGGAGGTGGGCGAAAGAGTCGACCGCTGCGGGAGTGGAAAAATTCCGTCCGTAAAATATCAGAATCCTAAGTAGAATCGAAAAAAGAAAATGAAAAAAAAATAATAGACACATTTTTAATCAAAATTATACAAATTAAAGACACTGAAAATTGGGAAGTGTGGCCCTGGGACGATGAATCTATCGAACAACCGATGTTATGTCTCATTAACTATTAGTCTTAGAGGCCGTTGGAGGTGGGTGAGAGGGTTTACCCCCGCGGGAGTGGCCAAATTTCGTCCGCGACCGCTATCTGCTATTCGAATAATCCGAATCTCTATAAAAATGGAAAAAAAAGATAGCGGACACATTTTTAAGGAAAATTACACAAAGACACCGAAAATCGGGAAAGGTGGGCGTGACGCTTGAAAGCTACTGAACGACCGAAGCTACGTCTCGCTCAATATTATTCTCATAGGCGGTTGGAGTTGGGCCAAACAGTCAAACCGCTGCGGGAGCGTTCAAATTTTGTCCGCGTCCGCTTTTTATGTCTTAAATAATTCGACTCTTAGGAAGAAGGGAAAAAAATGATACCGGACGAATTTTTTTTAAAGCAAAATTACACAAACTAAAGACACTGAAAAGTGGGAAAGGTGGGCCTGGTACAATAAAGCTAAAAAAAGACCGAACCTACGTCTCGCTCATAGTCTCATAATTATCCTTATATAAAATAATCCATTCTTACATTAGAGCTATCAATATCATTTAAATGAATTAAACACACGAAATTAATTAAATTGTTATTTTTTTTTCATTTTAAATGTAGGGCTAAATGTTTTAAGTACAATTTAATAGCATTTCAATATTTGCAACTTATTATAAATCTACTTATATATGTTACAGGCCAAACCCGATTTTAGGCCAAACCGGTCTGTCCTAACGCCCATCGGATAAACTAGTTTTTCCTAGGCCAAACCGGTCTATCCTAACGTCCATCGGATAAACTAGTTTTTCCTAGGCCAAACTGGTTTATCCTAATGCCCATCGGATAAACTAGTTTTTTCTAGGACAAACTAGTCTATCCTAAGGCCCATAGGACAAACTAGATTATCCTAGGCCAAACTAGTTTGGCCTAACTCTTATAGGATGAACTAGTTTAGACTGCTGTTTATTTGTTTGAACTAGTTTATCCTAGGCCAATCAATTTGGCGTGATTTTATTGAATTCAATGACCGCCTCAATGCCAACATTCTTGTTTGTCCTAGGCTGATCTAGTTTATCCTAGGCCAATGTAGTTTTACGTGTTTTTAGCTCACGGGCGTCAAAGCCAGAGAAATAATGGGCTCACAGGTTCTGTATATAAGTATGTACGCATGTATATACACATGATGTATCTACGTATGTACGTAACGCGATAACTCTTGATAAAAATAATGTAATTTGACATGTTTTTAACTCATAAGGCTACCAAAGCCTGAGAAGTGGTGTGCCCGTAGGTTCTGTATCTATGTATGTACGTAAGTACATAACGCAATTATTCTTCATAGAAATAATCGATTTGCATCAAACTTTCAATAAAGGATTCTTATAAGGAGCTTTTTTTATTACTTTTGGAGGTCATTGGAGAAGAATAAGTGGGTTGGGGGGGAGAAACGAGAGACTGATTCGCTTCTTCCTTAATTCAAATAAATGGGTTTCCATTTATTATTAGCATATTTTATTCAAATTTTAGATATCGGAGCATTCTCTTGAGGGGCCTCATTGATTAGTTGTGAGTGTTCATTGTTTAAGTATAAAGGGAGGGGGGAATAGGAGTAACGCTCCGTAATTTATGTAAATGCTTTTTTCACGCAGAATTTACTGATTTGCTTCAATTTTAGAAAAAAATTCATTCAGGTAAAGCGCTTCCCTAATTAGTTTTGGGGGTTAATTGAATAAAAACAACGAGAATAGCGGGGGGATCCTGCCTAATTTTGGCAAATGTGTTTTTCATGCAGAATTAACCGATTTGCTGCAAATCTTGGATTTCTTCATTCTAATGAAGCGCTTCACTGACTAATTTTGATTGTTCTTCGGTTAAATATAAGGGGAAAACTTACAATTTATTTATTTCCTTAAATTAGATATATTGGCTATAACACAGAATTATCCAATTTGCTCAAAACTTTGGAATGAATCCATTTGACCAGGTGCTTCTTTAATTAATTTGAGTTTTTCATTTGTTTAAGTATAATGGGGTAGTGGACGTTTTATCGCCTTCCTAAAATTAGATAAATAGGTTATTATGCAAATTTATCCGATTTGCTGTAAATTTTGAATATAGTTTTTAAAAGCGAATCCCTGAATTGTTTTGAGGGTTTAATGATTAAGTATAAAGGGAGGAATGGGGGATTACCCTCCTTAAATCAGATGAATAGTTTTTTCAGCAGAATTATCTGATTTGCTTCAAATTTTGGATAATTGTTTAATTTTATAAAGCATATCTGTGATTAGTTTTGGGGGTTCAATGGTTAAGTAAAATTAGGGGAAATAGCATTAAATAGGAAAAAGTAATCCAACTTACTTTATTTTTCGAGGGTGTTATTCTTTAAAAAAATAAGGCTGTAATACACAATTGATGTAAACAGCCTGTGAATGCAAAGCCATCTCTTTAATTGGGCAATATCCTTTTAATATTCATCCCAACTACTGCTCCATAGCTAACCTTGTGCAAAGTGGTTTTGTTTCACCCTTATATAATGTATTTTATTCGAAGGATTATAGAATACTGTCAGAGGTTTTTACAAGGGCCGGAATTTCCAGGCCAGGGCCCCGCCTGACCGGGCCGCCAGGCCTCTAAATTATGTTGTGTTACCTACATTGCCCTTTCTTTTAGAGTTGTGGATTTTTATTCTTTAAGTCTAAAATTTAGACTTAAACAATAAACATCCACAACTAATCACGGAGGCGCCTTGTCACAATGATCCTATATCTAAAATTTAAAAGGAAAACTGATAATTCTGCATGATAAATTCATTTCTCTAAATTAAAGGTGAAGGATTAACCTCCCGTTCGCCCCCCTTTATTCGTATCCAATGAATTCCCAAAATTAATGAGAAAAGTACCTTACCAGAATGAACCTACATCCAAAATTTGAACCAAATCGGATATCTCTATCAAGAGTTATCGCGTTACGTACATACGTACGTACATACGTACATACATGCGTACATACATGCGTACATACATACAGGACTTGTGAGCCCATTATTTCTCTGGCTTTGACGCCCGTGAGCTAAAAACACGTAAAACTACATTGGCCTAGGATAAATTAGATCGGCCTAGGACAAACAAGAATGTTGGCGCTGAGGCGGTCATTAAATTCAATAAAATCACGCCAAATTGAATTGGCCTAGGATAAACTAGTTCAAACCAATAAACAGCAGTCTAAACTAGTTTATCCTATAAGAGTTAGGCCAAACAAGTTTGGCCTAGGAAAATTTAGTTTGTCCTATGGGCCTTAGGATAGACTAGTTTGGCCTAGGAAAAACTAGTTTATCCGATGAGTGTTAGGATAGACCGGTTTGGCCTAGGAAAAATTAGTTTATCCGATGGGCGTTAGGATAGACTGGTTTGGCCTAGGCCAATCTAGTTTGGCCTAAAATCGGATTTGGCCTGTAACATATATATAAAATACAAACGACAATTTCGTGTTTTCCGGCTACTCCTCCAATTCTACTGAAGGGATTTTGTAGTAACTTATGTCGTTAGATAGATATTTTTTCAAGAAAGGTTTTTGTATATGTTACAGGCGAAACCCGATTTTAGGCCAAACTAGACTGGCCTAGGCCAAACCGGTCTATCCTAACGCCCATCGGATAAACTAGTTTTTCCTAGGCCAAACCGGTCTGTCCTAACGCCCATCGGATAAATTTTTTTTTCCTAGGCCAAACCGGTTTATCCTAACGCCCATCGGATAAACTAGTTTTCCCTAGGCCAAATTAGTCTATCCCAAGCCCCATAGGACAAACTAGATTTTCCTAGGCCAAACTAATTTGGCCTAACTCTTATAGGCTAAACTAGTTTAGACTGCTGTTTTTTGGTCTGAACTTGTTTATCCTAGGCCAATTCAATTTGGCGGGATTCAATACCGCCTCAACGCCAACATTCTTGTTTGTCCTAGGCTGATCTAGTTTATCCTAGGCCAATGTATTTTTACGTGTTTTTAGCTCACGGGCATCAAAGCCAGAGAACTAATGGGCTCTCTGGTACTGTATGTATGTATGTACGCATGTATGTACGTATGTACGTACGTCTGTGCGCAACGCGATAACTCTTGATAGAAATAAAGTATTTGACGTGTTTTTATCTCATCAGGTTACCAAAGCCTGAGAACTAATGCGCCCGTAGTTCAGTATCTATGTAAGTACGTAATGCAATAATTGTTGATAGAAATACTCGATTCGCATCAAACTTTCAATGTAGATTTATTCTTATGAGGAGCTTTTCTGATTAATTTTGGGAGGTCATTAGAGACGAATAAGGAGGGGGGGGGACGAGAGGCTGATTCACCCCTTCCTTAATTCAAATAAATGGGTTTCCATGCATTTTAGCATATTTTATTCAAATTTTAGATATAGATGCATTCTCTTGAGGTGCCTCCATGATTAGTTTTGGGTGTTCATTGTTTAAGCATAAAGGGAGGGAAGAATAGGGGTAACGTCGCATAATTTATGTAAATGCTTTTTTCACGCAGAATTTGCTGATTTTCTTCTATTTTAGAAATTAATTCATCCTGTAAAAAACGCTTCCCTAATTATTTTTGGGGGTTTATTGAATAAGAACAACGGGAAGAACGGGGGATCCCGCCTAATTATGGCAAATGGGTTTTTCATGCAGAATTAACCGATTTGCTGCAGATCTTGGATTTGTTTATTCTAATAAAGCGCTTTACTGATTAATTTTGGTGGTTCTTCGGTTAAATATAAGGGGGAAACTTACAATTTATTTCCTTCCTTAAATTAGATAAATTGTTTATAATACAGTATTATCCAATGTGCTTAAAATTTTGGACATGCATTCATTTGATCAGGTGCTTCTTTAATTAATTTGGGTGTTTTGTTTTGGTTAAGTATAATGTGGTAGTGGACATTTTATCGCCTTCCTTAAATTAGATAAATGGGTTTTTATGCAGATTTATCCGATTTGCCGTACATTTTGAATATAGTTTTTTTCTTTATAAGGTGAATCCCTGAATTGTTTTGAGGTTTCAATGATTAAGTATAAATATATGATAGGGGATTACCCTTCTTAAATCAGATGAATGGTTTTTTGAGCAGAATTATCTGATTTGCTTCAAATTTTGGATAATTGTTTCATTTTATAAAGCGCATCTGTGATTAGTTTTAAGGGTTCAATGGTTAAGTATAATTGGGGTAAATGGTAAAAAGTAATCCAACTTAATTCATTTTTCGAGGGTGTTATTCTTTAAAAAAATACGACCGTAATACACAATTAGCGTAAATAGCCTGTAAATGCAAAGCCATCAGTTTAATTGGGCAATATTATTTTTAATATTAATCCAGACTATTGCTCCATAGCTAACCTTGTGCAAAGTGGTTTTGTCATCACCTTTATATAATGTATTTTATTCGAATGGTTGTAGAATACTGTCAGAGGTTTGCACGGGCCAGAATTTGGAGGCCCGGGCCCAGCCCTTCCCGAAGGAAAGTTATTTTGCCATGACCCAGTGTAAAAATTAAAAATTCAGCCCGAGCCCTGCCTGTACAAAAATCAGTTAAAAGAGATTTAGTCCGGCTCAATCTGGTCCTACTCAATTTCTTGAAAAAATTGAGATTTTACTTAACTACAATTAGGATTCATTTAAAAAATACTGCATACATATTTATTGGATAAATTTACAATGTATTTTTAAATTACGATGCGTTCACAGAATTGTAAATATACAATGTACTATTCATTCTTAAGATTTTTAAACCTTTCAATATTCAAATAGGGATTCATTAAATTCATTAATGTAGTTTAAAACAAAAGAAAAAAAAGGAGAATTATAAACATCTTAACTATTGAATCTGTTCAGTAAAAGTAGATTTGTGAATATGTTTCTCTGTCATTCCTTAAGGCTTTTCTTAAATCCAAAAGAGCTACATCCTAACAAATTTAAGAATTTTTTTTTTCAGAAATGCATAAGATTAACAGGCATTCTCACTCAGAAAATATGTAATCGAATGTCGTTATCCATTTTTTTTATAAAAACAATGTATCTTTGAGAAAATACTATTAAAGGTATACGTTTTGAATCTTATTTCCGCTTACGACTTTACGGGAAAAAAAACTTGACGCCGTGACAAGAATAGCTTATATGTCGACAGGTAATTAATTTCTCAAAAATAGAACCAAATTATGTTCAGTTCCGATCTGGCTCGAATATGCAATAATAATAATAATAATAACAATAATAACAATAATAATAATAATAATAATAATAATAATAATAATAATAATAATAATAATAATAAATGCAAGTCTGATTTCAGTTGGCACGAGTCTGCAGAAAAAAGTAAAATAAGCAAACACCATGTCCAATGCATCATGTCTCTATGGTGGAGATATTAAATTTCTGTATTGATGTTATAAGCAATGAATCTTTACACATATTTATACTTATTCTTGTGAAAGACATGTTTTTTACCGGCCAAACCTAATATCGAGTCAAATTAGATTAGACTAAGCCAAATCATTTTATCATAACGCCGATTGGATGAACTAGTTTTTCCTACGCCAAACTTGTTTATCTACAGTCCATAGGATAAACTAGTTTTTCCTACGCAAGAGGGTAATCCTTCATTATTTCCTTCATACTTAACCATTAAACCCTCAAAACTATTCAGAGAATCTCTTTATCAGAAAGAATCTGTATCTAAAAAAGTTGAAATACATTCATCAATTCTGCGTCAAAAAACATTTATCTAAATTATGTTGTTTTATCTACATTGCCCTTTATTTTAGACTTAAAAAATAAACATCCACAACTAATCACGGAAGCGCCTTGTCGCAATGATCATATATCTAAAATTTTAAATGAAAACTGATAATTCTGCATGATAAATCCATTTCTCAAAATTAACGGTGGGAGATTAGCCTCCCGTCCCCCCCCCCTTTTATTCTTAACCAATGAATTTCCAAAATTAATCAGAAAAGTACCTTATCAGAATGAACGTGCATCCAAAATTTGATGCAAATCGGATATCTATATCAAGAGTCATCGTGTTACGTACATACGTGCGCACATACGTACATACATGCGTACATACATACGTACCTGCATATACAGAACCTGTGAGCCCATTATTTCTCTGGCTTTTACGCCCGTAAGCTAAAAATACGTAAAACTACATTGGCCTAGGATAAACTAGATCAGCCTAGGACAAACAAGAATGTTGGCGTTGAGGCGGTCATTGAATTCAATAAAATCACGCCAAATTGAATTGGCCTAGGATAAACTAGTTCAGACCAATAAACAGCAGTCTAAACTAGTTTATCCTAAAAGAGTTAGGCCAAACTAGTTTGGCCTAGGAAAATCTAGTTTGTCCTATGAGGCTTAGAATAGACTAGTTTGGCCTAGGAAAAACCAGTTTGTCCGATGGGCGTTAGGATAGACCGATTTGGCCTAGGAAAAACTAGTTTATCCGATGGGCGTTAGGATAGACCGGTTTGGCCTAGGAAAAACTAGTTTATCCAATGGGTGTTATGATAGACTGGTTTGGCCTAGGCCAATCTAGTTTGGCCTAAAATCGGGTTTAGCCTGTAACATATATAGTACATTGTTCTACGTATATTAGTTATAAAGTTATGACGGAAAGTTCTTTTATTTTCGACAAAAGGGTTACCATTTGGCATATTTTTTTCATTTGGCGCGGCATATTAAACTATCTTTGTTAAAGAATTGAAATGTTTATATTAATAAGAATTGAAGAAAGAAAACCGAACATTTCTAAAGATAGAATAAAATAAACATTACTAATTTTATTTAATATACAAATAAGAAAAAAAATCAATTAGAAATAATGTAAAATATGACTATTTTATTTAAAAATAGAGGCAATTTTTATACGGCTTAAATGAAATAGTCGTTGTCAAAGTCAATTTATAGAATTCTATCAAGCGGCAGTTATGTCATATATGCATTACATTGACGCGAAATTTCTTCTGATGCCAGTGTCATTATATGCATCAAGGTACTTAATTGGCGCCAAAGTATCTTTATTTTGCTTGATATGTATGTTGTGGTTTAGTTATTAATAAATTGTTTACTTACTTTTTTCTTTTTTTTAAATTATGTAAATTGTTTTGTTCTACAGTTATTAATTGAACTTTTTTTTATTTATTCTTATTATTCCCTTTTTAAAAATATGTATGTAACTGGTATTAGAAAACAAGTTTTTCGCCAAATTGCTGTCCAAAAAAGATTATGCCAATGTTGTGCGTATATGACCTCTGTGGCCTTCAACAGAGCATTTTTATTAAAATAATTTAAAAATTAAGATGAAGAAAATTCTATAATCGGAATACAAGTCTGATTAATTCAGTTATGCGAGATTGCTTTGGTACAAAATTAACTACAGTTGTTGTAACTATAATCGTAAATCACAACATTCGGGCATTAAAATATCTTTAAATTTAAGTCATTCTGACTCAATTACGGCTTTAATTGAGCAGAGATATTTAAAAATAACATTCTGTTTCATAATTTTTTAATGATCAATATTGTTATGACGTTACATATGTCTACTTTTACTTTAAACATAAAATGCAAATTGATATTTTGTTCCGGTTGTTGATAACCCGAGTCCTGCTCAAAGCATTTTCATGGAATAATTTTTTTGGAAGCACCTAGCATGTTTCATGTTGTTTTATGTTAGTTATTTATCGAATAATGGGAGAAAGTTCCATAATTAGTAAAACCCATTTGTAGAATATTATTCATTTTAAAAAAATCTACTACACGTATTTTGAAGGAACTTGCATTATAAGTTAGATAATTTTTCACGGGTGGTTTTAGTATATTGCATATGTAATTATTAGTACATTGCATAATATACAATGTTGAATTATAGAGATAGTCAGTTATTTTGAAATAAATTTTTATAAACACGTAAACCCGATTATGAAAGATTAGTCTTTATAAAAACTATTAACAGATGCATTTTTATGAGGCTTATATTGTTAGTTAGACAAATTTTCAATGACAGTTTTTGTAAATTGCATAGGGCTATGTCGTTCTACAACAAAGTCTACTATAAAAAAAAAAATCAAAGATCCATTTGGATAGGCAGACCAGCGTAGCGGGCGAAGCCTGCTAGTAGTTCAATAAAAGTTTAAAAAGTGATTATTACACAGAATTTAATAAATATTAAAGAAAAAAATACTCCTGTCTTCAGAATTTAAATTAGATGGTTTATTAAACTAACTGCAATGAAATTTTAATAGTTATACACTGAAGTATGATTTAAAATTGTTTACAGAAAAAAATTAAAATGCACGTTTAAAAAATACGATACATATTAAATATATTTATATGTTTTTCATTTTCAAACTGTACTGTCAAAATATTTGTTTTCCTGTTATGAAGTTACGTCATTTGTTAAAAATTTATTCCTACTTAATACAAGCGACTTCTTTCATATTGATAAAAATTCTATTATCACAGCTTGTTATTGATCTGCTCGCAGTGTATCTTTTTCGGCTTATAAACAATCCGCTTTACTTCCATTATGCTTCTGAAGTTTAACTTTTCTTAAAATTTGATTCTGTTAATCTTTACGAAATTGAAAAATGGGAAAATATTCCTAAAGTAGAAAAAGATGGATGAAATTGCTTTCGAAATATAATCTTATTTTTTATATCAATATTGAATACGAAAATCAAATTTAAAAAAATGGAGTAAAATATGCGGATAGTTTTGAAAATATTAAACTGTATTTATTATTTCAAATATTCATAAATTAAAGTTCTCAAAGCATTATTTTTTGATCATTTTTCTGTCGTTTCTTAAATATCTATATATTAAAAGGAAAGCCAGAAAAAGTCAGCAGTTTTTTTTTTCGTCTCTACGCATCGACATTTGCGCCGGTGTCTGAGAACGTGAACCAATCAGAGAAGAGTACTTACTCTCTGAAAACACATACTTGATATTTCCAGCTTCCAGCCAGCAAGCGGTAAATATGGGGAAGTATTTCTTTTTCTATTTATAATTTTATTGTTCTTGGTTAATATAATGATCTTCATTTTTTGGAAAAACATTTTTTTTTCCGTTTCTCACTTTATGTAAGTTATTTTATTTCCATTTCTATTCCATTTTTTAGCCGGCAAACATAGTTTAGGCTTAATGTAGCTTAAACGATTTTTTTTTCGACAGTTTTCGATGAAATTGAAACATTCAATAGTTAATGATTACAGTTTTTATTTATTTTCTTGCCGATTAAGCATTTTCCAAATTGTAATTTTCAAATTTGTATTAAGTATGTGTAAAAAAACCAGGTTAGATATCACGTTTTTTTTTTGTTTGTTTGTTTTGTTTTTTGTAGGGAGAAAAAAGCAGGGATTTTTGACCGATGTTATTGACTTTATGGATATAAACATATTCGCAAATCATTATTTATTTTGTGCTTCATTTTCTTATAATACTCATGTCTAATGCGATATCTGTATAACATCTGTGATTTTTTTTCCCCCTTAAAATTTCATTTTTGAGCTAACTCATAATGTTTAGGAAGTATTTACATTACATTATTTTCGCCGAAGAATAGTGAATTGCATATGAAATGAAAAAAAGCCCAGTTTTAAACAGCTTTTGTAAATCATTAATATTTATTTAATGTTTAACTTTTTTTGTCTTGAGTTGACTCGAAGTTCCCTTTAAAAACAAAAACAAAAACAAAAAAAAATATCCTTTTTTTTAATAGTGTTCCTGTGATGAAATTTGCTGAGGTTTTTTTTTGGGGGGGGGGGAGGGGGACAGAGAGGAGAATATTTTGATGAAATTTGCTATGTATATATATATTATATATATATATATATATATATATATATATATATATATATATATATATATATATATATATATATATATACATATATATTTTCAATCTCTTGATATCTCAACAATGTTTTTCCAAAAATATGAAGATCATTATAATCAACGAAGAAAAATAAAATTATCACAAGAGATCCCTCTTTTTGCATAGCATTCATTCGTGATAATGCAGACCTTATGTACCATATTTACTGCTAGCTCTTTTTTATTATTATTATTATTTGGCAAAATTTGCATTTTTTGTAGTACCTAGACAAATTTTATGTATTTTCATGATCTTTTGACAAAATTCATGTCTTTTATGAAACTAGGAAAACAATATTTGTTTTCTCAGGGATTTTTGGTGAAATTTGGCGTTTTTTCTCGCTGTGTTTGGATGTAACTTGCTGTTTTATTGAATTTATCCTTCTTCGTGACTTTTTTTTTTTGTTTAAATTTTCGTTTTTTTTGTTATTTTCAGAAATTTGTCATTTTTTTCACTTCTCTTTTGCAAAATTTACCTTTTTTGTGATCTTTTGATGAAATGTGCCTCTTTTTTTCATCTTTTGACAAAATGTGTTTTTTTCTCACAATCTGTTTACCAGTATTTGCGTTTTTTGAAGTACCTAGACAAATTTTATATATTTTCACGATCTTTTGATGAAATTCATGTCTTTTATGATACCAGGAAAAAAATAATTGTTTTCTCAGGGATTTTCTGTGAAATTTGTCGTTTTTTCTCGCTGTCTTTCGATGTAATTTGCCGTTTTATTGAATTTATTCTTTTTTGTGAAATATTTCGTTTTTTTTTTGTTATTTTCAGAAATTTGTCATTTTTTTTCACTTCTTTTTTGCAAAATTTACCTTTTTTGTGATCTTTTGATGAAATGTGCCTCTATTTTTCATCTTTTGACAAAATGTGTTTTTTTCTCACAATCTGTTTACCAGTATTTGCGTTTTTTGAAGTACCTAGACAAATTTTATGTATTTTCACGATCTTTTGATGAAATTCATGTCTTTTATGATACCAGGAAAAAAATATTTGTTTTCTCAGGGATTTTTGGTGAAATTTGGCGTTTTTTCTCGCTGTCTTTCGATGTAATTTGCCGTTTTATTGAATTTATCCTTTTTCGTGACTTTTTTTTGTGAAATTTTTCGTTTTTTTTTTTGTTATTTTCAGAAATTTGTAATTATTTTCACTTCTCTTTTGCAAAATTTACCTTTTTTGTAATCTTTTTATGAAATGTGCCTCTTTTTTTCATCTTTTGACAAAATGTGTTTTTTTCTCACAATCTGTTTACCAGTATTTGCGTTTTTTGAATTACCTATACAAATTTTATGTATTTTCACGATCTTTTGATGAAATTCATGTCTTTTATGATACCAGGAAAAAAATATTTGTTTTCTCAGGGATTTTTGGTGAAATTTGGCGTTTTTTCTCGCTGTCTTTCGATGTAATTTGCCGTTTTATTGAATTTATCCTTTTTCGTGACTTTTTTTTGTGAAATTTTTCGTTTTTTTTTTTGTTATTTTCAGAAATTTGTAATTATTTTCACTTCTCTTTTGCAAAATTTACCTTTTTTGTAATCTTTTTATGAAATGTGCCTCTTTTTTTCATCTTTTGACAAAATGTGTTTTTTTCTCACAATCTGTTTACCAGTATTTGCGTTTTTTGAAGTACCTAGACAAATTTTATGTATTTTCACGATCTTTTGATGAAATTCATGTCTTTTATGATACCAGGAAAAAAATAATTGTTTTCTCAGGGATTTTCTGTGAAATTTGTCGTTTTTTCTCGCTGTCTTTCGATGTAATTTGCCGTTTTATTGAATTTATTCTTTTTTGTGAAATATTTCGTTTTTTTTTTGTTATTTTCAGAAATTTGTCATTTTTTTCAGTTTTTTTTTTTTTTTTTTTTGCAAAATTTACCTTTTTTGTGATCTTTTGATGAAATGTGCCTCTTTTTTTCATCTTTTGACAAAATGTGTTGTTTTCTCACAATCTGTTTACCAATATTTGCGTTTTTTTTTTTTTTTTTTTTTTTTTTTGAAGTACCTAGACAAATTTAAAGTATTTTCAAGATCTTTTGATGAAATTCACATGTTTTATGGTACCAGGACAAAATTATTTGTTTTCTCAGGGATTTTTGGTGAAATTTGTCATTTTTTTCTCGCTATCTTTTGATGTAATTTGCGGTTTATCGAATTTATGCTTTTTAGTTAAATTTGTCATTTTTTTCGTTATTTTCAGAAATTTGTCATATTTTCGCTTTTTTTCTTTGCAAAAATTACCTGTTTTGCGATCTTTTGATAAAATGTGCCTCTTTTTTCATCTTTTGACAAAATGTGCTGTTTTCTCACAATCTGTTTACCAATATTTGCATTTTTTTGAAGTACCTAGACAAATTTAAAGTATTTTCAAGATCTTTTGATGAAATTCACATGTTTTATGGTACTAGGACAAAATTATTTGTTTTCTCAGGGATTTTTGGTGAAATTTGTTGCTTTTTTCTCGCTATCTATCGATGTAATTTGCCGTTTTATCAAATTTATGCTTTTTTCGTGATTTTTTTTTGTGAGATTTGTCGTTTTTTTCGTTATTTTCAGAAATGTCATATTTTCGCTTTTTTTCTTTCCAAAAATTACCTGTTTTGCGATCTTCTGATAAAATGTGCCACTTTTTTTCATCTTTTGACAAAATGTGTTGTTTTCTCACAATCTGTTTACCAATATTTGTGTTTTTTTGAAGTACCTAGACAAATTTAAAGTATTTTCAAGATCTTTTGATGAAATTCACATGTTTTATGGTACCAGGACAAAATTTTTTGTTTTCTTGGGGATTTTCGATGAAATTTTTCATTCTTTCTCGCGATCTTTCGATGTAATTTGCTTTTTTATCGAATTTATCCTTTTTTGTGATTTTTGTTTGCAAAATTGTTGTTCTTTGTTATTTTTTTAAGAAATTTGTCGTTTTTTCCACTATTTTTAGCTAAATTTACCTTTTTTTGTGATTACCTGGATAAATTTTATGTGCTTTTTGAGATCTTTGGGTGAAATTTACATCTTTTATGATAACTGGACGAAATTCGTCATCTTGAGGTCTTTCGGTAAAGTTTATCGTTTTTCTCGAGCTCTTTCGATGAAAGTTGTCGTGTTGTCATGATTTTTCGATGTAATTTGCCGTTTATTGAAGATCTTTTTGCAAAATTTATCTTTTTTGTGATTATTTGATAAAATTTGCTTTTTTTCAATCTTTTGACGAAAATTGTTGTTTACTCACAATTATTTGTCGAAATTTGTTTTTTTCTCAGTTTTTTTTCATAATATGTTTGCAAATTTGCCATTTTTTAGACGTTTTGGCAAAATTTTGATTTTTGTGCAATACTTTTGCGAAATTTGTTTTATTTGGGATAGACAATTTTTTTTTTCAGTTTTTTGACAAATTTCTTAGCAATCTTTTGAAGAAATTTGTTGTTTTTTGCAATCTGTTGACGAAATTTGCTGTTTTATTTTTCCACACGTATTTATAAAATTTCCGGACGATGTTTTTTTTTTTGGGGGGGGGGGGAGGTATTTTGATGAAATTTGCTATTTTTTGTAATTATTTGCCAAAATTTGCATTTTTTATGGTACCTAGACAAACTTTGGTTCATAGCAAATGATTTCTAGCATTTTTTTAAGTGTTTTTTTTTTGGGGGGGGGGTATTTTGACGAAATATGCTATTTTTTGTGATTATTTGTCAAAATTTGGGTTTTTTATGGTACCTAGACAAACTTTGGTACATAGCAAATGATTTCTAGCATTTTCTTAAGTGTTTTTTTTTTTTGGGGGGGGGATTTTGACAAAATTTTCAATTTTTTGTGACTATTTGCCAAAATTTGCATTTTTTATGGCACCTAGACAAACTTTGGTACATAGCAAAAGATTTCTAGCTTTTTTTTTTTTTTTAGACTTTAACAGTTGAAAAATCTTCAAACATTTTCAAGAGTCTGTAACGTGTGTCGCAGCATTGCACCAATTCTGCGCCAGGGATCATGTCATGTTGGTGTTAAGTTGGTAAATGGAAAAGCATATTGAAATTTTTAATAAATATTAATCTTAAAAAAAAATTTCTTTAAAATTTTTTTTATAGTGGCAAAATACTTTTTTTTCTTTGATTCTTTCATATTGTTGCCGTCAAGTTTTGACGGTTTTCACCTAGCCAGAATAAATATTATCATTAATTTTTTTAATATGTGAAATTTACATGTATTTTTGATTTATGAAAAGGTAATAGAAAAGTAGTTGAAAATGCAAATGTTTATTTGTTGAATGGGGTGGGTAATGTAACAACAAATTAACCACTGAGAGGATCATTGTTATAGTTGTTGCTAAATGGCAAACTATAAATTCCGTCTTATTTTGCTGCGAAGTAAGTGAAGTATGTATATTTTGTATGAAAATGAGAGATGACAGTAATTTATGATTTATTCATGTCATGTACAATTTATTGGTGTTGTATTTGTAAATGGAAAATTATCAAATGAGAGAGATTCTAATTCTATGACAGCATGTTTGAATGTAACTCGGCCAATTGCGGGTCATTTGCCTAGATGTAAAATGCAGGTTTTTCTTTTATTTATTGAAATTTTTGCTGAAGATTAGTCGTTAAAAAATCCTTTAATAGCTGGAAAATACCTTTTTTCTTTCTTCGGTGCCGTCAAGTTTTGACGGGTTCCATCTAGTGGATATTATTAATTACAATGTTTTTATGTTATCAATTCCCACTGAATTCATTAGGTTGAGACAAATTTCAGTATAATAAGACTAGTAAAAATCTCTTTTCTAAAATAATCCATTTTTTATATTATAGTTATGAATTATATTTAAATGAATAAAACCCTTTTAAATTACTATATATATATTTTTTTCATTTTAAATGCAGAGCGAAAGGTTTTCCGTACAAATACCATTTCAATACTATTTCATACTTAATAAAATATTTACATAACATCTAAGAAGTTGATTATTACACATTATTAAATGAATATTGAAGAAAAATTAAAATTTACTCCTGTCTTCAGAATTTAAATTAGATAGTTTATTAAACTAATTGCATTCAATTTTTTTGAAAATATTCAGTAAAATATGCTGTAAAATTGTTAATGGAAAATTAATGAAAAGCACCTTTTAAAAAAACACGATGCATGTTAAATATATTTATAAGATTTTCAATTTAACATGTCAAAATATTTGTCATCCTCTGTTGAACTTGCATCGTCTGTTAAAAATTGATTTATGTTTAATACAAATATTTCTTTTATATCGATAAAAATTCAGTTACCACAGTTTGCTGTTTATCTTTTCGCAGTGTATATTTTCAGTTGAGAGACAATATGCTTTATTTCCTTTCTTCGTCCAAAGCTTAAATTTTCTTAAAATTTTATTTTGTTTACCTTCATAAAATTGAAAAAAGAAAGATATTCTTGCAGTAGAAAAATACCGATGAAGTTGCTTTTGAAATATAAACTTTTTTTGTTTTTATATCAATATTGAATACGAAAATCAGATATAAAAAAGCTGAGCAAAATATATGCTAATTTTAAATAGATTAAAGAGTCATTATTTTGAAAATCAGACAAAGTTCGATAATTGTATATTTTGATTTGCTTGATTTTTTTTTATGTTGAAGCAGATCATCTTTAATGAATAATGTACAATTTTGAAACCCTAAAAAAACCCTAAACCCTTTCTTTCCTATAGAAAATGTCAATGGTCAAGTTTGTGAATGCCATTTTTCAAGAAAAGTGAAATGCCAGTATGTTTGGAGTACTATATCTCGAGCAAGCAAACTATTCCAAAATTCTTTTGACATAAATTATTAGCATAAAAACCTGCTTATTAAAATTTATTTGTTTCCATGGAGCATTATTACCTTATATTGTTATGGTGCTATGAAGAACAATCAAAATGACGTTTTGTCCATTTTCTGCACTTATTATCTTATTTAAGCAATAGTATCTCAAATTTTTCTCATAAAATTTGAAAGCGTACTACTAGGACAATCTAAAAAATATAATACTCTACTGGGATATTGTTGCTGTTAGCAGCTATAATCTGCTAAATATTTAAAATTTTAAAAATCTGGAATATTTAAATTAATGTTATCTCAAAAAATCATCATGGTTGAATAAAATAAAATATATCATGCAGTAGTTGACCATATGTACAAAAACTATGAAAAGAAAAAGAAGAGACAATATGCTTTACTTCCTTTCTTCTTCCAAAGTTTAGCATTTATTAAAATTTTATTTTGTTTATTTTTACAAAATTGAAAAAAGGGAAAATATTCTTATAGTAGAAAAACATCGATGAAGTTGCTTTTAAATATATTTTTTTTGTTTTTATGTCAATATTGAATACGAAAATCAGATTTTAAAAAGCTGGGCAAAATATATGCTAATTTTGAAAAAAAAATCAACATTTTAAAAGAGCTTGTAACATTTCAAATATTCATACATTAAAAATTTTCAAATATTCCTTTTTTGGCTATTTTAAAATAAATTCATTAATATGGATATCATTAATTACAAGGCTTATGACTATCATTTTCACACCATTATTTTTTTACATAGGTTTGATAATTTCTGAGATTTAGAACGTTTTTAGAACACATTTTACCCTCTTTTACACCTTTTAATTTTCGAAATTTTTATGAAATGTAATTAGAGATCTTTTAGAAACTTTTGAGTAACCACCATTTCCATTTCTATCTATCAATATTATTTAAATGAATTAGACGCTTTTAAAATGCTATGGTTTTTGATTTTGATTGTAGAGCGAAATATTTCCAGTACAATTTAATAGCGTTTCACTTCTATTCGATGCTTAGTATTAGTTTGATACTAAAAATTAAAATTTATTCCTTTATACAGAATTTAAATTGGATTGTTTATTATACTAACAACATTCAAATAAAAATAAAAAACAATAACATAAACATTAAAATTGTTAATAGAATATTATAGAAATGCACTTTTAAAAAGCACTATACATGCGATTATAAAATATATTTATAAAATTTCAATTTTCAAACTGTGCTGCCTACATACATGTTTTTGGATTTATGCGTATTTCGTAATATATGTTTTCGGTACGTCGTGTTTTCAAATTTTTTTATTATAATTAACACAAGTGACTTCCATTCTATCCTCTTCAGACCTGAGGTACACAAATGTGTACCTCCATTCTTTTCCTCATAAAAAATAAACTATTCGATTTTTTTTTTTTTTTTTTTTTTTTTTTGCATTTTTACTTTACTTCTATACAGTTGAGTGTTTTTTGCTTTGAAACAAAATCAGTAAATGCCAGCACTCATGAATATTACCTCATAAAATAAATATTATTTTCATCCGAGTTTCAAAAATACCTTCAAGATATTGTGGCCAAAAAAGTAAGAAATATTATTGATTATTTGACTAAAATGCTATACAATAAAAAATTTTGAGGACTTGCTTATCATTTACTTCTTTAAAGACCTTAATTTTGTTATTACGTAAATTTATATTACTGATAGTTAAACTGGTGTTTTAAGGGGATTAGAACTTTTATATAGATATTTGTAAACCTAAATTACCAGTCCCCTAATCTACTGATTTCATAATAAAGACTCTTTCTGTCATCTATGGTGTCATCTCGATTATGCAAAAGAAATAATTACATATTTGTAGGGTTATTTTACGCTCAGGTCTGAAGAGGATATAGATAAAAATTCAACTATCACAGTTTTTTATTTACCTACTCGCAGTGTACCTTTATTCAGCTGTGATACAATCTGTCTAACTTCTTTTCTTCTTCCAAAGTTTAAATTTTCTTAAAATTTGAATATGTTTATCTTCACAAAATTGAAAAAAGAATACTATTCTTATGGCAGAAAACGATCTTTGAAGTTGCTTTGGTAATATAATCTTTTTCATATCAATATTGTATAAGCAAGCCAGATTTTATAAAGCTGAGTAACATGTGTGCCCAATTGTAAGAATATTAAATATTAAACCTTTTTTAAGTTCAAACCTCATGATTTGAATTCTGGACCCGCCTGAGCCTAATATAAAATGTAACCCAATTAACAAACCATATTGGTCCAACGTTGTGCTAATATTTCACTTATTGGAAATATTGCCAATAAAACGCCAACATTGGTTAAATATTGGTATTTGACTGGAAATATTTCCAATGCATTCCCAATATTGTACAAATATTGGCGTTATATTGGAACTATTTCCAATGAATCCACAATATTGTAAAAATATTCACTGACATAATATTGGCTGCAAATATTGGCTAAATAAGGGCAAAATGTAAAGACCCCAATATCGGAGCAATATTTCATTCCAATATTGCGCTAATGTGCCAATATTGCTCCACGATGTAGCTAATATTGACCCAGTGTTATTTGGCTCCTGGGGAAAGTTAAATATGTTTTAAAAGTGATTGAAAATTATTCTTCTTATTCAAAAATTCCTTTTTCATAGAAATAAGTATTAATCCTAAATTTTTCTTCGTATCTATATTTCGTTTTCCTTAAGACAACGTTTTACAAATTTCTGAACGGAAAATTATTAAAAAAGCACTATACATATTAAATATACAACCTCTGATAATAAAGCTCAGTGAATAGTCCTGTAACATTAATGTAGATGAAATATTAACGAAAGTTATCATACCATCCTTCGAAATAGTCACCTACGATAACTTTGCACCTCTGAGATCTGTTATACAATCCTGGGAAATTCGCAAGCAGTCTTCTTTTGGGATGGAGTTCAAAAGTTTCGTCACGTTTCGTTGGATGTCAGCAATATGGTCAAATCTCTTTCGAGGAGAGTTTGAGTAGTGGAACTAGGAAGAAGTCTGGAGGACTGAGATCTGGCAAGTATGGTGGATTTTCAATTTGAACCATCCCTCATAAATTTCTTTCGGTGTCTTGCAAAGCTTAAAACCAAACTTTAAACTCATTTTTTGTCCGTTCATAATTTTTTGTTTTTTTCTCAGTTAAGAACCAACACACTGAACAAGCACTTTGTAAAGCACATCTTACACAGAATATAAACGACGCTCAACTGAACAACATTGGGTGAAGAAGGTCAACTTGCCTCTATGCAGGTGCAGCGTTTTGTTTCCCCATTGTTGCCAGATCGGCTGTTCCGAATTCATTCACCGAACTTTTTTTTCAGAGGTAATATTTATAAAATTTTCATTTTCACACAGTTCTGTCAAATTATTAGTTTCCTTATTTCAAAGTTGCATTGATTGTTAAAAGATTTTTTTATGCCTAATGCAAGCAACTTCTTTTATATCGATAAAAATTTAATAATCACAGTTTGTTATTGATCATCTCGCATAATATCTTTTTCAGCTGAGAGACAATCCGCTTTACTTCTTATCTTCATCGAAAGTTTATCTTTTCTTAAATTTGATTATGTTTATCTTCACAAAATAAAAATAAAAAATGAAAAAATATTTTTGCACTAAAAAATGATCGATAAAATTGTTTCTGAAATGTAATTTTTTTTTTTTTTTTTTTTTTTTTTGTGTATCAATATTGTACATGAAAATCAGATTTTAAAAAACTGAGTGATATATGTGCCTAATTTAGAAAATAATAAATATTATACAGCTTTAATAATTCAAATATTCATTGACAAAGCTTTTCAAAAACTTTATTTTTTATTATTTTTAAATGAATTCATAAATAGTGATATGATTAAATATATATTGTGTATTTTCAGCTTAGTTTGACAACTGCTTTACTATATAACCAAACAATTGGCAGATCTCAAGTATAGTAAATAAACCTTTTCACGGAGAAAAATTTTCGAGATAGAAAAAAAAATATTTAGTTTTAATGTATGAGAACCATAAATTTTTCTATAGCTTACAGCTTATACAAAAGCAAAGTAATTTTAGTATATTTTTAGTATGGCCTCTCGCATATTAATAATATAGGGAATCAGATTGCAGATCTTAAGTAAAAAAAATTAATTTTCCAATTAATATGTTTATTGGAAAGAAAATGTGAGGCTCTATTAAAGTTTAGCTTAAGATTTTTTTTCTACCTTTACTACCAGAAGACCATGGAAATAAAAGCACATTTCAGTTAAAAGAAAATGTAAAACACCTTTTATCTTAAATAACCTATTCTTACATTATAACTATGAACAGTAATGAAATGAATTAGTCGCTTTTAAAACGCTATCATTTTTTTTTTTTGAACCTTTGAATGGGAGTTATTCAATTTTAATGTCATTTAATTTTCATAAAATTTTAAGAAATGATTACCATATGCATTTTGAATAAATATTAAAATTTACTCCAGTCTACAGAATTTAAATTAGATATTTTATTAAACCAACTGCATTCAAATTTTATAAAAATATCTGCTATAATATGGTTTAAAATTGATAACAGAAAACTATTTAAACGCACTTAACAAAAAAACACTATATGTATTAAATATAATTATAAAATTTTCATTTTCACACTCTACTGTCAAAATGTTTGTTTTCCTGTTTTAAAGTAGCGTCGTCTGTTAAAAATTTATTCCTGCTTAATACGAGCGACTCCTTTTATGCCGATAAAAATTCAATTATCACAGTTTGTTATTGATCTGCTCGCAATGTATCTTTTTTAGCTCAGAGACAATCCGCTTTACTTCCTTTATGCTTCGAAAGTTTATCTTTTCTTAAAATTTGATTATGTTTATCCTCACAAAATTGAAAAAAAGAAAAGTATTCTTTCGCTTGAAAGAGATCTAAAAAATTGTTGTTGAAATACAATCTTTTTTTTTTTTTTTATTTCAATAGTGAATATGAAAATCAGATAGCTGAGTAATATATGTGCCTAATTTTAAAAGTATTAAATACCGTATTTACTCATGTATTCCGCGCACACGTGTATAACGCGCACCCCGTACTTTGGAAGGAAAAGTGGTGATATTTAAAAATTTTGTATATAACACGCAGAATAAATTTGATATGCAAATAAATGAATGGCCAAAGAAATTTAAGAATGTCGAAACAAACATTGCGTTAGGCCAATAAATAAGGCGAAATTACATTTTTAGACTTCGGGTACGGAGTAACTGATGGGGGATAGTAGTGAATGACGGCAATGATAATTGGTAATTAGTGTTTAAACAACGTTACTGTCGTTTTTTATAAAAATAAAAAGTACAAAAACTCAAATAAAGATGCAGCAATAATTCTATTAGGTAAGATTTTCCTATTTTTAATGTCTTCTTTGAATACATTTCTTAATTCATATGTATATCGTGTGATTACATCAAGCACTAAAAAAATATAAAAAATCCGTGTATAACGTGCAGCTACGAGTTTTGCTTTTTATTTTTTTTTCAAAAAAAAAAAAATGTGGGCGTTATGCACGAGTAAATACAATATTAAATTGCATTTAATATTTCAAATATTCATAGATTAAAGCTTTCAAAATATTTCTTTTGTGCTAATATTAACTAAATCCATAAATATGTATATTAATAGTCACAAAGGTTGTCACCACCATTTTTACACCATTATTTTTTAAATAGATTTGATGCTCCGTCTGATGCTAAAAGTCGCCATTTCGAACGTTTTCAAAACACTTTTTGTGTGATTTTATACCTTTTACATTGTTAAAAATAAATCCGTGAACTCATGGTGAAACTACTGGCATCAAAGTATAGCCGAACTCTTACCGTTCCGTTAGTAGATTTCCCGTTGTGGGAAATATAAGAAAGGAAAAGTTTGTTTGAAAAAACAGTAACTTTCTGTTACAAAGCTTGATTTTTAATGATAACAATTTAATATTATTTTTAAAATTAATGAATCGATTAATCGTCAAAGAATTCGAAATTACCGAGTGATTTTAAACTGTTATATTATTTTACTTAAATATTATTATTATTATTTTCGTATAATTTAATTCGCGCCGTCCTGAGGATCGAACTCGGGACTTTTTGATAACGGAAGAAACCCTTACTAAGCCAAACCTGCTGATGCCGGATTCTACAAAGTATGTCTTTTATGAGTTAGAGGGGAAATCTGATGCGTTTTTTAAAGATTTCCTTTCAAATATATTCCGTAGAATATTTGCAAATGGTTTACTTTATTTTATTTTCGACTGATGCATAATACTTATTATTTTTTAAATCAATTTCAAGTTTTTAAATAGTTTACATTTAAAAAAAATCACTGTTTAAAATCACTATTTTTTTTTTTTTTTTTTTTTTTTTGAATGAATGAATGAATTAAAAAGCTTTTTATTCATTTTTTTACAAAAATTATGTTATAGACAATTTTTTAAATTGTCGTAAACTACTTATTTATTTATTTATTTGTTGGCTAATTAATTAAAAGATCTTTTTAATAAGAAATAAGAGAAAAAACCAGAAAAAAATTTAATTTAAAAGAGATTTTTTATGTTTTCATTATTTCATGACGCCAGTGAGATCCGAACCCACAATCTGCGCTCGCAGGCAATTAGCGGTGTGGTGCCTTGAACACTCGGCCATGGAGTCCCCCACAGAACGGAGTGTCTCCGTTTTTTGTTTCCATTTCCATCCGTTTCTTTATTTTCAAGAAATATAGTGGAATTTTCTTATTTTTAACGGAAAATGCCCTTTTGTTGTGAAAAGGGACTTTTTCTGTGAAATTCAGGGAAATCATATTCGTGAATTTGAGAATTTTTCAACAGCGCATAATTCGACTTTTTAAAGAATTTTCTTAAAAATATTTCATATCTTTTATTCCAAATTTTGTGTTTCTGCATTCTTTAATAACAAAAAAGAATTTTTTACACCTTACGATTTTTCGGGTCGGGGCGTGGCATAAGGTATAATATATGTTGGAACAGGGATTAACACCATCATTTTAATACCATTGCTTTTAACATCGATTTGGTAGTTGCAGAGATTATCTAATACAAACAAACAAACTTTACTTCTTAATAAAATTAATATAGATAAATAACACTTTGTGTACATTTAATAAATAACTTAAGTACCGAATTTCTAGAGTCAAATAACAAAGAAAATAATAAATTCGTGAGTAATTCTGCAGCAAGACTTAGTTGTTTCCATTCAAAAGAGCAGTCTTAAATATTTTTAGAGAAGGAGCGGTGACGTATTTATTCTGACCAAATGCTATTGTTTTACGTAAGAAAATTATGAAAAGAATCAATGAAAATTTAACACATAATCTTGGAGAATTTACAATATTTTGGAGAAAGAAGGTAGCTTACATAAAATATGGGGTTAAGAAAATGATTTTGTTAAACATTGTTATTGTTGGACAAATATCTATGGAAGGAACATATTAACGGATGACTTTTTAAAAAGATTTCAAATTAATATTTTTGTACAATATAACACTTGAAAACATTGAAAAGTTATCCTGCTTAGACCGTGCTGGTTTTAGAAATCTTCCGTGGTCGAAATTTCCAGACCCGAGCCCGGTCCGTACGAAAAACATATTGGCATAGCCTGACTAGGAAAAAATTTAACATTTGGGCCCAATTTAATTTCTCTACAAAAAAACTAATTTTTACTTGTACCAAAGAGTTCTGACCAAAAAACGTAGCGCTTTTTTTCATGTTTATCACTTACATATTTATAGAAATGCCGTAGGTTGCGATATTTATATATTTAATAAACGTTTACTTGTTATATGTACGTACTTATGTACCTGTGCCACAAAAACTAGCCTTATATTTTCTCATTGGAATCATCCTAATTACATCAGATGCTATTTCGGTATAGCACAAGTTTTAATAAATGTAAGTATAATAAATGTACATTGTGTAATCAATATGTATTCTGTAGTATCTATTTAACAGTACTGATTATATCGTTTTTTTTATTGGGTCGTCAAGGCTGAAATTTGTAATTAATTTTTGGAATACCACGTTAGTCACCAGTGACTGACATTCAACTTTCCGTTTAGCACGCGTCAGTCAACGGTGACTGACAATATAAAAAACTAAAAATATTATATTGATTTAAGTAATTACTGAAATTGTACTTAAAATTTACTTAATTTATTTTTATTACAGGAATGTATTATCTTAATAATTACGCAAAACAATGTAATTCTTTTAGTTTTATATCATATTTTACACTGTCAGTCACTGATGACGGACGTGACCTAAACTGAAAATTCGGAGTCAGTCACCGTGGCACTCAGCCAACTTTAACAGCCAACTTTTGCTAACTTTACCAGCTTATTATTTAGCACTGGCTTAATATTTTACTGCCCTTTTTTCCTCAAAGCTACACATTTCGGCTGCTTAAAGAAATTATTGTAAGGAATAAAAAATCTTAAAACCTTTTTTTAATTTATTATATTGAAAATGGAACGATGTAAAATTCGTACTATTATTAAATATGAGTTTTTACGAGGAACCACGGCATCACATACTGCGCAAAACATCAGTAGTGTATTTGGCTCTATTGTTAACAGACAGTATACATACATATATATATATATATATATATATATATATATATATATATATTGTTCAATTAGTGCAGGTAACTGTGATTTACATATAAGCCACTGGATTTCCCATGGTCAATAATGACGAATTAAACATCGCCGTTCTTTGTCTGCCCATCTCAGAGTGCCTTTGAATTATCCTTAAAGTTTGAATAAAATAAGTCCTTGTTTAAATAAATTAAGTTCCTATACTTTTAAGTTATTAACTAATTTTGTCTTTTTTGTGCAAATGTCGCACATGATGGCCTAATATTCACAATATTTATTACAGAATGCTAATAAAAACAAACTTCTTAAATATTAATAATCACTTTGTAAATGAAAATGTTTGTAAAAACATAACTAAATAGTTATCATTTTTTATTGATGCAATTATCTAACGAATGTTTTATTTTACCATTTATATGAAACTACGTGTCACATCCAGTAAAAAATCGCTAAATTCTCATTATGTACTTGATAAGAAAAAGAGAATGAGATTGCATTTAACTTTTAAATCGAGAAATTTCAATAACATTATGCTTCATATTGATGCAAAAAAAATTGAACTAAATTAATGATGATTTTCAAATTTTCTGATTTCTTTATTTTTTTATACATAATCAAATAGTTGCTGCATTAAATCTTATATTTATTTATTTTTTATCTAAAACTAAGCTGTAAAAATTGGTAGAACCTTATCGTGTCATAGGATCCCAGGACAAATAACTTTATAAAAAAAGTAATTTTCCCATCGTGCTGTCAAAATATATTTTTTTTATTTCGAAGATGTGTTGTTTTTGAAAATATTTACACTGAGGTAATATAAGCGACTTCTTTTCGATATCGATAAAAATTCAATTATAACTGTCTGTTGTTGCACTGTTCACTGTGTATCCTTTCATTTTCAAGGGAAATATGCTTTATCCCCTTTCTTCTTCTAAAGTTTAACATTTTTTTAAAATTTGATTGTGTTTATCTTCAGAAAATTGAAAAACAAAAGATTCGTATAGGAGCAAAAGATTAATTTTTTTTTTCATTAAAATATTATCCCAAATGCCTAATCAATTTTAATTTTTCTTGGTAGAAAAAAGAAATGGAATGCAAATAGTGTTAAATATTGAAATTCTTAAATATTAAACTGTATTTAGTATTTTAAATATTTGATTACTATACGACGCTCTGCAAAACATTGATTTTTTTTTAGATTCATGAACATATCAGCATCTTTATAAGTATAGATAGTTTAAATAAAAATTATTCCTTTATATACAAGATTAATGTATCTTCCTGAATGGTAAAGCTTTCCGAGTTTATATATATATATATATATATATACAATGCATCTTTGCAGTGTAATGCCCGGTACAGGAGCAATAATAGGGATGCTCCTGGACCGTCATCCCGTTACCATGTGCATGCTCCTCCTCCTCCATTATATTTTCAGAAATGTTTAGATGTCAGATGTAAGACTTGTCCATCTGTTTCTCAGTCACAAATTGTTTCAGATCCTCATATTTCTACATTTTGTAAGGCATTTAATTTAATTTATAGTATAACATGTAACATATGCAATTTGAAATATATTGGTGAAACGTCTGGTCCACTCCATATACGCATAAATCAACATATGTCAGATTCTGATAAAAATAAAGCAAAAAATATACAGTCTACTGCTTAAATTCAGCATTTTCATAAACATAAAATTAAAAATACTACTATTGAATTTATACAAATTCAGAAAAATAAATCTGAGCGCGTTTATTTAGAATCTTCATATATGAAATATTTTAATACAATTTATCCATATGAACTTAATAGTGAGGTTTTCAAAAGATCTGTTAAAGTATTTTCTTCTATAAATAACACTGCTGATTACTCACCCATTTATCCTAGTTTAAATCATCTTATAAATCATAAAACTACACGTAACAAAAGAGGAAAATATTCATCTACTAACATTATTTCCAAAAAAACTATAATTAAACAAATAAATAATCTGCAAAGTAATTATTTAAAAAATTACAATTGGTTATTAATACGTAAATATATATTTGGTATGAAAAAGAAACATATATTAACAATATTTAAATATATTTCTGAGTAAAACTTACTCTACACATTTTTTTTGATATATTTTATGATATAATTAATGACTAGAGTTAATCTTTACAATATAAATTTACTAAAAAAAAACCTAAAACTCTACAAACTAATACTCAAATGGTAATCACTTTTTCTAAACAAATATTTAACAAAATCAATATTAATTCTATAATAAATGATAAAAACTATCATTTTCCAATAAATAATATTCAATTATCAAAAATTTTAAGTGTTCCATAACTATAGGTAGAAAGATTTCTAACTATAATTCGTTCTCAAAATCTACTTCTGATGCTAGTACTTAACCATGTAAATGCAATCACCCCTCTCTACAAAAATACATTAATAATGATCATGGACATATTATCACTGGCAATCTTAATATTGTAAATGATTTATCACTAAGAAAATTAATGGGTTATGGTACTAAGTATCGAATTCCATCGAAATTGAACATTATTACTATAGTAAAACAATTTACTTATGATATAGATATATTTATTTATAAAATAGCAATATACTATAACAAACCTATTGAATATTTCAATCAATGGAAAATTTTAGTCATTGATAAATTAACAAATTCTTTAAAATATAATATTTCACATCTAGATTATATAAATACAAAGCATCTTTTCAAGCAAATCACTAAATTACAACAAAACTTTGTCATAACTCATGTTGATAAATCTCCAAATAATTATGCAATTATCTGTAAATCTTATTATCATCTACTGCTTAAATCTAATATATCTACTAATAATACATTCCAAAAAACTAATGATAACATAATTGTAAACAATCGTAAAATTAAAGGCTTTTATCAATTATTAGACATTAACTCTATTAGCTTTAAATATCCTTATCTAGTCCTTATACCCAAATTTCATAAGAATCCTGTTAAATTTAGAACTGTTACAATTGGTTGCAATACTTATAATAATGCTGCTAACAAACTTCTATTAACAATTCTTAATCAAATATATAAAATTACTAAAACTAGTGATAATACACATTGTGTAAAGAATAGTTATGGACTGGTCAATATTATGAAAAATCTTAAATGTATAAAAAATATAACTACTTATGACTTCAAAGATCTTTTTAATAATATCGATTTATTAGATTTACATAATATCATAAATGATCTTTTTAAAAAATATCAACAAGATTTGGATCTATCAACGAAAATTGATAATGATTATTTTCTTACTTTAACTAATTTCATTATCTACTACCTCTGACAATAAAGTTCGGTGAATGAATTCAGAACGACCGATCTGGCAACACTGGGCAAACAAAACGCTGCAGCTGCATAGAGGTAAGTGTAAACCATCTTCCCCCACCGTTGTTCAGTTGAGCGTCGTTTATGTTCTGTGTAAGACGTGCTTTACTAAGTTCTTCTTCAGTGTGTTGGTTCTTAATTGAGAACAGGAAAATGAACGGACAAAAGATCCGTTTAAAGTTTGTTTTTTAGCTGTGCAAGACACCGAAAGAATTTCATGAGGGATGGTGCAAATTGAACACCTACCATACCCGTCAGATCTCAATCCTGCAGACTTCTTCCGATTTTCACGACTCAAACTCTCTTTGAAAGGGATTTGACCATACTGCTGACATCCAACGAAATGTGACGAAGCTTTTGAACTTCATCCCAAAAGAAGACTTCTTGCGAATTTCCCAGGACATCTTGATTATCAATCCAACATGTGAATTACCCGTTGATTATCAATCCAATCTAGAAAATACAAAAAACCTGCTTTTTAATAATACCATTTAAATTTAGATCTTAAAATTATATTAAAAGAAAACAAGTTAGTAACTGGTATATATGACAAACGGAAAGAATTTAATTTTAAAGTTAATACCTCTACTAATTTTAAATCATGTCTTCACAATTCTGTATATCGTAATATAATCCTTAATCATTCATATATAATAAAATGTTTATGTTCTTCTCATTTAATTAATACAAGTATCAAAAAGCTTGTTTATGATGCTATAATTAATGGTTTCCCTAAATAATTCATATATTCTTTAATATATAATTAGTAAGTATATGATCTAATAATTAATTAACACTTTGCGTAAAAAAAGTTAAAAAAAATATTAAAACATAAAAAATAAGAATAAAAAATTAAAAATGTAAAAAATATATAAAAAAATGTATATATATCAGGTTTGTCGGGTGGGTAGATGTTAGAATACGGAGGGAGGGCGGTGTTGTCTGGATAATACGCAAAGGTTAATTTAATGTATTAAAAAATTTGAGAGCGGGAAATTCATTTGTTAATTTGGTACGAAATTTCTATGGAGATTAATTAACGCCAATGTATGGTTTATTGTTTAGTTATATCTTTTATATTAATAATTTTAATCATTTAAAATATTAAATTGCACTTCACCTTTAATAAATCGGTGTACTATATAACTACTAAATGTATAGGGTACATTTCTTAATAAGCTATATTTTAATCTTTAATCTTCCTTAATTAAAATATTGCGTTCAGTCCGGCATAATCAAAATAAATGTTATTGATTTAAATAATAATAAGGTAAACTATAGTGTATGGTTTAATGTTTCTGTTATTACTTTATTCTGCTTTTAATTAATTTATTAATTTAATATTATGATGTGTAGGATAAGTCGTTTTTGTTTTTATAATTTTATTATCTCCATTTTTCTGCTATATGATATACACTATCTACCAAAAAGTATTTGTACACTTTCAGTTTTTGACATTTTGTCAAATATTTAAAAATATACTGGTCGGATTCTTCTGGAACTTCAGAAATATAAAGATTATGTTTCATTTTATATTTATTTACATTCATTTGTTAAGCGGGTAATTAGGGGGCCGGCAAAAAAACAAAGAATAATAGAAATATTTGGGATCGCCCTGTACATGAAAATGCACGAAACGACTTATCGCTTTAGAATACAAATATATGAATACTGTAGAATATGTACACTAATTTTTGTGAGAATAGCATGTATATTTATGGCGATAGAGCGATTTTTTTGAAAAATTCAAAAAATTCTGGTATGTTTTTTATTTATATCATGCTGGGTTTTTGACCAAATTTAACGCAAATTTCAGAAAAATTGGCAAAATGCAGTAGAAAAAATGTAGCGCAATTGGAATATAAATGTATTAAATATTTTATGAAATATGAGAAGTTGTATAAAATAATTTTTATCTGCGCATGCGCGAACTAGAAAAACATTTTTTTACATCATTTAATAGTCAATTCTATGGAGTGACTTATAAAAAAAAATCCAATCAAATATCGTGAAAATTCAAAAAGATATCATTATTTTAGTGAGATGTTTTTACTCTACTCTCTAAAAACGGCTGAATCTTAAGAGATTCTCCAAAAATTGACATTTTTTAATAACTGACTTTAAAAAAAAACTAGTATTGAATTAATACAATATATAATACAATATTGCTGCTAATAAGTACTTGACAATTGTGATAGAAAAGAAAAAGAGCTTTATTCGCATTCAGGGCCAAAACTAAGAGAGGGGGGGGGGGGAGAAGGGCATGTGCTCCGGGCGCTAGGATGAAAGTGTTCCAAATGTATCTTTCGTTTGGCGATTTTTTTCATGGCTATGTTTAGCATAATATTGTTAAAATTATTATATCTGGGCTATGCTAAAGCATAAAAAAATCTAATGATGATGGCTTAAGGTCCCTGCCCTACCCGCGAAGATGCTCACGAGCTAATGCTATTCCTATGGGGATGCATTTTTCTAACTCTTTTGCATTTGGACATTTTTAAATAATATGTTTTGCATTGGATAGCGGAAGTCCTTTTCAAGATCGCTCCGTGATTACTTTTTGAATTTTGGCGTAGATATTTTTATAATGTTTCTTTCCCTTCCAAAAGCGGTTCTGAAAGTGAAACTAACTTTATAAAAAATATCTATGACTCAAATCGAAAAAGTAGTCAAGGAGCGATTTTGAGAGAGACTTTGAGAGGAAAAAAAATTGAAAACTTTAAAATGCGAAAGAGTTATTAGAAAAATGCCTCCCCATAGGAATAGCATTAGCTCAGCAGTGTTTTCGCGGGCAGGGACAAGGGCCTTAAAGATCCTGTTGAAAGTAGAATTTTTTTGATTCGGTTTAAAGTATCAAATTGGAGTATTTTAATAAAGCAGAATACGTTATTTTATATTACATATTTTAAGTTTTAAAATAAGTCGGCTATTAATAAATTGGAGAAATTTTCTTTATAAATATGCTTTGCGAAGGAGGGGGAAAGGGGTACCTTCAAAATCCACGTTTGCCTCGGGAAAAAAAGACTGGTTTTGGGTCCTGTTCACATTTAATAATTTGTAGATCCTCCTCGAGAGGCAATTACAGCTGCGACTCTCCTGGGCATGCTCTCAACTAGTCCTTGTATTACATTTAATGGTATTTTATTCTACTCTGTTTGCACAAGGCAGGTAAGATCTTTTACTGATTTTGGGCGTGTGTCACCCGCCTTAATTCGACGATCCAACTCGTCCCAGAGGTTCTATATTGGGTTCAGGTCTGGGCTCTGGGCAGGCTACTCGAGTCGATGCACTCCATTATCAGCATACCAATCCATGCTGGACCTCGCTACATGGCAGCTTGCGTTGTCATCCTGGAAATAACATGGGTCCAATCCATAGTATTGCCACAACGTAGGAAGTACACTGTTGTCCAGTATATTACAGTAGGCATCGGCATTGAGCTTACCATGAATTGGGACCAAGGGTCCCAGTCCGAACCAGGAAAAACAACCCCAGAACATAATTCCCCCTCCGCCAAATTTAACTGTGGGCACAATACATTCTGATAGGAGGCGTTCTCCAGGCAGACGCCAGACCCAGACCCTACCATCAAAACGGTAGAGGGTGAACCTTGATTCATCACTCCAGAGAACCTGTTTCCATTGCTGTACAGTCCATTGCTGGCGTGTTTTGCACCAACTTAACCGAGCTGCGCGGTTGGACTTGGTGATTAAAGGCTTATGGGCGGCAGCACGGTCATAAAAATTAAGCAGATGAGCTTCCTTACGGATGGTATTCATGGAAACAACACATCCTGAAGCTTGTTGAAATTCTTGGCGTATGTGTAACATTGGTTGGTTGCGGTTCTTCCGAATTTCTCTAGACAGAACCCGTCGGTCTCTATCTCCCAGTTTCGTCGGTCTGCCTACTCTGGCCACATTCTGACAATCACCATCCAGCTTCCATTTTCTAATCACATAAGCCACAGTCGTTTTGGGGTAATTAAGCTCGCTAGATATGTCGATTAAAGATCGGCCATTTCGGTGGTATCCGATGATCACACCTTTCTCAAAATCAGACAGCTCTGTTCTTCTTGGCATCATGCATGCGATTGATGTCAGTGTTGTTTTCGACATCACATTTAACAGTGGAGAACTTGACGTATTTCAGGATCGCAGATATCGGCATTTGCATAAGAGCCATTATCAATTATGTATCAATGGGTAGATTTGACACAAATGCTTCGATTTTTTATAATTATTTTTATCCTGAAATAGGTTCGTTCTGGTAATTATCTAAGAAAAGAAGTAAATCACCAGTAAAAAACGTAAATGGAGATTTGGCAATTTGCGTAAAATCTGACGTCATTCAACTGCTTTCAGAGACCAATTGAAAATCAGTTCACTCCTATCCACAATAACTTTCTGAATTTCCACGAAATTCGATCGGATTTTTTTATGGGTAGCTCCATAGAGTTGAATATTAAATTATGTAAAATGATAAATTTTATCGTTCACGCATACGCTGATTAAAAAATATTTCATACAAATACTCATATTTTAGAAAACTTTTAATATATTTATATTTCAATAGCACCTTATTCTTTCTACTACATTTTGCGAATTTTTCTGAATGTGGCTTTATATTTGGTTGAAAATATTGCATGACATAGAACATTTTAGAAAATATTTAATATATTTATATTTCAATGAATTTTGGTGAACTCCCCCCCCCTCCCTTTTCTTCTCTGCAAAGCATCTTCAAAAGTATTTGCAAAGAAAAATTTTCTAATTTATTAATAGCCGACTTATTTTAAAACTTAAAATATGTAATATTGATTAAAGTAGTCTGCTTTGTTTAAAAAAAACGATAGCTTAAAATCGTGAAACCGAATCAAAACGAAAAAAAAATCTGCTTTATGCGGGATCTTTATGCCATTATCATTAGATTCTTCTATGCTTTGGTATAGGAGAAATGCTTTGAATGGGACGATTTTGACAATATCATGCTAAACATAGACATGGAAAAAATCGCCAAACAAAATGTACATTTGGGACACTTTCATCCTAGCGCCCGGGGCACATGCCCTTTTCCCCCAACCCTCTCTCAGTTTTGGCCCTGAATGTGAATAAAGCTCTTTTTCTTTTCTATCACAATTGTCAAGTACTTATTAGCAGCAATATTGTATTAGATATTGTATTAATTCAATACTAGTTTTTTTTTTTAAGTCAGTTATTAAAAAATGTCAATTTGTGGAGAATCCCTTAAGATTCAGCCGTTTTTAGAGAGCAGAGTAAAAATATCTCACTAAAATAATGATATCTTTTTGAATTTTCACGATATTTGATTGGATTTTTTTATAAGTCACTCCATAGAATTGACTATTAAATGATGTAAAAAAAATATTTTTCTAGTTCGCGCATGCGCAGATAAAAATTATTTTATACAACTACTCATATTTCATAAAATATTTAATATATTTATATTCCAATTGCGCTACTTTTTTTTACTGCATTTTGCCAATTTTTCTGAAATTTGCGTTAAATTTGGTCAAAAACCCAGCATGATATAAACAAAAAACATGCCAGAATTTTTTTGAATTTTTCAAAAAAATCGCTCTATCGCCATAAATATACATGCTATTCTCACAAAAATTAGTGTACATATTCTACTGTATTCATATATTTGTATTCTAAAGCGATAAGTCGTTTTGTGCATTTTCATGTACAGGGCGATCCCAAATATTTCTATTATTCTTTGTTTTTTTGCCGGCCCCCTAATTACCCGCTTAACAAATGAATGTAAATAAATATAAAGTGAAACATAATCTTTATATTTCTGAAGTTCCATAAGAATCCGACCAGTATATTTTTAAATATTTGACAAAATGTCAAAAACTGAAAGTGTACAAATACTTTTTGGTAGATAGTGTATGAATACTTCATGTTTTAATTTACCACGTGCGATATCAGGGTTAAGGTAGGTAATTTGGGATTCATTCTACTTTATAGATCATAACTGTTTTATTTTCTCAATATCCACGATAGATTACTTGGTATTTCTTTAATTAATTTTGGTTTTATGTGTTTTGGTAGTCTCTAATTCGTATTGTTTTGCTTTCTCATGGCAAATACTAAGATGAAACCACACACTTCATTTGTAGTTCCAAAGTATTTGGGACCTGAAGATTCTGCTTTGGTTCTACAAATTCCATTTGTATTCATATTATTCTTTTTTCTTCCATATTCAGTGTGATATAAATTATTAAATTCAATGGTTAATTTCAAATGGTTAATATTGTTTACTATTAATGGTGTTATATATATATATTAAATAAAAATCTTTTACAATATCAAATCTGTTTTTTATTTATTTATTTATTTTTTTGAAAGAATGATCTTTTACTATTTCAAATCTATCTTAATGTTACGTCTTCGATTATTAGAAAAGGAGTCATGGTCGATTTAATAAACAGGCGATAATGATTCAATTAAGAATTATTTATTAAAAAATAATATCTCTTTATTTTTCTGGAACACTCTTTCTGTATTGTTGTTAAAAAAACCCAGTAAAATAAAGACGGAAAAATCACTATATTAAGAAAATTTATAATAGCATTAGCTTTATTTTTAACTGATAACTGTTTTAAAAAAATTAACTCACTAAATGTGGATGCGCGATATTTTTGGGATACCTTCAGTTATACTGCGGAATTTTTTAAAAATTAAATAAGGATTGTATTTTTAAGCTTTTATTTTTGCTATAACATAACAATGCATTATTTTTAAAACTGCTAACTACGTTATTCATTTGTTTCATTACAATTTCTCTAGCAGATATATGTAACAGCTGCAATAATTAATGATAATGATGATGCATGCTGAAAATAAAGCACTCATTTTAGGGCATAGAACATAAAGGAGGAGCATAATTCAGGAATTCCCAAAGCAATCATTTGTCTCACAATGGAGTTTAGACAATTAATTTTGAAACTTTGACTTAAACTCCTCCCGTAAAAGTGTTACGCATCACAGATACAATTTCACGGTGTCGTATTCAATTAGCCATTAACATGTGCCACGTATACATGCATTCCGGCCACTCAAAATAGCCTCATATCTTCTCATTTGTGATCATGCTAATTACATCACAGGCTATTAAGTTGTCCCAGAAACTGTTCTGAAAATGTTCGAGAAATAAATAACTTTTAGTGAATAGGCGTATACCAATTCATAACATAGCTCAAGTAAATGTATTCTGCAGCTTATATTAATTTTCTTTAAATATTTAATATTTTTTCTATAATCGAGTGTTATACACTGAATGTCAAAAAAGGGGCAAACTTACCGATAAAAAAGAAATTTATAAAGAAATAGTCTGTCTGAGAAACTTTTAAAAATCATATTTTTATTCAATATGTTGTGTAAAATAATGTTTAATATTTATAATTTAATATACAAATTATAAATATTTAAAAAAACTAAAAATAATATTAAAAAGTATTATAAATATTAATAAGGAATGGGAACACCTTGGAACACTCTAAATATTTTACTTCAAATGTTTCTTTTTAAATGTACATAGCAGCTCATTAACAATGCTTCAATGCAATAAGCATACAAAGTTGCACCATTTTATATACACAATACTGTCTAACATTATATGTATCTTTTCCGTTCGTTATTATAAACTTAAAAAAATAAAATTGTAAACTTTTTGTTAACAATTTTGTAGGTCTAAAATTTTAATTTATTATTTAACATTTAAATAAAGGTGTTAGTTTTTAGTTTATGAGCTTTGTTTTATTCAAATTCTTTAGCCGAATTGAATAAATAGTTGTAATACTAATTTTCATGTGATGGGGTACCACTGAACAGAAAAGTTTGAGTATCATTCTACATCTAAAACTATGAAGTAAAGAGTTATGAATGTAGAAGAGATATGTTTATAAATATTATTATTTTTTAATATTTTAATGTAAAAGGGGGTTAATTAAGAATGCCAAAGTACATGGATTTATGATTTTAACAACCCCCCACCCTACCCCTCAACTACCCTTTGCTATTACACATTGATTACGAAATCTCGATGTATTTATAATGGGAATTTTCAAATCTAAATTAATGTATTGAGGAATCTGACTTTGAATATTTAATTAGTGTTACCGAAAAACAGGAAGAAAGATTCTTGTTCCCTAGGATTTACATATCAATAATTTAATACATTAAGAAGTTCTTTTCATTATATTGGTCGGATACAATTGCAATTCCATGATAAAACAGAATTTAATATCAGGTATCTTTGTAAAAGAGGGAGTAAAAAATCTATTTTTCTAGAGTCATCACATAAAAAAGTTGTAAAAAAGTTGCGACTAACAAAACAACTGGAGCTCCGTGTTGTGTGCAACTCCACGCTGTTTTAACAGTGAGCTTTGACATCAAGTTTAATAAATATAAATTTGGTTAAATAATAAAATAAAAAAAAACAGTCAAATGTAATTGTTTAATTTATACGCATTATTTTATATTTCTAAAAAATATGCAGTTTTTCATAAAAACTCTTAGTAGTTTCATAATTTGTTCATTTTTTCAAACGTGCCTCTTACTTGTTCAAAGATACCCCAACATGAGATAGGTTCAGGCAGAAATCCTTTAACTTTTTAAAATCCTCACAACATATTTCGTTTATTTTGAAAACTTTCAATTTCTTACTCATATGATGAAGAAATGCACTGTTTTCATTATGTAATATTTAAAACACAATAAATTTAACTCATGTAAGAAATGTATTGATTTTTTTTAAAAAACTGTTAAACCGTCTGTCCCCCCTCTCCCTTACGTAGAACATGCGAATTTCATGTTTTCATTTTTTCTGAACACACATTTTCTGAATGCCGCATTCATACTTTCCCGTCTTTAACGCATATTTAAAATTTTATACCCGATTCCTAAATTTAAATGCAGTAAACAAAATATAGCCTCGAATTTCCAATGTTTTCTCAGTGCAAACTCTATGTTAAATTTAAAAAATATTAATATTTACTATTTTAAAAAAGAGAGGTTTTCTGGAAATCCCTTCACGAATTCGCCAGACTTTTATTTTCCTCAGCATTTTTCAAATAATGTCTTATATTACGTCAATTCTCGGCGTTTTAAAAGAAGATGTTTTATCTGATTTATGTTTTCTAAGGAAGTAGTTTTGGTCAGAACTATAAGGTTTATATATTTATCAGAAATTGCATCAACATTCAATATAACAGATGTCGTTAATTTATTTCAAAAAATGTTCTTTTCAAAATATAAAATCTCACAATTTCGACAGTGTACGTTCCAGCCATTTGGTTCTTTCGAAAAATATACGAAAAATCAAAAAATATATATTCAGGTATATTTTAGGTTATTATCACAGAATTTAGGAGCAGCGAGTGGATCAGCTAGTTATGGAACATTTTCTATTTAAAATATTTTTTTGATAATGTAATAAATCAGAGGGGAATAATAAGAAAACAAATAAGATTTTAAAATAAACTAGCTGTTACCCGTGACGTCGTTCAAGTCGCATAAAAAAAAAGATAAACGCTTTAATTAAACAAAACATTTCATTAACAATAATTTAAAATGTATATAACACATATCTTATACCAGGCTATGCAGTATAGTTTTTTTTTATAGGGGACTTAAAGAACTCAGTCAAATAAATGGAAAATGTGTTAGATAATATTAACGATCGCGAAAATGAAATTGCAACCATTTATACTGTAGGACACCTGTAACGTACCCCAATGGTACAGAAATCATATTGTAGTGCATTTCAGAATTCCATATCAAAGAAAGAAAAATCATGTGTTAAACCTAGGTAATAAAAGAAATATCCAACATTTCCATAATACATAACTTCGCCGGCCCATTCTTTTCTGCATCTGTGTATGTGATCTATGTGCTTGTAAATATTCTAAATACAATGTTAAAATTTTGCTTAGTTAGAAAAAGTATAACGAAGATTAAAATTCACCTTTAGCAATTTCTAATAATAGACAGAAACGTACTTGAATTCTTTTGTACAGTCCTGTATATTACGTGCAAATATTTATATGACCGCATATTTAGCTTAAATTATTCAAGCAAAAAACCCGATTCAAATTATTGAATTCATATTTCCGGGAATCGCTATTGCACAGGTGACCATATATCCAGATTATTGTATAGTCCGATACATGATTTGTTTAAATTCTACAAGCATCTCTTATTATACCAAATGTAGCTGAGCTTCAGGATGCATTAGTTTTCCTTAAAATACATACTACAATTGAAAAAGCTCTTCAGCAATCTTTTCTAATAGACCATAATTTGGATACAATATCTGAGATCTGGACACAGGTAAAAAATCTTTTATGCGTCTCTGTAAATGAACAACAAATGTGATGCAAATCATACTTTACTGCAAGCATATTAGTAAATTTCAGTATTTATCATTGTATTGATTATCTCAGTTTATTAATTTCATCATGTTTGAAATAGTGCAAAAAATACGCTGGGAATATTTTTTCCCTGTAGACTATTATATTACCGAACATTTTTCTGTTATCTTGTAAAAGAATGTTAAACCTTTTCACCCCATTTTCTACAGAAATCCTGTTTTAGTGCACTTCAGAAACTGATATAAATTTCAATATTATTAAAATAACCTTAATTAAATAACATTATTAAAATATGCTGCAAATGGTTTTTCTTCACAGACTATGATATATTGAAATACTTTTGAGCTCACTGTACGCACACTATAAGTACTATACTTAACATATTCGATAGTAACCATGTTCTTGTGAACCTTAAAAATGTATGTAAATTTCATTACATTTAAAATATGTAACATTATCAAAATACACCACAAATGATTTTTTCGCCGTAAATCATAATATAAAGTCTCCTTTTGAGTGCTCCTGTGATTCAGCTATAATTGCTACCTGGTTCATTTTCAATGCCGCACATGCTATAGAAAATCTCAATAACGTATGTTATTTTCGTATGGATCCCGCTATATTTACTCAAGTTGAAACACGGACAAACAGACGGCAGACCCCAGGAACTCGGCATCCCGTATACAGACAGGTTGAAGTCGTAAACACTTTTAGACCATGTTAGAAAGTGTCAAAAAGGGGGTAGTTTCCGTAAAACGTAAAAAAAAAAAAAAACAGAATTTTTGAAAATTTAAAAACTTATACTTTGTTTCAGATATGACGTTACATTGATATTTTTAAAATTCTTAATGTAAAGTATTCTTGTGACGTCACAATTGGTAAAAAGTTGATATAGCCTCGAACCGAAAGAAGGAAAGGGTTCATTTTTATTACGGAGTAATATCTGGAAAAACTACTAAAATATTCATATTCTTGTAAAATGTGAAGTTATATCCTTGTGAAGTCTTCTAAGTGTAAAAGAAATTTTATATAATCGTCTGCGTGATATAAGAAGAAAAATAATATTCCTCTGACGTCACAATTGGTAAAATCGCGGTTTTTAACCTCGAACCGAAAAACAGAATAGAGTCCATTTATTTATTTCATTTTCTTTTATCACGTGAAAATCTTTCAGTTGAAAATTAATTATAGGAGAGAAATAATTATTCCGGTTTTTTTATTTTTTGGCAACGAAAAACAAAAGATGATTAAATATTATTGAAATTTTTTCAATTTATTCTGTATGAAAAATAGTGAAATGTTGAATTATTAAGAAAAATATTTGAATAAAATAAATAAAAATTAGCCTATGTTCATTTCAGGCCAATAATTTATTTATATACAAAAATTCAAAGACATTAATCCATCCGTTTTGAAGCCAAGTTCATTCCAATTTTCGGACACACTTTCACATTTATAATATATATAAGGATTAACTAGTATCTGCTTATAATTTTATCCACTAGGAATGCGTCATTTTGTATAATTCTATTGCATATACAAAAAAATATTAACATAAAAATTAAACAAGTATTTTTCGAAATAAAACTCTGATTTCGTATGCATTTTTTATCTATTTAATCTTCTTTATTTTCTGTTTGTGTGAATATTTTAAGTAATATATTTCAAAAGAAAAATAACCGAAAGTCTTTTTATTTTCCGATATATTCAAAAACATTTTATTTGACAGACCATTTTTCTCTGACAACCGTTCTTTCCTTGGCTCAATAATCGATTCAAATCAACAACATTGAGGACATTTTCTGAAAGATGTCTTTTATTCATATGAAAAAGAGAAACTTTGTTCGATTCTATGCAATTCGAATAAAAATATATACAAGTTTCATGCATTTGCGATTGAAACTGATTTCAAGACCGTGTCACGAAATGTCGAAAACGATTTGAAAGCTACTTTATGTATTTCTTAAGGATACCAGGGACCTTCAAACTCCTTTTATATATTTTATATTTATTTAATTTTAACCATTTAACTCATTAATTCTTTTGAAAAAAAAAATACAAATTATGCCTAATTTTTTCTTTTTGTACGGAATTTTAATGTTTAATCACCTTTATTATCAGTTTTTCAAGACAAAAATTTTTGCCTAAATGATGCAGAAAAATGCTCGAAATAAATAATGCAAAATTTACTATTAAAATTTACTGGTGAGAATAATAAATCATAATTGTAATATGGATGCTCGTACATGGTACGGGTAAATCGCAATTGGCAAAAAACATGTTGCCCTTATGAAGTAGGGGCAACATGCTTTCACCAATGGTGATTATCATCAATCAGGGAATCATCAATCCTAATTATCAATCAGGGGAGAGGATAAATACTATTCAAGGGCACACTATATGCGTTATTAATTGTATTTACCACTCAAGAAATAAAAAAATGAGTTTTCCTGAAGAGTTAAAGAACTAAAGAGTTTTCCTGAATATTTTTAACGTTATGAAGAATTTTCAAAATGCCACATGTGCCCTTCCATATGAATAAAAAAAACCAATATTTTTATGCAAGTTTGATTTTATACATTCAAATAAAACTACATTATAGTTTAATAACTACAGTATAGTAAATATATCGAATTTTATGTATTTGAATACACCGAAAAAAAACGATGTTTTTTAGACTACGAAAATTTACCATAATCATGAACTAATAATTTTATAACAGCTTCTTAGTCACTCACTATTTCGAAAAGTGCTCATATATTTCCAAGACTTTAGAAAAGAATTTATTTTTGAAATTAAAGAAGAATGTATAAAAACTTTATATTAACTACACGTGCACTCAATTGTAAAATGAAAATTTATTTCCAGTTGAATATTATTTCCAGTTATATCCAGTTAAAAAATAATTTTCCAGTTAAACCTATGCCGTTATGCACCTATTCATTCAAACCTATCAGATATGCACCTACTTAATTAAATTAGTCAATATGTAAAAAAAAATCTTCAATGAAACAATTCTGTCTCAGTACTTTCTTTGTTGATAATTTTTATATTTGAAAACTACTTCCTGGATTAACTTACATTAACTAAATACTTTACTTTAAACTGCTTCATGTATTGCTGTAAGTAAATTATTACATAAAACTACTTTTTGTATTACTTTATAGTCTTCACTGATATCTAAGTAATTAGTTTTAGCTATCTTTTAAAAACAAGGACATACAATAACAGGTTAAATATTCATATTAATATCGAAAGAAAATACCAAATGAGAATACATTCAGGAGAAAATTTATCGAAATGATATTGCAAATTTAACAAAATTAAAAAAATATATAATTCAACTGCATTAATTTTAGGTGCATGCAAAATGATTGATTTATTTTCCTCTCACAAGGCTTTTTTAATTTATAAAAACGGAACCACCTAGCATTAAGTACTTATCCTTTCACTCAAAATTACAGAACCGATAAAATTATCTTGCAAAACCGTATTATATATATATTTCTGTATACATTTAAATTTCAATTAATGAATTTTTAATTGTTTAGTTCTGTTTTTGTTTGCATGGAATATACGCCGCCCACATTTCAGAATATGTGCTATATTGCGCAAAGCAAAAGCAATTTTTTAAATTTTATATTTAATTATTCTTGATTAACCGCTTCAGGACCGGCGGTTTTCACACAAATTTTATTGAGTTATTAAGAAAATTCAAGAAATACAATTTAAGATGCTTTCGAATTGACATAAATATCGATTTAGTTACAGATAAAAGCCTTATTATTTACAGGGTGTCCAGCAAATAACACACTGATTTCAAAATTAAATTTCTCAATAACAAAGATCGATAGTAATATGCGGTAAACGGTTTTTTCATTAGGTGAGCTGTAAAAAATCTTATACAGAAATTTCAAACAGTGAATATTTTGAAAAAATTGCGTTCTGATTGCATAGAATGCTTTGATTTGACATTTTTCTTGTTTTAGATTGCCTGCAGAGAAATAATTTATCAGCTTACAGTGCAATATTTTAAAGATTTTTCGAAGTAAATTTTTAGAATTTCGAAATTTCAAAAAATTAATTAAAAAAACTATGAAATATGGCACTTTAAGCCGAAAAACACATTCTCTGTCAGCAATTTAAAGCAAGAAAATGTCAAATCAAAGCATTCTTTGCAATCAGAACACAATCTTTTCAAAATATTTACCGTTCGAAACTTTTGCGTAAGATGTTTACAGCTTACCTGATAAACAAACTGTTTACTGCATAATTCTATTGATCTTTGTTTTTGAGAAATTTAATTTTGAAATCAGGGTGTTATTTGCTGGACACCGTGTAATTATGCTTAAGGATAATTATGTTATAAGAACACTTAAACATTTTTGTTGTCAATAAAAAATCATTTTTAATTTTAAGGCGGAATAAAAAAATTCAAAATTGGATAATGTAATTTTATTGTTTATGGTATCCAGGAATGTACCGTAATTATTCTTTGTAACAATGGAACTAATCGAATTTTTCTTGAGAAAAGCGGAATTAATTAAATAACTTAAATTAAAGAAGATTTCTGGAAATGCAATTTGAGATACTTTCGAATTGACATAAATATCGATTTAGTCACAAGTAAAAACATTATTGTTTAATTAAGCTTAAGAAAACTAATAATATCAGTACTAAATTTATGGAAAACAGCATTAAAAATTAAATACTTATATCTTTGCTATCATGGTAAAAATATATCAGATATATAATATATGTTTCTTCAAGAAATTTATTAATAATGTAAAGACTTCAATGATGAAGTTTAATGGAGTGTAAACTATACACTCTGCTAAACCTCATATAACTATACACTTTTAACTATATACTTTATAATGAAAATATCTATTAATCAGATAAACATTGTTAAAACTAAAAGTTGCATATGGCACTCCTAGACGTGAAACGCTTGTACCGTGAACGACTCCCCTAAGGGAGCCAGAATTTCACCAATAGGGGTGCCCTAAGGCACCCCGTAGCATTACATGCCACCCCGAGGAACCTCCATGGCACCCTATGAGGTACCATGGGGTGCCCTAGGGCACGTCTAGGAATGCAAATCTGACTCTCTTAGGGGGTGTCGCTCACGGGACAAGTGTTTCACCACTAGGAGCGCCACATGCAACCTTTAGTTTAAACAGTGAACATTTATGCTGCTAAAATGTCGTTGCTAAAAAAATGCATTTTGTAAAGAATATTTCTTTTCACTATTTTTATATTAATTTAATGTTATTTTCAAACCATCACAATTGTTAAACGACGCCACAACACTAATGAAAGGTTAAAAGACAATTTATTTTAATTTTATATTGTTTAATATGTTTATAAATAGATCGAAAAATGTACTATATTGGTTTCGTTATTTATGAAATGTGTTCATTAGGTATTTAAAATATGTTTTATTTTTTCAATAATTCCTTACATTTTACTTGTTTATTGCTTCAAAAGAATTTTTAAAAAATACATTGTTACACAAATCATTTTTTTAAATAAATCTTTTCTTAAAGTTAATCTTATATTATACAAATGCATTAAAATGAAAAAGTTTAATAATATTTTTTCATATATAATGATATTAAGAAGGATTATTTTAAGCTTCTTAACTTCATTTTTAAAAAATAAATTTTTCATTTTGTTGGTGGAGAATATTAAAAGGAAAAAAAAGAAAAGAAGGATGAAAGCATTAAATCTTATGGACACTACTTAATAGCCAAAATAAATAGATTTGATAAGGATGCAGTAAAATATGTTATTTTACTGAATGATATATTATTCATTTTAATTCTTACATATACAGGGTATTCTAAAACTCATTTCATTCTAAAGCATCTAAAGATAAAAAGGGTATTTTTTTTTTAATCGTGAACTGTTTTCGTAAGCGATTTTATATTTTTTTATTATTCTGGAAACATTTTTTTTTTTATCTTTTTTTACACTGTAATAGCATTTTCATTAACAAATTTTCGTACATTAAGCACCGCAATTTTTTATTGAATTGTAAACACGTTTTAACAAGAAAAAACTGGAAAAACTATTTTTCTTTTGAGATACAGGGTGTTAACTATCAAATTACATTAATCTGCATTTTCTACTAACGAAACTGTTCTTCACGAAGTTATGAAATTTTGTGAAAGGCAAAAAAAGAGAAGGAACTTTGTTAATGCACTATTTTTTTAAAAAGTAAAATGGTTTATGCAATTTACAATTGAATAATTGTGAATAATTTTTTCGATTTTCAGTTAATCGACATTCACTAGACTATCTACGCATCAGAATCTTAAAATGATCATATAATTGCAAGGACATTTGTAAATCCACTTCCTTAAATATACAAGAGTTATTTAAAAGTGTAACTTCTTATTTACAGCTTATTGAAAATCTTCTAATGACTTTTTTTTAGTTGCAGTAAATTAAAAATAGTCGTGCATTCGGGGATCTCAACACATTTTCAAGGAAAAAAAAGTGAAAAAAACATCGACAGTGAAAGTGATAGACGGAAGAAATTGTTTTTTGAGGTTTAAATTTTATGATTTTAAAATCCGTAAACAAATTAGTATTAAAAATCCCTTTCGGCATGGCCTATAGGCGGAGGTAGATTTCGAAAAGTTTTCATCTCAAAAAAAAAAAAAAAAAAAAAAAAAAAATGCCTATCTCTACTTAAATGCCCATTTTGGCAACATATTTTGAATTATATTCTTACTTTATTTAAAAAATTGACCAATATGCTCATTATATAGTTCCTAAATAACAAAAAACTGTAAATTAAATTCGTTTGACAGCAAAATTGAATTTAAAAATGAGTCATAAAATAACCAATTTATTATTTTAATACATCCACAATTCTTTAATCAAGATCGCTTTGAGAAATTTTGTGCGAAGTGCTCACTTTGACAGATTTTTTTAAATATATATTTAGTCTTTATCAAAAATCTGACCAATACGGCACATTACACAGTTCCTAAATAACAAATAACTGTCAATTGAATGCGTTTGAGAGCAAAATTGAATTTAAAAATGAGTCATAAAATAAACAATTTGTTATTTGAATACAACCTCAATTCTTTTATCATGATCGCTTTGGGAAATTTTTTTGCGAAGTGCTTACTTTGACAGCTTTTAAAATATATATATTCACCCTTTATCAAAAAATCGACGAATACGCACATTATATAGTTCCTAAGTAACAAAAAACTGTCAATTTAATGCGTGTCAGAGCAAAATTGGATTTAAAAATGAGTCATAAAATAACCAATTTGTTATTTGAATACCCACAGTTCATTAATCATCTCGCTTTGGGAAATTTTGTGCGAAGTGCCCATTTTGGCAGCCTTTTTTGAAATATATTCTGCCTTTATCAAAAAACTGGCCACTCCGTCACATTATATAGTTCCTAAATAAGCGAACCTGTAAATTGGATGCGTTTGAGAACAAAAAAAAGATTTAAAAATGACTCGGTAAAAACGCAATTTCTTAAATTTCCTCAAATTTTAATCACGATAACTTCGTGAAATTCTGTTCAAAATACCCTTTTTGGCAGCCTTTTAAAATATATATTCTGCCTTTATCAAAAAACTGGCCAATACGTCAAGTTATATAGTTCCTAAATAATAGGACCTGTAAATTGCATGGGTTTGAGAACAAAAATGAATTTAAAAATGACTCATGAAAAACGCAATTTGTTATACTTAATGAATTTTTTAATGGTGAAAACTTCGGGAAATCTGTTCAAAATACCTTTTTTGGCAGCCTTTTTAAAAATATATTCTGCCTTTAGCAAAAAATTGGCCAATAAGTCGCATTATATAGTTGCTAAATAATAGGATCTGTCATTTGGATGCGTTTAAAATCAAAAATGAATTTTAAAATGAGTCAGAATATAAGCAGTTTGGATTTGAGGTTTTTTCTCCAACTTCTATTTTTGTTTAATTTATTTTTGCTATAAGAATTGGTTCTATGAAAAACTTGTCAATATAAAAGTTGTAGATATTATTGTGAAGATGTAAAATAAATTTAATTAGATTTAATTGCTTAAGAATTGAGTAAGTTATGGGTTTTTTTCTTTTTCCTCCCCCCTTTTTCTTTTCGTTTTTAATTTTTTTCATCGGTAAAAATTGGTTCTATCAAAAACTTGTAAATGCAAAAGTTTTAGATAATATTGAGTACATTTATATAAAATTTAGTTGGATTTGATATCTTGAGAATTGATGAAGTTATGAATTTTTTTCTCCCAAAAACCATGTTTTTTTCGCCCCTTGAGCCCATTTTTAACTTTATCAAAAATCTGTCACGCATAAACTTTTTCCTCATTTTTCAGAAGTAATATAAACTTTAAACCGATTCGATATCTATTTTAATTAAAAAGTTATCGCGTTTTTTCTGTTTTCACAAAAACCCTCCTAACTTCCACCCCCTTGGTCCGATTTTGCCCATTAACGAACTTAACCGAGATTTTATGCCCCTTTATTTTATGTAAAAGTTTGATGAAGATCTGAGCATAATTATGGAAGTTATCGTGTCTAGAAGAAAGTGATATACACCGATAGATAGATAGATAGATAGATAGATAGATAGATAGATAGATATATAAACTTTTTTACTGATGGTAGTTTTGGGGTCTAGGAGTCATGATTCGTGTAAATCCGCTAAAATTTTTCAGAAATTCCAACATGGGAGACAATGCAATAGGTAGTATTTCATACGAAATCTACCTAAAAGATATTCTCTTTTTTAACTTTTTCCCCACCTCACAAAAAATAAATAATAAATACATAAAAAATCGTTTTACTAATAAATTTATTATTACGTCAAGTAATAAGATTGATAGAAACAGAATGAAATGTTTAACTTTAAAAATAATTATATTAACATTGAAATAACAGCAAAAAGAGCTTACTTTCTGATTTACATTGTGTACAAACCTTAGTATATTAAGGAGTTTACAACTTTCTTGATCGCTTTTACTGAACACTAATCTGATCCTTAAAAAATTGCAATAATTAGAATATTCTACAGCAGTTAACTAAAGAAAATATTTTTATTTTTAGTTGTTATAATAACCCAGCGAAATCTCAAACGTATACGTATCCAGATTACACTATTCAGTGAAACCTCCAAATAAGGGACACCTATGGACCGCAACTTTTGTCCCATAAATAGAGGTGTCCCTTATTCGGAGTTTCTTACTGAGTGAAAACTCCATATAAGGGACATCTATGGGACCGCAACTTCTGTTCTTTAAATAGAGCTGTCCCTTATTCGGAGAGTCCCTTATTTGGAGGTTTCACTGTATTTTAAAATAATATATTAAAAGCAGACATTTCACAAATAAGAAATACGAAATACTTAACACCCACATTATAGCTCATAATGCACAAAAGGCATATGTATAATTCAAACAACATAATGACTTGTTTTTTTTTCTTTTAAATACAGGGAATTTATGATATTATTGAGACAATTACAAACTGCTCAACAAAGGAACATTTTAAGACAAGAAGATCAAATAGGGATAAACATTTATCCATTTTCATTACCCTTAAATAATTAAATTACTCAAAATGTAAACGTTTCACAAATAATATTAAATCAGCATGAACATTTTCATCATTATTTAATTTATATTTAATACCTTTAATGAAACCAAAATAATTAGATTTAACACTATACACGTACGATTTTATAAAGTTGATATACAATAAAAAAGTCTTTATTTATGTTACATTCAAAATAATAAAATTAGAGTATTCTAATTGCATTCATTTAGATAATTTCTGAGTTAATTTAAAATTAGAAAATAAATCTAATGAAAATGATCCATTGTCCCCAAGCATTTTTCTTTAAATGATAACAATTTTATGGAAAATATAACTGTTCAAAGAAAATAAATTCAATGTCAAGAAAATTAAACGTAATTGGAAATTTATTTCCGATTAATAGCACTAATTATTTAAATAACTCTTTTTATAAACATTTTAGTGTAATTATCTTTCATTTATGTAAAATTTTTCTTATTTATAACATTTAGCAACATCCCCCCCCCCAAAAAAATTTTTTTTTTACATGCACGTAGGCATGTAACTTGATTTACAATACAAGATTAATTTTTTCATAAAACTATCAAAAGAATAAAATTCAACCCGAATGTATTATGAGTGAAAACATAATAACAATTAATAAACTTAATTATTCTTTTTTAAATACCAAGCTAATCTAAATGACGAAGTTTTTGCAATAACTATTCATAAATAATAACATGAATGCGGCAAGTAGAACTTTAAAAAAAATAACAAATTTTGCATCAGACAAATTAATCGTTATTAAATATTCATTTAAATTCTTTTCCTTAATACCTTTAATTAATGAAATTTCTCAATATGTGAACATTTCACATGTCTAATTATTATTTATTAGTACTACTTCTATTGTTTACTTTTTATTTATAAACTTCAAAAACATTCAAATAATTAGCTCTGATACAATAAACATAAACTTTTAAAAACATGACATACAATAAATGACTAATTTATTCATATTAATCTTATAAAAATAAAATTAAACAATAATATATTCTTACTGAGTTTTAAGAAAGGATTTTCTAAATTAATCAAAATTAGATATGCAAATGAACAGTTTTCCATATTCAAATTCCTGTGGATTTAAAGGGAATGTATGTGTTTGATTAAAGATTTTTCTCATTTTATTTCATTTTATTTCATTTTTATGAGATATAAATAAATTTTTTAAGTTATTTTCTAATAGTCTGTAGATTGTCTCTTTAAAATAATTTGGTCGAATTAAAAGTCCAACAGCAGTTGCTTAGTACTTTAGTGAACATGTCCATACACTGTAAAAAATGTCAGATGTTTCTGAATGTATAAAAATGTACTGTAATCAAAAACGAAAATATGCTGTGACCTCTTCTAACTCACCTAAGGTTTCGAAAACCGTTCCTTTACCTTTAAAAATTTCAGAAAACTGTTTGTCTTCGAAATTTAAAGAAGAATTTGTAAAAATTAATTTTTATTAGCTGCCCGTCCTTTTCGGAAACGTTTCTAAGTAGCTTTTACAGTACAATAATCACTTTTCTCAAATCAAAATATCACTTTTTCGGTTACTACCAATTCATACGAAAATATTTTGATATTCAGAGAACATGTTTAATAGACAAACGTACAATATTACCAGTATTAACATTAATATGAAAATTAACATTATTTTGCTACAATTGCATGCACAAAATCAGTTACGCAGCTGAAAATGTTTACTTGAGAATTGGTAGTATCCGAAAAAGTGATATTTTGATTTGAGAAAGGTGATTATTGTACTGTAAAAGCTACTTAGAAACATTTCCGAAAAGGACGGACAGCTAATAAAAATTAATTTTTATAAATTCTTCTTTAAATTTCGAAAACAAATAGTTTTCTGAAATTTTTAAAGGTAAAGGAACGGTTTTCGAAACCTTAGGTGAGTTAGAAGAAGTCACAGCATATTTTCGTTTTTGATTACAGTACATTTTTATATATTCAGAAACATCTGACATTTTTTACAGTGTAGCTTACTGTTTTTGAGCATTAAATGTAATCTAAATATCAATTATAGTGGAAACCTGATTATCCGAATCCCAATTATCCGAAAATCGGCTTAACCGAAAGACCTTAAAATTTCTTAAAGTCCATTTTAAATGTGAAAAGTTGCACAGTTAATATTATTTTTACCGATGCCAACTGACACTTTATAACATATTTTGATTTACGATTACTATTTTACTTGTAAGTTTTAGATTAAAAAAAAATTCTGAATCATTTTCAATACTTTAAAGATTCGTTTTAAAACATAATAGCTAAATAAACATCAAAAGTTTGAAGAGTATAATTGCACTCTGGTAGAAAGAGTGTTAAAAAAGCATATTCTTCATGAAATAAACAAAGTCCACTGACTTATTTGGTCTATCGCGTAATTTCGGGTATTTTATTAGATAGACACATACCACACTTCATTTCATTTACAAAATGTGTTGTGATTTTCTAATCACAAATTCTGGGTGCTTTGAATACGGTAGCACTACATTTTTATTACAACTAGGTTCTAAATTACGATCAGAGCTTTTCATGAAGCAAATTTTCACCATAAGCCTTTCGGTTATTCAAAAGTTCCTATGGAACACCGGTTATCCAAAAATTCCTACGGAAACCCGGTTAACCGAAAATGCCTTGGTCCCATGCTTTTTTGGATAACCTGTGTTTTACTGTAATAAAAAATAAATTAGCAATATGCAAGCAGCACTGTTGTTTGCCACAATTATACTAAAGATCTTCGATAGATATAACTTCTAAATATTTTTATAAATAGTGAAAATATGTTAAAATCGTATACCTCTTTTAAAATATCCTATGAATCTCGGGTCTCCTGCTCATTTTCGTTATTTATTATTATAATTTTAGATGTTTAAATCTAAGATTCAATGTAGAATATTTAAGGGATTGCTGGCCCTTAAAACACTAAATCCTTAAATTTAGGCCGTATTTTCTCTAATTTGAGTAATTTAAACAAAATATCTATCTTTTTTGCGACAACTATGCTAAATACGTGCGATCGGTGAAACCTCGATTTTTTTTTTTTTTTTTTTTTTTTTTTTTTTTTTTTTATTGCAATATTAATAATAATAATAAATTTAAGCTAAAATCGCGTACGTCTTCTAGAAATCCTATCAATCTTCTCTTCCGTTTATTTATTAAGTAAATTCCAAAAATGTAGATGTTTAAATCTAAGATTCAATGTAGAATGTGTAAGGGTGTATTTTTATATTAGTTCATAATGCTGATTTACAGATAAATAAAGTATCTATTAAAATTTATAGACAAGGGCAACTATGAAGCTGCGTGTATTGCATTGAGACTTTTTAACAACAACTGCACTAAAACATTACATAAAAACGTCATATATGTAAAAACAGGAATTAAGATCAATTTAATTGTATTTATTATCCGTAAATAAATACATAAATAGATTTTCGAATGTTTATAAGTCTGTATAAAAATGTTTATATAGTTCTCTACTGAAAATCAGAATGTCCTAAAACAATAAATAGAGATTACACATAAGAGTGACAAATAAACATATGATTTCTTGTTTTGTCCGTAAAACGTTATTACTTTTCCATTCTTTATTATGATGCATTGACCCTTTATCTAACGAATTATGAATTCATAAAAATTTTACATTCTGAAGCATGTTACCTAATTTTTTTTAAACTAAATAAAAGGATTTACATAATCATTTAATAAATTTTTAAAGTATTTAGAAGGATTGATGAATTTAGATTGATTAATTAAATTTTAATTTACAGGAATTTTGTGGAATATTTATAACCCCACTCAATTCTTTTATTTTAAATTGTTTTCTTAGTATTTTGCAGAATTTTAAAATGTACAAATAGGATGTTCTTCTAATATAAATATAGAAATGTTTCCGAATTGAAAAATCTCCATCCCCTCCCTCAGCGCCAAGAAAGCTAAAAGGATACAAAGACAAAAGAAATCATCCTTTTAAAAATATTTTTCTTTTGTGTAACCAATGATTCTTTTGGAACAAAATAAAGTAATGTATCAGTAACTCACTTTAAGCAGTATTACAACTAATTGAAGCATTAAAATAATTTTATAATAAGTATTTTTAATGGCAATTATGAGTACCGTCGGCAGATAAAGGGTTAAAGTACTGTAACATAAGGACTATTATCATTTATTTTTTCAACCTCATTTAGGGATTAGTTTCATGATATACTGCACCAAAATATTCAATTTTTTCCAATAGACATATGAAGCTTCTATAACCCTTTCGAGTGTAGTGTACTATTAATAGTACATGCCTTTTAATGGAGTATTATTTTGTTTTAAGAAATATTTTTGCTTTTATTTACATGTAGTAATGTTAGTATATGCCTATGCATTTACTATATGTTATATATCATTTATGTTTAGGTATTTAGTAATAATAATTATTATTATTATTTGCTTCATTCTCCTTGAGCCGTTTGCGATTCTTTTATTTTAAACATATATTTTACGCTATAAATTTAAAATAAAAATTACTTTACTGAAAGAACCCTGTATAATAAAGCGTAAAAAGTATTAGAAAGTTGCAACGTAAGTAAAATCTTATTGTAATACAATATTCTAAAAATCTCCAAAAATTCTTCCTTAGCCTATTCTCATGTGAATATTACTTATTACGCAAAACAACAACATTCGTTATCTTACAGATAGCGAAATATTCATTGAACACTAATTAATCTATTAAGATAGCTCGTGTTAATGTTATTAACGCAAAAGTAATTTTTTCTAAAAATTGAAAAAAAATCGGTTAAAAAAACATATATTGAATATTTCCTTAATCTCCATAAATGACTGTCACTTAAATTCTATATCTAATGAATCGCTATGCCATATAATTGTAAGATAAATATACGATTGATAATTATTTGATAAATTTCTCAGTTCTATTCAAATTAATAATAATAAACCAGACGAATCATATTCCCAATCGTAAATTAGAGGCTAATTATATTTTACGTGGAATATGTACTTTTAATTAGAACAAAAAAGTGAGAATTATTTATGCTAACAGAATTACTGCTATTCAATTTACGCTCACAATCAGAATTTATCTGATGCATAATATTATTATTCGTAATTAACGCGTTGTTTCAGTTTTTAATATTTTTTTTATAAAATAAGGGCTCATACATTGGATCAAGCTGCATGAACCATTTGGAACTAAGAATACAAAAATGTGGTTTTTAATTAAACCATATGTTCATGTGATTGGTTATTAATAAAAAGAAATTCTTAACAGCTGTACGAAAAAATTGATATGAAAAGTATTTATGTTAGTTATTTGTGTGTATATTTATTGCTTATTTTAATTAAACATAATTTAACGAAATTTTCATTACACGATATTTTTTTGTATGATAACCATTTATTAGCACAAAAAAAGTTGTTTAAAAGGATATTTCATTATATACAATCATATAATAATATTTCTTACCTTAATAGACATTATATGGTACGTTATCAAGAGTATTGATTTTTCCTTAATGTCTATTTCTTTTTTGATTAAATTATTTTATTCTTACTGACTTTAAATGATATTATTGATAGCATTTCTCATTTATTTTCTAAGCGTAATACACGATCATATACTAAAATGTTTGATTTTATCTTTATCATCATTATGCACTTTATTCAGAACAATTTATTTATTTATTTTACTTTCATTACTTATTTATTTGAGTTCATAGTTATTGTTACGGCTTCACCATAACCTTGGATATCGCGTCTCCATGGCGCATTCTTTTGTACTTTAGGTTTGCCGTTTTGGCAACATTGGAATATCGTCTGTTATAGTTTTGGTCACGGAGTAAGACACAAGAGGGGAAACTTAATGCGCATGACTCTTCGAAAATACAAAGTGAAATTTTGGTAAATAATGAGGTGGCTGTGATAAGTAGTAGGCTGGTTTTTTAAATACTGCAATGCTTTTCAATGGAAAAAATGGTCATTTTTAAAAAAAATTTTACGAAAAATCTAAATTTTTAGAAGGTTGTAAAAATGAAAATCTGGTTAATTGTAGTTTTCTTCACAACATACATATTTTTTTATAGATATTTGGCGCTTCATTTTCGTTTTTAAGCTCTTTAAAATACGAGAGCATTCTGACAAAAATCAAAGGGTAGGCCATTTAAAAACACTGAATATCGCGGATTAAAATGACTGTTGTAAATTAGTTGAATATCGCAAAGAAACAGACTTATGATTTTTAGAAATTAAGTATTAATCAAATATTTTGGAGTAAATTTTAATTTCGCGTATACTTTTTATAAACTTAGACAATTTTAATAATACATAACTTTGGATATTTATGCAATTAATGCATGTAGAATTAAAGGTAATTTTTATTTTAATTATTTGGAGCAACTGCTTATTCATATGATGGATGTCTTGTGTGTCACCCCCCACTCTGCCCCCCCAGGGGGGCACATTTTTAATTTCTTTACAACACCAGTCGTGTGACACATCATTTCAAAGGTCTGCAACTGCTAATTCATATTAAGGATGTCTTGTGTGACACCCCCCACTCTGCCCCCCAGGGGGGCACATTATTAATTTCTTTACAACACCAGTCGTGTGACACATCATTTCCAAGGTCTGCAACTGCTTATTCATATTATGGATGTCTTGTGTGTCGCCCCCCACTCTGCCACCCCAGGGGGGGCACATTTTTAATTTCTTTAAAACACCAGTCGTGTGACACATCATTTCAAAGGTCTGCAACTGCTTATTTATATTATGGATGTCTTGTGTGTCACCCCCCCCACTCTGCCCCCCCCCAGGGGGGGACATTTTTAATTTCTTTACAACACCAGTCGTGTGACACCAGTCGCATTTGAAAGGTCTGCAACTGTTTATTCATATTATGCATGTCTTGTGTTACATCCCCCCAAAGGGGGCACATTTAAGCTGTTGCATAGCTTTTATCGCGGGCTTTGAGCGCGGCAACTGAATCTAGAATTTCCGCAATGAAAAAAAAGAACTAACACTCCGGCTAACTTCATTTCATTTCGGCAAATTCCGGCACTTCGATAGACTTCTCATTTATTCATTAATAGAAAAAAAATTGTTTTCTTATCGGTCATCACGCTCAAAAAGTGTAATAGTAAATAAGGATAATAATAGTAAAATAAATATTATAAAGTATAAATAATAGTAAATTAATATCAAAGAAAAAGAAAAAACTTGAATTAATATAAAAAAAACTGCATAAATAATAAATAAATAAATAATTATAGTTGCATAAGTTGATAAAAAAATGCTATGCAATAGCTTTACCGCGGCAGTTCTCGGAGTGCCACACGTATTTATATATATTTTTAACTTTGCTTCTATCTTTTATTTGTGACTGTGCAGTAAAATTATATCTATTAAACAAGATTGTTCTTAGCTCATTCAGGAATTTTTGCTTTTAAATCCCCATCTTTTCCATCCGGACATTCAGGCCCATGTGAAAGGCAAGGGGAGGGGGGGGTCGCCCCGTCCGAGGAGATTGAGGGAACAGCATCAAATTTTTTCTACCAGCACCAATTTTTTTTCCTTCTATCTCTACAAGAAGAAAGTATTGGATTCGTATAAATTTTCGAATTCTGGTTTTCGACGGATTGTACACGTTTTAGGGGTCAGAGATTCCACAAAACATGCTTTTATAAAATATCTGTCTGTGACAGACATTTTGTGGGTTCCCTATCGCAAGAAAAAATTCACGGAATTTAATAAAAATTGATATTTAGGTAAACCCTGATATAAATTATTGCTGATTAGTTTTTGGCGTAAATCGCTCAACAGGTGTCACTGCTATGCTTCATTTTTTATGATTTACGCAACAGCTGAATCTCAAGAACTAGAGCACGGATTCCAATAAAAATTTAGTTTTAGGTAGTCCTTGATATAAATTGATGCTGATCAGTTTTTGGTGTAAATCACTCAACAGTGTCACTGCTATGCTTCATTTTTTATGATTTACGCAACAGCTGAATCTCAAGAACTAGAGCACGGATTCCAATAAAAATTTAGTTTTAGGTAGCCCCTGATATAAATTGATGCTGAACAAGTGGCGCTGTTATACTGCATTTTTTACGGTTTACGCAACAGCTGTATCTCAAGAACTACGCACGGATTTTAATGAAAATTTATATTTAGGTAGTCCCTGATATAAATTGATGATGATTATTTTTTGGTGTAAATTGCCTAATATGTGTCGCTGCTATATTGCATTTTTTAAGATTTATGCAACATCTGTATCCCAAGAACTAATGCACAGATTTTAATAAAAAAAAATACATGTGGCACTCGGGGACTGCCGCGGTAAAGCTATTGCATAGCATTTTTATCAACTTATGCAATTATAATTATATATTTATTTTTTATTTATGCAGTTTTTTTTTTTTTTTTTTTTTTTGATATTAATTTAAGTTTTTTCTTTTTGTTTGATATTAATTCAAGTTACACTTTTTGAGCGTGATGACCGATAAGTAAACAATTTTTTTTTTCTTTTATTGAATAAATGAGAAGTATGCCGAAATGAAACGACGTTAGTCGGAGTGTTAGGGTTTTTTTCTTTATTACGGAATTTCTAGATACGGTCGCCGCGCTCAAAGCCCGCGATAAAAGCTATATAATAGTTTAAAAGTGTCCTCCTGGGGGGCGACACACAAGACATGCATAATATGAATAAGCAGTTGCAGACCTTTGAAATGATGTGTCACACGACTGATGTTATAAAGAAATTTAAAATGTGCCCTCCCCTGGGGGGGCAGAGTGGGGAGTGACGCACAAGACATCCATAATATGAATAAGCAGTTGCAGACCTTTGAAATGATGTGTCACACGACTGGTGTTGTAAAGAAATTAAAAATGTGCCCCCCTGGGGGCAGAGTGGGGGGGGGTGACACACAAGACATCCATAATATGAATAAGCAGTTGCAGACCTTGGAAATGATGTGTCACACGACTGGTATTGTAAAGAAATTAATAATGTGCCCCCCCTGGGGGGCAGAGTAGAGGGTGACACACAAGACATCCATAATATGAATAAGCAGTTGCAGACCTTTGAAATGATGTGTCACACGACTGGTGTTGTAAAGAAATTAAAAATGTGCCCCACCTGAGGGGGCAGAGTGGGGGGTGACACGCAAGACATCCATAATATGAATAAGCAGTTGCTCCAAATAATTAAAATAAAAATTACCTTTAATTCTACATGCATTAATTGCATAAATATCCAAAGTTATGTATTATTAAAATGGTCTAAGGTTATAAAAAGTGTACGCGAAATTAAAATTTACTGCAAAATATTTGATTAATACTTAATTTCTAAAAATCATAAGTCTGTTTCTTTGCGATATTCAACTAATTTACAACAGTCATTTTAATCCGCGATATTCAGTGTTTTTAAATGGCCTGCCCTTTGATTTTTGTCAGAATGCTCTCGTATTTTAAAGAGCTTAAAAACGAAAATGAAGCGCCAAATATCTATAAAAAATATGTATGTTGTGAAGAAAACTACAATTAACCAGATTTTCATTTTTACAACCTTCTAAAAATTCAGATTTTTCGTAAAATTTTTTTTAAAAATGACCATTTTTTTCCATTGAAAAGCATTGCAGTATTTAAAAAACCAGCCTACTACTTATCACAGCCACCTCATTATTTACCAAAATTTCACTTTGTATTTTCGAAGAGTCATGCGCATTAAGTTTCCCCTCCTGTGTCTTATTTCGTGACGAAAACTATAACAGACGATATTCCAATGTTGCCAAAACGGCAAACCTAAAGTACAAAAGAATGCGCCATGGAGACGCGATATCCAAGGTTATGGTGAAGCCGTAACAATAACTATGAACTCAAATAAATAAGTAATGAAAGTAAAATAAATAAATAAATTGTTCTGAATAAAGTGCATAATGATGATAAAGATAAAATCAAACATTTTAGTATATGATCGTGTATTACGCTTAGAAAATAAATGGGAAATGCTATCAATGTTTTTAAATGGCCTGCCCTTTGATTTTTGTCAGAATGATCTCGTATTTTAAATGGCTTAAAAACGAAAATGAAGCGCCAAATACCTATAAAAAAATATGTATGTTGTGAAGAAAACTTCAATTAACCAGATTTTTATTTCTACAACTTTCTAAAAATTCAGATTTTCTGAATAACCTCTGCTAGCAGAGGTTAGCAGAAAAACCTCTGCTAGCAGAGGTTTCGCCATCTATCGTCAAAAAATCCGCATGGCAAAATTTTAACACTACTTTCCCCTCCTGCTTCTTACTCCGTGGTTTTGGTTTTATCGGCGATCTTAGCGGACCTATCATGTGTTCGCTGGATCATTATTCTTTATCTAAAATAAAAATATAGTATGTAACTAATTTGTATATAAAGAATTTTTAAGTAATGTTAGTCGTAATAATTGAACCAGCGACCAAATGAGTGTGTTAAATATACTCGCATCGTTCGTTATTTGAGTTCATAGTTATATAATTACCTAGCCCCTATAGTCGTCACCTGTTTGATCGTTTATCCGAATGCAAATATTATCCAAACACATGGTTTTTAATTTCATGTATAAATGCAAAATTTTATCGAATAATTTTAAATTTTATGAGAATCAAAATATAACTTAGAAATTTATCGGTAAAAGATTTCTTCATTCTATTAAATCTTATAATACGTAATAATTCAATGACATCCTATGATAGTTAATTATTCTAAGATGCCATGGTGGTTATACTATGTAAGATGTTCTTCATTATATTGAATCCTGATATACTTAATTAATTCCATGATTTAATTACGTATAAATTAAATCATTGAATTTTTAATTTATATGTAAATTCAATGTATATACAATGTATATACAACCTATCATGATAATTCATGATTCTAGGTTGACCTGTTAATTACGTCCTATTTAAGATGGATTTTTATTATTTCTGTATTTCTCAGTTTAACATATACTCGTGATAAATTTTGTATGAATATGTTTTTGCATAAGAGGGCAACAACTTTTGCACCATGTTCTAAATATTTATAAAATTGGTCATAGTACGAGCGCACTTTATTTGTTCAATTTTTTATACAATTCCCCACTTGTTTAAATTATTATTCAGTTTAAACCACATTGTTAAAAGCTATATTGCTATTGCATTTTTTATTATTAAAGAACTTTGAATATCACTAGGTTGACAAGGTAATCTATTGATAAAATAGGATATTACATTGTGAATTATAAATATACATGATATACATTTCTCTTTCATTTGAGATATAATCGGTTCCCTATGAGCTTTAAGAGCCATAGAGAGAAGAGGTTATTACTGCTCAATTCATACCTTACCTGGGAAAAAGAATTTTGAGAATGGCCTCAAGAAAATTGAAAGGATTCTCGATCCTGGCTAATCCAGGAACATGGTAATCTCAGACTACCACGCCAGGCTCACAAAAACATGGGATCTGGGTGCAAAGTTGGAAGATTATAAGATCATAGCGGGTCTATCATAGCCTAGGATTCTTTCTCTTGATGAATTTGGGGGTATGATACTTGTGATATACATGGGACCTGTATGTAAGGTTGGAAGATTATGAGATCATAGCAAATCTGGTCATAGTCTATGATTCTTTATCTTGATGAATTTGGAGGTATGATACTTGTGATATACATGGGACCTGTATGCAAGGTTGGATGATTATGAGATCATAGCGGTTCTGCCATAGTCTAAGACTCTTTCTCTTGATGAATTTAGGGGTATGATACTTGTGATACTTATGATACTCAATGTAGTTTTGTACATTGAGTTGTTGGGCCATCACTTTCACAAATTTATGTCTTTCTGTCATTCACATGAATAATGAGTATTCCAGAAAGACATTTATTATTTTCACAGGTCGTAGTTGGCTACTGCATGGTTGCATGACTGTTCATGTGACTTATATATCATACATTATCCACTTAGAAGCCTAGATTTAACCTCTTCAGACCCCACATACACAAATGTGTACCTCCATTCTTTTCCACATAAAAGCTAAACTGTTCAAAATTTTTGCATTTTTACTGTATTTCTATACAGCTGAATGTTTTTTACTTTAGAACGAAACCAATAAATGTCAGTACTGATGAATATTACCTAATAAGAACGAAACCAATAAATGTCAGTACTGATGAATATTACCTAATAAAATAAATATTATTTTCATCCGAGTTTCGAAAATACCTTCAAGATATTGTGGCCATGAAAGTAAGAAATATTCATGATTATTTAACTTTTAAATGCTTTACAATAAAAAATTTTCAGGATTTGCTGATCATTTACTTGATTAAATACCTTAATTTTGTTATTGTGTAAATATATATTACTGATAGTTAAACTGGTGTTTTAAGGGGATTAGTATGTTTATATCTATATTTGTAAACCTAAATTACCAGTCTCTTAAAGTACTGATTTCATAAAAAATGACTGTTTCTGTCAACTATGGTGTTATTTCGATTATGCAAAAGCAATAAATAGATATTTGTAGAGCTATTTTATGCTCAGGTCTGATGAAGTTAATACATATTAATCACTTTTGGAATGCCTTGGAGAAAAATGTGAAGATACATCACACAATACCAGCAACACTTATTGAATAGTGGGCTAGCAAATGTTTGTCAAGTCACGCACCTTGATCGCTTCCGAAAAGTTGTGGGCCTACGTAGTATCGTGTGTCAACCGTTATCATGGTCAAAAAATCCCTCCTAATTTTCTATCGTTATTTCAAAGATAAAACATAGACTCGACTTTAAAACATAGTCAGGATTGTTTTCTGTACTGGATGCGCGTCTTTTCCCAAAAGATAAGGAATATTAATTTGCTCAAAATTATCAATAACCTAAGAAATTAAATAGTTTCTAACATTTTGTATATCCATCCTTTATAAAATAAATGATTGGTTCTATATCAGTGGCTTGACATTATGGAGCATTATTGTAAAATATTGCATTTTCTTTTAGATATGTGAGAGAAATACATTCTTTGAAATTTAAGTAATAAATCACTAAAACTATGATACATAAGCTGACATTTTATTTACGAATTTCAAACGCAAATGTGTACAACACTATTACATTAAAAATCAAATACTGTTTCAATGATTCCTTTTATATTTCAGTGTTTTCCTATCAATAACGTCATTTCTGTTGGATATAATAAACTCTTGCTTTTGCCACTTCAGTCAGTTCATTAGTATCGGACGCTGTAACTAGGGGTATTATTTTACCCAATTTAAACTTTTTTTTTTTTTTTTTGCATTCAGGAAAGGGAGAATATTGTTGAAACATCCATATATGATTTTTAATGTCGTGATGGAGTACGTATCGGTGCGTACGTTCTAAAAATAATTAGATTATATATTTAATTCACACAAACCAGATGATTTATGAATAAAAATATGATGTTTTTTAATTGTCTAAGCTTGCGAAAGCTAAAACACAGCTACTAAAAGATATTAAAAATCAAGCATAATTCTTTCGTCAAGCAAATCTGAGTACATGTTGGATTTTGATTTTGATTGTACCAGAAAATACCTATGAGGGTAACCTACTGAATGCACTTACTCTCAAAAATTAGTTCGAAATAGTTTTAAAATTATATTAAAAAACTGATAAAAAAGTACGATTTATTTGCATACGTCACAGGTATTTGATGTGTGTCACTTTTCACCGGTTGGATGTTTTCCTTAGATTTCAGAATTCGAGCAAATGGAGCAAAGAAAATACTCAAGTAATTTTTATTTAAGTACAATAAAACATATTTAAACGTAAGAAACATATTGGTAAATAAATTGCTTTATTATTATTATTATTTATATATTTATTTATTTAAAAAGAAAAAGCCAACATACTTAGTAACTTAACATTTGGGATTTAGCGATAATTTTGTAATCGCCATTAGCATCTTATATATTTCACGCGTGCAATTTGGAAACAATTCTTTCGTGTTTAATTAAAATATGAGTTTGACATGCGTGTTTTAGATATGGCGTGATTGCACGCATTTTATTTTTGTTAAATTTTGTGAAAACATATATAACACATAACAAAATGGCGATTTTATGTTTCACATGGTAACCCGTTTATTTTGTATCATCATTGGACAGGTGTATCATATACGCATCGGGTTTGGGGCAAATTTGGGAAAAATCATTTTTGATTATTAATTCCATATATATTTTTCAACTATTTTCTGTTATTTTAAAAAGTAAATAACAATAAATAAGAACACTATTAATTAATAAATATAGAAAAAACTATTTATATAATTTGAAAAAAAGTAAAAAATTATTTATTAAAAAATAAACAACAATAGTCGGGTTATCAAGACATGTAAAATAACGATATTTTGGCGCTAATTATGCGGAAGTGTTTCATATTCTTTTCTGTCTTTTTTGGCGAGCTTTTTTTATTTATTTATTTAATTTATTTTTGCCATTAAATAAATCGATGTGATTTTGATCTTCAGCCTTTGGGGTTGCATTGTTAATGCTTTCCAATAAAGTTGAAATGTGTTTATGCATTCGGTTTGTCTGTCTGTCTTGCCATTCATCCGCTTGGTCTCGCACTAATACCTGTAAATATAAGCTTATTTTAATAGAATTGGTAATCCTTATTAAGGTCCCCTAGGCATGTTTGGTATTGTATATGATGTATGTGGGATTAAAGTTCCTTTAGAGAGGCATCCAATAGAATTCGATTACATTATGGTCTACGGGTAAAAACATTTATTAAAATAAGCTATTGCAGATAGGTTCAAACTGATAACTCGAGTATCACTACGAGTACGTTAGAACAGGACATTCATATCATTTTTAATCCATTTATAGGGACACACAAAAGAAATCAGCTACAATACTGTGTTTTAGTAACAATTACTGAAATGAGTTTTCAATTTCGGCACGCGCTTTTAAATTTAGCTATTTTTAGGTGCGTTTGTAATTATATAAATGCTTAGCACCTACAGTCGTGGTCTGATCCGCCGTCTGTCTGTCCGCATATAACAGTCAAAGACTACCCAACCGAATCATTTGAAATTTTAAATCCATAGTTGGTGCCGAATTTTGTTGAGTCATTTAAAATTTTAGTAAAATTGGATATATATAGTTCAAATACAGGGACAGTTAAAAGTATTCTGTTACATTACGGGCGATGGATTGAAAAAGATCAAAGTGCTTTTTAATTATAGCACCCGTCGAAAGATAAAGAAATGCTATGCATTTATGTTGAGCATTAGAATACAAATTTTATAGAATATGCCGCACAAAGAATTTTTATAATTAATTTACAGGGCGCCATAAAAAATTCCGAAGCATAATGGTATGTGGGAGAGGTTCATTATTTTTTACAATCAAGAGATTTTATCATAAAATAATTTTCTCATTTGTCATTACAAGGTCTTTTAAATAAAAACTTATTCAAGTAAAACTGCATAATCGAGTTCACTTTAGCATATTTGAGTCTGCACGTTTTTCTGAAAAAAAATGTATTCAGATTTCTAAATCATTTGTGATGACACTTTAACAGCTCAAAGCTTATGCAGACGAGATATTCAAATCTCGTGTCATACCTCATACTACAAGCATTGTCAATTCCTTTTATTTAATGCATGCGAAAGCGAAATACTGCTTAACTTCTTGAGAACAGGTTTGAAATAATAACAAAACAGCCGTATGTAGTGGCCAGCATGCACTACCCAAATAAGTCCGATTGATCATATCTGGAACACACTCAAACGATGTATCGCATTCCTTTGCTGGCACTTGCAAAATTTTTATGTATCACATTTTAAAGAGAGAATTCCCTAAATTCTTATCGATAACCTCATCGCATCAATAGAAATCAGATGTCAGATCATATTATTATGTTACATATATTACTATTCTGTATTAACTATTTAAGGGATCCACACGCCATATAAAAATTCCCTCTTTCTATTTAAGCATCATGATCTGTGCCATTTTTAGGTACTAAAATTGGTGCGGAGCGTTTATTTATGTTCTTGACGTGAAAGTTCAAATTCTGATACAAAATAATTTTAGTATTTTATTATCTGTATTACTTTTTATGTATTCCATACTTCCAATTTTATATCCATGCATGGCTGTTTTGCATAGTTTTTTAACCGTGTACACGAATTTATATAGAATATTTGGTAATTCTATAGTTCACTTTGCTCATTTTCGTCTTATGAACTTGTGGCAATCTTTGGTCAATTAAAGATAGAATCTCATTTTTTTTTCATTTACTTTTCGCAAGTATTATTAAATCTATGTTCTCAGCAATATCGCTCAGAGTAATTCCTTTTAGGGAAGTCCTAATATAAATCTATGAAATATAAAGACATGAAAACATTAAAAAATCTTTCATTCAAAACACATCATTAAATGGGTGGGATAAAATATATACAAAGGTTTTTCTCAATTAAATAACACTAGATGCTAAAAATCGTAAAAAGCTACCCTGTTTATAATGTTTAACATGTAGTATTTTTTAATGTAAAAATACTGATTGTATATATTTTATCACATCTATTAAGTAAAGTGGTTTTTATAAAGCATTTTTAGTTATTTTCATGTTTTTATATAATAAACAAAGAAGAATATGGCAAAATTGACCATTTATAAAGTCAATTTATTAATGAAACTGTGAAAATTTGTTTTTGAGGAACGTGAGGGATAAATACGCAATAGGGTTGATTTTCATCATAATTGCCTCTTACTATGAATTTTTTAATTTAAATAAGCATTTTTAAAGATATAGAAAAACGCTAATAAAATTTTTAATAGAATAGAAAGTTTTTTTTTATTTCACTAAAATAATGTTAAAGGAGATCCAAAGTGACATTTATTACGAGAAAAATGCTCCAAATTTTACAGTTCCAAAGGAAACTAAGAATGTTCTTTGCAATATTAGTATAGAAGTCGTTGTTTGTAAAATCCGCTATTGGAATGCAAGTATCCTCGCTATGTGTCACACAGAGTGTAATTAAATAACCTGCGTAAATATACTTTAAATCGTAATATACTTTAAATCGTAAAAATACCTAATATCCTACTGCAAATATAATTTAAAGCAAGAAGATAACTTCCTTAAAAAATGTTTTAAGTAATGTAAAGTTTCTGTTTAAAAAATTACGTATTATTTTAACTAACACTCAATTCGAAATTCGAAATATCATTTTATATAATTAAAAGAAACTACTTACGGATAAGTATAAATAAATTAATAAATTAAAATAAATTTACTCATAAATTAAAAATTTGATTTTAAAAGCTCGGACAACTATTTTTAATAAGATTTACTTTTTCAAAGTCTTATTTGCATTATAACATACAATTTTCCTTGTCATGTACTTTAAGGCGATGCAAATTTAATGAACTTTAATTAAAATATTTCGATGAACTTTTGTACCTTCACGCTATTTTCCGAAATATTTTTCTACGATCGATTTTACATATGGAAGTGACCTAAATAAAGCAGCTTAACGTTAATTCTTATTGCAACTATTTAATTAACGAAACATTTTCTGAGCCTTGGAGATTACATTTATCCCCTTTTGCAAACTTATTTAAAAAGATTTTGAAATTTTTTTAAAAATGTATTTCTATATTGCTTGCGTAAAATTTTTCTTCGAAAATTGCATGTATTTTTTATATTTTTCACGCATATAAATGTAACAAAAAAAAAATTTTTTTATTCTTTTTTATTTTTTTCAATTGTTAAGCTAAGCCGGTTTAAATTGGCATTATAAATGTCTTTTATGCAGGAAAAATTCCTTACTTACTGATAATGTTCTTTTCAATGAAGGTTAAAACTTGAAATGATTTTGCTGTTTTCTATTTTTTTCTATCTGTCTCTTCTAAAAGCAGGGTATTTCAATTACTCATTATTTTAGTATTTATTCAATATTTTGATTGACAAAGTAATAATAAATTGGATATGGATAGTTGGTGTATTTTGAGATATTTATTTTAAAATAAACCTTATTTGAAACGCTTATTATATGAATTTGTAGTTAAAATATCTTAAACTTTAGAAGAAATAAATTTCCTACAGTAACTCTCATATTAGAATTATCATGAAAATAAGTGTTGAATTCAGGCTGTAAACCACAGAGGATATATATTCACTTAACATCAAAATCCGCCTTTCTTGAATACATGGTATTTTATGCTTATTAACCTTTCGATTACGGACTAAAAGAACGACTATTTTCAAATTTATTTGTACAAAAATTTGCAGAGGAAATTGTTTGTGGTTGATTTCTCTAAAAATTATTCTGGTATATGTTTATGAAATAAAATAGTTTTCAAAAAGTGATGCTAATAGACCACAGTAATAGTCGTTAGGACGACATATCCCTAATAGCATACATGGTCACAGTGACGTCACTGTGAGTCACTTTGGTCATATGATATCTATGACCAAAATGCCACCACTCAGTGAAGTCACATTGTGACTGAGATGTGACTTTCTTAAAAATTTTTAAAAATTTATTAATATCCTTCAAAACATGTTATTTACTTTAAAAAACATGTTTCTGGCAATTTAAATATCGTCGCTTTTGTCACAGTTTCGTCACAATCTTAATGTCAAATTAGTCACAAATGACACATTTTTCACAGATTTGTCACATTGTGACCACTTTGTGAAACGTCACAAAAGAGGTCTAAAACGGCCATAACGACTTCACATTTTAGTCATTGTGACTTCACATCGACGTCACGTGACGTCACATCGACAATCGATGGTCACAAAGTCACAATGTGACTTCACAACGACGTTGCAGTGACGTCACCATGCTTTACGGGATGTCCCAACCACGTAATCAAAGGATTAATTGTATAGACATAGAATTCCCTACCACTACTTTAGGAGATGCAATAAATCTTAGCTGTGAAAAATGTTTTAATTCAACATTGATAAGAAAATTCATGTGGGTCTTTTTTACTAATATGGTTCATTTTGATAAATGATTGGTGATAGGTTTTAGGGGAGATACACAGCATCTTTGTGCCTAATTATAGGGTTCTAGTATAGTGCACTTTCTAATAAAAACACATTGAAATTACTGCTACTAAAACTAGTAATTAACAAGAGGGATACGAACGAAATAACACAAAAAACTGGCATAAAATTATAATTAAAAATACGAAAAAAAAGAGAAGCTCATGCAGAAAAGAAAACTATTACCAAAATATCTAAAGCTAAATACTTCCTTTCCATACAGAAATAGAAGAAAAAATTCCTTTTCGGCATGTGCATATGTATGATTCCATGTATTCCTTTCATCAAGCGGCACCTTTCTCATGCTCTATAATTTCATTTAGCTGTTTCTGTTCATTTGTGACCTTCTCTGCTTTTAGACTATTATTTACTTTGGCTGATATTGGTTGTTAAAATTTGCACTCCGAAACGCGTCCTATGTGTTATTTAATATTTTATGGTTATTTTATCAACATTTTATTTTCTTAGAGGAATATTTACTTAGTATTAAAAAGTGATACTAAAATATTAAAAAGTATTTTTGTCGTTTTAAACATTGTAAATCTATTATATTTTTATGTATCGTATCAGTCTGTTTAATTACACTATTTTTTATTTATGCAATAAATGCATTTTTATCTGTAAGTCTAATGCATTGAAATTGTACTCTTAAAAAAGTGATTTGAACAAACATATAAGAAAATTCCTTTTATTTCAAAATAATATTTTAATCTTGCAAAGAATCAAACACTGTGAATAGAATTAATTTACTAATCCCACAAAGAGACGGAGATTGTTTCATTTTATTAAATTCACATAAAAGCGATTACTTTAAAGAATCATTCACTCACCTATTTTTATAAAGCATATAAATAGTAAATAGAAATTTACTGGATTATTGTGGAGATAGAATAATGACAATTATTCAGCTTCTCAAACGCAGTGTTAAAAAAAAAAGAATACTAAAGGCCTTTTTAAAAAATCATTTAATTAGTTTTCAAAAGAAAAATATTGCCAGTAATTTAACATATTAAAACGAATGGCATAATTGAATTCGAAAGCGGCTTGTGTTATTACAATCATAAATGCTGTTTCGATTTTTAATAAAATATTCTACTAAAGTTTTTAAAATACATTCAACGTTAAATAAATTAACCTCGTTTTTATTATTAGCCAAATTAATACAACAAGACTAGGCTAATTTGATGTGGCAGTCTTAAAGCTTTCTTCTATCTCATGTCTGTTCACACTTCAAAATTTACTACCACAGTGCCAAATGACAATCTATGCTAATAGTGAGGATTCTAAAGGCATGAAATTTAGTGCATTAGTTCTTGAAATAAGACTATGGTAGATATCGGGAAAATTGTTACATAAAAGCTCCACTTTTTTGTGATTTATATAAAAACATAAACAGCAATAATAGTTATCATGCTATACATGAATGAAACAAATTCGTGAATTAGTTCTTGATACACAGCTATAGCAGTAATCAACGAAAATTCAGCAGAGCATCGCCACATGTTGGGCGATTGACACCAAAATGTAAATAGAACTAGTTCATATCTCGGATTTACTGAATCTAAACTTTGATGAAAATCCGTGCATTAATTCTTCAGATAAATAAAATGCAAAAATCGGGAAAGATAAAGCATAGAAATTCCACTTGTTCAACGATTTATACAAAATTGTAAACAACGTCAACACATATCAATGACTAACTGAATCTGAAGTTTGGCAGAAATCTGTTTAATAGTTATTGAGATAAACTGTTGCGTAAATCGCTAATAAAATTTTGAATACAAGAGAACTATTTTTTTCATTTCATAAAAATGATATTAAAGGATATCCTGAGCAGCATTTATTTTGAAAAAAATGCTCCAAATTTTACAATTCCATGCGAAACAATGAAAGTTCTTTGCAATATTACCATAGAAGTCGTTGTTTGTAAAATCCATTTTTAGAATGCAAGTATTCTCGCCATGTGTCACAGAGAATATAATTAAATAACTTGCATAAATATACTTTAAATAATCTAATCTCCTTCTTCAAATATCATTTAAAGCAAGAATTCCTTAAAAAATGTTTTAGGTAATTTAATGTTTCTGCTAAAAAAGTTACGCATTTTTTGAACTAACACTCGATTCTAAATTTGAAATATCATTTTATATTATTATAAGAAATTACTTATAGATAAGTTTAAATATATTTACTCATAAATTAAAAATTTGATTTAAAAATCTCGTTCAACTGCTTTTTAATAAGATTTACTTTTTCAAAATCTTATTTGCATTATAACATAAAATTTTCCTTGTCATGTATTTTAAGGCGATGCAAATTTAATGAATTTTAATTAAAATACATCGATGCAACTTTTGCACTTTCACACTATTTTCCGAAATATTTTTCTACGATCGATTTTACATATGGAAGTGACCTAAATAAAGCAGCTTAACGTTAATCCCTATTGCAACTATTTAATTAACGGAAATATTTTCTGATCCTTGGAGATTATGTTAATCCCCTTTTGCAAAATTAATTTAAAAGATTTTGATTTTTTTTAATTTATTACTATATTGCGTTTGTAAAATAGTTCATCATAAATTGCTTTTATTTTATGTATATTTCATTCATAAAAATATAACAAAAAACAAATATTTACATTCTTTTTTATTATTTTCAATTGTTAACTAAGCCTGCTTATATTGTCATTTTAAATGTCTTTTACGCTAGAAAAATTCATTATTCTTTGATAATGTTCCTTGAAGTGAAGATTAAGGCTTGAAAGGGCATTGCTATTTTCTATTTTATTTTTCCTTGAAATGTTTGAAAAGGAAATCTGTGCATCTGTCTCTTCTAAAAACAGGATACTAAAATTACTGATTATTTTATTATTTAATCAATATTTTGATGGGCAAAATAATAGTAAATTGAATATGTATTTTTAAGTGTATTAAGGGATATTTATTTTAAAATAAACTCTATTTGAGACGCTCATGGTAATTTGGGGATGAAGTGTCTCCAATTTTAGAGAGGATAAATTTCAGACAATAACTCTCATATTACGAGTATCATAAAAATAAATTTTGAGTTTAAGCTGGGAACTGCGGAGGACAGGTTATCGGAATTCCCTTCCCCCCCCCCTTATCTGAAAGGGGGGCAGGAATTAAATAGCGTGAATGTATAAAAGTTGCCCCCCTCCTTCGTATACTTATTGATATATAATCTTCCACCAACACCACCTTAAGAGCTGTAAAAATTCCTACCAGTAAAAAAATGTCTAAATTCAACATTTATAAAAATTAATGCTGATGCTATTTACCGATTAGGATTTTTTTCTCTAAACAAAGCATCTTTGTGTCTAATTATAGGAATCTATTATAGTGCACTTTCAGATACAGACACATGTAATTATTGCTATAGGCATTAGTAGACTCACAAGAGGGATACAGAAGAAATAGCAAGTATAAAATTCGCGTAAAATCACAATTAAAAGCATAAAAATTTGTAAATATGAACACAAAATACAAAATAGCACACAAGATGATGCTTTTTGTGTTGGAAAGTTTAATAACCCGTCATCATCCAAAGTAAACACGTGTCCAAAAGTGGAAAAGTCACAAATGAATAGAAAGGGCTGAGAGGAAAATTTAACGCGACATGTGGTACTAGCTGATAAATTAATCACAGAAGAGCACACGGTAGAAAAGGAAATTGTTTGCTAAAATATCTAAAATAAAATATTTCGTTTACATACAGGAAAAGAAATTATTTCCTTTTCTATCTGTTTACTTTCTATTATCGGTGTTTTTCTTAAGCTGGCGAAATTTGTTGAATTCTTTGTAAGTTCTCTCTGTTCTTTCTGTTTATTTGTGACCTTCTTCACTTTCAGATACACATTTACTTTGGCTGATGCTGGTCTGTCAAAATTATCATCCCAAATCGTATCCTATGAGTTATTTGGTATTTTATGGTGATTTTATCAAATTTTACTTTTTCTAGGAGGAATATTTATGTAGTAATAAAAAGTTATTCCTAAATATATAAAAAAAAATTTTGTTGTGTTAAACCTTATAATTTTTTTTTATATCGCATGAGTTTGTTTAATTACACTTATATGTTTAGTATACGTAATAAATGAATTTTTATCAATAAATCTGAAGTGTTGAAATTGTATTCCTAAAAAATAGTTTTGAATAATATGTGTAAAAAAATTACCTTTATTTCAAAATAATATTTTAATCTTGCAAAGAGTCAAACACTGTGAATAGAATTAATTTACTAATCCCACAAAGAGACGGAGAATGTTTCATTTAATTGAATTCACATAAAAGCGATTACTTTAAAGAATCTTTCACTCATCTACTTTTATAAAGCATATAAATAGCAAAAAGAATTTTACTGGATTATTGTGGAAATAGAATAATGACAATTATTCAGTTTCTCAAACGCAGTGTTAAAGAAAAAAGTACTAAAGTACTTTTTTTTAAATTATCTAATTAGTTTTCAAAAGAAAAATATTGCCAGTAATTTAACATATTAAAGCGAATAGCATAATTGAATTCGAAAACGGCTTGTGTGATTACAATGATAATTCATGTTTCGATTTTTTAATATAATATTCGAATAAAGTTTTTGGAATACATTTAATGTTAACTTCCTTTTTATTATTACCTGTTGGCCAAATTAAAACAATAGGAAACTAATTTGATGTAGCAGTCTCAAAGCTTTCTTCTATCTCATGTCTATTAATAATTCAAAATTCACTAACACAGTGACAAAATTAAATCACAATCTATGATCATCGTAAGGATTCTTAAGGAATTAAATTTCGTAGATTAGTTCTTGACATAAGACTATTCTGGATATCGCAAAAATTGCAACATAAAAGTACCAGCTGTTAGACGATTTACGCAAAAATATAAACTGCAATAATATTTATCTTTCTATACCTGAATCTAAAGTTTGATAAGAATTCGTGAATTAGTTATTGAGATCGATCTATAGCAGGAATCAGGGAAAATTCAACATAGCAGTGCCACCTGATGGGCGATTGACACCAAAATGTAAACAGAATTAGTTCATATCGTGGATTTACTGAATCCGTAGTTTGATGAAAATTCGTGCATTAATTCTGGAGATAAAGCTATTGCGAAGTCGGGAAAAATGCAACATAGAAGGGTCACCTGTTGAGCAATTTACATCAAATTGTAAATAGCATCAATTCATGTCAACGACTAATTGAATCTCAAGTTTTATAAAAATCCGTTTATTAGTCATTGAGATATAACTGTTGTGTAAATCAAAAAAAATCAACATAGTATGATGAGCGATGTACACCAAAACTAATCAGCATCAGTTTATATCAGGGGCTATCTGAATTAAGTTTTTATCAAATTCCGAGCATTAGTTCTTCAGATAGAACGCCCCCAAAATTTATGTCATATGCAGACAGATACACAGACTCACAGACGGACATTTTGTACAACATGTTTTTTGAATCTCAAACCTCTAAAATATCTAAATCCGTCAAAATTGTATATATATATATATATATATATATATATATATTGAATATGTATTTTTAGCTCTAAATAACTCCAGAAATTGTTTGTTATTACGAATACAAAGCGTTCATAAATTATTCTCGGGATTTCATTATTTCATAAATCTTTATTTAAGTACATCAAAGATAATAAGTTTTAAAAATACAGGGTGTCCATAAAATTACTGTTCTAATTTCAGTTATATATTATAGTAGTTCAATTTAGTCTATTTACAACAAATTATTCATAATATTGAATGTAAATTCACTTCGTTTTTCTTACTAATGTTTAATATGTTTACCTGATACGACATACTTTCAACCTAAAGTCCAATTCTTCCCATACTTCAGTTAAGAAATTTGAAGGGGTGGAAGCAATTGTCTCTTCAATTCTGTATCTCTTCTATAGAAAATCACTAAGTAGCGTCAGAACGGAGACACAATCGTTTATAAAGCCTCGAAGGAAAAAAAATCACAGAACTCTAATGGCTTTTAAATCTTCAGCTCAGCAATAACGCTTTACGATCAGGAGTCACCATTTTGCATATTTGGTACGGCAATCGAGACAATAACAAAGCAGATCACACGCATGCGTTTTTTTTAAAACTATTGTTACTGTTTATTTAAGAACTAATCTAACACTCTACAATGCTTACAGTTAATACTATTAAAATATATAACTGGGGCATTTTTTTATCGACACCCTGTGTTATTACGCAATGTTCATAAAGTAGAACTTAGAAAGGTATTTTAATAAAATTAATTATTTTACACGACTTATTCTGCAGTCCTAGCATCATCGCATTGTTTGAAAGTTGAGAAGTAAGAATTTAAAATGAAGAGTGCACAAGTGAAAATAATGTACCTGATGTTTTTCTTCGAACCAAAATCCGTCGTCGCTATAAAAATAAGCTTTGAAATTGAACGTCAAACGTAGTAAATGAGGTGCGCTCGTACTATAACAAAGTTTTTAAAATATTCAGATCTAGGTCCAATAGTATACAATACTTCGGATACATTATAGTAGCTGACATTTTGAGTTGAAATACCAAGAAATTGTAATTAAAAGATTCTTGATTTTTTACATTAGTCTTCTGCTAGGACAATATTAAGAATAATCACTGTTAACCTGTTACCAAATGAATCGCCAATTGTTTTAATGAATCGCCAATTATAGTTAAAAGTAAATTTTTAAAAAAATCATTCTAATAATCATTTGAAATCTTTTTTTTTAAAGTTAAATATTTAACAAAACAGACTGCGTTAAATCACTAACTAAATAGCTTCTTTCACTGCTAACAAATGCAATCAAATACATATAGGAAATTATATATAATATGTTGAAACGTCATATTCACCTTAATAATTCAAAATATACAACATGACTACATTTCTTCGCTATTCAGTTGTTATTATAATAAATGCAAATAATATAAGAGTTTTACGTTAATTATTTTTATTTGGTTACAAAATATTTCATCTAAATAAAGAAATCTATTAAATCAAAATTTATTTAAAAAAAACCTTATTAACATATGAAAAAGAGACATATATTTATTACTTAATTTAGTGAATGACTAAAATGCAACTACACATGTTTATTATTCAAATGAAAAACTTTCCATTCATTTCATCATAATATTTTTCAAATACTTAGCTTTTTTTCATTGTATATGTTAATTACACAAATATAATTACAGAAAACAAAATTACTAAAGTCAACTAATATTTTTTTCTGGCATTGTGTTCTTTGAAAATATTTAGTGTTTATCATATCATAGAATAATTTAATTATCTCTCTGAAATAGCTAAACTAATTCGTTATTTATCGATAAAACTAATAGTATGCATACAATGTTGGCTCGGAAATTTTCTAACTATATTGTTTATGCACTTTTCAAAAATATCAATTACGCTTTGGTTTTGATCAAGCTAAAATTGTTTATATTTACGTAACAAACACACTGTTGTCAATAACTTATCAAAGATTTATTTATTAATGTTTGAAAAATTGTCTTTGTGTTTAGAAAACGCAAGCCACGATAAAATTTAAAACATTGAAATTATCTAGTGATATAAAAACCAACAAAATAACAGCAATTGAATTGCAAATTAAGCTTTTTGAAAAATCAGGTGTGAATTAAATATACAAAAACATAATTGCTTGATACAGCATCGTTTAAAAAAATTTTAGTGATTTTATACTTCGCTGAGAAGTTACTTGCTTTAGATACAAAATGAGAATGTTGGAATATCATAAATTGCAATCTATGTTAATGACTGCTGATAATACAAGGGCAATACGATAAGTCCCTGGCCTCGGCCATATATTGTGCTGCTGGAATTTAAAAAGCGATTTATTTCCCAAAGTTGACCTTTCACATCAAACATGGCAATTTGTCAAGTCACAAAGTGGTTTAGTTTGTGAGTGTAAACTATTTTAATAGAACAACTTTGATGTTATTTCAACAATGGAAAAAATTTAATATCGATGAGTGATTAAAAAAAAAAACCTCTGTTTTTGGAGAGAAAAAAAACAAATAAATTATGAGATTCAAGTGAAACTCAGAAACATTTTATGAGAACTCTGAATCTGAGTTATCAACCATAAAATATTCGATATCTGAATTTAAACGCTGCCATACAAGCATTTTTGATAAAGAACACCTAGGTCTTTCAAATGAGGTTAAAATTTAAAACATCAGAAATAATTGAAAAAATCTGCGATATTGTAATAAACACTCGGATACGAAAGTGTGGGAAATTGGTAAGACTGTGGGCATATAAAGTGAACTAATTTGTATAAGAAAAATATTTCCGGAAAATGGCTGCCGCAATTGTTTACTATTGACATAAAACACCCCCGCATATCAATTTCAAAAGAAGGTTAGATGAAGTGAAAGCGAAATCCAAATGATTTTTAGCATCGATTAATAACTGTTATTGAAACATAGATTCATAACAGTGTGCCAAAAACTTAGTAACAGTTTAAATAGTGGATTTTTGTGACCAACTTGCACCAAAAATGCTTTAGGTGACGTTGTCTGCAAATAGTCATGACTACAGTGTTTTTGGGATGTATGCGGCAGAATTTCCATCGATTACCTTGAAAAAAAGAAAAACGACCAATTGCAAATATTAAGCTTACTCAGTGAGTCGTTTCACCCATATTGAAAAAGAAAAACGTCCACATTTCGCGCAGGAAAAATTCTCTTTCATGAAGACAGCGCAAGCGTTAACGCTTGTGTCATCGCCATTTCAAAATACTATGAATTAGAATACAAACTGCTCTGAATCCACCATATTCGTAAAATTTAGGCTCTGGCGATTATTTTTTATTTCCAAATATGAGAAAATGGCTCGATGAAAAAAATGGATCTAATGATGAAATTACTGTTGAAACAAAAAAATATTTTAAAGAGTTAAAAAAATCGTTTTTTTTTTTTTTTTTTTTTTTTTTTTTTTGAGGGGTGGAAGAAATAGAAAAACATGGGCTAAGTGAATCGAACCTAAAGGTGATTTTGTTGAAAAATAAACGTAATTTTTGACATAAAAATGTGTTTTTCTTGTCAAGTCCAGGTACTTATTATACAGCTCTTATATGCGCTAATGTCTCATAGTTTATAATAAATATTAATTGTTGATGGTTGATAAGTACTAATGGCTAATGACGATGATTGTACTATATTTTACTTTAAATTTATTGGATTCTGTCTAAATGATATTTACGCTCAGTTTTTTTTTAGTTTGGTTGAATGGATGTTCCTACCATTGACATCTAAGTATCTTTATTATAAATTTAAAAAAAACAGTAGAATGATAAAATATAAAGAGAATAACTCTTATAAAAGTCTTTTAAATATCTAATAAGGTACCCTGGGGTAATAACGCCAGGCGGGGTAATAACGCCAAGTGCTTATATTTTGCATAATTATGAAATAATCAGGTAAATGACACCCATGTGCTCTGCGCAGAAGGGTTTTGAGTCATATAAATCGCAAAAAACAGCTTCAAGTTAATTTGTTTCATTTTTAGGTCTTATTGTTTTTACAAACAACTAAAATTAACGCTTCATCTAAAATTTGCGAGATACGTTTTGTGATGTGAAGACTATCTTTTTATCCGGAAATACTTTGTTAATTACATAAATTTGTAGTGCATTTCATGTACATTTAAAATGTTGTTGAAGATTTTGGATATCTTCTCGAGATAATTTTTAATGTAAAATGTACTGCGCAATAACTATACCGGGGTAATAACGCCAATCCTTGATATTAATACCCCGGTTGATTCCCTACAGTGGCCGAGATACATCCTAAATACTGATTCAAATAAACACAGTTAAAACTGTGCAATGTTTCTCATATTTCTATTTAAACGGTCCTTTTTAAGCAAAAAGAAGCTCACGGTCTGGTATTCTTTTGCCTCATCCCCCCTCCCACACCACACCTTTATTTTTCTTACACTTTCACAAAAAATTGAACATTTTCAATAGCTTAGAATGCAATTTGTCAATTTCTAAGTTTGTAGTGTTTGTATTTTTAGAATTGGGCTATCTACATGTAATTATTTCAACGTATTTCATAGTTTTATTTGCATGGCGTTATTACCCATATAGGTGGGTAATAACGCCAAATAGTATGGGTCAAGAAATCACGCCATTACATTTTATGAATACATATCTGTTAAATTATTTTATTTTATATAGATAGTCAATGAGTTGCTGTATCAGATCCTATATTTGTTTGAAAAATACAATCTAAAACTAAGCCGTGAAAATTGGTAGAACCTTAACGTGGCGTTATTACCCCAGGGTACCATATTTAAAAAATTGCAAACTTTGCTGTTACAACTCTTGAAACTTTTACTTAATACATGACCCCGTTATTTTTCCGGAAGCAACAATGACGCTTATTTTATCAAGTTAACCAGAAAATGAGAAGAAATGTTTAAAATGTATATATCAGTTAAAAAAGTGAAACAAGTGATTTAAAGAAACAATGAATTCAAATTAAATAAACTTGCCTGAAGCATGTGAATCTATAAAAATAACGGGTTTTTTTTTCTAACAAGCGTATCTAGGGAAATAACTTAACCTCGAGAAATAATTGGGAGAACATTTTTTTTTTTAATTTTAAAATATACACTTTTTAAAAGTGATTATTTTTTGTTTTGTCCCAAGAGTTTAAGAGTGCATTGAAAATGTATGAAATGTTAACACATCCAAGTAAACAAACAAATGAATAATTTAAATTCATTAAATGAATAATTTAAATTCATAATTTAAGAACTTTAAATGTGCTGTTTATTCACGTAAAATGAATATTTAGTTTCCCGTATGCTAATTTAAAATGCCTTTAAGGCAACTTTTCAGTTTATTTTTTTTTATTGTGTTGATTCACTCAGGTGTAGTGATATACATTACTAATTGAAATTTTATTCGATTTTCTTGGTTAAAGAATTTTCAGAAAGTATTAGATCAACCCGAAAACAATAGTAAAACATTGTTAACATATTTTATTTAAACATCAAATTAACTATGAATAATAGATCTTTTTATTATAAAATTTTGTTTATGGTAAATACATTATTATCAAATGGTTATTAATGATAATCTAAATGCATGATGTTGATCCACTAATGATTGAAATAGTTAAGTCCAGGCGTAATTTAGAAGATAATGGAAATCAAGCTCTAAAAATAACAAGCACATGGTAAACTTCAAATAACATAGCTTAGTATTATTGGCCATTAAGGAAAGTAAAAGAATATGAGAGGCCATATTTCTTCTAATTAAGCGAAAAAATTCTCAGATATATACAAATACTTATAGGTGTACACATACTTTATATATATACTACATATACTTTATATTTGTAATATATATACTTTATGTATTATTAACTATAAAAATATAATATATATATATATATATATATATATATATATATATATATTGATCTGTAGGTACGTATCGTTAGCTATCACAAATTTATATATCGTTTTAACCTTCCCACTGCCGCGACCGGATATATCCGTTCACTAGGCTGCAGGTTTCACTGCAGTTGAAGTTTTATTTAAATTAATATAACTCTACAAATATAATCCAGTTTTAAAAAATTAAGTTATGAACATTTTAATGGAAATTTTATTTTACTTAAGAAAAGTGTTATAATAATTAAAAATAAATGACATTGACATGCTTCGAATCCGTCTAATAAGATCCATAATCATAATAAAAATAAAACTATTTTAGACGGATCCAGAAACATGTCAATGTCATTTATTTTTAATTATTATAACACCTTTCTTATGTAAAATAAAATTTTTGTTAAAATGTTTATATAAAAGGTGAATGTTTTGAAACCTGGTGATTTAAAAATCTATTGGATTTAATAAACTTTTTATCATAATTAAGTTATGATTGATACTTTCAAAACTTATAAGCATATACGTAACAAAAAAATTATATCATGATAGAAAATCCCTCTTTTATTAGCATTTAAAATCAATTAAGGAGCAAACAACATCACATTTTTGCCCTTTTGCTCGGCGGTCAGGGGATTAGGGGAAAGCTTGAAGAGTTAGAAAAAAAATATTTAAACTAGTTTATTTTAATTTCATCAATGTCGTGATTTCAAAAGCTATACAAAAATAGTGGTACTTAATGATTTTGTTATGTGAAATTGATATTTAAAAACACCGCAGCTGCTTGGTATCTTATGCAATTTCTCTATTGTGGTTTAAATATTATCTTTAGAGCACAATTACATAAATTATCGTTTATTTCTACAGCATTAAAAAGTCCTACATAACTCAGCTTTGTTCGTTTTAACAGGATGAACCCCACTTCAATTCAAACTAGAAGAATTATTGCCAGTATACTTCTCCTAAACACTAGTACGAGTGATTATGAGAACTCACTTTTACTTACAAAAATATCCAAATTCTACCTGCTTTCATATTAAAATGCTTTATACCTACATGAAGACTACCATATATATCCGGATACAGAAATATCTATAATGGGATGGATCACACACTGTTAAAAATTTGCAGCAAACTATCCAATTATTTAATCGTTTAAATGTTGTACAAAGCAGTCTCATAACTAATTTAACACTATTTGCTCCATAATTTGAGCAATCATATGAACAGAACAGAGTTTAATTACTGTTATGTAACTATTTTCTATAAAGATGATCAAAAAGCTGGTTACAATTTTTTTTAACAATGTACATTAAAAAACAGGTTCTACCTAATAGTTACAAATTTCTAAGTAGGTGAAAGTGGTCCAGAATAGGATTCGAACCAGGGATATTATGTTCCAATGATCCAATGTTCCACCGAACAAGCTATGCCGGAAGAATCTGAAGGACTAATTGACCCATCTATCATTTAATAATCGCAGCATCTCGTCTGATACCTGAATTAATTCAATAGAATAAATCTATTTTTTGACCTGCAATAAACGCTGCATGCGTAGTTATACTACAATAAATTTAGCTAAATTATTTATGTTTTTAATATAATAATCTAAACCTATTAGTTCTATGTATCATTATGATGGTAATATTACACTTTCTTCCTTCAAAAGATATATTAGTTTAGAGCTGGCATTTGCATTAGTAATTTTCATTTTATCGTTTAAATATTTTCTTTCGCTGAAATTATTCATTACCGTAATTTACCATCTAGACTTATACAAACATAATTATGCTTAACTGAAACTCCTGAGTCAGTAAAATATACTTTTTAATTTCCAACTATGAAAGGAAATGACGTAGCGAGATTTTTCGATTCTAATGTGGGGAACAGAAAAATTATAAATACAATTAGACCTGTGAAATAACTAAGCTAATTGGTGTTACAACTAAGACAACAGGATTGGTTTTGTAATTTATTTCAGAGTATTTTTCTTACACAAATTGGATTGTTAAGATATATATATTACGTAAAAAAATTCTCTTTTTTTTGTAAAAATTTGTCACATACAGTCTAAAAGACGTGCAAGACAAATAAAAAAGTATGTTTACAAAGGACAAATATAGTATAAACAAAGATAAATATGTTACTTTCTCTGATATATTTGTTAATTATAGCAAAATCTAAGACATACAATTAGCTTTTTTTACAGATATTACGCGCATTACCTACAACACAATTATACGTATCAAAGCAAATTAGATGGAAAAGTGAATTATTTACTTTTAATAATAATAATCCTTTATTATCCATTTTGTAAGTGGATCATTTTCAAAAAATATCTGTTTTTTATTTGTTTGATTATTACTTTAATTGATCGCAAATGAAATTTCCCCAATGTAGAATAACCCTTCTAACCCTAATTAAAATCTTACGAGTTTTTAATATGCATTTTTTGCGTTAAATTCGTTTTATTTTATTATACAGTATTATAGGAGGATTCATATCATTGCCAATATATCAAAGTTATGAGAAAATTATTGCTAGAGAATGATTAAATACTTTAAAAATCTCATTATACAAAAATAATTACGCTTAGGTTACTTATTTTCTTTTTCAATTGCCAAATATCTTTAACCCATATTCCAAATTCTGCTTTAAAAATGAAATATAATTTATTTTATCAAATTAATAATAGATGAAGAAATGGTTGGTTCTAAAAATACCTACTTTGAGCTAATATAATTTAAAGTCATATGCTGATTATTGAAGAATATTGTTAAGCTAAAAAGAAAATTATTTAATTATTTTTCTCCAGTCTAAATTGTCCTAGACCATTGAAATTCATGTACAGAATAAACTTTTTTTTTACTTTCGATTATGAGTTGTGTGAAAAAGTTGCCACTGGTGGCACTCAGTTCACACAGAAAATGAGATATTTCCTCACTCTGTCGCAAACGGATTGAAGTTTTGCTAAAATGCTGATTTTGAACACTTTCAACAAGAATTTTAAGAGTGTTAAATGGTATTTATTGAATTGAATTTACTTGAAATATCATTTTTAGTGAAAGAAATGATTAAATAAACTCTGATTATGTGTTACTTAATAGTAGTGGGTTATTTTGAAATAGGCGATTTTAGAAATTTTTCGCGTATAAGAGAGCAAAAATTCTAAGTATTGTTTGGTATTAAAACACGCATACACACACAAATAACCCCTGCATTCAAATCATAAAGGAACATACAAATAATATACATACATACACATAATAAAAACAATAAACCCAACTGGAGTGAAAAATTCGCTAGATCCAGAAATCGAGTTGGGTTTATTGTATTTATTATTTGTATATCTGTATAATACAGTCGAGTCTCTATATAACGAAATCCACCGTTCCAGTAAAAAATTTGTTATATAGAGAAATTCGATGTATAGAGAATGATGTTAAAATCGTATTTAATGTGTGAAATTTGAACAAATATTATTTTTGATCTTTTGAACTAAGAATTTGGAATTTTTAAAAGTAAATATTAACCTAACATTTTATTTTTTAATTATTTAAGTTGTTTCAAAAAAGAGAATAGACATTTATTTGAAAGCTTAATGAAAATAAAATAAGGAAGTCTCGCATTAATTTCAGACGAAGAAATCTGTAATTTTTTGTTGTTTTGATTTTAAAACTGTTACGCTCTCAAAAAAATGCTCAAATTTTAGCAAGGAATGAAAAATTGTAGTAACATTTTCCTCCAATTGAAGGCCTCTCTTATGTGCCTCTCATTGCTTCCTCTCTTACGTGTGTATCAATCCAATTGAATCTGTTTTGAGAAGGATGTAGAAAGGTGTGTGGGAGGTAAGATGAATTCGTTGGATTAAAAAAAAAAAAAAAAAAAAAAAAAAAAAAAAAAAAAAAAACTCAGCAAAGGCGACAAATTAAAAATAAGTGATGGAAAATTGGTTCCAAATGATTTCGAAACTTTTTAAAACTGAATAAATAAAGACCAATTTATGAAAAAGTTCGTTATATGGAGATAGATATTTCGTTATACAGAGACTGTTTTTAATGTAATCATGCGAAAATGAGACCGTTCCTACTTCAAATTCGTTATATAGAGAAATTCGATGTATGGAGTTTCGTTATAGAAAGACTCGACTGTATTTGTATGTAGTTTTATTGTTTGACATGTTTGTCGTTTCTCCCTTGTGTCCTTATAATGTCCTTTGTTCTTTGTTATATTTTTCGATGTTCTTAGAGTCACATAAATTGATGACGGACCACTGCATGTCTTAATAGCTATCTTGGAAAGAGAGGAGAGTGTGGAGCAGAATCTAGTGAAAATGCACTCTTCATGATGGTACAGAAGGATATAGGAAAGCGTATAAATTGCGAGATGAGATGTTAATTATTTTTCTGCTCTAAAATACAGATATTTTCAGAAGATACAAATAGTGCGAACTTTTTATCAGGCAGTTCATGCGGACTAAAATTTATAACAGGGTCTCCTAAAGCAGACACTCCGAAACGCAATCCCATAGTTACACAGCGTTTACCTCATTTAGAACTAGTATATCAAATAGGAAAATTTCGTTACGAATTTCATCCGTGCTTTAAAATTCAGGAATTGTAACAGCAGAGGAGAAAAATCTCGTCATCAATAAAGAAAAGGTTGGTGGCAGAAAAAGAAACTTTGAAAGAAAATACAAGTGGAAAAATACCTTGAAGGATGAAAAATTACAACCATATTCTGTTATGGTAGAAAAGAAAAACGATCTTCATAGAAAGAAAGCTGCAAGCGGTTCTCTGAAGAGAAAGACAAATCACATATCAGTAATGGCATACAAAAATGTAACGTGTCACTTTCTGTGATCCTATTCCTGTTTCACGAACATCAGAAATGCTAATGGCTGAAGATTAGAGTACTGTATTAATCTAGCTTCCATTGCTTTGGCAAAGGTCTTAGGTCAAAAAGTTCTACCATCTAGTTTATGCAGTTGATGTTGGTATCGCAGTGGAAACCCGTTCGTATAAAAAAAAACATATCAAATCTTGAGCACATCTTCCAAAGTGCCAATTTTCCAAATATTTTATTATTCAGAGAAATAAAACTTCTTCCAGGACCCTTTGAATAGCGGAAATTTTATTTTGCTAACCCTGTACTTACCATTTTTAAGACATTTGCAGTAATATTTATATTACTACGATAACGTACAAACATATATATCTTACAATATTCATAAAACTGGTATTTCCTTTATGTTTTGATTTTATTTTCAATTTAGTATCAATACACATCCTGACGAAAATAAAAATGTCATCATAAATATTTTTTTTTCACTAAGTATTTTGAATTTAATTTACAATGGTTTCAATTTTTAACAACATTCAATTTTAATAAATGTTAATTTCCCTAGGGTAATAATGCCAGAATGGGTAATAACGCCAATCGCTAATATTTCAAGTACTTATGAAGGAATCCGAAAGATAGCACCTAAGGTTTCTGCGGAGACTGTCTTTGAGTAATCCGAATCACAAACAATCGCTAATACAGTTAATTTGCTCCATTTGCAGACAGTAGCACGTAAGAATCATGAATAGTCTAAAATTTGTGTGGTAGCTTCTGTGATCTGAAAACTATATATTTGTTAGAAAATACTTTGTTTATTGAATAATTTTGTTCTATATTTCACGTATTTTCCAAATGTTGTTGAAGAATTCCGATGTGATCGAGAGATTGTGTGTAGTTTAAAAAATACTATGCAATAAGTATATTAAGGTAATAATACCATCCCGTAACATTATTACTTTGATTGATTTCTTTCAGTGTTGGAACTAAATCCGACAAGAATTTATTCTTTATTTCATGCACAAGATAATAATATTATTATAGTTGAAAACTAACAATGATATATAGAAATTTGTATGATCCTTGTTCTGCTAAATTTTTCACGTTAGAAGAATAAAATATCAAATGATTATCACTGCATCCTGATATCGCAATTAATGGTAAGTAAGAGAAAATTGTTAATTTCTAGGAATGTAGAGTCTGTATCTTTAGAACTGGAAAATTTACAAAGTATTATTCCATCAGACTTTATAGTTTTGTTTGTATAACGTTACCTTGCCAACATAATTTGTACAACTCCAATTAGCACTGGTCCAGAAATCAGGCCATTACATTTCCTGAATACATATCTGGTAAAGTATTTTCTTTGTTCAAGTAGTCAATGACTTGTTTTAGCAAATCTTATATTTGTTTGAAAAATAAAATTCAAAACTTAGCCGTAAAACTTGGCAAAACGTTAAGAGCCCACAATAGTCACAGAAAAAGTACTCAAAAAGACCCGGATGATAATGTAAATTCTATGGGGGCGTTCTTTTCGAATATCTCGCTCAAATTTTAATATTTTTGCATGATGTTTTTTGCACAAGATAGCTGAGGGCGATCCACAACCGGCCTAGTTTTTACTTTTTCGATTTTGGTTATAGATTTTTTATATTACGATAGTTTCTGTTTCAGAACCGGTTTAAACCGGTTTCGAAAATTAAAGTAATTTTTTAAAGAAAATCTGAAACCAAAACTGAAAAAGTAAAAACTAGCCCGGTTGTGGATCGTCCTCAGCTATCTTGTGCAAAAAAATCATGTCAAAATATTAAAATTTGAACGAGATATTAGAAAAGAACGCCCCCATAGATTTTACATTAGCGCTCGGCTTTTACCGCGTGACTAGTGAATGCTCTTAAGGAGGTGTTCCCGTAAAGCATGGTGACGTCACTGCAACGTCGTTGTGAAGTCACATTGTGACTTTGTGACTATCGATTGTCGATGTGACGTCACGTGATGTCGATGTGAAGTCACAGTGACTAAAATGTGAAGTCGTTATGGCCGTTTTAGAGCTCTTTTGCGACGTTTCACAAAACGGTCACAATGTGACAAATTTGTGAAAAATGTGTCATTTGTGACTAATTTGACATTAACATTGTGACGAAACTGTGACAAAAGCGACGATATATAAATTGCCAGAAACATGTTTTTAAAAGTAAATAACGTGTTTTGAAGGATATTTATAAATTTCTAAAGATTTTTAAGAAAGTCACATCTCATTCACAACGTGACGTCACTGAGTGGTGGCATTTTGGTCACAGAAGTGATGTGACCAAAGTGACTCACACTGACGTCACTGTGACGTCACTGTGACCATGCATGCTATTAGGGTTATTACTCTATGTCACTTTATACTAAAATATTGTTTTGAACACCATTAGTTTTAAAAAGTTAAATTATATTAGCTGTTTATTCTATCTTAAAATCACACAAAAAACTTAAGTAAAATTTAATTTTAAATAAATAACGTTAAAATTAAAAGTAAGAAACTTGAAAGAAAACAGAAATATGATTCTAATAATAAATATTAAACGCTATTTTATATTTCTAACAAATAATAAACTGAAAGGATTTATTCTAAAATAGAAGCATAAAATTGAAAAGCAAAAATAATCCTTAACAAAAATTTAAATCTATTTTTGAATATAAACATAAAATTTTAATAAACGAACTTGAACTTATTATGAAATATTTACGAATTGTACTGTTTGTTTTTAAAATGCTGTCTTGTTTCATGATTTCTAAACAGTGAAGAAAATTCTGTCACGAAGACAATCGAAATAAACTATTCACAGTGACAAAGCAATTTAAATCAAATGACTTCCCGAGGGCATTTTATACTGTAAAAGTAAGATTTCTGTCAGTGTAGTGCTTCAAGGGAATCTTCGTAAAAAAGTTGAATAAATTAAATTTATTTGTAAATTTTAAGAGCAAAATTTTTTTAAAGCGCGACGTTACATTTAATCTCATGAGAATCAGAGTAATTCGAAAGTGTGACGAAATATTTGCCAGATACAAATAAATAAGATATTAATGGATGTTATTTTCACTGAATAAAGTGTTTAAAAAAGTTATATTTTCTTTGATTATTATCTTAAAAGGTATTTTTAAGTTAAAATATATTAATAAATAGAAAATCTAGAATTTTATGTGTAATTAAATGTTATCTTTTTAATGATAAATTATTTTAGTTTCAGATTTTACATTTTTAATGCAATGTATATTATTTATATTTCTTAAAAATACCGAGGTAATAACGCAATCCAGTGATACTATTACTCCGATTGATTTCTTTCAGTTCTGGAATTACATTCGACAAAGGTTTATTCTTTATTTTATGCACAAAAGAGTATTATTGTTACATTTGAAAACAAAAAAGATACAGATAATTTTTTACGCTCCTTGTTCTGCTTATTTTTTATGTCACAAGAGTAAAATATCAAATGATTATCACTGCATTTAACAATTAAGGGTTAATATGAGGTATTTGCCAATTTCTAGGGTTGTAAAGACTGTATCTTTAGAATTGGACAATTTACATACCATTATTCTACCATATAGTGTGGCTTTGTCTATATGACTATTACTTTGTTATCCACATAAGTTTATAATAATGTCAAATACCTACCGTCATTAAATTTTAAGAATACATATCTGCTAAACTATATTTTCTCGTATACATAGTCAGAAAGTTGCTATATGAAATCCTACATTATTTTTTTTTAAACATTCTAAAAGTAAGAAATAAAAATTGGTAGAACCATAACGTCGTGTTATTTCTCCAGACACCTTATAATTATTCTTTTAAACATCATTGATTTTAAGATGTTAAATTTCATCCGTGACTGACAACCATTTCGGCCTGTCTTAATATCATGCAAAATACTTAAACACAATTTATTTTATATAGATAACATTAAAATTAGAAACAAGAACTTTAAGGCAACCGAAATATGATCCTAATACTAATATAAATATTAATCGCTATTTTATATTTCAAAAAATAATGAAACGAAAGGATTTATTATAAAATAGAACTATGAAATAGAAAAGCAAAAATAATCCTTAACAAAAATTTAGATCTATTCCTGTAAACAAAAACGCAAAATTTTAATAACAGAACTTAAATTTAGTATGAAATATTTCCGTATTGTACTGTTTGTTTTAAAGACACTGTCTTGTTTCATGTTTTCCAAACAAGGAATTAAATTTCTGTCACGAAACAAATCAAAATAAACTATTTACAGTGACAAAGTAATTTAATTCAAATGAGTTCCACAGAGAATTTTATTTTGTTAAAAGTAATATTTCTGTCAGAAAAATGCTTCAAGGGAATCTGTGGAAAAAAATGAAAAAAAAATTTTTTATTTGAAAATTTTAAGAGCACAAATTTTTAAAAGCGCGATATTATGTTTCATCTCATGAGAATCAAAGTAATTCGAAAGTGCTACGAAATATTCGACCGATGCAAATAAAGATGATATTAATAGATGTTATATTTATTGAATAAAACTTTTCAAAATAGTTTTATTTTATTTTGTTTATTCTTTTAAAATATATTGATTAGTAGAAAATCTAGAAATTTTTGTGAAATTAAATATTGTCTTTTTTGTTATAATTTATTTTACTCTTACATTTTAGTTTTTTTTTTTTTAATGCAGTGTATTTTTATATCTTTTAGAATAAAAGAAAAAGGATGGTGATCTTTGTTGAATTTAGACATTTTTTTTCTGCAGGAAATTTTCTTAGTAAAGGGGCAACATTATTGTAGCTTTTGTGGGAGAAAAGGATGCTTGAGTTTCTAGTTCTTTATTACAAACAAAATCTTAAATCTTCCATGGAGATACATTTTTACGATTTGATGGCGGAAGTTCCCCAATTTTTACTGGTTGAATATATTATAAAACAATATATTCGTTTTAGAAAAAATATTGGTATATGCATTTGAATTCCACAGATAAGTATCAATTTTTTACTAATGTTTTTACTAAGGCTTCCTACATAGAAAAAATAATAATGAAATGAATTTACAGGCACATTTGACAAATTACAATTTTATTAAAAGAAAACAAAAAGAAAGAATCTTTAAAAAATGCTACTATTCTACTATTCCGTGACATCATAATTCTCCTTGAAGTCACCAAACAAAAATTCGCATTGTTCAATATACATTTGTCAAGTAAACTAATAAATAAATTAACAATTTTCAAAAAAATTAATCAGCAGCAGTGAAACAAACAAAAATACTATCCAAGATATTATTTTTGTGCATATATAGTGTGTGAGTTATTTATGACGGCCGATTATGGAATATAGGCCTCTGTGGGGTCTTTCTAAGGGAACATAACCCGTATTTACACAAGGTTATCCAAGGTTGGAAGAAAACCACGGAAAATTTCGAACGGTTAAGACTACGGGCATGATTGGGTTCGAATCCAGCACCTCTCGTCTACCAGCACCAAGAGTACAACACCTGAGTCTCTGGTGGGGCCGTGCATATATATTCAAACCAAATTAGTGAAAGGAAAGTGTTTTGTGTTACAAGGGCTTTTTTTTTTTTTTTTTTTTTTTAAGAAGTTTTAAATGAAAACATACTGTCTTAGTATCACACTGACAGATTAATTCAAGAGATAACTGTCATTTTCTCTTGAATTAATTTACAGTCTCTTTAAGTAAACATGTAAAATATGACTTTAAGCAACCGTTAAAAAATCAATAAGTATGAACTGATAGAGGAAAAATGAAAAAAAAAAGTTATTTAAATAAAACTTTCCGTATTTTCAATGATTTTTAAGGAAATAAATTTCGAAAGATGTAGATTCAGTTTAAACTTTATTAAAATTGTACCTAAAAATAAATAGATATGAAAATATGCAACCATATTATGATTCCGTTGTATTTCGCTAATTCATTTTTTATCCAAGTAATAAAAATTATAGATCATTTGTAACGTTTTCAAATAAATTAATCTTTGCTAATTAAATAAGAAAAAATATCATCCAAACTATCACTTCAGCGAGTAACATTTTCCAAGAAAATTCACAAATGTATAATACTTTGAAATACAAAGATTTTTTTGACTAAATGATCGTTTTCTCTTGAGTTAATGTACAATCTATCTATATTATAAAGGCCAAACGTATCCGTGCGTAACGCATACTTCATTTTGCGAATGGCAACACTTTTCCTTGCAATTTTGGTTTTGCAATTTTCGCTACCGCAAATTTTACACTTCTGAACATCGCACAATTACAATTTTTACACTGTCGCATAGAGAAAAAAAAATTACTTTTAAATGCAATTTGTTTGAAAGCTGTATCTCAAATTATTTTTGAAATATTAATTTTTTATAGTTTTTAGTACCAATTTTGTAGTTGTGGCAACAGAATCACTCCATTTGCTCTTAAAATTGAAAAGAGAAATATAAATTAAAATGCGCAACACTTTCCCATGCAATTTCGGTTTTGCAATTTTTGGTACTGCAAATTTTACACTTATAAACATCGTATATTTTAAATTTTTACACCGCCGTATACAAAAAAATGTATTTTTAAATGCAATTTGTTTCAAAGCTATATCTCAATTTATTTTTGAGATATTAATTTTTTTTATAATTTTTAGTACCAATTTTATAATTGTGGCAAAAGAATCACTCCATTTTTTCTCTTAAAATTGGAAAAAAAAGAAAATAGAAAATAAAATGTGCATATTATTTCAAAAATATCGCCCATTGAATTTCCGTTTTATTTCTTTTAATAATTTGGATAATTGAGTTTTATAGTTTTTTTGTTAATTTTAGCTTAAAGTAATAGTTGTTTGAGAGTTAGACTGATCAATATAAGATGTATTTTTTACTGTAACTAATTTTGTAGATTTGTTATAAATCAATGAAACAGTTCTTTCTCAAAAAATTTCTTTCGTCGAATTTCGACGGGTTCCACCTCGTTTGGATAAATTGCAAAAGCTTCTAAAAGAGAGATATAATCATTTAAAAAATGAATAAGTGTGAAGTCAAAGAAAACGAATAAATTATATACATAAATAAAAGTTTTTACAAGAAAAAATATTCTTATGAACATAAATTCCAAATATTTATACCAACAACCAATTTTATTAAATGAAAAAAGAAAATAAAGAAACACTTTTAACAATGGTACTCTAACACTATTTTTTATATGTCCTTAAGACTTTTTGAATGAAGCGAGGAGAATTTTCAATCACTTGTTGAGTTTTCCAATAAATAAATCTTTCACAAAGAGACAAGAGTTTTAAAATTTTACTGTAATATTATTCACATTTATTTATTTGTTTATTTTTGAAAGGAAACTAACATATACTTTTTTTAAACGAGTATTTAAAAAAATATATTTGTATAACGATCTACTGTAAACTCAATAATGTTAATTACTACGAGTAATTAAAATAAATTTATTTTATTCCTTTTTATAACTTAGATAATAATCAATATTATAATAATTTCTTTAATATATTTTAGATATGATTTAAATTTTGTTTTAAATTAAAATCATATGTTTGCAAAATTCTTAAAATGAATAGAGAAAAAAAATGTTAAAAGTAGATTTTTTTTTTTCGTTTTAAAATATCCTACACACGTTAAAAAATATGCTATAAATAAATTAAACATTATTTTAAAATTATATTGAAATATAAAGTAACTTTCCTTTTAAACTATCTGAAACTAAAAAAGAATTAACAGAACTTTATTGTTTTTTATTATTTTTTCAATTGTAACAATATGATTATTTATTATTATTAAAATAGAAAGAAATAAAAATATTATAGCAAGTTGTTTATAAAACAACTCGCTATAATGTTTTTATATTCCTGTTATAGATGGCGCCATGACATTTATCGGTTAAAGTACCAATTTGACATCAAAACTATTATATGTATTGTGAATAGAAAAAACAGAGTTTAGTTTTAATTTCGATTACTAAAAAATTTCGCTGTATTACGATTCCATAATATAAATGGTTTCCATTGGACTGTCCAACTGCATTTTAAAATATTAGTTTTTTGAAATGTGAATTCAAACTGGTGTAACCTCTAAAGCAATTTTTATTATGCGATTTAAAATGAGTGCAAACACAGTTAAAAAAGATACGTGCGGAACAATTGAAAAGAAAACGAAGACAATGTATGGAGGAATTTGAAACAAGATTCCAAGACTGCAGAGATAGGTAAGTTGTCTTAATTCCTTAAATCACCTTACTTATGAAGTTGCTCCAGCTGCATAAGGGACTGGTGTGGTTAAGAAGTTGTTCAATCATGAAAAAAAAATTTAATTCAAATGCAGATAATTGGCCTATACGGAGATATTTTCTTGCAAATGTATAAAATCGCATCCACTGAAAAATAATAGGGTAAACATGTTCCAGAAAAGTATGAAAACTGCAACAAATTAGCTATTTATTTGACTACTCCACACTGGCTCCACATATGTATGTGAAACAAATTTCTCTTAAATGAATTTTTTGAAGAACAAATATCGTGCACAATTAACCGACACTTGCCTTGAATACATTATTCGCATTAGTTATTTACTACGTGAAACGAACTGTGCAAAATTGGCTCAAGATTGCAAGTGCAATTTTTCAACAAATATTTTCCTTTTTTCATTTATTGTGTGTATGAAGAAATTTAGAACGTATACTTGAGTATGTAATAATTTTTCAGAGCGAATATCTGATTTTCATGCTTTATTTTACAGGTATGTTTTTAAAAAAGTAAAAATTAAAAAATTAAAAATTAAAACCTAAAATAATAAGTATACATTTACTTAAGTTTTCTTTTCTTTGAACCTCGATAAACTTCAAAAGTATTTGAATCCAACTTAAAATTACTTGGCAACCCCTGTTCTGTATGATAAGTTGTAAAATATCACTGAAATCTAAACTTGTATAAAAAAAACCAACAGTAAGCGTTAAGTGAGGGGGAGATTAAGATTACATTACTAAAATTACTCACACAGAAAATAATTTTTAATCAAAAGAATTTCCAAATATCTATAATTATCAGTTTTACTAAAAGAAAGATAAAAAATATTGAAAATTTTATTAGAAACTCTTCTGTGATAGAATTCCATAGTATAGCAATTTCCCTTTGAAGTAACCAAATATTTTAATAAGTTTTAGCTTCTAATTATGCTTCTTTCCTACATCTTGCATTCTTTAAGAACAATTTTTTCCAGTCAACTGCGAATTCCAATCAAGTATTCAAAAGAAATTATCATCGGAATACATAAACTATAAAAATTGCAATATATTTTTAAATTATATCGCCGTTAAAATATGAAATTTTCAGAATTACAAAAATGGCAATAGCTTTTAAAAAATATTTGATAGTTAAAGTATTTAATTTTCAGAACTACAAAATTAGCAATAGCTTTTAAAAATTATTTCACATTTAAAATATTTAATTTCCAGTTTTCCATTTCTGAAAAGATATAGATATGCAATATAAAAAATAACTTTGTAACATAAGTTATTTACAAATTTCTGTAGAAATCCTTCTACACAAGAAAAAGATTAAAAACTGTTAATTGTAAATCTAATGAGAAAATATTTATATTAATATTTAAGAAAGACAGTTTTTAATTATGCGTCTACTAGAAATAAAATCTCGATGCACATAATCTGGAAAAATTTGAAAGGCATTCATTTTACATATTACTTTATCATGGCTAACAGAAAAGACAGACGCATTACGTTTCTAGACCATCTCCTTTCAATCCACTAGAGTCAAATGATGCTTTCTTTATGAACCTGTATTCGTGTTTTTGCTGCAACTAAGTCTCGGAAAAAAGCATCCTATAACTCAAGCAGTTACGTGAAATGTAGAGCGGCCTTTTTCATTAGCTTCGTACTATATTTACCAACGTATTTTGTACACTTTATTCAGCATTTATTCGGTTATGAAAAAAGGGAATTCAAAAGATACCCGGGATTTATTTTTCGAAGGGTAATTTAGAATGGAAAGAGGAATAATTATGTAACATGAATATAACATTTTAAAATTTGAATAATCAATTTTAAAATGTATGACAATTTAAGAATTTTGTAAATTTCTTTTTTTAATTGATACAATAAATGTTTTTTTTTTAAGTTTTCTGGGTCATTTTGCAACAAATTATAGAGAATTTCTTAAGGTTTGGGGACAAATACAGACACGTGTTTATCAGACGGAGTTCATACGCATACTTACTTTTCAATAAAAGACATTACATTTTAGTTTGACCTATAATTATTATTATTATTATTATTATTTGCAAATAAATCTTCCAAGAATATAAAAAATTTTATTTTAATAAAATAGCACTCATATATCACAGTATTCATGTTATTGCTGTGTTAGTTATAAAGTCATCTGCAGAAAGTAGTTGAAAAATAATAGGTACATAAATAGTTTCATGCTAAATAATCAAACTCAAATATTGAATACTGAAAACAATGAAGATACATTATTATTATTTATTATACAAGACGTGTATTTTGAAATTATTACCGTTTAGACATGTAAAAAACACAGGGTATCCATTTAACAATTTGATTTTTGCATACAACCCAGGAAACTAAATCAAACATTTAATATGATTTCACCGTATGTGAACCCTCTAATTCCCATGTTAGAATACGTTATAGGAGTTTCGTATTTCCGTGAATCTGAATTCATACCAGCTAATTTTAATAATAAATTTCAATTTATTTAAATACGAAATGTTTGTTTTTAAATAAAACAAATGTTAGTGTTTTAAATTTCTGTTATGAATTTGAAATATCCGAATTAAAGCATCTATTAAATTCGAAACACTGGTGGCAACATATATGCTATCAAGAACACTAGAGCGTATCGTATCATATCTATCACTTATCATACTTAGGAACAGATTTTTGATCTCGTCGACATAGAAATATGCCGTCTGTTATGCTTACAAACTATAAGTGATAAAGAGATTTTTCATCAATTTTCTCGATTATATAGACATCTCTATGTTTTTCGATTGTGTAAAACTTTACTCGATCACTCCAGTTTACCAATTGCTTTTATATCATATAAATTCGATTTTATAAAAAATTGTCTGCGAGTGAATTAAAATTAGTTGACGTTAAAAAGCAATTAGATTCATAGAGTAGCAACCTCTTTTTATAGTCGGGGCCTCTAATTTATACGTGATCTTGCGATATGAAATTGTCAATTGGGTCCCGCTACTTACGACACCGGATAGTAGGCGTGGTGTACACGCACTGCAAAATCTTGTAAACAAAAAATAATAATCTTGAATTTAAAGAACCTTGTACCATTTCCCTGAGTTGGTCAAAATTGTTGGAAAGACGTATGAGCTGCATAATTTGTATAAGTGGTCTCAGAGCTTTCCAACGATATATTACATGAGAGGTATTACATTAGAGGAAAATTTAGAACAGTGTCCCATGCAGGGCGAAATTGAGAAAGAATCACTAGAACATAGCATAAATAAGCTGTTACATGCCTTTACAACAATATGTCCCATGAGGATCTCGATCTAAATTTATAAAAAAGCCATTCCCGTGCAGGTGAAGGGAGGTGGTGGAAGGTACGGGAGATAGATAACATGAGTACTCATGTACTACGTTTGTTAGAAACCTGGACGGAACAGCGTATAGGTGAAACGGACTAGTCTATGTCGAAAATGGGAAAGTCAGCAGCTTCCGGAGATGAGTTTGTACATTAAACATCCTAGATATATCGAAAATTTTCGGCGAATATCTTTTTGTTTCTGTCATTGAATGAAATGTTCTAAATATTGCGTTTTAATTCTGTTTTATTAAAATGAATTATAAAAAGTTAAATATAATAGAGATGATATAAAGACATGTTTATTAAAATTAGCGTAACAACATTTTCCTTCGCAATATAGCATATTTTAATCATTTTAGAATTAACAACTGCGTGGCGTAATTTTAAAAATTGCCAAATTGGCGATTTAAAAAATATATAGATTTTCATTACTGTTTTCATTGCTGCATTATTTTTTACATTATTTATTTAAATTATTTGCATGCATTTGATATGAATATGGCACAGATATAATATATGCACAACGCACAGGAACAGAACGATTTTTTCCAACAGCAATTTGGCAAAATCCTCGTTTTCTAATACCAGTTACACCTATATTTTAAAAATATTTTCTATCAATGTTGAATGTCCCTCCTGTCCATCCCCCGGAGCAATGAAATGTCCCCCCGGAAAAGTTGAGATTTTAGGTTTTCAATGGTTAAAAAGTGTAATTTCTCCGGCGGAACTCTATAATGTCCCCCCCCCCGGAAACAAAAAGTCTGAAGTCAACACTGTTTTCTATTATTTTAAAAAGTGTTAAAATATATTAACCCGGGAGGACTAGTTCCGAAGAGGAACCATATGCACTCAGGGCCTAAAAGACCCTGAGTGCATATGGTTTTTACAATTGCAACCACTAATTTTTTTGAAGTAATCATCAACTTATTTTATCGCAAGATTTGTAAGAATTGTTTCCGTCTAAATAAAGCGACTCTTTTAATTTGATTTTATTGGTGACAAAGTTAAAACCATTCATACCCTCGGTAAGCGCGCGTTCTCCCGGGTTAAAAGTTAAAAAATAATAACTATGGAACAAAAAATATTTTGCATAATTTGAAAAAAGGAAATTAAAGCAAATAAACAATTTATGAATAAAACAAAAATAGCCGGGTTACCATATCAGGCAAAATAGCGCCATTTTGGTACGAAGTAAATTTCCCAGTGAGTATATGACATACATGTGCCCTGAATATTTAGGTGTTAGAATTGGCGAATCCATCGCATAGCCATTACGACAGAAGCAAACAGTCATTAAATCTGCGGTTTAGCCATAAATAATAATAATAAATAAATAAATAAATAAAAAATAAAACAAACATGATTTTAATAAAATTCTCAAACATATAGCAAATATATATATACCTCAGACCTAATCCGTGAACTAATGGAATGTGCACGACCATTTAATTTAAACAAAAATTTCACTATGAACAGGAAATGAAAAAAAAATATATTGAACACCATTCCTTAGGCCGATAAAGCTATTCTCCCTACAATGTGCATAGAATCGGATTGGCAATCTGACAAGCAGGGCTCCAACAACTGTGGTCTTACAGTAAGTGGTCACAGGACATTCCAACAAAATATCACATGAGGAGTCTCGCCCAAATTTAGAAAAGTGTTCCCCTTGAGGGAAAAGGGGTGGAGATATACCGGATGCTTAAGATACACAAAGGGTCACCCCTATACATAAAGGGTCACAAGCCAGTCCAGTCACATGAGGGGTCTCATCTAAATTTATAAAAATACCCCTGGGGGTTAAAGTGGGGGTGGACTAATGGATGTGCATAGTATGCGGAAATGCTCACAGACCTTTCTGACATAATGTCACATGACGGCTTGTCTTAATTTAGAAAAGCGCTTCCCCATGGAGGATAAGTGAGTTATGCAGTGCGGTAGGTGCATAACATTAATAAGTTATCACAGGCATTTCCAAGAATTTTTCGAATAATGAATACTAGCAAAACTTATAAAAATGGCCTTGTAAGGGCGAAATGGGAGGAGAGACACCAAAGGTACGTGACATCTGTAAGTGATCACAACCCTACTACAAGCCTATCGTTTTGACTATTTAACCATCGTTTTAGCGCGTAAATCAAAATTAAAACTTCAGGAAGTGTTTTCGCAATCAAACAGATAATGTAAGGTATGAAAATGTTTTATCTCACATAAATCATTCCTGGTAGCCAAGGTGCTTCTTTAAAAGAGGAACGAGTGGCGATCATTTAGAGCTGGTCAAAGCTGAACCAGGGACGTCGAAGTTTCTCCCTGTCGTTTGTCGTAGTGCGATCCTGGGATTAATCCTGAAATCAAAAAAGTGAACGGACCTATTGTGTATTCGTTGAATCCACACAATTTCTAAGAATACTCTGAGCTGTAAATAATACATCAGTGTATATTGTTTCATAAATATAAATGCATTTTCATGGAGCCGTTCGTCTTTACTTAGCATTGAAACTTCAACTACTACATACGCGCATTTTACAACCTTATTTTTTTGTGATGTTGGTCTCTTTTGGGCGTAACTCTCGTATTATATCAAAAAAGCATTTTGCATTACCCGCCTATCATAGCATATTCGCCTTTTACAGTTTTACTATGAGAGGTAAGTCATAATTTTAGAGTAGCTTACATTTTACAAATGTCTTGAAAATCAATGTTGCATTCAGGAAATCCAATCTCATCCCCGCCTAGAAATATTTCGGATTTTATGTGTATTAATAATCTAGAACTCCAATACCCTCTCAGTCCACCGCCATAGATCTGAAGAAATTCCTTCGCTGAAAAATTTCAAAAATCCACACAGTTAAAAAACATGGGTAAAAACATTATTATTATACTTTTTTTTTAATCTGGAAAATACGATATTTGTTTATCAAATTATTATAACCTAATTCATTGCATTTTGTGGTCAAAAGACATATAATTATTATTGCTACCGAAACTAGTAGGTAACTAAAGCTGATTTTTATCTCTATTGTTAAAAAGATTTTTAAAATGTTGTAAAGTGTTTCTGCAGTGTTAGAAAATAATTCTGAAGAGTTAAAAAGTGTCTGTTGAATCCAAAACTTATACATTTACCTTTGGTACTCTACACTATGTTTATTTTACACTTATATGCTTGTTTTGAAAAATATTTGTATCTTTTTTCGATGCATCTACTTTATTGAAAATCTATTCAGAGAAAACGTTTTTTTAATAATACGCATAAGAAAATTCCTTTCATTTGTAAATAATATTTCAATTCGAGAAATTTTTGAACATTGTGAATGGAATTCATTTATTATTCCCACAAATAAACGGAGAAAGTTCACATAATTGAATTCACATAAAAGGGATTATTTTTAAGTATCTTTCCGTCAGCTACTTTTATAAAGGATATTAATTGTAAAAAAATATACAAGGTTATAGTGGAAACATAATGATAAAAAGTATTCAGTTTCTCAAACGTGATATAGGAAAGGATAAATGTAAGTATCCATTTATAATTCTTTAATTAATTTTCAAAAGAAACATATTGTCTGTAATTTAACGTATCAAAATAGATGACATAATTAAATACAAAAGCGCCTCATAATTAACAATAGTAGATATTTAAATTTTTTATTTAAATACGCGAATAACATTTTACAAACCTATTTAATTTTTTAAATGATATTTTGTTTTCTTTTATTGCCTATTGTTCAAATTACTTTAATTTAAAAAAGAATAAAAAAATCATGCGTCAACAATTGCTTATGAAGCACTTTACTATACATTCTGAACAGGATACAATAATATATCCGAAATATTGTCTATTATAAATGATTGCCCAAAATGCGTTTCCAGAAAAGTTATGCATTTTAAGTTTAACTTTTTTTTCATATTTCATCGTGTAGCTAAAATCTATAGATCATATACAAAGCTGCAAAAAATAATTCGTAATTACACTCTAAAAAATAAAAGAGTAAATTAGACAAATTTACATATATATGTGTGTAAATTCCTAAAATTACCCACTTTTTGCAAAGTTTTACCTGTTTTTATGTGCATTTTAGCTTAACAAACTAAGTGTGTATTTTGTTATCACTTGAAAAACATAAATAAATGTGTAAATGCTGAAAAATGTCTGAATTTACACAAATTGGTACATTATTGTAATGTACACATAATGATATACACATAGGTAAGAGTGTAAATTTCTAAAGTCACCCACTTGTCATAAAAAATACCTATTTTAATGTGTGTTTAGTTTGTGGCATTAAGTTTGTAAGTTTGTTATCAGTGCATAAACTCATAAAAATGTGTAAATGTAGATTACTCCTGAAATTACACTAATTATTGTGTTGAAAAAATTATAAATGCGTGAATTTTGAAGTAGACGTTACGAAAGGGATAGGAGGCTTACATATTATTCAGAGCTGCAATTTTTATTTTAGTAAACCCATTCCATAAATAACATGATGTCATTGCTTTGCTGTAACAGTACTTTTAAGTAATAAATTAATATATTTATATATTTTTACAAGATACTCTGACCACTTCTCTCACTCTCCCCGTTTCAGCAGCACGTGAACATTTAAAAGAAGTTAAAAAAAATTAATCTCGACCCATGTAACAAATGTAACAAATATTTTGTTACATGTAACGTAAAATTTTATTCATTTAATTAGTAAATTTTAATTTCGTTTTCCGAATTCCCTTTTAAAATTTGTACATCAAATAAAAGAATGCTTGATTGTATAATTATAGGTTTTGATTAAATCATAATTTTTTTCAGCCATCGCACAGACTGCTCTTTTTCACAATTTTACTTGTAATTTTCAGTAATAGTGCTAGATTTCATTCTTAAAGCGACATTAGGAAGACTTCATAACGAGGCATTATAATAGAGATATAATCCCACTTTATGCTTATTCATAAAATTAAATTATATTTTTGTACTGTTGGTATTCCTTTTTGCTGCCCCCCCCCCCTTAATTAAAAGGATAGTAGTTTAATCTTCAGTAAAATCTAAAAACTATTTCGAATTCATTTAATATGTAATATAAAATATAATTCACGTAATTAAGATAATTCTAAATTCATATCCTGAGTTATTTATGTATTTTGCACATCAAATATAAGTATGCTTGATTTTACCCTAAATTATTTGAGCCGTCTGGTAGCTTGTAAACTTTTATCCATTTCAAAGTTTAACTTGTAATTTTAGTTTAACTTCAATTCGCAGTGCAATTGATGGTTGTATTCAGGAACTACTTCAACCCTGAGTTAGACGCGAATCCAGCATACAAAACTAAAATCGTAATCTTCGTTGACTTGGCTTCATCATGTTTAAGTTGAAAACTAATGGTGTGTCCAGCTGATTGCAGGCGCTCTCGTTCAGAAAAATATAGTATATAATAAGTTATTCTCTTATAAAATATAAGGTATGTAATGTCATACGTCCGTATTACCTCCAATTTTTTTTTATCTGGTTTGTTTCTATTTATGTATAAATGTATATGATACATGTTGGACTGTTTTTTACGCATAAGAATTTTTTACACGTATAATTTACTTGCCTTAAAAAATGTCAACATTACATAACTCCTGATAAATGTCTATTAAAATAACAACTGTTGTATCTAAAGTCATTTATTTCTTGAAAAATTTTCATCTTAAAAAGAATTTATGAATGTATGTTAACAGTAGCAAAATAAACATTAACATCGTTTTTTTAGGGGAGGGGGGGTGAGGTGTTAAATTTTGGTTCGGTTGTGTGAAAGATATTATAGTTTATTTATAAACTATTATACAAATGTATACCACATCTATAAATTATATATTCTGATTTAAAAGTTAAACAATTCATCTGAGTTTTATTTATTTACTGATTTTTTTTTAAATTATGAAACTTATAATGTTAACTAAGTTTATCATCGATTAAAACTATAGCGTTACTTTTGGGTTTCTACGTTACATTTCCTAATTTTGAGAGATTAATTTTTTTCATTTTTTATCTTAATTACATTACATTTTCAGCTGTGTTTTAATTTGAAAATATTACATCGGAAGAACTATGTTCCACTAAAATAGTCATAGTAAAGATTACATATTTTTTTCTTGTTAATTATAGAATTAAAAAAAATACACAGAAGTAAATTGCAAAACGGCGCAAATACGTTGATTTAAAATAACTCCAGATCAAAAATTCTGAAGAAAATTTATATTAAAGTAATGGCTTTTTCTTCAAATATGCATTTTTCCATTCCAATTTTGCATATTATTACACAACTTATATGACATAAATATGTATGTATATAAATGTATGTATATAAATGTATGTATGTATATGTATGTATATATGTAAGTATATAAAAATTATAACAGTTGTGTCATAATGAATATTCAAAATCGAACTTATCATTCTCTCCCTCCCCCTCTACTTATGTAGAGGATATTTTTATATCCCCCGGTAGAGGCTATTTTTATATTGCGCCGGTTCTAAGTTCAGTAGAATTCTTTATTGACATGACACAATCTCGATTTAAGTAACTGGCACTTACTCAATAATTTGAAAACATCTTCTCTTGCATCTTCTCTTCTTGTTTAATTAGAAGACAGTATATACAGTTATGTACAATATTTTGCATTATTTACAGTAAAGTATGCAAACGGTATTCTTAAATATCATTCTGTCAACACAAGTAAACGCTTCATCTATGCTCACAGACAAAAGTGCGCATTTTGAAACCAGGAAGGAAGCAACCCGTAAACAATAATCACCATCGCCATCCATTTACCTTTTTTATTTTATTTTTATTTTTATTTTTATTATTATTTTTTTGCGTTAAAACATAATTCTACACCACTTCTTTTTAGAGCAGTTATATTCTCGATTACATTTAGGAAGCATGATAAAGCAGTCAGAACTAAATATTTTTAAGTAGTTATATTCTCAACCGTTTATACGTTTTTTTTTCAATCACGCAGAAACATTTCCCTTATTACAAGAGTATTATACTAAAAAATTCTAAAATAAGAAACCTTTTTACCTTTTGATTTACAAATAGGTTCAAAGTACTTTTATTTTTATTGTTTTTGCCATACATTGCGTGATTCCTATAAAAATATTTTTTTAATTATTCTAATTATTCTAGTAAATATTTTACAAAAAATTATCAAACAATTGAGTAAATTTTGCTAAAAAAAATTACATGTAAATTTCATATTGTTATTATATAGATTTTCTAGTGCATCGTCAGACATTATGGCGTTAAATAAACTGCTTTATTCACAATTTGAGGCATAAATGATTATTAATTATTTTAATTATTGAAAAACCTCTTCATAAAAATCAATAAACATATTTTTATTCAGAATATCAAAAATCATTTTTTTTTTTTTTTTTTTTTTTTTTTTTTTTTTTTTTTTTTGCTATTAAAACGTTTATTTATATATTTACAATGGACTTTTCTTCAATCACACGCGAAATTTCTTAATAAATATGCACTAAAACATATATCAAAGCTACACTGTAATACCCATACTAAACAAGTTTCAAAACGCATAAAAAAAGCAAATAAATAAATTCGTCGTATTTCTTCCTACATATCAGCAGACACATTTACTTAAAAATTTTAATAAATATTATGGAATCTGATTCATAAATCTTCTTCAAGCTATTCTTAAAAATCAATAAAATGTAAAGGCATAATTAGGGTAACTGAGGAGTATAATAAAAATAAATGCATTCAGACCATAATGCCTCCACAAAAAAATCTTTTTCTCGCATTTCCATGCCCTATATATACAAAGAAAAAAAAGTTGTAAATAATGTTTTCTGTCTTATTTAATATTACAAGTGGAAATTTATTCATTCCCATTTGTTGAATTACCCCCCACCCGCTAATGTTATTTAAATTACCCCACTAACAATTTTTCAGTGCCAGTCTGAGCTTGTCGCATTTGGCTGTAGCGTATTATTTTTCTTTTTATTAATGTGGTTTAAAAAAAACAAAATAAAATTTCTCGTCTCTTGTCACTAACATATTCATGAGAACTTCCTTTTCCATATTACTGCATTCTACAGTACTAAACATGAAAACAAAATGGAAATTTATGCTTGTTCTAAAGCATCTCTTCACAAAAGCGTCCAAATAAATTAAATATTCCATTTTTTTTTTTTTTTTTTTTTTTTTTTGGTCAATTAAATTAGACTTTAGATTCTTATTATTATAAAAGCAGAGTTCTTAGAATTCTTCTTATTTTTTATTGTCAATAATATGAACATATTTTGAAAACTTTGATATCTGCATCTAATAATATGAGAGAAGGGGGGGGAGGAGAGGCACAGTGGGATTATTTTTTAATTTAACTCATATATTTAAGCGCTTATTACTTACAAGGAAGGTCTCCATACTGGCATACTAAAAAAAATCTGAAAACATTACAGAATGTTCTTCTCATGTGGGCATATTCATTTATAAAAGAAATTTTGGTGGAATCTCGATAGAGCATCCGTAAAAAATTATAATGAAGTTTTTGTTCATTACGCGATTTGTCACCTGTTGGCGATGAAACAGTATTTAAGAATACGTTTTTATATCGAATACTCATTAACCTCTTCGTTTCAAGAGTCGTGTGCTTAACTTTTAATCTTTTATCACCGGTTTTTCTTGTGTAATTGAATCACGAAAATGTACTGTTGAAATAAAGTAAATTTTACAATAAAGAATAACTGATGGGATAATGAAGGATTCCTGAGTGACAATTAACAAGCAATTTTTAGATGCATTAAAATCGTTTACTTTTGGCGAGAAAAAATCCTGCTCACTAAATCGGGTTTCACTTTCATATTTTCGCGCCAAATATTCGAAATTATTTTATTTTTTTACAGGCTTTATACTGAAATTCCGCCGCTAAAGTTTACTGATCCTTTATTATATACGTAAGTAGTAAACTAGCATTTTTTTTCAACATATTCTGAGTATGCCCAGTAAGGATACCTTCCTTGTTAGCTAATATCACTATTTCGTAGTCTAGAGTCTTAGTAATTTAAAAAACTTCCAACCATAGTGAAAAATTAAATATTTAATTTTTATTTATTTAAAGATTATAATAGAAAATATTGTCCATTTGTACATCTGCATGGTGTGCATTGGGACAATTGGAACAGTGTTAAATTAATATGGGGCCGTTTGGGACACCACATTGTTTTGTACAATCAGAAAAAAATTAATGCCCATTTAACACAATATTATTTTTTTATAATATAAAAAAGAAGTGACTACAGCTTTTGTATTATTTTCGTACATGAAAATGTTCTACATTAACTCAGAAATTCATGGTTGTTAATAACCTTGTTGGTGTTCCAAATACAGTTACGCGCTGAGGAAGTTTTGAAAAACACCTTCTTTATTGCCAGCAGTTCTATATTTATTATTTGGATATGTCAAATTTTGTCAGGAATTCTCCTTCTTTTCTTAAAAAACAAACATTGTTTCTTCATTTTCAACTGATTCAATAAAGTTCACATTATACAGAAACTTAGAGCAAGCAGTGACTTTTCCCATAAACGTCACAACATCAAAATCATTTTTCTCTATTTCATCAGAGAAATCGTTATTATATAAATATGAATTTTTAACATTTCATTTTTAATTTTAATATCACCATTCGAAATTGGATACAAATATTTGTTCTATAATTACAGAAGACTTTAAAACGCAAAGTCGAAAGTTATTCTCCAATGCAGGTATAACTAGTTTTTTTTACAGCAGATGGTTATTCAAGAAAAATCGAGAAAAACTTCATTTAAGGGAAGGGGGGGGGGGCGTTACACAAAAATCTTCAAACTTTCTAAAAAAGATTTATTGAATTAAAAAATTCTTTGTTTTTTCAATCTAAAACGTTGTTTAAAACATGTTTCTATCTTAATTGGGATAGAAAATATTATTTTTTTCGTTTTGGTTTATTTTCAAAATCTAGCTTTCAAACATTAATTGTTATGGAATCGACTTCTTGTAAAAATGCTTTTTATTTCTTGGTGAGATTTTTCACCGTTGCTGTTATTTAAATTGTTATGAGTCAAGAACCGTTAAAGATGAATAGTGCAAACTTGGAGTATGTCTTTTTTAAATGTTTTAATTTTATTTGGATTCAGCAAATTTTTTAAAAATATTTACTTTTAAAAATATGATTTTTTAACCATCTCATCAGAGCAGGTATGAGGAAACACTGATTTTACCCCCGACGTATCTCAGGGTCAATGTTAAAGTTATTAAAAATTGTTTTTTTCTTTTTTAATTTTTGCTTTAAATATTTTTAGTTTTTATTTAAATTAATATTTTTGAAAATGCTGAATCAAAATGAAATGCTTATATATTTCTGTTTATTTAAATGAAAGTGAGTTGATATTCTACAAATATAATTCGTGTTATAATGATTTGAAATTATCTCACTTTTTTAATAAAGCTTAAATTGAAAATTGAAAAAAATATGAGAAAATTTATCCTGTAATTTTTTTTACAAATAACATGGTTGGCCGTTCCAATAAATTTGAAAATTACCATTCAATAAATAAAAATTCTTTTTAACTCCCGGAATCTTCCGTAACTCTGTAGCAGAAGATCATGTCGACTTGCGGATGATGTAATTTGATTCAGAATTAAAAGATGCATAATAAACAATGCTCTAAATGGAGTTCTCGCCCTGAGTTAAAATCCCCCCCCCCCTTTTGCCTTACCCAAACACGGTAAGACAGTATTATCCTGGGGGATTCATCGGATCTTCATTTCAAGTGAAAAAAAAAATCTTTCCAAATTCTCGTGAACGGCCATAAGTTATCGTATTTTAGATCTTTATTTTAAATCCATTTCACCTGAAGACGAAATTATGACCGGTTCAAAATTTCGAATAAAGAATATTTTAAAGGAATTTTTCTACTAAAAATACTTTTTATAGATATGAACATTATATTTGACTATAGTTAGAACTCGACATTGAATGGGAAAGGACATTTTTAGTGATTAAGGGACTTTAACTTCAAAAAGTTTTATTTATTTATTTTTAATATTTGTTATGAAAAATTTTGAAACTTCTGTACTAATTCGTGAAATTTTTAATATATTCCAGCATTATATTTAAGTAACAGACGACACTTATTTAACCCGTTAGGCAGAGAAAAGATATATTTAAAAAATCAATTATCAATCTATAAAAAACTGAAATGAATGATTTAGAATGGCAATGTAATTTAAGTTAAATACTTTCGTCCGAAGCACCTAAATTTATAAGAAGAAAATTTTTGTGAAACAGTTGTACCTGTGGAAATATTGTAACCTCGGGTAAAATTTGTTGAAACTTTTTTTTAAATTTTAAATATACGCATTTTTAAAGCGATAATTTTTCAATTTGTCCCAAGAGTTTTAAAATACATCGAAAATGTAACGAATTATTTTAGCAAATCGAAGAAAACGAACAAATGAATTATTCATACAGAATTTTAAGTTAGTTGTTTATTTATCTAAAATGAATATTTAATTTCTAATATGCTAATTTAAAATACATTTAAATGTATTTTACCATTACATTAGTTTATCTATTGTAATAAATTGTCAATTAAAATTTTAATCCGATTTCTTGATTTTGTGAATTTTCAGACATATATTTAAAAACCAGAAAATAACAACAAAAATTTGATTAGCAGTTTTTGTTTGTATTTCAAAGTGAACAGGAATAATATATGTGTTCTCTTTAAAATTATTTTTGGAAAATAAATTATGATTTTCAATGATTATGATTATGATTAGTACAGAATGCTAAATCTAAAAATAGTAGCAAATGATTATCCAATTTAGAAGGTAATTATCAAGCATGTAAGTGTGAACACAGAGGGTTTCGTTTAATATTTCTTTCAAAGCAACTTACCCTTTAATTACTAAATCCAAGTTGTTAATTTATAATTATTAAATTCTTCCATAGATGACAGTACTAATAAATTTAATTTTAAAATAATTATAAAAAGATGTTATTTATTTTAATCAAATAAAAAATGTTCAAATCAAATTACATAGATAAAATCCGAAATTCCAAATTTTTTGAAAATCCAAAATTTGAAAAAAGTTAGAAGAGATATAGATGAAATTTCGAATTTTTTAAAACGAAAAAAATTGTTTGAACGAAATGTAAAATGCTGAATCATTAATAAATCGCAATAGTTTCGAAAATAGAAAAAAAATGAATTCCAAAAAATATTGTTAATATATATATATATATATATATATATATATATATATATTGTATATATTATATATATTTCATCTTTAAACTGGCAAAAAATACTAAATTTCTTTTAATTAAATCTATATCAGTATGAAAATTTCAGTTCAAGCGCAGGGGACTGAACTCAGGACCTTCTATTATTTTCAACACAATCTAACTGATTGGTAAAGTAATCATACGAATTGAAAATTGATCTGAGCGAAAAATCTCAGCTGGCTTTCTCCCAGGTAGCTTAACAGGTAAAACATTGGCCTTGTAAGCTAAGTATCTGGGATCGATTCCCAGCCTGGTCAATTTTTCGCTCAGTTGTTAATTTTCAATTCGTATCAGAACCTTCTGCTTACTAGCGAGAAACTTTACCTCCAAGCTAAGCTTTCTACACAAAAAAAAGTTCAAATTGTAAGGTTCTATTTTAAATTTTCAATCGCAAAAATAAATGAATGATATTTATAAAACTGATTTAATTAAAATAATACACTTTTTCAATATTTTATTATTTGTAGGGTGGTACGAGGTATTCAGCTGTAAGCACACAAAATTAGGTATAAATGAAATTTAAAATTTCAAAAAGCGGAAAAAAGTGTGTGAGATTACATTTGATATTCTGAATTATTAATAAATCACAAAAGCTTTTAAAACAGAAAGAAAACTGAATTTTAGAAAATATTATGAATGTCAGATAAATGAAGCGTAATAATATAAAAACTTAAATTAGCACAAAATACAAACTTTCTTTTTAAATCCATTTTAATATGAAAAATTCAAGTTCTAGCATCGAGGTTCGAACTAAGAATCTTCTGTTTACTAGCGAGACCCTTTATCTCCAAGCTATGATGTCTATATGAAAATCATTGAAGTTAATGTTATCTTTTCAAATTTAAATCGCAAAAATGAACGGATAATAAAATTGATTAAATAAAATAAACTGATTAAAAAAATTGATTGATAAAATTGATTTAATAAAAATAATGGACTTTTTAAAAAAAATTATGATTTGTCGTGTGGCATGAGGTATTCACCTGTAAATATGAAAAATTGGAAATCTTACGTATACAGTTTTTACGTACACACTGTAAAAAAAATCTGTAACCTTAGTAATCTAAATTAACCGAAATATCTTATGCTTACTAAAATTTTATGTGTACACTGTACAAGAAAATGATGTCAATCTACAAAACTTGTAAGCAAAACTAAAACCATCTGTAACTTTACAAAAGAATTTACTAAAATTTTGGTAACTTTACTAAAATTTTATCTATAATGCTCGTTATCGTCACTTAAAAAGTGGTTGAAATACGATTTCCCAAAAAAATTCTTAGTAACCTTAAAATTTGTTTGATTCAAAGTGCAAATCTGTATCTGTTACATGAATTTTTATTGTTGCCGTTACATAAAAAGTTCTTGGAATACAATTCTACTAGAAAAATTTTTGTAATTCTCCCAATTTTTTTTTTTACAGTGCAGACTCTGTGACGGACAGACAGTGAACAGAGACGAATAAGGATTCGTCAGATGAACAAAACCCTATAAACAAGTACCAAACAATACGTGGTAGTATCAAAAAATTTCAATAACAGGCGATTATTTTTAAATTTATTTGCACCACTAATTTAAAAAGAAATACATTTCGTAGTACATCTTTCTTGAAAATGTTCTGAAAATGCATCTAAAAGATTTTTATTTTGAAAAAAAGTGGTGCGAGATAGCATTAAAAAATATTCGCCTGTAATTGAAAGTTTAGATAGGGTCACGTATATATCAAGTCATTTTTAAATAATCTGTTTTAGTCAATATTCAATTGTATTAATCTTTTTTTTTGTCTTGCTAAATTTTTGATATAATTTATGCATTCTCCAAAGTTCTCTCGAAATGTCGCTGCAATAAATTCCCTTGTAAATGGTAGTTTATAGAAAAAAAACCCAATAAAAATCCTTTGAAATTTTTAAACTATAATCTTGAGTGTTAATAGAAAGACGTTTTCAATGGTATAATGCCTGTTATTAAAGAACTAAAACCAAAAAAGCTATCCTATGATATTTTTCTGTGGGTTAATTCCTTACTTACACAGCCAGAAAATTATAAAAAGTTTTCTTAATTTTAATATGATTTCAGGAAAAACTATGGCAGCAACAGCACCCAAGACGTCCGAATCAAATATTTTGTCATCTTTATACACGAAATAAGTTCTTACATTCACCATTGAAGCATCTGAGATCTAGGCTATTACTTTTATTTCGCTTTTTTTTTAAATGTGCTAACTTCCTAATTCCAGGTTTAACGTTAGCTAAAATAAAAGTTCCTTTTTAATAATTTCTTGAAATATTATCGCTTATTGAAAATTGGGCCATTTTCTTAATTTGTTGCATTTAAAATGAAAATTATTACAATGTATTACTGAATACTGCACTGTACTGCCAAGTGACTGCAATGAAATACTGACAATGGTTCTTCAACATTATCATACACAGAAAACAGTTTTTCATTGTGTATTCTGTCTCTCTTAAACAATTTATCAACTAACATTTCCTTTTTATTATGTTTTTTTTTTTTATTTTAACTACTTTATTTTTGTTTACTCAACTCGTATTCCAACATAAACAGAAAAAATCAAACGTTTTATCATGTAGAATAAAAAATAATAATAATAAGCTAATACAGCACTTATTAAAAAACAACCATTCTTTCACTAGCTAGTTGTTAGGAAAATCAATAACTTAACTCTAATTCGCTTGTCTCTTATTTAACGATTTCCATTATAATCTTGAAATATTTCCTTTAGTTCAAATTAGCTATTAGCAAAAATTACCAAATACTTATACAAGCATAATTATTCGAGGGTAAAAATTTTAAATCAGAAAAATATAATTTTCGTTCGAGGCTATGAACGGAAATGGGGAATGCGACAATTTATTTTTTTTAACGTGTACATTGAAAAAACTATTATTTCATTTAATCGTGTGAAATAACGAAAATAATTGGTACTGCTGCAAAAATACCAGGATTGAATTACCTATTTTATTGGAAATTTAATCTTTTTAGAAAACATATATAATTAAAAAAAAACGCTTCTCAAAATTTGATTGTTTATTTGTGAAATATGCATGCAGAAAATACTCAAATAAAATAGAAACTTTATAATTTTAATTTGAAAAGTTAAAAAAATACATGTGATACTTTAATTGAAATGTTGGATAATCATAGTACTTTTCAGATACCAAATTAACTTTTTCTTACAAATTATACAGAGTGTCCCAGAACTTCGTGTGCAAACTTTGAGGGGTGGTAGAGAACATCGTTTGGAACCACAATTACATAGGAAAGCATGGGCGGAAACGTCTTGTTAACCCTTTCACAGACAGTGGTTTGTATATTAAACTACAAAATTTTTAATACAAAAGGAACATTGACACAAGAATTTTAATATGATTTTTCCTTTTATTATGAATGCGAAATTGGCTTTTCTTCTTTGCAAATACATTTTGGTGGCAGCCTTGCTGTCTCCAATTTTATGAAGTAATTTTTTCACTTATGTAGTGGTGTAATTTAAACATATATTACTGGTGTAACATTACAATGTTACACTGGTTATAGCGGTTAAAATACTCCATAAAATTGGAGTCAGCAAGGCTTCCACCAATTTTATGGAGTAACGTTTCAGAAGTGTTTTACAGTGCAGGTTGATATAAGTGTATTTAATTTCAAAGTATCTTCTGAAGAAAAAAAACAAAATGTGAATAGAATATAAAACGGAAACATTTGGCTAGAAAACGGAAATGAAATATGACAAAATATGAAAGATCATAAAACCGTTGAATATCTAAAGCAGGTTACCTCTTGCAACATAAGAAAAAAAAATTAAAAATAAAAGTTTTTAAAAAAATACATAACTGAAAATTTATTAATAAAAATCTAATAAAAAATATTGATCAAAATTAGATATTTCTCATAAGTTTTGTATACTTTTTACAACAATAGAACTTTTATCTACACTGTAAATGCGTAAAATACTTTTGCAGCACTAACTGAACATAAAATCAACACTTCGAATTAAGAATGTTTTCGATTGTGTTCTGAATGTGTTGCGAATGTGTTGTACGAAATAAAAAGATTGTGCAAAAAGTGTTCTTAAAAATTACAAGGCGTGAAAATGTGTTGTAAAAACATTTTTCAAACTGTGCAGTTTTAAAGGCACTATGTAGAAAATATTATGAAAATGTTTCACATGTTTTGTTTCACAGAGTTCTAAATTGTGTCGTGTTTACGATGTGTTGTTAATTTGGGAGCAAAGTATTGTGCTGCATAACACTATTTTAAGGAACTATTTTCATCAACACTATTTCTAATACTATTTCAACACAATTAAAAACACTATTTTTAGAACACATTTCCAGATAGCAATATTTTTGCAGCATTATTAAAAACACATTTCTAGAGAGCAACACTTTTGTAATATATTAAGAACACAGTTAGAACACAAAAAACATTTCACATTTATGTGTTGTGATTTTGGGACAAAGCGTTTTCCTAAATGTGTTTATTTTAGTGTTGGAGAATTAGTAGCGTATGTGCAGGGCCTAGATAATGCACAGTTCTGAAAGCTTGATTGTTTGTATTTCTGAAAGAGAACGGCACTGTAAAAGTATGTCTCATACATGTCACATGTTTCTCATACATCAAATATCCAAGCTAATGTGTAAAACCTAATAAAATTTTATTATTAATTTCTTAACAAAAAGTGTAAGATAATTATCATAACTTTTATTTTAAAGAGCTAGTTTTAAAATTAGCTATTCTTTAAAAAAAACGCCTAGTACTACGATTATTGTACACTTAATATTTTAAAATAAAAATCTATTATTATTATGCTTAAACTGGATGTTTATATTACACTTTCTTTCTATAAAAATCGTTTCCGTTTACACAAAATATATAATATTTATTTGCCAAATATAAAAATTTTTATTTTTCAAATAATAATAATTCAAATTAATTTGCTTGCTTCTGGCTTGGTAGTTTTCGTTATAACTTTTAAATATTTCCTTTTGGTTAAATTAGTTATTATCTTAATTTACCATCCACTCATACAAAGATAATTTTTCTTAAATAAACTCATGAGTCTACAAATCGTAGTTTTCATTTCCAGCTATGAAATGAAATTACGTTTTGAACCAAAATTTTCCGATTTTAATGTGTGGAAAGGAAAAATTATAAATGCAATTAGACCTATGAAACTATGAAATAACTATGTTAATTGGTGCTGCAACAGAAACAAAAGGATTGGGTTAGTAATTTATTGCGGGATATTTTTAATGCACAAATTAGATACATAGAGATAAATATGAAGTAAAGACATTATCTTTTTAATTTGTCACGTAGTTTCTATAAGAAATAAAAGACAAATAAAAAAATATGTTAACAAAGGACAAATGCAAAAAATAAAAAAATATATACATTTTATTTCTTTGATTGGTGATTTTTAGTAATATTTAAGACATACAACAAACATTTTACATACATTACACGCATTTCCTATAACACAAATATCTATAGTAAAAAGAATTAAATAAAGAAATAGATTATTGATTTTTATTAACAATGATTATTTCATCTCCTTATTATAAGTAATCTATATTAAAAGCAAAATCATATCATTAGTAACACTGACATCATACCCACAGTAAAAACAACTTGACCAATAAATTTCTCTTCTACAGTTTTTTTTTTTTTTTTTTTTTTTTTTTTTTTTTACTATTAAGCATTGCATGGTTTTAATTTTTACGCAGTCGATTCGGAAAATAAATACTCTTTCAAATGAAGTTTGGTTTTTTTTATCACTTTTAAAATAATTTTCAAGCATGAGTTATTCTCTATTCTTAATAAAATAATATAAATAAAACTATTTTTTAACAAACCTGTACTCAAGCTACACACTTATAATATTGAAATAATAAAAGTAGAAAAAGTTGTTGTATAGTATAAAAGAAAACAAAATCTGTAAAGTTAGTATACTTTTTCTAGGAAACTTAGAATTTCTTAGAATTTATTAAGTAAGTATAACCAAAAGAAACATATAACAGAATCGATTACATGAATTTTTGCTGTTACGATTACATGAAAAGTTCTAGGAATCCGAGTTTCCTAGAAAAAGTTTAGTAAACTTATAGATTTTTTTACAGTGTGATTTTTGAACTAATTAACGATTTATCCGCAAACTAACTCCTAGAGTGCAGCTAACACAAAAGTACACTAAAAGCACTTTTGGAAAAACTGAATGCATTATTGATATTTTTCATATAAAAATACTTTTTTGCTATTATTCGCGGTTTAAAAAATATATTAAATTTTATAAATCCGTGAAATTTTTTCGTTACAAAATTAAAACAAATATATTTCACTTATATTCAGAAACTCTGAAGTCTTATTTGGATCCGACAGTTTACTTGAAAATGAAAAATAATACTCTTAACACATTCGCTTCCGATCACTCGCCAGCGCGTGATATGGTGCCAACGTTAAGGGGCCACTCATGCGCCAGCGCGTGATGTGGGATAATGTCCAATAGTCAGTCACGCGCTGGCGCGGGAAAATCTTTCACTGATTCTTTGTTATAAAAAGTGAATCGGCTTCTGGAAAAAACCCACTTCTACAGTGCAGCATTAACTATCATCACATCTTCACGTAAGCGACAGCGAACGTGTTAAGTATACAAAAGATTAACAATAAATAAATAAATGCTTATTGATTAAAATTAAGATAAATGCACCAGTAGTGGGCCACTTAAAGATATTTATTAGGATGAGCGAAGCGAATCCTCTACTAGCCCACTCAAATTACATTTTGTCGTACGCTTTACAAAAAAACTATTCAATATTTTGATTTGAAATTAAACACAAATATAAATTATGATCTGTAGATTTGCACAATATATTTTTTTTACAGAATAACTTTAAAAAAAATTAATATTTTAATTAATTTATTTTAGATTTTTTTCCATTACGGACGCATTTTTAGAAATAAGAAATAAAACATGCATATTTTCAGAAGAATAAATAATTCATGGAATTAACAATTGTAATAAAATATATTTTCTTTATTCCGACAAAATCATTTACGCTGATGTCACTTACGCATATTAAAAGAATTATATTGCATTTCATTATTTTTTTTCGTAAAGTGGCAACAAAAAAATTCTAAACAAATAAAATTAATTGTTAAATTCATTATATAAAGAATTGTTTGAATTCGAAGATTGAAAATTAAACCAAATGAAACATACAAATTATTATTTTGGTATATGTAGTACTATTTTTAAATAGTTTGATGTTTAAAAACAATTTATAGAATGTATTAGTTCTATTATAAAAAATGCCAAGGAAACATATACTTACTGGATGAAAAGAATGCGAATATGATATAGCTTTAAAGCAAGAGGTTAGATACCAGCGTAAAAAACGACGGCATAGATGTCATATACACACCATATCGGCGCGATTTTTTCGATGCCAATTTGGCAAAAACCTGGTTTTCGAATACCAGTTACCATATACATATTTTAAAAGGAAATAACAATAAATTTTAAAAAGTTTAATTAATACCTGTGGAACAAAACAATTTATATAATTTAAAAAAAGAAAATAAAAGTAAATAAAAAATTTATTAATAAATAAACAACATCCGGGTTACCATGTCAAGCAAAATAACTACACTTTGTCGCCAATTAAGTAATCCGGTGCATATATAACATTGGCGTCTGAAAAAAAATAGCGCCAATGTATATGACATCTGTGCCAAAAGGACGACATGATGAATCTCTTCTGATAGATAATGCATGTGCTCTGAAAAATGCTTTAAATTTCGAAGATGCACAAAAATATTTTAAATTATATTTTTGTAAAATTTTTCATCATCGTCGGCTTGGCATTCCCTCTGACGGATCGCAAAAGACTTGCCATTAATGTATAGTAAATAATGAACTAAATATTTTTTCGTTAGCTTATAATATGGATCCTGGTTCACATCCCTAAATATTGAAGGGCTTAACTTTCGTCGAGGAGAAATTAATTGCCCAAGTTCGTCCAGTTATTACTGTTTATCGCATTAAAGGTGGTCAGCTTGAATACAGTGGGCAAATTATTAATTTTCATCAAGGTATTATAGGATTTTGTACTTTATTATCTCATTCCATAGATACTTTAATTTATGGTATTCATGGTACATTTTTGGGTACTATTTGATTATCCCGTCGACTAAAAACATAATGCCATATTTCAGGATTAAATGCCAATAATGGATTATCATAAATGTCACATTACATGACATTAAACATAATATACGTGATTGTTATGTCATCAAGTGATTTTTAATTCGGGTACTATTTGGTTATCCCGTCGATCAATTTCATTTAATAATACAAATAGCCAAACTATTAGCACAATTGCACAAATTGACGCATTTTTTTAAATAACAAAAAATCAAATAAATTAGTAAAACATTACTAAAAATCCAAATAAAAAGTCGAATTAAGTTACTACTTGATTATCCCATCAATCAATTTCGCCAAATTATACAAATCGCCAAACAATTGGCCAAATTAAACAGATAGACATAATTTTTATTTTAAATAACGAAAGAACAAATAAATTAATGAAACATTACTTAGTTTTATTTGTAAAATAAAACTTCATAATAAAAATAACTTGATGACATAACGAACACGTGATACGAGTTTAATGTTATGTGAATGTGATATTTTTTACCATCATCATTAGCATTTAATCTTTTAGTTTGGCGGTACCTATTTGGTCGACAAGATAATCAAGTACTACCAAAAAATATAAAAAAACGGTTATTTTCCAATAAATAACTAATGAAATGCTTCGCGAATCCAAACAAAGCATGGCTTTTGCTAGTCTAATTATTATAAAGTATTAGTAAATTTCAAAGAAATATATATGTCTTAGTCTAGTCCTTACCTTTATGTATCAGAATAAACATTCAAAATTTTAAAATATATGCTCTAGAAAAAATAAAAAATAAAAAAATGTTAAATTCCTCTATGCTCCAGTAGTGAGCCAAGTAAATATCTGATGCTCCAGTAGGGGCTCCCTAGAAGTGGGCCTCTCCATTCTTGAGCTTAATGCATACTGTTCAGAAGTTATAATTTGTTTTACATTTCTTCACATATTTAGAAGTTTTGATGATTGCGTAAAATGATTTTAGCTTCTATTTAGTTTTTTCGTATGGTCTGTAGAAACACCCTTCTAGCTCAGAGACTATGAGAATAATGAAGTGGTCCCTTTGTCTGATAACAGATAAGGGTTCCAGCCAATCAGCAATTAGTTTGTTATCTCACAGAGGTGACTATAAAACTTGTTTTTCAACTTTGAAAACTGATGGCCCACTATTGGTACGTGGCCCACTACTGGTACACTTACCCTATTATTTAAAAAAATACATATCAAAATTAATAACTACCTTGAACAAAGCACTTTCAACTCATGAGTTCGTTTTCTTAGCTTTCTATAACCTACAAAGTATTAAAAAATTATGAATGGAGAACTTAGTTATGTAATTAATGTAAAAAATAAATTAATAAATAAATACATGTAAAAAATCAGAGTTTTGAAAAGGCTGAATTTCAAGTTTAAAGAATAAAAAAATGCAAATAATCAATAAAAAGAAATATAAAAGTCAAAGAACATTTGAAAGTTTTCTTTTTAATTACTCAAAACTCATTATTAATTTAATACTGTATTTTGGGCCTTTCAAATTCTGTTATTCAAATTAGTTTTGCTTGGTTAGCAAATTTCTACCATTTAAAAAAAATCAGGGGTTTTTTTATTATTGCAATTTGAAATGCTTTGGAAATATACTTTTTTTAACTCTTTAAATTTTATGTTCATTAAAAAATGTAATTATTTCTATCATGACATCATGAGTGTTCCCAGATTCTTTCCTAAGGGCTAATATACCTATTAATATCTCTAATTAATTCATATATTAATTGACATTCAGTTTTACAATTTTGAATTTTCAAATCAAAAAGTCAATTGTAGAAATTATGAGAAGAAACAGTGCTAAAATGATTACTGATCTGTTTAATTAAGTTGAAGATTTGCGCATATATGAGGTAACTGAAAATTATATAAATGAAGGAGCATAAATTAAAAGAATTAAATATTTGTACTTGAATTATTTGATTAGTCAATATATGTTCCACTTAAAGCAGTAAATTTGGAACATTAGTTTTTTTTTAAATGTTTAATTACAAATTGACATAACCAAAGATTAATCTAGATAAATTTCAGACACTCGAAGTTTGTTTTTATGTGCTATGCTATTTAAACATTTTTTGTTTTCAAAGTAACTTTTAAACATTTAAAGCTTTTCAACTTATTACTTTACTTTCAACATAGATTAAAAACTTTATATTTAAATGTAACATTTTAATTAACGTCTTTTAAATTTAGAATCATTTAGACGGTAAATTATTTTCTTATTAGCAGCGTGGGTGGGTTTTTTTCAATGTCTAATAAGGCTTTTAATTCATTTTTGGATCAGTATTCAGTTATGTATCATTTATTTTAAAAATAATTACAGCAATATAAATGGGTTGAAACAATGTTAATGGGCTTTCTTTTATGTTTAACTAAAGTGAAGGACTTTTAAATAGATGAGATAAGTAGAAACCTCATAGAAAGATTTGAGAAAAAAAATATCCCGTTTGCTGAATTGTTATTACTAAATCAACAAACTTTAAAAAATATACTTTGTTCGTATTTTGGTGAAAGTATGGCGCTGTTGGCAACCTGCTGTCGGAATACAGGGATATAACTCTAGTTAGTTAGCTAAGCTTCTCGGGGGTTTTTTTTTTTTTTTTTTTTTTCAGAATTAATTCTTAGTTGACTTACCTATTTGATGAGTTGTGTTTTAACTCACTAGCACGAATAGGGCTTTTAATCTATAAAAATATTTATGCACTAATAATATAGCACATAATCTTTAAAAAAATTTTTGTGTGTGTGTGTGTGTGAAACAGATGTACTTGGAGAAATATTGTAACCTCGGGGGGAAAAGTTGAGGAAACTTTATTTTTGTAAATTTTAAATGTATGCATTTTTAAAGCAATAATTTTTCGTTTTGTGCCACGAGTTAATGCATCGCCATGTAACGAAATGTGTAGCAAATCGATGTAATTAAATAAATGAATTATTTATGCAGAATTTTAAGCTGTATGTTCATTTGCCTTAAATGAATACTTAGCTTGCAATATTCTAATATACAACAGCTTTTTAATGTATTTTTAAGCTATTGCATAGCTTTTATCACGGGCTTTGAGCGCGGTGACCGAATCCAAAAATTCCGTAACGCGAAAAATCCTAACACATCGGTAACGAAAAAACCTAACACTCGGGTAACGTCGTTTCAGCTCGGCAGACTTCGGCATGGTATCGTTCGGTAGACTTCTGTAGACATTGACGCGGTATTTTTCAGATATTTAGAGAATATCAAATCTCAAACTTATGTTTCTTATTTCAGTTACCATAAATCTATAGTTTCAATGATGAAAATTCCTGATAGAATGTGTATAGAAAAAAATCGTCTTAAGATAAAATAAGGTAGGATAATGTAGCTTTTGGTGATTGGAGACCCGCCCAACGGTGAGGATCGAAAAATTTCAAATGCTTATAACTCGCGATCTAAATTTCGTAGCGCGGACAAATTTTGTTTGGTAATTTATTATAAGAGAGTGTTAATTTTTAGTGACAAGAGACCCCCCACGGTGAGGGTCGAAAAATTTAAAATGCTTAAAACTCGCGATCTAATTTTCGTAGCGCGGCCATATTTTGTTTGGTAATTTATTATGAGACAGTTTTAATTTTTGGTGACAGGAGACCCCCCCCCCCGGTGAGGGTCGAAAAATTTGAAATGCTTATAGTTCGAAATCTAATTTTTGCATCGCGGCCAAATTTTGTTTGGTAATTTATTGTATAAGAGTGTTAATTTTTGGTGACAGGAGACCTCCCACGGTGAGGGCCGAAAAATTTAAAATGCTTATAACTCGAGATCAAAGCGTGGCCAAATTTTGTTTGGTAATTTATTAAGAGACACTGTTACTTTTGGTGACAGGTGATCTCCCACCTTGGGGATCGAAAAATTAAAAATGCTTATAACTCGCGATCTAATTTTCGTAGCGCGGCCATATTTTGTTTGGTAATTTACTATGAGACAGTTTTAATTTTTGGTGACAGGAACCCCCCCCCCCACGGTGAGGGTCGAAATATTTAAAATGCTCGCAATCTAATTTTCGTATCGCGGCCAAAATTTGTTCGGTAATTTATTATGAGAGATTGTTAATTTTTGGTGACAGGAGACCCCCTACGGTGAGGGTCGAAAAATTTAAAATGCTTATAACTCGCGATCAATTTTCGTAGCGTCGCCAAATTTTGTTTGGTAATTTGTTATGAGACAGTGTTACTGTCAGTGACAGGACACTCCCCTCGGTGAGGGTCGAAAAATTTAAAATGCTTATAACTCGCGATCTAATTTTCGTATCGCGGCCAATTTTTTTTGGTAATTTATTATGAGAGAGTGTTAATTTTTCGTGCCAGGAGACCCCCCCACGGTGAGGGTCAAAAAATTTAAGATGCTTATAACTCGCGATCAATTTTCGTAGCACGGCCAAATTTTGTTTAATGATTTTTTTATGAAACAGTGTTAAATTTTGGCGACAGGAGACTTCCCACGGTGAGGGTCGAAAAAGTTAAAATGCTTATGACTCGCGATCAATTTTCGTAGCGCGGCCAAATTTTGTTTAATGATTTTTTATGAAACAGTGTTAAATTTTGGCGACAGCAGACCCCCACGGTGAGGGTCGAAAAAGTTAAAATGCTTATAACTCGTGTTCTAATTTTCGTAGTGCGGCCAAATTTTGCATGGCAATTTATTATGAGACAGTGTTACTTTTGGTGATAGGAGACCCCCCCCCCGGGTGAGGGTCGAAAAATTTAAAATGCTTATAACTCGCAATCTAATTTTCGTATCGCGGCCAAATTTTGTTTGGTAATTTATTATATGAGAGTGTTAATTTTTGGTGACAGGAGACCTCCCACGGTGAGGGTCGAAAAAATTAAATGCTTATAACTCGAGATCAAAGCGCGGCCAAATTTTGTTTAGTAATTTATTAAGAGACACTGTTACTTTTGGTGACAGGTGACCTTCCACCTTGGGGATCGAAAAATTTAAAATGCTTATAACTCGCGATCTAATTTTCGTAGCGCGGCCATATTTTGTTTGGTAATTTATTATGAGACAGTTTTAACTTTTGGTGACAGGAACCCCCACACGGTGAGGGTCGAAATATTTAAAATGCTCGCAATCTAATTTTCGTATCGCGGCCAAATTTTGTTCGGTAATTTATTATGAGAGATTGTTAATTTTTGGTGACAGGAGACCCCCCCACTGTGAGGGTCGAAAAATTTAAAATGCTTATAACTCGCGATCAATTTTCGTAGCGTGGCCAAATTTTGTTTGGTAATTTATTATGAGACAGTGTTACTGTCGGTGACAGGACACTCCCCTCGGTGAGGGTCGAAAAATTTAAAATGCTTATAACTCGCGATCTAATTTTCGTATCGCGGCCAAATTTTGTTTGGTAATTTATTATGAGAGAGCGTTAATTTTTCGTGACAGGAGACCCCCCCCACGGTGAGGGTCGAAAAATTTAAAATGCTTATAACTCGCGATCAATTTTCGTAGCGCAGCCAAATTTTAATGATTTTTTTATGAAACAGTGTTAAATTTTGGCGACAGGAGACCTCCCACTGTGAGGGTCGAAAAAGTTAAAATGCTTATGACTCATGATCTAATTTTCGTAGCGCGGTTAAATTTTGTTTGGCAATTTATTATGAGACAGTGTTACTTTTGGTGACAGGAGACCCCCACGGTGAGGGTCGAAAAACTTAAAATGCTTATAACTCGCGGTCAATTTTCGTAGCGCGGCCAAATTTTGTTTAATGATTTTTTATGAAACAGTGTTAAATTTTGGTGACAGGAGACCCCCCCCCTCCCCCACGGTGAGGGTCGAAAAAGTTAAAATGCTTATAACTCGTGATCTAATTTTCGTAGCGCGGCCAAATTTTGCTTGGCAATTTATTATGAGACAGTGTTACTTTTGGTGATAGGAGAACCCCCACCGTGAGGGTCGAAAAATTTAAAATGCTTATAACTCGCGATCTAATTATCGTAGCGCGGCCAAATTTTGTTTAATGATTTTTTTATGAATCAGTGTTAAATTTTGGCGACAGGAGACCTCCCACGGTGAGGATCGAAAAAGTTAAAATGCTTATGACTCATGATCTAATTTTCGTAGCGCGGCTAAATTTTGTTTGGCAATTTATTACGAGACAGTTTTTACTTTTGGTGACAGGAACCTCCACACGGTGAGGGTCGAAATATTTAAAATGCTCGCAATCTAATTTTCCTATCGCGGCCAAATTTTGTTCGGTAATTTATTATGAGAGATTGTTAATTTTTGGTGACAGGAGACTCCCAATGGTGAGGATCGAAAAATTTAAAATGCTTATAACTCGTGATCTAACTTTCGTAGCACTGCCAAATTTTCTTTGGTAATTTATTATGAGACAGTGTTAATTTATGGTGACAGTAGATCCCCCATGGTGAGGGTTGAAAATTTTAAAATGCTTATAACTCGTGATCTAATATTCGTAGCGCGGCCAAATTTTGCTTGGCAATTTATTATGAGACAGTGTTACTTTTGGTGACAGGAGACCCCCCCCCCCCGAGTGAGGGTCGAAAAATTTAAAATGCTTATAACTCGCAATCTAATTTTCGTATCGCGGCCAAATTTTGTTTGGTAATTTATTATATGAGAGTGTTAATTTTTGGTGACAGGAGACCTCCCACGGTGAGGGTCGAAAAATTTTAAATGCTTATAACTCGAGATCAAAGCGCGGCCAAATTTTGTTTGGTAATTTATTAAGAGACACTGTTACTTTTGGTGACAGGTGACCTCCCATCTTGGGGATCGAAAAATTTAAAATGCTTATAACTCGCGATCTAATTTTCGTAGCGCGGCCATATTTTGTTTGGTAATTTATTATGAGATAGTTTTAATTTTTGGTGACAGGAACCCCCACACGGTGAGGGTCGAAATATTTAAAATGCTCGCAATCTAATTTTCGTATCGCGGCCAAATTTTGTTCGGTAATTTATTATGAGAGATTGTTAATTTTTGGTGACAGGAGACCCCCCACGGTGAGGGTCGAAAAATTTAAAATGCTTATAACTCGCGATCAATTTTCGTAGCGCAGTCAAATTGTGTTTAATTATTTTTTTATGAAACAGTGTTAAATTTTGGCGACAGGAGACCTCCCACGGTGAGGGTCGAAAAAGTTAAAATGCTTATGACTCATGATCTAATTTTCGTAGCGCGGCTAAATTTTGTTTGGCAATTTATTATGAGACAGTGTTACTTTTGGTGACAGGAGACCCCCCACGGTGAGGGTCGAAAAATTTAAAATGCTTATAACTCGCGATCAATTTTCGTAGCGCGGCCAAATTTTGTTTAATGATTTTTTATGAAACAGTATTAAATTTTTGCGACAGCAGACCCCCCCCCCACGGTGAGGGTCGAAAAAGTTAAAATGCTTATAACTCGTGATCTAATTTTCGTAGCCCGGCCAAATTTTGCTTGGCAATTTATTATGAGACAGTGTTACTTTTGGTGACAGGAGACCCCCCACCGTGAGGGTCAAAAAATTTAAAATGCTTATAACTCGCGATCTAATTTTCGTATCGCGGCCAAATTTTTTTTTGGTAATTTATAGTGAGACAATGTTAATTTTAGTGACAGGAGATCTCCCATGGTGAGGGTCGAAAAATTTAAAACGCTTATAACTCGCGATCTAATTTTCGTAGCGCGGCCAAATTTTGTTTGATAATTTATTAGGAGACAGTGTTACTTTTGGTGACAGGAGACCCCCCCCTCCCCACGGTGAAGGTCGCAAAATTTAAAATGCTTATAATTCGTGATCTAATTTTCGTAGCGCGGCGAAATTTTGCTTGGCAATTTATTATGAGACAGTGTTACTTTTGGTGACAGGAGACCCCCCACCGTGAGGGTCGAAAAATTTAAAATGCTTATAACTCGCGATCTAATTTTCGTATCGCAGCCAAATTTTTTTGGTAATTTATAGTGAGACAATGTTAATTTTAGTGACAGGAGATCTCCCATGGTGAGGGTCGAAAAATTTAAAACGCTTATAACTCGCGATCTAATTTTCGTAGCGCGGCCAAATTTTGTTTGATAATTTATTAGGAGACAGTGTTACTTTTGGTGACAGGAGACCCCCCCTCCCCACGGTGAAGGTCGCAAAATTTAAAATGCTTATAATTCGTGATCTAATTTTCGTAGCGCGGCCAAATTTAGTTTGGTAATTTTAATAAGACAATGTTAATTTTTGGTGACAGGAGACCCCCACGGTGAGGATCGGAAAATTTATAATGCTTGTAACTCGCGATCTAATTTTCGTAGCGCGGCCAAATTTTGTTTGGTAAATTTTATTTGGCATATCTTTTATCGCGGGTTTTGAGCGCGGCGAAAGAATCTAGAAATTCCGTAACGAGAAAAACCTAACACTCCGGCTAACGTCGCTTGAGTTTGACAGACTTCGGCACGGTATCCTTAGGTAGACTTCGGCAGACATTAAAGCGGTATTTTTCTTATATCTAGAGAATATCAAGTCTCAAACTTATGTTTTTTATTTCAGCTACCATAAACGTATATTTTCAATTATAAAAATTCCTGATTAACCTACATGTGTTTTAAGATAATAAAAATATTTTAAACGATATTAATTTCTCATTTATTCAATAAAAGAGAAAAAAAATGTTTTGTTATCGGTGATCACGCTCAAAAAGTATAACTTGAATTAATATCAAAGACAAAAAAACTGCATAAATAAAAAGTAAATAAATAATTATGATTGCATAAGTTGATAAAAAATGCTATGCAATAGCTTTACCGCGGCAGTCCCCGAGTGCCACATGTCTTTTTTTCATTTCATTGATTTAATCTAATGTAAATAAAAATGGTGTAAAAAAATATTAATTGAAATTCCGATTTTCATAATTTTGTGAATTTTTTGACCATATCTTTTTAATCAGAAAATAACAACAAAAACTTTGCTAGCAAATTTTGCTTGCAAGTTATAATGGGTAGGATTATTAAATGTCTTATATTTTAAAATTCTTTTTTATGAATTAACCATGATTTTCTTTAGTACAGTATGGTAAATCTACTAATAATAGAACGAGGTAAATCATAATGCAAGTTAGAAAATCCACTATATGTCCAATGATGACCAGTGACATGCAATTTTATACGTTTTGTTATCTATCTCGAAAAGTACATGAGGAATTATCCAGAAATTTCAGGTGAACAAACAACATAGTAGTTGTCATATATTTCCGTGAAGATTTTTTACCAAAACCCTATAAAGAGCCGTCAACTAACTGAAGAAAAACGAAAAATTTTTTGATAACCCTGTAAAAACTAAATTTAAAAAGCTGTTAAAAATTTAGCACATGATTAGAGGGCTTTTTGTAATAAATTGTGTTCAATTTAATGAGAATAACATGAATGCATAAAGAGAAATTGATGTTTTAGTAAAAACAGTCTCAAAATTGATAAAGTATTTTGCTTATAATTTAGCAAAGTTCTAAATTTAAATGAATGTTCTTTTCAAAAATCGTTAAAACGACTTTGGGCACAATACAATACAATAGAAAATAAAAGGTATAATAAATATTGGATGAAAAATAAGTTCATTCATTGATTTTTCAGCACCAGTAATAATGGAAAATAAAATTTGCATTATTTAATCAGCACATTTTTTAAATTATGCACTTGAAAGTAACTTCTTCCAAAAAATGGTACCAACCGAGTAAAATTTGTGTAAGAGATGCGAGAGTCCAAAGGGTTATTATTATCATGAAATATTTTTCTCGTAGAGATTTGGGTCAATTTTTTCATTTGTGACATCAGAATGAAATCTGGTAGTGGTTTTCATCACTGTCACGCACGGGAAGCATTTCTTCATTGTTTGTGCTGTCTTTAATAATAAATTTCGAAACATCTTTTTTTTAATTTCTTCTATCTTTACAACAAGAAAGTGTTAGATTCGTGAGAATTTTAAATTCTGGTTTTTGACAGACATGTTTTAGGAGTCGGTGGTTCCAAAAAACATGTTTTTACAAAATATCTCGCTGTGAAACTATGACTTTGTCTGTCTTTATGCAAGTGACATAAATTTTATGTGCTCTCTATCTCAAGAACTAATGAAGGGGATTTAATAAAAACTTATATTCAGGTAGTTCCTGATATAAATTGTTGCTAGTTAGTGTTTTGTGTAAATTGCTCAACAGTTGGCACTGTGCTTTTTTCCCGATTTCCGCAAAAGCTTTATCTCAAGATATACTGCACGCATTTTTAACCAAACTTCAGGTTCTGTTAATCTTTGATAAGAAGTGATTTTATTTACATTTTCGTGACAATCGCCGATAAATGGCTCTGCTATCAAGAGTTTTTCCCGATTCCCGCAATAGCTTTATCTCAAGAACCTATGGGTTAATTTTTTATCAAACTTCAGATTCAGGTTTACTTTGTTTAATATTATTGCTGATTTTGTTTTGGTGTAAATCACATAACATGTGACGCTTTTACTCTGTATTTTGTTTGGTATGAGCAATTGTCCTATTTATAGAACAAATGCATGTCATTTCATATCATTAGAATCCTCACGGTGGGCATAGATTGATATTTAATGTTGATACTGTGATAGCGAATTTTCAATATTCATCATAAGATAGAAGAAAGCTTTGGAATTGCCACATCTGACTAATTTTTATTGAGTTTTGTACTTTTATAACTCCATTGTTTTCCTCAAACCATTAAAACCTTCTGAACCATAAATAAAATAATTTCACCAACCCATTACTTTTCCATTTTGGTATAAAGCATATTATTAATGAACTTTATATAGTTAAAAAGCCTTTCTTTTAGCAATGTGTAGAATATTTATTCGCTAGTTATAAAAGTTTTTAGAAAAATCAATAATTTCCCACTAATGCGCTTGTCTTTTATTTTAACGATTTCCATTATAACCACCAAATTTTTGCTTTAGTTTGAATTAGCTATTAGCTAAAATTACCAAATACTTATACACAGATAATTACTCGCGAGGTAAAATCCTTAAACAGCTAAGAATAGTTATTCGTTTGCGGTTATTAAAAGAGATTCCAAAAGAAACTTTTTTTTTTATTTTAACGTAGACAAGAAAGAAACTATAAATTCATTTATTCCTATGAAATAGTGAAACTAGTATAGGTAGAAAGATAAGGAATTCAAAGAGATCAGGATTTAATTAACAATTTTGTTTGAAAATCTTTTTCTCCGCAAAATGGGTTATTAAAAAATACATGTAAAACATAAAAAAAATTCTCTATTTGTAAAAGTTTGTCATTTAATTTATGAAAGATGGGCGCAAAAATATCGGAAATAAAAAAATATACATACATTTAATCATGCATTTAATCATGTGCATGACCTATAGAAAAATGGACAAAGTTTTCTAAGCATATGGTGATGTAGTACATGTATTAATTGATGAAGCAGATTGGAAAAACATATTTTGAAGGTTGTTATTTAAAAAACTATGAAACTCCAAACGATGGGTGGATGAATTATATGATTTTGGGTTGGACTTCAGTATAACAATGATTCTGAGAATTTTTATGGTATAAATTTGTTTTATTGATTACAATCTAACGAAAATCTTGAAGATGTGCGAATTATACATCTTACAGTTAACAAATTTTTCAGCATTGTTTTTATTTGGTTTTATTTCAGCAAGTTTTTATTATCGTGGCTGACTTTTGTGGCGTTACAGAAAAAACGGAACTCCATTAGAAAGTTAATTATTGCCATAGCGCTGGACTTAAAACAACGTAGGTAAAAAAAATAAATTTGGACATGACAGCTCAGATAAGTTACTTTTATTTTAGCATTTAGTGCTACTGAAAGATAGAATGGTGTAATTTCTACGAAAAACATTTGACAGTACGATCTATAATTATTCAGCATACATCAATAAAATTTTGGATTTTTTGGTTTTAGAAGAATTTTTATTTGTAGAATATAGAAGATCATGTTCAGAAGTTTCACTAATGGTGTACTGCAGAGTTTGATAGACAAGAAGAGACACAGAAAAAGAACCTAGGTTTTGAAATATGAATGTAAATGTGATTGATTGGTTTTATATAGTCTTTACCAGCAAATCTTCAGATTGTAGATTATTGATTGAGCAATCATCGCTAACAAAAAATTGAAAGTTGTTTATTATGATAAAAGGCGAAGAGATCTTATAGGGATAGGTATATATTGTTAAAATATTTAATAATGAAAAAAGTTTGAAATCATTGATCTTTTGCTCTCCAAAGGCTTAAGAAATCCTAAAAGAAATGATAGAAATATTATTAGAACGTTTCATAAAAGAAAACTTGGAAACAACTATTCTGTTGCACTCCAAATGAAATATTAAATGGATTATCAGAAATATTATTAGTGCGTTTAATAACGAAAAACTGTTTTCATTGCAGTTAATTTAAAAAAATGTTTGAAGCAATTGATATATTTCGCTTCACAAGAGAGAGAAATAGAAGAATTTAAATATGTTTTATTCATAATAAAAGAAAGAAATTCAGGCTTATTCTAGCCCGATTCCTCACGACTGAGCCCATAAAGTAGGCGTACCCTCAGGCATCTTTGGTAAACATGGTACATAGGCTCACTACACTCCTACCCATAAACCTCTACTCTTGATGAGACGAGTAATAAGCGTACGCTTGCATAATTCCATGCATAGACAAAGTCAACTGACCAGTCGATTGATCAACTTCGGACCAATATACTGTTTAGTTCTACCTGTTGCAATAACAAACAATGCGGCATTTCGTTTGCCTCATTTGCCATAATCTGGGCATGTGTTACCACATACGAAAAACCCGTAGGTAGTTTTCCTTTTTATTGTATGAAAATCGATATATATATAGTAAGATATCTACCTTTGAATGATTACCCGATTCTCTGAAGACGTAGCTACAACGAGAGCGAAACAAATAGAAATAATTTAAAAAACAAAAAAGAAAGTAAATAGGACAAAATGTGAAAGATCATGAAACCTTTGAATATTTAAAGCAGTACTTCCTTGAACATAAATGGGCATGGGTCGCCACGCGGGGCAAAAACATTGTTGACTTTTGTTTTTATTGCATGTGTCATTAAAGACAGGTTAATACCGACTTCAAGAAAATTGACCTCCCTCTAGAGAGAGAACTGCAACAAAAGTGACATAAAAAGGAAAGATTAGATAAAATAAAGGGAAAGGAACATAATAAAGTTTTTTAAAAAAACTAAAAACCTTGAAGCAGGTACTTATTGCAACTTGTGAAAAAGAAAAATCATTTTAATCATAAAAAAAAATCTTGTTAAAAAAATAAAAGTAATTCTCTGGTAGTTTACTCATTAACATAGGAGGGGGGGAAATATTGATCAAATTAGACATTTCATATAAGTATTGAACATTATTTGCAACAAAAGAACTTTTATCTATGTGGATAATGCAGGTCTTCAAAACTTGAGGATAGGCTGTTCTAAATTTTGGCGACAATAATAAATTTATTTCATATATGTCAAATGATTCTCCTGTATCACACATTCAAACTAATATGGAAAACAACAAAATGAAATTATTACTTAATAAACATAAAGGGAAAGAAAATTACAATTTGGATTTCAAACACTGGATTATAAAATTATACATTTTATGAAATAAAATTTTGTATAACTACTACGACAATTTTTTTTAATATAATAAAGTAAACGTATTACTACTGTGTGCAACTAGAATGCTTATTAGCGTCCGATGCTATTTCTTTCAGACAAGCTAAAAAGTGCCGTGTCAAAAATTTTGGCCCACTTTTTCTTACCTATCATACGTAGTATAGGGTAAGTCTTGCAATCGTTTTGAAAATCGAAAAAAAAATTTGACGGATTTACACTTTTCAGATACGGGAGATTCTGAAAAACATATTATCAGAAAAAAAATTGCCGTCCGTATGTCTGTCTTTAAACGCTCTATCTCACTAACAAATGGAGATAGAGACTTAAAATTTTGTATGTACTTAGTAAGTAAGAATAGGACGAAGCCTATTTAATATCAGTAACCTCGATTATCCGGAATTATTTTTCTCGGACTCTCGAAAAATTCGTTCTGATGAAATGTATATAAACATTTTTGATTTTTCTTATTTTAAGAAAAGGACGTAAAAGGCAATAAAATAACAAAAATTGTGCATCAAGAACGAAGTCGGTCGGATTAATAGTTGTCGAGATATTTGTAATCCTGTTTTCCACATTCTTCGATTTTTCATGACCCTGTATTTTCTTCAAATTTCAATTCAAAGATATGTTTTATTGGAAATGAGACGTTTAATCTGACGCAATAAACTTTTAGTTTTTGGAGTTATAAGGATATATCTTTTACGCAATCCGATACTACAGTCACCGCCAAAAAAATCTTGACACTTTCGATTTTTGATGTTTTGTTAAATATCTAGAAATATACACAAGGAATCATTCTGAAACTACTGGTGTGTAAACAAAATAGTACACGTCATATATTTTGACAAAGAGTTTTCCCCGAAATCTAACAGGGGACCGTCAATAAATTGAAAAAGAGCGAAGATCTTTTGAATCACCCTGTCAAAACTAATGAAGCAAAACAGTTTAAACTGCAGATAATGATTAAGTGGCTTATTGTGATAAGTTTTGTCGATTTTTATGAATATAGCTTGAAAACTCATAGAGAAATTAAAGTTTTTATAAAAACGGTCCAAAATTTTTCCAAGTTTTTTGCTTATAATTTTCAGAGCTCTTCATAAAACACAATAATCTTTTCAGAAAATATGACAAACAACATTGCACATAACACCCTATAATCGGAATTAAAAAATAATGAAAAATGTATGAAAAATGAACGGGTTTACTAAATAATTGTTTACTGCGCATGCGTCAACGTTATGAAAATTTCATTTCCATATTATGTTAGTTAAATGTATAGCGCAACTTTTGTGAAAGTCTCAAAAACATAGCTTAAAAACTCTAAAAATTATCGTCAATAGAATATGGTCAAAATCCCTTATTTCCAAAATAAGGCAAAAAGATAAGGAGTTGTATCCAAATATAGTAGTACGTGCAATACTGTGTAGGTACTAATCAATGGAATATGGATACAGCCCCTCAGCTTTTTGCTTCATTTTGGGAATAATGGATTTTGACAATATTCTATTAACGATAATTTTTAGAGTTTTCAAGCTATGTTTTTGAGATTTTCACAAAAGTTGCTATATACATTTAACTAACATAATATGCAAATGAAATTTTAATAGCGTTGACGCATGCGCAGTAAAAAATTATTTAGTAAACCCGTTCATTTTTCATACATTTTTTATTATTTTTTAATTCCGATTACAGGGTGTTATGTGCAATGTTGTTTGTCATATTTTCTGAAAAGATTATTGTGTTTTATGAAGAGCTCTGAAAATTATAAGCAAAAAACTTGGAAAAATTTTGGACCGTTTTTATAAAAACTCTAATTTCTCTACGAGTTTTCAAGCTATATTCATAAAAATCGACACAACTTATCACAATAAGCCACTTAATCATTATCTGCAGTTTAAACTGTTTTGCTTCATTAGTTTTCACAGGGTGATCCAAAAGATCTTCGTTCTTTTTCAATTTATTGACGGTCCCCTGTTAGATTTCGGGGAAAACTCTTTGTCAAAATATAAAACGTGTACTATTTTGTTTACACACCAAGAGTTTCAGAATAATTCCTTCTGTATATTTATAGATATTTAACAAAACATCAAAAATCGAAAGTGTCAAGATTTTTTTGGCGGTGACTGTACTTGTGTAGTTTGGTATTTTACATAATTTGTCGAAATGGGTTCATCAGCAATTCATTAATGGAGCATTACTATGTATATTAAGACTATTTAAATATACGTTTAAATTTTGTTTTGGAATTGCAATTCATTTTATAAATAGTTTTCCCATATTTTATTTTCAAATGTTATATATAATGCATATCCATGATGGGTAAGTATTACGGTGGCCCCCAACGCCTAGTTTCGTAATCTGACCATAAAAACGAGACATTCATACAAATTGTTTAAATGCATTTCCTTTTTCTCAGAGTCTATAAAAAAGCGTTTAAACTAAAGAAAAAATCAGTTTTTGATTAATCTAGTCAATGAAGAGGTAGCACGTCAAATTGTATCTCTTTTTTGTTCCACAATTCCAATGTCTCAGAGAAATTGCTAATCAATTGGATATTTCACGCCGTTCTGTTTGCTATTATATTGATCAACACAAGAAAAATGAAGTTAGTTCATTGCATTCTAGACGGGGTCACCCTTCTAAAAAAACCTCTATCGATTTTTTTTTTATTATTTAATCGGAGGCGAAACGGAATTCTGCAATGTCAGAATCTACATTCAACTTGTATTATATTTTCTTCCCACAGAAGTCGTCTTAGTTTACAATAAATACAAAATATTTATTCTCCAAATATGAAAATATTTGTATCGAAATATCAATAGTTGATATTCCGGATTAGCTTGCTTTAATAGTATTCTTTATTACGCTTAAATATTCTCCTTTGATGAAATTACTTATTACCTTAATTTATCAGCCACGTATACGAACATAATTAAGCTTAACTAAAACTCCTGAGTGAGCAAAATGTACTTTTTCATTCCAGCTATGAAAGGAAATAATGTTTTGAAGCGAGATTTTTCGATTCTAATGCGGGGAAAGCAAAAATAAATGCAATTAGACCAACGAAATAACTAAGCTAATTTGTGTTACAACAAAGAGAAAAGGATTGGGTTAGTAATTTAATGTGGAATACTTTTACCACACATATTAGATCCTTTACAGATAAATATGAAATAAAGACAGTTGTTTAAAAAATTATCACGTAATTTCTAAAACAAGACACATAAAATTGTTTCTTTAAAACTACCAAATGTAAAAGGAAAAAATATAATTATCTTACTTATTTTAAAATGGTGTTTAATTTTAGCGACATTTAAGCCAAACAATTAGCTTTTTTATATACATTATACTCTTATACAATAAGAGAAATTGTAACGGAAGGATGTACATACTGGGTGCCATTTGTGGAGGTGTGCTGGTTGAATGAATACATAACTCGAGATATAAGTTAAAACCACCGTTTATTTAGACTGTTAGGTCTCAGGGGAAGTGGAGCTTTCAGTTCGTTTATTTCAACAACTAGTCACAATACTAAAAGATTAAACTCATAACTATGCTCACAGCTCCGGCACTAGACTCAGTCGGGGCACTTCCAACCTACTTCTCACTTAGACTTCAGCTAAACTGCTAGATAAAATCTTTATTAGACAGTCCGTGGCTGTAAAACACTCTTTATTGTCTAAAATACTCAACGTAACTAAATTATCTCTTACCAACGGGAAACTTCTCGAATGGCTCCGCTCTGAATACACTAAGTCGGAAAATGCTGCTGGCGACTCACTGCAAAACTCCTCGTTGATTCACTGGCGGCTAATAATAACTCGCTATACTGCTTCACTCCACACACTATTAGCTGGTTTGCGCCGCTACACACATTCAGCTGGCTTGCGCCGCTGCACACCCACACACACTCAAACTCCAAGCTTTTATATGCTGCAAACTGACGTCGTTATTATAAATTTGCATATTGCTTCTAACCGCGACATAACTTGAAGAACTGAGGAAGACACGCACGCTCTAGAAAGATAAAGTAAAAGAAAGGATAGATGTCGCTTCCACGCTACACATGTTAAATCATTGACGTCACGATCTCACAAAAATGCTAGAGTGCCTTTATCACAAAGGTTACTCCCTCACAAAACATGCATAGTAAAGAGAATTAAATAGAAAAAGTGAATTAATGATTTTTATTAACAATGACTCTTTGTATCATCTTCATTTCATATATAATCTATATTAAAAAGGGCGAAATTTTCTGTTAGTAACACTGATGTCACATCGAAGGTAGAAACGACCTCATAATTAAATTTCGCTATTATAGTAATTTTTTTAAGTTTTAGACACTGCACAGATTTAATTTTTATTCAGTCGAATAGGAAAATATATATTCTTTCAAGTGCATTTTTTTATCCCTTTAAAAATAATTTTCAAGAATGAATTATTTTAAATCTACTTTCTCTATTCCATGTATCCCGATTGTGAGGATTATTCAGTTTGCACTTTACAAAATATAAATAGTTCAGTATTTATTTCCATCTAATATTATCTGACAAAATTAAAACTTCAGAAACAAATAAAGTAATATAAATAAAACATGAATTTAGCTGACATGTATTCGTGCTAAGCGCTTAAACATTGAAGTAGTAAAAATACAAAATGCTGATGTAAATAGATAAATAATTTAAGACTTATACGGCTGCTAATCTTTGCCATGCAGCTAACCAAAAACTACTTTTGTTGTACTTTATTATTTTTTTTCATTATTGAATGAATTATTGATAGTTTTTATGTAAAAAATTGTGTTGTTATTACTGGACAATTTAAAATAACATGTTAATTTTTTTTTAATCCGTGAAAGTTTTTAATTAAAAAAATACAGAAAATAAAATATTTTTCACTTATGTTCTGAATTTTGAGAAGCATGGCATAGATCCATAAGGTTTATTTCAAAATGAAAAGTAATAATCTTAACATACAAAAAAAGTAACAATAAATAAATAAAAGTTTATTGATCAAAATTATGTTGGATCATATAATTATATGAGGAATATGGTCAATTATATCAAAATTCATAACTATCTGAAATAAAGCAATTTCATCTCATGAATCCTCTTTATTAGTTTTCTATAAGTAAAATCTACAGCTCATATTCAAAATATTAGAATAATTGAGAAAAAGTAATAAGAAAAAATTATTTGTCATTTATTTATTTTTTATACTAAGTAAATGCAATTAAATTTCTTATAAATTAAATCTGGAATGTTTAGATAAGATTTTAACATTTATAAAATATAAAATACAGCACAATAAATTAGGTATACAGCTTCCTTAAACACACCAGAATATTAGAATAAAATTTAGATTGGTTCAAAATATTAGAATATTTTATTTTACGCAACAATATTACCTTATGAATATGAAGTAAATGGTAGTTAATATTTTGTAGCATCCCCTTTAACTTTCATAACAGCGTACAATCGATCTTGCATACTATATACAAGGTGTTTACAAACATTTCTATCAATATTAGCACAAATAGACTTTATACGTGCCACTAACTCAGTTTTACTTGAAGGAGGATTTTCTTGAAATTTTTTCTTCATTATACACCATAAGTTTTCGATGGGATTAAGATCTGGTGAATTTGGTGGCCAAGGAAGTACCTTAATGTTGCATTGGCGGAACCAATTCTTAGTTGACACCGAGGTATGCGGGGACGCTAAATCTTGTTGAAAAATGAAATCATCTTCAAATAAATCTTCTGATGATGGAATCATGTAATATTCTAAAATTTCTTGATATATAAGAGAGTTAACCTTTTCGTAGACGATGCATAACTTTCCAGGTTCTTCTGCACTCATACAACCCCAAACCATGACACTAGCAGCAAATTTTATGGAACGTTTAAGGCATTCTTTATCAAATGCTTCTTGCTTCATTCTCCAAACTCGAATACCTTTATTACCACATGAAACACAAAACATACTTTCATCACTAAATAATATATTTTTCCAATCTTCATTGCTCCATAAACGTCTTGATTTACACCAATTCAATCTTATACGCTTTAGTCTTGCAGTCATGAGAGGTTTTGTTTTCGGTACACGAGATTCAAATTTAAATTTATGGAGACGTCTTAAAGTTGTCGATGTAGAAACTTCAACTCTTTCTTCTTTCCATTTTCGGTGCAAGAATCGCACACTTTTAAAACGGTTTTTCTTAACTATACGCTTCAGTTTCCTGTCATCTCTAGCAGATGTTTTTGGTTTTCGGCACCATTTCGGCGATTATTTTGAAATTTTCCAATTTTTGAATATTGTGTTAGTATTTTACTAACGCTCGATTGCGAACAATGTAAATAATTCGCTATAAAACATTGATTTTTACCGTGCCGATACAAATCAACCATACGAAGTTTAGTAGATTCAGGAATATCACTCACACGGCCCATTTTAAGACGAAAAAGAAACAAACTGTAAAAAAGAATACTGATTTTAAATAAAATAGTCTGAATTTAATCAATGATGCCACCAGTTAAGAATTGGTAATAATTAAAGGAGAATTAATGTGAAATATTCTAATATTTTGAACCACTTGAATAAATATTCTAATATTTTGACTTTTCAAAATAATTTTTTTTGCAATTAATCTTTTCAAAAATGATATTAAATTTAAGATAACAAGTAAGTTTAATCAACAATAAGTTCTTAATAAAAATATCGTTTGCATATTTTCATTAAAAGACATTAAATTACCAAACGATATTTTCAATTTCTAAAAAAAGGGTAATTATTCTAATATTTTGAATATGAGCTGTATTACAAAATGAAAGATAATGTAACTAGTTGCTAAACCCTTTTGTGTCTATTAATAGTACATTTCTTTTAATTGAGTATTATTTTGCTTTGACAAATGAGTTGTTACTGCTTTTTTATGTAGTACTCCATGTATTTATTATATGATTTCATTAAGGTTTAGGCATTTAGTAATAATAATAATTATAAATATTTAATTAATTTTTATTGCACTGTTCGTGATTCATTTATTTGAAACATTTTTTTCACACTTTAAATTTAAAATAAAAGTTATTTTCTTGAAAGAATCATGTGTAATAAAGCACAGAGAGCAATAAAAAGTTGTAATATCAGTTAAATCCTGTTCTAATGTAATATTTTCTAAATATCTCCAAAACTTCTTTTTCTTAGCCTATTGTCATTTGAATATGAATAGAATAGTACGCAAAATAACAACATTCGTTATGTTTTGGACAATGAAATATGCGTTAAACTTTAATTAATCTATTTAGATAGCTAATATTGTCATTGTAAAAATAATTCTAAAAAAAAGAAAGAAAAGAAAGAAAAAAAAGAAAAAAACGTGCTTGAAAGTATTAAATAATGAGAAAAAATTGGACTGAAGAAAAAATATCAGAGTTTTTTAAATGCTGAATTTATGTTTGAATAATTAGAGACATTATATCAAAGATTTTTCTTTTTTTTATTTGGAGTTCATTATTAAATTCTATTAAAATTAATTTTGTTTGGAAAGCAATTTCTAACTTTCATAAAACTATTCCAGTCTTCCTTATTATTTTTATTTGAAATTCATTTCAAAAGCATATACCCAAATATATATACTTCCACTCTTTAAATTGTAGATTCAATGAAATAATTTAATTATTGCAACCATAATAGCACAGATATTCCCAGATTATTTCGCAAGGATACGTCTGTTAATATTTCTGACTAATCATTTTATTATTCAACATTTAGTAGTGTAACTTTTAAATTTCAAACTGAAAATTCAACTACAAAAATAATGCAGAGAATCAGTGCCAAAATTATTACTGATCTTTTTAATTGAGTTGAAGAATTTTCATATATCCGGTAACCAAAAATCATATAAATGAGAGATAATATATTTAAAAATTAAATCTATTTAATTAAATTATTTCGTAAGTAATATATATTTCACTTAGATAAAAACTAGGAACATTAGTTTTAAAAAGTTTAATTTCAAATTGACATAATCAAAGTTTAAACTAGGTAAATTTCAGAATTCGAAGTTCGTTTTTATGTGCAATGCTATTCAAATTTGCTTTGCTTGAAAAAATGCTTTTTAAACACGCAAAGTTTTTCAACTTAATTTTTTTCTTTCAAATTACGTTAGAAATTTTATAATTAAATGTGTACTTTTAATTAACAGCTTTTTAATTTTAGAATATCTTAAGACAGTAAATTATTCTCTAACAGTAGTCTGGATGTTCTTAGGTATTTTTGCAAGAGGTAATAAGGCTTTTAAAAAGAGCTCTAATTCATTTTTGAACCTGTATTTAATTATGTGTAATTTATTTTAAAACTAATTAAAGTAATATAAATGTGTCGAAACAATATTAATAGCTTTATTTGTTTTGCTCAAATGAAGGACCTTCGATTAGATGAGCTAGTAGAAAACTATATAAATGAAGGTACAACATTGTTTTTTTTTTTTTTTTTTTTTTTTTGTTTTTTTTTACTTTTTTTCTATTTGGAAAAAAGTGGTGTTTTTAGTACACTTAAAAATTTTAATTCTGTTAGCCTCAGTTTTAATTTAATTAAAAGAATCGTTATAATTACCCCCATCAAAATCTCACAATCACAAAAGTCTCGGGTAATTAAGGCAATTAGGAAACCTAACTGTCAACTCGGCTTATGAAAAATTTTGGTTCTACTACAGCTACCAGTTCTACTACAACTAACTGTTGGATAATTTCATACGTCTTCTGTTTGGAAAAAAACTAAAAGAATTTCTAATGTAAAAAAATGAGCTATTTGACTTCAATAAGAACTAATATTAGAAATTTTTAGCGGGAAATGGCTGATTTAAGAAATGTATGGTAAAAAAAACAATAAAAGATAATGAAAAAATGAATTTGAAAAGAATTTAGGTTATCTAAAGCTGTCATGAGGCATATTGATACGTATAAGTGTGTTCTGATATAGACTGTATCAATGTACCCCCTGCAACCACTTTGAATAACATGCATCTCAAATCCAACACGTCATAATATACCACATAATGAAGAATGGGGAACTGATAAAGATTATCTTTACTTACCAAGGAAAATATCCTTTTCCGTTGAAAATATTGGAACAGCTGTATAATACCATTGCAGTTATATAACTCAAATTTGCTTTCGACCAACAAAAACAATAAATCACCAGTACTATTTCATCAAACTACTGAATCATACCAAGACATTCTGTATGTAGTTGTGTACACAAGCATAGTCTTTTGGAGCTGTTGTGAAATTTCCTGTAATGACCTTGTGAGCAGTAGAGGTGGTATATCAATGTGCCCAGTTTCTCCTATCTACAAAAAACTGCAAAAATTGAGAATAAGATATTGGTTCACTGCGTCCCTCTACCAACAAGTAGCCTAAAAAAGCGAGAACGGCAGTTTGACAGTATTATGCTTGGCGGCAACATCGTTAGCGGCAGATCTTGAAGTATTTCATATTGTCCGACAAACTTCCTCTACATATTAATAAATAAATTTTAATAAATGTAATTATATAAAGTAAGAAATATTTCAATGACACATCTCTAAATGCGTAAGAATATTTCAGAAATTTTCAAGCTACTTAAAAATTCATTGTTAATTATAAGGTTTGAATTAATAAGTAATGTAATAACATGTTGTCAATTAAATTGAACTATTTATATAAAGAATTGCAAAAATGTTCATCGATGAATAATTTATGCTTCTATTTATGTTTTTTAAATCTTTTAAAATTTAAAATTAAGAGCGTCGTATGTATCTCTTATATAAATTTATTATGGAATAATAGTTCATTTTGTGCTGCGGATATAGCCTTGCCAACATATAATAATGTGAAGTGCCAGGCTGGATATCATTTCAAGTAGCTCAGTTTGTAGAACAACGGTACGCTTCCACAATGACCCGGGTTCGATCCTCGGTTTCGTTACCCTTTCATTATGCAAGCATTACGCATTTTAAACAATTAAAATTTGAATATATTAGTGAATTCGAAGCGTGAAAAGCTTTCAACAGGCAAATTTTCAAGATTTATATTATCAAATGATAAAAAAATATTTTAAATTAATTTTCAGAAATAGTTTTCTAACTTACATTAGTGAAATTATTTTTACCGCAAGAATTGATTAAATTATTTTTTGATAACATTTCTTACACATTTCCTAAAGAAATAATAATTTTCACAAATATCTTTTTTTCTCCATTTTTTAAGAATAGAATATCTTATTGAGTTACTAAAATCTATTTATTTACAAAGACATTAAAGATAATGACATCCTTCGTCAAATAAACGACTTTAAGTAATAGATTGTGGACCATTTCATAATCCACTAATTAATAAAAAGTATGATGTTTATAGAAAATAATTAAATCAGCTTTGGTTAATGAAATCTGTTTCATTAAGGTAGTAAACGAATCAACTTCCGTCAATAAAAGTGATTCAGAATTTTTCTCCTTTCATCTGCGTAAATATCAATAAGTGCGCGTCATAAACTTATTAAGATTTTGAAAGGAAACAACATTCTGGTCTTACAATACATCGGAATAACATTAAACAATTAGTATGTAATGTACCTAACAATAAATTTATTTAAAAAATATATTTATATACAAAGTAATAAATAATCAGCACTTAAAACAATATTTCTTCATTGTGTTTTGAAGAATGTATTTACATGTTTGTGTGCTTCACTTATTTAAAATAATAATAATCTAAATTAAAAAATATATATTATGATAATATGCTTTATTCTCAAAAAGTTTATGATATAATCACAGCAAATTTGTCCTTCGACTCTATTAAAATCTATTGATCTGCGTAAATTTTAATATGCATGTTTCATACATTTAGCAAGTTTTTGATGGAAAAATGACTATTTTCTCAAAATACAGCGAAATAAAGTGTATTAACTATACTTTCAAAGAAAAACGCATATATGTAAGCCTAAGAAAATAAAATGTAACCACGAACAAATGTATTCGACAACTTCTTTTGAGTTGGACATGATTCCGAAAAGTGTTATTTGTCTTGTAAAAACTCTGTAATCAAAACATTTCAGAGATTTAAAGAATATAATATATAAAAATTGAAAGTTGCCTGTCTGTCTAAATTCTATACATAGCTACAGTTTGGAAACCAGAAATGTAAAATTTTACGTACAGTCGTGGGAAGAAAAAAGTAATCACTTCTACTAACCCCTCAACAAATTATCGTAGAAGAAAGTTACTAGTGTCGAACAATTAGAAATCAAGTCTTTTTTTTAATTATGTATATAAAATGTGCTTGAAAGGCCATCTACGTATTAAAACTAAACCTAACTTTTTTAAAATAACAGAATCCAATTCTGACATCAAATATTAATTTTATACCTTTCAATTATCCAAAAAAGCAATTTTTCAAGCAATTCGTTCGATAAGTTTCCGAGAATTTAATTGTTTTAAAACGAGCGTATTTTAGAAGCTGTATGCAAATTAAAGTTTAATACTAGATTGTTGACCGAGATAGACACCCTCCTGATAAGGGTGTTCGTTTGTATTTATGCTTTGTAATTTTGGCAGTGATTTTTCTCGTCTGCCGCAAGTTCTCGGAATGTTTTTGTAAATAACGTAGCCATCAGCGGCTGAGTTTGAGTACGTTTAATAAATTACTGTCCATATTACTGTAAATAGAGTCAAAATATGAAATAACTTTAATTAGGTTCTCTACATATTGAAAATTGTAATATTACTAAATTGTAATTGTAATTTTAAATAACAAGCGTTTAAAAAATTCGCTGCGAAAGTAAGTCGTGATAGAACCATAAAAAAAATTATCAGAAAAAATTAGAGACACAATGTTTGCATAAGAATGTCAGACACAATGTTTAATATTCAACGTGATACGAGATTTTGTGCAACACCAGAAAAAGCATAGTTCAAAATTTCGACAATAGAGGGCGCTACTGCAAATAATTCCATGATATAATTCCATATTTCTCATTCATATCATCATTTGGATGCAAAATGATTAAAGATTACTGTTATAAAAATCTTACTTTTGGGTAACAATATTGAAGTACTCCATAGGATTATCTGAAGTACCGCCCTCTATAGTCAAAATATTAATCTAATTTTGTTTCTAGGTGGCATGCAAAATCCCATATCTCGTTCAAAAATTTATCAGTAAATTGAATGTGTCTTTAACTCATGTCTTTTTTTATCACGTTTTACTTCCACACAGCAGTTTTGAAACAACCAGTATATAGCATACAGCATTAAAATTAAAATTAAATTTTAAGAAAAAAAGAATATGATCCTTATAGTTCACTGAAGAGGGATTGTGAATATTACTCTCTATTTCATACACTTTTTTAGAAAATAATAAAATAAATAGTGTTTTCCTAAAATAGATCTGCGCAGTTGAAAGGAGACAGCAAACCTTGATAAAAGCTTAAATTGATTTATGCAGAAAAATATAAAATTTTAATAAACGAAGGTAAAATTTTTATGAAAATTCTAAGTACAGTAATGTTTATTTTAAAGAAACTGTCTTATTTCATGATTTCCAGACGAAAAAGAAAATGTCTGTCGTGAAGCAAATCGAAATAAACTATTTAGAGTGACAAAGTAATTTAATTCAAATGACTTCCCCAGAGCACTGCATTCTGCCACAGTGAGATTTCTGTCAGAGAAATACTCCGAGGAAAGCATTAAAAATGTATAAAATTTATTTTAGTTGTAAATTTTAAGAATATTCATTTTTAAAGCACGATATTATATTCTATCTTATGAAACACAAACTTATTCAAAAGTGCGAAAGAATATTTGAAGAATTGAAATAAATTAGTAGTTATTACTTTTTATCCACTAAAGTACTTCAGACTAGTTTTATTTTATTAACTCAGTACTTAAAACGCATTTTAAAATTCAATATATATATTAAAATAGGATAACGTGAATAAGTTTTGTGTGCATTTAAACATTATCTTTTGTCTATATGATATTCTTATAAGTTATTTTATAAATTAAAATGTCTCTCTTTATGTTTCTATCTTAGTATAGTTACAGTTTTTTCTTAAAAACAGAACAAGTAAGGGTCAGGAGGGGTAATTTTTACAAGTTTGTACGTTTTCAAAGTTGTGATTTTTTTTCTTTTTTACTTTTTCTTTTTGGAAAAGTGGTAACGTATAAAGTAAAAATTGGAAGTGATTTTGACATTAAGAACACCTCTTAAACGTTTCAAGTGTTATAAATGTTTTTTTTAAGTTAAAAGGACGTTTAGAATTACTTTTTCAAAAATTCATCATCACAAAAGTTTGAGATAATTAAGACCCTTCGTGGGAAAATTAGGACCAATATATTTCCAGTCTATACTTATCTACGGTAATTGTGTCCATTGGAACTGCAAACTTGACAAATCTGTTTATCGAAAATTTTAGTAGACTTTGTTCAAAATTGCTACTTGGATATGAAAAATGCTTCAGACCAGACTAATGATAGAGAATATATAAAATGAAATACACATTATAAGGTAAATATCTAAGCATGAAAAAAATTTTAATGTACACAGTTTTTACCAATATGGAGGTGGTAACAATTACCCTCTGGTCATAATTACTTCGTCTGGCCTTTTAATGAGTGTTGGATTTAGACACTATTAAACTGAAGGCGGTTTTGATATTCCAAGAGGTAAATTATAGGATGATGGTGGGAAAAGATGGCTGATTTTGCATTTTATAGCATTTTTATAAAACAGGCAAAATTTAGGATATTACTTCGGTAAATGATATATTTTACAAGCAAATCAGTGAAAACAATATAATCCTTTTATATTTTGAAAAAAGAACTTTTACCGAATTAGTTTCGATTTTTGCATTTTAAGGTATATAATTTAACGCTGAATAAAATACCAAACTTTAGAATCTCATTTCTTACTACCACACACATCTTAAATCGATGTGTACTCCTAAAAAGTTGTTGTGTTGTTTCTTTGCGAATATTCAAAGGAGATGAGAGAAAAATTTAATAAAAACTTCAAAATTTTCGAAACGATGTGTATATACTATTAAAAATCTGCAGCAAATCGTCCAGAAGTTCGACAGTTTAAAAAAAAATTACATAACAGTAATTTAACTTTATACTGACCATGATATTGACAATAATACAATCAGCTGCGCTTAACAGTATACCCTACCATCATCTTTAAAAACGGCTAAATTTCTAGACCGTTGTTGTGTATTTTTTTTTTCATAAAAATCTTGCATTGGGTGAGCTGCATTAAAGCATTCGGTGGAATTATATCCATTATAGTATCGTCAAAATTGAGATTTTTTTTTTTTTTTTTTTTTAGTATATAAAATTCCATATCCCGCTGAATATTTACCTGCAAACAGCATGTCTCTTTAACTCATAATTTTTTTTAGCTCGTTTTACTTTTGCTTTAAAACACCCTATATGTAGAATTATAAAAAAATTTTATTTTAAGGAAAAAAGATATATGATCCTAACACAGCATTGAAAAAGGAAAATAAATATTAAGGTCTATTTAATATACTTTTAAAAATAAAAAAATAAATAGTATTTTTCTAAAATAAATCTGCGCAATTGAAACGGAAATAAAATCATTAAAAACTTTAATCGATTTATGCAGAAAAACATAAAATGTTAATAAACGAAGGTATATTTTTTATTAAAATTCTACGTACAGTAATGTTTATTTTAAAGAAATGTCTTGTTTTTGTAATTTCCAGACGGCAAAGAAAACGTTTATCGCGAAGTAAATCGAAATAAGCTATTTACAGTGACAAAGTAATTTAATTCAAATGACGTACATTACTTCAGCATTGTATTCTAAAAAAATAACATTTTTATGAGAGAAATGCGTCGAGAGTAAGAAATTCATGAAATTTATTTTATTTGTTAATTTTAAGAATATAAATTTTTAAAGTGTGATATTATATTTCATCTCATGAAACTCAAGCTGATTCCAAAAAGAAATGGGCTATTTGACAGATAGAAATAAATCAGCATTTGTAGAGTACTTCAAACTAGTTTTATTTTATTTACTTTGACTTAAAATGCATTTTAAAAATCAATAAATATTGTTAAGTGGAATTTACTTTGTATGTAAACATTTTTTGTATTTATACGATACTATTATAAATTATTTTATAAATTAAAATGTCTCTTTTTATATTTTTAGATTAGAATATATTTTTTTCTTAAAAAGAGAACACGTATGCTAATCACTATCAGAATTCAGACACTTTTAAACAGAAAAGGGAGATTTGATACTCCCATGAGTAAATTATGGAATTATTGAGGAAGGATATGAATGAATTTGCATTTTTTGTAGCATTTTTATATATCAAGTACCATTTAGAATATTATTGCGGCGTGCAATGCATTTTAGTAGCAAATGTGTAAAAACAAAATATTTTTTTACAATTTTTACAAATTGCGATTTTGATGTAAGATTGTTCCAAAAACTTCATTTTAAGGTACACAAGTTAACCCACTCAGTTTTCAAATGTGTTATTTACTTTCTACATGACCCTTAAATTAAACTCAAATTTCTATGATTCTATATCTTTAAGTCCATTTTGTCAAAATTTATATTTTTAAAAGGAAAAATCGCGAAAAGATATTGAATTGAAAACACATGCTGTTTGGTATTTTGTTTTCTATTTAATTTGATTTTTTGGAAACTATGCGAACCGAAAGCGAACGAAACCGCGAGGGAACACTCGGGTTTTTACTGAATTCGTAAAACTTTTCACACATTTTATTTTGTAAAAAAAGAATTCTATCCATGCAAAAGTTCCAAAATTTTTGAAAGTAATGTAAATCTGGTTTATTAAAAGGCTCTAAAAAGTTTGTGCTAAAATATAGGCATCTAGTTACTTTTAGCCGGGATGTAATTCGTGTTTGCGGTGTATTTGAACGCGTTAAATCTCATATTTTTTTTTAACAAATTGCAACATAAATTATGAGAATGTTTTAGCTTTAAGAAAATATTTTGGGTTTGTCAGGACGTATATAGAATTGCGCCCTACAAAGGCAAAACCGCAGTGAAATACAATGGGTGTTAATGCAATGAAATACAAATGATGGTTTTTATTGATTTCCTGAAATTTTTCGCACTTCTTATTTTGTAAAAATTATTTCTACTCGTCCGAACGTTTTAAAATTTTTTAAGAAGGTGCAAATTTTATCTATTAAGGTGCTTTTAAAAGTTTGGGCTGAAATATGTACGCTTAGATACTTTTAGCATAGAAAAAATATTCTATACGTGAGTCGCAAAGTGGCTCCTTTTGCCGGTGTATTTGAAAGTGTTAAATCTTATATTTTTAAAACCGATTGCATCATAGATTATAAAAATGTTTTTAAGCTTAAAGAATATGTTTTTTGTTTACCGGTACCTATAGGATTGCGTTTTGCTAAGTCAAAACCGCAATGAAAACGATCTGTTTTTTATTGATTTCATCATATTTTTCGCACATTTTATTTTGTAAAAAATATTTCTATCCGTCCGAACGTGTTGAATTTTTTGTAGGGAGTATAAATTTGGTACATTGAGAAGATTTTAAAAGATTGAGTTGAAATATGCACGTTAAGATAATTTTAGCGTGGAAAAAATATCCTCTCTGCGAGTCGCAAAATGACCTTCTTTTGCCAGTATATATGAAAGGGTTAAAATCCAAATATTTTAAAACCAATTACACCATCAGTTAGAAAAAAGTTTCAACTTTAGGATCTTATTTTTGGTTTGTTTATATCTTAAAAATTACGCCCTGAAGGGGTATTGACAAAAGGGAGAAAAATAGTTTTGGGAAAAACGACCATTTTTGAATATTTGTTTTCAAAGGATTAACTGCAACATTTTTTCGAATTGATTATTGCATTTGAGACCTAAAAGTATGATCTTTCTAAATATGTCTCTTAAGTTTAACTACGTCGAGCAGTTTGGTTGATTTGGATATAAACAAAATGATCCAAAAACAGAAAAAAACGGGGGTAAAAGGTTCTTCCTTCTTTTAAATGCGTAATTGAGTTTCTGCGCATATGCAACCGCTGTCTTTCCCAGAACATAAAAAATGATTTTTTGAAGAGAGTGAGTTCCGTTTCATAATTAATATCTATGAAACTAATAAAAAAAATTAAAATTCTGACCTTCAGGTGCATCAGGAGAGATATTGGGCTACTCTCAAAAAATTTTTGAGCTTCGTACCTGCTGTAGATTTTGCTAGCCATCACAGACACACACACACACACACACACACACAGAGAGCGTTTTGCTCTTTTATTAGTGTAGATATTTTTTTTTCTTAAAAACAGAGCAAGTATTATAATCAGGGTTGAATTCAGACAATTTTAAACAGGGAGATTTGATTCTTCAAGGTGTAAATTATGGCATTCTTGAGAAAGGAGATAAGTGGATTTGCATTTTTATATCATTTTTAAACAACAAGCGGCATTTAGAATATTACTTCGACGTGTAATTTTCCAAGCAGATGTGTAAAATAAAAAAAATCTTTTTAGACTTATTACAAATTCTCATTTTGAAACAAGAATTGTTGCAAAAACTTCGATTTTTGCATTTTAAGGTATAGGGGGAACTGGGGCACATTGATACATGGGGCACATTGATACACCCCCTCTACCGCTCACAGGGTCATTACAGAAAGTTTCACAACAGCTCCAAAAGGTGATGCTAATACACTCAACTACATACAGAATGTCTTGAAATGATTCAGTAGTTTGATGAAATGAGACGGGTGATTTATTGTTTTTGTAGGTCAAAAGTAAATTTGAGTTGTATAATTGAAATGGTATTATACAACTGTTCCAGTATTTTCAAACAAAAAGAATACTCTCCATGGCAAGTAGAGCTACTCTTTATCAGTTCCTCATTCTTTATTGTTCGATAAATTATGAAATATTGGATTTGAGACTCATATTATTCAAAATGACTGTATGGGGCACATTGATACAGTTTATGACAGGGCACATTGATACAACCTAAATCCTTTTCTAGTTCATTTTTTCATTACCTTTTATTATTGTTTTACCATACACTCCTTAATCCAACCATTTTTCGTCAAAAATTTCTAATATTAGTTTTATTGAAGTGAAATAGGTATAATTTCTTTATATTAGAACATTTTAATCTATTTTTCCAAACAGAAGCCGTACGAACTTACCAAGCATCTAGTGCTTGTAGAACTAACAAAAGAAAAGAACGATAGCCTGGAAAATCTCAAATTTATATCGATTCTCCAGAGAAAAAATTATTGTTAACATGAAAAATTTTAAGTAAGAGAAACAAGCTGCAGAACAGCACAGGATAATTATATTATAAACAGAACTTTTATTATAATTATCCTTTATTTTCTGTTTATAAACCGATTTATAAACAGAAAACCTGGTAATTTTTTCATCTTTTCTAAGAAAGAAGATAATGCTAGGGTTGAAGTGCCAGATAGGACAAAGTTACCACAGGCAACAATCAAACAAGAAACAGCTAGAACATCAGGTCATTATACATTTCCATTTTGATCGCTTTAATATTACTTGCAAATAAATTGTGGGTGATTTGAATTTCTTTAAGTAAATATAAAGTGGTTTAATATCTACTTTTCTATGAAAAATATGCGTTGGTGTTATTTTGTCTCCATTTTTCCCAGGTGTATCAAAGTGTCCCATGAGGTGTATCAATCTGCCCCGGGAATGGGGCACATTGATACAATTTACTTTTTTTTTAATTACATGCAAAAATAATATATAAAACAACGATTGTACATTTTTATAACACACTACACAAGTTCTGCTGACACCACATGGAAAAATAACTTGAAATTTTTGCTTTCTGGACACCAAAAAAAATTCTTAGAAAAAAGCTGTATCAATGTACCCCAGTTCCCCCTACTCATTAATCTCGGATATCCATCCATATCTATCCATCCTTAGAATGTTAATGCTTATTATCACTTACATGTTAAATCGATGTATACTCCGTATTAGTTACAATTTCTATGTGAATATTCAAATGAGTTGGGAGAAAAAATTGATAAAAACTTCAAAATCTTCGACATGACGTGTATATATTATTAAAAATATGAAGTAAACTGTCAACAATTCGACTGTTTTCATGTACTATAATAATAATTGCAAAAATTTAGACTTTTAAGAAAAAAAAGAATATGATCCTAATGCTGGATTGAAAAATAAAAACAAATATCCATCTCTATATTATATCTTCTTTAAACTAATAAAATAATAACTACTTTTATCGTAAAATATATCTGGGCAATTTAAATAAAAAAAAATAATCCTTGACAAAAATTTAAATCTATTTATGCAGAAAAACATAATATTTTAATAAACGAAGGTGAAATTCTTATGAAAATTTTGTGCACTGTAATGTTTATTTTAAAGAAACTGTCTTGTTTCATGATTTCCAGACGAAGAAGAAAACGTCTGTCGCGAAGTAAATCGAAATAAACTATTTGCAGCGATAAAGTAATTTAATAAATATGACTTCCCATGAGCTCTGTATTCTGTAAAATTAAGATTTCTGTCAGAGAAATGCTCCTAGAAAAACTTCGTAAAAACTTCATGAAATTTATTTTATTTGTAAATTTTAAGAACATAAATTTTTAAAGAATGATATTGTGTTTCGTCTTATGAGACTCATGCTGATTTGAAAGTTTGACAGATGGAAATAAAAAAATAGTTATTATTTTTTATTAAATAAAGTTCTTCAAACTACTTTTATTTTATTTACTTTCTATTTCAAATGTAATATATATTGTTAAATAGAATGTGTTGAATAACTTTTGTTTGCAGTTAAACGTTATCTTTTGTATATGCGATATTATGATAAATTATTTTATAAATTAAAATGTCTTTCTTTGTGCTTTTAGTTTAGTATATTTATTTTAAAAAAAAAACAGAACATGTACTATATTAGTGCTAAATTCATTATAATTAGTGTTGAATTCATTCATTTTGAAACAAAAGGAAGTTTTGATAATCCAAGGTGTAAATTATGGAATGCTGGAGGGAGCAGATGAGGGGCTTTGAATTTTTATAGTATTTTTATACAACAAACACCTCTTAAGCTATTTTTTCGGCGAATAATACATTTTCCATGCAAGTCAGTGAAAAACAAAATAATTCTTTTCACAATTGTTACGAGTTGGGATTTTGAAAAAGAAATGTTACAAAAATTTTTTATTCGATTTTAACATTTTAAAGCATGCACTTTAATTCTGGATACCCTACACATCCTTAGGATCCCAATGCTTATTACCACCCTCACCTTAGATCGATGTATACTCCTAAAAAGTTGCTATTTCTGTATGAATAATTAAAGGAATTGAAAGAAAAATTTAATAAAAACTTTAATTTTTTTCAAAATGACGTGTTTATATTATTAAAAATCTGCAGTAAACTGTCCAGCAATTCAACTGTTTCAGAAAGTAGAATAATAGTTACTAAAATTTAAGACTGTTAAGAAAAAAATGAATATGATCATAACACTGCACTGAAAAATAAAAATAAATATCAATCCCTATTTTATATATATTTTTTAAATAATAAAACAAATAGTTTCATCGTAAAAGAAATCTGTGCAATTGAAACGAAAAAAATAATCCTTGACATCAACTTAAATCGATTTAAGCAAAAAAAAAAACAAAAAAAAAAAACATAATAAACAAAGGTAATTTTTTTATGTAAATTCTACGTACTGTAATGTTTTAAAGAAATACTTTAAAGAAACTATCTTGTTTCATGATTTCGAGACGAAGAAGAAAACATCTGTCGCGAAGTTAATCGAAATAAACTATCTAGAGTGACAAAGCAATTTAATTCAAATGACTTCCCTTGATCATTCATTGTATTCAGTAAAAATAACATTTCTGTCAAATATGTGCTCCGAGGAATAATTTTATAAAAAATTCAGAAAATTTATTTTATTTGTAAATTTTAAGTATTTAATTTTTGAAAAAACGATATTATATTTAATCTTATGAAACTCAAACTGATTCTAAAGTGCGACGGAATATTTGGCAGATGCAAATAAATAAGGCATTAATAGCAGTTACTAATTTATCGAATAAAGTATTTCAAACTAGCTTTATTTTAGTAACATTGCGCTTAAAATGCAGTTTAAAAATCAATGTATATATTGTTAAATAGAATGTTTGGAATAAGTTTTGTGTGCATGTAAACATTTACGATATTATTATAAATTAAAATTTCTCTTTTTATGTTTTTAGTTTAGTATATTTTTTTTTATTTTTTATACATTTTTTATAATTTATATTGAATTCAGGTACTTGTAAACAGCAAGGAGTTTTGATTCTCCCAAGAGTATATTTTGGAATTCTCGAAGTAAGGGATGAGTGGATTAGAATTTTTATAGAATTTTTATACAACAAGCCCAATCTAGGATATTTCTGCATATAATACATTTTCCAAGCAAATTAGTAAAAACGAAATAATGCTTTTCACAATATTTACAAAAAAGTTTTTGAAACAAGAATTGTTAAAAAAAACTTCTATTTTCGATTTTCACATTTTAAGGTTACTTTCATCCTAGATATCCTTCTCGTCTTTAGAATTCCAATGCTTCTTACCACCCACACCTTCAATCGATGTATACTCTTAAAAAGTTGCTATTTCTATTGCAACAATTCTATAATATCCAAAGGCGTTCACAGAAAAAAAATAATACAAATTTCAAAATTTTCTAAGAGTTATGTATATGTTTTTAAAAGCTTGCAGCAAACTGTCCATCAATTCGACAGTTTGTATAAAAAAGGGTTATGTAACCATAATTTAATATCATTCTGGCCATAATATTGGCAATAATATAGTCATCGGCGCCTCAGAATATATGCCCTACCGTTATCTTTTTTAAAAGGTCAAATTGCTAGACAGTTGTTTCAGATATTTAACGGTGCATAGTCGCAGCAAAAAAAATCTTGACATTTGCAATTTCAGACGCTTTGTTAAATATCTAGAAATATACATAAGGAATGGCTCTGAAACTCCAGATGTATAAACAAAATAGTATAGGTTATATATTTTCGAAATGAATTTTTTCCAATATCCAACAGGGGGCCGTAAACAAATTGAAAAAGAAAGAATATCTTTTGAATAACCCTGTCAAAACTAGTGTAGCAAAAGCGTTTAAACTGCAGATTATGATTAAGTGCTTATGTTATTAAATAATTTCATTTTTATGCGGATATCATGTATACTCGTAGAAAAATTAAAAGTTTTTATAAAAACGGTCCAAAATTTTGCCGATTTTTTTGCTTATAACTTGCAGAGTTCTTAATAAAATCAATGTTCGTTTCAGAAAATATGAGAAACGACATTGTACATAATACTCTGTAATAAAAAATTAAAAAATAATAATAATTGTATGAAAAATGAGCTAGTTTACTAAATAAATTTTCACTGCGCATGCGTCAAATCTATAAAAAATGCATTTGTATTTTGTGTTAGCTAAATGTATACAGCAACTGTTGTTAAAGTTTCAAAATCATAGCTTGAAAAATCTTAAAATTATCGTCGAAAGAATAAGATCAAAATCCGATATTCCCGAAATGAAACAAAAAAAATGATGGTCTGTATCCATATTCCATTGATTAGTGTCTACACAATACTGCACGTACTACTATTTTTGGATTATTAATGTATGAAAACTTTATAAAGTAAGGTTTATTTAGAACTGTTAGGGATAGAAACTTAAACATAAATTATTGTTATTTTTATAAACTACATGCTCACATATAAGCGTTCTGATAAAATTCGAAAGTTAAAAGAATGCAAAAGCAAAAAAGATCTTTCTAAAATCGGGAGTTTTGTGATGCTGCATTGCTAGAAACTTGAAAATTTCGTATGTTATTTAAGATTTAAGTGATCGCTATGAATATTTTCTAAAAGAATTAAAAATTTAAAAGGGGAAAATATTCAAATTTAAGATTTATTTGGAATTCAAAGGGCTAGAAACTTAAAACTTGACATAGCTAATACTTCATAGACGGTACGAGTAAATGTAGGTCCAGAACAGTTTTCTAAAAAATTGAAAATTAAATGGATGCAAGTACAAAAAACATTAAAAAAATGCAATACAATTTGTATTACATTTGCCTAGAATTTGGCGTGTTGTTTACTCCAAAATTTATGTACTGATAGTCACTAATATTTTTTTAATTTGAAAAAAGAGGGAAACTTTACCTAAACTCTGTTAAATTATGCTTCTGTTAGATATTCAATTCGCTTTGAAGTAGACAAAAAAATGTTTCATATTCTTTTTTATGTTTTGAAACAATTTATACTTCGAAACACTACACACAAAAATATCATTCAAGATTTTACTTCGATTTACGTACTTTAGAAACATATCAGTGAAAACAAAATATTCTGCCTTATGAGAAATTTCCTTTTTCTCTTTTTTACTGAAGTTAAAATTTTCGTTTTCTCCTAAATTAATGTATATCCTTCATAATAAATTTCAAAATACGATTAAAAACTAAACGAGAATAGAAAAATCCGTAAGCGTGAAATGCATGGGGGAACAATAAGATTATATAACTAAAAGTTATCACACGGAAAATAGTTTTTAATCAAAATTATTTCCAAATATCTATGCTAATTGTCGGCTTTATTAAAAGAAAAACTAAAAACAGAGAATCTTTATTAAAAACGCTTCTGTGTTAAGATTCCGTAATATTGCTAATTTCCTTTAAACTAGCCAAATATTTTAATAAGTTTTTGTTTATATTTTTTATTCTCATCCTACAAATTGCATTCTTTAAGAACAAATTTTCCAGTTAATTACAGATTCCGGTAAAATGTTCATTAAAAAAATAATTGAACAAGATTGCTATTTTTTAAATACATCATGGATTTTAAAATTAGTTCACATTTAAAATTATTTAATTTTCAGTTTTCCCTTTCAGAAAAGAGTTCTAATTTTATTTTATTTTTCTTATAAGTTTAAAGATGTTTTCTTATTTACTTAAAATTTAAATATCAGATGTGAAGAAGTGGGTAAGTGCAATCTCAGATCGCATAGAGCGTTTCTTTTAATATTGCTTTAAAACAACATATCCGTTTAATTAATAAATCCAAATTGTTAATTTATGGTTAGTAAATTTTTACATAAATGGTAGCCTCAATAAATGTAATTTTAAAAAATGTATATAAACAGAAATTATTTGTTTTAATCAAATTAAAAATGTTCAAATCAAATCATTTAAACAAAATCAAAAATTCCAATTTTTTGAAAAATTGAAATTTAAAAAATTTAGCGGGGATAAAAATAAGATTTTTAATTTCTAAAAACGAAAAAATTGTTTAAATGAAATTTAAAATCCTGAATCATTAATAAATAGCAGTAGTTTTCAAAATCGAAAGAAAATTGAATTCCAAAAAATATTATGAATGTCCGTTATTAAAAAAATAATAATATAAATCCTTAAATTGGCAAATAATTGTAAATTTCTTTTAACTAACTCTATCTTTGTATGAAAATTTCAAGTTCTAGTACCGGGTTTGGAACTTAGATACTTTTACTTGCTAGCGAGATGCTTTAACTCCAAGCTATGATGTCTACACGAAGAACGTTGAAATTAACGCTCTTTTTTAAAATTTAAATAGCAAAAATGAACAGATGACATTGATATAATTGATTTAATTAAAATATTAAACTTTTCAAAATTTTGAATTGGTTGTGTGACACGAGGTAGTTAGCTGTAAGTACACAAAATTTGAAGTCTCTGACTTATACAATGTTTGTGTACAGACTCTTTGACGGACAGGTAGACAGAGTACTGAGACGAATATTGTTTCGGCAGGTGAACGAAACCACAAAAATAACTTTGTAGCATAATGTAATTATAGCTTTCTGAAAAAAAAAATAATATACCGTATTTACTCGTGTACGCCACGCACGTGTGTATAACAAGCACCCCCTACAATACACGAAAAAATGGCGCTTTTTTAAACTCTTGTATATAACGCGCACCTTAATTTTGATATGCAGATGAATGAATGACTAGATGAATTTCCGTAAAGAAAGTCGAAGCAAACATTACATCATGGCAAAAACAAGGCGAAAATGCATTTTTAGACTTCGGGTAGGGAGTGAATCACGGGGATTAAGAACGAGTGAGGACAATGCGAATTGCATATTAGCCTTTATATAATATTTTAATGCATAAAAAGGTGCAAGGGGTGAAATAAAGATGCAGTAATACTTCAATTAAATAAGATTTTTCGAGTAATTATGTCTTTTTTAAATACATTTCTTGATTCATATGTATATCGTGTGTTACATCCAGCAGTAAAAAAATATCCCTTGTATAACGTGCACCTGGGAGTTTTGGCCTAATTTTTTGAAATAAAGTGCGCGTTATACACAAATAAATACGTCAAATAAAAGACAAAACTCTAAATTGTAAAACATTTAAGAAAGACAAATTCCTATTACACGTCTATAGGAATAAAATATTTGAGCACATAAACTAAAATACTTCAAAAGCCATTCATAATACAAACTGCTAAATTGAGGCTAGTGAAAATGACCGGCAGCAGCACTACATTTTGCACTTGTATCTCTTCGGAGCGATAGAGTTGCATAATTTTCTTTTGAGTGTGTTTGTACATGTATCATGGAAAAAGCATTATATAATTCAAGCCATCTGAAAGGACATTAAAGCTGCTATCAGATTCACCAACATTTCGAAAGACTTTAAAGCCAATACTTGATTTCCTCCAACGTTTCGCGAAATATCCTCACAACACCCAGTGTGATAGCAAACAGCAATGTCCCCCAACTTTTTTTATGCAGTTCCAAAAAAGTCTCCGCTAGTCGAGACTTTTCATCCAACATCGAACATTTTAACGAATTTCATGTAAGCGATTCATAGGAATAGGCAATAAGGCTGGTACTAGTATTACTGGTTTTCCTCCAACTTTTTAAAAGACAATTGTAACTTTTCTCTCTCTTTAAGCGGGAAAGTTGGTGCTAAAATCGGCTGAAAAAGTTTGCCGCGCGTAAAGATTGTGAATCTGATAACAGCTTATGGTGTAACACAGTGCAGCAGACAGCCTTTTTCTTTAAACTCGCATTCTTTTTACCTACGTGTTTTGTATATATTTTTCATCATTTCATAGATTATGAAAAAAATAGGAGGTATAAAATACGCGAGCTTCTTTTGGGGTGGCGGAGGAGGGGTGTCTTATATTATTTTAATTAAATGAATTATTTTTATGATATCCTGCGATTTTTCGACTTGGATTTTAAAACAAAATTTTATGGATTTTTTTAATTACATTTCGGAGCTCAACGCTGGAATTTCTTTCCCTTGAAATAGAACAGACTACATTACCTAATAGATAAAGCGTTAGGGGTTTTTTTTCTTTCCATTTTTATGGTTAAAAATGTCAAAATATTTTATGTATAATTCTATTGAGATTTTTTTTTATTTCAATCTAATTGTGAATTTGGAAGCTGAAAACATTTAATTCTCCGATTTATTTAATTAAAGTAATTTTCTTTTTTTTTTTTCATTTTATAGGTTTTTATTTATTTTTTTTTAAATAAAATTAAATCATGTAATTATATATGCATTTCATATTTAAAATAAAAACATATTCTGTTAAAATTGCACAAAAAACAAATTCTTACATATTTTTAATTTGATTTAAGAATTATCTTCTAATTGTAATATTTCTTTAATCAAATATAATGTTGCTGCTTTTTATGCCCTTTTTGAAAGAGTTGAAGGATATACTAGAAGTAATAAAGATGCTGCCAACCGTTTCACACGATGAACTCATGGGATTAAATCTGAGATCAAAGATCTGAACTGACCTATAATCAGTTTACTACGTTGTACATAATTTTTAGCAAATCAGCAAACACTAAACGGTATGTTTGTAAATAGAGTGGTTTAAAAAGTCATGTCTAAACGGCATAGGTGGATCTATCAAGTAATGAGGGGAAGAAATTTCATAAGAATTCATGATCGGAAACGCGATCAAAGTAACATTTATTTAAAACAAAACCTTTATTTTACAAAATATTTAATCGAAGTACAAAATAAAAATGAAAAATGTTGTAACTCATAACAAACGCTCAAAATGTGCCCCGTTACCTGTGATGCATGATTAACATTGACGCTGGACGGTATCGCGAAGACATTAAAATTGGCCTTGTAGGTTGGCCAACACGATCCCTTTACCAACTCCCTCTCTGTGGATTTCTGCCTCTTATAATATCTTATATTAAGACATGGGGCGATCGTGGAAAAGAAGCTTAGAAACAGATTTAAGTTGCAACTTTGGGGGGGGGGCGCAACTTAATTTTACACTTTTATGCTATAAAAAGTTCTTAAACATTGAAATTGTCAAAGTTCTGGACGTAAAATTTGCACATTAATAAGAAAACAAAAAAAATATATAACGTATTATTTTCTCACATCTAACAGTCAACTGGCTCAATCTCTCCCTTCTCTTACATATTAACCAATCGGAAGCATCCGTTTATGAATTCGCCTAGGATAGCGAAAAAAACAAGAGAAATTTTCACTTTTTTGTTTAAAAAAGTTTACAGTGCTCCAAAATGAATTATTTTGACAAAATTACTTTGAAATCATATGCTATGGCATATTTGCAAGTTTAAAATTATACCAAAGATGATTTTATTTACATTTTACTCTAGATTTCCATCTCAATTTTATTTATTGTGACTTCTTTAAGTACTAATATCAATAAAAACAGTCATATGTCCTATTATGCAAACCGTACATCTGATTTATTACATATATTCTTCGCAATATTTCAGAAAAAAATATTTTTATATGAAAAAAAATATGTTCTCTCTCTCTCTCTTTTTTTTTCCCACAAATTTTTACTATTTGATGAACAGTTTTATTTAAAATATGCAAGTAATGGATATCATTAAAAAATCTCTTTAAAAATATTTTTTTAATTAATAATTATATTTCAGTTTTTTTTCAACATACAGTGTCTCACATAAGTGATGGGACACTTGTGCTTTACAAAAGGAAACTAATCAAATAAATTAAAAAAACATGTACACATTTTTTTTGCGTGTGTTTCATACTTAAATTTAGTAAAGATTATTACATAACATACATTTTGTCAAAATATTAAAATATTAATTTAATAAAAATACAAATGTTTAGAACGGAGCAAAAAATAGCTCATATAAGTGATGGGACACCATTATATACAGTGTCTCACATAAGTGATGGGACACTTGTGCTTTACAAAAGGAAACTAATCAAATAAATTTAAAAAAAAAAAACATGTACACATTTTTTGTGGGTGTGTTTCATACTTAAATTTAGTAAAGATTATTATATAACATACGTTTTGTCAAAATATTAAAATATTAATTTAATAAAAATACAAATGTTTAGAACGGAACAAAAAATAGCTCACATAAGTGATGGGACACCATTATATATGCAACAAAAATCGTCTGAAATAAGCAATAAAAATATTTTTGGGGTTTTTATTTTTACTTAAAAGCAATTGGCAATAATTTATAAAATCATCTGCAGTATTTCTCTCCACACTGTAAAAAAAATTCAAGAGGTTACTAAAAATTTCTTAGTAAATTTGTATTCCACAGAATTTTTTAGTAACCATTGCAAACAAGCATTTCTTTTGTAAACTGAACAAAAGAATTTTTTGTATAACTAACTTAAAAATTTTTAGTATGAGCCACAAAGCAAATTTTAGTAATAGCTCCAAAATTACTTTTAATAACCATTTCGTGCAACCGAAGCGGAGGAGCTTCCTTCGAGCTGCATCCAGACTACTGAAGCGGAAGATTTTCGGCAAAACCCAATAGATGGCAGCACTAAACATTCTTAACTGCTCCGAGAGTATTTTCATAATCCCTTTATTAACGAGACACTACAGACATTTGGGGTGTATTTGGCGGTGGCAAGTTTCGAACCCGGGACCTTTTAGCCTGGAGTCCTTTACTATAACCACTATGCTATCAAGGCCACACCGACTGAGTTTTAGTAAGAGCTATTAAAAATATAAAACTATTAACTATTCGTTGCTAACTTTTTTCTAGTAATTCTTACAGATTTTCTAGTAACCGACTAAGATTACTAAAAATTTTTTAGTAATTACAAGGATCACTAAAGTTTTTTTAGTAGATCGACACTTTTTTTTTTACAGTGCAGTTTGTTTTGGAATTTTTGTGTTTTTTAGCTCTGTGTAGCCATGAATGCTAAACGAAAAGAAACTTCGCCTGAAATTCGAAAATTAGTTATTAATTTGCATATTGAATGTGGAAAATCTATTAGAAAAACTGCTGAAACAGTTAACTTGAGTCGTTCAACAGTTTTCAATATCATTAAACGATATAAAAAGAATCATATGATTCAGGATAAAAGAAGACCTGGCCGACCATCAAAGCTATCCAATGGAATAAAGCGAATTATCGTTCGAAATATAAAAAAAATCCAAGTAATAGTGCTTCAAAAGTTGCTGCTGATTTACAAGCATTATATGGAATAATTGTTAATCCTGAGACTATTAGAAGGGTAATTCGATCTGCTGGATATCACGGTAGAGTAGCCAGGAAAAAATTATTCGTAAGTGAAAAGAATAGAAAACTCAGACTAGCTTTCGCAAAATCCAACATAAATAAGAATTCTGATTACTGGAATAAAGTTATATTTGCTGATGAGAGTAAATTTAATATATTTGGTTCTGACGGTAGAATCTTTGCGTGGAGAAAACCCAGGGAAGAATTTCGCAAACAGACCTTGGTACCAATAGTAAAACATGGTGGAGGAGGAGTTATGGTATGGGGGTGTATGTCGTCCGCTGGAGTTGGTAATCTTGGTTTAATTGACAGTATAATGGATCAGTACAATTATATTGATATTTTAAAGCAAAATTTGAAATCTTCAGCACGAAAATTGAACCTTCATAACGATTTTAAATTCTACCAGGACAATGACCCCAAGCACACTGATCTGAACGTTAGACTCTGGCTGCTATATAACTGTCCTGAAATAATAAAAACACCACCACAATCTCCAGACTTAAATCCCATAGAGAATATTTGGCAAGAATTGGAATCAAGAATTCGCAAACACACCATTTCTTCAAAACAACAACTAAAATCGGTGCTTCAAGAAGAATGGGATAAAATCACTCCAGAAATCACAAAAACATTAGTCGAATCCATCCCAAAAAGATTAAATCATGTTTTAAAAGTAAAAGGAAATCCAACAAAATATTAAAACCTTTTAAAAAGTAAAATTTTTGGATAAATATTTGATGGAAAAGTAAGTGTTCCATCACTTATGTGAGCCATTTTTTGCTCCGTTCTGAACAATTGTATTTTTACTAAATTAATATTTTAATATTTTGACAAAATGTATGTTATGTAATAATTGTTACTAACTTTAAATATGAAACACACCCAAAACATTTTTGCACATGTTTGTTTATTTATTTTATTGCAGTTTCTTTTTATAAAGCACAAGTGTCCCATCACTTTTGTGAGACACTGTATTAGTCTATCAAGAATATTTAACCATTCTCATAGTCTCATTTCCAATATTAATCAAAATTTAATTTAAATAATAGAAATATATTAAAACAATTAAGATTCCAGTAATGAACGGACCCTCCCCCCACACTCACAAACTAGTCGTTGGGGGGCCACCGTAATGCTTACCCATCATGGATATGTATATGAAAATAAAACATGTGAAAACTATTTATATAATGGATTGCAATTCATAAACAAAATTTAAATATTGTTAATATACATAGTAATGCTATATTAAAGAACTGCTGATGTACCAATTTCGACAAATTATATAAAACGCCAAACTACTCAAGTAGTACCGAACTGCGTAAAAGAAACATCCTTATAACTCCAAAAATAATAATTCTATTAACTACCAATTAACCGCGTCTGATTTAACGTCTCATTTCCAATTAAAATATACCTCTGAATTGAAATTTGAATGAAATACAGGGTCATGAAAAATCGAAGAATGTGGAAAATAGGATTACAAATATCTCGGCAACTAATAATCCGATTGACTTCGTTTTATATGCAGAATGTGTGTTATTTTATTGCCTTTTACGTCCATTCCTTAGAATAAAAAAAATCGAAAATTTTTATATACCTTTTATCAGTACGAATTTTTCGAGAGTCCGAAAAAAATAGTTCCGGATAATCGAGGTTGTTGATATTAAATAGGCTTTGCCCCATTCTTACATACTAACTACATACAAAATTTCAAGTCTCTACCTCACTTTGTTCGGGAGATAGAGCGTTTACAGACAGAGAGACTGACAGACAGACGGACGGCAAATTTTTTTTTTTCTAAAAATATGTTTTTCGGAATCTCCACTATCTAAAACGTGTAAATCCGTCAAAAAAAATTTCGATTTTCAAAACGATTGCAAGACTTACCCTATACTACGTATGATGGGTAATTAAAAAGTAATAAATAAAACTGTTTTATAACTGTATTTAATACCAGAATTCAATGAAAGCTTACTAATGAAACAAAATAGTTATTTTCAAATAAATTTAGCAATTAATTAGTTAAACATTTGTGAGAATTATTTATTGTTCAACTTAATTATTGTAATTTTCAAATTATGAATATTTCAATTGTTTTAGATGTTTTAATATACTAAATGTCAGGGAACTATAGAAAGTAAATTGAGAGAGAGTTGAAGGAAAGATAATAATAATAATAATAATAATTGCAATAGTTAGTTTAGCATAGTTTCAAATATTTCCCACTATTTTTAATATTTGATATCCTCAAAACTATTTGGTATATTAATCGTAGTGTTTAGTATTACAACTATAAAAGAAATGATTCCGTGGTATAATAAATACATAAGGTCGAAATTTAAAAAAAATATATTTAGCTTTGGTACACTCGTGTAGCATGAAATCTATAAATTTTATTCAATTTGACATCCATTTTTAAAAACTTTCAACACATTTTTTTAATACTTACCAAGGTTTTAAAGTTGCTCAAAAGCTTTTCATTATAAAACTTTTAACTTAACAGATTTTACGGTAAATTACTGCATTTGAAAATAAAATATCTTCTGTATAATTGTAAAGAAGCATTAGTTTAAAAAAATCTTATATGCTATGTACTACAAAAGCATAATTTAAGGCATGTTACATGAAGCGAATGGAATTTTTTCTTTTCAGTTGCAAAGTATTTATTATAAATTGAATTCTCTCTTAAATATAATTTTTCTTGGGCCATTTTTGTTTTCTGCTTAATATGGCATTAAGATAACATTAAATGTGGAATTTGATTCAAAAAACTCTGTCAGGCTACCTTCAAAACATCCAAGTTTTTCCACTTATCTTTACAATCGGCTATTTTTTGCCAACTTTTCTGAGAAAAGGTAATAATTCTATCATTTTCTTCACCTCCAAAATGTATACAACATGTTTTCGGTGTCGATATGATGACACGATAACGTTTTTATAAATACAAGTATTAATTATAAAGTTAAGAATATCAATAAAGATTAAAAAAAAGCGTTTGACAGTCGTTTTCTCTTTTCGGCTAATCGACAGTTTGTTTACGTTCTGTCACTGGAGAAACATTTGTAAGATCCCTTTTTATTGGCTGTTGGGGAAAACGCGGCAATCGAAGATTGTTTTACAAAACCCATTAAAAAAAGAATTCCGTGTTTTTATTATAATTATTAATTAATAGACAACTTTCGGATCCAGAACTTTTATGATTTCGAAAGTTTTAACGATCGTTATAATAATCATGCAAAAATTAAGTTGACCCCTAAGTGTTGCAATGAAGTTCAACGATAATGCTCATCGCCCCATGTCCTATGTCACTGGTGTACAAGATCAGGGGGTGGACCTCATTGCACGAATCGCTTCGTATGGGTCCGGTAAACACCTACTCTACTGGATCTTGTTCACGATTACATGCGACGTCGATGTGAAGCATGGATCACGCCTAATGTGTCAAAAATTCATCATTTGTCATGAATTGCAATATTTTTTATTTGTACTTTCTACTACAATTAGATTTTTTGTAAAATAAAAGTCTTTTTACATTCTTTGTTACATTTTCTTTGCATCACGGTCATGATGCAATTGCACTGTCACAATCGCGTTTCCTAAAGCCAGTTTCTATGTAATTCGCGTTCCTCACGGCCACATGTACCCACTAGTACTGTTTGGATATGGCTTTTTGAGCCACCCTGTATTGTTTCATAAATATAAATATATTTTTATGTAAAAGTTCATTTTTACTTAGAAACAAGTGACCGCTTCATATTTGCATTTTATATGCTTACTAGATCATAATTTCATAGCAACTTTTATGTTACAAGTACATTGAAAAACAGTGTTCCATTCAGATATTGGTTTTATGAAGAAATCCAATCTCTCCTACCTTCCCCCCCTCTCCCCCTCCTCACACTAGAATATTTGGGATTTTATGCTTATTAATGGTCAATAAATGGTATCACTTGAAGCAATATTGATTACAAGCTAATGTTCGATTATAAAAATAAATCTGCTATATTGAAAACGATTGAAAGATGTGATGATGTTGTCATTTAAAACGCAAAAACAAGAATAATTAATATTATTATAAAAAAAAGTATCCCTATGAATTGCAAACCACATTTCTAAGTAGATAAGATTCGCATAAGGGTTACCAGTTATTCCTTTTAAGTATAATAAAGATAATAAATTTACTGGTATGAAATGTTATCAAATCGAAGAAATGATTTTTCGGTATACGAAACAATGTTTAATTAAGTTTTTTTGTTGTTGTTTAAAAAGAAATACTATATAAAAAAATAATAATAAACACATTTCTAAAGATCTTGACATATTTAAATGTTAGTGCACAAGAAAAATATTTATTCTTTTAAGCTCATGAATTTGCTTATATTAGCATGTTATCAAATTGAAAAACATTATGTTAAATATATTTCGAGAGATAATTTTCTAGCTTACATTAGGGAAATTATTTTTGAGGCCAGCGTTGATTAAATTATCTTTTAACAACATTTCAGAAACATTTGCTAAAGAAATACTGACTAATTTTCAGAAATATTTTTCCTTTTGTCATTGCTGTAAGAGTAGAAAACCTTATTGAGTTATTAAAATATATTCATTGACAAACACATTAAATATAATGACATCCCACAACAAATAAAAGACTTTTGGTAATAGAATATGAACCAGTTTCAAAACCTGTTAATTAATTAAGTGTATGATGTTTCAAGAAAGTAATCTAATCAGCTTAGGTTGATAAAAAAAAATTATTAGAGTAGTAATCGAATCAACTTCCGTCAATGGAAATAAGGAGATACAGAATTTTTCTTGATTTCATCTGCGTAAATTTTGATAATTATGTGTCACATATTTAATAATACTTTGATAAGAAACAACATTTCGTGCTTAAAATACTTCAAAATAAACTTAAATAATTACTGTGTAATGCGCTTAAGAATACTTTAATAAGAAACATTTCTTTAGAAAGTAGTAAATAACCTGCACATGAAACACTATTTCATCGTGACGTTTTGATGAATGTATGTATATTTTTATGTGTATTGCATATTTAAAAATAAAAGATACATCTGCATTTTTTCTCAAATCGTTAACGATAAAACCGCATTCTCACACTGGAATATTTGGGCTTTTATGCTTATTAATGGTCAAGAAATGATACCACCTTGAAGCAATACTGGCTACAAACTAATGTTCGATTATAAAAATAAATCTGCTTTATTGAAAAGGATTTGGATGTTTGAACAAGAATAATTAATGTTATTATAAAAAATATCTTAATGAATTCCGACCCACAATTCTAAGTAGATAAGTTTTGCATCCGGGTTACCAGTTATTCCTTTTAACTATAATAAAATTAATAAATTTGCTGGTATGAAAATATTATCAAATCAGAAAAATGACTTTTCAGCATGCAAAACAATGTTTAATTAAGTTTTTTCTTTAAAAATAAATACTATATCAAAATAAAATAATTATAAACACATTTCTAAAGATCTTGACATTTTTTAATGGTTTGTGCACAAGTAAAAATATTTATTCTTTTAAACTCCTCAATTTGCTTATATTAGCATATTATCAAATTGAAAAACATTATGTTAAAGTTATTTCGAGAGATAATTTTCTAACTTACATTAGGGAAATTATTTTTGAGGCGAGGGTTGATTAAATTATCTTTTAACAACAGAAGCATTTGCTAAAGAAATACTGATTAATTTTGAGAAATATTTTTTTCTTTTGTCATTGCTGTAAGAGTAGAAAATCTTATTGAGTTATTAAAATATATTTATTGACAAACGCATTAAAGATAATGACATCCCACAACAAATAAAAGACTTTTGATAATACTATGTAGACCATTTTCAAAACCTGTTAATTAATAAAGAGTACGATGTTTCAAGAAAGTAATTTAATCAGCTTCGGCTGATAAAAATTGTTTTATTAGAGTAATAATCGAATCAACTTCCGTCAATGGAAATATGGTGATTCAGAATTTTTCTTGATTTCATCTGGCGTAAATTTTGATAACTATGTGTCATATATATAATAAGACTTTGATAAGAAACAACATTTCGTGCTTAAAATTCTTCAAAATAAACTTAAATAATTAGTGTGTAATGTACTTAAGAATATTTTAATAAGAAACATTTCTTTAGAAAGTAGTAAATAAACGGTATATAAAACACTATTTTTTCGTGGCGTTTTAAAATATGTATTTATATAAATAAATATGGATAATAAATAGGAGCACTGTATATTTAAAAATAAAAGATACATCTGCATTTGTTCGATTACGATAAAATCACACAAAACGTTGTCATAACCCTCTATAACAATGTCTTCTTTAAAAATTTGAAGGAAATTTTTGAAATAGAATGTGTGTCTACCAATTAAAAATTATGCCAACTATGATTTATTAGAAAGAGAAACATTCACATTTCACACTTCGTGTGAAACATTTGGATCACATAAGCGTATTTAATTTACATAGAGTTTTAATGATAGGTATTTTAATTACGTTTATTTCAAATAGTGATAGATAAATATTTCTCGAAAGACTTGAAAATATTTGTTCTTTTAAACTCATAAATTTGCTTATATTAGCATATTATCAAATTGAAAAACATTATGTTAAATATATTTCGAGAGATAATTTTCTAACTTACATTAGGGAAATTATTTTTGAGGCAATCGTTCATTAAATTATCTTTTAACAACATTTCAGAAGCATTTGCTAAAGAAACACAGGCTAATTTTGAGAAATATTTATCCTTTTGTCATTGCTGTAAGAGCAGAAAACCTCATTGAGTTATTAAAATATATTCATTGACAAACGCATTAAAGATAATGATATTCCACAACAAATAAAAATCTTTTGGTAATAGAGTGTGGACCATTTTCGAAACCTGTTAATCAATAAAGAATATGATGTTTCAAGAAAGTAATTTAATCAGTTTCGACTGATAAAAATTGTTTTATTAGAGTGGTAATCGAATCAACTTCCGTCAATGGAAATAAGGTAATTCAGAATTTTTTTTTATTTCATTTGCGTAAGTATTGATAACTATGTGTCATATACAGGGTGATCCAAAAGTCCAAGACGAACTTTAAAAATGAATAATTTGAAAACGAAACAAGGTACAAAGATATGGTTTGCACCAAACAGATGGAGAATAAACCGGGTTTTGTGTAACAACGGAAAAAAAACTAGTTTTGTAGGCGACCAACAAATAGTGCTATAATGTTTTATTGCAACAAAAGATTATTTTTAAATGAAAAAATGTTGACAACTTACAGGTCAGCTTAATTACACTTAATTAGTACTACAGTAAATATTCAATGTGCTGTCCATCATTCATAAGAACAGCTGTGAGACTAGGAACCACACCATTTATAGCATTTAGCAGTATTTCTTGCGTTATGGCCGACACATTTTGGCGGATGGCATTCTTCAGTGCGGCTAGTGATGCCGTTGATTGCCAACAGAACTATATTTTTCGTTGCTACACAAAACCCGGTTTCTTTTCCATCCATTTGGTGCAAACCGTATCTTTGTATCTTGATTCGTTTTTGAATTATTCATTTTTAAAGTTCGTCCTGACTTTTGGATCAGCCGATATTTAAAAATACTTTGATAAGAAACAACATTTCTTGCTTAAAATACATCGAAATAAACAATTAGTGTGCAATGTACTTACGAATACTTTGATTAAAAAAACCTTTCTTTAGAAAGTAATGAATAATCTGCTCATAAAACACCATTTCTTCGTGACGTTTTGATGAATGTATGTACATTTTTATGTATATTGCAAATATTTAAAAATAAAAGATACATCTTCATTTGTTCTCAAAGAGTACAGTGGTGCCAACTTATATGGGGCCATGGGGCAAAAGTCCACTCAATAATTCGCTCTCTACCACCAATTTCACATTTTCAATTCGTAATTTATGGGGGTTTTTTTATTATTTAATCATTGAAATGAAATTTGGTAATATCCACTTATTGCAAATAGTTTTATTTGAAAAAAAGTAAGAAAATGCATTATTTCTTTTAGACTTACAGGAACACTAAAAATAAACCCTTCAGCGAATGTATAGATAAATTTCTCATAAAAACAGATTTCTCTTTTTTTTTTTTCCTTTTTGTCATCGATTTTGATGTCTTGAATAAATAAAAGCACTAAGGTGACTTAAATGTAAACTTTTCTTGTCATTTAAATTTTTGCCATTTTAATACTTAGCAATTACAATGTATTTTAAAATAAATATTAATGTATGTATTTTTAAGAAAAAAAACTTATAAGAATGTCATTTAATAAAATTATATATAAATTTATAATAAACATAATGATTTAAAAAGTTGCTTAGAAAAGACATAATTTAATTTCGATTTATCATCTTTAATCTTTCGCTTGTCCCCTTTCTCGACACTCATACACACTAAGAAAAAAATTATTTATGTTATTTTATTCAAAATATTTTAAGCCCACCCAATATGTTATAAAAGTTTGAGCTGCTGAAACCGTTTACGACAAAATCACAAAAACATTTTCATAAGTCTCTATAATACTGTTTCTTTCAGAAAGTGAAGGCAATTTTTGAAATAGAAAGTGCTTCTATCTATTAAAAGTTATACCAACGTTCATTTATTGGAAAGAGAAACAACACTTACTTTTGACATTTTGTGAGAGACTTTCTGGATCAAATCAACGCGGAAATACATGCAGTTGACATCTTGTTTTAATCATGGTTGTTTCTAATAAATTTGATATTGATATATATCTTGAAATATTTGAAGATACATAGATATTTTTTTTATCATGGACTGACATGCCGTCACTATCAGTATAGATACGTGATGCCGGACACGATATAAGACACACTTTCTAAGGAATAACTTCAAATAAATATTAAATTGAAGATTTGTTTATAACATACTTTGACAATTATAACAGTTATGTGAAACATAATATTCTCGAATATTTAATACGTATATTTAGAATACGAATATACGAATATTTATTTACCGTTTTCATCAGCACACAATCTTGCGGCGGAACATGAGATACCAAGAAACCCAGCGTAAAATGTGATCGTAGAATGTTGTGTGCTGATGAAGACGGTTCCATCTCGTGATGCGAATTGCAGCCTAACCCAACATATAAAATGAGAAATTTTAAGCATCGTCCACGTAGCTTAAACGGTAAAGCACTTGGAGTGCTATTCCATTTGTTCCGGGTTCAATCCCCGGCTTGAACATTTTTCACTAAGTTGGTTCTACGCATAGTTAGCAATGTGAAAATTCACGTATTATAAACATCCTAGATTTTCAAGCGTAATTTCACTGATGAAAATTAATTGAGAAATTGATTAATATTAAATATATACATAATATTCTCGATTACTGGAAATGATGGATGCGAAGTTCAGCGAGTCGATCACGAAGAATCAAAAAACAGATATTTCTTGAAACTGTGGTAGAAATGTATGATAAAGATGGTAGAAATAATCATCCCGCCTGAAATAACATGTCGGAAAATACAATTGGCAAACAACTTTGGTAATTATAGCAATTATGTGAAACATAATATTCTCGATGACTGGAAATGATGGGTGCGAAGTCCAGCGAGTCGATCACGAGGAATAAAAAAATGCAGATGTTTCTTGAAACTGTGGTAGAAATGTGTGGCAAAGATGGTAGAAATAACCATCCCGCCTGAAATAACAAGTCGGAAAATACAATTGACAAACAACTTTGATAATTATAGCAATTATGTGAAACATAATATTCTCGATTACTGGAAATGATGGGTGCGAAGTCCAGCGAGTCGATCACAAAGAATAAAAAAATGCAGATATTTCTTGAAACTGTGGTAGAAATGTGTGGCAAAGATGGTAGAAATAATCATCCCGCCTGAAATAACAAGTCGGAAAATACAATTGACAAACAACTTTGATAATTATAGCAATTATGTGAAACGCTTTTTATGTGAAATGGAGCTCGCATAAAAAGCTCCTTGCTCTATGGTTACATTTTCATAACAGTGAAATATACAAGAAAAACATTATTATCAACATCGAAATAAAGATTTATGAGATAATCGTTTATATACGTAAAACAGTTAATGAAAAGTTTATTGGAGTACATAAATTGTTCTTAATAATGTTTTTGACATTTTTCCTTTCATTTAAGTATTATAAATTACGTTAATGATTTGCAAATTCCAGTTCTATAAAAATGTAATGATTTGTTTATGTTATCCCTTTCACTTTTCATCATAAATGAAGTTGTTCATAATTTGTTGCTTCTTTCTTAATTTCTATTTAAAATTTATGATCATGGATGAAATTAATTTATAAGCTGTATTTATTTTACTGAACCTTCATTCGGAGTTTATCTTGCGTAACATCTGACAACACTTTGTAGAATTAATCATCCCGCCTGAAATAACATGGTCGGAAATTGCAAACAAGGGTGCGTTCGTACCAAACGAAGTTTTAAAAATATTCATATTTTGGTGTAATAGTATACAGTTCTTCGGATACAGTAAAAACTTTGGTCTATTACTGTATGTACATTTTATGGAACAACTATTTTATGGACATTTTTCAATAAGTATCATACTATTTTATCTGTAGTACTAGATTGTAAAGAGTATTTTAGTGAAAGATTAGGTAGCCTTTCTATTTTAATTGATTTTTAACGTGGTCAATGCTGACCGTATCTATTGAATGTTTTAAAGCTGATAAATTGTAATGTTAAAGTCATTTAAATTATGTGTTATATAAATTATTGTTAATACAGTTTTTTCCCTATGCCTACGTGGCTAGAAATTTTATCTTTATATGAATTATATGTATTATATTAATGTAATGGAAGTTGTGTCCATGACACCGTCGACTGCTGACTGTTAGATGAGCGTGCCAACAAGCTTTCAGCTATAGTATAGAGCTCGCCTCGTCTGAGGCGTTGTTTTAATTATTTATGTTTTAAACTTCATAACTCTTTTTAGCTTTTACATCCGGTCATTTACAACCGGTTTTTAGGTAGCTTTCATTACAAAAAGTAAAAAGCTACCTATTGCAGCCGTCCGGAGGAAAGCACTTCCGGAAAATTTTGGTATATTTTCACCGATCATGACCCCCAGACCCCAAAACCACCCTCCGTTCAAATGTTGACATATATATATATATATATATATAACCATATATATATATATATATATATCTGATTTTTGTCATGCGATAACTAACGTATTTATGAACCGATTTAATTGAAACTTGGTATGTATATCGTACATACAAATGTCTCGACCGAGTTCGTTGGTCAGCATCATCCGCCATTTTGTTTCAAAATGGCGGCCATTTTAAATTTTTTAAAAAATTTAAAATTTAAAATTAAATGCGAAAAAATCAAAATTTGAAAAATATTTTTCTTTTACGTATTAGAACTTAAAACAACGATTCCAGAACACTTTTTATTTTGTCTATATCTTACAAAATGATTGAGTTATAGCCCTTTAATTTTTCTTATGGCTGACATTTTGAAACGATCTGATTTTGTCACGTGATAACACGCGTATTTATGAACCGATTTCAATGAAACTTGGTATGTACATAGTACATACAAATGTCTCAACCGAGTTCGCTGGCCAGCATCTTCCACCATTTTGTTTCAAAATGGTGGCCATTTTAAATTTTTTAAAAAATTTAAAATTTAAAATTAAATGCGAAAAAATCAAAATTTGAAAAATATTTTTCTTTTACGTATTAGAACTTAAAACAACGATTCCAGAACACTTTTTATTTTGTCTATATCTTACAAAATGATTGAGTTATAGCCCTTTAATTTTTCTTATGGCTGACATTTTGAAACGATCTGATTTTGTCACGTGATAACACGCGTATTTATGAACCGATTTCAATGAAACTTGGTATGTACGTAGTACATACAAATGTCTCGACCGAGTTCGTTGGCCAGCATCATCCACCATTTTGTTTCAAAATGGTGGCAATTTTAAATTTTTTAAAAATTTAAAAATTTAAAATTAAATGCAAAAAAATTAAAAGTTGAAAAATATTTTTCTTTTACGTGTTAGAACTTAAAACAACGATTCCAGAACACTTTTTATTTTGCCTATATCTTAAAAAATGATTGAGTTATAGCACTTTGAATTTTGCTTATGGCTGACATTTTGAAACGGTCTGATCTGAATGATCCACAATGTTGCTTTAAAATGGCATATACTTTATGATATCGTGGAATTTAGTGACTCTCTAAATCGCTTAAAATAAAACCAGGTTGAATAAAAGATGACTAATTTCTAAAAATTCCTATTAATATTTAGTCTTGACAAAAACTAGTATTCAATCTTATAAAATCACTAATTTTATAAGATTATTTCCACTAATTTGAGCTTAGTATTTTTGAACAATGTAATTTACTTTAAAATAAATAAATAAATATATAAGTATATGAAAGCTACCTCTTCCTCCCGGCATTGCCGGAAGGACTTTTTAATCTCATATGTGTTATGTTGATTTTATGACTTAGTATTTTTAGCTTTTACTACAAGTCTTTGACAACTTGTTTTTAATGTTTTCATTCATTTCTCTTCTATGTCTAGGGTGAGTGGAGCTTCCGGTGCCTCGCCTGGTGTCCCCAGTGGCAGTGGTGACGCAAATAATGATGGTGATAGTCGATATGTACCTCCGAAGCTATATGAGGATGAAACTCTACGAATTTCCTTTCCGCTATTACTACCTGTACCTTGTTTTGCAGGAAATTGTAAGAGAGGATTTAAAGGGTCCACATGGACCATGATTATAAATAGCCTTGTTAGGCATCTAAAAGATATTCATAAGATTGTTACTGCTCGTAAAGTTTATTGGTGTGCCTGTTGCGATGTTGAACTTGGTAGACAGGTTGCCACGCACCAGTGCTTTAAAAATAGCCCCTTGCTTATTAATTCTACTGCTCAGCTTCCTTTTAAATGTGACGTTTGTGGGGAATCGTATCCTACCTGGCGTGGCCTTAGTGGTCACAAGCAACAACATAAGAAAAAAAGGATACAGGAAGAATACAATCGTCGTAACAATTTGCCTTATGACAGGAATGCTATTCAGCAGAATGAGGGGGATGAAGAAGCTCGAGTTGATGCAGCTTTGGCTTCTCTTGGGGTTAGTGTATCTGATGAGGACGTGGACAGATTTGTAAATATTATTTCGAGTGAAGATGGGAGTTTTAATGATTTTATTGGGGGGCCTTTTAATGTTGTGTCATCTGTAAATAATCATGAATCATCTGTAAATAGTCATAATTCATCTATTAGTTTTAATGGTAATCATCCTAATGTTAGTGAAAATTTAATTACGAGTAGTAATTTAGATAGGGGAGGTGTTGACGATAATAGTTCGTCTCATGCCAGTGATTCTGAGGTGTTCCCCTAGGGCTCTGCTACAATCGATGTCAGGCCGGGCCCGTCTAATATTTCTCATACGGAGATCGTTGTCCCTGCCCTTTCTACTAATTTTAATAGTCCTGTTGTTTTTAATGATGATTCTTCGGACTCTGGGAGCGATCACGATATTCAAATTATATCTGCTAAAGGGAAAATCTTATTCTCTTCTGGCTCTCGGGGTACCGATAATGATTGTAATGGGGGGGGGGGAGATTTTAAATACTGTACATTTTAATGATCATGGTAATTTTAATGAAAATCCTGTTTTAACTAGTTCTACAAACTTAAATAATTTTAATGATTATAATAGTTTTAATGAAAACTCTGTTTTAACTAGCTCTGCGAACTTAAATAATTTGAGTTTAAATGATGATGGGGTTGGGGATGGCGATCATCAAGCTACCCCCCCCCCCCCCCTGAGAGTTTAAGTCGTCCTGCTGGTCATCAGAATGAGGTCGACATTATTAATGATCTAAGTGCTATGTTAGAGGAAAATTTAGGTATGGTTGACGAAATTATGGATAGGGGGGGTTTTGGGTGATCAAATTTTAGATAATGATGGTGAGAATGCGAGTATGAATGAAGGAATGACTGAAAGTATGAGTGATGTGGTGAATGTGAGTGAAAGAATGGATAACCCGAATCTTGATGAGGTTATGTTGGATGAGATAGGAGGTGATGTGGAGGAGAATGATGACCTGGTTGAGATCGATGGGGATGACCACGACCCCGGTGGAATGGGCGCTGGCGTTCCAATTCCCGAGGGGCTTCCGGCTGAGCCTGATTTTTTTATTTTGAGCCTTATTTTCTTAGGAAAACCCATCGGGGCATTTGTCCCTCGGGACAATGTCACGGTGGAGTTACTAAAGCAGAGGGCCCTGAGAATAATGTCTTCCAAGCTCGCGCCCTGGCAGAGATTGGATTGTTTGAAGACCTTCTTCTACCCTTCCCTGCTTTTCTTAATGCGAACTAGTCAACTTCAGAAAAAGCAGTGGAAGGAAATCGACGATTGTATTAAACCGACAATCAAGCGAACCCTGGGTCTCCCCCCCAACGCAGCCAATGAGTATTTATATGGGGCTCGTTCAGACGGTCTGCTTGCAATACCGTTGGCTGCGGAGGACTCCAATATTGCTCATATTGATGGGGGAGTTAAATTATTGACTTCAAAGGACCCTATCATACGTGATCTGGCATGGGATGAAGTGGCTGAAGAAGCTGTTCATAGATATCGCTCCCATTTAAATAATGGTAGATGTGATTACTTAAATTCTGTTACTCATTCTATTAATGATAGGAGTTCGAATAAATATGCCTCGGTCTGGACTCGTGCCAGACAGGCTATATGAGGATGAGCGTAATGTCGAGCTGGTGTGTGGTGATTCTGTAGTGACTGACAGGCGCGCCGTTTTTCGTACTTTAAGAGAATATTTTCGAAAAAAGCGCACCATGTCACTGCGGGAACATAAACACCAGGGTAAGACTAATGTTTGCTATGCTGCGGCCAAGGAAAGTAGTCATTTTCTAAATGAGGGCTGCTATACTCAATTTAAAGATTGGCGATTTATTCACAGAGCTAGACTTGGATTAGTGAAGCTTAATGCCTATACTCAGCCCTCTCGCAATAATCCTGGCCCAGCGGACAAAAGGTGCCGGCGATGCGGTCTACTTGAAACCCTTCCACATGTGATAAATTGCTGTATGTGCCATTCAACGTTAATGAAACGAAGACACAATGCTATTGTTGATCGCATTAAGAAGGGGTGTGGTGAAAGATGGAGGATTATCAGTGAAGATCGTGTGGTTGGGACTGAGAACTGTAGACCGGACCTGGTGATCCAAAGGAACAATGATGTCATTATTATTGACGTGACTGTCCCCTTTGACAATGGCTTGGAGGCGTTTGATAATGCAAGAAAGCAGAAGATTGAGAAGTATAGTAATCTTGCTCATGAGATTTCTTTAGAGGGCAAAAATGTTGTTCTTGATGCCATTGTCGTGGGGTCATTAGGAAGTTGGGACCCGGCCAATGATAGAATTATGAGAAGAATATGCTCGAAAAAGTATTTAAATATGTTTAAAAAGATAGTTGTGAGTGAGACAATTTCATTCTCACGTGATATATTCGATGAGCATATCCGCCGGGTCCCCCAGAACTACAATGGACGCCAGGTCTGATTATAAGCCCACTCGCCCATTTTATTGTATTTTCATCATTCATTGTATGTATATGTATATTTTAATAAAGTTGTATAAATAAAGTTTTAAAATTGACATGGTGTACTGAAATAAAGTACAACCTAAGGCTTTCGGGCCATAGACAAGGGCTTGTCCCACTAGTTTTCCACATGGACACACATTTTTGCATGTTATTCCATATAGCCACACTTATAAATATTGTACCGTAGGGAAATCTATCTGCTTTCTATTATACAGGGAATAACTCGTAGTAAACCCCAACAATGTATAGCAATTTCATAAAATGTGAAATAGTTTAATATAATAAAAACGCACCGTAAATAATGTTTCTCGCTATACCATTATGTAACTGAATGCTTTTGTGTGGACTTATAAATTAATAACGAATATTCTTTGCACCACAGATTGAACAAAATGCATATTTTAATACGCACTTCCACTTCATCGATGCATATCAATTATATGAAGATTGTAACATCATTAAAATTCATTTGAAACTATTTTTTCATTGGCCGTAATGTAGTAGAATGCTTTTCATTATACTATAATTAAATTATTCATCTAATTTTTATAAAATTTGAAATGACTCGACAAAATTATGCAGAAATTTTATATTTTAAATTTCAAATGATTCGGTTGATATTTTTTGTTCAGTTATATGCGGACAGACAGACAGACACATGATCAGACTGAACGACGACTGTGGATTCTTCGAATTTACATATGTACGAACGCAGCTAAAGATAGCGTAGATATCACTTGAAACTGTCCAAGAAATAGATTGCAGTAAAAATAATCATCCCGCCGGAAATAAAAACGCGACCATAAGTTTTTTTTTTCTTTTATCACAAAATTCTTTGCATTTAATTAATCACGAAATATATATTTTTTAATTTTCTTTTATATTATTTATCATTTTTAAAAATGTTATGTATTTCATAAATTATATTAAATCACTGTTTTCATCACGATTGGCATTTTACAATATTAAAAACGATTAACGGCTAACTGCCAATTTTGACAGTCTACCTTCAAATCACGAATAATGCGGAAATCACATTTATTTTGAAATATATGTCATTTATTTTTTTTTTAATATCTTTAAATGAAACATAGATACATTAATTTCTATTTTCCATTTTTTAAAAATAATAAAATGAATTGATTTATCATAAAATAGAACTATGAAATTGAAAAGGAAAAATAATCCTTCGCAAAAATTTTGATCCATTTTTATACATAAACATAAAATTTTAATAAACGAAGTTGCATTTACTATGGAAACTTCACGTAGTGTTTTGTTTATTTCAAAGATACTGACTTGTTTCGCAAATTGCAGAGAAAAAAGAAAATTTCCGTCTCGAAGTATAAATCGCATTGTTCTATTTATATAGTTACAAAGTAATTTAATTCAGTTGACTTCCCCAGAGCATTTTATTATATAAAAGTAAAAATTATTTCAGAGAAATGCTTCTAGGCAGGCTTTGGAAAAATTTTATAAAATTTATTTTATTTGTAAGATTAAAGAAAATGAATTTTTAACTCACAACATTATATTTGATCTCATGGGAGTCTAACAGGTTTGAAAGTGCGACGAAATATTTTGACAGATGCAAATAAATTAATAGATATTATTTTTACTTTATTTGAACGCTCTCTAAAAGTGTATTTAAAAATTCAATATTTTTTAAACATAGAATGGCTCTGAAATTTTTGTGTTTCTTTAAACGTTATCCTTTTTTAAATATGATATTATTGTAATTTTTTTATAATTTAAATGTCAATCTATATGTTTTAAATTAGTCCATTTTAGTTATTTTGCGAAATAAGAATGATGATTCTGATATCAATATTGGATTTAAACATTTTTCTTTTTGGGGAGGAGGGATTTCCAGAAGGAACGTTATGTAGATCTTGGATTCCAGATCGTTACCTAACTCAAAATGTCAAATCTTTTAGGAGAGACTTTTGATGCTCCAGGAGTGGATGCCCTCCTCCCAGTCTACCTGCTGAATAATTATTCTTGTTATAAATATTATTAAATAATATGACAATTGCCAACTTCCCGAATTTTTCAACACCAGTAAATTCTTACAGAAATTTTCATTTTATTTCATTGCAGAAATTGTGCGATTGTATAGAACAAATATTTCTTCATAAAAATATTAGTTTTAAAAAAATCGGAAGGCTGGCAACTGTACAATATACATCTGTTATTTAAAAAATGGTATATCTGTGCAAATTAATACAAAATAAGTGTAGATTTTATGTTTTAATTTATTTTTAAAGGATTGTAATAAATGAATTTGTTCGTCGATTTTTTTTAACTTTGTTCAAACATATCAAAAAATGTTCAATAATTTGAAAGATACAAAAATCAATGATGTTTTATACGTATTACATATTCGTGTCTGTTTTATTTGATAGATTATGTTGTTTTACTTAACTTTAATAATGTATTATAATTTCTGTCAATAATACATAATAAAAAAATTGTTGTGAATGGAGCCTAACGAATAGCAGGATTAAACAAAATAGCAATTTGTTTCTTTTAGCGCTTTTTTAGTGAGCTACGTTGTATATACGCGTGAGGTTCAATAATTATTGTGTCTACTATATATAAAATATTTGTACTGTTTTGGCTTTTGTGAAATATCGAAGCCTAATGTATTAGATCCCTATATGCTCAATTTCAGAACTGTAGCTAATATGTTAGCATAATTTTGGAGAGTGAATGAACGCGGGAGGCATTTTTAGAAAGGATCACGTTTTGAGCACCAACCTTGGCGAGTTGGCGAAAGCGAGAACGTTCAGCTAGCTGCATCGCCAAACACAAAATAAACTAAGTTCAAATGTGTCATAAAACATATGATTAATAGAATTATATTTATTACAAGAGAATCTTTACTACTGTTTTTAATTAACTTCCCAATTTCTTCGAACATAGCGAGTTAAGGAAATAATATTTTTGAATTGAGAAAAAAAACCCCTATGTTTAGATGTTCTGTGAAATTTAAAGCATTTTAATCTGAAAAAGCTCTTTTTAAGCTATGTTTTAATGATAAACAACGGTGAATAACATTTCCTCATATTATAGTCTTTGCTTGATAACATTTCTTTTTGCAGAAGGAAGGGTTGCTATTCGCTAGGCGTTTGACGTCACAAATAAGAAAGGGTACGTAGCATTGACTTCATATCCGCGCCAGTCGTTATGCTGGCGATAAGGTGCTCAAAACGTGATTCTTTCTGAAAATGCACGCGGGAGGCTGTAGGTTTGAAAAGCAGGTTTTTAGATTATAGGGCTAGATTTGTGACAGATGGTAACAAGTGAGAACTGTCGTTTTCACTAGGGATTATAGTAGTGTAGTCACATTTCATCCACTGTGTCAAATGTAGCCTTATTATCTCCAAACCAGCATTGAAATAAAAAAAATATAATTTGAGAAGCTTTTCTAAGAACGTAGACACGGTATTTCAAGCAAAATTCAGTCTTTTATTTCGTCGTAGTCGTTAAATTGAATATCAATCTTACTTGAAACTAAGCACTGTTTATTCTGCGTTGTGTTTATCCCAAATAACACGGGTCAGAATGCAGAATAATATCTCACGGCCTATGATATAGTAAGAAAAGTTGTACTCTGTAGGCAAAATACTGACTTATTGTAAAATTGCAGTGTTTATTTTTAGTTTACTTTACTAAAAATTTGCTGCATTACAATTCCATAATGTAGGTCATTTCCACTGAACTAACGAAACAAAATTTATAATATTTGTTACATTTTGAAAATGTACTTTCAAAGTGGTGTTATGTGGTAAGCAATTTCAAAATACGATTTAAAACGGCGGCACATAGCAGAAGTCATCGATCCGCGTGAACAAAAAGGATAATAAAATTGTATATATACAGTTAAATAAGTCCTATTCATGGGAAGGATTTTTAAGAAAATGAAATTCCGAAATAATAATTCTGAGAATTATTATTTTGTTAGTTGTGACTAACTGCTAATAGTTGCTAACTGGAACACTTATTTATAAAAAATCAAAAAGGGGAAGATATTTAATAACAACGCTGCTCTTACGACAGTGTAACGTGGTTAATTGCCCTTGAAGTAACTCAAGAATATGCTATATGATTTTTGATGTTTTGGAATATATTTTTCTTTGACAACACAACAAACAAAAACACTATTCCGAGATTTCACTTCGATGCATATACTTTCCAAACATATCAATGAACGCAAAATCTTTCGTGTAAGAAATTTTTCCGTTGTTCTGAAGTTTAAACTTTCATTTTCTTTAAATTAATGTATAGTTTCTATAATAAAATTCGAAATGCGATTCAAAGCTAAACAAGCACAAAAATAAAAAAAGCGTGAGGTAAAGAAAAATAAGATTACATACTAAAACGTTATCACACGGAAAATAATTTTTAAGCAAAAGAATTTTTAAAAATATATTGTAATTGTCAGTTTTTTAAAATATAAATCAAACTTAGAGAAACTGTATTAAAACAGTTCTCGTGTTAGGATTCCATACTATCGCTAATTCCCTTTGAACTAACAAAATATTTTAATAAAATTGAACTTAGTTTTTTTTTTCTGTTCTCGTTCATCTTGCATTCTTTCAAAAGAAATTTTCCATTCAACTACGAATTCCAATCAATTATTCATATAAAAAGTTTAATTGGAAGAGATTGTTTTTTTAAACTACTTTATTAAATTAAAAAAAAAACATACTTAAAATATTTAATTTTCAGTTTTCCATTTCGAAAAAAATGTTTAATTTTTCTGATAAGTTTAAAATTGTATTTTTAAATTAATTTAAATTTAAATATGTAATATAAAAAATAACTTTGTAGCATAATGTAATTAAAACTTTCCTATGAAACCAGATAAATAAATAGAAGAAAGAAACTGTTAATTATAAATTCCGTGTGAAAACACTAATTATATAAGTTGTTTAAGAAACACAGATTGAAATTACGCGACTACTAGTAATAATCAGGGAGCACATAAACTATCGAATAACAGGTATTCATTCATTGTGCATACTACTGCATCGAAGATAACGATAAAGAGAAGGTGCCGCACTACCATTCAAATTCAGCTACCGAAGGGTAGAGTCACCTTATGTTCTACTTTATGCTCCTATATTCGTGCTTTTCAAGAGAAGTGGATCAGGGTAGTAATGATTACACACACTGCACTTGCCGTTGGAGGACGAAAACCTTACCAGTTTTCAATGTCTTGAAAGCTGTGATAGGTAAGATTAATTAAAATTCCGTTTTAGCTGCTTCAGAAGGAGTGCTTTATAGCGTAGTCTTATGTTATTGCGCTTTTAAACTCAAGGTCTTCAGTTCGATCGCAGAAGAGGGAAATCTGAATGGGTGGAAGTTCTTTTTATCTTTTAATATCTATATAAATTATATAAAAAATTGAATTAAACAACTACTGACAAATTTAAAACCAGAGTTACTGGCAAATTTAAAATTGGAGTTATTGACAAATTTAAAATCAGAGCTATTGATGAATTTGTGCATGTCAGTTGTTGTAGAGATTTTAATGTAACGTTATATTCAAATGCGTTTATGGTTTGCAAAGAATTTGATTTATTTGTAGAAATTGAATGTAACATTAAACAGATATATATAAATTATTTATGTATGTATTTAAAGTTAATCATAATCTTCCTTAAATTGTGTTATAATCAATTTGTGTACATCGAAAATACAGGTTAAGTGATGCTTTGATCATTGCTACATAGATATTAAAAACACTGTGGGCAAAGTTGGACCAATCAGAACGGCGTTAAATGTAAACCGAGTACTGACACCATCCGACATATGGGCAGTTTGTAGCATCATATTTCCCTGATCACCACATTTTTTCAGGAACCTGCGTCACGAAAAGAGTATCATGTGACTCAGGTGTTCTGAAAAATACATGAAACTGTAACGCAGTGTGCCAGACTGTATTTTCTTTTAATCTCGTACTATATTTATTTGCGTATTTTGCATATTTTCTGTTATGAAAGCAGGATTTTCAAAAGATACGCAAGAAAATTATTTATTATTTTTATTTTTTTATTATTCAAAGAACAGTTAATTGAAAAGATAATTGGTTATCTATAACATGAAGATAACATTTTAGACTTTTAATAAGCACGATTAAAGGAATTATGACATTTTAAATAGTTTTTCAATAGTTTCAGAACTCATATAACATAATTCTAACTAAGACAAAATATTTTTTTTAATCTTTTTTTGACCGTTTACTGTTTTGTTCAGAAGAAATTATCAAAATTATAAAATTATTCAGTTTAAATGAAGCAGGATTTAAATATAACAGTATTCATGATATTGCTTTGTTAGTTATAAATCCTTTTACATATGTTCATGCTTAGAGAAAAGAAAAAGTCAGATCACCGATAAACTAAAAAAAAATTAATGCATAAATAATTTTAATCTAAATAACCAAACTCAAATATTGAAAAATGAAAACCATGATGTCACTTTATTATTATTTATAATGAATCGTGTTTTTTAAATACAATCTTTTTCATTAAAAATAAAGAATCCCATTTTTAAACAAATTTATTTTATCATTAAAAGCTAGAGTTTAATTTGTTTTCAACGCAATTTCCAAATATGTTAAATAGCTTATCGTATGGTGTGACGAGCTTATGTATCCCATACAAAAAAAAATTGCCACCTGTTGTGTCGTTTAACCACAATTTTGACTATGGTATCGTTGTTGTAGTGCTAACCACAAGGGTGCTTCTTTAAATGCAAGAAAGCACACTTTTATTTCTAAATGCAGACTGCGTTTAGAAATACAAAAGTGTCCCTTCTCATTTTAAACAAATGAAAAATGGTAAAGTTAAAATTATTTACAATGTTAGAACACCAGAATATTCGAATTCCAAGCATACCGGTTTCGGTAGCATATAGCATACCTTCCTCAGTGCTAAAGATAGTGGAGATTTGCTCATATATATATAGGGAGGATGGGGATTCAAGTGATAAGTTTCTTGACCAATAGGAAAACAGAGGATCCTAGGCAACAGCCAATAGGAAAACAGAGGATCCTAGGCAACAGCCAATAGGAAAACAGGGAACAGTTAATAGGAAAATTGGGTGGAAAATGGAAAAGATATTGCGAGAATTGCATTAAAAGATTAAGAAAAATTAGTTTTAATGTAATATTTCCAACAGTCTGATAATGGTGGAATAGCAAAATCACAATTAACAAGATTAGGAAGATTTTTATGGATATGGAAAGCTTCAAGGAAGTTGAGTTCTTGTATAGAAGTAGGTTTAGTTAGTATCTTAACCGAATTGAAGTCAAAAGCATGACTCGTCTCCCAGCAATGTTTTGCGATTGAGGATTTCTTGATTTCTTGTTTTTCAATATATTGCTTATGTTCTTTAATACGAAATTTTAGACTGCGTTTGGTTTGACCATTATCAGACTGTTGGAAATATTACATTAAAACTAATTTTTCTTAATCTTTTAATGCAATTCTCGCAATATCTTTTCCATTTTCCACCCAATTTTCCTATTAACTGTTCCCTGTTTTCCTATTGGCTGTTGCCTAGGATCCTCTGTTTTCCTATTGGCTGTTGCCTAGGATCCTCTGTTTTCCTATTGGTCAAGAAACTTATCACTTGAATCCCCATCCTCCCTATATATATATGAGCAAATCTCCACTATCTTTAGCACTGAGGAAGGTATGCTATATGCTACCGAAACCGGTATGCTTGGAATTCGAATATTCTGGTGTTCTAACGTTGTAAATAATTTTAACTTTACCATATTACACCAGGCAACAACCTATTATTATTATTAAATGAAAAATGGTTTTCAACAAATCGGCAGGAGGTTTGACAATAGATTTACCAATGAATTTGAGATAAGAAGGTTAAATCGAACTTGCAGGAAACTTCTCGTTTCTTTATGGTGCAATGCAGTTTCTTTGTAAAGTTATTTAAGATGAAAACCGCCGCCATGAACACAAGGAAAGACAACAACGCAGAAAGTAATTCCATGAATGCGTCTACTTCTAACAAGCGATATTTTTTCCGAGCACCTTCGTCGTTCCAAGCCCAAGCTCGCACTCTGATTGGTTGTTGCTCTCGGCACTGTTTTCATGTAACTTGGCGATAATCATACTTGGCGTAGTGATAGATGCTTCCGTCGAGAGTTTAATTTCCTTCCGGACCGAGTACAAAGTAACTTTTCTCTTGCAGCATTGTATTGGATGGAACGTGTCTTACTGAAAGCAGTACTCTTTAAAAGTTTTTATACACAAGAGCACAAGACCACGAGGATAAGAATGAAGGAAGAATAAAAATGAGTAGGTTAGGTTTTAGGTTTACTCGTTCACTTACGAGCGAAGTATTTTTCGTCAAGTATGGTTATCGCCAAGTTACGTGAAAACAGTGCCGAGAGCAACAACCAATCAGAGTGCGAGCTTGGGCTTGGAACGACAAAGGTACTCGGAAAAAAAAAATTACGCTTCTAACAAGATGTAATCACGTGACGCTAGATCGGGACTTTAGTAATAGGGATCGATGTTGCATCCAATCGTTTCAGGCAAAGGGTTTAATAATAACTAAGATCCAAGTGACTTTATCTTCTTCTTGAGCTTAAAACGCACGTTGACAGTCACTACCACAGTTGACAGTTGACTACCACAGCTGTAAGGGAGAATACCACAAAAAACGAAAATTGCAGTTCGCACAGTATAATTCCTATTAAATGTTACATAATGAATTTATTTTTTACATTTTGATAAAAAATATCCTTAGAAGTATTTTCAAGAGACATCACATTTTTAATAATATAAATAAAGCAATTAAAAGACTTAGAATTTCCAATTATCATTTTGTTGGCATGTCACACTGTCACTTGTAAGAAAAGTAAAGGGCTTATTGCCATGCTGTACAAATGTATTTTTTTAGATTTATTTATTTCTAATTAATATCACACCTTATAAGATACATATATGATGAAGGTAGAAAATTCTGTATTTTACAAATAATTTTCCATGATTAAAATATATTTTTACTGAAAATTAATGTCATTTTCCTGTCCTGCTCATTTTAGTTATTTATAAATAAGGTATTGAAGAGAAATTCTTCTCATTTTCTATATTGTTCAAGTCAGAAGTAGTAAAATCATAGCTATCAACAAGATCTTTTAGATACTTCTTTAAAGTTAATGAGTTTAAATTCTTTGTAAAAATTCAGTAGACTTTTATATAGTCATTTTCCTGTCTTTCATAAATTAACACGTAAAAGTAATCATTATATTTAACTTGAGCTTCCATATAGAAAACATGTTCTTTTACACGAAAGAAAGAATGTACTAAATGTTTCAAAATGAAATTGTCAATATCCTGGCATGCATATGCCAAAAAAGGACACACAATTACATACAAATTAACTTATTATTTATTTTTTTTCAAAAATTAACGATTTTACATGGTAAAACTTTATTCTCCAATAGAAAATAAATAAATTTATCTCTTGAAACTTTTAATTGTTTTCAATGGATAATTTCAACATCTCAAGATAATCAAAATCTCACATTTTCTGATATTCACCTATAAAGACGTCAAAACGACGGTAATACAGTGATAGACACAGTAGGTGTCAGATTTCTGAAAGGATTTGATACAAAAGTGGATGGTGCAATATATGGTATCTGACTTAATATTGGCCTTCATTATGTTTAAAAATAGATTGAGATCCATATTTTCATGTACAAATAAGACTAGGTCTTGCTTGTTTTAATATTAAAACAATACTCAATTGAAATATGTGATCGTATCTGAAATCATTTCATAATCTTGATGCAAATTTTTGTTATTTGCTTGATGACAATTCATATAATCAGTCATAAAAACACCTTAAAGCAATTAGAAAAGATTTTGAAGTTATCGAACCACATGCTGTTTCTATCACATACTTTTATCACAGTCTTTAGCATTACATCGCCATTTTTTGCCTACTGCAGTCTCATATAATCATTACTGATGTGAACTCTTCTTAATGACAACATCTGACAATATTAAAAATAGTTTATCGCATCAAGTGCTGTAGATTTGATACCAGATCTTTATATTGTTATGCCAAAAAAAATAGAGAAATTTCACAGATTAAATAAAAACTAAATACACATATCGCGAGTTATACCCCAACTTAATCATCTGCAGTTTATATCGAAGTCTAACTAAATAAGAAATTCATGAAATTCCATAAATCAGATTTTGAGTTATATTTCCTAGGCAATTTTCGAAACATAAAAATAGATAACTATTCTTGCACAAATAGTTATATCACGTCCAATTCTTCAAACTACCAAAATTTATCAAAATCTATAAATAAAGTAATTTCAAGAACTTATTACTTTTCTTTTGTGCAATATATAAATATATGTAAGTGCAATAATATCTCTTGTGCAATATATTTTTAAAAAATACAAACATAATATATTCTTTATTCAAAACTAGTTTTTGTTTTCAGCTCATATACAAAATATTAATTAGCTATATGTGAAAGTAATTAGAAAATCGGTAATTTCACACTAATTGGCTTGTCTCGATTTTAATGGTTTCCATTATAATATTCAAAAATTTTCTTTAGTTGAAATTAGCTATTATCTTCTTTTACCACTACATATACAAACATAATTACTCTAGAATAAAAATCTTAAAGTAGCAGAATGCAGTTTTTCGTTCTCAGCGATGAAATTAAACGGGATTTCGAAACGAAATTTTTCGATTTTAACGCGTACAAGGGAAAAACTAAAAATGCATTTAGTTTTGTGAAATACCGAAACTAATTGGTGTTACTTCTAAGAGAACGGAACGATATTAGCAATTTTGTTAGAAAACATTTTTCTTCACAAATTAGATTCTTTAATGATATATGAATTTAAATAAATTATTCTCTATTTGAAAAACTCGCCAGTTAATACATGAAAGAGGTGCGTAGAAATTATGCAAATAAAAAAAAATATGAGTTTAATTTGAAGAATAAACTTCTTGCAAATTACATATATGCAATTATGCAGTTTGTTGAAGAAAGTAAATTAATAGATTTTAGTAAAAGTAACACTTTATATCAAATTATTTTAACTTATAAAATGATTTAATCTCAAATTTTTCAAAAACAATATTTTCTATATAAGTATTAGAGTCATGACTGTAAAACTCGTATTTATAGGTCTTTTGAAAGCAGCTCGTCATCGATGATATTCAATAATGTTGAGCTAATGCATGATCTTTACTCCTTCAGAATGTAAGAGTAAGAAAAGAAAAGAAAGAAATTTTTATTTTCTTTTGCCTGTTATTTTCCCTTCAATTGGTATGATGGAGAGGCGACTAGACACTGTGGGAAAAACAATGACATAAAATATGGATAAGAAAATTTCAAGCAAGTTATGATGTAGTACAAGTATTAATGGATAAAAAGATTCGAAGTACATATTTTGAAGGTTGTTTTAATATGCCATGAAACCGCAAAAGGTGGAGGTTAAGAAGGTTTCAATTCGAAAAGTCTGTGAGTTTCGGGGTAAGAATGATTCTGAGAGTATTTAACGGTGTGAATTTTGTTTTACAGGTAACAATCTAGGTCAAGACCTTAAAAATGCAGAATGATCACACTCACAATTGGCACAGTGCTTTTAATTTTCAAAATTGTTACTATCGTGATCAACTTCAACGCAGCATTCAAACTGAAATAATGGATCCACCACACAAAATTTTACTTTTACCATATTGATGTAATCACAATGCTATCCATTTAAAATAACGTAGAAGGCTAAATATATCATGTTGAAAATGTATGTGTAAAATATTATTATAATGTTGAAAATGTCAAAATTAAAAACTCAATATGTAGGAAAATTGATCCAAAAGAGCCGCATCAAATGTCTGGCGTATATGATATGCTTTTCACCAAACGAGATGAAACAAAGCAATATTACATAAGAAAGACAAATAAGAAACTAAAAACGAAGATAAAAGAATATATAGCGGACATCAAATACAATAGGAAAACTACAGATCTTTCAAGATTATATAGCAAAGAACCTTTACAAATAGATTTTAAAAATAACAAAATATTTTACCCATTCTGATCATATTTTCCTTCTATCATCAGAAAATCAATTGAAATCTTCATATGGAGAGATAATATTTGCAATGAATTTGTTTCCATGGAACTCCCTAAAATTTGAAAAGAAATGCTTCAAAGGATTTTAAAACAGTAATTTGTAATATTTAACGAGTTCATAAAACCTTTATTCATTTTTAATTTTCCAATTTATTTCACTATGCTTACGTTTGCGTGATTTTGTTTTTCTGTTTATTATTTTTTAATTTGAAGCTATTTTAGCAAAAATTCTCTTTTATCGTTTTTGTTTTTGAAAAAGTTGCCGTTAGAGCATACAAAACTTGTAAAATTAAAAGGTACTTTTGCAATTTTTATTTTATTGTATCACGTGTTGCATAATATATGTAATTTAACAAAAAGGTGTTATAGAATAATTTGAAAAAATATTTGTTTAAAGTGTTATTTGATATAGAGTTGCTTCGTATATAATAATGAAACTTTGCTAACTTCTTTTGATCATTTAAATCAATAAAGTATGCAAATAATTCATGTATAACCATATCTATATTTCAATTCAACGTAAGAAAAGAAAACAAAAGAAAAAACTTGTAAAAAAAATATATAGACACTTACAACGGTATCATCAGGAGGAGGGATAGGGGATCGAGGAGTGATAAAGTAAGATATCGAAGAGGAATGATGTTTCAAAATTGCTAAAACGTTCATAACGTTATACATACCGGGTGTTCCAAAAATGACTGATGGATTTTAAAATTCGTGATCAGTTCTGAGTGAAGCGTCGACCTGGCCTTCGATCGCCGTCAGCGCCATCTATTGTTTGAGATGCGAACTAAAATAAAAAATTACGGTAAAAAAACTCCTGACATTATACATAACCCTCCTGCAATTTTTTTTTTAAATAGCTGTCACCGTTTGCAAGTTATTGAATTTTAAAATCCATCAGTTATTTTTGGGACACCCGGTATGTAACCCTAATGTGCCCAGAATACTTAATTATTGCCACCTGTGAATTTTAATTTTGCACTTTGTTTCATTTAATCAGAGCATTTCCATAATTCAATAAAACAAATTGTTTTGAATATTAAAAAAATATTATTTTCTAAAAATATTTTTTAAATCATAAAAAAAATCAAATTGCATTCAAGAACATTTTTTCACACTGTTTAGAAAAAATGGTTATAAAATATAAATTATTCTGCTAAGAACGTTAGTCGCGAAAGAATTAATAAACATGTCATTTCCTTCATCTTTATATTTCTTATGGTTGATGACCTATTGAATTTAAAGTTTATTTATCCTTTTATAAAACATACTCTATGTGCACTAACAATTCTATCACAATTGATATTTTTAATATTATAAAATAATTCTAATTTTACTTCTTACCACCTTCGCTTTCAAACTGAACGCTGAAAATATCAATATTGCAAATAGAAGTAGTTGATGCTCCAGATTAATTTGCTTACATTTGCTTATTAGTTTTCATTACAATGATTAAATATTTCCTTTCGGTAAAATTAGTTATTACGGTAATTTACGGCCCACTTATACAATCATAATTACGCTTAACTGAAACTCCTGAGTTAGCAAAAAGTATTTTTTTAATTTCCAGCCATGAAAAGGATATGGTGTTTTGAAATGAGATTTTACTATTCTAATGTGTCTAAAAGAAAAATTATAAATGCAATTACACCTGTGAAATAACTAAACTAATTGGTGTTATAACAAAGAGAAAAGGTTTAGGTTAGTAATTAATTGTGGAATACTTTTACCATACAAATTGTATCCTTTAGAGAAAAATATGAAACAGAAAAATCTCTTTTCAATAAGAAGTTTATGAGAAATAAAAAGATATCTTTGCAAAAATCAGATTCTGAAGAAAAGATGTAAATATATGACATCCTTTGAAATGTTGGTTAATTTTAGCAACATTTAAGATATTCAATTAGCTTTTTCATACGCACTACACGTATTTATTGCACACAATACAAATATACTTAGTACATTTAATTAAATAGAAAAGTACGTATTGACTAGTACTAACAAAGTTTTTTTTTATCTTCTTTACTTTTTAAGTAATTATGTTTCAAAGTAAAAACAGACATATAACACTGGCGTCATATTTACGTTGGAGCATCTAAACAATAATTTCGCTTTCATTGCAATTTATTATTTCCTAAAGATTGCAAAATTTTAATCTTTACACTGAAAAACGAATAAGAAAGTCTGACCTGCCTAGTACATTTTAAGGTCAAGTGTGGGAAAGGGTCTGTAAAGGAATGTCGTTCGTTTGTCTGTTAGGTCTGGGGAAAGTTACCTCTTAGTACTGTAATCTCGATTTCGAAAACACTTTACCAGACCTGAAATCATGTAAATATAGATGACATGTAGGAACCCAGAATAATTTAGTATAGATATACTAGATTTATTACAATATTCCTAAAATCAGTACTTCATATGTATCTGAAAAAGTGGGTATAGAGTGTATGGTTTCAACACAAGTGGTGAGAATATATAAGGTAATTTTTCACTATCTCAGAGTGATGGATTGGTCAAAATAGTCAAATAGCTTGGCCACCATGGTTTCCACGTTTCTCGTGTTTAGACTTCTTCCTGAGGACCATATGAAAATCATAATCTACTAGTGCCCCATTGAAATCGATTTGGATCTCGTCTCCAGGATTGCCGTTGCTATCGGCGGCATTGGCAAAACTTCTGATGTCATAGCAATTGTGAGTCAGTCTTTATCCTGCATGATGAAGCATGCATTACAGTTGAAGGGAGATCTTTTGAGCAGTTTTTTTGGCATGTACATTAATTACATTCCTTTTAATAAAATGTCTTCTGAAGTATCTCCTATCATTCTTGTGTTTAATTCTTTAACTGCGACAGTGGAAAACTACCTTTTAACTTCTCACAGCTTTCGATCGGACCACACATTATGGTATTATGATAAACTTTATTCGTATAACTGCGTTCTATCACCATGTAAAGTTTGCCCCCCTTTTTCAGATGCACCCCGTGTAATATAAGACGATTTTCAACCTCGCCGGAAATAAAAATGCCATTATAAATATTTTTATTGTTAAATTAATTTGTATTTAATTTATCAATAATTAATTATCTTGATTTATTTTCATGTTACATAACATTTTTAATAATGTTAGTTATTTAAAAAATGTGCATTAAATTACAGTTTTGAATACGAATACAGACTGATAACAACTATTTTCCTTCCATGGCTAAGTAAATTGCATTTATCCTTAAATATGTAATTTTAAAATAAAAATCAACTTTTAAGAAGAAAGGAAAATTATTCTAATTCTAAACTTATAATCACTATTTTATACTTTTGAAAAAATAATAAAATGAATTGCTTTATCGAAAAATAGAGCTCTGAAATTGAAAAGTAAAATAATCTTTGAAAAAACTGAAATTTGCTTTTGTAGATAAACATAAAATATTAATAAACGAAGTTGAATTTATTTTTCAAACTTTACGTACTGTTTATTTTAAAGATACTGTCTTGTTTTATTATTTCATACAAAGACGAAAATTTCGCTCACGAAGTAAATCGAAATAAACTATTTACAGTGACAAAGTAATTTAATTCAAATGAATTCCCCCAGAGCATTTTGTTGCATAAAAGTAAAATTTTTATCAGAAAAATAGCTCTAAAAAATCTTTGAGAAAAGTTTATGAAATTAAATTTTATTCGTAAATTTTAATAACATAAATATTTAAAGTGAGATATTATATTTTATCTCATGAGATTTAAACCAACTCGAAAGTTTGACGAAATGTTTGACAGATGGAAATAAATTAGCCGTTATTATTTTTTACCGAGTAAAATACTTGAAAATATTCGTATTTTATTTGCTTATTCTATTAAAAAAATTAATATTCAAAATATATTTATAAGTAATATTTTTTTATCTGTTTTGTGTGTGTGTGTGTGTATTTAAAAATTATCTTTTTATTAACACTTTCCAACAATGTTGAAAAGTGTCTATGCATTCGGTTTGTCTGTCCGTCTGGCCCTATGGCCGGATGGCCGTCTATCCGCGCTCTAACTCCCGTAAATATGCTCGGATTGCTCTGAAATTTTTATATGTTATTGATGTTTACCCTAGCACAAACCTTATTGAAAATGAAGTTTATACTAATATTAGTTTATTTACAGGGCTAGTCAAAAGTTTTCCAATATATAACGGTCAATGGGAAAATATCGTTTTAAAGTAATTTTAAAGGTTTTACACCCTGTTAAACTTATTCAAATTTACATGGATTCGCAAAGTGTACTAAAATAAGCATTCTGTAAACTATGCTGTCAAAATAATAGTTATTATTCATTTACAGGGCCACTCAAAAGAATTCCATTACACAATAATAAAGGAGGGAATTGTTTTCGACATATTTTAATAATGTTAAACGGTTTCAAGTATCATAAAATTGATATACGTCTGTGAGACTTAATATTTAACTCATAATGTGAAGTACATAGCTTTTACAGGGACACACAAAATATTTCAAACCTTATATTTTTATCCGAAATACTGTATATTAACGATGATAGCTGATGGATGGTTGAAATGCATTTTCAATTATGATATCGCTTTTAAGTTTTACAAAATGTCTGCTAATTATATGGTGTATATAAATGTTATAATTAATATACAAGGTTACACAAAAGAGCTTATAAAGGTTACTGAATATGAGAGCAATTAACTTAAAGGTGGTTTTAAGTAAGTTATGCATTTTTATGTTGAACTGCTTTCAGTTTACTAAGAAATACTTGTAGAATATAGATAAAATGATATACAGGGTCACGCAAAGAATTAGCTACATGATCATCCATATGTGATAATTTCTGGAAATGTGATTTAAATAGCTTTAAGAATGTGTTTGTTTGAACTAAATTTTAACAAAATACTGGCGTGTAGTAAAGATACTGGATAAATTACAGGGCTGAACAAAAGTATTGAAGTATTTTCCATCTATTAGAATAAATTGTTTCAAGAGAAATTTCAGCCAGTTAGGCATTTTCTTGCTAAACTAAATTTTCCTTTATATTGTATATATATATATCAACCGACGGATCAAATACAGAGCTGTTCAAAAGTATTTCAATACATATTTGGCTATGGACAGTAGCATCTTATTTCCCTAAATAACAAAGTTTTGTTAAAGATTTCTGGAAGCATTGGAAAGTGTTTCATAATCTATGCTTAACGCATGATTTTTCTTACTTGTTTATATTAATATTAAAAATTATTTTATAAATTAAAATACTTCTCTTTAATTTATTTATTTATTTTAGTTTAATATAGTTTTAATCTTTTCACAAGAATGTAATCAAAAATGAATAAATAAAGATTATGTTAGTGTTGAATTTCGAATTTTTCTACAAAAGGGGATTTTGATATTCCGGGAGTGGCAGTAAGGCTTTCTGCAGAGATTATCAGATAAAAGAGCAATATCAAATAAAAAATTATCACATGACTTCCCCAGCCTCCGTTTAAATTCATCATTGGGCATAAATATTATAAAACAATATAGGGTGTTAATCAACTATTCAAGTTTTTCCCCGAAGGTGGTATCTGCTCTGTATTATGGTGGTTCATGATTACATCTGTTTGTCTAAGATTCCATACTGTGGATGTGTGCAATTCGTATACTATATTTCCTATAAGCATTATTAGGGTAGGGGGCAACTGTTTCATCCGTTATTCCGATGGTTTGTGACGTAGTAGTGACAATCGATACTTATTGCTATTGTCGTCGGAAATTGGATGTTAATCTGCATCGTTTTCATCAAATATGTGTTTTAATAGAAATGTACGAAATTGTCATAAACTGTATTTTTTTTCACAAATTTCCCCATGTTACGGTTAATCACGAAAAGTATCCACCATATGTTCATCAAGATGTTAACTAACTTTTGAATGGCGCTTTTTTAGATTATCGTTGAAGTCAACTTGTCTTGTCCTTCAATTTCCACAATGCTAAGCCAATAAAACCTACTAATTATATTTTTAAAAAATCCTTACTGTTCGAGTTATTGTTTGGAAGTTACTTTTTTCTAACTGTCAGTCTATAAAGCAATCTCACATTCAAATGCACTGCAAGAGTTTATTGAAAAAAATTTTTTGTTAATTTTGTGATTAGACATATACAACCATACTTTATTTCCATTCCTATTTATACTATAATCCTTCAGTGAAAAATTATTTACACACATATTTAAGATGCAGTTAGATTTTTTTTTTTTTTTTTTTTTTTTTTTATGGTGTCATATACCTCACAAGTGAATAAACTAAAAAATCTCATTTCACAATATTCAAGCAGAAATGTATTGTAGGGTATACGGAACTATATGCCGTACATCTTCCTGATTTTTTAAAGGATGACCGTATATCCTCTGTTTTTCTAGAAAGCATAGTAGATATACGATCTAGGGTATACTCTTTGCTTTGAGCGTATGCATAGAGAATACACCCTCTGATTTTTTTGCGACTACATCACTGAATCCAAGTAAATCAAAAATTTATGGTGCACATATAAGAGAATAGTTACAAATAAATATGTTTCATTTTGTACATAAATTCATTCTTCAATGTTTGCGAAGTAATTCCTAAAATTTTACAATATCAAGTAAAATATAAAATATTTTCTTTTGTGTTCCACGCATAAATTAGTTTTTATATGCAATGCAAAAAACTGTTTTTTTTTTTTTTTTTTTTTTTTTTTTTTTTTTTTTTTTTTGCTTTATACTTTTTTTAAGTGAATCCGTAAAAACATTATACTGTGTCACAAATATCTCCTCCTTTATTTCTTTCATTTTTTTCTTTTTTTACCTTTTGTTTTTTACTTTTAAATTATTAAAAAGCTTTTTTTTATAAATTACAAATTTATAAATCTTTAAGCATAAACTAAAAGGAAACGAAAAAACAAACATAACAAAAGCTACCTACGTAAAAAATAAATAGTAACCAAATAAATTTCCAAGCATTTTTAACAAAATTTAAGTTATAAAAAGTAAAATCAGAAAAAGACAATCTGCTGTATTTTTTTTTTTCGTTACAACGTAATTCTCTTTAAACAGACGCAGCAGAATTTCTTAACGTTTGTTATTTTCAAATAAATTAATATTCAGCAGCTCAAACGATACTATCCGATCTATTACATAGGTGCATATATATTCAAAAATATGTGTTGTGTTACAAGGAAGTTTTTTAACTATTTGGAAAAAAATAGTTGTTGTTCTGGTAGAGAATTGGGAAATCTAAAATATATCTGAATCTTTTAATTGGTTGAATTCCGCAACTTATTTAATTTTATTCGTTTCCTGATTGATTTAAGTTTAATGTCCAAAAATGGAATACTTCTGTTTTTTATTTTATTCGTTTTCTGATTGGTCCAAGTTTAATGTCAAAAAATTGAATACTTCTCTTGTCACAATGACAAAAAAGTAATAAAAACTTAAAAAAATAATAATTAAAAAATTGTGATAGATATTTCAAACAAATTTCATCAAAAAGTGCCTTTTTTTCACTACGCAACAGTGTAAAAAATTTTAAATGTGCAATGTTAAGAAACTGAAAAATTTGCAGTTTCAAAAATTGTAAAGCTGAAATTTTTGGAAATGCAAAAAAAACTAATACCAACCAAGATATTAGTTTGGGATATACATTTACAAAGCAAAATGTTTCACGTTAAAAAAAAAAAAACACTTTTTTATGGTTTTTAAAAGGATTAAATTGTTATTTTCTTTAATATAAAGGTATAACCTCTTTAAGTGTATTGCAAAATACAATTATAACGAGGCAAGATCAGTTACAAAATTGATAAATGCGAACTGAAGGAGAAAGGAAGTAAAAACCTATACAAATGAAAATTACTTCAAAGAAAATATTTTTAGAACACAAGTTCCGAATATTTATATTATTTTAAATTTTATTAAAATAAAAATGGAACTCTTTGAAGAATGCTATGCTGTATTATAATTCCGTTACGTATCGCTAAATCTTTATGAGCAAATCGAAAAGAATTCCAAAACATTTGTTAAGTTTTCAAAGAAATTTATCTTCAGTAAAGCATGAAACGCCATCAAAGATATTGCTCCGGCGCATACATTTTCGAAATGAATTAATCAATGGGAACTGAATAAGTAGCGAAGAAAAAAGTTATATACATAAAAGTTCCCCCAGAGAAAATAATTTTTAATACCATAAATTCAAAGTTATCACAAAAAAAAAAAAAAAAAAAAAAAAAAAAAAAAAAAAAAATTAATAAACCGGGTGATCCAAAAGTCAGGATGAATTTTAAAAATGAATAATTCGAAAACGAATCAAGATAAAAAGATATGGTTTGCACCAAACGGATGTAAAAGAAACCGGGTTTTGTGTGGCAACGAAAAAATATAGTTCTGTCGGCGACCAACAGATGGCGCTATAGTGATTTAATGCACCAAAAGATGATTTACAAATGAAAAAAAAATTGACAACTTACAATTCAGCTTAATTACAATTAATTCATACTACAGTAAATGTTCAATGTGCTAGCCATGATTCAGAAGTACAACTGTAAGAGAGGCACCGCACTGTTAGCAGCATAGAGTACCATTTTTGCGTTATGGCAGACACCTTTTAGCAGATGGCATCTTTCTGTGCTGCTAGTGATGCCGGTTGGTCGCGGTACACTTTTGACTTCAATAATCCCCACAGTCAAAAGTCTTAGGGTGTCGGATCGGAAGATCCTGGAGGCTATGGGTGATTAAAGTAGCGACTGATAATGCTATTTTCCTCTATAATATTGAGCGTAGTATGCGTTACACAGGCACATCAATATGAGGTGATGCTCCATCTTGCATAAAGGTGACTGTTTGGAGTGCCTGTAGCGCTTGCAATTCAGAAATCCGACAGCGCCATCTGTTGTTTGCCAATATAATTATTTTTTTCGTAGCCATACAAAACCCGGTTTCTTTTCCATCCGTTTTGCGCAAACCGTATTTTTGTATCATGATTCGTTTTCGAAATTTACGTTTTTAAAGTTCTGACTTTTGGGTCACCTAAATATTAATAATTAATAAAATTAATTAAAAAATAAGTAAGAAAAAAAAGTTAAAATAATAAATAAAAGAAATAACCATTTTATGAAATGCTCTTATATACACGATTTTGTTATAAGTACATCAGTAAATCGCATGGAACGAAGCATAAAGTACACAGTGCATTCAAAAAGTTCCATACTTTTTGCTCGTTCAAAAACAAGGATTGCGCTATCACTGGAAAATCATATAACGATGTATCAACAACTTTCATCCATGAGTATCAAGTGATAAAATTCCCTTCCATAAAATTCTGGCTTTTCAGTGTTCAGTTCCATAAAAAAATGAAACAACAATTTGTTTTAAATTGGCCACACAAACATTCGATAGATTGAAACTGCGCATGATGACGATGCTCTTATAAGTAGTTCGTGAGTACTTGAATGATTTTCCATGTTTTAAGTTGGAAAATAGTCGACCGAAGATGACCAGACGATGAAAGATCATATCATCCATGTTCGAGTTGAAATATAGAAAAATTTCAGCATGTACAAATGTTGTTGACACCAGATCGCCGACTTAGACACAAAGTACATTACACAAAGATGTGTTGCGTCGGTTTTTGAAACGAATGCAGCGTATGACGCTCGGTTTCCTGGCAGTAAAAATTTATACTCCTTGGACAACAACTTACCGCTTTACAAAGTTTATCATTGTGCAACAGTTTTTTGGTGAGAAGGCAGGTTATGTGATTCAAACACTTATCGTACTCATCAGATCCATTCGCCCCGGCGGACTACTTTTAGGTAGATTTCGTATGAAATACTACCTATTGCATTGTCTCCCATGTTGGAATTTCTGAAAAATTTTTGCGGATTTACACGAATCATGACTCCTAGACCCCAAAACTACCATCAGTAAAAAAGTTTATATATATATATATCTATCTATCTATCTATCTATCTATCTATCTATCGGTGTATATCACTTTCTTCTAGACACGATAACTTCCATAATTATGCTCAGATCTTCATCAAACTTTTACATAAAATAAAGGGGCATAAAATCTCGGTTAAGTTCGTTAATGGGCAAAATCGGACCAAGGGGGTGGAAGTTAGGAGGGTTTTTGTGAAAACAGAAAAAACGCGATAACTTTTTAATTAAAATAGATATCGAATCGGTTTAAAGTTTATATTACTTCTGAAAAATGAGGAAAAAGTTTATGCGTGACAGATTTTTGATAAAGTTAAAAATGGGCTCAAGGGGCGAAAAAAACATGGTTTTTGGGAGAAAAAAATTCATAACTTCGTCAATTCTCAAGATATCAAATCCAACTAAATTTTATATAAATGTACTCAATATTATCTAAAACTTTTGCATTTACAAGTTTTTGATAGAATCAATTTTTACCGATGAAAAAAATTAAAAACGAAAAGAAAAAGGGGGGAGGAAAAAGAAAAAAACCCATAACTTACTCAATTCTTAAGCAATTAAATCTAATTAAATTTATTTTACATCTTCACAATAATATCTACAACTTTTATATTGACAAGTTTTTCATAGAACCAATTCTTATAGCAAAAATAAATTAAACAAAAATAGGAGTTGGAGAAAAAACCTCAAATCCAAACTGCTTATATTCTGACTCATTTTAAAATTCATTTTTGATTTTAAACGCATCCAAATGACAGATCCTATTATTTAGCAACTATATAATGCGACTTATTGGCCAATTTTTTGCTAAAGGCAGAATATATTTTTAAAAAGGCTGCCAAAAAAGGTATTTTGAACAGATTTCCCGAAGTTTTCACCATTAAAAAATTCATTAAGTATAACAAATTGCGTTTTTCATGAGTCATTTTTAAATTCATTTTTGTCCTCAAACCCATGCAATTTACAGGTCCTATTATTTAGGAACTATATAACTTGACGTATTGGCCAGTTTTTTGATAAAGGCAGAATATATATTTTAAAAGGCTGCCAAAAAGGGTATTTTGAACAGAATTTCACGAAGTTATCGTGATTAAAATTTGAGGAAATTTAAGAAATTGCGTTTTTACCGAGTCATTTTTAAATCTTTTTTTTGTTCTCAAACGCATCCAATTTACAGGTTCGCTTATTTAGGAACTATATAATGTGACGGAGTGGCCAGTTTTTTGATAAAGGCAGAATATATTTCAAAAAAGGCTGCCAAAATGGGCACTTCGCACAAAATTTCCCAAACCGAGATGATTAATGAACTGTGGGTATTCAAATAACAAATTGGTTATTTTATGACTCATTTTTAAATCCAATTTTGCTCTGACACGCATTAAATTGACAGTTTTTTGTTACTTAGGAACTATATAATGTGCGTATTCGTCGATTTTTTGATAAAGGGTGAATATATATATTTTAAAAGCTGTCAAAGTAAGCACTTCGCAAAAAAATTTCCCAAAGCGATCATGATAAAAGAATTGAGGTTGTATTCAAATAACAAATTGTTTATTTTATGACTCATTTTTAAATTCAATTTTGCTCTCAAACGCATTCAATTGACAGTTATTTGTTATTTAGGAACTGTGTAATGTGCCGTATTGGTCAGATTTTTGATAAAGACTAAATATATATTTAAAAAAATCTGTCAAAGTGAGCACTTCGCACAAAATTTCTCAAAGCGATCTTGATTAAAGAATTGTGGATGTATTAAAATAATAAATTGGTTATTTTATGACTCATTTTTAAATTCAATTTTGCTGTCAAACGAATTTAATTAACAGTTTTTTGTTATTTAGGAACTATATAATGAGCATATTGGTCAATTTTTTAAATAAAGTAAGAATATAATTCAAAATATATTGCCAAAATGGGCATTTAAATAGAGATAGGCATTTTTTTTTTTTTTTTTTTTTTTTTTTTTTTTGAGATGAAAACTTTTCGAAATCTACCTCCGCCTATAGGCCATGCCGAAAGGGATTTTTTATTTTCCAAGTTGAAATTAAAGATGAAAGGGAAGCGATAAGTGTATAAAATGTGACATAAGAACGTAATGGTACTAGAGTACCATTAGGTGTTTATTGATCTGCACACTCGTACTGACCTGTATACTTGTGCAGGTCCAAAATTCGACTCCTAACACTAGTGTTGTTGTCTCAAGTTGCACTGAATTTTCCATATTACAATATATAAAATGAGTCTAACCTTTCTGAGAACTAAGAACTGTTAGTTTTAAGCTGGATTGACCACATAATGGAGACAAGTGTGGCTTAGCATCTCACGTACCTTGGTCTATATTACATATAATTTCAGCTGACTTCTTAATATCAGTTTTCTATGCTTTATCTTAGGAAAGTAACTATGAAACACCGCATTTAGATGACTGACCACCTTTTTTTTCCCCATGACAACGAACGAATGCAGTGGAGAGGACACGAGAACCCAATTAAAATTGCAGAGATTACAGTAAACAGAGTTGAGCACTGTATTTCAACATTCTTGGTGGTTAGAAAAACCACAGTGTTTAGTTTTCTTTATTTTACTAAAAACGCTGGTGTTTTGCATTCCATAGTATAATTACTTTCCTTAAACTAATCTAGCAAATTTTTATAATATTTGTTATGTTTTGAATTGTTATTTAAAAATTATGTTTTCTCTTAAGTAATCTTCAAATTACGACTTAAAACGTGACCAAATACAGATTAAAATCTATATACTTAAATTAAAAGAGAAACAAAGAAAATTAATATAATTAACTGTCTTCGTGAAGAACAGTTTTTAAGAAAATGAATTTTCAAATATCTGGGCTAATTGTCTTTTTATTAAAAAAAAACAAAAGAAAGAAAGAAAGATAGAGGGAAATTTATCAAAAACGTAACAGTAGTCGATTCTGTAACATTGTTAATTCTCCTTGAAGTAACCAAAAAGTATTTCATATTATTTTTTTATGCTTTGAAAAAAATATTCTTCGGTAACATAACAAACATAAATACCATCCAGGATTAAACTTATAGATGCATTTACTTACCAAACAAATCAGTGAAATAAAATATCTCATGTTAAAAAAATTTCTTTTTTTATATTGTTCGATAAATTAAGCTTTAGTTTTCCTTTAAATTAATGCATAGTCTGTATAATAAATTGCAAAATACTTTTAAAAGCTAAACAATAATTAAAAACCAAATAATCTAAAGTGAAAGAGTACGATTGCTAAAAGCTATAGTACGGAAAAGACTTTTTGAAGAAAAGAATTTCTAAATATCTATGCAAACTGTCACTTTTGTTAAAAGAAAGATTAAAAAAAAGCAAAAGTTTGTTAAAAACTCGTCTGTGTTAGAATTCCATAATATCGCTATTTCACTTTGAATTAACCAAATATTTTAATACGTTTAGCTTCTATTTTAATTTTTCCTCCTCTATCTTGCATTCTTTCAAAGCAAATTTTCCAGTCAACTGGGAATTTTAATCAAGTATTCATATAAAAATTTTAATTGAAAGAGATTGTTATTCTTTAAAAAATGCATCTTAAAAAATATTTTCTATGTAAAGTATTTAATTTTCAGTTTTCCATTTCTGAAAAGATGTTAAATTTTGCTTTTTTTTCTAGTAAGTTTAAATATGTATTTTTGAAATTACTTTAAATTTAAATATATAATAACAAGAAGGAAAAATCATGCGTTAAGCATAGATTATGAAGCACTTTCCAATGCTTCATGAAATCTTTAACAAAACTTCGTTATTTAGGTAAATAAGGATATAAATCCAAATGTAGCCAAATATGTATGTCAGTACTGTTTAACACCCTCTATTTCATTTGTCAGCAAATATACATGCTATATAAGTGGAAAATTTGGTTTAGCAAAAAATGCCTAGCAATATGAAATTTCTTTTTCAGCAATTTATACTAATAGATGGAAACATACTTGAGTACTTTGTTCAGCCTTGTAGTTTGCCTGATACCTTTATTATACATCAGTGTTAAGATAAAATTTATTTTAACCTAAAACACTCCTAAAATAGCTGAAATCACTTTATCATAAATTATCATTCATAGGCTCCATGTACCCAATTCTTTGCGTTGCACTTTATATCATTTTATCTATATTCTGCAAACATTGCTTAGTTAATTTAATGCAGTTCAGCGTGAAAATGCATAATTTATTTAAGAATCACCTTTTAGTAATTTATGCTCATATTCAGTAACGTTGGCGAGCGCTTTTGGGTAGCCCTGTATATTAACTATAGCATTCATAAACACCACATAATATACAAAAATTTAGTGAAACTTATATGCGCATATCATAATGAAAATGTATTTCATCCATCCATCAGCTATCATCGGATACATATACAGTACTTCGGAAAGAATGTACTATTTGAAATCTTTTGTGTGTCCCTGTAAATACTATGTACTTTATATTAGGGAAGATAGTATCGTATAATTTATACTAAGATTCATTGACATACATCAATTTTATTATACATGAAACAGTTTAATACATTTAAAATATGTCACACACAATTCCCCCTTTTACCATTATCTAATAGAATTATTTTGTGTGGCTCTGTAAATTAATAATAGCTACGTTTTCACCTTATATTTTATAGAATGCATATTTTAATGCACCTCCTAAAAGCATATAAATTTTAATATGTTTGACTAGATATAACATCTTTAAAATTCCTTTGAAACGATTTTTCCCCATAGGCCGTAATGTAATGGGAAACTTTTGATTCTGCCTGTAGATAAACTAATTATGGTAGAAACTTCATTTTCAATAGGGTTCGTGCTAGGGTAAACGTCAATAACTTCCTAAAATTTCAGGGCATTCCGAGTACATTTACGTGAGTTAGAGAGTGTGCACAGATGGACAGAGGGCCAGACAAACCGAATGCATAAGCACTTTTCAACTTTGTTGGAAAGTGCTAAAAAATAACTTTGTGGCATAATGTAATTGCAAATTTCTATAGAAATCAGCTAGATAAATAAAAGAAGAGAAAAATTGTTAATTGTATATCTCATTACGAAACCATATTCAAATCAACATTTTAAAAAGACAGATTCGAAATAAGTGTTTATTAGGAGTATAATATTGGACAAGACAGCATTCGTTTTATTATAGACTACTATATATGTATTCTAACATAAAAGGCAATCTGTTGCAATACGTTTTGTATTCGTCTCGCTTCGGGCAACTAGTGCCACATGCTCTTCATTTTGTGCATCTGCATTCCTACATTTCTTGGACCTGCGTCATAAAGCATCACGTGAGTCAAGTTATCCGAAAACATACGAACTTGTAATACATTGCAGTAGCCTGGTGTGTTTACCTATTGTATTTACTTATCTTATTTTTGGCGCATTTATTACAATTTCTTAGATTATAAAAGTAAAGAGTATAAAAAATACGATAAATTGATTATCATTATTTTTTAAGAGCAAATTAGAACAAATAAAGGATTGATTATCTATAAGATTAATATATAACATTTTTAAAATTCAATAATCAAGACAAAATTAAAAAAGTTCATACATAGTTTTCGAATTAAGACATTATAATCATTTTAAATGTTCTAGAAAATATGTACAAATGCAATAAAATATGTATAAATTACGGTGTGCTAGTGAGGAATGCAGAGAAAATATTAATGTTTATAAGGTGGGGTTCATACAGCTTTTTACTTTTCAATATCGAAATTTCTGAAAGCAAATTTCATCTGATTTTATCCGATCTTTCACTTAAATAAGTGATAATATACTTTTCAAAATTACCGGTATTAAAAGGGTAAGTATTTATTAAAAGGTTATACTTACTTATTAAAAGGACATTATTAAAGAATATATTGATATTTAAAAGTAATATTAAAAGAGTACGAACTTTAAGAGGATCATGGCGAAATATTTAGTGCAACTAACTTTTTTTAAAAATATCCAGCATTTCCTATGAGATATACTTCCTAGATTCGCAGCCATAAAATTTTCATTAACTTTCAATTATTCTTCTTAATAATATGAAATAAATGTCTCATTCATACTAAAATTTTCGTTTGTTTATCTAGAAATTAACTTTTCGGCTTTTAACATTCAACAAAAAGGATCAACGTATATATATTGTTATCATTTTAGGGGAGGGATTCCGGCTCATGATATCATAAGCTACATCTAGGGGAAGTAGGGAATGTCTTTTGCTATCGATATCATTTTTGATCAAACTAAATTTTTCTTTTATTATTTGTAACGTGGTCTTTACATCAAAATAGTATATTCTCTTTTATTTTTAGTCTGTTATCAATTTTAATGGAAAAACAAAGTTGTTATTAAAACCAATAAAACAGGTGAACAATTTTCATTCTCTTTTATTTATTTGTAAACACAAGCTTCATTTCAAATATAGTTCGTATATGATTTCTCAAACAGTGATTATATATGCATACATGTATGAAGAAGAATAGAATGTCAAACGTTGGGTTATTCCATATTTTGGAATTAAATAACTTTATGATAGTTTTGCTCTTTTTTATTTTCAAAATTATATAATAATAAAAAAAAATCCGTTTTTTTCCTGGGAAGATTGATTTTAACACAGTACAAAAAGTTTCCGTTAAAAGTCAAATATTTCACATAAAATTTCTAATAAATATACGGAATATTTTACGATGTACAGTACACTGCAATGAAGATTACTTTTCAATAATTTTTCTATTTGTGAGCAAAGTCGGCTCTAAGTTTAGACATAGACACATTAGGGTATCATTTCTTATTTTACACTGAAAATTGTATAATCTACATATATTAAAAATTAGCAGCAAAAGCATTGTTTGAATAAGAATAATGCTTGAATATGCACATATTACATGAACTAATATCTGTAATACCGTAAACTTTGTAAAAGAAAATCGAAAATTTGTATACCGACTAAAAGAAGTAATAAAATAGCGAGAATCGTAATTGAAAGTTAGTAAGTTAAAAGAAGTAATTTTCCATCTGGTTATAATTCCAATAAGAAGATTGTAATATTACTCCAATATTATAAAAGTCAAAGATTGTGCAAAAATTGCATGTGATAAACCATCTTTATTCTGATACTTGAATACTACACAGGAAGTTTAAATCAAAAATAAATGAAATATATTTTTTAACACAACAGGATATAAGCGGGATGTTTTGATAGTTCAAGACAGTGCAGTGTATTAATAGTATTTTTTGTCACCAATAAATATAAATGATAATCGTACGCTTATTTTGTCGGAGTCAATCTACTTGCAATAAAATGCGACTGGAGAAAAGTGTAAGAATGATTCCGGGACAAACCATTCTGATGTGAGAATCAATCGTAGCTAAATGCCATGTTAGGTTTAATTGAAAACAGATGCTAAACTGACATCTAAATTATAGTTACTTCCACTTGAAATAATGTTTGTTCACTATATTTTCATGTAAAACATGTATATCATACCCAATTATAATGCATAAAGATAACAGCGGAAATGTAAACTGATAAGGTTTTTATCGTCTAAAAGTACGATTCTATCGACTTCCAGCGCCCGTCTCAATCTCATTATATTACTTTAGTGCTGCCATCTATGAACTATTCTAGAAGCGTTTTTTGAAGTACCGTATTTACTCGTGTATACTGCGCATGCGTGTAACGCGCACCGAGTATTTTAGAAGCAAATCAAGCAAATATTAATCAAGCAAATATATAAAAATTAAATTTATGAACTTTTGTTTGTTTTTGTCTTTTTCGTGGTTTTTACATAATCTTGTTGTTAATAATAATATTACGTAAGAAATGGTCATTATGTTTATCTTAAGCGATTTAAATATATTTTTAAAGAGTTTGGCAGTAGCTAAACTGTTCATAATCGTTCAACAAGGAAGAAAAACTATCAATATTTATATGATTTTGCAAGCAAAAAACCTTGCGGTTCTTTAAATTGGCCTTACATAAAAGAAATTGTTTTCTAAAAAAATAAACCAGCAAAATATAGCTAATTATAACACAAAACAATTGGATCGAAATACGTCTCAGTCGTTTCCAATAAAAAAAAAATCTGTTAAATACATGTTTTTCATGTGAATAAATTAAAAAATTCGAGAAACGTCTTTCGTTGATTTAAAAACTCAGAAAACAAAAAATGTCAGAGAGAATTTTTTTTTTTCATTTTTGTATTATTAAAAATAAAGTTATAGTCAATGTTCTTTTTAAATACGATACTTCTGAATAGTTAGTTTCCAGCTGCAGGAAAAAATAACGATCAAACTATAGCTAATTGTAACCCACAAAACCTGTATTGAAATCGCTTCAGTTGTTCCCGAGAAAAAAAATCTATCAAATACATCTGTTTTTCATATGATTTTACCACTGCTGACATTTATTTAAAAAGAAAAAAAAATGGTCTTTAAAAGAAAAAATTCATGAAATTTTTTTGCTTTTTTAGAATCACAGAACGTGAAAAATATTCGAGTGAATTACAACTTTTTTCCATTTTACATTGTTAAAAATAAACTTTCAATCAACTTTCGTTCTTTTTTTTCTTTTTTTTAAGATTCGGTACTTCTAATTTTTATGTTACAAGTGCAAGCGTTAGTCAGAACGTTGAATATAATATTCAAGTGAATGAATATCATTTAATGGGGTAAATGATATCCATTGTTAAAATTCTATTACATTTTCAGTGATATAAGAGATTCTTGTTACTCTATTAAGTAAAACAAAGGAACAAAGATTTTAAAGGTATTTAAATTCAAAACTACTGATAATTGCCTTTTTAAGTATACGCTAAAAATCCTCTTAAAATTTAATTTCGTTTCAAGTCACACTTCGAGATATATTTTTTTAGCTATTCGGACAGAAATATAAAAAAAAAATCATCATTTTTTTTTTTTTTTTGGCTAATAGAAGTTTATTTTAATAAATGAAAACGTTTTTTTATACATCGAAAACAAAAAAATATATTAGGGCAAAAAATATTTCAAAAAGACTAACGCTCAAAATACTTACAATGGATATTTTTATCTTTTATGAAAATTGACATAAAAAGCTTGAGAAAAAACTCAAACACAAAAAATCTTAAGAGGCTTAAAAACTGAGGCATAGCGAAGCAAATAAAGGTTTGGTTTTTTTTAGATTCGAATCTAGAATTTATTTTAAATGAAACTAATTGCAAAAAGGATGTATATATAGTAATGATGATAGTAGTGGTAATGGTGAAAATTGTTGTGGTAAAAGAAGTAATAGTAGTAGTAATGGTTGTGGTAGTAGTAGTAGTAACACTAGTAGAAGTAATAAAAACATAATTTTTTTTATAAGAGATGTAAATTTTCCATATGGGTGGAAAAAAGTCCGGGCAAGGATTCGAACCAGGGATGTATTGACTGAAGCCGCCAATGCTCTTCCAAGAGCATTGCCCCACCAGTGGCCGAGAGGTTCTGACCTCTCAACTGGTAGACGGAAGGTGCTGGGTTCGAACCCAATCGCGGCTGTCGGCCTAACCTTTCGGAGTTTTCGTGGTTTTCTTCGAACCTTGCGTAAATACGGGTTAGGTACCCTTAGAATGACCCCCACGAAGGGCACTCTACCCCCCTGGGCCTATATCCCTAGCGTAGATAATCGGCCGACAAAAATACATTTACACCTACACCTTCCAAGAACATTGGCTGCTTCAGCTAATACATCCCTGGTTCGAATCCTGGCCCGGACTCTTTTCACCCACATGGAAAATTTACATCTTTTATAATTAATTTACCGATTGAAAAATCGTGTCATAAGCGTTTTCTGCAGTTCCCATATATTGACCTTCGATTTATTCTGTTGAGCTGATCCGTAGTATCAGACCAGATTAAATAATCGTTGAGGTTATTTGGGTGAAAGAGTCCCCCAGTGTTCGTGTCCGGGATGGCTCAGTTGGAAGAGCATTGGCGGCTTCAGCCAATACATCCCTGATTCGAATCCTGGCCCGGACTTTTTTCACCCACATGGAAAATTTATATCTCTTATAATTAATTTACCGATTGAAAAATCGGGTCATAAATTAATTTAGTATAAATTTCTTTTTCAATAACTCAAAATTTATTTATTTTTATTTAATTTTTAGACTTGTAATTACAATAGAATTTAACTGGAACATGTACATTTAACAAAATTTTCGGCGTATTCATTGTTGATTTTTTTTTTTTTTCATAAAGTGAATTTTTGACATTTCTCAGTGATAATTAAAGGGATTTTCGTTGTAAAAACAAAGTTTCGGTTTAATATTCAAAACCATCCTCATGAGTCAAACTTTCTGAATACACAGATCGGCAGGAAATAGTTTTCTATCTACATTGTCAAAAACTATACTTAAACTGGAAGAAGCAACAAAAAATTCAAAATTCCTTTTTAAAGATTCTAGTAGTAGCGCAATCTGTTATTTAAAATAAATGTACCGTGTTCTTACAATACGATTCGGATTCAGATAAAAAATGAAATCTCTTGGTACAGAAAGACAAAATTTCATAAAATATTTTTATTCGTTTCATTTTAACAAATATCGCTCCAAGAAAATCTCCAAACCTCCCTTTGAACCAAAAGAGTTTTACTAATAAATTATGTTCACCATTAGTTTTACAAGATATTCCGCCAGTTTATTATGACAAAGTAATTTATAAAATCTAATGGATGTATTAATTCTACATAAGAGAATAACGAATTATTACAAAAAAGGGGGTTCATATTTCTGCATTTCATTTTCAGGACTGTAGCTGTTCTAGTTATTGATCTTACATCTTTTTTAAAGATAAAGAAAGTATATCGAATGATTTGTTAAACTATTCTTGCTTCCAATATTATTAAGTTTACTTTCTCTCATTTTTTCTGCAACATATGGTATTTGTGTTATTAAAATACTTTGTAAACTTTGGAATTTTCCGTATTTTCTTTCTCTGTCTTTTTTTCATAAGGTCTTTTAGTTATATTATTTCGTGATACTTTTAATGCATGAAAATTGAACATCTTTTAGCAAAGACATTTTGAGAAAGAAATGAAAGTTTAGCTAAATATTCTTGACTTACGAAAGACATTTTATTTTCAGAAATATCTTTTTTCTTAATACTTTTTCTTGTTTAGATTCGTGTATAGTATATATACAGGGTGTCCAGCAAATAACACCCTGATTTCAAAATTAAATTTCTCAAAAACGAAGATCTGGAAAGTAATGCGGTAAACGATTTGTTTATTAGGTAAGTTGTAAAAATCTTATATAGAAGTTTCGAACGGTGAATATTTTAAAAAGATTGCGTTCGAATTAAAAGAATGCCTGATTTGACATTTTTCTTGTTTTTTTTTGTTTGTTTTTGTTTGTTTGTTTGTTTGCCGAGAACAAAATTTGGCGTAGAAGAAGTTTGGCGTGCCATATTTTAACGATTTTTGGAAAAAAAGTTTCGAAATTTCAAAAATTAAGTTCGAAAAATCGTTAAATATGGCACTGTACACTGAAAAACTCATTCTCTACAAACAATCTAAAACAAGAAAAATGTCAACTCCAGTATTCTTTGCAATCAGAATACAATCTTTTCAAAATATTCACTGCTCGAAACTTTTGTATAACATTTTTACAGCTTACCTAATAAACAAATCGTTTATCGCATAATTCTACCGATCTTAGTTTTTGAGAAATTTAATTTTGAAATCAGGGTGTTATTTGCTGGACACCCTGTATATACTATATATAACTTAAAGAATATTTCATCTTTTCTCTTTCCCGTTGTCCTATACATATATATCCATATAAAGTCATTGTGCCTAAATGTAATGACCCCTAAATGCGATAATATTCTTTTACGTAAAATCTTAATGCAAGAATAATAAATAAATTATAATGAGGCTTCCGATCTTAAAGAACAACATCCGAAGAAGATTGAAGCAATTAAAACGTTTTTTTTTTATTAATTTCCAACCAAATACACATTTTTTGTTTAGCGCCCCGATGTTTCGTAAATACGGCAAAATTTTCCAAAATTGACTCCGGGATTTTCCTTTCATTTTCTTCTATCTTCAATAGAAGAAAGTATTGTGGTTGAAATTTTGTTCGACTTCCGGTTTTCGACGGATTTACACGCTTTAGGAGTCAGATATCCGAAAAAACATATTTTTACAAAATATCTGTCTGTGTGTGTGCATGCCTATATGTATGTCTGTGTATGTGTCCGTATGTTGCCATTCTACCATCAAAAAGTCTATGAAGATGTACATAGAATTGAAACAAATTTTTTGTGAGTGCTTTTGGCTGTGGCGTGCAGGTTCTCCTTCAATGTTTAAATATTCCGCTGAAAGAGGGCTTTGCAATAACAGTTTTTGTTCCATTTTCAATATTGTACCGACTAAAAGTGTGTGAAGTTATGCATCGAATTGAACCAAATTTTTTGTGTAAGTGTATGGCTATGGATAGTTTGTCCTCCCTGAATTTGAAAAAATCCGTCGGAAGGGGGTGCTGAATTAGCGATTTTTGTGCCATTTTCAGTATTGTATCGACTAAAAGTGTATGATGTTATGCTTCGAATTGAATAAAATTTTTTGTGTAAATGTTTCGCTATGGCTAATTTGTCCTCCCTGTATTTGAAAAAAATTCGCCGGAAGTGGTGCCGCAATAGCGATCTTTGAGCCATTTTCAATATTTCACCACAGAAAAGTGTATGAAGTTACGTATAGAATTAAATGAAATTTTTTATATAAGTTTTTGATTATGGTCAGCAGACCCTCCCTGATTTTGAAAAAAAAAAGTCAAAAGGAGGCACTATAATTGCGATGTCTGTGCCATTTTTATTATTTTGCCATTAAAAATGTTTGATGAATGCATAGAACTGAACTAAATCTTTTGCGTATGTTTTTTTTTTTTTTTTTTTTTTTTTTGAGTATGGCGAGTAGATCCTTCCTGAATTTGAAAAAAATCTGATTATCACTCTACTGCTCATCGGCTCGTGCAGATACGGAAACTTGTTTTTATTCCGATTAATTAACAGAAGCAGAAATTTAAGATTCAAATCATAGTTGATATAGCATTGAATTGATAATATTAACGCATTAACGTGTGTAAGTAAATTTTGAAATATTAAAATGTACGTATGAGATAGAAGAAAGTTTTGGGATTGGCACATTTCAAATTACCTTATGAAAACCAATAATTATGTTTTCTGTTTCATTTAATTGACCTAAAAATTTTTAACTAAGTACCCAATTTTCAGAATTAGAATTTAAAATATAATACGCATTTTGAAGACCTTGTTTTCTTCAAGTAATTAATAATGATATAGCGTTTGCTGTAAATGCGTAGAGACATTTAGGAAATTAACGAGGTAATTTTATACGGTATTTTTCATGTATCGTATTAAAATTATGTTTAAAGCAAGTATTATGTTTAATTAAACTACATCGAGTAAGCATAATATTCCGTTAATGTTTTTCTTTAACCAAACGCTTAAAAATGTATTTATGATGATCGAAATAGCAAAAGACGCTTATTTAAAATTTTTGATTAAAAAAAAAGTCTAAGAAATATCGTGTAAATTCCAGTAACATAATCTAGACACATGATTACGAAATCTGCAATAATCTTGTATGACGGAAATTCTGGAAAATCTTGTGTGGATTGAAAACACTTCAGTTATGTTTATTTTAAAATGGTTAAATAAGTCTATTTTACCAATATTGTACCATTCAGTAGGTGAAATGTCTTTTCTGATTAAAGTAGGATGCAATTGAGTTATGCCCTGGTTTAAGATACTATATTTTTTTAGACTTTCTTTAAATCTTATATTTTTATTCTGTTTTCACTTTTTACTATATTAATCGACATTTTCTACTTTTAAATTAGATTACACAAAATAAAACTGTGTTTATATAAATAATTATTTGTTTCCTATATGTATTTTTAGGTACAGAAAATGTGAGATATTTCTTTAAGTGAAAAAAATTAAGAGAGAGAAGGGGACAACAGAATACCAGACGCAGTGCTCCTCTATGGTTTAATCAGAATTACTGTGCTATTTTATCTATTTATAAGGCTTATACATTTATAGTATGACATTTTAAAATAAATAAATATATATTCAATAAACAAACTTCTTAACAATATTATAAATATCTTGTAAATATCCTTTTAACCCATGAACTCCACACTAATGCGAATTCGCACTAACCGGAATGTCGGCGTTATTTAAAACATACTTTACTTAAATCGTATTTTTAATTAACAAAATAAGACTTTTGATAAAGTCCAATGACTCATTTCGATTCCTTATTAATTTCGTATGTGAATCTTGTGATTAATATTCCGTTATTACTAGATTGTCAGCAAAATTATGCGGAGTTGAAGTTACGGACACCCAAATCGGACAAGTGTATAGAAATTATGAATTAATATTTCTGTACTTATTCTGCGAATTTTAAATGATGTTTTCTGCTATAGTCATTTAATTTCACTTATGGACATAATTCTGTGGGAAAAAAAAAGGATGATAGTTAAATTTATTAGGAAATGAAGCATTATATGCAACATTTAATAAGAACAACAAGGAGTTTTTGCATATTAGCAGTCTAAAAATGACAAACAAAATCGGTGGCGAGCCGTGATAAACAATTCAAGCTTGCTGGATCTGTCGTAAAATATGAAAAGTGAAATTTCCGAAACTTAATTATAATTTATTTAAGATTATGCACCTCAATTAATGCTTTACTATTTAAATTACAATTAAATAAAGTTTATTTGGTAGTTCAATAACAAGCTATTTATCTTTAAATTTTACATATTCCAAATCTTTATTAACCCTCAACTGCCGCTTGCAGTCTCATAAACTACTGCATTTTACAACTTTTACAGTTAAATTCGTAATTTCCAATTTAGCTAATAAAACCACTGAAATTTTTTTTCATTTAGAGCCCTAGAACTAATGTTAGAGATTCTAAATATGTTAAGTTTAATTATAATAGTCTTATATAGGGATGGGACGAATATGCGACCACTATTCGGTATTCGGCCTATTCGGCCCTTTTGCCGAATATTCGGTTGGCCGAATATTAAGGAGTTGTTGACCGAATACTTCGGCCGAATACCTATAGCCGAATATTTAGAGATATCTTGCCGAATATTGCTAAAATCTCGCCGAATAGTGAAAGATATCTTGCCAAATAAATTTAGGATTTAATTAATTTCATTTCTTACAATTTTTTTTTCACTTATCCAAATTTGCTACTTCATTCATGAAGTCCATCTCATTTTTACTTACAAAATATACAGTTATTCAGACACTAAAAATATATACAGCTTTTCATATTTCCTATAAAAGTTAGTGATATTTTAGAAATTGCTGCCCAAGTTGGAGATTTGATTGTACAGGAACTGTCTTCATTAGAGAATGATATATTAAAATACAAGATATAAAAACGCTTATAGAAAAAAAAAGAAAAGAAAACACTGCCTTATTCTAAAACAGTCGAATATTTTTTAATGTCTACAAATTCCATGCACATATAAAAAAGGCTCTTATGAAATTCATAACTTATTTTCTATGAAGCAAGAAATGAAAAAATTCATTCACTAGGTGTATTAACGAAGATTCATTTTCAAAATTAAATATCAAATATCACTATTCCAAGTACAATTGTACATCAGAAAACAGAACTGGTGTCAATCTAGATACGCATTAGATGACACAACTCACTTTATGAAGATAGTTTTATAAATAATTAAACATAAATTCTAGATACTGAACAAAATAATTTTTTATTCTATAGTTTTCACTTTTAAATAATTATTTGCATGTACCGGGAGTCCCAAAAATGACTGATGGATTTTAAAATTCAATAACTTGCAAACGGTGACAGCTATTTAAAAAATTTTTGAAAGAGGGCTATGTATAATGTCAGGAGTTTTTTTACCGCAATTTTTGATTTTAGTTCGAATTTCAAACAACAGATGGCGCTGATGGCGGTTGGCGGCCAGTCGACGCCGAGACTTACTTCATTCAGCTTTGACGCAAAAGAAGGAGATTAAGGCTATGGAGTACGTCTCATTCTACAGTACAGTCTTGCTCTCAGGCCCCGATTCTTGACTCATTCGATATGATTTCAATGGAATGCGTTGTTGCCAAGGAAATGACAGATTGTTCGATAGTGGAATACAGCGTTCAGAAGTGGGCATAAATTTCGCAAGCAGTATTTGATTTTGCAGAAGATTTTCGTTTAGGAAGTTTTATTTTCCGTATTAAATTACTTTTTATGGCACGATTTAAAGCATATTTTATGCATCATATTTTAAAACTAGATAAAGAGTTTTCTTTAATTTGATAATTTTTGTTATATTCTAAGAAATTTTAGATCGATTTAGATTGGTATGTTCATACTCAAATTTGAATATTGTATTTTTCTATAGAAGAATTTGTTATTTCCATGACAACAACACATTCCATTGAAATCATATCGAATGAGTTCAGAATCGGGCCCCACAGTGTTAAAAATCTGCTGCATTTTGCTTCATACGCACTCCGCCACTTGTATATAATATCTCTTTTCCGACCAATAACAATGCTTCATAATACAATCAAGTAACCGTTTCTATACAAGCAGTGCAACAAAATGCAGCAGATTTTTATAGTGTAAGAGCAAGATTGTAGCAAGATATCTTCACCTACACTGTTAAAAATTGGAAACTTTTGCTGCATCATCACTCCACTGCTATTATAGAATATCCCCTATTTTGACCAATGAGAATGCTCCATAATACAGTAAAGTAATCTATTTCTATAAAAGTGGAGAAGTGACGATGCAGCAAAGGTTTAAAATTTTTAACAGTGTAGTTTTAAATTACGGTGCCTAAAATATTCCTTAAATCATGCCATAAAAAGTAATTTAATCCGGGAAAATAAATTTTAATTAACTCACATTTATTTTATTTTTTTTCTATTTTAATGCAACGATAGACTAATCCTATTGAAAAGGGCTAAACAAGGCAACTTATAATATTTGTTTTTTGTAGTTATTTCACACAATAATGTACTATCAACAGTTTTTATGATTATTTTTTGAACATTCATAAAAATCTACTGACGAATTTTCTTAAAACATCTAAAATTTCTTAAGAATATAACAAAAATCATCAAATTGAAAAAATCTCTTTATCTAGTTTTAAAATATGATGCATAAAATATTCTTTAAATCGTGCCATAAAAAAGTAATTTAATATGGGAAAATAAAACTTCCTAAACGAAAATCTTCTTCAAACTCAAATACTGCTTGCGAAATTTATGCCCACTTCTGAACGCTGTATTCCACTATCGAACAATCTCTTATTTCCATGGCAACAACGCATTCCATTGAAATCATATCGAATAAGTCCAGAATCGGGACCTGAGAGCAAGACTGTACTGTAGAATGAGACGTACTCCATAGCCTTAATCTCCTTCTTTTGCGTCAAAGCTGAATGAAGTAACTCTCGGCGTCGACTGGCCGCCAACCGCGATCAGCGCCATCTGTTGTTTGAAATTCGAACTAAAATCAAGAATTGCGGTAAAAAAACTCCTGACATTATACATAGCCCTCCTGCAAAAAAAATTTTAATAGCTGTCACCGTTAGCAAGTTATTGAATTTTAAAATCCATCAGTCATTTTTGGGACACCCGGTAATTACTGACTTAAATATGTAGCATTATTATGTATATATTTTTTATTTACATTTTCCTTCCTTCATTCATGTTATCAAATTCTGTTTATCCTTTTAATGTTTGTTGAATAAGAGGAATATTGAAGTCGAATAGTGTATGCACCAATTCAAATGTCAAAGGTTTTGTTTTCCTATGCATTCTACTTTAAGCATAACCTTTTGCTTTAACATAATTCATAATTTAAAGCTTGGCAACTGATTTCAGAAAGTCTCGTTCTTACGAATTTTGTTATTGTTAGGGACACAAACTCCAAATGATCAAATTTACAGAGGGATTAAGAATATTGTTGATTTTGGATGCAAGAAAGGGTAAAGGTATCATTTGATAGTAAAAGTGAAGTACATTCTTCATTTTAATGGAAATATCTTCCCAACCTGACTTACTGAAAACAGGGATGAGATTCTTCCACGGATCTGCGGTTTTCAGGTTTTTTGTTATTTTCTGATTTACCAAAAAAATACAGGACGCGTAATTTCATCAAAAAATCGCAAAAAAACGGCAAATTTCCTTAAAAGATCGTCAAAAAACGACTAATTTCCGACCAATTTTGTCAAAAGATTAGCAAAAAGATGGTTAATTTCGTCACAAAATACCAAAAAACGGCAGATTTTGTCAAAAATCGCGATAAAACGACAATTTTCGTCCAAAAATCGCGATAAAACGGCGAATTTCGCAAGATGTTTTGCGAAAAATCACAACTTTTGTCAAAAAATCAGGATAAATCGGTAGATATCGTCAAACGATCACAATAAGCCGGTTAATTTCGTCAAACGATCGCGAAAAAACAGCAGATTTCGTCAAAATATTCGCGCAAAAATGGCAAATTTTTGAAAAAAAATAAAATAAAATAAAATAAAACTTTAAATTTTGCCAAAAGATTCCAACAAATGACAGACTTCATGAAGAGATAGTGAAAAAACTAAAAATTTCATCAAAGGGACTCTGAAAAAAAACTAATCCAAAAACTAATTTTCAAAATTATTTTTTACCACTCCAAATACAGACTTTTCTGATCCAAAATCCATTTTTGACACCTCTAAATCTTTCTGAATGAATGTGACTTCTGAAAGCACCCATTCATTGAACAAAAAATACCCTTATATTCAACAAAAGTATCCCTTTTTTCAGCAAAAATGTTTTTTTCAATAAATCCATCCTGCCCTTTTTAAAAAGAAATGCAAACAATAGTGATACATGTTATCTTCTACACTCAAATAAGCATTAATTTATAATTAAATTTGTATCTTGCACATTTATTTTTTTAAATAAATAAAATATTTCTCAATAGTTTTAAAAAATAATATTGATTTTAATTATTCATTAATTATTGTTAAAACAAAAATTATTGCATTTCAGTCTTTTCCAAATGAACAAGTTCAATTTTTGCATCTAAAAATAACTTATTATCAGTGAGGACCCACTTTTGTAAAAAAGAGACCCAGAATTTAAGTTCTGGGTTCTGGAGACCCAGGATTTTTAAAGTCCAGCGACATCACTAGATATCTTTAATGTGTAATATCCAAGAAAAAAGCAGGAGAAAGAAATATACCTTGTGCAAGAGCAAAGCTAAAAAACAAAGAAAATTTCTATTTTCTTTTCCCTAATATTTAGCCAAAAGTGTCTTACTGTTAGAAAATTTCAATAAAAAAAAAATATTCATGCCAATAACAGGGTTTTATTAATGAGCTCTATCTTGATAAACTAAATTTTCATTAGAGTAAGTATAAATAATTTCTGTAATTCACGTTAATAATTTCCTTTTAATTTAATTTACCAAAAGCTAAATTGTATGTTATATATTAATACAATTATATTTGTTGTGATTGACATTCCTGTCATTACTCAAAAGTCGTTCACGCAGTTTTCAGCTTTTTTGCTTTTTGGTCAATCTCATCCCTGTGAAAATCAATTTGATGTACATTAGAATAAAATAATATAATGCAATTTCATAATTCTTTTGTGTTAAAAAAGTTTTTCAAATTTAAAAATACATTTAAAAGCACATTTAAGAGTAATAATTATTAATGAGCTCCTATTTTTTAAATTATATATAACCAAAATTTATTTTCTTTATTGGGAAAAAAGTTGGTATTCGGCCTAAAATTTGGCCGAATATTCGGTATTCGGCTATTCGGCCAAATCACTATTCGTCCCATCCCTAGTCTTATACTTAATATTTATTTCAGAAACAGTACCCTGTGAATTAATAAAGCCTTTCATTCTTCTTTTAATCAAGCGGTCCCAGAGACCACTCACAGTAGTTATAAGACAAATCGTGTCACAGCAGTTAAGGGTTAAGTAATTAAAAAAACAATTGCAATTAACCTTAACTCCTGTTAGTGCAACTTTTTTTTAATTCTTTCACAGTTTAACGCTTAATTTTCAATTTAACTATCGATACAGTAAAATTTGGCTTCATTTTGGGTCTTTGTACTGTTGTTTGAAATGTTACAAAAAGCAAAAATTCGTGAAAATTGGTGTACTTTACAAACGGTTTAAGACAAAAACAGTATTTTATGAGTTAATCACGTCTTTTATTCATTTTGCAATTGAATGGTTTTGCTGACTGCTCACAGTTGTTATGTTGCAATTTTCTGTAACAAAAGTTAAAAATTAAATGAAATTTTTGAGATAAATTGTCATGTGTAAAATGATGCATTATCACATAAGGACTATGAAAGTCTCATTTAGGTTTATACTGCAAAAAAAATAAATGCCAAAATTACCTAAATTCGACAATAGTATATTTTGGTTTTATTCCACAGATAATTATTAAATTTATACAAAACGAATTAGTTTTGAACTAAAAGTATAGTATTCAGAAATGGTCAAATATATCCTAAATGTGGCAAATTTATGAGGAATCGGGTATCCTTTAGGCTTAATGATTTTATATATAATGAAAAAAACTATATATTTTAGATAAATTCACTTGCTTGCGCTTTTTAAACAGCGTACAAAAATGAAATGGATTTTTCATGACTGGATTAGGTACCCACGTTTAAAAAAAATAGGCATTGCAGTCAAATGATTAAGCAATATTTTCAAAATGAACATTGAATACAGTAGAGCGCCGATTATCCGAACAAGTCAAGACCGATCCTAGTAGGAATAAGCTGAAGTTGGATAAATAGGCTGTCAATTTAAAGTGTTTTCACACGTTATCAAGGCTTGACACCAGTTAGTGATGGTGTGATTAAAATTATGTTTGTTGTTGTTGTTGTCTTTTTAATGTTTTTTTTTCCTTTTTATCATTTAATTTTCTTTTCACTTTCTATTACTTTCTAAACTCCAGAGACTATAAATAAATTGGAAATTGAGTGTAAAAAATAGAAAGAAAGAGAAATAGGTTATTTGAATAATCGGAAAATCGATTAAAAAATTATTTAAGAGAAATTGGCTATTCGGATAATTGGAAGTTCGGTTAATTGGTGTTCTGAAAATCAACGCTCTTCTGAATTGAATTTATAAAAGAGTGTTTTTTACTTATTCTTTTTCTTTCGCATGCATTATTTTTATTAAACAGCCGCAAGAAAAATATTCAAACAACAACAACAGAAAATATAAATACATAATATAAATATAAGTAAATACATAAATTTTAACACAATAATTGTAATTCACTTTTATGTTAGATATCTTTCATGTCATGCATTAAACTAATTTACGTACAATAAATATAAATAGAATTATCTGAAGCTAAAACTGAATCCTCAGAACATTAATTGTTCTTATGCATTGGAGTGGGGAATAAATAATGGATTGTTCCAGGAAAAATTTGGTTAAACTAACATATCATAAAACAATTCGTAATGCGATTATACCTACAAAAAAGCGAAGGTAATTGGATTTCGTGGCAAGTGACACAACCTTAAACAAACAAGCTTGAATGCGTGCTTCAGTAATGAAATTTGGTTATTTCATTCTTCTCGTAAGAACATTAGTTTCGTTATTTGTGATGATTAAATATTAAAGTATTTGCAATATGTAATATATATGTATTGAAATGCAACACACAACAAAATATTTTAATGAAATTTCGAAAACAATTATTTTAAATAAAATTATTACTAATAAAATGCAACTTGTTTTCGATAATTGATAGCTGTAAAAGGCAAGCTGAAAATTAATATCTGTAAAATTCAACAAAGATTCTCAACCATAAAAAAGAAAACTTAAAACATTTTTTTCTCAGGAATTTAATTCAATATTTTTTTTTATTTACATGCACAGAAAGGTGGATTATGAGTATGCACTTTAGCTGTTTCATTAAATAACATTAAATGATGATATTTGAGGGACGGTGTTGTACTTTATTTCCAATCTCAGATTATAAAGCTAAGAAATACTTTCGATATTACTTTCAACAGGTTTAAAATTGCACATCAAATTTTAAAAATATTCAGGTGTAATAGTCTACAGTACTTCGGATACAAAAGAGCATCTGAAATCTTTTGTGTAACCCTGTAAATACATTTTACTTCCTATTATACAAGAAGTAACTTATAGCAAATCTCAGCAACATACAGGGTGATTATACTTAAAGTTACGATTTCAAAAATCGCTAATTTTAAAACGATTGGTCAGAATGACTTGATATTTTAGCAGAACAATCGTGAAGCAATGGAATTTTGTTTGATGATGAAAGAAAATCTTTCCAAAATGTACCGATAGAAGACACTGTAAGTATTCACTTTATCTGGAGATATGCAAATTACTACTATGTGACATGCGCACCGCAGACATATGTGCCATAAAAATGCAGAGCACCAGCACTTTGCCTGATTGCTTCATCATGACTCTGAGTATAAAGGATCGCGCTATGCTGTTGAAGATTTATTATAAGACGGATGACACCGGATGATTACAGTTATTAGGAGGTTTTGGACATTAAATCCATAAAAAGGTGTCCAATAACCACAAATGGTATGAAGCAGCTACAAGACATTTGTTGGTGTCAATTAATTAATAATTAATACAATAAGTGCGTAATTCATGACTCAAGGTAGTGTTTTGCTAATCACGCAAAAGAGCATGCAAATGCCATAATAAAACTGCTGCAAAATATATGCGAAAATATGAAATATTCATTAAAATAACTGCTGCACAATATAAGAAAAAGCCTGAGATATTCATCAAAAACTTTGGACTTTAGAATAAAAAACGATCTGCTGTTATGTGAACTAGACCGTATGACAACAAAAAGGAAAGAACGCCGAGAAAATGTGGAATATTTACAAGTAATGCTTGCTGAAGTCAGCTGATTTTTATTTTCTGTTTTCCTTTTTTATAAGGAAGGACAAGATCGATGTTGCGAAGAAAATATAAATAACCTAAACAATGTAACAAACTGTGTTATGCCAGGCAACGGCAATGTAACATTACTACAATAGAAATAGCCTTCAAAGATGTTTAAAAGAAAGCGACTATACAAGATTAAATATGTAATTAACTGATATTTAAAATTAAAAAGATATGATGATCTTTGCCAAATGAATACACAGAAAAACTTCCTTGAACTTATGGAGTGAAAATGTCAACTTATAATCAGAAACGGAGATAACTGGACGAAATATCAGATACTTACGCAATACCTAATAAAATCTACTTCAATAAAACAAAAATAGGAATAAAAAAATGCACAATATAAACTTTAAAATGCTTATTTTTTTATGTAAAATGTGACAAAATAATATTAATATAGATGTTGGAAGTTTAAAATATGCATTTTATTTAAAATTTCTTATTAAAATTCCCGCGACCATCTTCAGAGAATAATTTTATTATTGGTTGCTGACCCATTCATATAAATACGTCACTTCGTTTGAAATGTGAAAATCTATCATTGTGTATATTATTATAATAACGTATTTGCATGATCTGAATAGCAAAAAAAAATTTAAATATTCCCTGACGATTGCCACGGGAATTGTAAGCCGAAAGCACTAAGAAATTTAAAATAAAGTGCATATTTTTTAACTTGTAGCATCTATATTTTCATTAGTGTTGTCGCCTTTTAGGTAAAACAGTTAGCTTTTTTAGGTCTTTGTCAAAGTGTACATTTTGTATATTTTGTGATTAAATCAAGTTGGAATATAGCATTCTGTCATGATTTTATTTTCAAGAATCACATTTCTTATTTTTTACAGATTATGATTTTTTTTTTTTTTTTTTTTTTTTTTTTTTTTGTTAAACAGAAAGCATTTCGAGATAAATGGCGATATTTCTCAGTTTTTTAATCGAGTGAAATAATTACCTATCCATAAACTTTATTTAAAAATTCTTAGTTTTGTCGTATTTTAAATTACGAGAAAAAAAATTTATCGATTCGCATTAGCTAAATTACCCTTACCGCTAACATTATTTAAATTACCTACTAACAATATTTCACCGAGTTGGTTCGCTGGAGATTTTTTTCTTCTTCTTTTAAAAAGACAGTTTCTTGTTATATCATTAGAATCCTAATCAATATTTTCACTTAAGATAAGAACATCTGTCTACAAGTATGATTGAAAAATAATAGTTCCAGTGTATTATTATATCATTTTGTAATGATGGGGATCGGATGATTTTCTTTTTTCTGTTTAACTTATTGGAATTTTTAAAAAATCTTGTCATTATCGTTGTTATGTTTAAAATATGCATAGTTTGTTTAGATTCTTTTATTTAACCTTAATATTTTGAAAAGAAACTTTCAAATTATTTTCTGTGATTAAGAAATATGCTTAATAAAAGAAAAAGTTCTTGTTTTTTCTTTTAAAACTATTAGTTAAACTTAGATTGTTGAAAAAGATTTCAAATAATTTAGAGTTAGTGTTATCAAATGTTTATCACGTTTAAAATATTTGCAAATTAATCTTACTTTTTCAATTAATTTAATCAAATAAAAGTATATTGATTTTGGTTAATGTGAGCGGTCAATAAAAGAAATCGCTTTGTGTAATAAAAAATTTAGTAAAATTTCAGAAAAATTCCAGTAAAATGTTAAAATTTTTAAAAAAAATCTACCATGTGTATTCCTTCTAGGATTTTCATGCTATTTCAATAAGAATTAATAATTAAAATTCCATTAAAAAAGCTCACCTCTGTACTCCGACAAAACATTCATGATTGAAAATATTTGATAAAGAAAAACTATTGCGATTTTCGACCACGAAAACTATTGCGAGACAAGAAAAAAATATTGCGATTTTTGCCACCTGCAATTTTCAACATTTTGTTAAATATCTAAAAAAGTACATGAGGTATTATCCTGAAACATAATAGTACGGTCATAAATTTCCGTGGAGTTATTTTATCGAAATTCCATAGCGGACCACCAGCAAATTGAAAAAGAACGAATATCTTTTGGATAACCCTGTCAAAACTAAAGTGGCAAAAGTGTTCAAACTGTAGATTATGATTAAGAGGCTTAATTTAATAATCTGTGCTCATTATTATATGGGTGGATATATACTCGTAGAAATATTAAGGTTTTTATAAAAACAGTCCCAAATTCTGCCTAGTCTATACTAATAAAATCCGTGCGCCTCTGTCTGTCTATCTGTCTGTCTGAAGCCGATTACAGTTCGCAACGCGGGCGAGTTGGAAGTCTCGAGAGGTGTCTTTCGATTCGAAAAATTCCGGGAAAGTCATTTCGGGACCGTGGGACCAAAATTAAAAAAGTTATGAATTAAAAAACGGTCGAGAATCGGAACGGAAAACGTCTCATTTCCCAAACGGAGCTCTGAGGCAGAACACTGCGCCACCTTGCGGTGAACGACTAGAACTTTTCCCCTTTGGCTAAAAGAAGAACCAACCGAAAACCACTTTTTCTCCCGTCATTTTGTCAAAGAATGTATAAGAGAAAAAGAACTAATTGGTAAAAAATGTTAAACACGGTTTATTTTCATACTTTTTCTTTTTGGTAGCATACACGAATATTTTGTAACCTAAGATTTACGCGATTAATACTAATTTCTGTTAGTACAAACGGAAAACGAGCTGCCAAAGTTATTTGTTAGTTATGTTGTTTGTGATATTAATGAAATTACTTTTTTTTTTAATAGCAGTCTTTTGCAGTTTTTAACACTGAAACTTTTTTTGCGCGTTTTTTCTTAAACCATCATGCAGACAGTTTTTAAAGTAGAAAAAAACTGATTACATATTCAGAATCTGCGTAAAAGTCTGCTTCTGATGAAGCAAAAAATACGAGAAAATGTTTTATGGGCGCGTGGCGCCAACCGTGCAAAACCAAATATTTTTAACGGGACGATGGCGACCATGGCGTGTAGCGCCGGTGGGCGGTAGGCCGGCTTCGCATGGTGGGCGCGTAGCGCCCACTGTGTGAAATCACATATTTTTAACGGGATAATGGACGCATAACAACCACAGCTCTTTAATTTACTTTTTTTTGTGCTTGAGGATTCGAACGCCAAGATTTGCTTATTAAATGAAATTTTTTGCTTATTATATACTGCTTAATATCGAGGTTCATTTGAAAAAAGTGGTTCAGCTAGCGGGCGTAGCTCGCTAGTTTTTTTATTATAATTTGCAAAGTTCATAACATAAAATAATGTTCTTTTTCGAAAATATGAGAAATAGCATTATACCCAATATCCTGTAATCATAATTAAAAAATAATAAAAATTGTATGAAAAATGAGCAGGTTTACTAAATAGTTTTTCACTGTCCATGCGACAATAATATCAAAATTCCATTTGCATATTTTCTTAGCTAAGCGTATTGTTCAACACTTGTAAAAGTCTCAAAAACATAGCTTAAATTTTTTGAAAGTGGTCGTATATAGAATAAGCTCAAAATCCGTTATTCCCAAAATGAAGAGAAAAAAAGAAATGGTATTTATATACCCATTGCTTAGTGTCACTATAGAGTACACAATATAGCAAGTACCGTTATATTTGGATACAACCCCTCATTTTTTGCTTGATTTTGGGAACAACGGATTTTTAACTTATGCTATGACAATAACTTTCAGAATTTTAAAGCTATGTCGTTGAGACTTTTACAAAAAATGCTCTATACATTTGAATGCGCAATGAAAAATTTAGTAAACCAGCTAGTTTTTTATATAATTTTTATTATTTTTTAATTATGATTACACGGTATTAAGTACAATGTTGTTTGTCATATTTTCTGAGAAGAGCATTTTTTTTATACTGAGAACTCTGCAAATTATAAGCTAAAAACTTGGCAAAATTTGATATTTTTTTTATAAAAACCTTTATTTCTCTACGAGTACACTTGCTATCCATACAAAAATGAACATAGTTTATTACAGTAAATCACTTAATCATAATCCACAGTTTGAACGCTTTTGTTATATTGGTTTTGACAGAATTACCCAAAATATATTAATTTTTTTTTTTCAATTTGTTATCTTCTGGAGTTTCCCCTATGGAATTCCGGGAAAAAACTTCACAATTATTATGCTTACACACCTGGAATTTCAGGAAAATCCCATCATGTATTTTTCTAGATATTTAGCAAAATGTCTCAAATAGCAAGAGGACGGTCACCATTGGCCATATAGTGTACACAAAAAGACATTGATTTTTATAATTTACAAATTTTTATATGCAATTTTTTTAGTTAATGTATTTTTATTTTTCTTGGTGTTGTAATTTAACTGTTTATACCTATTCTAAAATTTAAGAAATATCTACTTTCTTTTTACATTTCAGTTCTTATAGTTCAGTTATGGTTGCAGGCAGCACAAATTTGAGAGGCACAACTAATCATGATCATCAGGAATTAAAATTGTGATTTCTCGACATTGTGGATTGATATATGAAAAAGGATACATTTCGTGAATTTAGAAGTTGAAAGTTGACACACACATTTAACATGGCTTCCATCGCACAAATATAAACACAGAAGTATTGTAGATATGATATTTAATAGATATCTGTTTTATTTACAGAGACACTAATCAGATCATTAAATATTCTTAATTATTACAATATTTTAAGCTTTTGATGATGTTTATATCTTTCAAACGTTGTAAAGAAAATGTTCAGATTAAATATTCAGCCTTAGAATATTTTTTTAAGGTGCATGTACTTTTATGTGTGGCAGATTTACTTTGTTTTTATTAAAAAAATGAAAAAAAAACTTTATGAATGTCATTTTTAAAAATATGATTTGTCTGCTTGTACAAATTTTAAATCCTCCAAAAAGTATGTATCACCTTTTTTTTCTTTTATCATTTAATATTTAAATGTATTTTTTTTCCAAGGACCTCTTTTTAACTCTAAATCAATCTATTTTTAAGCGCAACCTTTTTAAGTGCTCACACCACGTAGGAATTATTTATAAATTACTTAAGCACATATAAAAATTTAATGCAGTTTTCCAGTTTTGGTCCTTTGTTTTATTAATGTTAAATTTTATTTTAAATTACAGTTTATTTAAAATTATTAACTGGAAAAAACTTCAGTAAACTAAATTAAAAAGTGTACATTTTTAACAAAGAATTTTTGTATGTACAAATGGTATCTATAAATATTTTTTCAAAATAAAAATTAATAAAAGAAATGAAGCAATAGAATCGTGAAATTCTCTTTTAATAAAGTTAAAAAAGAGAAAAAGGCAAATTTAAATTCCCTCCAGTCTTATTTCTCGATTTAAAAAAAACTACTTTTTTATAATTCTCATGAGGAAAATAAATGTTCTTTTACAATTTGAATCTGAAAATTTAAAACTAAACTAAAAGTTAATAAATGTAAAATTTTAACTTTAGAAATAATTTTCAGACATTTTCTTATAATCTTCCAAACAAAATGCTTTTATATATGTAACATATATTTATCAAACAACATAGATCCAAAAATTGTTTTGAACTTTTAATTTATAAATAAACATTTAAATGAACTACATTAAATTGCTGCTTAAGTTTTGTTTGGAAATGTTGTTATATAAAGCGCTTTATTAAAGGGAAACTTTTATTTACATTTAGAAATAAAATAGCTCATTTTTTCATAGTTTTTATTATGCATTTTTTTTATTTTATAAAGATGCATAAACAGTAAACCCTCTAAAAGAATGGGGTTTTTTTATTATTATTAAATCACTTTTAGATATTTTAAACTTTTTATTCCAAAGTACCATTTTTAAATAACTTCTTTCATTGAAAATTCATTTTTGTTAAAAGCATAGGAGTTTTTTCATCTTTTTTTAACCCAAGTAAACGACTTATAAAAGGTAAACGTTGACAAAAAAATATGAAATTTTTAAGTAGTTTTTGAAAATACTCTTTTGTTTAAAAAAGTTCAAAGTATAGAAAATATTTATAAAAAATGTTTAACTTACTCATGCAAATGATAAAAGTTTTTCACTTTTTATAGAATTTTTAATATTCTTATAATTTTACATTTTTAGAGTAATTTTTAAAAGCAATAAAATGGTTAAACAGTGAAATCGTAAACTACGTATTTAATATGAAAACCAGAATAAAGTTTGTAATCCTTCCTAGTTATTTACTTTTATTTATTTATTTTAATAATACACATATGTACAACAAAACTTTGTGAAAAATAACAAACGTAACGAAACAAACAATCTTTGGCATTTAAAATGAGAAATTTAGAAACAATTTAAAACCTGGATAATTATAGTTCATAACTTCAATAATTATTTATAAATACATATTTATAATTTTGCAGAAAGATACTATAAACAGATCATTTGAATTCGGATAGCGTCATTTATTTCACTTATGATATGACCCTAATAGCATGCATGGTCACAGTGAAGTCACAGTGACGGGTGAGTCACTTTGGTCGGATCACATCTGTGACCGAAATGCCACCACTCAGTGACGTCACATTGTGACTGAGATGTGACTTTCTTAAAAATCTTTAGAAATTTATAAATATCCTTCAAAACATGTTATTTACTTTAAAAAACATGTTTCTGGCAATTTAATTATCATCGCTTTTGTCACAGTTTCGTCACAATGTCAATGTCAAATTAGTCACAAATGACACATTTTTCACAAATGTGTCACATTGTGACCACTTTGTGAAACGTCACAAAAGAGCTCTAAAACGGCCATAACGACTTCACATTTTAATCACTGTGACTTCACGTCGACGTCACGTGACGTCACATCGACAATCGATGGTCACAAAGTCACAATGTGACTTCACAACGACGTTGCTGTGACGTCACCATGCTTTAAGGGGAGTAATAAAGAAATTAACTATCTGTTAACTTATCATTGTCCATGATTTGAACACTTGAAATAAAAAACAAAGGAAAATCATGCGTACTTCACAGATTATGGAACACTTTTCAATACATTTAGAATACTACAACAAAACTTCATAGTTTGCTAAATCAAAAAAGATAACTAATTTGCATAATTTAAATGGAAATTTTTCTAAATACTTAAAAATAACATTAAAATCTTGAAATATAAACATGTTTAAGTAAAATAAGCTGAATTTACATAATTTATAAACATACCTCAATTTGAACACTTGAAAATACGCTCATTTTTATAGACATTGGATAGAACTTATTTTAACGTAATATTTCTGATAAATAATACGAATAAATAAAACGTAATATTTCTGTAGAAAAAAATTAATCTGATATTGTATAAATATTATTTGTATTATTTAGATCTTTTACATACATATCTATCGTTTCAGTAACAGATTGAAAAATAAAATAAATTCTTCAAGAGCCTAATCCTTTCAAATGGAGAAATAATGTTTTCCCAAACAGATGTTATAATGGAACCTTGAGGAAGTATACTGTCCACAGTGCAATCATGCCAGCATAGAATCGAGCGATTCAAAAACAGTAGTAGCAAATATCAAGAATCCTGGAAGTTTTTCAGAGAAAGATTCGAAGAAATTGAGTTCGACTCCTTTCTGACATTTTCGGTACAAAAAAAGGATCATCTTCCGAATAGTAAACAAGACAATTAAAAAAAGAAGTTGACGGTGAAATTCTACAAATTAGAATTTGCCGTGGCATTTTTTTAACAGACAATATCTTGGAAAACGTTCTGCTCAAAATTCGAGCAAATGTTTTAAGTTCTTTCGTTTAACTCTGCAAATGTGAACTATTAATGAATTTTAACTAATCAAAGAGCTTCATTTCGTAATGACAGCGGATTAATCAAACCTCAGAGATTCGGTTTAAAAAATGCACGGAAAGAAAGTTTCTGGTCACTTATAGAAGCATGATGAAAAATAATAATAGAACTCCCAATAGAAATTCATTATGATTGCTTAGGACAAAATTCGCCCCCTGCCTATAGAAAATGGAACTATCAGATTTTACAAAGCGTGCGCGAAACGCCTTCAACACAATGGCGTAAGCAACAAGGACCTGAGGTTTGTACCTAAATAAACAAATTTTCGTAAAGAAAAATGGCTGTGAAAATGAAGCATTGGGGCAGTAGAGAACGTTTTTGATTGCGGTGTATAAAGTAACTTCTAAGGCATCAGTCGTCATTCCCTGCACGGATTTCGAAAAACATGCATTATTAGACCAATAAGGGGCTTACGGCCGTGAGTGTCATGTATGAGATTTCGCAAAAAAATGGATCGGCTGCTCATGAGATCTACATTGAACAATTGCCGTGTACGGTACCGTCGGATCCCTGGACATTTGAGAGTCTTCCTTGGGAGTTGTGCGCGAGTGGTCATTTCATGCTTCCAGGCACTGTAAGCAATCATAAGTACGGTAAGGATAAAGTACGGGCACTGTAAGATATCTCACAATTCCAGCAATGGAAGAAGTAGTATTACACATAATAGAGAATAGTCCTTCGACAAACTCGAAAGCTGTTAATTGTGAGCCATTTCCTTCCTTAGCTCAATTATGAAATGCAAGTCGGAGAGCATCACATTGAAAACTTCACATTGATGTAACGATGCATATTATTTGAAATCGGTGAAGGAATGAATATTCAAGCCAGTGAAGTTCTTTAACAAAGGTTTCTACTGCCTCAAAGCTGTAATCGTATGTGAATATGAATGCATTTCTGAATCCACATTCTTATACGAAATCTGCTTATTTAGGCCCTCTCTACAGGCCTTTATATTTCCAGTATATAGTTTTGAAACACCTTGTACAACCAAAAAACATAGCCCTAGCAATATATTATATTTTTAAAAAATCTAAAAAATATGATGAAAATAAGAACATTTTTCTCTCCAGTTTACACTATCCATCTATTATAAAAGAAACCACAAAGGTAACATGCAAAAATTCAATATATAACGACGCAGCATCATCCAACTTGCTAACGTTATGGCTCAAGCTACTCAATAGTGACAATAAAATAAATATCCAAGTAAAATAAAAATAAAAAAAAACTAACGTGCATAATATGATAGAATACTTGAAAAATTTAATGATAGTGTTTCATAGACCTTCCAATTTAAAGAATATTTTTATTTGTTTTGAAAATGACTCGGGCAGAGACGAAACATTTAAACGAATAAACCTATTTTTGCTCTTTTAAATTTTTAATTTACACATTTTAGTGATTAAAATTACTAACTTTTAGGTTATTGAAACACAACCACTGAAAAATTGTATTCCAAGCTAACTAAGTTTTAAGTTTGACACTTTGTAGGTCTCTACAGCTCAAAGTTTACTACTGTTATGAGCATTCTTTTAAGGATTTATCAATCAGAACAAAATTCTTAAAAGTCCAAACATTATAAAAACAATGGTGATAAAAATACATTTTCTTTTTCTAAAGTCATCGAAACACAGCCGCTGAAAAATTGTGTTCCGAGATAACTGAGTTTGTTGGTCTCCACAGCTCAACGTTTATTGCTGTTATGACCATTATTTTAGGAATTTGTCAATCACACCAACATTGTTAAAGGCCCAAACATTACAAAAATAATATTGATAAAAAATGCATTTTTGGACATACTAATCAAATTTTTCTATTTCTTTAAGCATTAAAAAAATTCTGCCATAACATGTTAAGTCCAAATTAATATCTTATACTATACTAAAACCAACTTTAAAACAGATATTCGTTAATGTAATAATTTAAGTAAAACAATGCATAAAACGATTTTTTTCGAGTTTAAATTAATTAAATTATATTCATGTCTATAATTAATTTTATTTTCATACATGCATATTTCAGATTTGTTAAAAAATATAGCTTTACAGAGAAAAATGTGTGTTTTTATATTCTTTTTATTATGCCTCAAACGCTTTCTAGATCTTATTATTATTATTATTTTAAAGTATATTTATTATGTTTTTTAAGAAAAAGAAATTTCTGGAAAAGAAGTTGAAAAGTATAAAAAGTATTTTTAAAACTAAGAAAGATAAATTTTAAAATCTCAGTTACTCATATTTACTTAAATAAAAGATTTTCTAATAACATATAACAAAAATCTTTAAAATACAGCAAACATTTACTGACTAAAATAAAAAAAAAGCCATTCCAAATAAAATTTATTAAATAGAGTTAGTTGCTTGTCTAAAGAATGTCGAGTACTATATCTGAAAATAATTTTATTACAAAATTCCTCTTTTCTTGTACGCTTTGTTTATTTTGTCACAAAGCAAGATTAAAAAAATAAATAGGTGGGTTTTTTTCTTATACTGTATGCATATATTACATACTATATTATATAATATAATGATAGACTATAAAATTTGTTTCCTAACACTGCACCATGAATCGTATTCATATGTAAGTCTTTAAACGATTCATAGCGAAAAAGGGGGGGGGGGCTGCTTGCCTGTTCCTTCACTATCCCTTGTTTTTAAGAATTCAGCTTATTTCCCTCGAAAACACAAAAACTAAAATACGCGGAGCCTAATCGTGAAAGATTCGCAGCTTCAGTCAGCATGGATTGTGGATGGGAGTTTCCAAAATTAGTCAAATATAGTCAAGTTGGTTTCATTTATGGTGAAATATTTTTGTCGTCAATTTGGCGATATTTCACAATTCCTGATAATTTTGATATATTTTCACAGGTTATCGTCCCCAAACCTCTAAATACCCAATGTTTAAATGTTGATTTATACATACATACATATATATATATATATATATATATGACATTTTGAGGTTGGAATCAAGTGGTATCATCGCAGCGTAATTATGTTTCTCAAAAGAATAGGGTCTTCCCGTTTACCACACTAAAGTCGTAGCACAATTGTAGAAAAGAAAACACCTTCACACATCTTTTCATAACTTCAAATTAATTAATTTCCGCAGCCAATTCATCAGAGAAATGCTCTTCAATTCCGACGAAGTGAATTTTGCTAAAAAGAAGGCAGCATTCGTCACAGCTTTCTCACTCAAAACCGAATAATCATTTCATCTCCGGGCATCCTAGCTTAAGAAAAAAAAGTTTCTAGAACATTCGATAATCTCCAACACGATCTCCTTATGTAAATAGAATCCGGCCTCTTGCACCGAGATTAAAAGTGGCAGAATCGAGTCTTCTGGAAACGATAATTTTAGTTAAAAGAACTTTTATAACTAGAAATGAAAAGTCATGAAATAACTAGGTATTTTATGAAATAATTGAATTGTAAGCTTTAACGGTAACACACATATACACATATATAGCGTGTATCAGGAAGGATCGTTCCAGTTTTGCGCTATATACACCCATAGCTCTCTGGCCGATCCAGAGATCTCCCGATCAGCCCCCAGCCGATCGTCAGTCAACAAGATGAAGTTGCAAAAGTAATATAAATCATAAGTAAAAATAATATGTATTCAATGCAAGCAATTTATGGTGCGAGAGGGGGCAAGTGATCAGAGAGCTACGCAAATATAAGCAGAGTACTATTAAATAGCTTTTTCTCCTTGTCGATCGATTGCCGCCACTATCGCGACATTAATGGGAACCTATCCGAATTCACATATTTGTTGGTGAACACGTGCAAACATTTGATTCTGAGATTTGAACCGGTTAGAGTAATATTCTGCATACATTTTTGCAGCTCTCCGACCGTTGTTCTCTTCCGCATTGTAAATTAGAATTATGTCTTCATATTCTTTTAACATATAATGATTCATGTTAATTCAGCAAAATCACCTTGTGGAATGATGACAAGTTAGACTGATTAGAGAGCTTTGTGAGTGAGCAAAAATTTCAGATAGAAAACGACCAACCCCTGAAACGCCATGCTTTTACAAAAATTTAATGTTTTATACACGAAAATTATTCGTTCTATTTGTAGAAAAATCTTACGCTATATTGTCCGGATTTCGTGTTTTTTTTTCTGTTTTTCATTTAATAACCAACTTTAAAGCAACTTAGAATAAATAAAATAGCTAAAATAAATATATTACTTTTTTGTTTTCTTCTTTGTTTCACTGTCCAAAAAAATCGGTCAAGTGCGAGTATTACTCGCGTAAGGAGGGTTACGTAAAATAAATATATTAAGTTGTGACTGTAATATTAGAAAACATCATTCGCAAAAAACATCGTTCGCAAATCTATGTATTTAAAAATTAATATCTCGGCTAATTAGCTTCAATTTTTTTATAATCATTATAAACAATCCTTTTATACTTCCATGACGATAGGCACCTTGACCACCCCTCACATCCTATGTTGAAAGCTCGCAATGTGAACTTTGCATGTAACGGGATATTGCGATTTTCTGAAAAACTTTCACTTATTTTTTCGTATTTGTTTAATTAGATTCGAAATAAAAGAGGAAGGGGCTAATTTTTACATTACACTTTCCACTGAATCTCTGAAAATATAACACTTAACCCTTTGCGGCGCAGTGGTTTCGTAAATATACCACTTAATTTTAATTCCCAAACGCCACACTCGCACCGGAATTTTGTTTAAAAAAAATTACGGTTTATTGAATGCGTGAAATACAGCGTCTTCTTATTTACAAATAAAGTTGTTTTCAAATTCCGGTGTCAGCCATTACTTTCAAAACTTAAGGAATGAATTTGCCCTGCGCCGCAAAGGGTTAAAATTAAAGCAAATGTATTTTTGAGTTCGGCATTACGAGAGCTTTCACATGATACCCCACACGATATAAAAAAAAAAAAAGTTTAAAGTTACTTGAAAAGATTTTTATTTCAAGTAACAACAATTAACCCCTCCCCCCTTTATTTTTCTAAATATATTTGTGAACGTTTATAATCTACACATATGGCGATCAACAGCCTTTAAAATACGTCTACCAAATTTATACTTTCGACGTTCCTTATTTTACAAGAAAAACGCTATGACAGATGGGCACGCAGACATATTAATAATCTCCCCCCCCCCCTTTTTTAATTCAAAATACAGTGTGAATGATTAATAATGTACACATATGGGGATTAATAGCGTTTACTATGTCTGAGAAACTTGTACTTTCCACGTTCCTTATTTTGCAAGTAAAATATTATAAGTGATCTTATAATTCTTTCGTTTTTACTCTTGAAATACGGAACTCTAAAAAGTAAAACACTTCAAAAACTTCGACCAAGAGAAATCAATGATTTTTTTTTTTAACATTATTTTGGATCATACTTTTTTTTCGGTACTGTGAAAATTTTCGGTTAAAAAAATATAAAAAAGTTAAATCTTTCTTTTAAAATAAAAAAGGTAAAATATTTTTTCTGAATAAAAAAGAAGCTTTCAGCAATCAAAGTTAAGCTCCTTACCTAGAATTTATTTCTATCTTTTTTTTTTTTCTCTCTTTACTTTAAAACGAGAAATTCGAGAATCTCTAGTAGAAAATAAAAAACCATTTCAAGAAACAAGTTGACGTAAACTATTTACAGCGACAAAGTAATTGAATTCAAATAACTTCCCTTAAGCATTTGGATCTTTTAAAATAAAGAATATGTCAACAAGATGGGACTTGGGAAATATTTTGACCCCCCCCCCCCAAAAAAAAAAAAAAAAAAAAAAGAAAGTTTGGGTTGATTATTTTATTTGCGAATTTTAAACAAATATATTTTAAAGGCACTAAAGTTTTATTATGTCCCAAATGAATCCAATAGCATCGCAAATTTAATAAAATGTGTGACAAATCGTCACCTGAGAATAATAAGGTTCTATCTGTGTTTTTGAAAAAATCGACTTACTGATATAGAAATGCACTATTTGTATGTATGAAGGCATTTCTGGATTAAAATAATGTCATATTATGAGTGTAAGGTCATATATAAATTGTATATAACATCATTTTGATGCAAAAATGCCTTCATAGATACATATACGGCTTATCTATATCGATAGATCAATTTTTTCAAAAACACAGATAGAACCTTATTATTCTCAGGTGACGAAAAAATTAATAAAATGAATAATTTTCATAAAGAGCGGCTGATTAGTTTTACATGTTTTTATTTTCAGTTTGTTCTTATATAATGCTTAGATTAATAATTACCTTTGATTGAAACATTGAAAAGATAATAAGTCAAGATAAAGAGGGGTGCCGCTACATTCATAGTACACATGCGTCTTCTTTGCCCTGACGAAGCAAGACTCAGTACTTTGAAAAGGCCTAGTACATTTTTGTATATTTTATGGTGTTTTTAAGAAGTTTTCTCGCTTTGATTGAAACATTGAAATCTTTTATTATGAAATACTGAAGATATTCTGTTTCTAAAGTAATAAAAAAAATTTTAAAAAGATTTCCATAATACGTTTCAAGATTTTTTGTTTGTTTGCTTGTTTTTACGGAAAATCGGATTAAAATACAGATTGTTATTCGGAATTACAGGGTGTCTCTTTTTCAAGTAGAAATCTGATTTCCTTACAAAATTTATCAAAAAATAAGATTTCCAGCAATTTTTCCAAAATAATCACTTTTGGCTTCTGCGTAATGTTTTGAAATCTTTAGAAGTGCTGGGAATGTCCATAAGTCCTGTCTAAACATCACTGAACTAAACGCTCCTATTAATGGAATGATTTTCTTTACTCTATTAATGTTCCCTTAGATGGTCACAATATTTATTGCTTATACGCTGTGTATCATTTTTCCTTAAGGATTTTCACTGTATTATCATCCTTCGCAGGATAATTTTTCAAAATGTATTCACACAATTTAAAAATGTATTAAATACCTAATCAATACAGTTCTTACGACAGTGGTACATAATGTACTTGCCAAATGGGACCACAAGCAGAAGTATCATTTGCAAGTTAGGTTGTTCGGTCACATAGTTTGTTATTATTGTATATAAAATAAAAGATAATTTTTAAAACAGAGGCATTTTTATCTGCACATTCAAGTATATTAATTAAAGATAGTATGAATTTATAGTCTACACTTTTTTAATTTGAGTCAAGAAAACTGTTTTCATCGGTTTCAGGTTTAATTTTTGTTTATGGAGGACTGTTTACCCTAGTATGCATACTATATGTATTCTTTCTAAATCAATGTGTCTCTATTATTTTTTAAACGTTTTGTCATAATGCCTACTATTTTTTTAATGAAAAACAAATTCTGGAATTTGCCATTAGGGGGCGGTAAGAGATCTGTTAGCTGATATTATATCCATTCGCCAATTTGTAATTTTTCCGATATTATATCCATTCGCCAAATAATTGAACCAAAACGGAATTCAGCATTCACCTAGTATACAAAAACAATTTTTCAACAAATGGAAATTATAAGGAATGATTTCTTGTTAACCCCTTCACGCCCTTTATCACATATGTGGACGCTTAGTTTTTACTTTCTTCTATCCTCAAAAGAAGAAAGTATTGCAATCGAAATTTTTTTTATTTCCAGTTTTTGATGGATTTATACATTTTAGGGTCAGAGATCTCAAAAAGCATGTTCATAGAAAAATACCTTTCTGTCCATCCGTGTGTCCGTATATTCGTATTTCGAATGTCGCCATTGTATCATCGAAAAGTGTACAAAGTTATGGATAGAATTCAACCAAATTTTGTGCATATATGTTTCTCTGTGACAAATAGGATCTCCCTCAATTTAGAAATATTCCGCTGAAAGGGGGCGCTGTAATAGTAATTTTTACGCCATTTTCATTATTGTACTATCGAAAAAGGCATGAAGATATGAATCAAATTTTTTGTGTATGTTTTTGGGTATGGTCAGCATCCTCCTGTCATATGTCCTCCCTGAATTTGAAAAAAATTAGCGAATGGAGAAGCTCTAACGGCGATTTTTGAGCCAGTTTCATTATTGCATAATTGAAAAATGTATGAAGTTATGCACAGAATTGAACCAATTTTTTCTGTATGATTTTGATTAAAGCCAATTGGTTCTCCTTGAATTCGAAAATTTTGCACACGAAGAGAGCGCTGTCTGTGAAATTTCCATCACTGTACCTTCGAAAAATTATGACGTTGTGCATAGAATTGTACCAAATATTATGTGTATATATTTGGCTATGGCAAGCAGGTCATCTTTTAGTTTAGAAATATTCTGACGGAAAGGTACTCTGTAACAGCAATTTTTTACCATTTTCATTGTTGTACCATCTAAAACTGCATGAAGTTAAACATAGGATTAAATCAAATTTTTGGGGAAGGTTTCTAGCTATAAGCAGCAGATAGGCTAAAAAGTTTGTGAATTTGAAAACTTCTGCCGGAATGGGAGCTGTTATGGCGGTTTTTGTGCCATTTTCACTGTTGTACCATCGAAAAGAGTATGAAGTTATGCATATAATTGAACCAGATTTTTGTGTATGTTTTTGGCAATGGCCAGCAGGTCTTTCTTGAATTTGGAAATATTCCGCCTGAAAAGGGCGCTGTGATAGTGATTTTTGTATAATTTTGTATAATTTCTAATTTAGTTTTTCGTAGTTATTTTGTCCATAAACGCCTCATGCAGCGACAGGAACTCACATCCTGCTAAGCTGGCAAATCGCAAAGAGTTCATAACGGAATAACAGAAATCAATTTATTTTAATAAATACTATGCTTGAGATTAACTCGTTTTAACTCTGATTAATAGACTGACTCAGAAGTTTTAAGATGAAAATCGAAATTGGTATTGTATTGAGCTAAAGGTATTGCAGTATTAACATCTGTAACTACATTTTTTGAAAAGTTAAGATGTGTGAAATAGAAGAAAGTTTTTGAGATTGGCATTTCCAACCAGTTTATTATTATGATTACTGCCAATTATAATACGAACAAATATTTTATGATAACTTATTCACCACAAATTTTTTCAAAAAAGGAAGTAAAAATTTCATGTTTTGGCTGCACTGATAATGTTATTTCCGACGTACAATTAGAGACATAAATAAAGCATGAAGTAATGTTTTGGCAGTTTGTGTTGTTGAATTATATTAAAAACTCAATAATATTTGATAAAAATAATGTAAGATACATTAAATATATTAAATTTTAATAATTTGTAGAAATGTAAGAAAGAATATTGTTAGTTTTTTTTATTAAATTAACATTAATTACCATTAACGCTCACCGTCTAAAAATGTGGACGTCATTTTTTTTGTAATTTTTCCCCATTTTTTTGGAACTTTTATTAATATAAAAGTTAATATATCGCAAAACAATAAATCATTTCTTTCCCTCATCAAAAAGACATTCTTCCCTGAACATGTTAACAAGAAAAATTAAATTAGTAAAACTAAATATCAAAAGATAAAAGAAATTGAGCAACAAACGCATTTAAATTGATTATTATTCGATAATCTGTGAGTCCTCTATAACTTTTGGAACAACATTTTTTAACAAACAAAAATTGCAGCTATTTTATCGCCAGTAAAATTAGTCAGACGTGACAATTCCAAAACATTTTTCTGTCTCATATATGTTAATGCCTCCTGAAAAATGCCGTATAGCACCGCCTCTAGTTACACCAACATCTAGTCAACAACTATTGTCAACTTCTAACTGAATCTGCAGTTAGTGAAAATCCATACATTAGTTCTTGAGATACAGCTATTTCGAAATTGTTAAAATACAGCAAAGCAGTGCCAACTGTTGGGTGATTTGCACCGAAAGCTAGCCATCATTAATTTATATCATAGGCTAAATGAATCTAAAGTTTTATGAAAATCTGTGTATTAGTTCTTGAGATATAACTATTATGGAAAATGTGAATAATGAAGCATAGCAGCACCACATATCGAGCTATACTCACCATAAACTAATCAGCTCTAGTTTATGTCATATTAACTGAATCCAAAGTTTTGTGAAATTCCAAGCATTTATTCTTGAAATGGAGCGTTCACAAAATTTTTGTCACATACAGACTCACAGAATGACAGAGTGGGAAAAGACACACAGACCTTTTCTAATAACAATCAAATCGTATTCAAAACCTTCTACAGTGTATAAATACATCGAAAACTGGTAGTCGAGATTTTCCAGGAATCCAATACTTTCTTCTTGAAAAGATAGAATGTAAAAAATGAAAAAATAAAATTTTTCTCTTAAAGTAAAAAAAAAAATGGAAACTGCGATTAATTTTAAAGAAGATTACTCACAAAGACAGTATGAAACAAAGGACATGAAAAAAATAATTCGCATAACTGAAATTTAATTATTTTATACTTTGAAAACATTTTTTAAACAAATTAATTTTTAGAAATCTATGCCTAGCTCTCATTTTTAATAAGATAAAAAGAGATTTTTTTTTCTTTGTGTAGAACAATGTGGAAATATAATTAAATTATTCTATTAATTAAATTAAGCAAATACTTTTAAAATTTTTAATTTATAATTTAAACTTGTTCAATGCAATATTTTTTTTTTTTTTTTTTTACAAATTAGAAATCTCAGAGCATTTTAATTACTACAGCAATTCAAGAAATTTAACCAAATTTAAAAAGTTTAATCAAAAAGAAATTTCTTTTAAATTTTTTCTTGATAAAAACAATTATTATTATTATTATTATTATTATTATTATGTTTTAATTATGAGGATCACAACCAAGGATGTAATGGAAGATATACGCGGTTATACGCCGTATATCTTCTGGATTTTTTGAGGAGCAGCGTATCCCTTTGTTTCTCAAGTAATCACAGTATATACACTCTAGGAGACTATTTGCCTTGATCGTGTATCCTCTGCTTAGAGCATAACGTATATACCTTCCAATTTCTACGACTACACCACTGATTACAACTTTCATTATAAGAACTATATATATGTAACATTATCAATTTTTTTATAATTTTGGACTTCATCTTCTCCTTATGATATAATACGTTATCATTTCCCGCCCCCCTCTGTAATGGTATCATATTTTACTTCCATCTATCTTTACAAGAAGAAAGCATTGGATTTTTAGAAAGGCAATTATTGGAAGAAAGCATTGCAAATTTTTTCGAATTTCGGTTTTTGTCTGATTTAGCCGTTTAGGGATCAAAAATCCCAAAAAACAGCGTTTTTTCAAAACGTCTGTCTGTGAGTCTGTCTATCTGTATGTAACATAAATATTGTGGGCGCTTTATCTCAAGACTTAATGCACGGAATTTGATAAAAATGTACATTTAGGTAGTCCTTGATGTAAAATGATGATGATTAGTTTTTGGTATCAATCGCTCTGCAGGATTCGCTGCTATGCTGCATTTGTTGTGATTTACACAACAGCTATATCTCAATAACTAATGCACGGATTTCTATTAAACTTCATATTCAGTTAGTCCTTGACATAAATTCATGTTTTTTTTATATTTTGGTGTAATTCGCTCAGCAGGTGGCGGTGTTATGCTGCATTTATCCGATTTTTGCAATTGTTCTATCTCAATAATTAATGCACGGAATTTACTAAAAATCTGTATTCGGCTAGCCCTGGTATATATTGATGATGTTCTTAATGTAAATCACTTAAGAGTTGGCACTATTTTGTTGCATTTTTTACGATATACGGAATAGTTCTATCTCAATAACTATTGCACGGATTTCCATCAAATTCCAGATTCAGTTAGTCCTTGACATCAAAAAATGTAGTTTACATTTTGGTGTAAATCGCTCTGCAAGTGACGATGCTATGATGAATTTTTCATAATTTCCGCAACAGCGCTATCTCAAGATTTAAAACACGGATTTTCATCAAACTTCAGATTGAGTAAATCCATGATATGAAATAGTTCTGCTTACATTTTAATGTCAATCGACCAACAAGTGGCTCGGCTATGCTGAATTTTTCTTGGTTCCTGCAATAGATCTATCTCAAAAACTAATTTATGAATTTTTATGAAACTTGAGATTGAGGCATAGCTTGATAAATATTATTGCTGTTTATGTTTTGGTAGAAATCGCCCAATAGGCGGTGCTTTTATGTTGCAATTTTCACGATATCTAGAATAGTATTATTTCAAAAACTAATGCACGGAATTTCAAGCCTTTTACAATCCTCACTATGACCATAGATTGCCATTTCCTTTTGCCATTGTGATAGCAAATTTTGAAGTATTAGCATGATGAGATAGAAGAATCCTTTATGAATGTCCAATCCGACTAGTTTTCTTTTGTTTGTAGTTATGCGCATATATAGTTATAGTATATTCATTATTTGCATACTTTATTGGTTCAAATGAAGCCAAGTCAATAAAATATCACTTTGCATATAAAATTACTTTATATTAAATAATACTTAAAAAGTTAGTTACTATTAAAATTATTTAATAATAGGTTTTTTTGCGTAATGCATTCAACAATAATAATGTCTTTGCCATTCCCTTGCATGGCTGGACACAATGAGGATCAATTTAAAACTAAACAAAATTTCAGCGTAATATGCAGATGAAAATCTAAAAATCATATACAGGGTTACACAAGAAATTCTGAATACGTTTCCGGCCATATGCGGTTATTGCGGAAACCGTTTTCCACGTGTGCGTTGTTTGTTTTTCTAAAATGTTCATTTAGATACATTTTTTAAAAATTATTATTATTATTAAATGGCGAAGTTTCGTTAAATCAATTTGGAAACTTTAGCTCTATTTAAATATTCTGTATTTGACACTTGGTTTATCCTTCCCTTTTATACGATTATAAAAAACCTCCAAAATACTAGACAATTGTCTACAAACTTTCTAAAACCCGCAAATAAAATAAATATTGGAAGTTCATGCTAACATGATTTAGCTGGAAAGAAACTGTAAATTAATATGTTTAAATGCTAAGGAACACGTTTATAAAATTGTATCATCTTTCATGCATTATAATATATAGAAAATATTTTTTTTCTAAAAAATATATTCTCTTTCATAAAAATTTAACTAAATTTTTCATTTATTCTATTTTTATAAACAAAACCTTTAAAAGAAAATGGCAATTTCTCTCGAATTTTTATTTCATTTAGTTGCGTCAACTATATGTTGATAAAGCTTATTAATGCAAAATCATGTCCCTCCTCAATTCAAAGGAGAACAAAAATTTATTAACTCACATTAACGAAATTACTGTTACCGCTAGCATGATTCAAATTATCCTCTAATAATATGTCTGTGGCGTTTGGTTCTTTTCCCATTTTCAGATTTTACTAATGAAGAGTTATTTTTTGTTCTTTGTAAAAAGAATTTTGTGTAGCATTTTTAGAATGCTAATCAATTATTTTATTAAATATGTTGGAATTTAATAGTTACTGAATCTTTTTACATAAAAATAAGTACTTTGTAATAAATTTTAAAATAGTGAAAGTCTATAGAGATAGTTTTTTCAGCTATAAACTATGATGTTATTGTGTTCTTATACAACTTTTAAAAGTGTTTTAAGAATAACCATCGTATTTTCTGACGCACAAAACTTTGACATAAACGCGGACTCTTTTTTAGCATTTTCTCATTATTAACATACTCATTATTATATTGTAGCGTTTAGTTCTTTTCCCATTTCCAGGTATTACTAACGAAGAAATCTTTTTCTTCTTTGTAAAGGAAATTTATGTATCATTTTTAGAATAATAATGAACACCTTTATTAAAACTTTTTTGCAATTATAATAAACCTACAAAATATTAAAACATTGTCTACAAACTTTCTGACATTCTCAAATAAGCTCCGAAACTGGTAGATGGCAGGTGCTGGATTCGATCCCAATCTCAGCCGTCGGCCTAACCGTTCGGAATTTTCCGTGGGTTTCTTTCAACCTTGGATTTCCTTACGTAAATACGTATTAGGTTCCCTTAAAAAAGAGCCCCACGCAGGGCACCCTTCCTTTACCGCCTATATCACAAGTGTAGATAATTGGCCGACATAATCACAAAAACAAAAGCTAAATATTGGAAGTTCATGCTAATTTTTTTAAGCTTGAAATAAACGGCAAATTAATATATTTAAATGCTGAGTAACACGCATATAAAATTGTATCGTATTTCATATATTATAAAATATACAAAACACTTTCCTAAAAATTATATTCTGGTTGATAAAAATTTAACTAAATTATTCATTTATTCTGCTTTTATGAACAAAGCCTTTAAGAATAAATGGCGGTTTTTCTACTATTTTTATTTCATTTAGTTACGTCAATTATTTCTTGGTAAAGCTTATAAATGCAAATTCAAGTCCTGCTTCATTTCAAAGAAGAGCGAAAATTTATTGACTTTAAATTAACGAAATTACTGTTGCCGCTAACGTGATTCAAATTATCTTCTAATAATATGTCTGTGACGTTTAGTTCTTTTCCCATTTCCAGATTTAACTAATGAAGGAATATTTTTTTGTTCTTTCAAAAAGGAAATTTGTGTGGCATTATTAGAATGCTAATCAATAATTTGATTTAAAATGTTGGAACTTCATAGTTATTGAATCTTTTTTCATAAAAAGAAGCATTTTGAAATATTTTTAAAATAGTGAATGTCTATATAGATATTTTTATCAGCTATAATCCGTGATGTTATTGGTGTTCTTATATAACTTTTAAAAGTGTTTTAAGAACAACCATCGTATTTTCTGACGTACAAAACTTTGACGTAAACGCGGACTCCTCTTTAGCATTTTCTCATTATTAACATATTTATTATTTTATTATAGCAATTGGTTCTTTTCCCATTTCCAGATTTTATTAATGAAGAAATCTTTTTCTTTTTTGTAAAGGAAATAAAAAAAAAATTGTAAATTTGTGTAGCATTATTAGAATGATAATAAATAACGTTCTTAAAACTTTAGTACAATTATAATAAACCTACAAAATACACTGCTCAAAACAATTAAAGGATATTTGAAGTTTTATATAAAATAAAGATATAAACGAATTTTTTTGCCGAAAATAGAAGAAGAGAATCACAAATGCAAATTTTTCTGGTTTTCAAACTGTGGAGTATGCAAATTTTAAGTTCGACGTCAAAAACGTCGCTTCAGTAGCAACGAATGAAATTTGACTTTCAACTGGATAAAAGAGAATGAAGACAAGGATGATCGGCATTTAGTGATTGCTTTGTTTCGATGAGTACGATGTCTCAGCGAAGTCATTTGACATATTCAGAAGCTTGGAGAATTGTTGGTAGGTTAGAAGGGGGGCAAACTCAAGCCGAAGTAGCGCAAGCCATTGGAGTGTTACAAAGTGTCATTTCCAGGATCTGGAACCGTTTTTTGGAGAGTGGATGTGCAGGCCGAAGACCAAGGCAAGGTCGTAGACGGGCAAAAACGTCCAATGAGATCGGTATTTAGCGTTAACAGCTCGGAGACACTGAAACATGAACGCTACTCTTCTCCAACAACACCTTCGCTCGGCTACAGGCACCACGATTTCAACTCAGACTGTCCGAAACCGGCTCCATGCTGTAGGTCTGCATGCTCGCCGACCGATGGTATGTGTTAGATTAACATCAAGGCATCGTCGCGACCGCAGGGAGTGGGCAACCGAGCATGTCAACTGGAGGAGAAATGAATGGAGCAATATTCTGTTTTCTGACGAGTCCCGTTTTTCTGTGCATTCGGATAATAGGCGTATTTTCATCTGGAGGGACCGTGGCAGTAGGAATAATCCTGCGTTCGTGCACGAAAGTGTCAGATTTGGCGGTGGAGGAGTGTTGGTGTATGGTGGCATATCCATTGACGGGCGCACTGACCTCTACATCATTCGAGATGGAGCTCTGACTGGTCGCCGATATAGGGATGAGATCCTCAGAACTATTGTAGTCCCTTACGCTGCAGCAATCGGAGATAACTTCATTTTAATGGACGATAACTGCAGGCCACATCGTGCAAACCTGGTGGAGGATTTCCTTTTCGAGGAAGGAATCGTTCGAATGGAATGGCCAGCGTGTTCTCCAGACATGAATCCAATCGTGCACGTTTGGGACGCTCTAGGAAGACGAATTTCTGGCCGCCAACAACCCCCACAAACTCTCCAAGAACTGGAAAGAGCTCTTCTGGAAGAGTGGGGCAGAATACCCCAACTCGTCATTAATAGCCTCATTGAATCCATGCCTCAAAGGTGTTTAACGTTGCTGGCCGGCGGTGAAAACCATACCCCAAAATGAAAATTATTTTCTTTGAAGAAAACACCTTTTCTTATTCGTTTTTTCTCATATGCACAAATTGTGTTTTTTTCCTTTTGTACACAAATGCGCAATAAAATGCATTTTTTTCTGCCAAACATGTGTAATTTATTCTCATATAACCTACTATGTCTGTCGACCATGTATCAATGAGCTAAAAAGTTTCCCAGATACAAAATCTACCTAAAACTGCAATATCCTTTAATTGTTTTGAGCAGTGTATTAAACAATTTTCTGCAAACTTTCTAAAACTCTCAGATAACCTAAATGTTGGAAGTTTATGCTAACATGATTTAGCTTGAAATAAACTGTAAATTATTATGTCTAATTGCTAAGGAACACGTGTATGAAATTGTATAATACTTCGTGTATTCTAAAATATACAGAACATTTTCCTAAAAACTATATTCTCTTTGATAAAAATTTAATTAAATTTTTCATTTATTCTATTTTTATGAACAAGGCCTTTAAAAGGAAATGGCGATTTTTCTCGAATTTTTATTTCATTTAGTTGCGTCAAATTATATGCTGGTAAAGCTTATAAATGCAAATTCAAGTCCTGCCTCGTTTCAAAGGCGAGCGAAAATTTATTGATCACATTAACGAAATTACTGTTATCATTAACATGATTCAAATTATCTTCTAATAATATGGCTGTGGCATTTGATTCTTTTCCCATTTCCAGATTTTACTAATAAAGGGATATTTTTTGTTATTTATAAAAGGAAATTTGCGTATCTTTATTAGAATGCTAATCAATGATTTTATTAAAAATGTAGGAATTTCATAGTTACTGGATCTTTTTCCATAAAAAGAAGCATTTTGTAATATATTTAAAAAAGTGAATGTCTATAGAGTTTTTTTCAGCTATAAACTGTGGTGTTACTTGTGTTTTTATATAACTTTTAAAAGTATTTTAGTAATAACCATCGTATTTTCTTATGCACAAAACTTTGACATAAGCGCAGGCTCTTTTTTAGCATTTTCTCATTATTAACATACTCATTATTGTATTGTAGAGTTTGGTTCTTTTCCAATTTCCAAGTTTTACTAATGAAGAAATCTTTTTGTTCTTTGCAAAGGAAATTTGTGTACCATTATTAGAATGATAATGAATAACTTTATTAAAATTTTTTGCTATTATAATAAACCTTCTAAGTACTAAACAATTGTCTACATACTTTCTGAGATCTCAAATAAGTTAAATGTTGGAGCCCCATCAGTGGCCTAGAGGTTCTGCCTCTGAAATTGGTAGACAGCAGGTGCTGGGATCCCAATCTCAGCCGTTGACCTAACCGTTCGGAGTATTCCGTGGTTTTCCTCGAACCTTGTATTTCCTTGTGTAAATACCAGTCAGGTTTCCTTTAAAAGACCACCACGCAGGGCACCCATTTTTAGGTCCTATATCCCAATTGTAGATAATTATCCTACATAAACACAAAAACAAAAGCTAAATGTCGGAAGTTTATGGTAACATATTTTAGCTTGAAATAAACAGCGAATTAATATATTTGAATGCTGAGGAACACACATAAAAAATTGTATCATATTTCATGTATTATAGAATATACAAAACACTTTCCTAAAAATTATATTCTTTTTGATAAAAATTCAACTAAATTATTCATTTATTCCATTTTCATAATCAAAACCTTTAAAAATAAATGGGATTATTCTCCAATTTTTATTTCATTTAGTTGCGTCAATTATATGTTGCTAAAACTTATAAATTCTAATTCAAGTTCTTCCTCATTTCAAAGGCGAGCGAAAATTTATTCAGTCACATTAGCGAAATTACTCTTACCGCTAACATGATTCAAATTATCTTCTAATAATATGGCGGTGGCATTTAGTTCTTTTCCCACTTCCAGATTTTACTAATGAAGGGATATTTCTTGTTCTTTGTAAAAGGAAATTTGTGTAGCATTATTAGAATGCTAATCAATTATTTTATTAAAAGTGTTGGAATTTCATAGTTACTGAATCATTTTTTTCATAAAAAATAGCATTTTCTAATATTTTTAATAGAGTGGATGTCTATAGAGATATTTTTTTCAGCTATAAACCGTCATGTTACTTGTGTTCTTATATAACTTTTAAAGGTGTTTTAAGAATAACCATCGTATTTTCTGACGCACAAAACTTTGACATAAATGCGGACTCATTTTTAGCATTTTCTCATTATTAACAAATTTATTATTATATTGTAGCGTTTGGGTTTTTTTCCCATTTCCAGGTTTTAGTAATGAAGAAATCTTTTTCTTCTTGGTAAATTAAATTTATGTAGCATTTTTAGAATAAGAATGAATAACTTTATTAAAACTCTTTTGCAACTATAATAAAAATTCAAAATACTAAACCATTGTCTACAAACTTTCTGACATCTCAAATAAACTAAATGTTGGAGCCCCATCAGTGGCCTAGAGGTTCTGCCTCCGAAACTGTTAGACGGTAGGTGCTGGGTTCGATCCCAATCTTGGTTATCGACCTAACCGTCTGGAGTTTTTCCGTGGTTTTCCTCGAACCTTGGATTTCCTTGCGTAAATACCGGTTAGGTTCCCTTAAAAAGACCCCACAGGGTGCACCCTTCTTTTAAGGCCTATATCTCAAGTGTAGATATTTGGCCAACATAAAAACAAAAGCTAAATGCTGGAAGTTCATGGTAACATATTTCAGCTTGAAATAAACAGCAAATTAATATGTTTAAATGCTGAGGAACAAGCATATAAAATTATATTTTCCTTCATGTATTATAAAATATACAAATTACTTTTCTAAAAACTATTTTCTCCTTGATAAAAATTTAGCTAAATTATTCGTTTATTCTGTTTTTATGAACAAAACCTTTAATAATAAATCGCGACATTTCTCGAATTTTTATTTCATTTAGTTGCGTCAATTATTTGTTGGTAAAACTTATAAATGTAAATTCAAGTTCTTCCTCATTTTAAAGGCGAGCGAAAATTTATTGAGTCACATTAGGGAAATTACCGTTACCGCTAACATGATTCAAATTATCTTCTAATAATATGGCTGTAGCATTTGGTTCTTTTCCCATTTCCAGATTTTACTAATGAAGAAATATTTTTTGTTCTTTGTAAAAGGAAATTTGTGTAGCATTATTAAAATGCTAATCAAGGCTTTTATTAAAAATGTTAGAACTGTAATATTACTGATAAAAAGAACTATTTTGTACAGTTTTAAAATACAGTCAATGTCTATATAGCTACTTTTATTAACTATCAACTGTAATGTTGCTTGTGTTGTTACATAACTTTTGAAAGGATTTTAAGAAAAGTCATCGTACTTTCTGACATAATCGTAGACTCACTTTTAGTATTTTCTCATTATCAGCATACTCATTTTTATATTATTACGTTTGGTTCTTTTCCCATTCCAGATTTTTACTAATAAAGAAATCTTTTTCTTCTTTATAAAAGGAAATTTGTGTAATATTATTAGATTGATAATGAAATTCATTGATAAGCATGATAAGATTGATAAGCAATAATCCCAAAAAAATAATTTGCATACAAAATACTCATAAGTTTATTACAATACAAAAATATTTATATCACAGATTGTAAAAAAATGAAATTCAAAATTAGCTGTCTCAAAAATATATGCACAATGAAAAGATATCGCTTTTACTACCGCGCGCCATAACAAAAAACAAAATTGCATATTTTGCGTTCTGTACATGTGACGCTAACACTTCAAAATAATAATAAAACCACTACTTGTTATTCAGTTCTCGAATGCCCCTCGAAACTTGTTGACGGGAGGTTCAAATTCGAACCCAATCGCGCACGTCCGCTATACCGTTCGGAGTTTTTGTGGTTTGCCTCGAACCTCGCGTAAATACGGGTTATGTTCCCTTAAAGTGCTATTACACGTGTGCTGCTGCAGGCGTCTCCATGTCATCCTATGGGACCAGGGGAGTCGCTTGGTAGCGCGTGATTCTCTTTTGTCGGAGCGTCTTTGACGCCTGGAACGAAGCGAGTCGCCAGTAAGAGCCAATCAAATACTTGGAAATCCAAATGATGGTAAAGACTCTTCTCGAACAGCCAATGAAATGCTAAGAAGACGAAAAAACGCAGGCGATTTTTGTCGCTTGCAATTTTTACGTATAATAGCACTTTTAGAAAGACCTCCACGAAGGGCACTCCCACTAGGGCCTATATCTCTCGTGCAGATAACCGGCCGTCATAATTAACTCCAACACCGATTCTAGAATAGTAGGGAAATGAACTGTAACAATCAGTTTTCTACAGCTCATATAGCTAAAATTTTGCATTTAAAGGCTCAAAATGTTAAAGATTCTGATACTGATGAAAAAAATAAAATGTAGCACATTTGGGGATTATGAAATTTTATCTAAAGGTGACAATGCGATTGCAAAAAAGCGTTCCAGCCCACCAATAAAAGCATCTCGGCGAATGTTAGACAGATTTTACGAGCAGTTTTGAAACAGAAAGAAGTCTGCCTCTTCATGAAAGTACGAGGAGTTTAGCGTTTTCAATTTCAATGTTAAATGTTCTCGTACACGCTAGAAATGTCCATAAATATCGCAGAATGCATCGGACACCAATGCTGAAATTGCATTATGGAAAGGAGCACATTTTTTGGACGGAAAAATACATTCAACTGACAAATTTACGGTTAAGTGCTTTTTTCAGGGACGAAAAAAAATTTCGATGGCCTTGATGGCTAGGCATACCATCTAAGTTCATTAATTGACAACAAAGAGAGGATTCTCTCATTGGCAGAAGTACTATGACTAGTATGAGGTTAGGAATGATCTTGGTACCCTATGTTCTCCTTTTCAGAGGATTAGATTGCCCTAATTTCATTTTACGTGAGCCCAGATAGAGCTCATCTGGTCGATGCGTTTCTGGAAAGTCAAGATATTCGTTTGATAGATTAGTCGGTCAGATCGTCATGACTAAACCATATAGAGCATGTCTTGAATGCTCTGAATGGAGAAATTGGAACTTGCTTTTCGCTTCTTAGAATGAATCCGGGCATTAAAACAGAGTTGCTGGAGGCGGGAGACTAACTGCCACAGGGACACATAAACTGTCTACTATCCAGTATGAGTTCACATTGTAACAGATTTACAGCTGTAAGGGGTGACCATAATCCCAATTAATGCATTTTTGCTTCAATATTGCGAGATCTGTTTTATGTCTATTCATGCTCCATGCATGCTCATTATAGTTGTTAAATATTTATTTTTATTGCATTATATAAACCAATATATATATATCCAATTTCATTAAAATCAGTTTCAGTAATTTGTGAAACAATCGACCAAGCCTGAAAATTCTCTTAATTTTGATTATGAATGTATAAAATTAACTATGTATTTTAAGACAATTTTGTGAAATGCAAGTGTTCATTGCAAGTGTCACAATTTTATTTAAAAATCATTTGTTTCCCCACTTTTCAATATTTAATATTAAAATTCCAAACGTATTTCAGAACAATTTTATGAAATCAGCGATTAAGAGAAAATCTTTAAGATAAATAGTAGAAAAAAAAGTTAAATGCTTTAATTTTCTATTGAAACATTTTAGAAACTCGAATGCATTTCAATACAATGGATTTAACGCTTTGCAGTTAGTTTTTTGTAAACATGCTTTTATTTTCGAAACCGTTTTCGAAAGTGAACGTTTTTCTGCAATAAATTCTGCAACCAAAATGTTAAAAGAGCAAAAATACTTGGTTAGACATTGAAACCTCAGGTACCTTATTCAAAAATTAATAAATAAATATTAAAAAGAAACAAGTCATTTGAAAAGAGCGCTGCAATTGTTTAATTTTAGCTTGCATGTGTCTCCATATCGCTAGTGTGGTCTTGAAAACTGAGGTCAATAATCACCAATACTTCTAGAGTAATCCAGCTAATTAAACTGTATAAAATTTTTAATTCTCTACTCCCTTAAATTGTACTTTTTAAAAAATAATTTTGCGTAAAACGTTCTTCCAACAAGCAACTATATAATAAAACTACCTTTCGTACCAGTTTTCAAATTTGTAGTTTTAATTCTATTTTAATAAAATTAAAATATTTCAAAATGCTTTAATTGAGCTCATATAATACTTTAAATTTTTGTGCAAATTTCACATTTCATGTGCCATTTATTCTTGAGAGATAGAGATGAATCCGTGAATGAATTGTATTTGGAAATATAATCACTTTGCAGGACTAATGATTTAGAAATTGTTTTTCATTATTAAGAATCAAATCTTTTTTAAACCTTTCTCTGCACAATGTGCCACAAATGGCACATACCTAAAAATATTATAATTCTTATTATATGCCATGAATTTGGCGAATGTGATTGCTTTAACTGATCAAGAAAATAACATTTATTTTGTCCTTTTTAGATGGCTGCATTTGACAAAAAGTTAGAATTTGTTATTCGGGAACAAAAAAAAAAATGATTAAGCTATTAAGACAAAATTTACTTTTATTATTTTTACTGATTACTTAAAAATATTAATGTAAAAAAAGTTGCAGAGTTTTAAGCAGATAAAATTAATTTAAGTCCATTTAATTGCAAAATGTCACAGTACAATATTTAAAAATCCTAATTTTGTACATAAGGTACCCGCCATAAAATATAAAATTTTGGAATAGAATTTATTTATTTTTTTCCTATATTTCCCATTATTTGACCAATAATTTTTTTCATAAAAACAGAAAAAATTGTGCGGTGAAAAGTTAATAGGCCGTTAAATGTAGTTTTATGTAGTATAAGAATGTTCATTTCGTTTATACCTTTAAACAAAGAATTAAAAAAATAAAGAATTTGAGGGAGTCGAATTTCAAATTAATATTGTTCTTAAAAGCGAAATGTGACTAGTTTTTTCCAAAACTTTTCAAACGACTATTATAAAAAAAATCCATTCTTACTCAAAATGATAATTTGCACAGATTGAATGTGGGGTCGATAAAAAAAAAGTTTCATTTCGTTTTAAGAGATCCCCTTCAACATGTAGAATGTATAGCACTTCAGGTGCAAGTACTTTTGTTTAATCAACTCTTTCTTTTTTGTCAAACAAGATTCCATAAAAAGATTTTTTGCTACCACATTTTCGTTTTCTAGAAATATTCAAATGATATCAGAGAATGAGAAAAAAAATTTCAAAAGACTAACGTACATATTTTTTAAAAAAATTTCTTTTAGTGTTTTACTTAAAAAAAAAGTCTAAAAAGTTTTTAAAAATATGTACAAAGAATTTCGAAAAGTTAAGAAGATAAAAATATTACAAGAGCTATTTTTAATTACATATTGTATTTTTTTAGACCGTAAACTATTAAAAAAGGTAGTGAAAAACTAACATTAAAAACTGCTCATAAAATTAGAATAAGCGAAAAAAAAATCTTTTGTCGCAAAAAAAATTTTCTTTAAGGATATTTTTCATACGTTTGCGGATGTAAGTAAAAAAATACCGCAAAAGAAAAAAAAAACATTTTATTGTAAATTTTATAAATTAAATTGCTTATAATTCATTTTTTTAACTATTTGAAAAAAAATAGTTGTTGTTCTCGGTGAGAATTGGGAAATATAAAGCATGTCTGAATCTTTTTACTGTCTGAATTCCGCAACTTATTTAATTTTATTCGTTTCCTGATTGGTCCAAATTTAATGTCCAAAAAAGGAATAGTTCTGTTGCCACGACGACAAAAAGAGTAATTAGTTTTTTTTTAATTAATAATTTAATAACGAATTGTATTAGAGATTTTAAACAAATTTCATTAAAAAGTGCATTATTTTCTCAACGCAACGGCATAAAAATTTAAAATGTGCGATATTTTGAAGTTGAAAAATTTGCAGTTCCAAAAATTGTAAAACTGAAACTTCATTTAAAATTTATTTGTGATGGATTCAGAAATAACAATGTTTAATCCATATCGTACATAATATGAGGCGTCCATTAAATAACAGTGCACATTTTAAACAGTTAAAGTTGTGTATCTTTTATCTACTGTTTTTTTATTGTTGGTCTACGAATGTTAATGTTTAATGCACGGCGTACGTAATATAAGGTATTTGTACCCTATATGGACAGAGCTCTCAATATAGACACCCCTAATATTTTTAAAGGTAAATATTTTAATCGAAAGATGGCTCAACATTTTCGCGAAGAAAAGCAGTTGAAAAGATAATCAAGGCTGGAAAGTGTAAAAAAGCGCGCTGTTCGCCATTTAGGAGGAAACTTGTTGTTTCGAGATGTGCTGATCATAATTACTTGTAAGCTTAAATTCGTATTAGATAAGGTAAAATTACATTAAATGTTGAAAAGTGGAGTATTTTAGAAAGCTAATAAAACATATTTTCGATTGCTATTGCATATTTTGCTTTAAATTATTTTCCTTATTCATTTGTTACAAGATTTAGTAAAACTACGCCCGGATCCCAATATGGACAACTTATGTCCCCATCGACTACAACTGTAAGAAAGAAGAAAATTCAACGTTGCCAAGCAATAAATTGAAAAGGCAACAAAGTAGTAAAATCTTTGTTCAACAAGATGCTATTTAAACAATCCCCCCAAAACCTTCCTCCATATAACCCTTGCAGAAAAATAAAAAGAAGCCCCCCCACCCCGCCAGTAGGATATCTGTTGGCGAAATCGTAGTTACCATGTTACCAATGGTATGACTTCCTCAACAAAGGAGAGCTGGTACTGCTTCTTTTGCAGTATTCATGCTTTTTCAAACATGCCGCCATGCATCACATGTGGCAGATATGTTCATGAGGATTATGTGGGACCTACTGCCCATGGTGAAAAAGTTTCTATTTGTCCATGCTGTGAGGACTGAGTAATAACAGATGTAAATTCGCAGACAGATGCTATAAAGCTAAGCAAAACCAACAATATTATTTCATAATATTTGCTAGTAACTAAGGGGCTTTGCATGGGTCTTCCAATGACCCCCCCCCCCCTTTTCTAAAATGCATGTTCTGAAGATATTTACTGTCCCCCCTCTTCGGAATACTTTAAGATAAATTTTTTTATTCCCTTTCCTCTAAAATCCCTTGGAAAAGTGGCTCTTCCATACACACTGTGTAGAAAGTCAAAAAGGAAACACCTGTCTATAATTGGGACAGGTAGCTCCTTATATGGACACTTGTAAACATTTTTTGTTTTTATCATTTAAATTAAACCAGAATAATTACAAGGTCGCTAATTTTAATAATGATAGTCAATAGTCCAAGGATAGTGGACACATATTTTTGGAGTCCTGTGACCTGTACATGGGGGTGAAAAAATTACATTTTCCTTAGGGTGTCCATATTGGGTACAGGTACCTTATGACTCGTTATAATCATTCTAAAAATGATGTTTATTATTATTATTAATTTAAATATAGAATTTGTTTATAAATCTTCAAAATTTGAATTTTTTAAAATATCTTTTTCCAAATAGTCGTTGTATAGAATAGTCTTTCAAAATATCATTTTCAAAATAATCGTAGTTTGCTAAATTATAATTGTGTTCTTCTTCTTATTATTATTATCAGTGTTGGGCACGTTCACAAAATAAACGAACTAACTCAAACTCACGTTCAATTTCTGAAAAGTGATTTAAGTTCACGTTCAAACTCAAAAATTTTCAAACGAACTCGTTCAAATCAAACTCATTTGTAAAAGTGAACGACGTTCATTAAAAAGTTCACTTTTTTTTTTTTCTTTTTTTATTATTATTAATGTTTGGATATTATTGTCCAAATTTACAAAATTTTGTGAACTAATCATTTGATTATTCGATATGTAAGATAGAGGTATGCACGGGCGGAAATTTCCAGGCCCGATCCATAGAAAAAAAATGTCCGGTCCGATATTAAAATAAAAATTTCGGCCCGAGCCCAGCCCGGCTCGTAGAGAAAATTTAGCGGCCTGAACCGGCCCGATATAATAGCTAAAATCAAGGCTCGACCCGGCCCGATAAAATAGCTAAAAACAAGGCCCGGCCCGGAAAAAAAAGTTGAAATTTCGCACCGAACCCGGCCCGACCCCGAGTACATTTCTACAGGACATTGATATTTACCCTTACGGAAGAGTTCTGGCCAAAAAAAAACTTACCTTAGTCTGTTTATAATCTCCATTTATGCAGAAATGCCGTAGGCTGCGATGTTTATGCTTTTAATGAACCTTTGTTAGTTGTATGTAAATGTTTCAGCTGTCATTACTATTATTAAACCATCTTCCATGGTATGGAGAAATAAAAATCTAAAAAATGATATATGGTAAAAGTAAAATCTTGTAAGATGAAACCGCATTGGAAAGAAAAAATACGTTTCCTTTTTAGCAGGTGTAAATGTTTAACATATTTTTTCTACCGTATTATTGTATTCATTTTGCATGGATGAGCAGTTTAAAAGAACTTTAAAAGAAATTTTCAGTTTTCAGTTTAAAAGAAAATTCCGTCATAGGCAGTTTGTTCCATATGTTTAACTCTATTTAAATAAGCCTGGAATCTACGACTCTTAAAAAGAATAAAATTCCAATCTTTAATTGTATAATAATGGCAACTTAAAACTGTGTGCTTTTTCGCAAAATCAAGAGAAATTTTACTGATTTTTGAACTGACTTGGCCCCGTCGAGAAAAGGATTTTCATACGGGATGATTCAACCGGAACTTCTTATTTTGGTCCGTGAAGATTAGGAAGAATGAAAATAGGCAATAAAATTAAAAAACGGTAAAACTTGAGAAAAGAAACCTGCGCGTAACGTAATCTTGTGCTTAACAAAACAAAAGAAAATGCTGATATATGTAAAAGAGGATAATAGTATTTGTGAAAACAATGTATTGCATTTACAATAGACCTTGCTCATCATAACTAGATCATGGCGGTTTTTTCTTTCCCATGCAAATCCGTCGTAGAAGATTTGTTTCTATAGATTTTTTTTTTAATTTTTAAATCTCTAAGCCATAGAATGTGAATCTGAATTAACGATATTAGAGGCAAATGTGATATTTACACTTACACATAGTATAATAAGATGCATTTAAAAAATAAATACCATATCTCAGAACACTTTTTTTATTAAATATTATAAACATGTGATATGAAAAAGTAAAATAAATATTTTTAGCGAGGATTTCTCGTAAAAACACTTTTAACCCTATAGGCGTAAAAATCTATGTTCAGCCTAGGTCGTGCTTAGTCCAGCCAATAATGTTTTTGCAGGTTGGGTTTAAGCTTTGAATTTTACACCGGGCTTGGTCAACAGTTTTTTAACGGGCCGATTTGTAGTCGAAGCAGTTCTGGCTAAATTTTGAATTTTATTACCAAATACCCCCCCCCCCCCCCAAAAAAAAAAAAAAAAAAAAAAAAAAAAAAAAAAAAAAAAAAAATCTACGGATTGTTTTGGTTGCCCTAAGCCTGATATTTTCTTCCCTCGCATACATTTAGTTCAATGTATTTTTATGCATTGAATCTGCATAAGATTGCGTATTTTTTTCTTTACAAATTTAAATTTTTATCAAAAAATTGTATGCAAAACAAAAGGAAAATAAATTTAAATCTAACGAACTTGGAGGCTATATTTTTGATCGCTCAATGATACTAAAATTTTAACTTTATTAATATTATATTTTATACTTTTTCATTTATACAAAAAGATGATTGTGTATTAGAATTATATCATTAATTTTCATTGATTATTTACATATAAGTATAGACACCGTATTGGTAGGAATATATCTGCCAGCTGTATCTTCAAATTAAATTAAATTTTATTCGTCTTTAATTTGTTAGTAAAGGTTAAACTTTATTCATTCTAAGTAACTTAAAATAATAAAACACACAGAAAAAGGATAACAAAACATCTTTTGTTTGATCAACTCTAATTCCTGATTAGTTGTGGGTTATCCCCCGTTCCCGCTTCTATACTTAGCTATTAAACCCTTAAAACTATTCATGGATTCACTTTATCAGAAAGAACCTACATCCAAAATTTGAAATAGGTCGGACATTTGTGAAAAAAAAAATATCTCATTTAAAGAGGGGGGGATAATCGCCACTCCCCCTTTTTAATTAGCAAAAGAACCCCATACTAATCAGAGATACACCTTATTATAATGAGTCGTTTATCCTTATTATACTGAATAATTGTGTAAGAATATCGTACTTACACAAACAATTGGTTCAGTTCGATGTATAACGTCATATATTTTTGGTCGGTACAATATTGAAAATGGTACAAAAATCGCGATTGCAGCGCCCCCTTCCGACGGATTCTTTTAAAATTCAGGGAGGTTCAATTAGCCATAGTCATACACTTACACAAAAAAATTGGTTCGATTCGATGCATAACTTCATATACTTTTGGTCGGTACAATATTGAAAATGGCACAAACACTCGATTGCACTCTCTGGATGTCTGTGTGCAGACCCTTCGAGACAATGCTAGTATGAGTATTGTGCTTTAGTAATTGCTCCTTTTTGCTACTTTGGAACTTAGTATTAATTTTACAGAAGAGGAGGGGCTAACTTACCTTATAGCAATTGCGATAGACAAAAAACAGACACAAGAGGGTGATCTTATAATGGTTCCGTTTAATTTTTTAAATACGGAACTCTAAAAAGTACTTATTACAGTTTCCCTTTCATGCTTATATTTTTCATTTAAAAAAGGGGATCATGGGCTGCGTAAATAGGCACATTTATTCCAAATCTATACTGGTGAATCTTTAAAAAAAACACTTAGGAAAAATTCATTGTAGACAGATTCTTTATTAAGAAATTCGCCTTCTTTTACAAATGTGTTATGATTTTTTTACACGGATTGTTCTATCCATTTTGCACCGATCTAGAAATTGTTTCATTTAAGACAGGATTTCGTCATATACAGATTTTTGTAGCACCTTTTATAATACTGTTTCCCCCATCCCCTAGCATTGTATATGAACTATTCTTTAAAGAAAAGTTTAATTGTTGAATCATGGTAATTTAAAATTAGAATAAACTATGGCTATAGCGGAATCGATCGGTATCTTGAAAATTTTTCTTAGAAGACAATATTCCGTCTTAGACAAACTCTACTTTGTCTGCGGATTCGCAGGAACTTGAAAATCTTTCCGATTTAGACACATTTCCGCCTTACAGAGTCCACCTTGTACAGAGAGTTTACTGTATATATCTATTTTCGGCGAAATTGTATACAGCCCAGGCCCGGTTCGGCGCGATCCGAATCTGCAGAAGAAGTAAGACTAGGATACTAGCCGGAGAAGTGATATCCAGACTTAACCCATCCTGAGTCTCGTGTAGGCCTCTAAATGGTATTTAAATGAGGGAAAAAATGTACTAAGATCTGGAAAAATTTTAAATAAATTATGAAAAAATTGAACGTAAATTTGAACGTAAAGTTCGTTCAAACTCGTCTATTTTTGAGTTTCCGTTCAGTTCAAACTCGTTTATAAAATAGTGAGCGAAGTTCAGTTCAAAGTTCACAAATAGTGAGCGAAACTCGTGAGTTTTCGTTCAGTGAGCGCGTTCATACCCAACACTGATTATTATCTAGGAAAGTTAATGTTTAATGCACGGCGTATGTAATATATGACTCGTTATAATCATTCTAAAAATGATGTTTATTATTATTATTAATTTAAATATAGAATTTGTTTATAAGTTTTCAAAATTTGAATTTTTGAAAATACCATTTTCCAAATAGTCGTTGTATAGAATAGTCTTTGAAAATATCATTTTCCAAATAGTCGTAGTTTGCTAAATTATAATTGTGTTCTTATTATTATTATTATTATTATTATTATTTGAAAAACTTTAACTGAAAAAAAGTGGAGAGACTACTAAATACTAATATAAAATAAAAGCAAACATAGATATACATATTAAATTTTTGACACAACTGATATACTTAGTTGATACATTATTTAGTGTTTGTTTGTAATCTAATCTGAAGGACAGAAACGATGTGAAAAAATAAATAATAATAAAATCATTCGGTGCACAAATAGACTCATAATAGTATTGACCAAGATCTATGCAACGAAAGAATTAGTGTTTTTTAAATCCAGACGCCAGTGAAATGCATACCCATTTAATGAGCATTGCTCTTGAGAACGAGCTAAATACCACATTTCCAATATTGTTCCAATTTTTGCCAAATCCTATGTTTGATATAATTTGTTATTTAACGATTTTTTCCATATTTTGATGTTGATTTGCAGTATTATCTAATGGTTCTCTCTCTCTATATATATATGTATGGGTATACGTATTTTTATCAAAATGGCATGAATTCAATATAAAATTTGTGTTTTTAATCCCAAATTTTGTATTTTAAAGTTACACAAGATATCCAGATATCAATAATTCAAAAATATCCTGCATACTTTACTAGAAAATGTGCGACGACAGATTTTCAAAAAAATCAAGTTAATTGATCGAATGTTTTCAGAGGTAGGATGACCACCGGTTTTAAAAAGATTCTTTTGTCAGAAACTTTCTTAAGGCTTTCGTGTCAGGTTACTCGTTATGATGATCTACTTCCTCTTACCATATCCATTTTAAACTAATAAAATACGATTTTCGTGTTGTAAACAGTATATTGAGCGAAAGAAAAATTTTGAAATTTTGAACCGTTGATTTATCTTTTAACGCAATAAACGCCAAGAACAATCAATTTTACTACTACCAAATATGTATAATTCAATTTGAAACGAAAATTTCTCTAAAAAAATAGCAAAATGTATATATATATATATATATATATATATATATATATATATATATATATACATCAAACAAAAATACATTAAAGAGATAAGTTGAAAAGCTTAAATAAAAATTCTCTAGTACATTTTTTAAATGAAATTTAAGTGTAATTTCTGGTTCTTCTTGTGTTATTATAAGATAGATTTTAATTCGACAGTCGACTCAATTTACTTTATTAAACATATTTTCAAAGATATAAAAGTCAAAAATTTTTTTCAAGAAATATTATTTAAGATTAATAACTTATTTAAACATAGCAAAATATTTTAAAGTAAATAAATTAATACAGATACATTTTTTAAATATAATTAATAGTTTTATGCTGAGTACTTTCGGTACCAGGCTCGTCTCTGATGACGCAAAATTTGTTTCGTCTCAGACAGGTTAGGATTTTAAATTGTTGGATTCGAATTGTCTACTTTGCAACCCATCTTATTTCACCAGTTTGAAGAGATATTCGGGATCATTATGTTTATTCTGGGTTTCGTGACAGCCAGATTAGTTTTACTTCATCAAATGTGTTATTTACAGTTTTTCTGATCAAATGGCTATTTCCGGTTTGAAAAATTAGTTTTAAATTTCTTTTCTAAAAAACTTATAAAAATGATCGAAATTTAATGGGCTTAACACCGAAGTATCGTCTTAAAATCTTTTTAAAACGAAGATTCATTCAAAAGCATCATATGACGCCCTTAGCAGTTAACGTTAAATGTGTCTGACATGATTTAATAGAATGTTTCGTCTCACGTGAGATATTATCGAAAAAGAATCTGATAAATTGTAGCAGAATTCCTACCAGAGGACATGTTGAATTTCTCCCGAGATTTAACGATCCTTTGATTAAATGGAGCGATTCTGTATTTTAAAATCGACTTGACTAGTTGAATATATTATGTCAGTAGATTCAAAGTTTCTCTATTAATAACAATTAAAGGGTTGTTTAGTGTGATTTAATTCATCATACAGATATTTTTAAATACATATATGAAAGAAGATACGTTGCAAAGTAGAGTTTTGCAGTTTAATCAATTTTCAGACAAAGCCTTTAAAATTCTTGCAACAAACATATCATAAACATTTAATTTTAATAATATATTGTTATATTTTTTATATACTATTGCAAAAAGAGTTGTCTAATTTTGTTATCAACGTGTAATTTTTTTATCACTAGGTTTTCCGACTCATGATCTTCTGCATTCCAAACAAAATACAAGATATTAAAGAATGTAAGCAAAAATAAATTTTAATCAAAAAATCTGATAGCTATTTCATACTGTTTTTAATTACTAAAAGGTGTGCGATGAAATCTTTAAAAACGGTAAAAATAATATTATTAGACGTTTTACAAATTTCGGCTCTATCCGAGGAATTTTCAAAAGAAATAAGAATATTCTAAAACTACACGATGCATTGATTTCAAATACCGTCATTCAATTTTTCACGTACTCTATCAGATTACGTGATTACATCTTTTTTTCTTTTATGTTTATTTCCATAACTATGGAGATTGGTGTAGATTTACATACAGAGAGATGCAAAAATAGATACATTTTGAAAAGAAAAGCGTCTTTCCGTACATTTAAATAGGTATGGAACAAAAATGACTGTTTGAATTATCAATATTCTAGACTAAGCGGCAGTAAAGAATACAATGATCAAACTCTATCGCTGCAAACATGTAAAAATTTATAAATATCCTAAGAAAATCAAAAAACATCATTCAGAACCTTAAAATGAATAACGTGCATTTGTAAATGCACTGCTTAAGAATAAATTCTAATAAACTTAATATTTCAAATCCACAGTTTGGAAAAAAAGGAATGTGACACATTAAATAATATGAGACGCTTTAAATTAAAATGTAAAAAAAGACTTATTTAATATGTATTTACTGACAAAATATTTTAGGGAATATAAAGGGATTTCTGAAACAGAAATTGTACTTTTAGCATAAATAAATTACACAAAGAAGATCTAAATAAAAATTCATGAAAAAGAATACAAATAAAAACGGTTTAAATATTATTCATCGAATTATTTAAGATTGTGCTGGTAAAATTAATTAATGTAAGCAATACTCGTAAAATATATTTTTTAATGGAAAATATGAAAAAATCGGCATAACATAATTAATTTAAGCATAATCCGTAAAATATATTTTATAATGGAAAATATGAAAAAATTGGCATGACATAATTTATTTTACCATGATAAAATAAGAGAACTTGCATAAAAGGGATTCACTTAAGAGAAGTTGCTCAAAATAAAGACATTCACCCATATTTTGCATCGCAGGTCAAATATTTCAGCGATGTACTTACCCTCCGTTTAATTCAGCCCTTCAGCTCTAGCTTTTGCACACTGAGATCTGCCTTAGATTCCATAAAATTCTTTGTTTGCAGAGAAGGCTATAAATAGCTCCTTTTAATTATTTCTTTAATGAGGACCTTACGCTCTGGTCTTCCCACATCAAAAGCTGCATAGGTTCCTTGATTTGCATGTATTTGGACTTAGTCAAATTTCGAATGGTTGGACATTTTTTGGATCATTCCAAGCACAAGTCCTAACCTGTCAGGGAAATCTACCAAATAGCTTGAGCACTACAAGCCTTGTTTTAGAAGTGCCTTAGAAACCATAAGTATGTTTTCTAAGACTATGTTTATTAAAAGCTTTGAAAAAGTTTTTACAACATTATTACAGCTAGCAACCCAATTGTCTGAGCGCGCTACTAAATAACACAAAGTATGAATTATCATGACAACAGGAGTAATTTGAAATGAACCGCTAGCTATTAGTATTATTCCGATTATGAACCTTTGCACCAGAGTTCTAAATATTAATCTGAGAATTCGGTGGAACTATTGTAGTGAAAATTTAGAAGTGGTCACCAGTAAAGAATTTCTTTGCAGGGGATGGGGGAGAAAAAATATTCCCTCTGTGGAAATGATCACTGGTGATGTATTATTTGGTCCCCTTTATTGGTTGATCTTCTCGCAGCCAACGCTCATTAAAAGTACATCGTACAAAGTCACCTAGGATGCACTGGTGCCCAAGACATTTCCATCATAAATCATATTTCATGTGTATTGTCTGTAGAAGCGAGATCGAGGTATTAATGGATTTTGAAAGTGAGTGACTTGGACGCTTAAATATATTTTTTTAAACATACTCTCTTTAGGAAAAATGGAAAGTAAAGGCAAAATTTTTCAATTATTAGAAATTCAGTAGCGTAGTTGTCAATACGGTCTCTCTACTTCACCACAGGTCCACTGTTTGATTCCGGAGTGCGAACTGTTCAATGTTCATTGAACTTTTCATACCTTTAGGGTCAATGAAATGAGTACCAAAAGATCACCATCTGACTGGGACATGTGCTATACAGTATAGCCTCAGGATTCATGGTTGAAAAAACAGGATTGGACAATGTAGGTCATGATCCTTAATGAGCTTGTAATTCAGTGAATTTTCTATTTTATTAAATTCCTGACTTTTAAAAGAAAGTTTTGAAAAGTATGTCATGAATTGGTTAAAAAATACCTATTATGATTATAATATTTTAGAATTTGAGGAAATTCGAAAATACCAAATAATACACTATATTGCCATTGGTTATGGGACACTTGCGATTTTAGACATTTTACTAAATATTTAGAAAAATACATGAGGAATCATCTCGAAACTCTTAGTGTATAAATATAATAGTATACGTCATACATCTCCGTGAAGATTTTTTACCGAAACTCCATAGGGGACCGTCAACAAATTAAAAAAGAATGAATATCTTTTGAATAAACCTGTAAAAACTAATATAGCAAAAGCGCTCAAACTCTAGATTATGATTGAATGCCGTATTGAAATACACTGTGTTCATTTTTATGCAAATAGCATGCATACTCGCAGAGTAATTAAAGTTTTTATAAAAATGGTCCCAAATTTTTCCAAGTTTTTCTCTTATAATTTTCAGAGTTCTTAATATAAAATAATATTTTTTTTCAAAAAATATGACAAACAGCATTGCACACAGTACCCTGTAATCAGAATTAAAAAATAATAAAAATTGTATGAAAAATGAGTAGGTTTACTAAATAATTTTTTACTGCGCATGCGTCAAAGATATCAAAATTTCATTTGCATATTATGTTAGCTAAATGTACAGAGCAACTTTTGTAAAAGTCTCAAAATCATAGCTTGAAAATTCTGAAAGTAATCGTCTATAGAAAAAGGACAAAATCCGTTGTTTCCAAAATGAAGCAAAAAAATGAGGGATTTTATCCAAATGTAGTAGTACATCCCGTATTGTGTATTCTATATTGACACTAATCAATGAATATATGGATACAACCCCTCTTGTTTTTGCTTCATTTTGAGAATAACGGATTTTCAACCTATTCAATTGACGATTATTTTCAGAATTTTCAAGTTATGATTTTGTGACTTTCACAAAAGTTGCTCTATACATTTAGCTAACATAATATGCAAATGAAATTTTGATATCTTTGACGCATGCGCAGTAAAAAATTATTTAGTAAACCAACTCATTTTGTGTACAATTTTCACTATTTTTTAATTCTGATTACAGGGTACTGTGTGCAATGTTGTTTGTCATATTTTCTGAAAAAAATATTAATTTATATTAAGAACTCTGAAAATTATAAGGAAAAAACTTGGAAAAATTTGGGACCATTTTTATAAAAACTTTAATTACTCTGCGAGTATGCATGCTATTTGCATAAAAATGAACAAGGCGTATTACAATACGGCATTCAATCATAATCTAGAGTTTGAGCGCTTTTGCTACATTAGTTTTGACAGGGTTATTCAAAAGATATTCATTCTTTTTTAATTTGTTGACGGTCCCCTATGGAGTTTCGATAAAAAATCTTCACGGAGATGTATGACGTATACTATTATATTTATAGACTAAGAGTTTCGAGATGATTCCTCATGTATTTTTCTAAATATTTAGTAAAATGTCTAAAATCGCAAGTGGCCCATAATCAATGGCAATATAGTGTATGTCTGATAGTACAGTTGCGATTATGATAATGGTGATTAAAACCACATACATAAATAATAATAAAATGAAGAAAAGACAACAGTAATGCAATCTTTACAGCAATATATTTATAGATATATACTGATAGATATATAAAAAGAAAGGTGTATAGCTATTGATGTTCATACATATATTTTCAACGGATGATCTTGTTTTCATAATTACTTGGTTGTTGTAAAAAAAATGCTTTTTTCTGGTGGTAGTCGCATTATAGAGTCCTGCTTCTCTTTAAAGAAGTTAAATTATTCCCTGTGAAAAATTTGCAAAACCCAGTACTCTGATTGCTTCGTTTCCTTTGATTTTAAAACTGGAAATGCATTGTGGATTTTTTTTTTCATTGAGAAAAAAAAAAAGTCTTATAATTGTTGAAATCCAGTAAAGAATTTTTTAAAAGGACAAATATTAATATTTTTTAATATAGATGTCGTTAGAGAGCAAAAAGTATTGCTAGTTAAATGTGTATATTTTTCTGATTTATATTTCAGAAACCATATACGGAATTTTAAGTATCACAAAAAACTAAAATTGCGCAATTGTCTGCATTAAAGTAACGTATTTTCTGTAAAGAATTGATATTGGCAGTTATTTTATTATATTTCCTCAAATGTGATATCTAAATCTAATTTATTTTTTAATTCAAGTTTACGTAGGTAAAATTTTGACGCTGATTCATATGTATTCTGCTTATTAGAATAAAATTCTTTCCTTAAAATACTTTTATCTTTAACAGGAGGAAATGCCTTCTTTAGCTCAATAACAGTCTGCTCAAATCTTTTAGTATCATCATTAACCAAAAATTTTCCTATTTTTTCCAACCATAAAAGTGCTTCACCCTGAAGTGAGCATTTAAGCACTATATACTTATTCTTTTCTGGTATAGTATTAAATACAATATAATCATCCAATTTTACTAAAAATTCATTAAATGTCCGACTTTCTGTTGGGCGCCATTTGTGACGTGCGGGTACACGTCCTGAGTGTCATTTGTAACGTGAGGATGAAATGAAGACATAATTCTAGATATAAGTTAAAACCACAGTTTATTTAAACTGTTAGGACTCAGGGAAAGTGGAGCGTCAGTTCGATAATTTCAACAACTAGTCACAATACTAAAAGATTATACTCATAACTATACTCATAACTCCGGCGCTAGACTCAGTCGGGGCACTTGAAATCAACTTCTCGTTCCGATTTCAGCTAAACACTAGATACAATCTTTATAGGACAGCCCGTGGCTGTAAACACTCTTTATTATAAGAAATACTCAACGTAATTAAACTATCTCTTACCACCGGCATTTTTCCTGGATAGCTCCGCTGGTGATAACTAACTCGACACACGCTGCTGTCTGGCTTACTCTTAAAACATCATCTCATTCACTGGAGGCTAATAATCCAATTCACCCGGCTGGCTTTCGCCACCTTCTCCTGCTGGCCTTCGCCACCTTCTCACCACTACACATCTCCTCACTAGCGCACAAAGCTTTCATACGTTGCAAACTGAAGTCGATACTATAAATTTGCATATTACTTCTAACCGCGACATAACTGTAGAATCGAGGCGACACACACGCTCTAGAAAGTTAAAGTAAAATAAAGGATCGAGGTCGCTTTCACGCTACACATGTTAAAACATTGACGTCACGATCTCACTAAAATGCTAGAGTGCCTTTATCACAAAGAACACTGCCTCACAAGTTTAAGATGACTAAATTTTTTCAAATTATTTATTTGTTATTTATTTATTTATTGTTTGTTTGTTATAAAAGTACTTTATCAAATTAAATCAAATTTAACTAATAATAAATCCTATCAAATATTTTAAAAATGACTTTCAATATCAAAATGCATATAATTAATCCTTATAATTTATTTAAGTACGATATCTTAAACAAACAATTGCGTACGCTGCAATAGATGACTATCAAAACTCTGCCGAAAGTATTTTGGTATATTTGAAATTCTATTGTAAATTATTGGATCCGTTGACTGGCAGTTATTTCCAGTAAATTGATTTTATTAGAAACTAGAAATGTTTTACTTGGTCAAGTTTTACGTAAATGGTTTTCATGAATTTTGCGATAAATGTGTGTTTCGGCAAATTGCAGCTAAATTTAAACTTATAATGTGCTATTCCAAATATTTAAAGAATGCCTTTCAGAACTGAAAATAGAAATTAAATTTCCAGATAATTGCATTAAGCGAATTTTTAAGTAAACTTTAGTTCGCTTAAATAAATTATGGTTAAATCCCAGCTGAACGGTCTTTTAATATAATTGCAATTCTGCTATAAATTAGTGGATTCGTAAGACAATAATCGTTCATTTGAGGTAGATATTTCCAGTTAATTGGCTGTAACCTAAACTAGTGGTTGGGAGCCACAGTGATACTTACCCATTATGGATATGCATAATATATAATATAAAAGTAAAACATGTAAACTATTTCTAAAATGCACGGCCATTCCAAAATAAAATTAAAAAGTATATTTAAATACTTTTAACACATAGTAATGCTCTATTAATGAATTGTTGATAAACCAATTTTGACTATTTATATGAAACGCCAAATTACTCAAGCAGTGCTGGCATTGGTTAAAAGAAACATCCTTATAACTTTTAAAAAATAATCATATTAACAGTTTACTGCGTCGGATTAAGCTTCTCATTTCTAATTAAAATATACATTTGAATTAAAATTTGAATGAAATACAGGGTCATGAAAAATCGAAGAGCGTGGAAAATAGGATTACAAATATCTCGGCTATAAGTTAACCGACCAATTTCGTTCTTTATGCAAAATTTGTATATATATATATATATATATATATATATATATATATATATATATATATATATATATATATATATATATATATATATATATATATATTTTTTTTTTTTTCTTTTTTTTTGCCTTTTACATCTATTTCTTAAAATAAAAAATTTCGAAAATTTTTATACACCTTTCATCAGAACGAATATTTCGAGAACCCGAAAAAAGTAGTTTTGGATAATCGAGGTTGCTGATATTAAATAGGCTTCTTCCCATTACTGCATACTAAGAAGGCACTAAATTAAAAGTTTCTATCTTAATTTGTTCGGGAGATAGAATCTTTACAGACACACAAAAAAACGCATGTTTTTTTTTTTTTTTCTTTTTTTTTTCTTTTTTTCCCTAAAAATATGTTTTTCGGAATCTCCAGTGTCTGAAACGTATAAATCCGTAATTTTTTTTTTCCTAAAAATATGTTTTTTTGGAATCTCCAGTGTCTGAAACATATAAATCCGCAAAAAAAATCGAATTCCAAAACAATTTCAAAACTTACTCTATGCTACGTATGATGGGTAAATAAAAAATTTAAGTTGAATAAATGTTATTCAAATTATTATTATCATTATTATCATGATTATCATTTTTTTTTGTTTGTTTTTTTTTTTTTTTTTTGTTATAAAAAATAATTTATCAAATGAAATCAAATTTAAACTAATAATAAATTTTACAAATTATTTAAAAAATACCTTTCAATAGCAAAATAAATATAACTAAACCAGATAATTCGTTTAAGTAAGATTTCTTAAATAAACAATTGCTTACGCTGCAATAGATTACCATCAGAATTCAGTCGAATGGTATGTTTAACCTTTCACTGCACGATTTTTTCTATATTTATGAAAAAAAAATATTTGTAATCTATATATCGGATTAATAATCGGAAAAATAATAAAAAAATAAATAAATTTCAAATGGTCAGTTAAAATTTTATATTTTATGGCGTGTACTTTATATAAATAATTGGGTTTTTTAAATATTGTATTGCTATATTTTGCAATTAAATAGACTTAAATTTATTAATTTTATCTGCTTAATACTCTGCAACTTTCTTTATATTATTATTTGTAAATATTCAGTAGAAATAATAAAAGCGAATTTTGCCTTAACAGCTTCATAGATTTTTGTTGTTGTTGTTGTTGTTTTGATTTGTTTTGTTGCTGAAGAACATATTCTAATTTTACTTTCAAAATTTATCTGTCTTGAGCAAAATAAATGTTATTCCATTCTTTAGACTGTTCTTGGGCAGTTACAGCAATCATATTGGCTGAATTCATGACGCATAATGAAAATTATAGAGTTTTTAGGTACATGCCAGATACGGCACGCGATGCAGTGAAAAGTTTGCTGTAATTTATTGGATTCGTGAGTTATAATCATTCTTTCGAGGTAGGTATTTTCAACAAATTGAACGGAAACCTAAAAATGTTTAACTTCACCAAAATTTAAAAAAAAAAATTTAACAAATCTAATATAATATTATATTTTGGTAAATTAAAATCAAATTTAAACTAATAATAAATCATGCCATACATTTAAAGAATGTCTTTCAATATCAAATAAAAATAGCTTGTAAATTATTGGATTCGAAGGCATTAATTATTCATCTGTAGCCGATATGTCCAGTAAATTAACCTTGCCTAAAATAATGTTATTTCAAAAGAATGTATTAAAATTCAGATGCTTTTAAATTACAATCAAGTAAAAATAAATTCAGAATCTTTCATCGTGTACTTTTTATCAAATTTTACTAACTTGTAATTTGTTTCTCATACGTGGCAAATGTGGTGACTTTCGTACCGTAACATTGGCCATATAAATATTCAGAATTAAGGGCTATAGCTCTTGCACTTTTATGCAAAAATGCATGAATACAAATTTATTACGATTATATGCATTAAATTCAGTCATACGGAAATAATATGACTCCAGCTTAAATAGGAAGTAATCACCATGGCAATATAAAAATCATTATCTATCATGGCATATCATTGAATTACTTATACTGGTAGGATTTAATAGAAAGTAGAAAACTTTTATTAATATCTTTTGAGTTTTGAGTCAATTTTCATAACATGTGAAATTACTCGACAAAATTGAACAACTATATTAAAAAATAGCACATTTCAAATTATTCTGTTGTATATTTTTTGCACTGTTATGTGCGAATACACACACACAGAAGACGGATATAGGTCCTACGTATTTATATAATTACGAACGCACCTAATGACGTTCAATCTATTTTATAACAGCGTGTATATTGGTTCTACACGGTATCAATTTTAATATTTTTATTCACTTTTTTCACTTTTGAGTTTTGATTCCTTCGATTTTTATAAATTCAAATTGCTGATCTCCCCGTAAGTTATAGGTAAGGTTTAGACCTGGACTTCTTAGCAGCCATTGCAAACCTTCAATATTTTACTCATCGAACAAAAGTTTTGTATCACAGCTTGTGTGGATAGGCGCATTACCTCGCTGTTAAATCCGTTGTTTCCTGCCTTTCCAATAAATGAATGCCAACATCAATTTAGATTCGAAACTTCCCATCACTGATACATCTAGAGGTGGAATCTACGTGTGCAGTAAGGAAAATCGTTATCAATATAAGTCCGTGTTCTTTGATAATCTTAATTAACCTCTTTTCACATAAAAAAGTTTCAGAAATAATAATATTTAGATACATGAACAACTCTTTACTTCGCAGTTTAAAATGTTCTCTTTAAATATTTTCAATTACTATTTATCACCAGTTTATTCGGTGTTTTTTCGCTGCTCAATGGTGTCCCAACTTTTCTCTTCGAAGGTGCCCATCACATGGAGTGTACGATTTACAACGATTACATTACAACGATTTTCTCAAATCAGCTGAAAAATTTGGATAAAACAAAGCTTATAACTAAAGCTAAAATCTTTATTTAAGTATCGAACAATAAATTAAAAGTTTTAGGGATACAAAACTGTAAACAAAAATCTTACAACTTTATTTTCTTAAGTTTAGATTCAAGAGGGAGAAAAATACATACCTTGTTTAGACAATACTGTTCATACAATACATGGTGCAGCTTTGTATACTTATTGCATTGAAGCAGTAGTGATGTAGTGCCACATACATTTTTTAAAAACAATTTATTTCTCGGAAAATATTAAGGGTGTTCAAAGGTGCCCCAGTTCAAACGTGTCCCCCTTTCCCCTACATCATGTTTTTTTTAAATGAAAAAAGCTTAATATCACTGAAATTGCTAAAGCTTGATAATGTTGAAAAAGAAAAAAATATATTGACTTATAGTTTTTCCGTCTTTATTCATTTATTTTATGCAGGTTCTTATAACTGAAAAGAAATTACAAAGTATGAACTTCCTTTTGATAATATTAATGTGGCAGCCAGAATGTACGAAACAAAGGCCATGCATACAGAAAATTGGTCAACTTTAAACTGAGCAAAGTTTCAACAGTCATTCCTGCTAATTCTTACTTACAAACATAATAATTCAATAATTTACGTTAAGGTCAATCGAATTTTAATCATGCATATGATATTACATATATAGGAAAATTTAGCAGCCAAATAACTAATTAAAAGTAGCTTAATTAAGAATTTATTGATGGATAATTTTAAATTACCATTTGTCATGCTCAACTAAATCATTGTTAAAAATCCCAAATGAATGATCTTTTCGCCAGGTTGAAATATTCCATAATTGTTTAAATTCGTGATCAATAATCTCTCATTTGATCAAATATTTCCAGTATGTTGAACTGGAATCTTGACAAGTTCAGCTTTACCAAAATTTACTCAAATTATTTTCGTTATAGTTCAGTAAATTAAGATCAAGTTTAAACTAATAATATGCCATTTTAAATATTTAAAAATGCCTTTCTAGTATATTTCTTATATAAGGTGAAACTTTCGTGGTAATGGACCCATTAATGGTTCGTTCTTATTCAAATCACCATTCCAAGTTTTTAATCTATTTCATATTTGTTTTGCTTTTTGAAACTATATGAGAGATATGTTAAAATATTATTATTGACAAAAACTTTAAAAAATTGTACTTTATTTATTGAAAGTTTTTTTTTTTTTCATACATATTGCCAATAACTGTAGTTACTGACACTTCCTTATTTTGATAATCCTAGCTGTCTCGGCCTACAGGAACAGGCGAATTTCGAAATTCAGTACTACTTTCACCAAAAAAATCTAAATCATGATTAGAAATAAACCCAGATTAACAATTTTATCTGGCTGCTTTTGAGGAGTTTTAAATAATTTCCTCTCTATATATAAAAAAGGATTTTAACAGAACCATGTTAAGGCGGTACTCAAAAAAATATTTTTTCACGCTGAACAACTCGAAATTTTCTGATACATTTCCAGACTCATTTTTAAAAGAAAAAACATGAAACTTGCTGACGTGATTTTTGAAGAGATGTATGAGTGACCTGTGCTTTTATTTTTCATTCAATTAATTAAAACTTGATTTGTAAAAAATATTTTCTCAGTACAACCATATTTTTTGTATCCAACACTGTCGCTTAATGATACTCGGTTCAAAATGCCCATTTTGACATGATTGTTTGAAATATATTTTGTTTCTGTCAAAGAAAATCGACCAATATGGCATATTATGTAGTTTCTGAATGAAAGAAATTGTCACATATGTTGCAAAATTGGATGCGTTTGAGAGCAAAAATAAATTTTAAAATGAGTAAAAAAATAAGCAGTTTGGATGGAGTGCATCCTTAATACGATATTTTTTTTCTTCAAACGTTAAGTATTTTTAATTTGTTTTTGTGATGGGAATTAATCCCTATCAAAATCTTGTCAATATAAAAATTGTAGATAATATTAAGAAGATTTGTAATAACCTGATCAGATATGATATCTTGTTAATTTTCAACACTTCTTACCCACTTTTTTATTAATGTTTTTCAAGAAGAGTTGTTCCTATTAAAAACTTTTTAACATAAAAATTGTAAAAGTATAAAAGTGTAAAATAAAAAAATTATAATAAATGTAATTGGATTTGATAGCTTGAGAAATAACGACCAGCTATTTATCAACCAGCTGGAAATAAAACAAATCTATAATTTGGGAATAAACTTAATCCTATATATACAGAAATGCTGAAATGAAATTCTGAATTGTGAAGCACTGAGCTGGCTTCTTTAAATGTGAAAGAAAGATGTATATTTTAACCAATGCTGAAATTTCTAAAGCTCAATACGTGTTTTAACAGCTTTCCTTCTATAGTAAAAAAAAAAAAAAAAACTAGCCTTAAACAAATCTCCAGAAATTACTCCTGGAATGATGCTGATGTGTAAGGTTTCCGGAAATAACGCGTCCGGGTGGACCACACCTTCCATGAGTTGAATTGACCAATCAGGAAAGGGCTCCGTCTATGCTTCGACTAATGAGGAGAGGGATGAATTCCAAAATTGAGTGTACACTGTTAAAAATCAGCTGCATTTTGTTGCAACGCACTCCACCGCTTGTATATATTATCTCTATTCCAACCAATGAGAAAGCTCCATTTCACGGCCAAGTAACCGTTTTCTATACAAACAGGGGAGTGCGTTGCAACAAAATTCAGCAGATTTTTTACAGTGTATGGAAAATAAGGTATCGCGAAGCGATTCTATGGGGTATCGCCGAGCGCAGCAAGCAGGGGTAGCCTACAACTTAGAATGGCGAAGCGATTACGCGGGGGGTTGGCGAGCGTAGCGAGCAGGGGGGCGGAGCCCCTCTAGTATCTTATAAAATAGATTAATATTTTTTTTCTATTTTTATGATTTTTTTCAATTAGGCTCGCTCTAATAACTTTAAAAAAACTAAGAAAATATATTTTTCCAGTAATTGTAAAATTATATCCAGATTGCGCGAAAAACAGTGGGCAAATTGTCAATTTTAACAAAACTAAATATTTAACAGTCGTTTTTAATCATTTGTTTTTACAGAAAAAAATTTCGTTAATTTACGAAATGTAAGGTCAATCGAATTCTAATCATACTTTTTTCAAAATGCTGAGATATAGCATTCAAATATTTAAATAAAAGTAGCTTAATTATAAAATCTAATGATTGAGGTATTGAAATAAACATTTTTAACTCCCATATAAATAATTTTTAAAAATCCCAAATGTCCTAAACCCTTAAAAATCTTTACTCAAGATTAAAATTGTCTGTAAATTATTCGAGTGTTAAGTCAAGAATCACTTGTTTGAAGCAGATATTTCAAGTAAATTGACTTAGAATCTTGAAAACTTCAGCTTAAAACTAAAATTAACGCTAATTACTTTCGTTATAATTCAGTGAATTAAGGACAAGTTTAAACTGATAGTATGTTGTTTCAACAATTTAAAGAATGTTTTTCTAATATCAAACTAAATATTTTTATATAAACTTTCTTATACGCTTAAATTAATAATTATTAAATCACATTTGAATGACCATTTGATATGTTTAAGAGTTCGTTGGCAAAAATCAAACATTGTAAGCAGATATCTCTAGTAAATTGTACTTGCCTAAATTAATATTATTCAAAAGGAATAATGAAATTCAAATAGTTTGGAATTATATTTTTGCAGTTGGACTTTATAGATTTCTAGCAAAACTATTAATTATCAGTCGGCTGAAATTAAAACAAACAATAAATTGGGATACGCTTGGTTATACAGATAAATAAATACAGAATTATAATTGAATTTATACAAAACAATAATATAAGAATTCTTGAGCTTTGAGCTGGCTTCTTTAAAAGTTTAAAAAAACTAGATATATTTGTTTATAACCGCTGAGACTTCTAAAGCTCAATCAAATTTTGAAACACTTTTACCTTTTGAAATAGATCATTGATTTTTCTGTTTTTAACCCTTAACTGCTGTAACAAAAATTTTCACATAACTACGTGAGTGGTCTATCAGGCCGCTTATTTTAAAGATGAATAAAATGTTACATTATCTTTTAGCATATTATTTAAGTATTAAAATTTATATACCAGACTATTATAAAATAAAATTCAGCTATTAAAAAGTCTTTAGAAATAGCAATAATTCTCCAAACGAAACAAAATTCGACCAGTTAAACTAAAAATTACGAGTAAACTTGAAAAACTCACCGGTCTCTGAGACCGCTACAGTAGTTATGGGTTAATCATTCGTTTCAATCATAGAAGTTCTAATAACTAAAAAAGTTATCATTAAGAATGATATTTTTTTTCCAGTAATTGTAAACGTATACATAGATTGTGCAGAACAGATGCTATACATTCGAGAAAATATGGTCAATTTTAACAAGACCCAATGTTTAACAATCGTTCCTATTCATTTCAACAGAAGAATTAATATTTCGTTAATTTACGTTAATTCCAATTGATTTTTTTGTGTATCTATATTATAAAGGCCAAACGTATCTATGCGTAACGCATACATCATTTTGAAAATGGCAACACTTCCCCATGCAATTTCGGTTTTGCAATTTTCGCAACTACAATTTTTACACTTCTAAACATCGCACATTTTAAACTTTTACACCATTGTACAGAGAGAAAAAATGTACTTTTAAATGCAATTTGTTTTAAAGTTATATCTCAATTTATTTTTGAGATATTAATTTTTTTTTTAGTTTTTATTATGTATTTTTAAACTGTGGCAACAGAATCACTCCATTTTCTCTTAAAATTGAAAAAAAAAGAAGAGAAAAAAAAAGAAGATACTAATGCGTATAACTATGTTAAATATATCATCTCTGATAGTGTCAATTTGGAATGAAGATTTTTTTTTCATTCGCATTTGTACCAAACGTAGGAACCTCAATTGATGACTTCATCATAATAACTGATTTTTATTATAATTTACTGATTAAATATGCAATTAAAGTTTAATTTTAATAATTCGGATAACTGAGTTTTATAGAAAAAGTATTGTGTTAATTTTAGTTTTAAAAATTATTTGTTTGAGTTAGTCTGACCAATATAAGATGCATTTTTTTACTATAACTAATTTTGTATATTTATTATGAATCAATGAAACAGTTCCTTCTTAAACATTTTCTTTCTGCGAATTTTGACGGATTCCACCTCGTTATTCTAAATACCCAAATAAAAATACGTTAATTAGCTTATTTATTGACAGAGATTTTTAATTAAACATTTGTAATGCTCAAATAGATAATTGTTAAAAATTCCAAACGAGTGATCTTTTCCTCAGATTGAAATTTTCTGAAAATTATTGGAATCGTAGTGAATAATCACTCATTTGAAGCAGGTTTTCCAGTAAATTCACCTATAATGTAGAAAAGTTTAGCTCGACTAAAGTTTACGCAAATTACTTTATATTTCAGTAAATTAGGGTCAAATTTAAACTGATAATATGTTATTTTAACTATTTAGAAAATGCCTTTCTAATGACAAGGTAAATATTTTTATATAAACTTTCTTATACGCTTAAATTCATAATAATTAAGTCACATTTGAGTGAAAGTGATAATATTCAAAAGGAATAATGGAATCCATATACTTTGGAATTATATTTTTCCATCTGGGATTTATATATTTCTTGTTAAACTATTAATTATCAGACAGCAAGAATTAAAACAAAAAGAAAATAAGCTTGAGATATGCTTAATTATGCATATGCATAAATGAGGAATAATAATTGAGAACATATTCTGAATTCTAAAGCTCTGAGCTGGCTTGTTTAATTTAGAAGAAAGGTAGGTATGTTTATTTATAACCGCAGATAATTCTAAAGTTCAATAAATTTTTAAAAACTTTATCTTATAAAATAGGTCATCGATTTTTTTTCGTTTTTATTCATTTATTTCAATTATACAGGATCTAATAACTAAAAAAAACCCAAAGAGTATAAGTTTTTTTTCAGTAATTGACAAGGTATAACACAGATTGCACAAAACAGAGGCCGTACATTCTTGAAAATTATCTATTTTAACAATACCAAACATTTAACAGTTATTCTTGTTAATTATTATGTTTGTTTTGTTTGATAATTTGTCTATTTGATTTTTACTGACAAAAGTTAAAACTCTTTTATTATAACAACGTCAATCGAATTTTAATCAGGCATGCGTTATTCAAAATATATTAAAATACCTAGATAAAATAACTTATTTCTAATTTATTGTCTGAAATTTTTAAACATTTGTAACACTCAAATAAATATTTATTAAAAATCCCAAATGAATGAATTTTTCTCCAGATTGAAATTTTCTATAAATTATTGAAGTGATAAGACAATAAGGTCCCATTTGAATCCGATATTTCCACTAAATTTACTTTTTAAGGGTCTGTGCATGGTTATCACTTTAGCGGGGTAGGGATCTAGCACATGATATCGTAGGATACCGCTAGGGGGAGGGGGGTTGACTTTTGTTATCAATATCATATTTGACCCAATCGAAATTGCCTCTTTATATTTGTAACACGGTCTTTGGTTCAAAATAGTATATTATCTTTTTTAGTCTGTTATCTATTTTTATGAAAATACAAAGTTATTATTAAAATCACTAAATTATTATAAAATTATCTAACCCTACAATAAGGGATACTCCAACGTCCGACATTCCTATTCGTCTTCATTTGTGTATACATATAATCATAATACATATTACATATTTGAAGCATATTTGAAATGAAGTTTGGGTTTGCAAATAAATAAAAGAAAAAGAATGTCGCCCATTTGTTTTGTTGATAAGAATTTCTATCCCCCACAGCCCTCTCCCCTTCGGGGCAAGTACAACAAGACTTTATTACTGTTGAAGGCATTATGTAACAAGAAGCTGTTATAAAATACTTTTAAATAGTAAATATTTCTTTTAAGTTTTATTCGAAAGAAACAATATTTTATTATTGTTTTCTCTTGATCTCAATCGATAAAGTATGCGAAAAAATAACTTAACCAGTTATGTATATTACTCCAAACAAAAGAACTAAATTTAAAAAAAATACATTATGATAACGATATCATTACCGGGTTGTCTTTTTAATATCAGGCTAAATATTTTTATATAAACTTTCTTATACGCTTAAATTCATAATTATTAAATCCAATTTGAATTATAATCCTATCTTCTTGAAATTCTTTTGTAAATTAGTGGATTTTAAGCAATAATCATTCATCTAAAGTGGATAAGTAAATTGAATTTGCCTAAATTGAAATTATTCAAAATGACTAATGAAATTCAGATGCTTTCGAATTAAAATTTTGCAGCTAGGCTTTATAGATTTCTTGCTAAATAATTAATTACAATTCAGCTGGAATTAAAACAAACCAATAAGTTGGGAATACGCTTAATGATACAGATACAGAAATGCGGAATAATGAATGCGAGTATATTCTGAATTCCAAAGCATTGAGCTGGCTTGTTTAAATGTTAAAGAAACAACCTTTAGCTTTGTTAACCAAAGCTAAAATTTCTATAGCTCAATAAGTTTCTAAAAAATTTATCTTATAAAACAGATTATTGATTTTTCCATTCTAATTCTCTTTTTTATTTTTTTATATTTATACACGCTGTAATAACTAAAAAAAACCTCAGAAAGTATGCGTGGTTTTTTTTTTTTTTTTTTTTTTTTCAGTAGTGAAGGTGCAGTCGGCTCTCGTTATTTCGAAATCGGATAAATCGAATTTTTGCTTAATTCAAACTAAACATGAAGTCTGGAATATAATTACAGTTAAGAACAAAAACAGTGCATATTTTACCTTGTTTACTAATTTAAAACATAAAAATACATTTAACTGCACTTAAATTACTTAAAAGGTGCATAATAAAACATATAAAAACTTAAAAATACATTTTTATGCTTTTTTTTTTAATTTACATTTTTTTTACATTTTTAAGTGAACTTTTAAAGTATTTTAAATATGTTTTTAAGTTTTTATATGTTTTATTATGCACCTTTTAAGTAATTTATGTACAGTTAAATGTATTTTTACGTTTTAAATGAAGTCTGGAAATTTTGAAAAGTAGAATAATGCTGAAATTTTTCATTTATTCAAACTCCTGTTATTTTGATTTGGTTTAATTCGAAATAACGAGAATTCCGATTTGCCATTTTTCCTTACTTTCTCGTGGACTTCTGATCTTTGAAATAACTTCCTTCCTTTCCTTTTTGTCAGAATTGTTCTGAACTAGCATGCATGTATTCCCATATATTTGATATCTCTTTCTTAGTGCCCCATCTGTCCATTCAATGACTCCTACACCCCTTCTTCCATTATGCTTGTTCCTAATCCCTTTATTAGTGTATGTCTTTATATCTTTTAATTTAATATTATGTCATATTCTAATCATAACAGCCAAAATAAATTAAAACTAGTCGTTGGGGGCCACCGTAATACTTACCCATCATGGATATGTATATGAAAATAAAACATGTGAAACTATTTATAAAATGCATTGCAATTCATAAACAAAATTTAAATATTGTTAATATACATAGTAATGCTATATTAAAGAACTGCTGATGTACCAATTTCGACAAATTATATAAAACGCCAAACTACTCAATTAGTACCGAACTGCGTAAAAGAAACATCCTTATAACTCCAAACATAATAATTCTATTAACTAACAATTAACTGCGTCGGATTAAGCGTCTCATTTCCAATTAAAATATGCCTCTGAATTGAAATTTGAATGAAATACAGGGTCATGAAAAATCGAAGAATGTGGAAAACAAGATTACAAATATCTCGGCAACTAATAATCCGATCGATTTCGTTTTATATGCAAAATGTGTGTTATTTTATTGCTTTTTGCGTCCATTCCTTAGAACAAAAAAATTCGAAAAATTTGACATACCTTTCATCAGAACAAATTTTTCGAGAGTCCGAAAAAAATAGTTCCGGATAATCGAGGTTGCTGATATTAAATAGGGTTCGTCCCATTCTTACATACTAACTACATACAAAATTTCAAGTCTCTATCTCAATTTCTTCGGGAGATAGAGCGTTTACAGACAGACAGACTGACAGACAGACAGACAGACGGACGGCAAATTTTTTTTCTAAAAATATGTTTTTCGGAATCTCCACTATCTAAAACGTGTAAATCCGTCAAAAAAAATTTTCGATTTTCAAAACGATTGCAAGACTTACCCTATACTACGTATGGTGGGTAAGTAAAAATGCTGTAACATTAATTCCTTTGAAATAATACCCCTTTAAACAAGTTTTCCTCTCATATTTTTTATAATTCGAACATTTCTTGCGGTTAGGACGAATTCGAACTAACGAGAACCGACTATATATCCAAATTGCGCAAAAGGTAGGGAAATGATCAATTTTAACAAGATCAACTATTAAACATCATTCCTGTTATTTTTTAGTGACAGAAATAACAATTCGTTAACTTATGTTAAGGTCGATCAAATTCTAATCATGCATGTGTTTTTAAAAATGTAGAAAATATATAAGAGAAGAATTCAAAACACCAAAACAAAATAAACTTCGTTAACTTATTTATTGGTTAAGACTTTTAAATAAAATTTTGTAATGCTCAAATAAATAATTGTTAAAAAATACAAAATGAATGATCTTTTCGCCAGATTGAAATTTTCTGTAAATTATTAAATTTTTAGTCAATAATCACTCATTTTATGCAGGTTATTTCCAGTAATTTGCCAGGAATCTAGAAAACCCTTAGCTTGACTAATATTTACGCAAACTGATTTTGTAAAATTTTAGTAAATTAAGGTCAAGTTTAAACTGATAAGGTGTTATTTTAACTATTTAAAGAAGGTCTTTCTGATATCTAACTAAATATTTTTATATAAACATTCTAATACGCCTAAATTAGTTATTATTAAAGCCATTTAAGTGGATGTTGGGTGATTTTTTGACATGTTTTAAATTCTTCAGTTAATTATTGGGTTCATAGGCTGTAATAATCTCTCATTTGAAACACCTATTTATGTTAAATTGAAATTGCCATATTATTCGAAAGAAATAATGAAATACAGACAAAGAACGCTTCGGTTAATTGCATACATTTGGTTCCACTTAATTGTATGCAATTAAGCGGGTTATTTATTCAAGTGAGGGCACCAAATAACGTTATTAGTATAGTTATCATTTGATTCTGTACTACATATAAGATAAAGAGTTATAAACTATACCAATTTACGCAATAAATTTAAAAATTAATTATTGTAATAATAATTTTAATCAATAATTTATTTTTTACTCTACATATATGGTACCAAACTCGATATATTATAATACTATTTACATTACATGGTTTAATCTTTCATTGTAATTTATGTCGTTTAAGAGAAAATTTAAAGGAAAATGAAATGAATCTTTGTTTTCAAAATACGGCCTTTGAAAATATTAATATTTTTTTGCATTAATTATTTAATTTTTCTTTATTTGACAACTTATCTTTTATTTCTTGTCTGCAAAAAATTACTTTGTTTTTTCCTACTTTGGGCACTGCATTTCTCCACTTCCGGTGCTAAATATTGCTCTTTTATTCTCTTGACTGTCCCTATTGTATTTCCCCCTAATTCCAGAATTTTCAAAAAAGTTTCACTGGCATTTTGAGTTGTTTTATTTATAGCTAACTTTAAAGGCCCGATTTTTCAAAATCAACACTCCCATGCACTTCCAAAAAATCTATACATATAATAAAACAGTAGGACCCGGTGTGTCTGTACATTGAAGATAATTGACAAAAATGGAGTCAGGGCGATAAAAGAAAACCAATGAAACACAAAAAAAATTTTTTTGAATTTTTTGTCTGTCTGTCTGTCTGTCTGTCTGTCTGTCTGTTTGTTCGAGGTTATCTTCGTAACTACTGAATGGATTTTTATGCGGTTTTCACTAATGAAGAATGCACACTCCCGGGCAGTGTATAGGCTTTGTTTCATCAAAATCGGACAACAGACAAAAAAGTAACAAAAAGAAACAAAAGAAACTATTAGGTGCGCTGCTCACGTTTTTTAGTACATAACGTTTTTTAGTACATATAAAATCCAATAGATGTCACTGTGCGATTTTAAAACGCGCTATCGTTATGTTTTCGCCAGTCTACTTAAGTATGAGAAAGTTTCAAGCTGGCTGTCGTTCCATGTGGTTTAGTCGGTAGAACGTCAGTGCGCCATACTGATGGCCCGGGTTCGATTCCCAGCATGGAATTTTTTTTCACTATGTTGGCATTAACACCTATAAGCAATTAAAAGAATTTGAAATATTGTATTCAAGGCGAATTTTCTCTCTGGGAAAATTTCCTTGCATTAATATGTCAGTGTAATTTTTTTTTCGATTTAATTTTTTTTTTCGAAACTTTGTTTTTCTTAAAAAATTACAGTAAATATTTGATATTTCCCAACGTTTTTTGAATGATCGACTTGCTTTTTTTTTTTTTTAATGTATGTCTGAACCTTATCTAACTACTTCTTCAAGATTTCTTTAGATAAACCGACCAGCGTAGCGGGCGAAGGCCGCTAGTATGAGAATAAAGTATATTCTTTGACAACGATTTCTGCGCTTCGATTTCATAGATAAGAAAATTTTATTACAAAATAAAATATTTCTGTTCTTATTTTTTTTTTTTTTTATTGCAATTCACAGGAATTTACAAAATCCAAATTACTAGATTGCGTATACTTATTTATTAACCGAGATTTTTTATGCGATAAAACGAGTGTTTTTCACACTAACCTTATGGGATCCGTTTCTGTATCACGGCATTTTATGCATAAAAGCTAGGTTATGTGATTATCTCTTACCCGACTAAGCTGGGCTGACTGTACTTTTGAATTGTATTTTTGCAACTAAGCTTTATAGATTTCTTGCTAAGCTATTAACCCTTTGCACTCATATGACCTGTCTGATCGGGTATCAGCTTTCTTTAAAAAAAAACTGGCACAAGTAATGGAGCGAAATGGAATTTGTCTTATTTAATTAGAGCATTTTTGATATCGTATAATTTATAACAATTTCTTTTCAAAAAGAGGTGCTGACCGAATAAAACTTGTGTAATAGACAGGGAGACAGAAGCGCAGATTATTACCTCATCGAGTTCATGGAGGAAAATCCAAGTTAAATCTCGATTTGTATATTAAAGCGCAACAAGTCATATATTGGTGAAAAACACCTAAAAAACTGATTTTAGTTTTTGACTCATAGGTTTCTCATTGTACTTTCCTGCACATAAATGTATGAAAACATGGAGGATTGGATGCAGAAAAACATAATGGTTAACCTAAGAGTCAATCATAGAAATCGAGTTTTTAGGTGTTTTCTTCAAGATACGACTTGGCAGGCCGATTGCATTTTAATATGCTGATAGTGATTTAACTAATTCTAGATTCGGTCTTTAAAAGACGTCCAAATCGATAGGGTTAATTATCACAGGCTCGTACGGTTACTGGAATCTCACGTTCAGGAAATTCTTTAGTACCAATATCTCCTTACAGAACACCTCTGCGTACTTCTAAGTTATCCCGTCGACCAATTTCGCCAAATTATACAAATCGCCAAACAAATAGCCAAATTATACATGTTGACATAATTTTTATTTTAGATAAAGAAAAAACAAATAATTAGTAGAATATTAATAAAAATATTAATAAAAAGTCGAAATAAAAATCACTTAATGACATTTTAAACACCTAAATCGCATTTAATGTCATTGAATGTGACATTCACGATCATCCATTATTGGCATTTAATCTTATAGTTCGGCAATAATTTTTTGGTCGATGGGATAACCTAGAAATACCAACCTCTGATTAAATATGACGGAATTTTGCGCATTTGATGTTGATTTATTTTTTGCAAAAAAAATGCTGGTATTTTGCCTGGAAAATAACAGTGCCCCTACGAACCATGTTATCAGCCAGCTTGAATTAAAATAATTAATAAATTGCAAATACGCTTATTGTACAGACACATAGTAAAGATTATATTTTCTTTGTTGAAATAATCAATGGAACTTGCCTGCACTCAATGTATTCTAGTAATTTATATCAAAATCATAAAACAAGGAAATTTGTTTAAGCTTTACTTAGATTTAATAACCAAAACAATTTGATTAGTTCATAAATACATTCGGTAAAAATATTATGATCACCTTTAAATTCACCAATATCTGTTTTTTTAATTATGTTAATACTTCCTTCGTGAAAAAGCGTATAAATTCAGTCGTATTAATAAGCATTATACATTAAAATATAAAAACAAATGACCATTTTGGTGATTAATTTCACCCCTTTCTTTTGTCAAACCAGCTTATGAATTCTCTTTATACGGATTTCAAGTTATTTATTTATCCCATTTTTATTCAGTTCTTTTATGCAGATGTTGATTGGATAAAAGTTTCGAAAGGTTTAATTTCGCTTAAAGGGGTTCGGGACACAAAAAACTTCAAATTTTCTAAAAACAAGTTTTGCATTAAAAATTTCTCTCTTTTTTATCTATATTATAAAAGCCAAACGTATCTGTGCGTAACGCATACGTCATTTTGCAAATGGCAACACTTTCCATGCAAATTCGTTTTTCCAATTTTCGCTACTGCAAATTTTACACTTTTAAACATAGCATATTTAAAATTTTTACACCATCGTATAGAGAAAAAAATATACTTTTAAATGCAATTTGTTTGAAAGCTGTATCTCAATTTATTCTTAACAAATTAATTTTTTTATAGCTTTTAGGACGAATTTTGTAATTGTGGCAACAAAAATACGCAATTTTCTCCTAAAATTGATAAAAATTGAAGTGTGCGCATGTAAATTTTGAGAAGATGAAAATTATGAAGGGTTTAGATTCCACGTGAAATTCTAAGATCGTGTCAATTTTAAATAATTTTCTTTTTTTCATGCGCATTTATACCAAACATAAGAGCCTTAATTAATAACTTCATCTTGATAACTGATCTTTATTACATTTTATTTTAATATATTTTTACATATACGATTAAAGTTTAATTTTAATAATTTCGACAACTGCGTTTTATAGAAACAGTATTTTTTTTTTAATTTTAGCTTTAAATAACATTCGTTTGAGAGTTAGACTGGATCATTATAAGATGCATTTTTTACTGTAGCTAATTTTGTAGGTTTATTATAAATCAATGAAATATTTCCTTCTTAAACATTTACTTTCGTCGAAATTCGACGGGTTCCCCCTTGTTCTAATAATGACGTTTAAATCCTGTTTCTATCTTAATTAGAAGAGGAAACATTATTTTTTTCTTGCTTTGGTTTGTTTTCCAAAATCTAGCTTTCAAGCAATGGTTGTCAGGGGAATGACTTTCTGTGAAAACTCTCTTTTCTTGATGCTGTTTTTTACCATTTTTCTTATTTAAATTTTTATAACTCAAAAATCCTTTAAGATAAATGATTCAAACTTGGAACATGATTTATTATTATTATTATTATTATTATTGTTTTACTTTAAATTTGATTCAGCAAATTTGAAAAAGAAATATATTTACTTTTGAAAATATGATTTTTTTTTAAATAAGTTACATCATTTAAGAAAAATATTTAAATATTTTTAGATTTTTTTAAATTAATAAATTTAAAATGATTAATCAAAATTAAAATTTACATATTTCTCTTTATTTGAATGTAAAACAATTAAAATTCAACAATATTTTGAGTTATAACAATTATTAATTACGTCAATTTTTTAATAAATCTTAAATTTTAAATAAAAAAAAAACAAAATATCACAAGTTTTATCTGATTTTGTTTATAAATGATGCGATTAATCACCACAAAAAAAAAAAATTAATTCACTAAATAAAAATTATTTTAAAATGCGCCCCGGAGCCTCTTAAATATATTAATCGCGATAAAGGTTGAAAAACGCGCCTGTCCTCGCTCGAGGAAACGCTCGCGAGCTAATGATATTCCTATGGGGAAGCATTTTTCTAATAACTCTTTCGCATTTTGACATTTTTGAATAGTTTTTTTTTATTGGATAGCTGACGTGCATGCCGACAGCGCACCTTTTTTACTTTTTCGATTTTGGTTGCAGATATATTTTTTAAAAAGCACTTTCAGTTTCGAAACCGGTTTTGAAAGTGAAACTAACTTTGTAAAAAATATCTGCAAGCAAAATCGAAAAAGTCAAAAAGGTGCGCTGTCGGCATGCACCTTAGCTATCCAATGCAAAAAAAAATATTCAAAAATGTCAAAATGAGAAAGAGTTATTAGAAAAATGCTTTCCCATAGGAATAGCATTAGCTCGCGAGCGTTTCCTCGAGCGAGGACAGGGGCTTAAACAAATTATCATTGATCATTAGAGGAAAATCTCGTTAAAAAATTTATAACAATTATTAATTACGTCAATTTTTTAATAAATCTTAAATTTTAAATTAAAAAAAATAAATTATCAGAAGTTTTATCTGATTTTGTTTACAAATGATGCGATTAATCACCACAAAAAAAACCAAAATTTTAATTCACTAAATAAAAATTATTTTAAAATGCGTCCCGGAGCCTCTTAAATATATTAATCGCGATAAAGGTTGAAAAAAAAATACCTTAAACAAATTATCATTGATCATTAGAGGAAAATCTCGTTAAAAAATTTATAACAATTATTAATTACGTCAATTTTTTAATAAATCTTAAATTTTAAATAAAAAAAAAAATCAAATTATCAGAAGTTTTATCTGATTTTGTTTACAAATGATGCGATTAATCACCACAAAAAAAATAATAATAATAATTCACTAAATAAAAATTATTTTAAAATGCGTCCCGGAGCCTCTTAAATATATTAATCGCGATAAAGGTTGAAAAAAAAATACCTTAAACAAATTATCATTGATCATTAGAGGAAAATCTCGTTAAAAAAGTTATAACAATTATTAATTACGTCAATTTTTTAATAAATCTTAAATTTTAAATAAAAAAAAATCAAATTATCAGAAGTTTTATCTGATTTTGTTTACAAATGATGCGATTAATCACTACAAAAAAAAAACCAAAATTTTAATTCACTAAATAAAAATTATTTTAAAATGCGTCCCGGAGCCTCTTAAATATATTAATCGCGATAAAGGTTGAAAAAAAAAAATACCTTAAACAAATTATCATTGATCATTAGAGGAAAATCTCGTTAAAAAATTTATAACAATTATTAATTACGTCAATTTTTTAATAAATCTTAAATTTTAAATAAAAAAAAAATCAAATTATCAGAAGTTTTATCTGATTTTGTTTACAAATGATGCGATTAATCACCACAAAAAAATAATAATAATAATTCACTAAATAAAAATTATTTTAAAATGCGTCCCGGAGCCTCTTAAATATATTAATCGCGATAAAGGTTGAAAAAAAAATACCTTAAACAAATTATCATTGATCATTAGAGGAAAATCTCGTTAAAAAAGTTATAACAATTATTAATTACGTCAATTTTTTAATAAATCTTAAATTTTAAATAAAAAAAAAATCAAATTATCAGAAGTTTTATCTGATTTTGTTTACAAATGATGCGATTAATCACTACAAAAAAAAACCAAAATTTTAATTCACTAAATAAAAATTATTTTAAAATGCGTCCCGGAGCCTCTTAAATATATTAATCGCGATAAAGGTTGAAAAAGAAATAAATGCCTTAAACAAATTATCATTAGAGCCGTGGAAGGATCTTCATTGCAATCTTGTATTGACAAATTTGCTGATCCTTTTTAACTATTTGAGAAAATAGTTGTTGTCCACGGTAGAGAATTGGGAAATCTGAAGCATATCTGAATCTTTTTATTGGTTTAATTCCGCAACTTTTTTTTTTTTTTTCATTTTATCAGTTTTCTGATTGGTCCTTGCTTAATGTCCAAAAATGGAATACTTCTGTTTTTTATTTTATTCGTTTTCTGATTGTTTCATGCTTAATGTCCAGAAATGAAGTACTTCTGTTGCCACGATGACAAAAAAGTATTAAAAATTACAAAAAATTAATAACTTTAAAACAAATTGAGAAACAGGTTTCAAACAAATTCCATTTAAACGTAATTTTTTTTCTCTATACGACGGTGTAAAAATTGAAAATGTGTGATGTTTAGATGTTTAAAAATTTGCAGTAACGAAAATTGTAAAACTAAAATTTCATTTAAAATTTGTATACGATTAGTATAGGAAAAGTAATATTTAATCCATGGCGTACGTAATATAGGATTCTGTTATTACGTAAACCACGTTTTGATCATCATAAAAATGATGTTTATTATTATTATTATTTTAATTATAGAATTTATTTATAAGTCTAAAATTTTATTCTTTGAAAATAAAGTTTTCGAAATAGTCGTTGTAATTAGTTAAATTAAATTTTTTTTTATCCCATTGCTTTTTAGTTAACTTCAGTTTAAAATCACTCAAAATAGGTTAACAATATGTAAGAGTTATATACAGGGTGAGTCATAAATATCAAAACAATAGGCTATCTCCTTAAATATTGCCCCTAGACCCATACTTCTAGTTGCAAATTTTCATAAAAAAAGATTACTTTTTTGATAAGATAAGTTGTAACTCCATGGGGGGTCTATTATTAAAAATACGAAAATTAAATTTGTATACGTCCCCCAGAGGATAAAATTTCCAATTAGAAAACTTTTCCTTATTCATTCCAGAATTGGACAGAAAAAAATTCATCTCGATATCTTCAAAACTCAGAGAGTTTTGGCAATTTTAATAAATCGCGAGATTTCAAGGGATCAGACACAAATTAAAATGTGTGTAATCAATGTTGCTGTAATGTGTCCAGGAAACATTTATTTTATTTATTTATTTATAGAGTAAGAGTTTTAAATGTTTTGTGATGATTAACCATATAATTTAATTTGTAAGCATTATAACATCATAAACCTTCTTAATATTTTTTTTTTCAAAAAAATTAGAGTAAATTAAAATTGTTATAACTCAAAATATTATTTGTCACGTTGAATTTTTTTCTTTTGATTAAATGAAAATGTCTAATTTTCAATTTTGATTCAGCACTTTAAGTAATATTTTTTTTTTAAATAAAATTATTTAAAATAGCAATATAAAAAAAGATGCAATTTTTTGTATGCAAATCATATTTTTAAAAGTAAATTTTCTGAGAAGAAATCTTCTTTGGGCATTTTTTTTCTTTTTTTAATGTTGAAGAACTATTGAACTCGCTGGACTGTTACCGTAACCGACGGTTATTTACTTATGTCAGTTTAAAAAGGAGAAATACTGAAATAAAAACATTTGATGAAGAAAAGTGCATTTAGTTTTAAACAAAGATTGACTCCCAATGTTTAAATGCTTTTTAAAAGTTTCTAGGTGATTAACTCCGTCCTGTATAGTTTTAATTTCAGGTTTTGTTTAAGTTTTGCCATTCTCACCTTCTTTAATTACTGTTTAAATGCGTCAGTTGATTTAAACCTCTTTTTTTATCACGTCGATTTCAATTTCTTTCATTGTTTTGACCTTGTCAACTTCATATTTTTCTTGTTAAAATCGATATTGCACGAAGCTTAAAAAGGTGCCTCTAATTACGGGCGACACTAGGCGTATAATTCTAGAGATACGGCTATTGCGGAAATCGCACAAGAGCCTGTACAGTAGGGCCACCTCTTTAGCGATTCACACCAAAAACTAATCAGCATCAATTTATATCAAGGACTAAGTAAATATAATTTTTTATTAAATTCCGTGATTAGTTCTTGAGATAGAGCGCTCACAAAATTTATGTCATATACAGAGATACAGGAGCAGTGACTCATAGACAGACATTTTGTAAAAACATATTTTTCGGTATATCTGAGCCTTAAAACGTGTGAATCCGTCGAAAACCGGAATTCAAAATTTTCATGAATTCAATACTTTCTTCTTGTAAAGATAGAAGAAAGTAAAAATAGATTTAAAACCATCATAAATTTTGAAGCTGAATAGTAAAAAGTATATTTTTGAAAATATTTCTGTATAATTTATTAAAATATATTTCCAATGATTCCGTTAATAAAAGTATCATTATCGCTATTACTATTTTTACTAAACTGTGGCAATAGTTTTTAAATCACTTTTTATGAGAGTTTAATTAATATCACTTAATTTAATAACACTTTTAATAAGTGTTTAATAAGACGGCCCGGCCAATGGGTCGTGCTAGTTACGAGGCTGGCGCCAAGCTCGAGATATTGCAGACATCTAGCATAGTTCAAGGAAGTTTAAAGCAAAAACCTATACGCTTTTATTTTATATCTAAAATTTAAAGTATTGTCTTGGATCGACATTTAATAATGCGTAAATTTATGGTCGATCCCTAAATTGTATTTCAAATGAGCTGATATCGCTGCGCTCAGTGGTATGCTAAAGTGGTGTAAGTCACGAATTTTGGAAATTTTTTGATTTTAATACTTTTCGGGGATTTGTAGATACCGAGATGAATTTTTTTGTTGTTGTTGTTCAATTCAGGAATGGATAAAGAAAATGTTTCTAATTGGGAATTTTATCCTATCTAATTGGGAATTTTTGTGGGATGATTAATACGAAATCCAGACTTTATTTTACATGAAATTTTCAAGTTTTTGCTCCGAAGACATTGCCAAATTAGAAAATGTGAAATATCTCACGAACTACTGGATTTAAAAGAATTTGCTGAGTACCATTCGATTCAGCATAAACAATTACACTTAAATATGTTATCAGTTGAAAAGTAACTACAAAACCCGATTTTTCCTGATTTTTTTTTTAAGTTCGTTCTTCTTTTTACCTCCCTTAGGGGTGGAATTTTCAAAAATCCTTTCTTAGCGGCACTCGATATTATAAGAAGTATTTTTACCACAATTTGCAAGATTTAAGGTTCGGTAGATTTTTTTTGTGGGATGACTAATACGAAATCCAGACTTTCTTTCGTATATATAGATTGAAAATTTCAGATTTTTTCGTCAAAGACCTTGCCAAATTAGACAATAAGAAATATCTCACGAACTACTGGATTTAAAAGAATTTGCTTAGTACCATTCGATTAAGCATGAAAAATACACTAAAATTTGTTATCAGTTGAAAAATAACTACAAAATCCGATTTTTAAGGAATTTTTTAAAAGTTCGTTCTTTTTTTTACCCCCTTAGGGGTGGAATTTTCGAAAATCCCTTCTTAGAGGCATTCGATGTTATAAAAAGTATTTTTACCCCAATTTTCAAGAATTTTGGTTTGGTAGATTTTTTTTGTGATAGTATTAATACGAAATCCAGACATTCTTTTATATATATAGATAAAGATTGAAAATTTCAAGTTTTTCGCTGATGGCATCGCCTAATTAGGATAATGTCAAGTATCACACGAAGTACTGGATTTAAAATAATTTGCTTAGTATCATTCGATTGAGCATGGAAAAATACACTGAAATATGTTATCAGTTGAGAGATAACTACAAAATCCGATTTTTAAGGAATTTTTTTTAAGTTCTTTTTTTTATCCCCCTTAGGCGTGGAATTTTCAAAAATCCCTTCTTAGCGCACTCGGTGTTATAAGAAGTATTTTTACCCAAATTTTAACGATTTTTGGTTCGATAGATTTTTTGTGCTGTGATTAATACGAAATCCAGACTTTCTTTTATATATATAGATAAAGATTGAAAATTTCCTGTTTTTCACCGAAGGCATCGCGAAATTAGGATAATGTCAAGTATCCCACGAACTACTGGGTTTAAAATAATTTGCTTAGTACCATTCGATTAAGCATGAAAAATACACTAAAATTTGTTATCAGTTGAAAAATAACTACAAAATCCGATTTTTAAGGAATTTTTTAAAAGTTCGTTCTTTTTTTTACCCCCTTAGGGGTGGAATTTTCGAAAATCCCTTCTTAGAGGCATTCGATGTTATAAAAAGTATTTTTACCCAATTTTCAAGAATTTTGGTTTGGTAGATTTTTTTTGTGATAGTATTAATACGAAATCCAGACATTCTTTTATATATATAGATAAAGATTGAAAATTTCAAGTTTTTCGCTGATGGCATCGCCTAATTAGGATAATGTCAAGTATCACACGAAGTACTGGATTTAAAATAATTTGCTTAGTATCATTCGATTGAGAATGGAAAAATACACTGAAATATGTTATCAGTTGAGAGATAACTACAAAATCCGATTTTTAAGGAATTTTTTTAAAGTTCTTTTTTTTTATCCCCCTTAGGCGTGGAATTTTCAAAAATCCCTTCTTAGCGCACTCGGTGTTATAAGAAGTATTTTTACCCAAATTTTAACGATTTTTGGTTCGATAGATTTTTTGTGCTGTGATTAATACGAAATCCAGACTTTCTTTTATATATATAGATAAAGATTGAAAATTTCCTGTTTTTCACCGAAGGCATCGCGAAATTAGGATAATGTCAAGTATCCCACGAACTACTGGGTTTAAAATAATTTGCTTAGTATCATTCGATTCAGCATGAAAAAATACACTAAAATATGTCATCAGTTAAAAAATAACTACAAAATCCGATTTTTAAGGAATTTTTTAAAAGATCGTTCCTTTTTTTACCCCCCCCCCCTCCTTAGGCGTGGAATTTTCGAAAATCCCTTCTTAGCGGCACTCGATGTTATAAGAAGTATTTTTATCCCAATTTTCACGATTTTTGGTTCGCTAGATTTTTTGTGCTGTGATTAATACGAAATTCAGACTTTCTTTTATATATATATATACACTATATTGCCATTGATTATGGGACACTTGCGATTTTAGACATTTTACTAAATATCTAGAAAAATACATGAGGAATCATCTCGAAACTCTTAGTGTATAAATATGATAGTATACGTCATACATCTCCGTGAAGATTTTTTACCGAAACTCCATAGGGGACCGTCAACAAATTAAAAAAGAATGAATATCTTTTGAATAACCCTGTCAAAACTAATGTAGCAAAAGCGCTCAAACTCTCGATTATGATTGAATGCTTTATTGTAATACACTGTGTCCATTTTTATGCAAATAGCATGCATACTCGCAGAGTAATTAAGGTTTTTATAAAAATGGTACCAAATTTTTCCAAGTTTTTTCCTTATAATTTTCTGAGTTCTTAATATAAAATAATATTTTTTTCAGAAAATATGACAAACAATATTGCACACAGAACCCTGTAATCAGAATTAAAAAATAATGAAGATTGTATACAAAATGAGTTGGTTTACTAAATAATTTTTACTGCGCATGCGTCAACGATATCAAAATTTCATTTGCATATTATGTTAGCTAAATGTATAGAGCAACTTCTGTGAAAGTCACAAAATCATAACTTGAAGATTCTGAAAATAATCGTCAATTGAATAAGTTGAAAATCCGTTATTCTCAAAATGAAGCAAAAACAAGAGGGGTTGTATCCATATATTCATTGATTAGTGTCAATAAAGAATACACAATACGGGATGTTACGACTACTTTTGGATAAAATCCCTCATTTTTTTGCTTCATTTTGGAAACAACGGATTTTGTCCTTTTTCTATTCACGATTACTTTCAGAATTTTCAAGCTATGATTTTGAGACTTTTACAAAAGTTGCTCTGTACATTTAGCTAACATAATATGCAAATGAAATTTTGATATCTTTGACGCATGCGCAGTAAAGAATTATTTAGTAAACCTACTCATTTTTCATACAATTTTTATTATTTTTTAATTCTGATTACAGGGTACTGTGTGCAATGTTGTTTGTCATATTTTCTGAAAAAAATATTATTTTATATTAAGAACTCTGAAAATTATAAGGGAAAAACTTAGAAAAATTTGGGGCCATTTTTATAAAAACCTTAATTACTCTGCGAGTATGCATGCTATTTGCATAAATATGAACACAGTGTATTACAATAAGGCATTCAATCATAATCTAGAGTTTGAGCGCTTTTGCTACATTAGTTTTGACAGGGTTGTTCAAAAGATATTCATTCTTTTTTAATTTGTTGACGGTCCCCTATGGAATTTCGGTAAAAAATCTTCACGAAGATGTATGACGTATACTATTATATTTATACACTAAGAGTTTCGAGATAATTCCTTATGTATTTTTCTAGATATTTAGTAAAATGTCTAAAATCGCAAATGTCCCATAATCAATGGCAATATAGTGTATATATAGATACAGATTGAAAATTTCAGGTTTGTCGCAGAAGGCATCGCCAAATTTGGATAATGTCAAGTATCTCACGAAAAAATAATTTGCCTAGTATCATTCGATTCTGCATAAAAAATACACTAAAATACAACAGATGTAATTTTTCCATTTTTAATTTTTGGGTGAAAAAAGTCCGGGCCAGGATTCGAACCAGGATTAGACCAGATAAAGTGATCGTTGAGGTTTATTGGGTGAAATAGTCCTCCCGTGTTCGTGTCCAGGATAGCTCAGTTGGTAGGGCATTGGCGGCTTCAGCCAATACATCCCTGGTTCGAATCCTGGCCCGGACTTTTTTCAACCAAAAATGAAAAATGGAAAAATTACATCTGTTATAATTAATTTACCGATTGAATAATCGTGTTTCACAGTTAAACTGATACACTAAAATATGTTATCAGTTGAAAAAAAAACTACCGGTTTTTAATTTTTTTTCAAAAAATTCGTTCTTTTTTTACCCCTTTAGGGCTGGAATTTTCGGAAATCCCTTCTTAGCGCACTCGATGTTGAGAAGTATTTTTACCCAAATTTTCAGGATTTTTGCTTCGGTAGTTTGTTTTGTGCTGTGATTAATACAAAAGCAGACTTTCTTATATATATAGATTATGCTCTATTCTTTTTCACAGTTGATCTTTAACTGATGTGATAGAAATTGTAAAAAAACTAGTATGGAGTTATCTGTGAGACCGCACGATCGAAAGATGAACTAAAAGGCACGATTAACTCATAGAATAGTGCTTTTGTACTAAACTTTTTGTACAGGACTATTATAATTAACATTCACTTATTTAAACGTCTTTGGTGATAGTACTAAAGCTCCAAATGAAACAAAATTTTAGTAGTGAATGTAAATGTAAGAATATAAAAAACAGCCGTCTGTGAAAAATCTGTACAAATATCTTTCATCTTATGCCTCGTTCATCATTGTACGTTTTGTACGTTCTTACAAAAACAGATGTTGACATAAAAAAATGCATATGATTGTATATTTCGTATTTCTTTTACTTTTATAAAATTCACAATTCATGAGCTTGCTTTAAATAATCTTGAAAGAACATGAAAATTGTACAAAACAGAAAATTTACTTACGAAAACTCGAAAGATTGCAGCAATACCAAGTAATTTGCAGCATTTCATGCTTTTTTTTTCAGAAATAATAATTCACTAACTTACGTTAGAAATAACATAATTTAAATCAGCAAATATTCTCCAAATAATGATGTAGCTTCAAAATAAAAATATCTTTTTTAGGTAATATATTGGCTGAGATTTTTTAAATAAATATTTCTAACGCTTAAATATTTGTTAAAAAACCAATTGCCAGATTAATATTCTGCTGCAAGTCATTTTATTCGTAGAAAATAACCAATTACTAGAGGCAGACGATTTCCAGTTAATTCAGTTTGCCTAAACACGAGTTAAATTAATTCTAGATGATTCCGAAAAAAATATATTTATGGCAAAGATTTACAGATTTATCACCTTACTACTAATTATTACTCATCTGAAAGCAAAACGAATCAATAACATAGGGATACGTCTAATTATTCTGATATAGAAATGTTGAATGAGAAACGTTAGATTAATCTGCATTTCAAAACTTTATGCTAGACAGATTGCGTTAGATATTCCATTAATTTTTTCTTACTTTCACGTATTTTACCTCCATGGTGTACGATAAATTATGTCATATAGATAATGTGCATGTTTGTAAACAAACTGGCTTTTTTCGCGACAACTCACCTTGTAGTGCGCAAAAATTCGAATTAAACTGCATTAGAAAATTTTTATCTAAATGTAATTTTCACGTCGATATAATAAATTTCATTTTATTGTATTGTACGCAGGAAATAATTCGTTATAAATCGCTAACTCTCCAAGAATTATTATTTTTGCCCGCCGCAAGTTGAGAAGTACATCCTTTTCCGTCTGCGTGACGTCACATGCACATTATCTATTTAAAATTTGTCATTATGATTTTTTGTAAAATTGTGCGGCAACGATTTCATTTAATTTGAGTTAAAAAATAAATGTTGTAGATATAGCTATTCTTTTCCTTTTTGATTGTGGAAAAGTGTTTTCTTTGCTTTTACGTAAGTGTTTAAAGTGATATGTGAATTTATCCTTTAAATGAACATTATTGCGCTGTTTTGAAGTCATTTGAAAGAGTTTTTTAGTGTTGACAAATGAAGGGCGTATAAATTCAGTAATTTTGAAGTTCGTGACCGAACATTACGCTTATTTAAATGTGAAGAATATACAGGGTGTCCGAAAAGTCTGGAAACGGCCGAATAACTCGAGAAATACATATGAGATTGAAAAACGTAAATATACGTGTTAAATATTTTTAAATAAGCTACTCTGTGATACCAAATTTGACCTTCGAAACCGACCCCTTGGGGGTCAGAGGGGGGTCCAACTTTGAAATCTTAAATTATAACCCCCATTTTTTATTGCAGATTCGGATTCTACGGACAAAAATACGTAACTTTTGTATTTGATGTTTATTTCAAATCGTTTATCACGGTGTAATCGAGCATATTAAATCGATACATATTCCCGCTTTTACAACGAGATTTTCCCTAATCGAAACTGATTGGGCAGAATTTTTGACGTCAAATTCCTCGTCTTTTGTAGGAATTGCGTTTCCTGAAAATCACCCGTGGCGATTATTTCAATAGTGCTACACTGTTAAAAATTTGACCCATTTGCTGCAGCGTCACTCCACAGCTATTATAGAATATCTCTTTTGTGACCAATGAGAATGCTCCATAACACAGTAAAGTATTCTTTTTCTATAAAAGCGGTGGAGTGACGATGCAGCAAAAGGGTCAATTTTTTTACAGTGTACTTTACTGTGTTATGGAACATTCTCATTGGTCATGAAAGAGATATTCTAAAAAAGCTGTGGAGTGACGCTACTGCAAATGGATCAAATTTTTAACTGTGTAGCACTATCGAAATAATCGGCACGGGTGATTTTCAGGAAACGCTATTATTCCAAAAGACGAGGAATTTGATGTCATAAATTCTCCCCAATTAGTTTCGATTAGGGAAAAGCCGAAATATGTATCGATTTAATATGCTCAATTACACCGTGATAAACGAGGATTCGAAATAAACATCAAATACAAAAGTTACGTATTTTTGTCCGTAGAATCCGAATCTGCAATGAAAAATGGGGGTTATAATTTAAGATTTCAAAGTTGGACCCCCTCTGACCCCCCAAGGGGTCGGTTACGAAGGTCAAATTTGGTATCACTGAGTAGCTTATTTAAAAATATTTAACACGTATATTTACGTTTTTCAATCTCATATGCATTTTTTGAGTTATTCGACCGTTTCCAGACTTTTTGGACACCCTGTATATGTGCTTAATATTGATGAAACTCGAAACTTGATAAATATATGTATATGCGTGGAAGCTTGATGCAAGGGACTCAAATGTGATGTCAAAAATTCGTGTTGCCATTTAAAAACTTGATGCCACTTTTTTATATGCAGCCGACTAATATTTCAAAACTTCCATTCATATTCTTAAGTAAGACGATATTCCGTATCTAATGACGTATTAGATGTAATTTTATCTTAAACGGTCTGAATATTAAAGGTACGTGACTTATTTTATCTAACCTCTTATTTCTCGCGTCCATCACTTCAATATTAGCAAGAAAAAAATAATATTTGAATTACTTTTCTTTCTAATTTGTGTTTTTTTTTTTTTCAATAAAAAAGAATGGGAGAATGATAATAT